>OU342989.1:11336250-12637500 GCA_910592155.1 Ypsolopha scabrella | reverse complement strand
TTTAGGAATGATTATTAACTCTTTAATTTGTAGTTGACTTTATTTTACATTTACATGCTTCCCTCTATACTTTTTCCTTCTCATCTTGTCTCACCCAAAGGTTGCCTGGTAGATATTGCTATTAGCAATAAGTGCCGCCTTTGTACAATATGTTATTTTTGTATGTCTGGTTTGTATGTATCTTTTGTAAATGTGGTACTAAAAAAAATAAAACAGAGTAATAAAAAAATAAATACACACAAACGCCGGATTATTCCAGTAGACTATTAAAATATAAATTTATTAAAAACATTCAAATAAATCTTATTTAGAGGTATACATGTATTCATTACGATAAGCTGCAGTGTAAAAATTATAATGACTTTACAAAAAAAAAAACTTATTTTAAATACAACACAAAACGGTTAGATTTATTTTCCTTCTTGATCTAATACATTTAATGTTGATACTGCGCCATTTGAAATATTGCTCCCCTGTTCAACTGCAGTTTTAATTTTTGCATTCTTTGTCCTTCCTCCTGCAAAAAAGGATAGATCTTTAATTTGACAACTTACCTGCATAGATGTTATAAGCCGCGCTGAGGAGGAAGAACTATCAAAGACAAAATATTCACGCACACCGGACTATGTTAACACCAACCGCTACATGCAAATTTGTACCCCCGTGTAACTCAGTACCTAATTGTGATACATAGTAATTAAGGTATACTATACAGGCTGTTAATTTGGTCAACAACTTGCATCACATGAATAAATGTACATGATGTTCATTTCAAAAAACAGCAAAAAAAAACAAAGAAGAAGATATGCCCATTTTTATTTAACCTAAAACTCTTCCGATAGATGGTCTAAATATACTTATCGGATGCCCTACCCCACCACGACGTGCTGAGTCAATTTCAGCATATTTGTCGTACACCAGACGTTTTTTGGGACGCCAACATTCGTTAATAAATAAATTTAAGGAAAAAATATGTATTTTTTCTTCATCGGTATCGTGAATATAGCCTACACTGTGACGGAAGTTGCTGACTAAATCAACATCCTGTTTATCAAAAAAATTTTGAAAATTGTAGTTTTGGCCTCAGTACAATACCAATAATTTAGAATTTTATTTATATCATTGCAGTACGGAAATCAGATAAGTAAATCTGGACGTAAGGAGCTCTGAACCGGGATTCGAACCTCTCGCTTGCCGGGCGATTGCTTTGCCAACTGAGCTATCCAGTTCTTAACACGACTTACACGACGTTGGTAGAGCAATCGCCCGGCAATCGAGAGGTCCTGGCTTCGAATCCCGGTTCAGAACTCCTCACGTCCAGATTTACTTTTCTGATTTTCTATACCGCAATGGTATAAATTTAATTTATTATCTCCTTGCGATGGACAAATTGCCAAGTGTTTAAAAAAATCATTTATTTCTATCATAGTTTCAGTAGTTTCTATCAATCTTACTCGCTAATCCTCCCGAAGTTATTCGAGGAAGAGTAAGAGAACAGCTCTCAGGCAAAACCAGGCGGCCCACCATTGCCTGGGACCGATGGATGGATTGCCGGGCCTTATATAAAACAGTAGGGTGACGGGCAGCCGCGTCACTGGTGCAAGGGTTTCGGCACCGCGCTCACCAGCCCGCCTGCCCAGCGTGTGTGAGTATGGGCATTTCTTCCAGGAGGACTGCCAAGGGTGGTGAAATCCTGGAAAAGCCTATGTCCAGCAGTGGAAGAAACAGGCTGATGGATGGATGGGATGGATCATAGTTTTAATAATTTAGAATTTTGCAAAAATATTGAATAAGTAGACCCTACTTTTTTAATCATTATTATAATAACGAATAATTCAAAAACCTTTCAAATGCCGGTTGGGTTGCAACATTCTTAATGTCCAAATATTTTTTTACGGTAATTAAGTCTCCTGTAAGATAAAAAACCTTGTAATCATTATCAATAGGTGTCTTTTCTGAGGTCCACAACTTGATGAGAATAGCCAAAAATGTCTGTCTGTATGGTATGTTCCGTTTTTACTCGAAAACCACTCAACTCGCAAATACCGCGTGTAAATAGACTACTACCATTAAATAAAACCACATATTCTACCGACCCTACTGAACCACTTTTCCCGAGAATCATACCCGCGGACACAATTAGTTTAGGAAATAATTGAGTTCCAAACAAAAATGCGTGAACCCTAACGCACCGACATACGGGCGAGTTTAGGGAGAGCGTTCTCCGTGAAACAGCTGTTTCGGCTCAGCATTCTAAAATAGACCTTCCTCCTACGAGATAAAGTTTTCGAGTTACAGTTGAATATCTTTTTCTCTGAAGATTTGCGCGTTTTTAGGGTTCCGGGGTCCGAGAAGGAACCCTTATAGTTTCGCCATGTCCGTCTGTCCGCGGCTTAGCTCAGAGACCATTAGTACTAGAAAGCTGTAATTTGGCATGGATATAAATATTACTCACGCCGACAAAAAAGTAAAATTAAATGTTGAAAAAAAATTTTTTTAAGGGTACCTCTCATACACGTAAACTGGGGATGATTGTTTTTTTCTCGTCTATCCCATAGTGTGGGGTATCGTTGGATAGGCCGATCAAATACATTGTGGGTGTGTGAGAACCATTTTTCGATTTAGGGATCCGTTGGCGAAATATTTTTTGGTCCCCTAGAATGAATAGGGCCAGAAGTTTGGCACGGTCTGTATTAGTAGACCAACTTATAGGGCAACTATGGAACCCTACATTGCGCGTGGCCCGACACGCACTTGACTGTTTTTTTTAAAATAGTTGTTCAGTATGATAATTAGCGTATGTGGTTTTATTTAATGATCGCACTCTATTCACACCCTGTATATATGTCTGCGAACACTACTTAGGTAAAGGCTAGTTTACGCCATAAATATTTATTTTAAATTGTGAAACTTTTCAACAAAGTCCTATTAATAATAAGACAATGTAAAAACTTACCTAGCAAAGTTGTGTACAGGTTAACCACAGGTTGTTCGATAAGAACTGATGTTATGAAAGCAATGATCACTGAAGCAAAGAACGCAGTCAAAAATATTTGAAACTGAAATGAAAATAGGCAAAATTAGAATTGTATACTACATTAAGGCGACAATACTGCTGGTGACCCCGGGTACGTGCGTCTCACTCACTCGTACGACTCGTCCCGTATTGATCTCTCCGTCGATCTACGGGGAATCAAGTTGCAAACGCACGAAAATACCTAAATAATCAATTACAATTATAGTAACTAAAATTCTTTAAAAACAATATCAAAGGATGTACCTAATTTGTTGTAATAATATCTTCATTTTGTTTTTTTGCATACCTAATTAATTAAACCAGATATTATTATTCGTTTTAAATTAGACATAGGGTTTGGTACTTATTAAGTTAAAGATTTTGATGAAAAATTATAATTGAAATCAAGGCACATCCTTCTAGATATATTCTGTAGTTTATCAATATAAATATATTTTTTTTAACTTTTATAACGTTTGATTAAAACCAGCCACCAATTTCGACTTTCAAGGTCATCAGTATGTATTGCCTTCTTAAGGCGACGACGCACTGGAAATTTTGGCGACATGGATTTCCATTTGTCTCAGCAATAAAAAAACATAATTGTGTAATTATTATTGTTCCACGATTGGATTGGGATTCAAAAGTACCGTTTGCATAATAGTACAAATGAATTGAGTACTTAGGTACTTAAGACCATTAAGTAAAATAATTATCAAATTTTTGCGTTTTATGTACTTATTGAAATAAAATTTTCGCTGATTTAGTTGTCTGAACTGTTTGCCGAATCTATTTTAAACTGTTTTATAAATGAAATCTTTAAATTTTATTTGACAAACTGTAACTATTTGGCATTGATGATGAAGTTGATGAACCCATGAGTGATTGATCATCAAAACAAATGGCGAGCTGACCATTTTTTTTAGAATATCATTTTATTTTAATTCCACGAAATATTATTTTGGTAAAATGTTACATTTTCTTCACATTATAATTTCGCAGTACTGAAAAAGTTACGTATTTTTGCACATCCTACCTTTGGTAACTGTCACTTCATACATTTGCATAAAGTTAACGATCGCACCTCATTCCCAATCCAAACGTGGAACAATAGATTAAGCATTTCATTGATATAATTTCTCCCGAAGATTTAGTCGATTGGTTAATTTTCATGGAAAAGATAAAAATATTTAGAAAACCTCTTTTAAAACAGACATTTCTATTTTAGTGACAAACGGGAGCGAATGAAGTCTCTAAGTTTCTTTTTTAAATTAGTCTACAAATACACTTCAATATGGCCGATTGGATTTATTAAATTACTTATAGTTCTCATTTTAAATGAAAAATACTGCCGCATACGACCTTATGGCATAAGCTAGTTCGTGAGCGCATATTTGTATGGAGTAAGTCCCCCTCACTCTACTCCCCTAAGGCGCCGCGCCGATTTGAAATTAAAAGTTGACAAATTCCTCGCCTTAAATAAATATTATAAATTGATTATTTGACAGTATAATGGTTAGTTATTATTATCATATAGTAGGTATATATATTATTGTATACATTAAATATACCTATAATGTAGTTTATGAACGTGTATTAACTTATTATTTATACATAGGTACACCCAAATCCTAATTGAATATATTGTATTTTCCTTTTTTAAATTTAACCATCTTACTTATTTAATATATTCTAACTTGCGATAAGTGTATTTATGTACCTACATTGCAAAAATAAAGTATTCATTTCATTTCAGAAATATTTACCGTTATTAGCTGAAACGTCTTTGTTACGACAGTATCGTCGCCCTCGATACTGTCCATCCAATATAATACTGGCACATGGAAGATATACATACTATAAGACAGCCGAGACAAGAGCTTCCACTGCTTCAGAGACAAAAACCAGTTAACAGGACCTGAAAAAAAAAACAGTTTCAAATAAGTTAACAGACATAAATGAAATTACGAACTTGTTATAGTGCATTCAATTTTAGCTGGCGTCTTTCCACTTGAACACAAACAATAGGGGTAATAAACCAAACACTCATAGATAGAGCACATCCATTTTTAAAGGAGCCGTTTCGGCCTTATCTGTTTTGTTGCAAGCCAACCAGTGTTGATACTTTTGAATATTCAGAAAATAATCTTTATAAGATTACGTATAGGTATGTTAAATAAAATAAATAACAAATTTAATCATTTATTTATTATAAAGTAATAAATCAAAACAAGTGGTTTTTAAATTATGACGACTCACTGATGTCTTCTGATTCCGAATTATTTTTCAGGGTTTCATTGTCCGATGAGTCGCTTCCAACATTTAATATAAAGTTAGTGCATGGTGTTTTTAAAAATCCTTGTTCAATTTTTTTAGTGATTGTAAGAATTCTTCTACATAGATGCTTGTTGAACACATTCGGATTATGGTCTTTATTATTTTCACATGACACAGTGGAATATGATTTCACCCAAGGACGAAACATATCGAAAGACGTAATATTTCCACTGAACTAATCTCTTCGAAGTTTAAAAAACAACTGAGTGGTATTTCTATTTGCTTAAAGGGAAGATAACATAAGGAAAGTATCAAAAACGTTTGAAACCCCTCCTGCCACACGTGTTTTACAAGTGTCTATTGTTTCATTCTGGCGAATTCACCAGCCACGACTTAATCCTATTGTTATTGCTAATAACGGTCTCAAGTGGAAAGACGCCAGCTAATTCTGAATGCACTATAATAAATCACTCATGGTAGACTGAGCGGTAAGGTTACGGATTCCATGACCCTTCAGCCTTTTTATATCTATTCATGGACATATGACTCACATTTGGGTTTCAAAGGAAATGGCTCGGTTTTTAACCGACATCAAAAAAGGTGGAGGTTCTCAATTCGACTGTACTTTTTTTGGGTGTGTTACTCCATAACTCTGACATATCTTAACCAACCTATTTTTTTTGTTTGAATGAGTTTGCTTCCATGTAAGTCCCATTTTCGTGATCTGATAATGGTCTTCAAAATAGGTAGTAGAACTCCTGAATGGATGACAGCATATCACTCGATATTGCGGCAAATGCTTTGTACGATTTGCTGATTGCATGATGTTACTTGAAAATTAACATATACCCACTTGACCTTTGATCCTGGCCTTATCAACCTAGACCGGACGATAAATAACTCGAGATTTCGGGAATCACTTTGTATTAGTGTGTTCATTGCAGAATATTACTTGAAAATTGTCATTATGCAACCTGAACTTCGATCCTGGCCTAAAAACCAACTATAAAACTCCTTAACGGATAACAGCACATTATACAAGATTTCGGTAATCACTTTGCTTTTGCTGATTCCAGGGTATTACTTGAAAATTAACATATACCCACCTGACCTTTGATCCTGGCCTTACCAACCTAGAACGGACAATAAATAACTCTTCAACTCTTAAACTCTTCAACGGATGACAGCAAATAACTCTAAATTGCGGCAATCGCTTTGTGATAGTGTGCTGATTGCAGAATATTACTTGATAATTGACATTATGCCACGGGACCTTTGATATTAAATCTTCTGAATGGATGACAGCGCAATATTTGTGATTGAAGCAATCAGATTGCTAACTGTCTACCCATTGTTCCGAATTTAACCTGTCAGCACATAGGTCAAGATATGTCATCTAGAATTCGGCGTGTTCTTCATGGTATAGGACACAAAAAACAATATGAGAGCGCAGACTTCTACAGACCATGTGTTTCAGGAAGAAAACAGTCGGGAAAGGGTTATTTTGGTACCATCGGTGAGTACATAATTATTTTAAACTTTTTCGTGAATGATATTTGAAGTCGGCTATTTTTTTTTTGTTCCGAGTTTATTTATTAAGGAATTCACAAAAACCATTATCTAAGATTATGTTTTTACAGCAAAATCCATCTCTTTGAATACTCTTAATATTATTAGAATGAATTACAAACTCGAAAAGATCAATGAAAAATACTTTGCGCGCTTGTTTTCAAGAGGTCACAGATTCAATTCTGTCAATATCTTGTCTTTACATTTGTTTTTAATTTATCTTTTCTAATTTGTAATGCACTATACAAAAATATTTATTATTATTATTTATATATATTAGAGTGCATTGCAAATTATAGTCATTTATATTAAATAATAAAAACATATTTGTACTCAATATATTTCGGCCCACGTAGGGGCCCCTGTTGTTCCATTTCGACTAACTAAACTGACCGACTGAAACGGATTAACTATTTTTCTTTCTCAACGGTACAACTTTTTAGTTGGTCCGATAGGAATATTGGGCCATCATCGGTCAAAAAGAAACTAGAAAAAACAAAGAAAGACGATAATTGAAATTTAATATAATTATTTAAGCCACCTTATTCCATATATTCGGTACTTCATCATTTTCTATTTTTGTTATTATAACATCTGAAAAAAAGACCGGGCCATATCGTAGCTTTTAAGCAGTAAAAGGCGGCTTAAATGAAATGGTAGTTAATCCTGTTACAAAGAGGTAAAATTTTCATTTCCCATCTAAGAACTGATAAAAACATTGATAACTTTTGAGGAATTGAATCTCTTCATGACGGGACGATGATTGTATTATTCTGACAAAATATGTGTTTAAAATAGGTATTCATACCACCATATCCAAGGTGACAAGCAATTATAACCCAGCTCACAGCCACACTCCAGATAGCCATCATGTTGGAGTTTATTATGTTGTGTAGCACCTGATTATTGATGGAATCCCAGATAATAGTCATCCCAGCAACAGATAGCGTTAGAATAAATATCGCCAAAACCCACAAAAACCAAATCCATATCTGTAATAAAATAAAATTTTAAATGTTATCAATTTGAAATAAAACATTTAAACGCATAGTAGACGCCCTATAAGAACAAATATTTTTAAGATAAAGATCCATTTATTTAAGTGCCACAACACACACGAAACATTACAATTTTAAATAAGATAACAAATAGTAAAACAAATGCAAACAAACATCAATACCTATAAACGTGTAAGGTCATGTGTCGTGGCAATAAAAAGGACCTAAACTCAGCATATGCTACGGGTGTTACCAGTTACATCCCGCAACGCTGTTATTCTGCTAGGGCCTGCAGTTGATAAACAAACACAGAAATAGTGCGCGGTATCCGAATAGAATAAAATGTAGATGTAGATGTAATATTAAATAAATAAATAAATAGTAGTGCTTTTAATATTTGTATTGTATATATTGTTTATTATTATTTTATTAATGCAGGTAAATACAAAAGAAAAATTGAAAAATCGGTGCTCGAAACTTATACAAGATATAATTGAGTGTATGATTGATTGAGCGAAATTATATGTATAGGTATAAAAGACGTGTGTTTTGTTTTTGAAACCTTAGGTTGCCGAGTATTATTGCAAACATAGGAGATAGATTTTGAATTTTGATTTAAAAGTGGTCTTACACTTCAAAATACGTAAAGGGGTGAAATATTGTCCAACCCCTGAATGCCGCAGAATGTGACGGACACAAGAGATAACGTACCCTAGTACTACGCGTACTGTATAAGAAGCAAGACCATTTAAGTTTGTCAAATAAATACGTTGGAGAACATGAACCACTTCAAACAAAAGACAAGCGAGATGATAGCGCTGTCTACCTCTCATTTTAAGCATGTTCGCCCTGTTAAGGAATGGCGTTACGTGTTTTCTTGGAGGTATCTGGAAGCAAAAACGAGCAAAGGCATTTTGGACTCGCTAGTTACAGTGAATCATCTTGGCATAGCGACAAGGGCCATAAACGGCTATGCAATAATTTAGTTTGGACAGGATGAGCACCTCATAAAGCCTAATTCGTAAATCTTCTTTAAGAAATATAAATGCGATAGAAAACACTTAGGCGGTAAAAACAGTTCCTGGCTAGCTCAGCAACGTAGCGTAGTTTCTCGTCGATAATAACTTCCAGGTTACTAGCTTCATACACTCTTTCAACTTACTTATTCATAATAATAGCTGCAAGATTGGATGAAGATATGCTGTTAATTTGACGACGACTATCGAAAATCATAAATTTGGATTTGGAAGAATCAAGAGCCAAAGAATTCTTGTAAATCCACAAAGAAATGCGTTCCAAATCTTAGTTCAGTTTTTCTACAGCATCATCCACATTAGCAGGAATTCAAGAAATGAATATCTGGAGGTCACAGCGTACAAATGATACTGATAGTTTAACATGTTACTCACGATGCTAATAAATACCAATCAAATAAGCCCAAAGTCGAAGGGTCTGCTGTTGTCCGTTGAGGAGATCCCGTACCCATCTTCTAATACCATCATCAGACCCTGGTCACCATGTTTTACCAAAGTGCTAATAAAGACCAATCAAACAAGATCAAACTCGAAGGGTCTACTGTTGTCTGTTGAGGAGATCCCCTACCCATCTTCCAGTCCCACTATCAGACCCTGGTTACCATGTTTTACCAAAGTGCCAATAAAGACCAATCAAATAAGCCCAAACTCGAAGGTCTGCTGTTGTCCGTTGAGAAGATCTCGTACCCCTCTTCCAGCCCCATCATCAGACCCTGTTACCATGTTTGTTCGAGTCAGTTAAGTAAAAACTATCAAGTAAAAGTATTCAGTTATAAATTGTAAAAATAGATGGCGTTGTCGCATTTTACATCGCGATACCGTTTGGTTTGATTTCCAAATGTATTTTTCTTTGGATTAATGTTTATTTTTCTATTTCAAATGTGCGTCAGATTAGAAGTATCAGCAACAGAAAATGTTTGTTGGGTTTGTATTCTGTAATGAATTTGAGACTTGTAAAATTTTAAATTTTATCTTTGGACTTAGAAAATTCGACATAAGTGGACTTGTAAAAAATTAAAGAATTTATTCTATAGAAAACTTGGACTTGTAAAATTTAGAAAAATATATAGATTGGAAACTTCAAACTTCAAACTTTTATTTGTTGAGACATAGGTATCAAGATTTTACATAATAAATAATAGTCCCTTATGCTCTGCCGTTAGGCGTACAAATGTTAATCTTAAAATTAGGTAAGAATTCACATTAAATGTTATTAAACTAAATAAAGGCAATATTAACAGGCATCATTCGAATAATTATCAATTGTATAGTACATAAAGGCAATTTTAATAGGCATCATTCAAATAATCGGCAATTGTATAGTACATTTTATCAACTAAAAAATCTTTTTAATTTTAAATACATCAATATTTTCAATTGTCCTAATGGGATCAGGAAGCTTATTGTATATTTTCAAAGTTATTCCAAACATGCTGTTCCCGAAGTGAGTGGTACTGTGAGAAGAGCCTTTTATTTTGTTAATATGTCGACGACTATTGAATGTCTCAAAATTATGTTGGTAACATTTTACAAATGCTGCAACTTCAAAAATATAAATGCATGCCAGGGTCAATAGACTGTGTTTTTTGAAGTGTGGCCTACAGCTTTCCCGTGGTGTCAAGCAAAACATTGATACTACATATCCGTGGTATGCAGTTATTAAAAGCATTTGTGTTCACTACCTTGCGAAGCATATAAAGTGCATACGCAAAGGAATTTAGTTTTTTACATACACTGTCAATCTGTTTACTCCAATTTATATTATTATCTATGTGAATTCCTAAAAAAATTGTATCTACAGCTTCATCAATACGGGTATTTGAGTAATTAATGTTGAGGTTCAGATTATTTTTAGTTTGTCTATACTTGAAACTCATTAACTTTGTTTTGCTCAGGTTTATATTCAGGTTGTTACGATTCAGCTAGCTAACAATATCTTTTAGTGAATCATTTATGTCAGATTCAAATGTTTTAAGATCGTTTCCAGAAAATATCGCAGTGCTGTCGTCAGCGAATAGTATTATTGGATATTTTATAGCTTGAGGAATGTCATTTATATAGATGAGGAATAAAAGAGGTCCCAGAACGCAACCTTGTGGAACACCATGGTGTACTTTTGTTAATTTTGAAGTATAAATTGTTTCCACTTTTGTTTTTGGACATAACTTATGAATATGTGTGACCTGATATATGTCACTGAGGTATGATTTTATTAGTTGTAAGACATTGCCTCTGACTCCATATCGCTCCAGTTTATTGACAAGAATACCGTGATCAACATAGTCAAACGCTTTGGTCAAGTCCATAAATAGCGCTGACACCGGTATTCTCTTGTCCATGTCAACAGTAATTCTATGAAGAAAGTCAAAGATTGCCATGTTAATTGTATTATTGTTTCTAAAACCTTTTTGTTCATTTGCCAGAATATTGTTTTTTTCCAGGTACTGGTTTGAGGAATAGTATATTATTTTCTCAAATACTTTTGAAAAAATAGGTATCAGTGCAATAGGTTTATAGAAATTCATGTCATACTTATCACCTTTTTTTTGAAAATGGGCTTTAATATCGATGTTTTAGGTCGGTCTGGAAATACACCATGTTCAATGCATAAATTTGCAATGTAACATAAAATGGAAGAGAGGTAAAACGCTAGATGTTTCAATATTTTAGTTGAAATGTCATCATAGCCTGTGCTATTTGTATTTTTTAATTTCATAATAATATTAAAAATGTCTTGGGTACTTAAAGGAGTCATGTACATAGAATTAGATATATTAAATGTCAGAGTATTATTAATGTCAGGATTATTATTGGATGTCGTTTTTATATTCATCAGTGTCATATTACTAAAGAATTCATTAAATGCTTGGGCAATCATTTTTGGATCACTAATCAACAGTCCATTATGGTTTATTAGCGAAATATTTTCTTTAGGAATATTTAGTTTATGGTTGTTTATAATTTTCCAAGTAGTATTTGCCTTGTTTGAAGAGTTGTAGATGCGATAATCATTTTGAGCATTCTGAGTGAGTTTTGTAATTTTTTAAAGTCTATTTGAATACAATTTGAATTGCATCTTGTTCTCTTTATTTGGTGACAATCTGTATTTCCAGAGTAAGGCTCTTTTACGCCTGCAACATTGTTTAACACCTTTAGGCAACCATTTAGGTTTCCTAGAAGTATTTATTTTAACTTTTTTTGTAGGAAAACACAGGTCGTAGAATAATTTAAACTCATCGTGAAATTTATTAAATGCGTCATTATGGTTATTACTGGCGTATACATAATTAAAACTTAATTATTTAGGCATTCTTTGAATTTCATAATGTTTTCAATACAGTAATCACGTTTCATGACATACCAATGTGTTATTAAAATACTTATTTTTACAGGACATTTCAGTATTTGTGCAGTGTGATCTGACATGGCCAATTCTAAAACCTCCCCTTTACATCCTCGTACGTTGTGGATGATATTATCAAGGCAGGTTCCACTGCTTAGACGAGTTGGTTCATTGATTGAAACGGTCATAATATAATTTTGAAGAATGCGCTGAAATTTCCTAGTTCGTGGTATATTTTCGAGAATATGAATGTTAAAATCACCGCAAATAATAAGTTTATTATTCCTGCTAATGCCATATTTGTTTAAGATACCGTATAATTGATCGGAAAATATGTCTAATTTTTCGTTTGTGTATTTTGGTGCTCTACAAAAACAACAATAATGTCATGATCGGTAAGTTCTATTGCAGAACATTCCATTATATCTGGAACGCTGAATGCCGATATAGTAGAAACCTCTGTATACTTATGACCATGCCTAACTAAAACCCATGAACCACCACACCTGCTCTTTCTTGTGCAACAGGATTCTAGTGAGAAATTTGGCACATTAAGAACAATATCATCACCGCCTATCATGTAATGCTCCGTGACACAGACTACATCAATTTGTTTACCTTCATTGGCTATTTTTTACAAATTTACAGTTAATAAGTCGGCTTTGTTGACTAAGCCATTGATATTTTGATGAAAGATGTGAATGTCCTTATAAACAAAAAAAATCTTTGTTACTACCAGTAACAGGCTTATCTCTGTTGGGGGTGTCTTGAGCAATCGGTTTGTCAGTTTTTGGTGTGTTTTCTGTAGTCGGTTTGTTAGAAGTATGCATGTCATGTGGAATTGATTTGCCTGATGTATGTGAGTCATTAATAATTGTATTGTAAAAGTCAGGATTTATTGGTTTGTCAGATGTCTGACTACTTTGCAAAATTGTTTTTTCTGACATGGTTTGTATGGTAAATTTTTCATGTTCAGGAGTGCGTTGGATTATTTTGTCGGAATTTTTAGCATCTAATTGTTTGATGTTTATTTGTTTAGACCCGAAGTAATAAGGAATGGTACCTCTCCTAGGTTTATCAGCATTAGCCTTCAGGCTTTTGGTACAAGTCGACTTCAATCTGTCCCTAATATTTTTAAAGGACAAGAATTTGGCTTCATATTCACTGTAATCAATGTGAAAATTTAATTTTTGGCTCACTAGATTAATATATCCGTTTTTATAATAAACTTCCTGAATATCGAGAAAGGTACAGTTCATATGACAATTGATTAGAGTTTTAAATATCTTATTTAACAATATCACATTTAGGAATTTGTTATACCTAACAGGTAGTACATACACATGTTAACACTTGCGAAGTTTGTAAAGTGCAACAGAAATTTCAGAATACAGCTTCGTTGGATTAGAATCGGAGCCACCTACTCCTAAGACAACTATATCCTTATCCGTGCAGTATTATTCTAAGTTATCAAAGTCCTCTCTAAATTGAGAAATTGGAGCACCTGATCTTATAGTTGCAGATGCTAAATACTCATCATTCCAGTTTCCTGATCGCAAGTCGGTTATACAGCCCGCTAAACCTGCTAAATTTTTATTTCCTAGTATCAAGATGGAGTTTTTTTTTGTTTTGTCTCAAAGTTTGTTGGAAGTGAAGTCTTTGACGAACTCCCTTGTACTTTCTCTATTTTTTTGTCTGCACTAGGGTAGTTATCAAAATTAATATCCAACGATGCCTTTTCAACACTTTGGTTCTCTTTATCCTCAAGATGCGGTAAGATGTTTTGAAAAGACCTATCCTGTGAGATGTCAGTCAATAATTTTCTATAAGTAGGTGTGTAAATACTTTTGTTGTTTCGTGGAGTAGAAGACGCAGTAGTACTTAAATTTCTTGCAGTTATGATCTATTCCTACTGTTTTAAAGAGTTTCAGTTTTTTCTCATATTCGTTTAGTTTTTGCTTAAGTCGAATATTTTCTAAATTTAGATAATCCACTTTTTCATGTGTTGAGTTGAGGTCCATGTGTAATCTACATAGCTCTCTTTTCAATTCATCGATTTGATTTATTTCTCCCAGTGAAATGTTGGGTAAACTCTTTGAGCTTGTGTTCATAGATTCGAAGTTCCATGAAGCATTACTATAGGTATTATCTTGCTGTTCATGCATACTTGTAGAGGAGTTTGAGTACAATTTGGTTTTCTTTTTATTTCTATGCGTGATATTATTAATTTCATTCTTAGGCCTTTCCATTGTTGCACAGAGAAAAAAAAACCAAAAGAAAAGTCCAAATAATAAATATAAATTCAAAAAATAAATTTGCCTCAGTGAGGCTCGAACCGATGAGTAGATCGTACTTGTTTAGTCGTAGTACTCGTAGTGATAATTTCGTTCAAAACTAGGTATAGGTAACACGAGTGTCGTTACAAAGTTAAGCGTAAACCGGCTGATTGTTTGCAAGTAGATCCCTTTGTTCTCACTTTACAATGTCACTCACGGTCAATTTTTAAAAAACAACGCTTTTTTATTTTATGTTTTGGTTGATAACTGTCTAAATTCCAGATTTTTTAAATATTTAAATGCATAGATTTAATGCTGGTTTAGGCACAACACTGATGTAAAACACTATAGTAAACGTGCACTTTTTAGTACATTTTTAAAATTAATTTGCAAGAGAGAAGTTTAACGTGTCTGTTGTTGTCACACTTGATCTCATTCAAACATGGCACAAAAGGTAAAAATTTAATAAATGAACAAGAAAATTATGTAGCGTTGATACAGAAAAGTCAAATAAACTTTAAAAAGAACCGAAATCACCGCTAACTAAAGGATACATTCTAATACGAATTGAAACGTTAGATGAATACTGGAAGATGGTAAGAGATACACACATTCTAATTATGAAAACAGCTAGTAAAAAAGATATAATGGAATTGACGTATTTCACCGAAGACTTGTATTCCGATATAGAAGATACTTATATAGAATTCAAATCAAATATGACAGACATGTTGGAAGATCAACAGACAAGTATTCAAGAAATATCAGGTGCAATACAAAGAATTAATACTGCTGAGAATGATGTAAAATTACCAAAAACTAAATATTCCAATGTTTTATGGAGATTATCAAGAGTGGCCATCTTTCGGTGACCTTTTTACATCATTGATTGAAAATAACCAGAGCCTAAGCAAAGTGCAAAAAATGCATTTTCTAAAATGCTGCGTGGCGGGAGAAGCAAAGCAACTGCTCAAAAATATGACCGTAGCAAGTGAGAATTATGAACGAGCATGGACAGCCCTAAAAAATAGATTCGACAAGAAGAGAATTATGGCGAATTCAATCTTGAACAGGTTGTTAGGTTAAAAGAAAATACAAACTGGAACAACAAAGGCGATTAAAGAACTGTTAGATACCACTACGGAGTGTTTAATGAGCCTGACGCAATTAGGTGTTGAAACTGACTACTGGGACGTGATTATTGTCCACATAACAGTGGGGAAGTTGGACTCAGTAACACATGACAAATGGGAAGAAGAGATAAAGAATAACAGTGAGTTGCCTAAGAAAAGTTTCTTGAAAGTCTTCTGACAGTGCTAGAGATGACACAGCCTGGAACAAGCACAAGATCCCATCAAACACAACAAAATATAAGAACAAAAACCTACTTATCTGCAACAACAAGCAACAAGACATCTTCTTGTCTCTTTTGTAACAAGGAGCACAGAATTCATCAATTTAGAGAGTTGACTGACCTAGAAGGTAAAAATAAGACAGAATTTGTGCAGAGTAATCGCATTTGTTTTAATTGTTTGATCCCAGGACATCGAGTTAAGTTTTTCAAAAGTAGAAGAGGCAGTCAAAAATGCGGAAAACGACACCATACTCTGCTGCACAAGGATAATTGAACCAATCTTCCAGGAGAACAAGAAACTCCGTTTCAAGCAGAAGAAGAAAATATAGTTTCCCATCACGACGGGTGATCTAACAGCATTATTGGCAACCATACTTGTCAGAATTTCCAATGGAAATAGAAGAACGTTAACGTTAAGATCATTATTAGACCCATGTTCACAAGAATCGTTTATCAGTGAGTACGCGGCTTAGCTATTGGGTCTGAGAAGAAACAGAGTAAGAGGACACGTCTCTGGCGTGGGACAAATGAAAACCCCAATAAACTCAGCTGCGGAGTTAGAGATCTCATTTATCAAAGGCAATTTAAAATTGAAAGTCACAGCTTATGTGGTCAAGAAGGTGACGAGTGTAATGCCTGCCAAGAAAATTCCTCAGAGAAACTGGGAACATATAAAGGATTTAGAACTAGCAGATCCAACATATGATCAACCGAAGCCTATAGATATGCTACTTGGGGTGGAAGTTTACAATGAAGTCCTACTTCCTGGTTTGAGAAAAGGAGTGCCTGGTTCTCCAGTAGCCCTTGAAACACAATTTGGATGGGTGTTTTCTGGAAAGGTCGAAACGGAAAAGGATATGACGGTTAATGACATCGTTAGTATGCATTTAAACATTGAGCTAGCCAACATTCCGAGAAGATTCTGGGAACTAGAAACTATAGCTGAAGAAAAAGATACACTAACAATAGAAGAAATGAAAGCTGAAGAATTATACGAAAATACTACAACCAGAGACCAAGACGAACGTTATGTTGTAAATCTGCCCATGAGACATGAACCGCCAGTTTTACCTCATAACTCGAGAAATATAGCCAATGATCGATGGAAGTCTACTGGGAAGAGATTAGAGAGAAAACCACAGCTGCAAGAAGAATATAACAAGGTGTTGCAAGAATACGTAGATTTAAAGCATATGAAGAGCATAAAAGACAAGGAGACAGAGAGAGATAATAACTACGTATATTTTCCTCATCATGCGGTGGTTAAAGAAGACAGAAAAACAACAAAAGTAAGAATGGTGTTCAACGCATCGTGTACAGGAATTAGCGGTGTATTTTTAAATGATGAATTGTTGACTGGTCCATGCTTGACGGAAGAACTACGAACTATTATCCTCAGGTAGAGAAAACATAAGGTTGCATTCGTTGCAGATATAGAAAAAATGTACCGGCAAATTAAGGTACAAGAAAAAGACACGGACTTCCAAAGAATAGTATGGAGATCAGATCCCTCTAAACCCATTGAAGAGTATAGACTACAAACAGTCATTTTTAGAACATCTTGTGCACCATACCTAGCCGTAAAAACTTTGAGACAAGTGGCAATAGACGAAGGTTCAGGGCATCCCGAAGCTGCCAAGATAATCCAAGAAGATTTTTATATGGATGATGTGCTTTCTAGAAGTAACAGAGAAGACAAGGCGATAGAGTTACAAAAGAACATAACAGAGATACATAACAAAGGATATTTTAAACTACAGAAATGGTGTTCTAACAGCGAAATATTCATTAAAGAGATAATTCGAGACAACCTTGAAAAAGAAACTGTTTCTGTTGAAATACAAGCAAGAGAAAAGATAAAAACACTGGGACTTACATGGGAGATAAAAGAAGATAAATTATCTATCTCTAACCAGATCAAAGATTTTGAAGATAAGAACTTGAACAAAAGAAAGGTTCTATCTCAGCGTTATGATGTTAGACATAAGTAAAACGGAATGCAGCTGTCAAAAGGGCTTGTCATTTCTCCCGCTCAATGAACCACGTTGTGCTCTTATTAAAAGTCTATTTAATATTAAAATCTCGTGTTATTTCTACAACCAGACTCCGTTATATGTTGTCACAAGTGCTCAAGTCATTAAAAAGTGATAAAACTCGCGTCAAGAAACATGCCGAATGACGAAACGGAAACACGTGAAAGTCATGCAACTAACCAACAAGGGAAGTCCAACAAAGTCAATATTGCAGGAAATCTGCGACCCTTGTCATTCGAAGGTAATACAAGCACTAACTGGAAGAGATGAAGTCAACAATTTCGAGTATTTATGAAGGCATCAAACCTTCACGAAGAATCTGACGGTAGGAGGGTCAATGTACTCCTTCGCTTTATTGGGGAGGAGGCACTGGAAATCTTCAATACGTTCGGGCTAGATGAGGACAATGCCAAGTACGAAGATGTTTTAAAAAGGTTTGATGACCATTTTATTCCTAAATCCAACATAACAATTGAGAGTCACAATTTTTTTACCTGCAAACAGACCGATGAAGAGTCAATTGATGAATTTGTCACTAGATTAAAAAATAAAAGTACAACATGTGATTTTGGAACACTTAAAGAAAGGCTCATTAAAGATATATTTGTCTGTAACCTGCATCACAAGTTCAACTTTGTGCAAGAAAAGTTGCTTACAGAGGAAAATCTAGATTTGGAACGAGCTGTCACACTTGCTAAAACACTTGTGCTCTCTCAACAAAGAGCTCAACAGCTAGACACAGGTCGTTCTGTCTTACAAATGTCTCATCAACATTCACGGTCGTCAAATTCAAATTATCACAGTCGCAGGAGGAATTCTAGTTCACATACTCAGTCAACATGTAATAAGTGTGGTCAAGTGCATCGATATAAGTGTCCAGCAGCTACAGTGCAATGTCGTGCATGTAAGAAAACAGGACACTATGCTAAAATGTGTCACAAAAAGAAGGTACAGTTTTTGGACTTCGAAGATCTCTTCTTGTGGTCTCTTGGTTCTTGGAAGAAGTCTCTTGGTGTGGGTAAACGCGCAAAGCAAAACCAACAAGTTGCTTTAAATATTGATGACCTTAACACTCATTTTACATCGTTACCCTCACTTAGTCTTTTTGCTAAAGCACAAGCTCTACTTTTAATTAAAAATTCATCTGCCCCTGATACTGAGTCTTTTAAATTTGTACCAGCTAGCGGGGAGGAGATAAAAAAAATAATTTTATCCTTAAAGTCCAAAGCTGTTGGCTGTGACGACATAGGTCGTATCATGATAACTTTACTACTTGACATCCTTATTCCTGCCATCACACATATTTTTAACTCTTCCCTTACTTCAGGACAATTCCCCGACATGTGGCGCATGGCACATGTCATTCCCCTCCCTAAAGTATCAGATCCTACACTCCCAAACCACTATCGCCCTATTTCAATTCTTCCCTTCTTATCCAAGTTTATAGAGTCCCTAGTATACAAGCAACTAACTAACCATTTAATTACTAACAAACTTTTGAACCCCTTCCAGTCTGGTTTTAGGACCGGTCAAAGTACAGCCACAGCACTACTAAAAATCACTGAAGACATAAGATTGGGCATGGAGAATGTTATGGTGACAGTTCTCGGACTCGTGGACTTTAGTAATGCATTTAATGCCGTTGATCATGACTTGCTCCTCGCATCTATGGACCACCTTAATATATCCTCCCCTGCTAGGAAATGGTTTTCTTCGTACCTTCGTGGCCGCCGTCAGGCGATTTGCAGTAGTCAGGCGATGTCTGATTGGTGTGATTTATCTGTCGGTGTACCACAAGGTCGCATTCTATCCCCTTTATTATTCTCTATTTTTATAAATTTAGTCACTCCTTACTTTAAATCTTCTTACCACCTTTACGCTGATGATCTCCAGCTTTATAAGCAGACCAAAGTTGATGATCTTAATAATCAAATCAAAATCAAAATCAAAATATTTATTTTTGCAAAATAGATACATTAAGTATACTTTCTACAAGTCAAAGTTAATTTACACAATATAATATGTCTTTAGAATATTAAAAAAATATATAATAATACGGGAAATAAAATATACACCTGCATTAATAAATGATAGTCGTAAGTTTTTAAATAAATAAAAAATAAATAAAATAGGGGAATCTAGGAATAAAAATATGATATATACATAATACAATGAAGAAATAATAAAAACGGGAAATACATACAAAAAATATTAAGGGTGGGCTACTAAAATGTAATAAAGTTATACACTTGCATAAAATATAGAAATATAGGAATAAAAATATTGTATATACATAATGCCTAACCATCCGCACCATTCGATTAGTATTGCTAAGAAGAAGGGCAAGAAACTTAGCAAACATTCCTTTTTTCAAAATAAAACATATGATACAAAATCATATACATACCTACTCAAGTAAAGGCATAAAAAAATATAAGACTGCGGGAATTAGTCAAAAAAAAATATATCTTAGTCAACCCGTCTCATATTGTCCATTACCTTTAACAAAGTAAGTTTACATATTAATTAATTTTAAGCCTTTAGAGGAATCGTACAGTATTAAAATATGCTAATTATTAATTACAATATTGAATAAGATTATTATTATTTATTACACCATGCTTCATTATCATCCAAATAATCATTGATTTTATAATAAGCTTTCTTATGTAGTCCCTGCTTAATATATAGTTTAAACTTATTTTCAGGCAAACTAAGGACCTCCTCTGGAAGCTTATTGTAAAATCTTATACCATGTCCTACAAAAGAGGTACCTACTTTGGCAAGTCTTAATTTTGGAAAAGCTAGTTTATGTTTGTTTCTGGTTTCAACAGAGTGGTGCACACCAAGCCTCGGGAAATTATCAATTTTTTTTCTGACATATCTAATAACTTGATAAATAAATTCACAAGGGACCGTAAATATATTAATTTCTTTAAACTTTTCTCTTAATGAATCTCGGTACTTCATGTTATAAATAGACCGAATTGCTCTCTTTTGCAAGACAAAGACTGCTTCTATATCCGCGGCTCTACCCCACAACATTATGCCATATGACATAATGCTGTGAAAATAACTGAAATATACTAATCTAGCAGTATCTTCATCAGTAATCTGCCTTATGCGTCTAACAGCGTATGCGGCTGAACTAAGTCTACCACAGAGAGCTTCTATGTGGGGACCCCACTGAAGACGAGAGTCTATAGTAATACCTAAAAACTTAGTTTCGTTAACTAACTCCAGCTTGGACCCCTGCAAAAATAAACTGACATCTACTTGAATTACATTTGGTAAAGTAAACTTTATACATTTCGTCTTTTTTGCATTTAGAACTAAATTATTTGCAGTGAACCAATCAAGAATCAGAGAGAGGGTTGAATTCGCGTCATCAAGTATATCGTTATGTCGATTCACTTTAAAAATAAGTGACGTGTCATCTGCGAATAGAACTATCTCAGATAAGTCTCTAACTAAGTAAGGAAGGTCATTTATGTATATTAAAAACAATAGGGGCCCCAATATGGAGCCCTGCGGAACACCCATTTTGACTAATGCTCCAGATGACTTTACTCCATTAATGTCTACCTTTTGAAACCGGTCACTAAGGTATGACTTAAATAACGCCAAAGATTTACCCTTAACTCCATAGTGATCTAATTTACATAAAAGTGTTTCATGATTAACGCAATCAAAAGCTTTTGAGAGGTCACAAAATACACTGAACGCATCCTGCTTTGCTTCCCAAGCGTCAAATATGTGCTTGACTAAAGCAACTCCTGCATCAGTGGTTGACCTCCCTTTAGTGAATCCATATTGTTCACTGTGAAACAACTTATTTAAGTTAAAATGAGATAACAATTGATTAAAAACAATTTTTTCGAAAATCTTACTAAATACTGGTAAAACTGAGACCGGTCTATAGTTGGAAGGGTCTTCATTGTCGCCTGATTTAAAAAGAGGGATCAATTTACTCAACTTCATTAAATCAGGAAAGACACCATCATCTACACATTTATTAAAGATTAAAGCTAAATATGGAGCTATTAAATCAATGATACAGCTTACAACTTTAACAGATAGGCCCCATAAGTCCTCGGTTTTTTTAAAGTTAAGAGATTTAAATGCTTTAATGACAGTTTGTGAATTAATATGCTTTAACGCAAATACAGAATGGCACTGAGGCACGTGATCACTCAAAAGATCCTGTGCAAGTCTTGGACTTGAATTTAAGCCTTTAGTTGTCAAGGAAGGAATGTCAGTAAAGAATTGTTCAAAGGCCTTCGCAACTTCTTTATCTCCTGTAAAAACTTCATTGTTAATGTTCAATTTTAGTTCATTATTCCGTTTGTTACTCTTCCCAGTTTCAGTATTTATGATTTTCCATACTGCTTTTACTTTGTTATCGGCCATTTTAAGTTTTTTATTCAGAAATATACTTTTTGCTTTTAAACACACTAATTTGAAAGTACGTGAGTATATTTTCAAATGTTCAATAAATTCAATATTATTATTGTAGGATTTTATGTCGTACAATTCGTATAAATGATTTCGGCTTTTGTAAATACCTGGCGTTGCCCAGTCACTAAAAGTGATTTTATTACTGTTATGTTTATTATAATTGTATAAACGAGATAAATAGGGATCTACAGAGTCTTCAATCTTGGTCCGAACGCTTTGGAATTGCTGTAAACCCAAGCAAGTGTCAGGCTATTATTGTTGGTAGCACACGACAGATTATTAAGATTGATCCTGATCTCTTGGGAAAGGTAAGCTATAACGGGTGTAATATTGCCTTTACTTACTCTTTTACTAACCTTAGCCTTGTCATTGACGAAAACCTTGATTGGAACGTTCATATCGCGAATGTTTCCCGCAAGTTTTATGCTTCATTGCATTCTCTTCTATGTCTTAAAAACGTTCTTCCTATTTCAACAAAAATTTCTCTTGCTAACTCTCTTCTTATTCCTTTAATTGATTACGCCGACGGGTGTTACTTGGACCTTAAAGAGGAACTCCTTAACAATATTGATCGTTTGCTCAATACATGTATTCGCTTCATTTTCGGTCTTCGCAAATACGATCACTTGTCTGAGTTCCGTTCCAGGTTACACTGGCTTCCAGTTCGTGAGCGAAGGAATGTTAGAATTCTTTGTCTTCTTTTCTCTATTATTAATGACCCGTGTACTCCCCCTTACCTCAAATCTTTGCTTCAACTTTTAGATAACACCCACTGTAAACTCCTCAGGTCCTCTAACAACCTTCTCTGGTCTTTTCCTTCTCACCGTTCTGGTTTTATGTCCGATTCTTTTGCCGTCACGGCTGTCCGTTTGTGGAACGATCTACCCGTTAATATGAGAAATGCCCCGTCTCGTCATGCGTTTAAAGTCCTTGCGCAGACATTATCTTAGTAAAATACAGTAAATCTGGTGTCAACATAGCAATCTGAAATTATCACGACTAGTAGTTTATTCTTATATATTCTTGTATTTATTATTGTATTATATATATTTATATAATATTATATAATCGTATTTATGTAGTAATTATTGTTATTTGTTTAAAATATATTTTTTATTAATTTATTTATTTAGTATTTACCTACAAATCTACTTATCTATTTTATTTATTAGTACATTCATGTTTTTTTTTCTCTTTTCTCTCACTTATTTTTTTTGTCTTAATGCCTTTCTGCACGCCTGCCTCTGTTCATTTCTTGTACTTTCTGTCGGGTTGACTGGGAGACAATGCTTTTAGCATTAAGTCCGCCTGTTGTACATGTAACTTTTGTTTTGTGCAATAAAGTATTTAGAAAGAAAGATCAAGGTGATTCTCCATTTTTCATTGGTCATTTGAAATCAAGTGCTGGAAAAGCGTCTGAGTGGATAATTATATTGAATGCTAACAATATTGATTTCAAATGCATCATAGATACAGGTAGTGATGCCAATGTCATGTCAATGAACACTTTTGAGTCATTGAATTTCAAAAAGTCAATTTTATTACCATGTACTGCTAAAATAACTTCATATAGTGGTAACAATGTAAAAGTTATAGGCCAGTGTCAATTAAAATGTCACTTTAAGCTAAACTATGAGATGAAATGTCACAATATTAACTTTATCATAGCCGAGATGTCCTCGCCTACAGTTGTTGGCAGATATTCATGCAGTGAACTTGGATTGGTCAAACGGGTTTATAGTATAAGCGATGACAAGTCAAATATAAGTCAGCAAACAACAAATGTAAGTCAGTCAAGCAATGATACGTCAACAAAAGAAGTCTGTCAGTCAAGTTGTGAAAAACAATTTCAACAACAAGTCAGTCACTGACGTAGTGAAAGTCAGTCATACAATCAAGTCTGTCAGTCAAGTAGTGATACAAGTCTGTCATGTCACCAACTTGCAAATGAGTCAATGTCAAAAGAAAATGGTCTCGATGTTATGAAAAGTCCTATTTTATGTAAAAATTTGAATAAAAATGTTGATTTAAAGTCTTTATTATATCATTAAAGAATGGTTTTTGTTGGCTTGGGCTGTCTACCTGGTAAATTCCACATCACTGTCAATCCTGATGTTCCTGCAAAGGTTGATGCACCTCGGAAAGAACCGTTTGCGCTGCATAAAAGACTACAAAAGGAGCTGGAACATATAGAGAAATTGGGTGTTATTACCAAGGTGACTGAGCCAGCGTCATGGGTGAGTTCACTTCTATTAGTTGAAAAGAAGAATGGTCAACTCATGGTCTGTCTGGATCCAAGAACATAATGTCAGGCTTCAGAAAGTTCTACAGAAGGCATATGAAGTCAATTTGAAGTTTAATAAAAGTAAGCGTATTTTTGCTTCTAGTCAAGTCAAATATTTGGGTCATATTTTTTCAAAGGATGGTGTTGCTGTAGATCCAGAGAAAGTCCGTGCTATTAAAGAATTGCCTTCTCCTAGATGTGTCAAAGATCTACAACGTTTTCTAGGTCTATTAAATTACCTAGGTCCATTTATAAAAAACCTAGCTTCAGAAACCGAGTCTCTGAGAGATTTGCTCAAAAAGTCAAGTCATTAACAGTAGAATGCCTGTCATGAAGCAGTGTTTTGTCGTCTTAAAAATATTATTTGTCAGGCACCCGTCTTAGCACATTTTGATGTCAAAAAGTCTATAGTCCTGTCAGTTGATGCAAGTATGTCAGCAGTTGGAGGCGCCTTACTCCAAAATTGTCAGCCAATATGTTATGCATCTAAAAAATTAACGTCTACTCAACAGAAAATGGCCCAGATTGAGAAAGAATTATTGGCACCGCAAAGATTTACTCACGCGCCCCTAGCGGCAGGTTTCCGAACCTGTCTAAAGAAGACACTTTTTGGCAGCTGGTAACGAAAAGTCTGCAGAAAAATTATCTAACTGATAAATATTGCTATGCTATCTGTAATAGATGCAATGAGAGTATCCTCAGGCAGTAGGCCAATGCGTTCAAGTGAAGAACTTCTTCAAAGTGCAACGGTGGTGTCCGTGGGGAAGAAGAATAAAGAAAATAACCTACTTCACGTGCAAGCGCTTGTTCTTAGGACTTAAGGCACAAATACGAAGCATCTTGCTGTTGTTGATTTGTGGATTGATGTTACGAAGGAATATGGCGAGAGGTTGATTCGTGATAACGAACAAAAACTAATTCAGGAATGCAATTGCCCTGCTGAACCTTCGGAGAAGTGCAAGCACATATTGGCTGTGATGCTTTATCTTTCTAGGTGAGTTCTTCCGTGAAAGTTTTTTACTTTTGCCTTTTGATGACAAAGATCCATATGTGGCTAGATAGAAATGTACATTTTTTTTTAAATAATTTCAATTTTATTTTGTTCATCATTTATTGTGACTACATTTTGTTCTAATTCATGATTAATCTTAATTTTATTGTTAGGACATTGGAATATTATTTTCAACAATTAACTTTTTATGTTTTATATTATTGTGTAAGCAATTGTTGCTTTGACGTGTATAAGTGTGCTCCAACTGTACCTATATACTGAATAACCGCTTTGACTTTGACTTTATAAATATACAGAATCATCACGTAGCTTTCATTATACAATTTCAACTGGGAATATTGTCAGTCTTTTTATCATACCTAAGTTAATTTAACAATAATTACACTGCGTTAATGTAAACTTTCATAATGTAGCATTAAAACTTGGTCCTTTTTCAGAATTGAAGAATCTGAGCTAGATGATTTGAGCTGTACAGATATTGAATAACAATGGGGTGCTCTCAAAACAGCAACTCTTCAAGAATATGAAGCGGAAGAAACCACTGTCAGAACTTTGGCATATTAAAAAACAAGAGAGACGGTTATGTTAACACAATGCCACAGGTGACAACAGAAATGGGAAATCGCTGGAGAGATAAGCTGAAACACCAAACAGCAAATATTCTTTGTTTACGAGTTGATTACGTAGAGGTTAAGGAATAATAGATTGTGAAAAAGATCCAAATGCAAGTGGAAATTAAGAAAATACCTCACTTCTCAAGGGACATGACTTTCCGTTCATAGCATTTGCTTGGTGTTTTAAAAGTGATGACAGGAAAAGCTACAAGTGTGAACCGTCTCTGATTGACTTTAATATAAGGAAGTTGTTGTTTCCTTTGAACAAAATGTGGGAATTATCAATGCTGTACAGGGTATTTTATTGGAAATGAAAATACATTTTAATATAGAATATTAAATTTTCCGAGTTTTGTATTTGTTCTAATCTAATTTTCTCAGCCTTTTTAGCCCGATCTAACCTCTTTTGTCTTCTAGGTGATGTTTCTTCTCTCTCGTGGGTTCTTAAGGGAATATTTTTTAGAAAGTACAGAATGAGGAAATATTTTTTTTTCAGGATCTGTAACAAAATTGGTTAACTTTGGAGCTGTAAAGAAATAGAACATACTGAATAAAACTTGAAAATTTACTGTTTCAGAAGTAATCTAAAGCCAAGAAATGTCGAGAGCACACTCTCATCGCTGATGATACTGGCTTACCCATCCTCACAGCGGTCTCCCTTTTAGTCATCAGGGATATGTTTTTAGGGAATAAATGGAGACTCATTCCAGGCTTTCCTTATGTAGCACATTGAGGAACACAACAAAAATTTGTATTGCGCTTCTTTTTATCTTGTGGGGGCTTCAAACAGCTGTCTTATTTAGACAGGTTCCATTTATCGCCGGTAGAGGCGCGCGCGTAATTTTTGCGGCGCCAATATGCAATTGTCTTTGGTTGTACTAGATTACACCAATACATCTATGGTTAAGTTGTCACAGTGGAAACAGATCATCGTTCACTGATTACCTTATTTTTACACTGTGTTGTCACACAGTATTGCCAATGTCCCTTGGGAAAAGCTAGACATCGACTATATGGATTTTAGAGGCCAAACATACGTAGTAATAGAAGATTATTACTCAAACTACATAGAGATGGCTAAAGTTAGCTCAACTAGTGCTAAAATTCTAATCGAAGTTTTAAAATCTGTATTTAGCCGTCATGGAATCCCCTTTAATTCATTTGAATTTCAACACTTCTTGAAAGAATGGTTTATTCAGCATTCTACGTCAAGTCCATATCTTGCACGTTCAAACGGATTGATTGAATCTGGAGTAAAGATTGTTAAGAGAATACTCTCAAAATGTCATGAATCCCAGACTGATCCCTACTTAGCATTGCTTCAATACAGAACAACATTCAAAGGTAAATTACCATCACCTTCGCAACTCTTAATGTCACGACAGTTAAGAATTCAGCTGCCTATGTCACTGAATCATCTGCAACCAAAAGTCGTAACATTTGAAGATTACATGAAGGTAAAGAGTTCAGATAAAGATAAACAGAAAATGTATTATGACAGAAAAGCGAAAGACCTGCCGGTGCTGAAAGAAGGAGCCTGAATGCAAAGTGGACTCCTGGAAAAGTAATTAAAAAATGTGAAGAGCCAAGATCGTAGATGGTCGAGTCACCAGAGGGCGCTACCTATAGAAGAAACCGCCAGCATATTCTAAAGTCACCAGTTACTACAGAGTTTTTATCCAAGACGGTG
Organism: Ypsolopha scabrella; assembly: GCA_910592155.1. Taxonomy (NCBI): domain Eukaryota; kingdom Metazoa; phylum Arthropoda; class Insecta; order Lepidoptera; family Ypsolophidae; genus Ypsolopha; species Ypsolopha scabrella. The sequence goes on along the minus strand of OU342989.1, from coordinate 12,609,542 downwards.
TCTGAAAAACAAGCAAATACAAATGCTGTTGGAAACACTGAGGAGAAAGGAACAAGGAGTGATGGTGATGATAAAATAAAACGTCCCAAAAGTGGTAGACAGGTCTGGCCCCCTGCTCTTTTCATGTTCGAGAAATTTTAAACTTAATTTTGTTAAATTTGGTCTCTTATGTTGTCTTGTATTTATCACAATAACAAGTATTTTGTAAATTAGTTGTTACATTCTAATTAACGGTTGTTGCAGTCTTGAATTATTTGTCTTTTGTCTTAGTGATACATTATTTTAAGTATTGCTAAGAAAAATTTTATTTAAAAAAAAAGGAACGTGTTATGATGTTAGACATAAGTAAAACGGAATGCAGCTGTCAAAAGGGCTTGTCATTGCTCCCGCTCAATGAACCACGTTGTGCTCTTAATAAAAGTCTATTTAATATTAAAATCTCGTGTAATTTCTACAGCCAGACTCCGTTATACTCAGATAGCATCTCTTTTTGACCCAATGGGATGGATAGCTCCTACAATTGTAATAGCAAAAATATTTATGCAAAAACTGTGGAAAAAAGGCCATTCCTGGGATGAAGAATTACCCGAGAGTCTGAAATCAGAATGGATACAATTTAAAAACGAATTGCCCTTAGTAGAAAGTTAGTGTTAACAGATGGATACACACGACACGACACCATAAAGTATTCGAATTGCACGGGTTCGCAGATTCATTAGCATCCGCTTACGCTGCTGTAATTTATTCCAGAGTTGTCAACGAAGATGGAGAAGTCAAGGTTACTTTAATCACAGCCAAGACAAAGATAGCACCGATTAAACAGGTATCACTATCTCGCTTAGAGTTGTGTGCAGTTAACGTCGTGCTTTCCGCGCCCACAGGGTACGGGGGTTGGGGGACGGTGTCGGAGAGGATGTGGGCGGTGTGACGGGAGGGTGATCGAGCACGCGTCGCCCTCCCGACGCCGTCCCCGTCCCCCAACCCCTGTACCCCACGCAACGCATACACGTAGCGTTGCCAGAAACTCGGTGCAGCCTTAATGAAACTTTGTATTTTTCGTAGTTCTGTAAGGCTATATACATATATATATAATATATAGTAAAATACTCGTCTCATCAATATAATCTGCCACAAATATCTTTTCAGAATATTGTGACTAAACCTGTACTTACTTTTTTTAAATTAATAGTTTTCTTTTGATCCCTTAAATAAATTAAAACATATCCAGTCATCATTCCAACAAAATAAGGCGGAGATCGAGACATAGTCCAATAATTTTGTTTGTACTTTTGTTCCGCTATTTCAGGATGATGTCTGTAAAATTAAAAGCAGGAATGTATTTAGCACCGACACAATAAAGTCATACTATCCAAATCGTTACACTTAGTTCAATAATTGTAGAGTTTTAGGCGAGTATTTTTATAGTATCATAAAGGTGATTCAAACTTTCACTTTTTTCCGTTTTATTACGGGGCACCCCCTCAATGTCTTCTATGTAGCTAAAAACAAATCAAGTTCTTTTTTCATATAAAAAAAAATTTAGGGGTCGCTACCACAGTTTTTAAAATTTAAATCCGATTATAGGCGATGTTTTTTATTGCAATAAAAAAATTAAATCATTCAGAAATTAAGCTTTTTAAACGAAGATAATGAAAAACTTTACATTTCAAAAAATTATCTGTGCATCACTCTTGAAAGTTTAAAAAACAGCACATAAAACTAATAAACTCCCATTTTGCTAAAACTTTGCTCTGTTTTGACAAAAAAACAGGGTGAAGTACAGAAAGTTTAAAAATGCAATAGTGTTTCATTATCTAAGTTTCTAAGGTTTACTTTCTTTGTTCTATTATTTTCAGTATCTGTTTAAAAAAACGCTCTATGTATAGAGATTTAAATTTCTAAAACTGTGATAGCGACCCCTAAATTTCATTAAAAAGATATGAAAAAAAAGTACTTTATTTGTTTTTAGCTACATAGAACACATTGAGGGGGTGGCCCGTAATAAAACGGAAAAAAGTGAAAATTTGAATCACCCTAAATCACCAGATAGTATACCTTGTTGTCTGGTTTTAATTCGTTTTCACAAATTTTGAAAATAAAATTACAGTCAACAAGAAAAGGAGTAGAGAACCATAATCCATCCATCCATCAGCTTGTTTCGTCCACTGCTGGGTATAGGCCTTTCCAGGATTTCACCACTCTTGGCGGTCCTCCTGGAAGAAATGCCTATACTCACACACGCTGGGCAGGCGGGTTGGTGAGCGCGGTGCCGAAACCCTTGCACCAGTGACGCCGCTGCCCGTCACCAGTCTGTTTTAAATAAGACCCGGCAATTGGGGATGGATAAACCGCCATCCATCGGTCCAAGACAATGGTGGGCCGCCTGGTTTTGCCTGAGAGCTGTTCTCTTACTCTCCCCCGAATAACTTCGGTAGGATTTGCGAGTAAGATGGTGGTATCTCCACAGTCGAGCCCGGCATCAGCTCTACCACCTATAAGAATTATAATAATTAATATTAATTTACAATTTGTTGTATAATTAAGAGTATGTTTCGCAATCTGACCAGATTTGAAACATGTGTGAATCATCGTTTTTAAGAAATGTTGAAAAGACACTATTTTGTCCAGATTTCTTGTATGGGCAACTTTTTGGGACACGTTTTGGTTTTAAGTTTTTAGGGTTCCATAGTACCTAAGAGGTACAAAAGGAACCTTTAAAATGAATTTCCGTTGTCCGTCCGTCCGTCCGTATGTCACAGCTTCATAACTTTAGCACCGTTAAAGATATAGACTTGAAATTTACCACAAAAATAGCATTCACTTGCGTCCACAACACGGTGTAAAAAATATTGAAAATTTATTGTAGATATTAACAAGTTAATTGTAAAAATATATACTTTTGCTATATTTACTGGCACCGATTCCGAGGAATCTTTGAAAAACCACAAAAATACATGCCCCCCTTATTTCGGGAACTAATGAACTGAAAAATATGAGAAAAATCGTGGTAATTTGGAATTACGTAAAAATTACAGGAAAATATAGCGAGTGAGAAATTCGAGATAGCAAAATGACATAATTGAATTTTTCATTCACGTGTTTTATTTCGAGTACAGTATAAAAACATTTGAGTCTCTCTTTCGTGTTACAATCAATTCTTTTTTTAGTTACCATAAACAGTTATGGGTAAGATTTTAAATACCTTCTTCCTGACTGTTCCCAGAACTGTCGAATTACGGAACGTATGCGAGTCTGACTCGCACTTTACCGGTTTTTTTTTTACTTGTCAGAGGCACACGGATTTTGGGAAATTTTCTACTGGCTACCTATTAAGGCTGAAGCTGTGAAAGGCGGACAGACAACGGAAGCTTTGGAATAGGATCCATTCTTTGGGTACTGAACTGAACCCTAAAAAGTATACACTAACGCACAAAATTTTGCCCATTCATAAATACTTACTTTACGCTGAATAATGGGTTATTGAAGTTAAGAAGAAAACTGAAAGTCGTAGAACAAGCCAGGGACAAGATGACGGCGAATGTGAGAGCTGTCCAGGCCGTTCTCTTCTTCCCAAACATCCACATCAGAACCAGAGTGGACACGAGGAACAGTTGCATATCCACTGCCAAGTACCAGGTATGGCTTAAACACTAAACAAAAGAAAAAAATATGAGAAAATCTATTTGCACTTCGATTAGATATGTGTTATGTGGCGTGCATATCCTAGTAAGTGGCGTGCATATCTTTAAGTAGGGTAGGCACAAAACTGTAAATTTGGAACTTATCTATCTAAGTTTATGTTTCATTTTGCACACGAAAAAATGCAGTAGGTACCTATAACAATATTATTAACAACAACATCAAGCCGGACAGTTGCAGTACGAAATTAGCCCCTATAATGAAAGAGATAAGATAGGTAAAAAGTCCAAACTGTCCGACTCGACGTGGTTGCTTCGAACAGGCGTTGCGTATTTTAATGAGAATGTGTGCGTGCTTAGCGCGAGCCGCTGTCGTCATGGGAGTATAGTTACAGATGCACACATAGAGAATTGGCATCGAATTTTAGTTATGCGTGTTGCAACGGTAGCGAGCGCTGCGGAGCAAGCAGGTAGGTATTTCAAAGAACGAGTGAAGCTTCCCTGATTATAATATTGAAATAGTTGTGTGTACCTTCGTATATTTATTTGAATGGGTAGTGGTCTTGTACCTTCCTATATTTAAAAAGATAGTGGTCTAGTTAGCTAAGCCAAGTCCAGGGTAGGCATTGCGTATTTGTTTATGTGAGATGCACGCCACTGTGTTATATTGTTCATCACAGAGTATAAAATTGTTCTTTAGAAATATAGGGTGAATTGAATCAACCGACCAAATTCATACTGGAGACTCGGTTAGTGATGAAGAACTAGGTTCAGTAATTCTTTTGGCCAATTTCTAAAAGTATTTTTTTTATTCCATACTGGTTGGACCAGTTTAAGTATAATTCCTAGTGCAGGCAATATGGGGCAAAAATTATTTTTTTTATTTCACCTGCAGGATCATTTAATCTTGTTCCTGATGACTAACCGAGTCTCCAGTGTGAATTTGGTCGGTTGATTTAATTTCACCTAGTATAAACAAAGAATTACAAAGTCCCATTTCAAAGATCTTCGAGTTGGCCCTTACTGCCATGCCGTAACTTTATAAGGATCGGTGTAAGTTTAGCACTTACTTTGTTTCAACCTGTATTACCCTTTTCTAAACAAATATTTATTTATTTATTTATTACTCTTTTTGTACATTCACATATATATTTTACAACACATTTTAAAATAAAGGACATATATTTTGTACAAAGGCGGCATTTATTGCTTATAGCAATATCTCCCAGGTAACCTTTGGGTGGAAATGAAAAAAATATATTAACAAAAGTAATAATAAAGAGGGGGAATGTAAATGCTAACAAAAATTGCAAAGTGCTATTTACACGGAACATAAAATTAACATAATAATATCATAAAACATACATATCTCTTATTGTTTAACACATATACTTAAAAAATATACATGAACGTATTAAAACTAAAATAAAATATATATAAATACATATACATACTTACTTAAATATGTAATAATGATTTATGATATAAAACAGTTTTTATAGATTTTGGATGATAATCAGAGCTTACACAATAATTGAATAAGTTACAAAAGTGCAAAATAACGATAGCAGTCAAAGGACAGCTGATGGAGTAAGTTTGTAGGGATATCAACAACGTCTTTAGTAAATTTTTTTATTATCAAATATTTTAATTATTTATGTAACTGTGATGCATGATGGATGAAAGAACATGGATTTGCTTAAAGGTGATATATTTAAATCTCCAAAAGATTAGGCATTAGATTAGACAGGGATACGTGCCCCCCCCCCCCCCAGATGGTTCAAATAAAACAAGGAGCTGGGAGATTAACACTATACCGCTTTAATGATATTAGTTTCTCTTTGTGTCATGCTTTTAACTACATTTGCATACATTTCGGCCTACCGATAGGACTAAAAGATATAGTTCAACTATGCGGGATATGTACCTACTTGGCCTTTGTGCCCCACCCAAAAATAAATCCTGGATCCGCCAGTGCCAGTCCATACCAGGGCAACAATGTATGAACATGCCATTGACTCGACATCTCTTCGATAAATAAAGATGTAGCTCTTCTTTCATAACAATAAGAGTGGTCGTTTAGAATTTATCGAGTTTATCTGTCAAATTTATCGAATCGGCTTACGTATCACGGGCCGCGTTCATAAATTCGGGGTCTCGACACGGGTACTAATGCCATCTCTGTCGCGCGCTTTGAATATTGTATACGCTATCCTGCTGTCAGTGTCGGAACCTGACGAAAGTGTTAATTAACTAGTTCACTGCGGCAGCCTCAAATACCAACCTGCACTATAATGCGTTACGGGGAATAAGATAGGTAACCCGCAATTAAATTAACTTCTATGCGTTACGGGTATAAAAGTGCCCCGTACACCTTGCCCTATTTAAATGCCTTTAAATTGTCAAATTATTATTTTTTTAAATTTTTATTTTACCATTTTATAGATTAATAAATATGCCATAATATGCTCTTTCCGCACGTATGTATCATAAAACCTGATGAAATTATAAAAAAATAAAAGTACGGGATGCTTTTATCCACGTAACGCATAAGAAAGCATAAAATACGGGGTTTCAAGAGCCCCGTAACGCATAGGAATTATTTTTATCGATACACAGTGATGGGAATTAATGAAATGATGCAAGATCTCAGAGAGCTGGATAGGATGGGTCGAGTATCGTACAAGGTGACGCGCTCTGGGAAAGGCTGGGGATGAATGCAGGCTGATGGATGAATAGATGGATGGTTAGATGGTTAGATGAATGGATACTTAAATAGATGAATTAATATATAGACGGATAGATGGATGGATAGATAGATGATAATTATATAATCATATAATGGATAATGGGAATGAGACTTTTGTTAACGCTGACAAAATATTTATTCGGAAAACATTACAACAGTATAGGGACTTAACAGGAACTTATTTTGGTATAAAAGGAACTTCAAATACGAATTACGCTTCATCGCAGATAATCGATATCACACCATGCACCGTTGAAAGCACTAATGCGAATGAGCTCAGGACCCCGTACGAGCAGGCAGAAATCTATACAGGGTTTCATGGACCCCATAACGCACATAAGAGCAATTTTTGCTCCCTGGTATTTTTACGTCACCCGATTGGATTTCAAGTAAGAAACACAAATATATAGTTATCTTTGTCATACGTGCAAAAACCGCATAGATACAACTCCCGCACTGGCGAGTAGACACTACATTTTCGGCCCCGCACGGAATGACGGCAACGTACCCCCGTAACGCAGTGAACGTGTTAATGGCTGAGATTCAGAGTGCATTTTGAGTCAGAACTCGATCTTACAAACGTCAAAAAGCGATGTGATCCCATACTAGAGTGACGTTTGTAAGATTGAGTTCCTTTTGAGTTCGGACTCAAAATGCTCTCTGGATCTCAGCCAATGAACGGGGGTCTGACTCTGCTGAGTCTGTCTGAGTCGCCGCATGTGGCGGAGCGTGACTGTCGGTTCCGTTCAGTCAGAGCATCCGAGATGACGTGATTCTTAACAATGTGTTGAGAAATTTCGGAGCTCTGAACGGAAGTAAGCGTCTTATATGTTTGCCAATAGATATTACATACAATGAGATATGTCGGTGAAACGCGGGTGTGCTGAGTGTGGACTGTGACTTGCATTTCACAGTTCACACTCGGAACACCTCTGACAAACCCTCGGAGATTCATGTCGTGATGATATGTATAAGTATAAAAATAGATAACACACATAATAACATGCGGACAAACTAGTTTATTAAAAAAATAACTATTGCTACGTGATTTAATATGTACCGCAAAACGTAATACAGTAAAAGATTGATTGATAATTCAAATTAAAGATTAAAAGCAATTTAATTTAATTTGAGGTTTCATATATCGACATAATCGGAAGTCAATAAATGTGCAATTGAAGGTATTAATCAAAAGTTCTTCGAAAATTCTGAACCTTGAAATTAAAAGTGTTAATTTAATCTAACTTAGAACGCACTACACAAACGCATCAACCAACACCGACACACTGCCAAAACAACCAGACTTTCAACCAGTGTTTCACCGTAAGAATCATTAAATCATTCCATCCCCCACTAGCTGACATACAGCTGAGGACATGGGAGTCCTCTTTCATATGGGCACTTGGTGCGCATTATAGCCACGGTTTAAATAAACAACACTGAGAACCTACTGATACAGACACCAAGGTTGCCTATTGTTAAAAAATTTTAAGTAAGGTTCTTCCCAGATAAAAAATCCTATAAAGACCTAGGCCGACTTGCACCAATATTTAAATCTAGATTTAGGACTTAAACTGAGTTTAATTAGACAGAAATGTATTGACTGACAGCTCGTAAACCTGATTTAGCGATAAAATCGAGGTTTAAGATTTTGGTGCAAGCCGCCCCTAGAATAATTAAAATAAAATCATATAGTTGTAAGTTAACCTACAGACAGACGGACAAACCTAAAATGTAAATAGTTAAATATATTTAAACTTACAGACAGACAAATATAGACATCATAGTTTTTTGTACATATTTAATTTTAAGAGAACTTACAGACAGACATACAAGAAATTAAATTTAATTATTCATAAGATTCCTTAGTTTGTCTATGCCAGATGTGTTGTATATAATTTTATGTCAATGTCAATATTTTTATACTCAACTGATGCTGGGCCCAGCTAAGGCCCGAAATATATCTTGAGCATATTTTATTGTTTATAATATATTTTATTCCACCGTTATATATCCTAAAATAACAAAAAACTTATAAGCTTTTACAGCACCTATATATTTTTAGAATATAAAAGTTTTATATAAATTTTAGTATACGTTTGAAGGGCTAAAATACTCACGTGTTAAGTACTAAGAAAGGCTTATACTTACTAAGTTGAGACCTCCCGAATCACAAACACTTATGATGTTTTGGATAAATAGAAGGTTGTTCCACCAATTCAACCTACAGCCTCTAACTTGATCTGCCATCTTGTGCCATTGCGGGCCATCTCCAATATGAATCATGATAGAAACTTGAGCTAGTACAGCAACACAGAGCGCTGGGTATACGCGGACTAATCGGTTTAGTATGTGCAAGTGCAAGTTTCCTAAAAATGAGCCTGAAACGAAAACATATGCTAAATCATATTGTCATTGTACATATCACAAAAATAAATGAAATAATATAAGGTTTATGCACTCATATATAGCCTTCGTCCAAGTTAAGAGTTCCATACATCCATCAGCTTGTTTCGTCCACTGCTGGACATAGGCCTTTCCAGGATTTCGGAACTCTTGGCGGTCCTCCTGGAAGAAATGCCCATACTCACGCTAGGCAGGCGGGTTGGTGAGCGCGGTGCCGAAACCCTTGCACCAATGACGCCGCTGCCCGTCACCAGTCTGTTTTATATAAGGCCCGGCTATTGGGGATGGATATACCGCCATCCATCGGTCCCAGGCAATGGTGGGCCGCCTGGTTTTGCCTGAGAGCTGTTCTCTTACTTTCCCCCGAATAACTTCGGGAGTATTTGCGAGTAGGATGGTGGTACCTCCACAGTCGAGCTCGGCATTCAGCTCACCACCTCGAAGTTAAACCATTACAACAGTGAAAGAATTTTTAAAATTCGTTTAGTAGCAGATATTACTCACGTGAATGCAATTTATGGTTTATGTCCCTAGAAAACTGCCCATCCCCGGGAAACAAACATAACCTATGTCCAAGTAAATAATCTAACTATTATAAATAACACAGAGATAGAATTTTTATTCACAATAACAAAAACAGTGGTCGTTACACTCTTAGGTCTAATTACATTTATATTACTAATAAAGTAGTATTATGTCGTTGCGATTAAGGTTATTACTTAGTGTTTGTTTATTAACTTTTCTTATGAAACCTTAAATAAATATCAGTAAGTATCAATTTGATACTGTCAGTTACAACCATATTAAAAAATACAATAAAATATAATATGTCAATGTAATGTAATCAATTCAAACAAAAATAAATGTCATATATAAAATGAAAATGAATATAATTGGAATCGAAATGAATACAATGTGTTAAGTCATGATAATAGTTTCAATAAAAAATGCAAAATTACAACAAAAAATAAAACTGTCATATCCATTTAAAATCGGTTCAGTGCCCAAAAACAAGTACAGACCATTTGCCATGAGCTCTATATTCTGCAAAGTTATAGAACTTGTCATAAAACAATGACCTCTTATTACACCTTGAAGGTAAAGATATCTAAAGTGACTGCCAAAATGGATTTTGCCGAAACCGACCCAATCAAGACCTTTTAGTGTTTGCCACTGAATACTGGAGCGAAGTCATAGAGAAAAACGGTTAGACTCTTTCTGTGAATCTTGACATTGCAAAGCTTTCTGATTAGATCTGGCATGCTAGTCATCTAAACAAGCTTCCTTTCTAACTATAAAATTAATGTTAGCCTGTGGACTTTAATTTCTTACTTTCTGAATGAACGATCACGACAAGTCACTGACGGCTGTTCACTTTGATCATATGGATATTAATGCCAGAGTTCTTCATGGGGCTGTTCTCTCTGCAACCCTCTTTCTCCTGTACATAAATGATCTACTGCAATCGAATATATTCGGTTATGCAAATGACAGGCTAACGCGAACAGAATCCGTAATCCGTAACAGAGAGAACATAATAGAGCAAATTGATATGACCCTCGAGGCAGTAACCGACTGGGGTAATGCCAACTTGGTCAATATTAATGATATCAAACGCAAGCGTGTTTATTCAGTGCAAAAAAGATGCCTTTCACCCTTAACTCCGAGATATACCTGTAAAAATCACAGGCCATCTTGAGTTATTATTAAGTATGGACTTGTTTTCCAACGGGAGTACAATCGAATCAAAGGCAAAAGCATTGCAAAAAATCTTAGTATCCTATTTGAAGAGGGGCAGTACTTTGTACACGAGCAACTTTTGTCTTTGTACAAAGCTCAAGTTTGGTCGTGCATTGAGTCTGCAGCCACATTTGGGATGGCTTTGCCAAGTATCAGCTAGCTACCCTGGATTCGATTGAGCAACGCGCAATATGACTCTCCGTTTTTCATAGGTTCTCTTTTGGAAAGTTTGTGTAAGGAATTATACGACCCTCTTCTACCACCGGAATAAACTACGCACAGCAAAGTTTTACCCATATGTTGTAATTTTTACGACAACTCAAACACAACGTTTCAAATCTAAGTTCAGCATCATCCGTACAGCTGAGATGAGGAACTCCCTGCCAGCATCTGCAATCCCGGATAGAAATTACCCGGATTCATTAAGAAGAAGAGTAATGCTCTTCGTCTTAGGTCCCATTAAAGTACGCGGTGATGGCCAAGCGTAAGCTACATGTGCATAATCATAAAAAACAAGGTACTCACGTTTGTTGTATTTGTGTACAGTAGAATAGACAATGAAAATTCCACCGAGGAGTAAGAAAGTGTCAACGTCATAACAAATCAGGGGTATCAAATAATAAGAAAATAAATCTGACTCAATCTGAAAAAAAAAAGCAATGAAAATTAACAAATTCTGGGACATGACCATCCAGTTACGCCTGGTGACTCTAGCGACAAAACTTAACCACACTTTATTTTCTAAGAGCTTAGACGTTGATGTTGGCAAGCGGAAACTGATAAGACGCGATCTTGCGTTGGTCATCTCACTGTTGTTTAGTAAGTTTTTAATAATAAGTTAGTATGAACTTTCAGGAACAGTGACTAAACGCACTACAATTAATTTTGTCTTTTTAAAATGTTTCTCCGTTTGATCCAGTTCGTCGATAGAGATGGGATTCCATCCGGAATCTTTCCCGATTTCGGAAAGATTCCCATTGACCTTACCCGACGGGTATTTATTCGGGTAATAACGTTTTTCACTACTTTTACCTGGTATATTAGGAGTTATCTCTCGGTTTTTATATGAAGCTAGGGACCATCTTAATGTATTACAGTTCATTAGTACATGCTAAACAATAAATTGGAAAATAATGTCATGTATGTGATTTGTTTTAAAAATTTACTACAATCAGTTTGTTTCAATCTGCTTTTTTGTGATTTTTCAAAAAGCACCTAGGTGTTTCTTTTTGATAATAAAATTTTACGGTCACCCATCACTAAAATAACCGAGACGAGCGTTGCTTAACTTGAAGCAACAGAGAACATATACATTAAAATGAACGCAAATGTTCATGCGCATATGTTCAAAGTTAGATTTGAAGTATTTTAAAATCATTATATCTTTTTATTTAGTAATAATGAGTGTAAGTAAAGAGATTAAATAAAAACTACAAAACTAAATATTTAGAGTCTACTAAGTATCAAGAACTCATTTTATATTTTGTTAATTCATTTAGTAACTAACATATTAAAGACAAACCTACGAGTATAAGGCTTTATTCAGTTTAAAATTTAGATAATAATGAAGTGACAATGTCAAGATGAAAGGAAAGTCTATGACATTCTCCGGAGCCGTAGAACTCATGTATCTACATAATCGCTCAAATGAAGCGGAGCTTTTCTAGTTCTTGTAGAGCGACGAGGTTGTTGGACAACTAGTTTCTCTTCTTGAGATTCATAGTTGATAGGGCCTTCATTTGCTTCAGGATCTTGAGTAGTTTGGGGCTCATCTAAAATGTAATCATCGTTGTTGGCAGTAGGTGCTAAATGTCTATTAGATACTGTAGTCTCTCTCCCATCCGGTAGTCTTACATATGAATAGTCAGGATTTGACTCTAGTAAATCTACTTCCTCGACGATGGGCTGATACTTGTTGCTTCTATTATGTGTCTTCAATAGAACGGGCCCAGGTGTGGATAACCACGTCGGTTTTGACTCACCATATGTAGTTCTTCGGTTATGATTGAACATTCTCTCATGAGGTGTGGTGTTTGTGGCTGTGCATAACAATGATCTTATTGAATGAAGGGCCAAGTCCAAAACACTTTCCCAGTTGTTAACACTCTTGTTTTTGTCATGCAATGCCAACTCTATTGTTTTCCATAATGTGCTGTTCAGACGTTCAATTTGTCCGTTGCCTTGTGGATTGTATGCCGTTGTGCGACTAGTTGCTATATTTCGATCGTGAAGGAAATCTTTTAATTCTTTTGACATAAATGCTGTGCCTCTATCTGAGTGAATATAAGCAGGTGTGCCAAACATGTAGAATAAGCTGAGTAGGTGTCTGATGACAGTGGCAGCTGATAAGTCACTACAAGGGAAGGCGAACGGAAATCTGGAGTATTCATCAATCACGGTTAGAATGTATCGGTTGTTACTAACCGTGGGTAGTGGTCCCTTGAAATCAATGTTCAAGCGTTCAAATGGAGAAGTTGCTTTGATTAAGGTGCTTTGATTTTTATGAAAATTGGGTTTGATGTGAGCGCAGGTTGGACAAGCACGTATCATTTTCTTAATATCGTCGACAGAGTAGGGCAGGTTTTTAGATCTCACCCAGTGGATCATTCTGCTTATGCCAGGGTGGCAAAGAGAATTGTGTAGTTTGTGTATATTTGTTTGACAAATAGAGGAACAAACTCTTGAAAAAGCATCAGCTACAGTGTTTTCCTTTCCGGGTCTGTACACTACATCATATTTGAAACATAATAATTCAAGACGCCAATATTCTATTTTCTCATTTTTGATCTTGCTGGAATGTCTTTGGTTGAACATGAATGATACCGATCTTTGGTCAGTTATTAGTCGGAAAGGTCGACCTATTAAGTAATGTCGCCATTTTCTTAATGCTTCCACTATGGCGTAAGCCTCTTTCTCGACAGCTGAGTGACGCATTTCTGGTGCGGATAACGTTCTCGAAAAGAAGGCAACTGGTCGACCTTCTTGGGCTAAGGTAGCTGCGATGGAGTGTTCTGAAGCGTCAGTTCCAACAGTAAAAAGGATTCCGTTTTGTATAGCATGGACAGTAGATTTAGCTATATCCTTCTTTATGTTTTCGAAAACTGTGATCTGTTCTTCGTTCAATGGGAACGTACTTTTGTTCGTGAGACAGCTTATTTTCTCTGAGAAGTTTGGTAACCACTTTGCATAATGTGAAAACATGCCAAGGGCTCGGCGAAGAGAAGCGGTATCTGAAGGCACTGGAAGTTGTAAAAGTGGCTTAAGTCGTTCTTCATCAGGTTTTATAGTCTTATTATGTATGGTATATCCCAGGAGATTTATAGTGTCCGTCGAAAAAATCGATTTCGTTGTGTTGATAGTCAAATTGTACTTTGAGACCGCATTCATGAAATTTTGCAGATTTTCGTCATGTTCTTTTAGATTTTTACCACAGATAGTGACGTCATCTAAATAGGCGTAAGTATTCTGTAATTGTTCGTGTTTAATCAACCAGTCAATTGTTCTTTGAAAGCTGCTAACGCCATTCGTCACACCAAATGGGATTCGACAAAATTGGTAAAGTTTGCCGTAAGCTTCAAATGCAGTAAATGGTTTTTCAGTTTCAATTATGTTGACTTAATGGTATGCGCTTTTGAGGTCCATTTTGCTAAACATGATATATTGTGCAACATCATTAACCATACCTTCGATATTTGGTAACGGATATGCATCAAGTTCAGTGAACTTGTTGATAGTCTGAGAGTAGTCAACGCAAAGTCGTTTCCTATGATTCTCGTTTTGGGTGACGAGCAGTTGAGCTCGCCACGGTGATTTGCTTTCTTCAATTACACCGTCCTTCAGAAGTTGATTAATTTCGTTTTCAATGAATTTATTATCATCATCAGAGAATCTTCTGGATTTTATGGCGATGGGTTTGCATTCTGGAGATCGATTTGAAAATAGTGATACAGATGGAACACCAGAGGCAAGTACGCTGCATACTTTAAGAGAATCTCTGTGGCCACTAAATGCCATTTCTAGTTTACTATGTTCAGAGAGGATATCGTGGCCGATTATAACGTCTGAACATAGTTGGTCTACGATAAGTAGAGGTAAGTTTCTGTAGATATTGTTATTCATAGCTATTTCGACTTGACAGCGACTATTGACATTAGTCTTTTGGCTTAGAGAGGCCATGGCTATTATTTCGTTATAAACTTCTCTCTTTATTTGATACTTGTCAGTATAATTTTTGTTTATATAACTCTTGGAACTTCCCGAGTCAATAAGTGCATCCGCTTCATGGCCATTCACGAGTATTTTGATAGTTGCTTTTTTTAAACAGGTTGGTGATGTAGCTAATACGGGGTCATCTATGGTCGCGTTCATGCAAGCTCCTGAGCTACGACAAACGTTAGCTAAATGTCCTTTTTTTGAACAAAGTTGACAGGTTTCATTTTGTGCTGGGCAGTTTATCCGCGTGTGTACTTGACCTCCGCAAAAAAAGCACTTTCGTTTTGTTGATTTTTGGCCACTTTTGTACTTTGTGACAGCGTTGACAGTTTCAGAAAAGTTTGAATAGGTATTGGCAGGCATAGATTTAGTTTCATTTGATACGCTAGCTGAAGGGTTTGTTGCGTCATAATATGCTGGTTTTGATATGAACTTTTGGTTGTTATTTTCTGCCATTTCCAATGCAATTGCTTGATTAAATGCTTCTTCTAGGGTCATTGATAATTTTTCCAGAAGTCTTTCGCGAATTTTCGGCGATGTAATGCCAGCTATGAAGGCGTCCCAAATATACTCGTTTCGATACTGTTCTGCGTCAGTTTTTTTGAATTCACAGTTTTTACTCAAGCTTTTCAAGGCTTGCAAGTACTGGTGTATGTCTTCATCGCCTTGTTGTTTTCGCGAAACTAATACGTATCTAGCGTAGATTTCATTTTTCGGTTTTATGTAAGTCTTTTCTAGGACATCAATAGCGCTCTGATAAGTGGGGCAATCGCTAAAATATTCATACACTTCGGTAGAAACATGGTTCGTAAGGAGTTGAAGTTTTACCTTGTCTTCAGACTCGTTAGACTCTAGAAAGCTTTCGAAGCTTTTGAGCCAGTGTCGCCATTCCTTGGAAGCATTGTTGGACGATGGGTCAACATCGAAACGATTGGGCCGCAGATATTTTTCAATTTTATTGTTTGGCACGATAATTGCAATTAAGATACTTAATAAACTGAATAAATTACCATATTAAAGACAAACCTACGAATATAAGGCTTTATTCAGTTTAAAATTTAGATAATAATGAAGTGACAATGTCAAGATGAAAGGAAAGTCTATGACAGTAACAATAATTATGATTTCACCCGCATAAACACCCATTTCGGGTTGCAACCCGGAAAGATTCCGAACGAGAATCTTTCCGCCGCCCATCTGATCAGAGCTTCATGCTTCAGGCTGTAGGAGTTTCACCATAAACTATGTGGGTCTAGTTTTGGAGAACAAAACTCATTTTACAGTAGCAAAGATTTAAAAATAACGTGAGTGGCTCTTGAATTTCTGTTTTGAGCATCACAACGACTATATAGTATACAGGTACATAATGATGTTCTGGGTACCTAGCTTTCACAGCTCGATATACACAGTCTGTCCCTCTTTAGGTAGATCAACAGAGTGAGACAGAGCACTGTATGAAGCGCTATCGAGCTCGATATGGTTTGCTATGCTAGATTAGCAGAAGAGAAATGAATACTTGTATTGATAGATCAGGTACCTTAGGGCAATGAGCGAGGGGAAATCGTTTCGATCTCGGTGTAAAATGCACAACTTCTGATTGTCTATCTTATTTTTAAATAAAAATTATGTGATAAAATAGTTTCATCTCATTTTTAATGATTACCAGGGGTTTTTAGAAGATTTGTATAATTTTATGGACTATTAGTTCGCGTAAATATCCATACCAACTTAAAAGCGCCTTTAAAGTAGTGGTGGATGTAATGTAATTAATAAAATTACACAACTTTAGTAGAAAAACCCAAACATACATTAAACTATGGTCGCACTAACATTTTATCTTCTTCTCTTCTCTTCTCTTCTCTATACATATAAAATACAACGTCTGTCTGTCTGTCTGTCCGTATGTCCGTCTGTCTGTTCGTTCGCTTATAACTTGAGAACCAATCAATGGATTTTGATGCAGTTTTCACTGAAAGATAAAGCATTTCTTCGGGAAGGTTTAAGGCTATGTATCATCACGCTATGACAAAAGGGAGCAGCGCAATGAGAATTTTAGTGAGACATATGGAAGGTTCGCCACCGTAGCATTGTCGATCGTCGCGGGTTCAAACCCCTACTGGTAAAATTTGTTTTCACTTTTTATTTTTTATTCTTTTATTTTATTTCCAGACAAATTATTTCCTTTTGTAAAAAAAAATATTAAAGCTGAAATTATATTTTTTGACTGCGCAAGGACTAATAACTAACATATTTTTATTTTCAAGTGCTTAGAAAACGCCATCTCTGGGAAGCTATCCTGGATAACGGCTCAGTAAGCTGGCGTTGAAATTGTTTGTAAGCTGGCGTTGAAATTGTTTTTAATTTAATACACTAGATGGCGCTGCATGTTGCCAAATTTCTAATTTGACGCAGTCTTGTTCAAATCAACTCACGTTAAAGTTTGTCTACACTATTATATAAAGAAGAAAGATTTGTTTCTTTGTTTGCATATAATAGGTAATATCTAGAACTACTGAACTGACTTTAGAAATTCTTTAAGCACCCAATAAGATTTTTAGTTAATCGTGTGGTATGTACGCCTTGCGTAGTCGTACGTATGTAGTCTCATCGTCGGGGTTTCAATCATCCACTGGAAAATGTTTTTTTTTGAAGACCTCTCAAGTTTAAGTTTATTTGATCGGTATTGATGAGTATTTTTGTAGAACACGGTGACCAGGATCTAATGACGGGACTGTGGGAGGTGGGTACGGGATCTCCTCAACGGATAAGAATAAGAATAAGAATAAGATATTTATTCACCATATAACAATGTCCGTTATAAAAGGTTTGTCAATACATAAGAAATTTACACGAAATACAAAATATGTACAATGTACATACACAATGTAATTTATAAAAATTTACATAAAATAATGGCTTAAATTAAAAATAAATTAAAAATGTCATAATTAAAAATAAATTTATATTTTAACTTTAATATATTTTCCTTGTTTTTGCGTCTTTTTTAGTCTAGTTTTTGGTGTTGTGAATTTCTCTTTATTTCTTGTATTATATCTGTGAATGTCCATTTTTTTAGGTAAATTGTCTTTTTGTAAATAAGTTTCGATCAAAGAGTTGTAAATAAATAATGAAATTACGGTCATAATTTTGTCTCTTTTAAAATAACTTCGTACAGACGTACGTTTGTGTAGCCCGTTTATAATTCTTATTGCCCTTTTTTGAGAAATTAGGACTCGTTTCATATCAGCTCCATTTCCCCATTAGTCTAAGAGCTAGCGACCAAATCGGTCATGTGGCTTCAGCTGTATTGAAACTCGAATAAATTATACACAAATTCTTGTACTTTTATTCCACATATATTTATTTTTATTCTAACTTAGGCTACCGGTTTCGTATTACACATCATCGGGCCAACAAATTATTAATTATTTAACATGACAGAAAGAAAACAAAAGAAAACATTTTTAACAAGCAAATATAAAATAAACAGAGGTGAATCACCACAGCTTGCGTTTCAAAATGCATTTATTAAAAATAAATATATGTGGAATAAAAGTACAAGAATTTGTGTATAATTTATTCAAGATGATATTCCACCAAGAACCATCAATCGAATCCATCCAGTATTGAAACTCCGTTAGCTACTTCCCTGAACAACCTTTTCCCATAATCTCCGTGCTGGCAGGCCGTGGGCGGTGGGTGCGGGTGTAGTGGGGTGGGGAAAAAAAAGAAAAAAAATGTGGGCTCAGCGGATTTAATCTTTTTTTCAAACAGTTGCTCTGTACTCCCTGTGCACCCAAAGAAAATTTTAAATCGATCTGGTGGTGGGAAGGGGTTGCCAGCGTTAATTAAAAGTACCAAAATAATAATAATTTTCATGTGGGCTCAGCTGTATTGGCTTTTTTTCTGACGCGAGATTAATTAATATGTGAGCCCTAAAAAAATAACCATGCAAAAATATCGGTGGGAAGGTATCGAAAAAAATTGTTGAAATCGTTGGATTTCGTTCGAAAATGACCTGAGGAGAAGGCAAAAGCGGACGTGGAGGGGGCGCGTCGATTTTGTTCGGCTAACAGAGAGTAGCCGCTGTCCTTCTCGCACCCGTTGAACGGGAAAACCCGAACGTTTCCGATCGAGCAGCTGCTTCAGCTGTGCGTCTACGCATTTTCATAGAAATTTTTATTCGTGCGAAAAAATATTCCCTGCTTCTATGCCTTTTTTTTTGTCCATCATTACTTACGAAAAATATTCTATTTATTTATTTATTCATTTTTTTAATGCAAAAAATTTTATTCAATTTTATTTCAATTTTTTCTCGGTATTATTTATGCGAACAATTGTATTCATTTTATTCCTCTTTTTATTAATTATTATTTATGCAAAATATTCTATGCCTTATATTCCTTATATACCTTATTTTTTATATTTCTTTACTTATTCATTTTTACTAACGCAAAAAATTTAATTCATTTCTTTTCTTCTTTTTATTTAAAAACATTGCAAAATTGCAAAACATTCTATTGATTTAAATTCCTTTATTTATTCATTTTTACTTATGCAAAAATTTTATTCGATTTTATTTCTATTTTTTCTCATTTTTATTCATGCGAACAATTGTATTCATTTTTATTACTCTTTTTGTTCATTATTATTATGCAAAAATTTTATTCAATTGTATTTCTTTTTTTTCTCGTTATTTACGCAAAAAATGTTGTTTTTTTTCTCGTCATTATTTATGGAAAAACTGTTGTTCAATCTTATTTCTTTTTTTTTCTCATTTTTATTTATGCGCAAAATTCTATTAATTGTTACTCCTCTTTTTTATTCCTTATTATTATTCAAAATATTATATTTATTTGTATGCCTTTACTATAAAAAAAAATCAAAATATTCCTTTTTTTAATTCATTTTAATTCGTGAAAAAAAATTGTATTTATTTTCATTTCTTTTCTTATTCATTTTTATTCATATGCAAAAAAATTGTATGCACGTAGAAAATTCATTGTGATTGCTTTTTTTATTCATTTTGATTTATGCAAAGAAATTGTATTGATGTAAAATTCATTTGTATTCTTAATCTTATTCATTTTTATATTTATACAAAAAAAATTGTAAAGTATGATTTAATTAACGTCCAATATTTGATTGATTGTCAGCTGTTCCTTCTATTCGTACTCATCGGTATCGCTGTCACTTCCGAAGTCGCTCTTACATTTGTTCGTTTATATTGCACTCATACCTGATTCTATTTCGTCGTCTTCATCGATTAAATCAGGTTGAATTATGACATCTGTTGTAAACTTTGGTAATTGGTCACCTTCGAACCAAACGAAGTTGTACGTTGACTCTTCTTCAATCCACCCATTTCCTTCAGGTTTCAACGGTGAAGGAATGTCCAGATGAGCATTGTTCCAGATACTAGTTATATATACACTCCGCTTTTGCCTTCTCCTCAGCTCATTTTCGAACGAAATTCAACGATTTCAACAATTTTTTTCGATACCTTCCCACCGATATTTTTGCATGGCTATTTTTTTGGGGCTCACATATTAATTAATCTCGCGTCGGAAAAAAAGCCAATACAGCTGAGCCCACATGAAAATTATTATTATTTTTGTACTTTTAAGGGAAGAGCGCTAGACTCCGCGGCCATACAAAACGAGATAGCTTCTCATTTGTACGCTAATGCATTAAATCACATAAAACTTTAAGTAACTTCATCTTTTGCACAACCTACATGTCCTATTTAACTTTAAATTTCGGATAATAAACACGCATAAGAAATACAAGCACTTCAAAATCTGTGTTTTAAGCTCCAAAATATTCCATTTTCATATTCGATTTTCTTAAGCATTTCTCAAGCAAAATCGTATTTTTTTTAATTTAGGACTCGTGTTGGTTCATAAATATTTGTAAAATGCAATCATGTCGTATATAGAACGTATAGGATTTCAGTAATTAGCTATGCTCTACCGTTCGAAATCGCGGGCGCAAATTACATAAATCCGGCATCGTACTCTGTCGCATCAGGGGTGGGGAAGACATACGGGGGGATCACGGGACGAGCGATTATACTCGTTTCACTCACCTTACTCGCTTGATACAGGTGCAATTGATTTATCAAAGAGTTTTTACGTGTAGGTTAGTGGAAAAAATATTGAGTGTGGTGGACAGAGTTTTCTTGCAAAAATTGTTGACTACTTACTATTTGTTTTTTTTATAAAAAAGAGGCAGATGGGCAACTAAAAAGTATTGCATTTCGCTAAGCCCCTACGTATGACAAAAACTCTGTTTTAGGTTTGCAAAATAATTTTACTTTATACAGGGGTAAAAATAATTATGTAGTCCCTTCTTATTCTGAGAGATTATTCCATGGAACTAATAGATCACATACTAAAAGGGAACTGCGGAAACAAAAGTAACATTCAGCTAAAATTAATACTGGGGCTAAATTTAGTAACTAAAGTATGGCCAACGAGACGAGATGAAATACGTAAACAATCGGACCGTTACTGAGAATAATAACGTCAGTTGGTCGACGACAGCTGTTGTTGCGTGGGTTGTGTGGTACAGATAAGCAGTCAGTACCGCAGTTACCAATATTTGGTCCGCCATTTTGTGAACAAGTTCATTCCTATTTGGATTGCGTTCGAAGTGATATTATTTCGTTTACGTGTTTGTTTAGTTTTTTGTTATTATTAATCCGTTACTGTTAGTTTTTCTTGTTGATTTTCTTGTTGATTTTTGATTGATTGACAACATGACTGATATGATAATACAATTTTTTTTTCATAAATACGTCTTATTCGGACTCTTTCGACAAATCATCTTCATTTAATACAGACGACAAGGATTAGAATAGGAAGTTCAAAATGTATACAAAATTTAACAAAATAAAAATGTTTTGAACGCCTGAAAGTGTGTTTACATTATTTATTTCGTATTGTTGGCCTTAACTTAGGTATCTATTACGGATGTTCGGTGAAGTTCAAAAGTAGATTTTCGTTTAACTGCAAAGGAAAAATTGGTGTAAAAAAAATATATATAATCTTATAGAAATATTGAATATATTAATAAGAATAAACGAAAAATTTCAATAATAAATGTACATAAGGACAAATTATAACTTGACCTTATACAGAAGTTAAGGGCACTCTATTCGCCCCAATACCTAGAAGCGATAGAACAAATCAAATGATTTTAAGTTCACCACATAGTACATTTTATACTATTCAAAAATATTTTTTTTTCATTTCGATTTTTGGGATATTTCTCCTGAAATCATAGGAAGACCCAAAACTTCTCGAGTTTTTTCAAAACATGAATTTTGTCTCGCGTTAGCTTGCGTCTCACAGCGTGTTAGGTTAGTTCCGTACGAGCTCGGTAAATGAACGTTCGGGTCAACCAATAACAGTCAGTCAGTGCTCTATAACCCGAACTTGAATGTACAATGAAATAGCAAGTATATCGACCCAGTGCGCGACTGACTTCAAGCCATCGACTACAGTGCTCTTAAAATAGTTATGTCATCGGATTTGAGAGATTTTTTTCTGTCAAATCAACAGATCATTTTATACAAAACAGTGAAATACGGAAACATAAGTAACATTCGGATAAATAATACTGAGACTTAATTTCATTACTATGGAAAAGGAAAGCTACGTTTATCGGCAAAAAGAAAAAAAGGGGTAATAAAATTAACAAGTGAGTATAAATATGTATTGTATATTAAACTAAGATAGAGTTCCTAAAAAAAACCTCTAAAGTTTTGAGCCTTTCTTCCTACCGATCAAGCTTTTGATGCGGATACCTAAACATTTATTAACGCTCATCACATTGAATTTCAGGCAACTGAAGCATTGTAAGGCCGATATTGAAACCTTTAGATCAAAATATAAACAGGTAAATATTTATTAGGTAAATACGCAGATAAAGTCTATGATAAAAATTTAATTCTAATATTTATACTAAACACTAGACTGGAATGGACGAGACATAAACGTAAGCGGAGAGTACATTTTACATCTTCGCTTTGCCGATGACATTGTGATAACGGCGGAATCGCAGCAGGAACTGCAGGAAATGATGCGCGGCCTTAGCGATTCTTCGAGACGTTTAGGCCTGCGGATGAATTTGGATAAGACTAAGGTCATGTCCATTTGTCACGTCATCCAAGGGCCACTAACCGTCGACAATGTCAGCATCAAAGTTGTTCAAAAATATGTTTATCTGGGTCAAGTCATACAGCTGGATAAAAACAACTTCGAAGCCGAGGCTGACAGAAGAATATGCTTGGGTTGGGCAGCATTTGGAAAGTTGCGTTACATATTTACGTCGTCAATACCGCAGTGCTTAAAGGCTAAGATGTACAACCAGTGCGTCCTTCCTGTGATGACGTATGGCGCTGAGACGTGGTCTCTTACAAAGGGCCTGATCCACCGATTTAAGGTCGCTCAGCGAGCTATGGAGGGGGCTATGCTTGGGGTATCTCTGATGGATAGAATCCGAAATGAGGAGATCTGTCGGAGATCGAAAGTAACCGACATAGCCTGCAGAATCAGTAAGCTGAAGTGGCAGTGGGCAGGCCATATTTGTCGCCGACATGATGGCCGTTGGGACCGAATGGCTTTAGAATGAAGACCAGACTCCATTAAAAACATTACCTTGGAACCGACATATGAGTTGATATGAGGATGTTGATAGGTAACATTTTTCTTTTGATATATTTTTTCGTATCTTTCAAGTATTTAGTAATTATCAACGTAATTTAATTGATTTGGATTGTATTAATTAAATTAAAATCTATGGGTTTAACATTCTACATTCTAATATTCCATTTTTTACGCTATCATTCAATGTCACATCTCATACTACATAAAAAAACCTTCTACTGCATTCCCCTTCTTTGATATTTGTTGGCAATTTTTGTTTCTATACATCAATATGAAATGATTTTCATTGTTGTTCAATTAACCGCGAAGAAAAAGTGCTTGAAGTTGGATGCATAAAATATGAAGAAAATATTTTCAAGTGATACATCGTCATCAAACTTTGAAAAGGAAAATGAAAAAAAATCTGACATTAGAAGGAAGAGTAATTGGCGATATAAAGTATTTCATCGACAGCTTTTTGAATTTAAACCACGCATATGATTCCTGTACACCAAAATCTGTAGCCTCGGAGATGAGTCCTGCAGACGCAATTCAAAAGGGATTGATCACATTTTGTAAGGTGACGACTCAAGGCATAGAACTGAAAACAGAGCATAACTATTATTATCAGGTCCAAGGTCAACCTCATGTGACGCAAAGGACTTATTGCTATTTCATTGCTTGGAGTTCAAATGGGTTGCTTTACCTAAAAATCAAGAAAAAATGCAAACACCTCTGAAAAACTTTTACATGCAGTGTGTTCTTCCAGAATTGATTGAACCTACAGTACCTAGAATTATGACTGCAAGAGAATGTATTACTGTTAGTTAATTTAGAGTAGAAATTCAAGAAAAAAAATCATCATAACATCACATTTTTCGTACATTATGTTATCCTTGTAATTACTCGTATGTCTACACTTGTTGGAATTTACACAAAATGGTTACTAAAAATTACTGTATATTCCATAACTACGTTTTTTTAACTAAATATCCGACCAGCTCCACATAAGGAATTGTCAAGGGATTACCTAAAACATAAAAAAAATGTTTTTCAACATTCCGACGTTAATATGTGCAATAATATCTGGATAAAAATATATTTTGTTTTATTTGTCTTTGAGCGAATCTAGCTTTTTAGAGTATTTTGAAAACTACTCCAGCGAAACCTAGACCAACTTAAGTAATAAACTTAAAAAACGCAACATCAATCAGCTTATTGTTACCTTTTTAACACTCATATTTACCTATTACACCTCTTGATACAAATAAAATTTTCATAACTCTATGATCCATGATATAATAAATAAATAAAATAAACATCCTGTTGATTAATTTCTTCTCGATTTAATGTCCTGTTGATTAAAAATAGGTATACTACATAACGTTTACTACTATACTACGCCTTACCGTATAAAAAAGTAAATTATATGTACACACTTTACATAACATCTTTTATATAAATCTTACATAAATTACTTTACATAAATCTTTTTCAATTTACTTCACTTTTCCTTATGTCAGCGGTCAAACATATATGGAAAGTACATAATTAAGTTTACAGCCTGTATAGGTAGTTCTATAGAGAAGAAGAGCACAAAATACACGGTTTTGGAAACGCAAACTGGTGATACCATTTGTCTACAGGAACAACTTTTACTATGTGAACAACAATGAAATCATAAAAAAATCAGGGGTTCCATACAAAAGATAAATTACCTACCCGCCTAAAATGTACTGAGTATATGATTATTTTTTCGCGATTCGAGTATTAGCTCTGTATTCTGTAGTAAAAATTGTTCGTTAGAGGAGATATAAATTATTTATTAATTATTTAGTCATTAAAGCCAATAGGACTTAGAAGAGTACTACCATGTTAATATCCATTTAGTTACTCATTTGACCACACAGTAACCCTCCGAAATATTTTACATATTATAGTATCCTACATTCGTCCGTTTGATACTAATATATTGTACTCTTTAGACAAAGACAATTAAGAGGTCATTCATTTTTAATTAATCAATCAAAAGCACTAAAAACGAAGGTATGAAAGGATGTACTGATCTGAGTCCAAGCTGTGGGTACAAGATGAACAAGTGCGGG
Organism: Ypsolopha scabrella; assembly: GCA_910592155.1. Lineage (NCBI taxonomy): Eukaryota > Metazoa > Arthropoda > Insecta > Lepidoptera > Ypsolophidae > Ypsolopha > Ypsolopha scabrella. The sequence goes on along the minus strand of OU342989.1, from coordinate 12,584,041 downwards.
GCGCGCGGGGAGGGCGCGCTCGTGCCGGCCGCGAGTGACCGAAACAGCTATAACAATTGGGAAAATCCAAATCTCGCGCGCGAAAGATTTACCGTCTAACCTTAATTAACGCTGGCAACCCCTTCCCACCACCCAATCGATTTAAATTTTTTTTTGGGTGCACATGTAGTACAGAGCAACTGTTTGAAAAAAAAATTAAAGCCGCTGAGCCCACATTTTTTTTCTTATTTTTCCCCACCCCACTACACCCGCACCCACCGCCCGCGGCCTGCCAGCACGGAGATTATGGGAAAAGGTTGTTTAGGGAAGTAGCTAACGGAGTTTCAATACAGCTGAAGCTACATTACCGATTTGGTCGCTAGCTCTCCGTCCACATACTGTGATAGCGTAATTTATAATAGATTGAATGTAGGCATAATAAACAGGAATGAGGGTTTTTCTGTTAACAAGAGACTTTAATTTTAGTAAAGCGTAGTTTGCGCTTGCTAGTTTTTTGCAGACTTTATTAATGTGGGCCGAGTGAGTCAGAGTGTAATCTATGATATAACCTAAGAAAGTAGTCTCCTTAGCATGAATAAAGTCATTTTTATTTTTTCTAGTTTTATAGGACATATTAATACTTTTGTCATTATTTAAAATAATACCATTAGCTTCAAACCATTCTTTCAGTTTATCCAAGATTAATTTGGTTTTTTGTTCGATACCTAATAAACTACTATCCTTTATACCCACATGAGTATCGTCAGCAAATAAGGAAACGAAAGCCCATTCTGGTAGAGAGCTAGCCAAGTCATTTATATAGATAAGAAATAATACCGGTCCCAGAACTGATCCTTGTGGAACTCCTATGTCATTTATTTCGTAAGATGAGAACTGACCATTAATGAAAACTGCTTGCTTCCTATTACGTAGGTATGACTCCAAAAGGGTTAGCTCTACGTCTGAAAATCCGTAGTGCTTTAACTTATGCAGGAGGATGTCGTGTCTCAAGCAATCGAATGCCTTAGAGAGATCACAGAACACACTAGAGCATTTCTGTGATCCATCCAATGCCTCCAATACAAAATATACCACATTTCTAATGGTCATAACACCGAGTTTGGGCTTATTTTATTGGTCTTTATTAGCACTTTGGTAAAACATGGTGACCAGGGTCTGATGATGGGTCTGGAAGGTGGGTACGGGATCTCCTCAACGGACAATAGCAGACCCTTCGAGTTTAGGCTTATTTAGTTGGTATTTATTAGCACTTTGGTAAAACATTGTGACCAAGGTCTGTTGATGGGATTGGAAGGTGGGTATGGGTTCTCCTCAACGGAAAATAGCAGACCCTTCAAGTTTGGGCTTATTTGCTTGGTCTTTATTAGAACTTTGGTAAAACATGGTGACCGTTGCATATCGTCGTTCAAAGAATTATATCCTTTTGTTTTACTTATTTCCACGAAAATCTCTTCGACACGGGCGGAGCCGCGGTCAAAAGCTAAAATAAAATAAACATGTGCATTTTGCACCGAGATCGAAACGTTCCCCGCTTAAAGTTGTTTCGAACTCAAATGTCTATGTATTGAAATTATCTTAAGCGCCTTTAGTAGATAACGCTGCAAATCACTCAAACTCGTATGTGGGAGTTGGCGGAGCGACTGTGAGCATAAACAAAATACCTAAAATTGAATCGCGATAAATTGCGTTACCATCATTTACGCAAAAAAAGAAAAAGATCTTTGCAAGAGCACTTCTATTAACGAATTCTATCGTCAGTTTCCAACTTTCACAGTATCATCTTAACAACCTGTAAAATATAATTATTTTATTAATAATAAATACAATTATCATACCCTAGCTGAGTTACAATGACGCCATATAATCATTGCCATAGCTATAGCTCGTATTCCATCCACGCACTGTACAGTATTACTTGATGAATTGACTTTCAACAATTGTTGTATGTTCTTATGAACAGCGAAACAACGAAACATTGACATCATTTTTGTAGAAACTAAAAAAAAACAAATGTAAGTATTATAATATTGTAAAAACGAAATGATGTCACGTTTTTATCTGTGCAAGAAGGGTTCAGGTCAAGTTTTTGTTATGAGATATGACTCATCATTATAAGGACTCTTCGGCAGTACAGGCACGCACACACAGCCGTCAGTCAAGTACTAGCTTCCCTCCCCTCCCTCGACGCCGCCTGCCTTTCCACTCTTCAGCTGCGTTTAGAGGTTTCCATCGAATTCAGACTCATCCGGACTTTTCGCTACTACTTCTAGGTCAGTCACACATACGGCACTAATGATGTTTTCAAATTACTTCTGGGACTTTTTTGTCGTACGAAGCGTCAAACACAGGTTGCCAAGTTGGCATCAGCTGTCAACCGTGGTCTCTGTTAAAATTCAGATTACTGATCTCGATTGCTTCCATGCATTTTGTAACATATCAAAAAACAATCGTTTAGCTGGCAGAGGGGGAAGACACTTCACTCTTACAATTTGCTCTTTAAAGCTTAATATTTCGCAAACGGATCCCTGAATTGAAAAACGGTTTCTATACACCCGCAATATTTTTGAACGACTTATCCAACGACAACCCACATTATGGGATACACGCGAAAAAAAATCATCCACACTTTACGCGTAGGAGAGATACGCAAAAAAAACTTTAATACGCCTGCGCCTGCGCTTATCACTTACCAATAACTCTAAATTATATTGGATGTTACAAACCTAAATTATCCATATTCTTGATATCACATACAGTCCCTGTGATTGCCAATAGAATAAAACAAACAGTGATTGTTCTGAAAAAAAAAATGTGTTAGTGCTATTGGCTCGGAACCTGTTGATTTCGCACAATTCTCAGAATATGTACATATTTCTATTATTTGTCACCATGATAAACAACACACTTGTACTCGTTTCACAATTCTGTAATATGTTAATTCCAACCGGTTTTGGTATTACACCATTATCAATCAATCACAATTAATAACACATTTTAATTGTACATTGGTTCGACGTGCAAACAATGAAATATGTCGTTAATCAATGACAAGTCAAATCGTAGGTAGAATCTCATTAAGGTCAATAGGAGGTAGAATAACATTAAATATTCCTATTTCTTTTTTTTTTTCATAAATTATGTTTATACATATAATATAGCCTTAACTCAGGTAAATAGCCTTAATCCGGGTAATAAAAAAGCGCTGCGGAGCTTTACAACCATTTATCGTGGGTTTTTCCCAGCAACCAGAAGAAGGTACCACCGGTGTTACTTACATGAAAATATAATCAGCTGATGATATCGGTTTATCTGATCGAAGTCGATAAAATTGTATCGAATAATTCGGTTGTATCACTTTACCCTCAAGTGTTAGAGGTCTATTTTCAGTGTCCAATACAAAATCTATCGCCTGGGCAGACGAACAAGGCTCAGGGATACAAACCCCTAATGTTATAGTTGTCGTGTTGAGGCTCGCTTTCCAATATCTGTAATTGATTAAAATGGTTTTTAGTTACTTTTATTGATGTATTTGCTTCATCTTTTTGTAAGGCGTTTAGATGGACAAGTAATTTCAATGTTTTTCTATGATATTATTTATTTAAACAGGTATAGCGCGATGTATTTTACTACCTTTTGTTTGAGAAAAGGCATTCAACGTTACGAGACAGTTGTATGCCTCGTGGTCTATGGGAAATTGACAAGTTCGCTGAGGTGCAGTGATGAGTTGCGGTTAGCGACACAAAATGTTTTTTCTTCTTCCACCCGCACAAACACATTGGTCTTTAAAATTAATTTTTGAATGTCTCACGCATGGCACACAGCATTCACAATAACTGGAGATGCACTTTGATATGAAACACGCGACTTGAATTTCCCGATAGTTGGATTCCAGGTTGGAGACAATTTAAATCCATCTTTTCGATTGAAATTATTTGGATGTTTTTTAATTTCAATCGCTTCATGCACAATTCTTGGGTAATAATGGCGATCGATGGAGAGAATTTTCAGGTCAGCAGTTCTATCCAGTGGTTGGTCCCGGGTTCTAAGGGATGTTCTGCTATCGCTGATTTGTGAACCTGCCGTTTTTTTACAGCTGTTATGTGTTCTTTGACCCTTTCCTCTATGCTACGTTTTGTTTGGCCAATGTAAGAACTTCCACAACTGCATTGTATTTTATAGACACCCGGATTTTGAAAAGGTATCACTTTGGTGTGCCTAATTGGCTCGCTACTTTAGATAACGGATAACGGAGGATACACAGTGTTGATGGAGTATTTCCTAAGTGCTGTGCCAATCTTATCCGTAATACCTTTGACGTAGGGCATAAACGCTGGTCGTCTGCTAACCTCAGCACATTTTTCCGTTTTTTGGTCTTGGATGTCACCTCTTCATCTGATATTCATTTTGTCTCAATACCTCCTGAACATGTGACTTTTAAGATGGTCAGGGTCACAAAGATAATGTACTCTGTTTGTTAATGATGTCATGATAGATTGGATGTGACGAGGATGGTGGTGTAAAGAGGCGTACAGGTATCTATATGTATGTGTTGGTTTTCGATATACAGTACTAGCTTTTGCCCGCGGTTTCACCCGGTTTGAATTAGTTTTTGTGTATTCCTATAAAATCAGTCAATATTTTTTGGACTGTTACCTACAGTAAACACAGCTGGTGAAACGTGTGTGTTATGCGCTTCTGTTTCCCATTTTGTATCTTTTTTATAGCTTGTCCATGAAAACAATAGATAAAAGTAGTTTTTGTCCTATTCTAGATCTAGAACATTATTTTTGCAAGGTTTCAGTCCAATCGGTTCAATAGGTACGGCGTGAAAGGGTGACATATCACTTTTATATAGAAACTTAAAAACTCATTTTCATCCCAAGGGAACTGATTTATGGGATAAAAAGTAGCCTTTGTCCTATTTAAGGCCTAGAACTATATTTATGCAAAATTTCAGCCTAATCGGTTTCGTAAGCATGGCGTGACACATCACTTTTCTATAGAAATTTAAAAGCTCATTTTCATCACATGGAAACTGCTTTATGGGATAAAAAGTAGCCTATGTCCGATGGTCTAAGCTATGTCCTATTCCAGGTCTAGAACTAAATTCATGCAAAATTTCAGCCCAATCGGTTCAGTAGTTACTGCGTGAAAGAGTAACAAACATCTTGTCTTATCCTATCCATCCATCCATCCATCCATCCATCCAAACTTTCACATTTATAATATTAGTGGGATGGGATGGGCCAGGGAATCATCAGATCTCACCATTAAATTTGACATCAAGTAATGCCAAAGTTCTGTCACGTTCCATCTCATATGCAAAGTTTATCTTTGGATAGACGGAGATATCTGCTTACTGTTTTGCTTTCTGACTACCCCCCTTGAGATTGCTAAAAATATCACCGACATATCTCTTCCAAAGTCTTATTGTTGAGGGACCGGTACGTAAAGCCTTTTCCTCAAAGTGATCCATCCAGATATTGGCGAAAACTGGAGCTACTGGGCTTCCCATCGCCACTCCGTCTATCTGAAGAAAATATCGACCTTGGCAAAAAAGTAGTTGTCGTCCAAGCAGTGCTGTAGCAAAACAAAGTCTTTGTCGGACAGATTGTTTATCCTCAATTTTTTTCTGATAACATCAAGACACTCTTTGATTAGAACGTTGGTAAATAGGGACTCCACATCGAAACCATCGTCTCATATGGTTCCAGATTCAAGTTCTTGACAATATATTCGTAATGGCAAGAATCTTTCACGTAAGACTGTGTTTTACCTACTAGCGTCTGCAGTACTCCCGCAACGTGCCTCGCTTAATCATAAAAGGATAAATACATACATCGCGTTGTACCTGTTTCAATAAACATTACAATGTTCACAAATCGCGAGAGTTTAAAAATCTTTTGGATCTGCTATGTAAAAAAAGAAGTTGAAAAAATTCACAAACAGATTTTTGATATTGTGTGGTTTCTGTTAATAACGATCGTGGATCATGATTTCAGAAGTGGTCTTACTGGAGCGCATGCATCCCAGCAAGACAAATTTGAAAACCATATTCCCGGAAAACTTCTTTAAAAAAATATCACTATATCCAACGATTGCAGGACAATTATTTTTCCTTCCTACTTTCTTTTAAAACCTTTACCGACGATATATCAGAAATGTTTCAATTGTTTTGGACTTGCTTAGCTGCAGTACATTTCATTGGACCAGAATACCCAAAATTGTATCAGCAAAAGTAAAATAAATATTCAAAATACGTACCCAGGATCTGGTGGTGGAAATGCTTTGCATCCAAATACATGAGGTAATTGTATCGATTGTCTTCTATCAAAATTGTTTCTCATTTCTCGCCAAGTTACATTGTCGATTTCCTTGTATTTGTAGTTGTTAATATGTCCCGGTACGTCTACGGTTACTAGCGTATATTTCCCTTGAACATTAAGTCCGTTAACATGTTCGTGTATGGATAAGCAGCTAAAGTAGTCTCCTGTGTATTTCAGAACCCCTTTTGCGCTCAAGTCATGCGGTATGTTCGCGTTTGCTTCCATGACTGAAAAAGATATTTAAAGTTTAATAATTTATATTATAATACAAATAAATATTGCGATGGGGAATGCGCCGACTTCTAGAGAACATGTGTTTCAGGAAGAAAGAAGTCGGCAAGTCTTATTTTGGTCCCATCGGTCAGTATGTATATTTTAGTGAATGGTTGCTATAAATCTTTGCAGTCGGTTACTACTTTTTCTGTTAAAAAATTATTTATTTTGGTACCATCGGTCAGTATGTGATTATTTTAAGCTTTTTAGTGAATGTCAGCCATAAAATTTGAAGTCGGTTATTATTTTTTTGTTAAAAGTTTATTTATAATTTTCAGTGTAAGCCAAGGGGCTGTGGTTAGGTAATTAACTGTGACTGGTCTGAGAGGAGCGTGTTTGTCATAGTTCGTGATAAGTTTGTTAAGTACTATAAACTTTCGACTAACATCAGCAGTATCATCAAATACAGACAAATCGATGTTATTGGCATCCACAAGTAGCGCATCTTTTAAAATTACGTAGCAGAAGGGAACGTTTTAATGTTAAGGGGGGCGAATTTTGTAAGATACGTACATATTTAATATAATAATAATAACGTGATGACGGGGAAAACCTAGGTGTAGAAAACCGACCATGTGTCGTTACACGGTCGTTAGATGACATAATTATTAAATCCACGAGGGAGGGAACACAGTTGGGAAGGAAATGAGTGACTGCAGCGTTGCCGAAAGAGTGTCTTGATTCAGAAGATAGGTGTTAAAATCACCCAAAATGCATGATCGTATTCCTTTACCCCCTTTAAATGCCTAAAGAGTTTTTAGGGAGGGAGGGAAAAAAAATAACGCAAATAGAAATAAAATTACAGACTTTGGATGATTTTGTTTCAATGGATAGGATAACCGCAGTTATTAAAAAAATATACACATGTTAAGACAATTTGAATCACTTTTTGACCCTCCCCCCTACGTAAGAAAAAATAAGACTTGGATGAACCCCTCCTAATCTTTCAATCTTACGTTAGATAAGTATCTAGCAAAATTGCAAAGAAAAAGTAACAAAAATATAAAAAAGGACTGCGCGCATTTTGAAAATAAAATTGTTACTTACTATTTTGATCTTACGTAAGAACAATCTAAACTACCCCCGTGTAAGAAAAAATGAGACTTGTTGGGACCCCCACCCTCTCCAAATCGTCTTACGTAATAAATTAACAGCCCCCAAGTCCGGCTAACGAGGAACTGACAGTTATGATAATTTTATATCTACCAATAAACGGTTATGCCGTCCTTGCACGTTGTTCAGCAGTAACTGAGATTTTGTCGAAATTGAGTTAAGTATATAGGTATATTCGGATTCGCCGTAGCGTAATCTGTATTATTATCTTTCTCAAATTTGGAAAAAAGAAATGTGTTCTTGTTTGTTGCGATAAGCGCCGCCGTAAGCACGATTTTATTATATTTATTGCTTAGCATAATCATAAAGCAAGTACCAGAGCATAATAGCCGTACACGCCAATGCGGCTCGAATATTTGTAACTATAGTCGGTGCCAGATAAACCTGGGCAGAAAGTCATTCACCTGTCTATACCAAGATACTCAAATATCTTGAATGATAGTGTCGAAATGTGTGAGACGTATCGTTAAGCAAGGCGTCACTCGAGTATCATGGTAGGGGATGTCTTTGACCCATAAACTCGGCAGACGTTACAAACATTTTTTAGTTAGTTTGGATTTAATTTTGATTTGTTTAGTAAGTAATAATTTTAATGAAATGAAATGAAATATAAGATAAAATAATTTATTTTGTTAAATATAATTTGAAAATGTTGAAATTTATCATATAATAAAAAGAGAGCAATTTAAATTTTGAATAGGTACGGAAAATACAATAAAATAAATTTTGAAGTTAAGCTTACCTAAATTGAATAACATTATAAACTTACATAAAGTAACAAAAGAAAATAAAAAATAAATTATATAAATATATTGCAATATACAAAAATACAACTCGTATGCAACAGAACGAGATAGCAAATTAGAGTTATCAAGTATTTTATGTTTTAATATGATTCTGTTAACGACAGTTTTGTATTACGAGCGATAATTATCTTGTTTTTTTTTTGACTTCTTAGTACAAGTGGAGTGAATGACTTTTTGCCAAGGTTTATCTGGCACCGACTATAATTTCAAATTCAACCACATTTACTTACGTAAAGAGCAGTAACAGCGTTTACTGTCGTAGTCATAAAGAAAACGATTGTACTTGTAATATGTTTCCTTACAATAAGCGCGTTAAGAACCAGTTACGGCGCTCATGATAAGGAATGGTATTAAATTAATTTTGTCATTGTCTTATGATGATAGCCGAATAGGAACATACCGCGTTAAGGAACACTGATATTTTTGAGAATTTTTTGGTTGAAAATTGGCTCTTGCGGCTCTAATAACAAGACTTTTAAAGGGTAAGGTGAAACGATATTTCTGCGGCCTTATATAAATCAGACTGGTGACGGGCAGCGGCGTCACTGGTGCAAGGGTTTCGGCACCGCGCTCACCAACCCACCTGCCCAGCGTGTGTGATGTATGGGCATTTCTTCCAGGAGGACCGCCAAGAGTGGCGAAATCTTGGAAAGGCCTATGTCCAGCAGTGGATGAAACAGGCTGATGGATGGATCTGTTATTCTGGGTTATTCCCATCGGCTCACTGGTCCGTTGTGGAGTTGTTTTCCTAACTTATTTAAAATCATATTCTTAAACATTTGAAAAATAAAAACATGCAAATAAGCAATCAGTAGAATTCCAGATTATGTATTCTCATGAATGATTTTTCTTTTCAAATGTTTAAGAATGTTATTTAAATAAGTAAAATCAACTCCGCAACAGGCCAGTGAGCCGATGGGAATAACCCGTTTTTCTGTCTTTCCTGCTGGAGTTGATGGAATGTGGGGGATAAACCCTTCACCACACACACACACACAACACACACACACACACACACACACACACACACACACACACACACACACACACACAAACGATAACAGTCTTTGGTGGTACAGTGAAGCCCACATCAAGCTAAACACTTTCAGTATAAGCTAACCTCTCATTGTAACTCATTGTACTCAATGTGTTTAGCTTGATGCGGGCTCCACTGTACACAAGGACAATGTTTTTGAGCGGATCAAAAAACGGCGCGGCACTGCGCACCTCAAGACGCGTGTGGCACGCGCGACGGCTATCTCATGCCCTGTTCTCTTAGAACAAGTATATTGTTCCAAGGTTATTTTTTTAATTTGGAATGCCAATAAAGCTTTTGTTCAAATGGTAGAAAATATTTTATGCCATATGTACAATTATTTGAATAGATAAATTAAAATTTTGAATAAAATTCCCGTTTTTATTAATTTAGTATTGAATAATTTTACTTTCCAATTTTGTCATCAATTATTTGGCTACTTCATAAACGTTTTATTTTAACTCTTTTAAATCAAAGTAATTTTGATTATTGGGCAAACGGCAACACCGTAAGAAAACAGGTTGACAGATGATATTTTTCCGTTTCTTCTTTCAAAAAGATTTTAATTGTATATTTTTGCTTCCTCAGCTTTGGTTTATAATTATTGTAATAGTATATTATAGTTATTCTTCTCCAAAGGTCATTAAATTGAGCTATGGTTCCTCCGACATTGCTACGAGAAAAATAACATTGAACCGTGACTGAATACATCATGGAACTCCTTATAGAGAAGCCCAGGCTACAGGGGCTGGTCAGGCTGGTCCCGAAATTGACTGTGCATCACGCGATGCCAAAATGAGGGTAATAGATGATACACAAGTCTTCAGCAGTAACGTCGCTGTAACAATGGGCTACATGACAGGTTAGATACAATAGGCATGATGACTAAAAAAATGTCATTAGTCCGTCAGTTAGATTATCAGAAAATATTGGACACGTATTTTTTATTTTTTCAATTAAACAAACAATGATGAAGATGAAGCGCTGAAGTTCCGCGTGACGTCACATCTAGGTACAATTTTACTTAGAAGTGACGTCATTTTTCCCCACTCCCAAACTTTGACGCTCTTTCTCTCTGTCATTTTTTGTTTGATTGACAAAAGAAAAAATACGTGTCCAATATTTTTTGATAATCTAAATGTCGGGCTAAATAGAATAATATTTTGTTTACCCTGTCTACAAGCCTATTATAATGATATCAATTTTGGATATTCTGTTTAGCTCCATGTTCGTCTACTGCTGGACTTTCCCAAGTTTCGTGACTCATAGCGGTCTCCATCTTCCTCATCGAGCCGCCACCCACAACATCCTTCAGATCGTCGGTCTGTTTAGCTGTATAGATTTTATTAAATGTTTTTTCTTAAATTTCAGAGAAAGGAATACTGCTGAAAGAAAGCACAGAAACTGCTGATGTGTTGATGCTGTTTGACTCTTTGAACAGGAGTTTTAGTAAAACTGAAAATGGGAAAATCAATAGAGCTGCTGTAAAAGCTACATCGCCTCATCATAAGCTATGGTGGAAAGTCTTCCTGTCTTGCAATCAATGAAATTTGAAAATAAAGCTGGGTAAAAACTATAAAAGGTTTTCAGAATATCAGCAAATACATGTACATGCGTGTGCGAAACTTCCATCAGGACTTCTTAAAGAACATCATTCATGCTCACGGCTACAGGAACCTAAATCCGACCCCTCCAGGATTTGTGGCAGCCTACAAGACTCTATGAATTAACAATATGATGTCGCTACACTCAGTAGGCGCAAATTGTGAAAATTTTAATTGAGTTATATGGGTGTTTTATAATTTTATTAAAAATATAAAAGTTCTGCGTAAGAATTGAGTTCTCATTAATTATATATTCTAAAAACCCATTTTATTTAAAGCAACTGTGCTAGTCGGTACTTAGCTGGTTATAGGTATGTAGTTAAACATTTTAGTTACACACCATGGCTACCAGATGGCGTCACTTTCCTCAAGGAAAGGGACCCCAATTCACCCACACAGCTCGGTGGTGCCACCTGTAGTTTTTGTCTATCTGTGACATTTATAGCGCTGTCTCGAGCACACGGATGTGGGTGGGCAGTGAGGTGACAGCCGTGCAGAGGGACGGACGTCTGCCTGACATTGGTGTGGTATCGAGCAAGTGAGTGTCGGTATATCGTACGGAGGTAGTACATAAGAGAGTACTACAAGTGGTGACGAGGGTAAAGGTTAGTTTAAAAACTATTAATATTTTTCACGATCAAGTTTGATATGTATTTTTTACCAGTCTGATGGGTACTTACCGCTCAAAAAGTTAGATAAACATAAGGAGGGTATGTGGTGGTTAATTGTTATTGTTGCAATGATTCGAAGTTAAGTGTAATATACACATCACACCGCTGCGCAGACACTTGGTTCAATATGACAATACTCGTACATACTCGTAAACAATGTTAGTACCTACATTGTCTGATCTTAGTACGATTAAGTTACTCGCCTACATTTCCTATTATGTGTTTATTTTGTTTTGGTTTCTATCGTTTTCTCTTTGGAATTGGAATAAAATAAATATAAAACTAGGTATCTACGTGGATGTAAAAAAAATTATTGTAAGGTGTAACTAATAATACCAATAATAATACGGTGATATTTATTGGAGGTTAGGTGATTGTTTATTTGCGAACTAAGGGCACGAAGCGGCAATATCTACTGTAGCTACCTAAACGTAACAGCGTTAACATAATGAATGATTTGAATGAAAGATTTTGTAGGTTATTTATCGGACAAAGATGAATAACAATAAGCACGTTCAGGATATTGGATAGGTAGTATTCTAGAATAGCTTCCTTAGATAGTGTGTTTGTGTTACGGCTGTATGGGCCTGCACTTAAGTGTAAGCCATGCGTGACTGTGTTACGGCTGTATGGGCATACACTTGAGTGTAAACCATGCGTGACTGTGTTACGGCTGTATGGGCCTGCACTTAAGTGTAAGCCATGCGTGACTGTGTTACGGCTGTATGGGCATACACTTGAGTGTAAACCATGCGTGACTGTGTTACGGCTGTATGGGCATACACTTGAGTGTAAACCATGCGTGACTGTGTTACGGCTGTATGGGCCTGCACTTAAGTGTAAGCCATGCGTGACTGTGTTACGGCTGTATGGGCATACACTTGAGTGTAAACCATGCGTGACTGTGTTACGGCTGTATGGGCATACACTTGAGTGTAAACCATGCGTGACTGTGTTACGGCTGTATGGGCCTGCACTTAAGTGTGAACCATGCGTGACTGTGTTACGGCTGTATGGGCCTACACTTGAGTGTAAACCATGCGTGACTGTGTTACGGCTGTATGGGCCTACACTTGAGTGTAAACCATGCGTGACTGTGTTACGGCTGTATGGGCCTACACTTGAGTGTAAACCATGCGTGACTGTGTTACGGCTGTATGGGCCTACACTTGAGTGTAAACCATGCGTGACTGTGTTACGGCTGTATGGGCCTGTACTTAAGTGTAAGCCATGCGTGACTGTGTTACGGCTGTATGGGCATACACTTGAGTGTAAGCCATGCGTGACTGTGTTACGGCTGTATGGGCATACACTTGAGTGTAAACCATGCGTGACTGTGTTACGGCTGTATGGGCCTGCACTTAAGTGTAAGCCATGCGTGACTGTGTTACGGCTGTATGATCATACACTTGAGTGTAAACCATGCGTGACTGTGTTACGGCTGTATGGGCATACACTTGAGTGTAAACCATGCGTGACTGTGTTACGGCTGTATGGGCCTGCACTTAAGTGTGAACCATGCGTGACTGTGTTACGGCTGTATGGGCCTACACTTGAGTGTAAACCATGCGTGACTGTGTTGCGGCTGTATGGGCCTGCACTTAAGTGTAAGCCATGCGTGACTGTGTTACGGCTGTATGGGCATACACTTGAGTGTAAACCATGCGTGACTGTGTTACGGCTGTATGGGCCTGCACTTAAGTGTGAACCATGCGTGACTGTGTTACGGCTGTATGGGCCTACACTTGAGTGTAAACCATGCGTGACTGTGTTACGGCTGTATGGGCCTACACTTGAGTGTAAACCATGCGTGACTGTGTTACGGCTGTATGGGCCTACACTTGAGTGTAAACCATGCGTGACTGTGTTACGGCTGTATGGGCCTACACATGAGTGTAAACCATGCGTGACTGTGTTACGGCTGTATGGGCCTGCACTTAAGTGTAAGCCATGCGTGACTGTGTTACGGCTGTATGGGCATACACTTGAGTGTAAGCCATGCGTGACTGTGTTACGGCTGTATGGGCATACACATGAGTGTAAACCATGCGTGACTGTGTTACGGCTGTATGGGCCTGCACTTAAGTGTGAACCATGCGTGACTGTGTTACGGCTGTATGGGCCTACACTTGAGTGTAAACCATGCGTGACTGTGTTACGGCTGTATGGGCCTGCACTTAAGTGTAAGCCATGCGTGACTGTGTTAGGGCTGTATGGGCCTGCACTTAAGTGTGAACCATGCGTGACTGTGTTAAGGATGTATGGGCCTACACTTGAGTGTAAACCATGCGTGACTGTGTTACGGCTGTATGGGCCTGCACTTAAGTGTAAGCCATGCGTGACTGTGTTACGGCTGTATGGGCCTACACTTGAGTGTAAACCATGCGTGACTGTGTTACGGCTCTATGGGCCTGCACTTAAGTGTAAACCATGCGTGACTGAGTTACGGCTGTATGGGCCTGCACTTAAGTGTGAACCATGCGTGACTGTGTTACGGCTGTATGGGCCTACACTTGAGTGTAAACCATGCGTGACTGTGTTACGGCTGTATGGGCCTGCACTTAAGTGTAAGCCATGCGTGACTGTGTTACGGCTGTATGGGCATACACTTGAGTGTAAACCATGCGTGACTGTGTTACGGCTGTATGGGCATACACTTGAGTGTAAACCATGCGTGACTGTGTTACGGCTGTATGGGCCTGCACTTAAGTGTGAACCATGCGTGACTGTGTTACGGCTGTATGGGCCTACACTTGAGTGTAAACCATGCGTGACTGAGTTACGGCTGTATGGGCCTACACTTGAGTGTAAACCATGCGTGACTGTGTTACGGCTGTATGGGCCTGCACTTAAGTGTAAACCATGCGTGACTGTGTTACGGCTGTATGGGCCTGCACTTAAGTGTAAACCATGCGTGACTGTGTTAGGGCTGTATGGGCCTACACTTGAGTGTAAACCATGCGTGACTGTGTTATGGCTGTATGGGCCTGCACTTAAGTGTAAACCATGCGTGACTGTGTTACGGCTGTATGGGCCTACACTTAAGTGTAAACCATGCGTGACTGTGTTACAGCTGTATGGGCCTGCACTTAAGTGTAAACCATGCGTGACTGTGTTACGGCTGTATGGGCCTACACTTAAGTGTAAACCATGCGTGACTGTGTTACGGCTGTATGGGCCTGCACTTAAGTGTAAACCATGCGTGACTGTGTTACGGCTGTATGGGCCTACACTTGAGTGTAAACCATGCGTGACTGTGTTACGGCTGTATGGGCCTGCACTTAAGTGTAAACCATGCGTGACTGTGTTACGGCTGTATGGGCATGCACTTAAGTGTAAACCAAGTGTGAATGAGTTACGGGTCGGTTACTTCGATCTAACCAACAATGGTTGGTTTCAGGTCACCCTGATTCAACTCCATCATGGCAAATCTTTTACCTCCACCCGAAAAACTCGACCTTGAAGGCGATAACGCTACGTTCGTTGGGAAGCAACGTTGTTATTACTTGGAGGGCCGGGGCTGCAAGAAATACTTTATAATACTCCAGGAGCAATAGTAGAACAAGCCGAAGGAGTGGATATTTTTAAGAAAGCCATTGAAAAACTAGACGATTACTTCCTGCCAAAGCGGAATAAAATTTACGAAAGATACGTATTTCGTCAAATTAAACAGGAAGAAGGAGAACGGTTCGAGAAGTTTGTTATCAAATTAAGGAATCAAGCCGATAAATGCAAATTTGCGAGCCCTGAGGAGCATTTAATTGATCAAATTGTGGAGAAATGCTCAGTATCTGAACTCAGGAAGAAAATATTGACCTTGGGAGATGACGTTACCCTGGATAAAATCATTATGGAAACTAACAAGTTGGAGGAAGTAGGACAGCAGTTAAATGAATACAAACAGAAGAAACAAACAAATGATATTAACAGAATCAGCCATTTTAATCAAAGTTCACGTTCATCAAAGGAAGACACTCGAGGAAATCAAGACGGTAATAAAAACAAAGGAAACAAATGTGGACGATGTGGATATGCTGCGCATACTGCGTTAAATCATGAGTGTCCGGCAAAGTGGAAGAAATGCCATTCATGTGGAAAAGTTGGGCATTTTAGTGCCTTGTGTAGAAATAGGCCAGAAAAACGGAAATTAGAACCAAGGAAAAATGATTACAAACACAATAAACGACCAAAAAATAAACGAGAAGTAAATCAGATAACATCGGAAAATGAATCTCAGGAAAAAGAAGATGTTCATTACGTTTTCAACGTAGATGATGACGCGACTGTTGAATGTAAGTTAGGAGGAGTGAAGTGGAAGATGCTAATAGACTCAGGATGTAAGTTAAATTTAATCTCTGAAGAATCGTGGATGAGTTTAAAGAAACAGAAAGTTATATGTTCCAACCAAATGAACGAAACAAACAAGACCTTGTATGCGTATGGAAGTACAACCCCATTAAAGGTGAAAGGCTCAATCGAAACCACAATAAAAGTAAATGGACTGTCAGAACGGGCCACCATACTGATAATTCCTGGAGGCTCGAGAGACCTATTAGGAAAAGAGACCGCTATCAAACTAGGCGTTCTAAAACTAGGAATTGGAGTAAACAAAGTTGTGGAATCAAATAAATCCTTTCCAAAATTTAAAAACATATTGGTGGAAATCCCAATCGATGAGAAATCCAAGCCCGTGTGACAACCATATAGAAGAATACCAATTCTAATCGAGGAAAAAGTCCAACATAAAATTAACGAGCTACTGGAGAGCGACATTATAGAAAAGGTGCATGGACCATTCCGATGGGTTTCCCCAATAGTTACAATATTAAAGGATGACAATGACCTGCGGCTTTGTGTAGATATGAGGCGTGCTAACGCTGTGATCACGAAGGAAAATCATCCATTACCATGCATGGATAACCTGATACCGAAAATTAAAAAGGCGGTTTATTTCTCCAAATTGGACATAAAAAATGCATTCCACCAAGTGGAAATACACCCGGACTCAAGACATATAACGACATTTATTACGTCCTAGGGATTATACAGATACAAACCATTAATGTTTGGCATCACATGCGCTCCAGAATTATTTCAAAAGATTTTAGAAAACATGCTAGTCGGTTTGGATGGTGTAATCAATTTTATCGATGATATCCTGGTATACGGCGAAAATGAAGAACAGCACGATCTTAGATTGGCAAAATTAAAAGCTGTCCTGAAAAATAACAATGTAATGCTAAATGAAAGGAAATGTGTCTACAAAGTGCAAAAGATCAGTTTTTTGGGACACGAGTTGACACCCGAAGGCGTCAAGCCGCTAAATAAATATATAACAAGCATTGCTGAGTTTCGACCACCAACAACAGTTGAAGAGCTTCAAAGCTTCTTGGGGCTGGTCAATTATATAAATAAATGGGTCCCTAACTTAGCAACCAAAACCGAAACCTTAAAAGCAATATTGAGGAAGAAGTTTGGAAAGAAAGCGATCATTGGGGAGTTTTGGAAGAAAGAACAGGACCAGGCCTTCAAGGAAATGAAGAAAGCTCTCGCTAATGTTGAAACGTTGGGTTACTATGATGTAGATGATAAGACGCAAGTGATTGCGGACGCAAGTCCAGTAGGCCTCGGAGCTGTTTTAATTCAAAGCGATGATAGAGGACCAAGAATAATAGCGTATGGTAATCGAACGCTAACAACGCTTGAGCGGAAATACAGTCAAACCGAAAAGGAAACTTTGGCGTTGGTTTGGGCCGTCGAGCATTTCAACATATTTTTATTCGGAAAACAATTTGAACTCGTGACGGACCATAAACCATTAGAGTTTCTGTTCGGAATGAAATCAAAGCCTTGTGCCCGAGTAGAGAGATGGGTGTTGCGACTGCAAAGTTATCGCTACAATATTATTCATCAGCCAGGAAAAGCAAATATCGCAGACCCTTTATCTCGATTATGCGGTTACCGTGTTGCACCTTCAGTAAGCTTTGATGATTATGTCAACCAGATTGTTGAGCAGGCTCGACCAAGTGCAGTTCCAATGAAATATATTATAACTCATTCCAGAAACGATCAAGAATTAATAAAAGTCAAAAGAGGCATCTGTAATAACGAGTGGGATGATTCGGTCAAAGTCTAAAAAGCATTTGAGAGTGAACTCTGTTTCCTGGACGATATTTTACTGAGAGGAAATAAGATAATTATCCCTCGTGAACTTCGGAAAAAAGTACTAGACGCGGCACATGAAGGCCATCCAGGCATTGTTGCCATGAAAGGTAGGCTAAGGTTGAAAGTTTGGTGGCCCCGAATCGATAAAGACGCTAAGAAGTTGGTCAAGGCATGTAGAGGATGTACTCTAGTGGGATTACCAAGCGCTCCGGTACCTATGAAACGACGGGTGCTTCCAGAGGAAGCTTGGGTCGATCTGGCGTTAGATTTATTAGGTCCACTGCCAAACAATGAATACTTGATGGTATTGGTCGATTACTACAGCCGTTATAAAGAAATGAAATTCACCAAAAGTATAACCAGTAAGCAAATTATAACGTTATTAAAGGAAATCTTCAGCCGGACCGGTTTTCCTCAATCAATGACGGTGGATAATGGGCCTCAATTCGCCAGTGAGGAGTTTAAATAATATTGCAGAAAATGTGAAATAACATTATTTAACTCGATTCCGTACTGGCCGCAACAGAACGGGGAAGTAGAGAGGCAGAACAGAGACATCTTAAAAAGATTGAAAATTAGTCAAATTGAGAAGACGGACCCGAAAGAGAGTGTATGGGAATATCTCATGATGTATAATTCCACCCCACATTCCGTGACTGGCAAAACACCTGCCGAATTATTTTACAACCGACAGAATAGAGATAAAATTCCTTCTCATAAAGATTTGAGTAATGGAACCAAAGACTCGGAAGTCAGGGACAGAGACACAATTCAAAAAGTAAAGGGAAAAGAATATGGAGACAAGAGAAGAAGTGCACAAGATAGTCAATTAGTAGAAGGAGATAAAGTTTACATAAAAGAAACGGAAAAAGGAAACAAATTAACTCCGAACTTTAAACCTACACCACATGTCGTGGAACAAGCAGAGGGTGGTGATGTACTGGTCAGAAATGAAGAAACTGGCCAAAGACTTAGACGAAATGTAGTACACTTAAAGAAAGTAGAAGGTAAATGGGAAGTTCAACAAGACGGAAACGAGCATGAATCAAGTGAGGTACAAGAAAGTGATTGGGTAAACTAATGTGAGAGTCATGTAACTCATGTATCAGGTTGATTGAAATAAATAAATTATACTAAGGAAGGGATGTAGTGTTTGTGACATTTATAGCGCTGTCTCGACCACACGGATGTGGGTGGGCAGTGAGGTGACAGCAGTGCAGAGGGACGGACGTCTGCCTGACATTGGTGTGGTATCGAGCAAGTGAGTGTCGGTATATCGTACGGAGGTAGTACATAAGAGAGTACTACACCACCTATCGCACAGACGTCGTACTAACTACTAGCGCCAACATAGCTATTCAGCAAAAATTCTAGTTTTTCCAGGTTTTTTGACACTGGGATGCACTGGAGAGTAAATTTCAAGTGTTAGATGTCTTGTCCAAAAAAACAATTGCCATAGCTTTATTTTTGATGATTTTGGGCCTGCTCCGGGAAATTCCAGTTTTTCCAGGATATCTCGACTCTCCCACTTGGGAGGTCTTGGGACTTTTTTGAGCGTCAGTCTGGACGGTGTCCGAACATTCCAAAAGGTCCCGCTTAGTAATTATCGATGTCCGGGTTTGGATGGAATTTGGTCTAATTTTCCTGGGGTAGTACTACGGGCGCAATTACACGCTTTTCAGGGCATGCAGGTTTCCTCACGATGTTTTCCTTCACCGTTCAGCAAGTGGTAAGTATTAGGTAAGAACATAAATACTATGCACATAAATTCCGAAAAACTCATTGGTCTCAAGATTGAGAGGCCAGCGTTCTACCGCCCGAGCTACCGCTCTGCTTATGTAAATAATTAAGGATATTGCCAGGATACAGCTAGACAATCAGTATGTATTGTAGGAATAAAACCGCATGTACTGCAGCTATGGCGGTATTCATAAGGATCAATGATTTCCTTAGTTTAAGCGCCGTAAAGATGGCGTTCATGAAATTTTCCCTAGCAAAAGAGCGGTTTCAATATTTTCTCACACATAGAGTATTATTGTAAAGAAGGTTATCTATGAGATGTACTACTTAATAAAATAAAAAAGCTTTACTTTATTTTTGACAGCCAAAAGATCCTTACAAACTTTAGGCGCCATTTTCTCCGAATAGCCGCGAACGCACATAGGGCGGAATGTGTAAGGACGGCACTGTTCCGATATTGCTCGTGGATGACATACGAGTAAGTCCGAGGACATTTCACTTAGTGGAAGTAGTACATTTTTTACGGTTCCAGTCGTCGGTTAGGTTTATAAGATCGTAGGCAATACCTATTTCCTTTTTAGTTTTTTTTCATTTCATGGACAGCTAAAATGACTTAGTTAAAAAAGAAAGCACTTACATTTTTGTAAGACATGTGGAGATGAAAGTAAAAATTGTAGTTGTTTATCACAAAGATCTGAGTTTAAAACACTTTTATACAATTCTAGGTTAAATATCGATTCATGGTGAAAACTGTTTACAATTCCTACTATGAAGCAAAAAGGAAATAAAAATAATCTGGCTTCCATTATACGTCACTGTTAACAAAAACTATTTTTATTCTGCTAGTTTCTTCTATGTTTCTGAATATACATGCAAATAAATTTAACCCTCCCAATGGAGGAAGATTTTTTTTGAATGACGATATAAAAATCCTAAGAAAAGATAAAAACATTTTTGTTTAATTTTCATTTTATATTTTTCTTTATCTTAGGGTTCCGCACACAAAGAGCAAAACGGAGCGCTATTAAGGCGAGGAATTGGTAAACTTTTAATTTCAAATCGGCGCCTTAGGGGAGTGGAGTGAGGGGGACTTACTCCATACAATGCGCTCACGAACTAGCTTATGCCGCAAGGTCGTATGCGGCAAAACAGTATTTTTCATTTAAAATGACAACTATGAGTAATTAATAAATACAATCGGCCATATTGAAGTGTATTTGTAGACTAATTTAAATAAAAAACTTAGAGGCTTCATTCGCTCCCGTTTGTCAGTAAAATAGAAATATCTGTTTTAAAAGAGGTTTTCTAAATACTTTTTTCTCTGCTATGAAAATTAATCAGCTAACTAAATCTTCGGGCAAAATGATGTCCAAACAAATATCTTGTTTTGTGTGCAATAAAGTGTTTATTAATTTATTATTCATGTCAATGAAATGCTTTATCTATATAGCATATAAATTGGTAATTACATGTGTTTTTTTATAACTGAGAATCATGTCGCCGAAATTTCAATGCGTCGTCGTCGCCTTAATGTCACTCTGCTGTCTGTCGGTCTGTCACTGGTCTGTAGCTCGTAGACTGATAAAGTTAGAGATCTGAATTTTAGTTATTATGTGGTGTAGAATATTGACCCAAAACCGAAAGATTCAAAGATTAAAAATATTTATTTGTAAAATAGATACATAAAGTATACGTTTTACATGTCAAATCTAATCTGTATAAAAAAATTTATAATGATACAAATATGATACTTACGGGAAATATACATAAAAAAACTATATTTAAGTTGGGCCACTAAAGTTATACACATGATTAAAAGAAAGACTTATTGGAATAATAATATTATTATACATAATGCAATAAATAAATAAGTTGATAAATAAACTGAATAGACCATAAATAAATATAATGCCTAACCAAATATATACTAACTTAAGTAAAAAATTAAAATATTGTATATACCTACATAATGCAATGAATAAATAAGTTAATAGATAAATAAACTATAAATAGATTTAATGCCTAAATCCGCCCATTCGATTAATCTTGCTAAGAAGAAGGGCAAGAAACTTAGCAAGATCATGTCTTTTTTTATCAGTATTTTTTTTTCAATATGGCTTAATACTATTACAGTCTTTTTAACATACATAAAATTATACAAAACAATGTATTCAACTTTAATAACTAAAGGATAAAAATATAAAAGACAGAAGGAAATTGTGTCATGAGGGAAAAAAATACATCTTAGTCTACCTGTCTAATGAGGTAGTACGTTAAAACACTAATCATCTACCTGTCTCATATAGTTTATCTTTTTTTTATAGTCAGATTATATTGAATTACAAATTAAATTTTAATTTCCTTCAATTATGTTTTTATGTTGTGCATCAAAATAAATTACAGATGGTTAAACCAACAAGTTGACAAAATATCTTGCTCCAGAATATGGGGTATCATTGTCTGGGACTTATTAAGAAGAGCACAAAAAATTATATGTTATCATTTTCAAAAATAAAAAGAATCAGGTGGCAATAAAGTTGTTAGTTTTAGACTAGTCTATCTAAAAACTTAACTAGTCAGCAATATGTTTTTTTTAGTACATTACGTACCATTTACTGTAGGTCACCTACCCGAATACTCGATGAATTTAATTTTGAAGTTTTGTTTCATACAGTTTGTGGGTAGTGATGATAATTTTGTAATTTTTGTTAAAATTATTTAAATCTGTTGACTTATTTCAATGGTACGGATCCCACTTAAAACTTAATACGAACAGACCATTTGAATCGCAGAAAACAAAAAAACAGTATGTCGAAAAAATTGCTTAGGGCAAGTACATCTACTGAGCTTGAGTCCTTTGAAAAGGGCTTTGGGTGTTACGAGGTTAAATAAAATAACTTGGTATTTAATGGAACGTCAAACAAGTGGTGTAAATCAGCAAGAGTACCGTTGAAGGGTTAACAAGAATTACACGGGGACAGCAGCCGTTCTGGTCATTAAACATACTTGTATTATGAATGTCAATGGCGTCATTTTGGCCTCCTTAAGATGTCGCAAATTGTGCGAGACAGAATAACGCACGACCGGTGCGCGGCTATAGATACTTACATCTGTACATAGACACGTATACTAGGATACGTTACTCTTATTTCGTTGTTATCTCATTTTCAGAAATTGGGAGTTCAGTAGGAAAATAATCAAATTTGGATAGTGGACTGTATTTGTGTGGTGTTTTGAAATTGGAACATTGTACTATGAAACCCCTATAAAAGAATAAACAAAATATATCTGGAAACACTGTTTTAGTGTACACACTACATCATACGAAGGGGTAATAATGTAGTTTTCAGTTTTCACACTTGAGAGTGAAACCAAGCCTTTATTTTATATTATATAACAAACGGCAAAATGCCCGCGGCTCCAATCGCGTGGAAACAGACAGAAAGACAAAAACTCAAAAAAACAGTACAATGCTTTGACTACATTTTTATTTTAAATTTCGCAAAAGTATTCAAGTTACTGACGCGACATTTTTACTACTTTTTTATTAGTATAGATAAGATTATTCCATTTCGTCCACAGCTGGACGTAAGCCTTTTCAGGATTTCGCCACTCTTGGCGGTCCTCTTGGAAGATATTCCGATACTCACACACGCTGGGCAGGTGGGTTGGTGAGCGCGGTGCAGAAACCCTTCCACCAGTGACGCCGCTGCCCGTCACCAGTCTGTTGTAATTGGAGATGGATATACTGCCATCCATCGGTCCCAGGCAATGGTGGGCCGCCTGGTTTTGCCTGAGAGCTGTTCTCTTACTCTCCCCCGAATAACTTCGAAAGGTTTGCGAGTAAGATGGTGGTACCTCCACAGTCGAGCCCGGCATCAGCTCTACCACCTATAAGACCCTTCGAATGACATAAATAGCAGTGTCACCTTGCGGGCTTTGGGTGTCGGTACAAAGCACGTAGTGGCTTCTCTCAACAACCACCTTGTGCGGTAAGGAAGCAATAGCACGACACGATAATAACACGAGCAATAACCGAATGTTTTGAACGTTATGAGTAAAGTTATTGCCCTTACGGACGTGTGTCTACGTTTTTCAATGCATAGCGTGAGTAATTAAAGAAACAAAGAATAAATACTCCCAAATGAACTTTAGGCGGGCATTCTTCTTTTTTTTCTTTGCATGCAAGTTGCCAACTTGACGGAAATAAGCTGCTTACAGTCTGTTAAGTTCATAGCTCATTTCTGTCAAGTCTATCTACGTATGGTAGATACACAAGAAATGACTGGTAAGTTTTTGAATGTTTTTTACCCTAATAACGGCAAAAGTAGGTTCACAAAATAGAAAACCACAGTCATGTTTGTAAGGAGGTATTAAACTAAAAGTTTCATACAAAATAAAATTAGAAATTATTTTACATTCAGTATTTTTATAATATTTTTCAAACGAACTAATTTTATGTTGACTAATGTTATATTATACCTCTCGAAAAGTTTTAGAATGGAGACCACATACGGCAAAGCGTAGTGTAGGACGACCTCGTGCCCGCTGGACCGACGACCTGAAGGACGTTGCGAGGGGCGGCTGGATGAGGAGGACGGAGGACCGAAATGAGTAGCGAAATTTGGGAAAGGCCTATGTCCAGCAGTGGACGAACACGGGCGGATGGATGGAACGTTATAACTGGTGACGATTTAAGGTTAGATTGAAACTCTTGGCATGTTTTCAGGGTTCCGTAGTCCGACGAGGAACCCTTAAAGTTTCGCCATGTCGTCCGTCTGTCCGTCCGTCCATCCGTCTGTCCGCAGCTTAGCTCAGAGACTATTAGTACTAGACAGCTGTAATTTGGCTCGAGTATACATATAAATCACGCCAATAATACAGTAAAATAAAATCATGAAAAAAAATTTTTTAGGGGTACACATAAATTGAAGATTCTGTTTTTCTCATCTATCCCAAAGTGTGGGATATCGTTAGATAGGTAATTTAAAAACATTCCGATTTAGGGATCCGTTGGCGAAATATTAGGCTTTAAAGTGCAATATTTTGTTACAGTCAAGTGGCCCCCTCCCTACCGGCTAAACGGTTGTTTATGGATAGGTATGAGAATAAATTCAAAGAAGTAGTATACATAATGAATTTAAAAGGAAAACTATCAAAGCGTAGTAGGCTTTACAGGTTTACGAATACAGATTGCGCCAAGCTTTCAATCCCCTCTAAACACGGGGCGATTTTGGCAGGAACAAAGTGTGTGGGCCGTCCTTCGGAAGAGCGACTTCCGAGCGGAGTAGAGTTTGGCGCGATATGTATTAGTAGACCAGTCCGCATATTGTGTAGATGTGTAGGGTAACTACGGAACCCTACACTGCGCGTGGCCCGACACGCACTTGGCTGGTTTTTTATTTTCCCTAGCCTTTCACCCAGCCGCAGTAGCCGGTGTATTGCTTTTTTGCGAAAACGGGACAATTTTGCGTCCCGAAGCTCTCGGGGACACCGGGACTGAGAACCAAAAAAAGTTTCGGTCGCGTTCAAAACGGGACGTATGGTCACGTTATTCTAAGGTGACACAGTGGTTATCTTCCAATTGTGTACCATACATTTCTTTTGTTACTCTACTTTCATTCATCCTCTCCTATGTCCCCACCACCGAAGCATTCTTGTTCTATTCTAGTCACCACATCTTCTTTCAGGCCGCAACGATCCTGTGTGTCGATATTTTTCATTCTATCAAATCCTAACGTGCGTTATGTTTATTTATGGTACCTACATTGAAAATAGTATATTATGCAATTAGTGAATAAAAGACGGATTTAAAGCGAGGGCCATGGATGAATCACAAGCAAGTAAAGAGTTCAAGACTGAATAACGACCGTAGGGATTTAAGTTGTTTCTTGATTCAAGCGTTAGAACCCTGAGCGACGCGAGTGATTCATAGCCCTCAATATAAATCCGTACTTTATTCAAGAGTTGCATACTATACTTTATACCATGACTGCGAGTGAAAAATACTCCATAATGTCGATGACTTCTTTTTCTTCGACAGTTCATTAAAATAAGTTAGGAAAATAGACTCTAAAAATGTGCCCGAGCCGTGATTTGTTGGCTAGCAAGTTTTCTACTATATCGGCCGCCCTCTCTTTTATAAACTAAGGTGTTAACACATCTTCTTCATCACTTGAATGCATATTCAATCGATTTATTATAAAGTAACACTAAACTTTGTTTTCGTACAACTTACAGTATTCAAAATGGCGCCAATTTAAAAATATATTTTTTTCTGTAATGACAGCAAAAAACACAAAACAGTTTTTATTCTAATGCTAAACTCCTTGTTGCAAATATCGACCAATCAAATCTCGAGGAGTTATTTACGCATAGAGTTTGTATGTCGAGTTTTCTTAACAAATATATATAATAATAATAAATATTGTAAGTTGATAGATAAATAAACCACTATTAGAAATATATATAATGCCTAAATCCGCCCATACGATTTTTTTATTTTATATTAATAATGTAAATTAATTTGAGATACGGAACCCACGGAAGCCCAACTTGCACTTGCTCGGTTGCTTAAATTTCTGTCTTAACAAAAGTTACGTAACCCGTAACAAAATTACAAGTTAGTTCCACTTAAGTTTAAAGCTTTTCATATGGAAACTTTATGGAAATTAAGAATCTTGATTGAAATGCACTTGTGCTTGTCCACTGTAGGTATTTATTTTATTTACCTAACCGTTTTACTATCAAAGTATTTTCAAAGGTTTTAAAGGTAAATAAAATAAATACAATGGACTAATACAAGTGCATTTCAATCAAGATGTATCGAAAGTTCCACCAAGTGCCAACGATCACAAGCATCGACTTCGGAAATGAAGAAGTAATTGGTACAGATATTTTATTTCACAAGGTCCGTTTCGTTGTCTCCCTTTGATTTTGGTAGTGATTTGTAAAGTATAGAGAAGCAGTTTTTGTGTGTGTGGAGCGTTTTGTGATAATAACCATGTTAATAACATTTGGATAAAAAGCGCTTAAAATCAGTTAATAACCATTAATAGCCAATTATGGATGATAACCCAGCTATTATTGTTTTATAAAAGACTCTTCAAGGTTTTCAGACTTAGGACCGTCAGGTTAGATAGTTTATAACATAACATAAACATAACATAAATACTCTTTATTGTTCACCAAAATAAAAAACAAGTAATAAAAATATTTTATCAGAAAGGGTACAATGGGCGGTCTTATCGCTCAGAGCGATTTCTTCCAGACAACCTTTGGGTGGAAGATACTGTTAAAAAGGATAAGTTGATAGTGGTGTACAGGAGATATTTATGTAATATATATACATACATATACTGCACAATGTAAATTAACTAATTATTTAAATACTAAACAATCTACTACGTGTAGATATACATACAAATACATACTATACAATATTATAATATAAACTAATATTAATTCATATAATATACCTACTTAAACGTACCTATTAAAGGGAGAAAAAATATTCTTTTATTCGTCTTTTAAAGATAGCCGAAGAAGAAGAAGATTTTATAGAAAATATGTTTATATTTATATCATGTTAAGCAAGGTATGTGAATCTAAAACAATCCGTTAATAACCATTAATAGCCAAGTATGGACGATATCCCAACTATTATTGTTTTATAAAAGACTGAAAATTTCTTCAAGGTTTTCAGACTTAGGACAGTCAGGTTAGATAGTTTATATTTATATCATGTTAAGCAAGGTATGTGAATCTAAAACAATCCGTTAATAACCATTAATAGCCAAGTATGGACGATATCCCAGCTATTATTGTTTTATAAAAGACTGAAAATTTCTTCAAGGTTTTCAGACTTAGGACAGTCAGGTTAGATAGTTTATATTTATATAATAACATCGTAATAACGGGAGATATTAATATCAATTTAATTTCTAAAGAAAATGAACAAAATTATGAACGTAATAATAGAGAAAATTACTTAAATATGATATGTATGCATGGCTTGATGCCAGGTCATATTATACCGACTAGAGAAGCCAGCTGCCTGGACCATGTCATACTAAAGATCGATAAGACTAAACTTTCAGCACAAATGCAGTTCTTGAAACGACTATCACTGACCATTCAATGGTATTCTTAAATTTATCTGGTCAAAAGGTCAGCAATACATGCTTAAGGGTTAAAAATGTTACCGACTTTAATAAAGCGCTAGCTAGTCTCGCGGAAAGGAACTTATCACAGCTTCTACTCTCTGATGATCCTAATTACATAGTGCAGCGCTTGGTTGAAGGAATTTTTGAGTCTTTACGTGATAACACGAGAACAGTAAATATACCCAAATGTAGACGGACCTTAAAACCGTGGATGACTATTGGGATTTTAAAGTGCATAAAAAATCGAAATAAACTTCAAAAACACCTACGACTAAACCCTGATAATGAAATCGCTAAAATTACTTATAGAAGGTACCGTAACCACTGTAATAATCTTATAAAAAAACTAAAGAGAATCTACGAGAGAAATAAACTAGCAGAATCAACAAAAAATCCAAAATCTCTATGGCAAAACATAAAATCACTAACTTATCTAAAAGGAAACAAAAGTGATAATTTAAAACTTCTTAACATCAAAAATACTCAAAGTGAATCTGTAGACTATGTAAACAATTACTTTTCCAAAATTGGTAAAGAGCTG
Source organism: Ypsolopha scabrella (assembly GCA_910592155.1). Taxonomy (NCBI): domain Eukaryota; kingdom Metazoa; phylum Arthropoda; class Insecta; order Lepidoptera; family Ypsolophidae; genus Ypsolopha; species Ypsolopha scabrella. The sequence goes on along the minus strand of OU342989.1, from coordinate 12,555,601 downwards.
GCTGAGGACATAATGGATAATAATTCGCTGATTACATATCAATCAACAAACAATGAACAAGAAAACCAGGTTAATTCTTTCGTACTACTGGAAACTGATCTAGATGAGGTACATAACGTGCTCATGAACCTTAAGTCGGAGAGTGCCCCTGGATATGATAGTATACCTACTAATTTTCTGAAGATGGCCAAGCACGAAATAGTACCTATTCTTTGCCACTTAACAAATCTATGTTTTTCACAGGGTACATTTCCATATATTCTAAAAAAATCTATCATAACACCAGTGTACAAGAGTGGGGAAAAGGACGATGTCAATAATTATAGACCAATATCGATATTACCATCCATTTCTAAAATTCTAGAAAAGCTTTTGAATACGAGACTTATTAAGTACCTAAACAAATACAATTTACTATCTGATGCCCAGTACGGTTTTAGAACTGGAAGGTCCACAGAAGATGCCGTGACATCTCTAACTACCCACATTATAGAGAAGGTAGATGATGGTAAAAAATGTCTAGCTGTATTTTTAGACTTAAAAAAGGCTTTTGACACAGTCTGTATCCCCATTCTTGTGCAAAAGTTGGAGAAAATTGGCATAAGGGACACTGCACTAAAACTATTTAAAGACTACCTAAGTGACAGGAGACAAAAAGTCAAAATAGGTCATTCTATCAGCAAAGATGCAGAAATAACTTACGGCGTCCCGCAAGGGAGCGTGTTGGGTCCTACATTATTCCTTGTGTATATAAATCAATTGTGCAGTATGAACATTAAGCACGCAAAAGTTATCTCCTACGCTGATGATACTGCAGTAGTATTTTCAAACACAACCTGGGACTCAACTCTAAAGAGTGCAGAATCTGGACTTTCAAAAATGTCACATTGGCTAAACTTAAACTTGCTCACTCTTAACGCGCTGAAGACCAACTTTATCTGTTTTACTAAATATAATCGAACCCAACCCCCCGATAACACTAAAATCAAAATTCATAACTGTACAAATGACCATCTAAACTGTAATTGCCCTGCTATTGTTAAGATTTCCAAAACTAAATACTTAGGCGTAATGATAGACCAGCGACTATCCTGGTTCCCACAAATTGAAATACTGAGTTCTCGAGTAAGAAGGTTAATTTGGATCTTCAAAATGCTTAGACATATAGCTACCCCTTCACTTCTCAATCAAATATACATAGCCCTTGTGCAATCTGTACTTAACTATTGCATACCAACTTGGGGAGGAGCTGCAAAATCTAAATTTATCGAATTGGAGAGAGCCCAAAGAGCATTATTAAAGGTTATGTATTTTAAACCCTACAGATACCCAACAGATAATTTATATTCTTTTTGCGATCTCTTGTCCGTAAGAAAATTGTATATTGCAAATGCAGTGCTAAAAAAGCATAAAAATTCTGTTTTCGACCCACATTTTTCAAAAAAGAGAAAAAGAGGCAATATTATTAAACTTCCATTTTACAAATCTACTTTTGCACGCAGACAATTTAACTATCAGTCAGCTTATATATACAACGAGATAAACAGAAGTCTAGATATATGTACAAAAAATAACTTTGAATGCATAAAGCAAACAACATTATTATTAAAAACAAAGAGCTACGAAGAGGCTGAAAACCTAATTTACCAAATTACTTAGAAATAAAATTAACTAGTATGTAGATAAAGAAATATAAAAATAAAATATACAAACAAACAAACACACACACACGCACACACCCTCTCCCTCTCACCCTCATACACATCCTCACACACACACACACACACATACACCCTCTCACACACCCTTCCATAGCACTGACGCATGCTGCATGTTATTTTTCTTTTATTATACTTTTATTATGTACTAAAATCAATTTTTGTAAATTATTCGAAACAGTATTTTAAAACCAAAGCTGTGGACTGAAGGAGCGGAGTCTTCTGTTACAGGTATTTATTACTTAAAAGAAGGCTCCAGTTGTAATTGTAATTAAGAAAATATTTGGTTACCACAATAAACATTTTTGATTTTTTTTTTTTTTTTTTTTTGATCATGTTAAGCAAGGTATGTGAATCTAAAACAATCCGTTAATAACCATTAATAGCCAAGTATGGACGATATCCCAACTATTATTGTTTTATAAAAGACTGAAAATTTCTTCAAGGTTTTCAGACTTAGGACAGTCAGGTTAGATAGTTTATATTTATATCATGTTAAGCAAGGTATGTGAATCTAAAACAATCCGTTAATAACCATTAATAGCCAAGTATGGACGATATCCCAGCTATTATTGTTTTATAAAAGACTGAAAATTTCTTCAAGGTTTTCAGACTTAGGACAGTCAGGTTAGATAGTTTATATTTATATCATGTTAAGCAAGGTATGTGAATCTAAAACAATCCGTTAATAACCATTAATAGCCAAGTATGGACGATATCCCAGCTATTATTGTTTTATAAAAGACTGAAAATTTCTTCAAGGTTTTCAGACTTAGGACAGTCAGGTTAGATAGTTTATATTTATATCATGTTAAGCAAGGTATGTGAATCTAAAACAATCCGTTAATAACCATTAATAGCCAAGTATGGACGATATCCCAGCTATTATTGTTTTATAAAAGACTGAAAATTTCTTCAAGGTTTTCAGACTTAGGACAGTCAGGTTAGATAGTTTATATTTATATCATGTTAAGCAAGGTATGTGAATCTAAAACAATCCGTTAATAACCATTAATAGCCAAGTATGGACGATATCCCAGCTATTATTGTTTTATACAAGACTGAAAATTTCTTCAAGGTTTTCAGACTTAGGACAGTCAGGTTAGATAGTTTATATTTATATAATGTTAATAATAATAATAATAATATCTTTATTTATCAGACAACATGGATCCATTATGTTAGTAACAATACACTTATTCTATATTAGTAATTAATAACGAAGAGTGATCTTGTCCGATCAATCAGTTTAAACATAAACGGATTGTCGAACCGATCGGATATAACACGTAGGAGGGTGTTGGGGCTGCCCCGGAGTCTGTGCAGCAGCGAGGCAGACTTCTTTCGCCATATGGCATCGAAACCGTCGGTTCGTGCCTCAGCGAACATCACCGACGCACTACAAAAACGCGGCAGCCGCAGCACAGCCCTAAAAGCGTTATTATACTGGATACGCAGAGCATTGTAAGCCTTTTTAGTATAACTGAACCACAGGGCCCCCGAGTACAATGATGTGCAGTAAGCTTTAAATAATGAAATTTTTACTGCATCTGTACATCTGGAGAACCTGCGGGCCAGCATGTTTGCCCGGACTGACAATGCTCTGCGTTCCCTCTCCATGTCTACATCGTCTTTCAGATCATCTGTCACTAAATGCCCTAAGTATTTATACTGATGCACCCGATTTAGCGGTGCACCGTTAAGAATAACAGGGAGAACAGATGAGGGACACTTATTTCCAGCCCTGAAGACCATGTACTCTGACTTCTTAGTATTATAAATCAACCCGTGGGAAGCAGCGTATGACTCACACAACGCGAGTAGCTGGCGGAGGGCTCCGACCGAGGGGGCCAGCAACACCATGTCGTCCGCATAGCTTAAATTATTGAGACAAATACCGTCTATATAACAGCCGACATGCGTGCTGCTGAGCTCCCCGATCAGCGCATCCATGTACAGATTAAAAAGCAGAGGAGAGCTTAATCCCCCCTGCCTCACGCCGCACACCGGTTTATATGGTTCTGAAAACTCGCCCGCCCATCTCACACGATTCTCCTGGTTTAGATACCAGTACCTCAGAAGAGAAGCTAACTCCGAAGTTCACGTGGTAAGTTTATTGTTTTAAGTTTTTCCCACAGGATGTCGTAGCTTACCAGATCAAATGCCTTCGATAGATCAAGGAAACAGGCATAAACCGGAGTCTTACGATCAATATAATATCTTGCGGCATGCTTAAGACACAGTATTGCACTCTCGGTGGACAGATGAGGTCGAAATCCAAACTGATTATCATGCAGCACCAGATATTTGTCTAACTGTGTATTAAGCATAGCGTCAAAAACTTTTGCCATAATCGTCGCAAGTGAGATAGGTCTATAGTTGTTTTTATCACCAAGATCTCCTGTTTTATTTTTAACCACAGGTACCACTACCGTTCTCAGAAGATCAGAGGGCAGGTAAGAATGGCTCACGCATAGCGTATAGAACATTGCTAGAACTCTCGTTATATGTGGACCGGCGAGTTGAAGGTGCTCAATGCTGAGGCCATCAAGGCCAGGGGATTTGCCTCTAGATATTGATTTTAAAGCCTTAGCTACATTCTTAGCAATAAAACATGTCCCCACCTTCTCACTGGATAGCTTACGTGGAAATTATTATTTACTGTGGTTTTATGGGTCAAACCATATCAGTATTATTTTGCCCTAAAATTACTAACAGCAGTGATGGTGATGATAATTTGACTCCAACTGACATTCTGGAAATAACGACGGAAATTACGAACACTTTTAGATTGAGCTTTTACAAGAAAAATCAAAAATGGCTAACGACAAATTTTATCAAGAAAACAGGTTGTTAGGCTTGAGTTTAGATAAAGTAGTGTATGAAACTATACATAACCAAAGTATTAAAACACTCGTGTCTTCCGCTCATTTTTTAAACTGACTCTCGTGTTTTTCATGGCCTTTTTATGTACCAGTTTCATAAACTACTCAAACTATTCAAACTAAATTTTATTTCATTACAGGTATGGATTTGGTGTCTGTGGATTTTGGCGATGTTTATTCTGACGCTATCTGTTGCTGGTATGAGTATCATATGGGATTCCATCAATAATCAGGTGCTACACAACATAATAAACTCCAACATGATGGCTATCTGGAGCGTGGCTGTGGGCTTTGTTATAATTGCTTGTCACCTTGGCTATGGTGGTATGAATCATATTTTGTCAAAATAAACAATCACCGTTGTCGTCGCCGTGTTTTACCATTTTCAATTTAAGTGTTTATATTTGTTACCATACTGCTTTTATTTTACTACGGCCATTTCAAGTTTAGTATTCAGATAAAGATATTTTTTGCTTTTGAACACGCTGATTTGATAATACTTATTTTTATTACTTTATTGATATACCCAACTTAAATAATTGATACTTTAATGGACATTAGACCGATTAAGCACTACAACTGAAATCGACTATTATGAAAAACTTTGAGCTGTAGTCGGCACGGGTTAATGACATCATAGAGAAACTAAATTTTTCACACGGATTGTCTATAATAGTACAAATAAAATAAGGGGGAATGCGTAACAGAATCTGAGAAAGAAAAATTTTGGTCAATTTAAGGGACACTCTGTACATAACATACCCAATTTCCAGGTCTATAACCAACGACCCATAAGGTAACACATTCCGTCTTCAAGCTGAAAAACCGCGGCATACCCGGATGGACGGACTGACAGCAGACATTAATAGGGTTCCGAACCCTAAATAGCTATGTTAAAAGACAAAACCAAAAATTTTTAAACCAGTATATTTTTTCAGGTCCAGTTAACTGGTTTTTGTCTCTGAAGCAGTGGAAGCTATTGTCTCGTCTATCTTACGGCATGTATATCTTCCATCTTTCAATAATATTTTGGATAAATTATACACAAATTCTTGTACTTTTATTCCACATATATTTATTTTTATTCTAACTTAGGCTACCGGTTTCGTATTACACATCATCGGGCCAACAAATTATTAATTATTTAACATGACAGAAAGAAAACAAAAGAAAACATTTTTAACATGATGTGTAATACGAAACCGGTAGCCTAAGTTAGAATAAAAATAAATATATGTGGAATAAAAGTACAAGAATTTGTGTATAATTTATTCAAGATGATATTCCACCAAGAACCATCAATCGAATCCATCCAATAATATTTTGGATGTTCAGTGTTCAAAGTGACGGCGCTATCATACTAAAGACGTTGCATCTGAAAGTGGTAAATATATCTATGCAATAATTCTCAATCCGGCGTTTTGTATGTATATGTATGTGTAAATGTTTGTCCGACGATAACTCGAGTATCGTTGATTGGAACGTCATGAAATTTGGCAGGTGAGTAAATAAGGCAAAAAGAATTTTTAAGTTCGAACATGAGCCAAATCGGTCAAGCACGAATCGAGAGAGCGTGAGTGCACAGTTCGGAGCGAACTACTAGTTTAACATTGTAATCCTTTTAATACTAGAAGCGCCGAAGACCCCTCTTTAAGTTTCACGGATAAATACACCAAAAACAATTTTGTTTGACAAAAATAAATCAAACACACCATTCTGTACACCTTAAATTATGGGTGACTAAAGTTCAGTTTCCAAAATGATCTGGGAAACCGGCAATGGGAAACACGCAAATTTTTTTTATGGCTTGCTGTAAATCCTATGGAAAAATCAAATCATTCATGTTGTAATACCATTCTTCGACAACTTGTATGATTATTAATTTCTCATTAGACAAATATTTTCTGTCAGGAATCAGAAATACGGTGGGGCACAGGCCCTTAACCACCGCGCCGTGACAAATTTGTACCAGTCTATATATTGTCATCATCATTGGTACACAAGTTAAAATCGAAACATTTTATATCATTAAATCAAACGTTTTTTGACTCACAAATTGCCCCTCCAGCCCTGCAACGCCCAAAAGTTCTTTATAAACGACGAAAATTGACAGGCTCCTTAGACCGCCCCAGTGACGGTTTTTTCCCAGTATATTTATTGATATGATCATTGGTATAAAACAATTTCATATCATTAAATCAATAGTTTTTAATTCGCGCATCGCTTTGCCATCCCCGCAACTCCCGGGAGCGCAGATTGTACATCGAAATATTCTTTATAAGCGAAGAAGATTGACCGCCCCTTGGACTGGTCTCGTGACAAATTTGTTCCAGTCTATTATTCATATGATCATTGGTATGATGTACGCAAGTTGAAATTAAAACAACTTCATACCATTAAATCAATCCCGCAACTATCCGGAGTACAGACCGCACATCGGAACGATCTTTAAAACAATGGCGGGACAAAAATGACCCGGCGGGACAAAAATGACCCGGCGGCAGTCTTAGGTAAATGTATTTTTGTTTTTAAAAACCTTTTTTTGTACAACATTGAAAATATTTTTATTTTGTTAAATAGACAAATTAATTAAGAGTTAAGAAGTTAAATCAAAATAAAAAAATAAAATATCGTTAGAGACAATCATACTTGCAGGCAAGACAAAAATCGGACGGTACGGCGCTTTTAGTGTTAATATACGAGTAGGATAAATTTTATTTATAATATATTTTCATTTCAGTTTCAATTCTTTTTGACTGTGTATTTTGCTTCGGTGATCATTGCTTTCATAATAGCAGTTCTTATTGAACAACCTGCGCTGAACCTGTACAAACTTATAATAGGTAAGCTTTTTCATCCTAATACTAGTCTTAATATTCTACACATTTTCATGGTTTGACCACAAAACTAACGAATTTTTCAACTAAGAGGACGATTTTCCAAAAGCGCTAGATTATGTTATTATTTTCGACTATTAATTTGTTATTTGTAATTAGGTGGAAGAGCTGATGCCGGGCCCGACTGTGGAGGTACCACCATCTTACTCGCAAATCCTCCCGAAGTTATTCGTGGGAGAGTAAGAGAATAGCTCTCAGGCAAAAAAAAACAGGCGGCCTACCATTGCCTGGGACCGATGGATGGCGGTATATCCATCCCCGATTGCCGGGCCTTATATAAAACAGACTAGTGATAGGTAGCGGCGTTACTGGTGCAAGGGTTTCGCCACCGCGCTCACCAACCCGCCTGCCCAGCGTGTGTGAGTATGGGCATTTCTTCCAGGAGGACCGCCAAGAGTGGCGAAATCCTGGAAAGGTCTATGTCCAGCAGTGGACGAAACAGGCTGATGGATGGATGAATTGTAATAAAAGCTCAAAAGGCTTAATACCAATTATACTTGTGCTTAGTCCGAGATACTCCAACGATTCACTATGTAGTTTCACAATGTTTGCATTGTTTATCCGCATATTAAAGCTAGTGAACGCTTCTTGAAGCAAAAACACTGGCAATACTCCAACTAACAATCATTCACATTTTTTGCGTCGTTAAATCTGCAACGCCGAGAAAAATATTTCAATTTATGGTATATAGTGAGGGGTTAAGGTGAAAAACTGACGAAGAGGAAAGTGGAAAGAGATAAATAAGACAAAAAATTAGGAAGTTGGAGACAAATCTCTCAAAAGAAGGCCTTCCCAAGGAGGCAGGCACTCCTGACTTCCTGACCTTATTAAACAGGATAATATTATGGTTGTGTTGTTGAGTATGGACGATATTGGTAAGTAAAAACGTATGCTTCCACTTTTTAGGTGATAATGAGTGATATTTACTCGTTTACTCTCTGTCTGATAAACCAATATAACCTCAAAAGGTTTATTTCTTCCTGCGTAGGTAACTTGTGGTACAAGTTCCAGCAGGCATCCCGGTGGGGTAGCTATGGTATAAACAGTCAATGAATGTTTCGTTGAGTGTTATACAATAATAAACTTACCAATTCCTTAAATGGTCGGTGACCTTAATATGGGAGATAATATAGTACTGTTTCACAGATAATATAGTACTGTTTCCTTAGTACTGTTTCTCAAGTTTAGGTTAAACTTATGTCCATGTTTTTATATATCTAAAGCTTGAGCTTATGATGTATGCAGTGATAGATTTGACACATTAAACTGCTTTAAGTCCATGGACATGTTACAGCAAGCAATCTGGTGGGGTGGCTTGTTAAAAACAATGACGGTTTCGTTAAGTGTTACCTATATAGTAATATACACCAATTTTTTAAGAGGTCAGTGACTTTAATATCTATGTCTCAAGTTTAGGTTAAACTTATGTTCATGTTTTATATAAGTATCTGGTAGCTCACATATTAAACTATTTTTATTCAATGGACATATATCTCCTGATATTATAGTCCCAGAAGCTGTGTAGCTTGAAGAATCCATGTTTTTTGCACATGGTAAAACAGTTTCTTCTGAAAAGACTTATGTTGATAAAATACACTGAAATTTTCATGACAAATATAAATATATATATTTCATGGAAAATATATTGACTGAAGGATTTGACACCAAAAAATATTACTTTGCCCTAATATTACAGGCCCCAATCCTGAACAATGAACTGGTAGGATTGCTTGGAGACGCTATCAAACAAGTGACAACAGAATTAAGGAGCATCAACAACTGTTGTTGACGATAAAACTGAGCATTGTGTTGCCGGTTATTTTGACTACAATCCAATCAATAATACCAAAAAACAGCTCATTTCTCGTAGTCTGAACAAAAATCTGGTTAATACCATAGATAAGACCAAACGAAACAAAATTAATGATCAGAAAAAATTTTGAAAATATGGTCAAGTGTGCATCTCAGATAAAAACTGCAAAATATATTAGTTAAATATATGCGGGCGGGCGGGCGGTGCACGAGTCTGCATTTTGAATAGCACGACAAGAATTGTTTAGCTGAATATTGCAAATTATATTCATATATCCTTTACTTAGTGATGGACTTCCGCAAGGTAATGCCTATTTCAATTAATCAAATATATTAGTACTCAAGGGTACGACTCTCTGCTCGACCAGCATGACCACAGGAAGACTACTGAGTACGTACTTCCTTACACGAACCAGTCGAGATCCTAAAAAAAAGGAGGGGGGGGCAAATACCATAAGAGCTCAGCAAGACCTGCATAGCAACATCGTTCGCCAGGTCCACCACCAAAACCTTATCAACTGAAGTATGTCAAACAGTCTTAAGAAAGGTAAATAATGCTGCTGGCAGACCCAGACTTTATAAAAAATGTTGGATGATGACTAATTATTGACAGTACTACTATATTCTCCTGGATTAATGGATACAAAATATCTTGCTAGCACTCCCATACGGTCAATAGCTGCAAAAAATTTTGGCTTATGAGGGTCTGATATGGCTATCATCACAGATGAAATTCGGAAGTTATTGAAACTGGGTATCATTTCAATATATGAACCTGTGGAGGGACAGTTCTTGTCTAGGGCATTTATAATAGGTACCGAAACCCAATGGTACATATAGATTTATCATAAATTTAAAATCATTGAATAAGCACATTATACCTGAACATTTTAAAATCGAAATGTTAGGACACTTCGTAAAATCATGTGATTTTATTCGTGCTATTGACATGAATAATGCAGTTTACAACTTAATTCCAATGGACAATGATAAAAAATATATTTGCTTCATTTTTATAAATATGACATATGAATTCAGCTGTACATATGCCATTTGGTATCTATACTGGTCAATTAACATAATTATACAAATTATAAATTTTATTAAAGCCAATTTTATTACTCAGACGATATACAACATGTACTGCAGATTTTTACTCAGAATGCTTAAAGAGCTGTCAGATGACAATAAATATCTTAGGTTTATTACAAAATAGGGAAATAAGTTGCCTGATCCCTTTTCAGACTGGTGAATACTAGAATATGTTATCAATTAAAATGACTTGACATGATCAATTAAGAACCGAAAACATTTATTACCTATACATATTATATATAAATCACAGATAATTAATAAATTTATAAAATAAAACAGTGTTCAATAAGAGACTTCACAAAATTAATTAGAACACTAGTAGCTACTCGCCCCCATGTATCCTATGGCTACTTATATACCAAAATATTTAAAAGACAAAAGCTTTGAATAAAACTAATAATGTTTTCGATGCTCAATCTCATGGTAGTCTAGACAAATTGATATAGCTAAACATTATATAAGACAATGGGCTGGGGTATTATTATATTGTTAGGGTAAAACAGCCAAGGTTTTTTTGGACCAATGATAATAAAATATTAGGTTTATAAATAATTTGGAACTTAGCAGTGTTTTTTGTTTTCTGAGCTACAATACTTTGTTCATCTCGAGTATTATTGAATAAACAGGATAGAATAATACAATTTCCCAATTTAAACTTGTTAGCTAAGACAATATGGCAGTGGTGTGAGGCCCAAAATATTAGGATTTTTTGCTTCCTATGTAAAATTGATCTGGAGGTTAGGGTTAAAAATATAGGCTAGAGTATATAGACTCAGACAGCCTTTCAAGAAATTATAGTTATTTTTTGACACTCTTTCATTTATTTATTTGCAACAAAAGGCAATACAAAAAATATTTGTCCATGCATGTGCAAATAATATTGATGCCTTTATTAAAGATTGGTCTAGCTATACTTTGTTTAAGTTTTTCCCCTTTGTACCCTCATATTAGAAATTGTACACAAAGTTTAAGCGACAAAGCCTAGTGCTATTATCACTTTTTTTCAATATAGACATCATAACCATGGTAGATAGACAGTAATCAAAATGATGGCCATATCCCATGTAAAGAATGTTCAACCCTCCGTAAAATTGTTACTGTCACCTTTTCAGAACTCTACATCCACTACACAACAGTTGACATGGTAGCATCTCTGTCAGAATATACCATAAAGCAATGTAGCTTGGCTTCAATTAAGGCAGTGTTGGATGTATTGCGAAGGTTAAAAACTATTTGAAATAGCTATACTTAGGGTACTACAATTTCTTACTGAAAAATTCAAGCAACCAGCTTCTTATCAAACATTAAACACATCGATCGGCTCTATCACTTATAATAGATTCAGCTCTATATTTCATTCAATAACATTAGGAAAAAGAAAAAAACAGAAGCAAGGGTTTTGAAACTATTTCATACCATGCACATTATTTAATTTACTGGAAAAAACTAATAAAACTCTATAATTTGGCTTCACATAGGTGCTACTTTATGCATAACGTTAATTATTTTACTATTTATGTGCACTATTATAGAGATAAGGTACTTAGTACAAAGAGAGCAGTTTGAGTCACTCACAAAAGTCAAAATGATTAACAACAAACCGTTGCATAGCAACGCATTTCATGTGAGATTGCGGCACGATAATCTGATAATATTAAAACGTTATACATTTGCCGATTGTCACGTCTGATGCCACGAATTTTTAATTGGTTGCATTATGCTTCCCTAAAAAGATTAGAGACTCCTGCTTAAAGAATATTATAGTACTCTAGACTCCTGCTTCTTTATGTCTTTCAACAGGAACATTTCAATTTTGTTGTTTGAAATAATATTTCGTAGCTTGAAATTTTTCCTTCTTTCTAATGTTATATTGAGTGGAGTTTATAGGTGGTACACAATAAAAAGTTACCATAAACGTAAATGATGAAGACTGATATGTAATTAAAAGAAAGTGTTCATAATTTTACGAAAACAATAACAAGACCTTCTGTTATATTTTTAGAAAAATAATATTGTGGATTCTTAGATATCTATCAAAATCCCTCATGTCGTATGATTCTCAACTTTAACTCTATGAGATGCTAGATGCTACATAGTGAATTGTTGGAGTATCTCGGACTAAGCACAAGTATAATTACTAAATTAAACGAACTTACCTAAAGTGAAGTTCTATTGTAATTATACGAAGTGCTTAGTCCGAGATACTCCTAACCCACCCAAACCCAAATAATGGAAAGTTTTCTATTTGCCCTGGAGTTATGACCAAAGAAAAGTTGAGAATTATTTTGTAATAACTTATGCTCTAAAAAGAATGTTTTTTTTTTTGTATTTTATGGCCTGGTTACATCGACCTTTAAGCCATAAAAAGAATGATTGACAGATGGAGTATTGCCAGTGTTTTTGCTTCAAGAAGCGTTCACTAGCTTTAATATGCGGATAAACAATGCAAACATTGTGAAACTACATAGTGAATTGTTGGAGTATCTCGGACTAAGCACTTCGTTTAATTACAATAGAACTTCACTTTAGGTAAGTTCGTTAAATTTAGTAATTGTCCTCGTTTTAACTGAAAAATTTCCTGTAAAAATATTCGTTCACTATTATACGTCCTTAAGAAGCCTTTACTCGGCGGCTTGAAGTTAGTCACGCACGGGGTCGCTATGCTTGATATTTCATTCTACATTGAACTTCAGATTATAGAGCACTGACTGACTGTTATTGGTTGACCCGAACGTTCATTTCGCTTACGCGAGACAACATTCATGTTTTGAAAAAACTCGAGAATGGCTTTGGTGGTTCCTATGATTTCTGGAGAAATATCCTAAAAATCGAAATGAAACAAATATATTTTTGAATAATATAAAATACACTAGGCTGTGATGTGAAAATGGAATTATTTGATTTGTTGTATCGCTTCTAGGACATCACGGCACATAAACATTCATCAAAATAATGTGTAAAATCCAGGACTTTTATACGCTTGTAACTTTTGGAAATTGTATGGGATATGTTGAAAAAGAAAAAATAATAAGCAAGTACCTTTAAATAAGGATATGATCAGCGAACTGCGCCAGTGTGGGAGTTAAGGCGAATAGAGTCGCCTTAAGGACCGATTTTACAAAAATTATTAAAATATGATGTTACTTGTTTTTAACCAAAAGGCGGTAACGGAGGATCTCGGTCCAAAATGCACATCATAATATTGTTTTTCTTACTTTTGAATAAAAAATTTGCAATAAATGCGTTTTCTAATAGTTAGGTGATCACATGAAAATTATTCAATTTTATGCGTTACATTTTAGCTGCATTACATTACAACTGTCACGCGCTTTTAAGTTTGTAAATGTAATGTAAATAAATTTTAGCTTATGTGTTAAGTTAAGGTATAAGCTATATGCATTCTAAATTTCATTCAAATCCGTTGAGCCGTTTCAGCGTGAAAGAGTAACAAACATACACGCATACACACACAAACTTTTGCATAGTGTGATAAACTATTTCCGCAAGTTGCTTTAAAACACATTTTTAACACACTTGCTTAAAAAAGTGGCCCTTATTGCAGCGTTCTTAGGGTCATAATGCAGCATATTAAACACGCGTGCTTTTTAGTGTACATTATCGCACTACTGTTTTTTACATTACATTTTTTTTATCTTAGCAAAGAGTTTTGATGTCTTGAGAAATAGTAATGTTTTTGCGAATAAATAAACTGTCTCAGTTAAAATATAATAAATAAATCATATAATTTTATCAAATTATTTATTTTTTTCAACAAATTATCTCAAATTTTTGTTGTAAATACAAAAATATTCAGTTGGTAATATTTTATATTTGACTGTTTGGCGGATGCGTCAGTGCCATCTGCGCAAAAATGAAACCTTCGCCGCCATTTTCAAAGAAAACTGTCAATTCATAGCTGTGGTTTAGATTCTATGGAAAAATAAGACAGTGAAATCGCGTGAGCATTAGACATTGCAGTCGTGGCGGGATTACAGCTCGAGCCGAAGGCCAACGTATCTCACTTGTATCATAATGTACTATTATTGCATACTTTTTATTCAAAAGTAAGGAAAACAATATAAAGATGTGCATTTTGTACCGAGGTAAAAAGTTACCGCCTTAATGGTTTTCGTGGTTGTAACTAACGAATTTCTCATACAAATTTTCAACCCTATTTTTGCACCTTACGGGATTATTTTCCAAAAACGCTTTAGTACATTGTTTTGAAAGGAAAAATGGATAATTTATCAGAAAGTAGTTTTGATAATGAAATTATATCGACTCCACCTGAAATAGTCAATAAAGCTGCAATAGCAATAGCTTAAAGGACCTTCTGTTTTAAGTTATCACACAATTAGCTAACCTAACAACATCTTATAGTGACCATATCAATATTAAAAATCTTTTATGTTTAAATAAAAAAATTGACTCGGCCATCGCATGAAAACACAATGTATCTCACAAGTACATAATACATTTATATTAAATTAGATTATTTAGTGCGATTGCCAAGTCAATATATTTATTTAAACATAAAAGATTTTTAATATTGATATGGTCACTATCAGATGTTGTTAGGTTAGCTAATTATGTAATAACTTAAAACAGAAGGTCCCTTAAGTAGAGACTGAATAAATTAACCGACTTGGATTTACATGGATCTCACAACTTTTTACGGTAGAGAACTAAGTTGCGAGACTTGTTTTGTTTACAAGTTTTGTTTTTGATGGCATCTCATTTCTTTTTGTAGATAGTCCTACTTTTTTTCCTTTCCGGTACCTTCTACTTACAACTATATATTTATATGGGAATATGGGATTACAGTTGGTGCAGTTGGTGTATCTAGAGCACTGGACCGAAATTGCAAAATATTTTAGTTTTTCCTTGATTTATACACTAAACACTAATTGTATTCCAAATTTGACACTTCTATGTCTGCTAGAAGTGCCTTAGAGTTTTGATGATGATCGGTCAGTCAGTCAGTGAGTGAGTGACAAAATTGAGAAACTTTGACTAGTTATTATTCTTATACTACTGGTTCAAATTGAATGAAATTTGAAACATACCGTGTTTATACAATGCCTCCTTGGTTACCGAAAATTCAGGCTTCTAAGTAGTTTTATCCACAACGAAGTTATAGGGGGTCGAAAATGGCCTGAACTGCTTCGACAAAAGGATGGTATAAGTCAACGCAGATAAAAAGAGCTCCGTGCGACGTATCTGCGCAGTAAGCGAATTACCAATCAAATTGGTGGTATGAGGTGCGGCGCGGGCGTCCGCGACGGGGAAAATACCGGCGCGTGGATTTGCTGTCTCGTATCGACTTTCGCTTCACGGCGCAGTATCCACGTTCGGTCGATCTCAACAGTCACGCGCAAAAATGTATTTGTGTTACGATGGGTTTGCAGGGAAAAGAAAGAAAAATTATTTACAATGTTTACTGTTGCATGAGGAACGAAGCTGGTAGAAGTGGGTAGTTTGTTTTTGTATGCATTTTTTTGGAATAAGCATCATGTAGGTATATTAACATTCATGTGACGCAAGTTGTGGACCAAATCAACACCCACAGCATATTTTTATTTCTAACCTGTTAAAAAATAGCTGTTATGCCGATGTTATTCTACATAAACATTTTACTTACATAATTAAACAATATCATACTGTGCGCGACTATACCCCCATGCCCAAACATATCCCTTCCACTGACGCCCCAGGGCTCTTTTTACCTGCGTTGACTTATACGGCACTGCCATGCCCCCAGATTCGGTGTGACTGCCACCATTGTACATGAAATTGGCGACGCACTCGGTGCTACTTCATATGTAAATATTTTTTTCTTTTGTGATTCGGGGTCATCGGCGCAACTAATAACTTCTATGAAGGCTTGTTTTGAAATATGTATTCTCATTTGCAGGAGGAAAGAAACCGGAAGCAAATGTTAAAACTGAAGTTGAATACAAGGACAATAGTTCATGTGTTGCAGTATCAACATTAAATATTCAAGAAGATAATTAAATAAAACCTTTGCGTAGTTTTCAAAACTAGATGTATCTTTGTGTCTGTAATGCAATAAAATTATAGACAGTGGAAGGGTCTTTATAATTTTTTAAATTGTAATTTAAAGAACGTAATTATTACGCAAATTAGATATACAAATATACAAACTAATATACACGTACTAACATTTTTTTATTAAATAATCCTAGAAAGAAAGAAAGAAAGAATAGTTTATTTGTGAACATAGGAAATGTATGTACAATTTATAAATGTCACAACAAGATGTTAGGTATTAATTAAGGGAAGAGCGATAGACTCCGCGGCCATACAAAACGAGATAGCTTCTCATTTGTACGCTAATGCATTAAATCACACAAAACTTTAAGTTACTTCATCTTTTGCACAACCTACATGTCCTATTTAACTTTAAATTTCGGATAATAAACACGCATAAGAAATACAAGCACTTAAAAATCTGTGTTTTAAGCTCCAAAATATTCCATTTTCATATTCGATTTTCTTAAGCATTTCTCAAGCAAAATCGTATTTCTTTTAAAATAGGACTCATGTTGGTTCATAAATATTTGTAAAATGCAATCATTTCGTATATAGAACGTATAGGATTTCAGTAATTAGCTATGCTCTACCGTTCGAAATCGCGGGCGCAAATTACATAAATCCGGCATCGTACTCTGTCGCATCAGGGGTGGGGAAGACATGCGGGGGGATCACGGGACGAGCGATTATACTCGTTTCACTCACCTTACTCGCTTGATACAGGTGCAATTGATTTATCAAAGAGTTTTTACGTGTAGGTTAGTGGAAAAAGTATTGAGTTTGGTGGACAGAGTTTTCTTGCAAAAATTGTTGAGTACTTACGATTTGTTTTTTTTTTTATAAAAAAAGAGGCAGGTGGGCAACTAAAAAGTATTGCATTTCGCTAAGCCCCTACGTATTACAAAAACTCTGTTTTAGGTTTGCAAAATAATTTTACTTTATACAGGGGTAAAAATAATTATGTAGTCCCTTCTTATTCTGAGAGATTATTCCATGGAACTAATAGATCACATACTAAAAGGGAACTGCGGAAATAAAAGTAACATTCAGTTAAAATTAATACTGGGGCTAAATTTAATAACTAAAGTATGGCCAACGAGACGAGATGAAATACGTAAACAATCGGACCGTTACTGAGAATAATGACGTCAGTTGGTCGACGACAGCTGTTGTTGCGTGGGTTGTGTGGTTGTGTAAGCAGTCAGTACTGCAGTTACCAATATTTGGTCCGCCATTTTGTGAACAAGTTCATTCCTATTTGGATTGCGTTCGAAGTGATATTATTTCGTTTACGTGTTTGTTTAGTTTTTTGTTATTATTAATCCGTTACTGCTAGTTTTTCTTGTTGATTTTCTTGTTGATTTTTGATTGATTGACAACATTACTGATATGATAATACGTTTTTTTTTTCATAAGTACGGCTATTTCGGACTCTTTCGACAAATCATCTTTGTTTTATACAGACGACAAGGATTAGAATAAGAAGTTCAAAATTTATATAAAATTTAATAAAATAAAAATGTTTTGAAAGCCTGAATGTGTGTTTACATTATTTATTTCGTATTGTTGGCCTTA
Organism: Ypsolopha scabrella; assembly: GCA_910592155.1. Classification (NCBI taxonomy): domain Eukaryota; kingdom Metazoa; phylum Arthropoda; class Insecta; order Lepidoptera; family Ypsolophidae; genus Ypsolopha; species Ypsolopha scabrella. The sequence goes on along the minus strand of OU342989.1, from coordinate 12,537,565 downwards.
ATTTAAGTATCTATTACGGATGATCGGTGAAGTTCAAAAGTAGATTTTCGTTTAACTGCAAAGGAAAAAATTGGTGTAAAAAAAATTAATAAAATTATAATCTTAAAGAAATATTGAATATATTAATAAGCATAAACGAAAAATTTCAAGATTAAATGTACGTAAGGACACTTTATAACTTGACCCTATACAGAAGTTAAGGGTACTCTATTCGCCCCAACTCCCATACTAGCGCAGTTCGCTGATAATATCCTTATATAAAGGTACTTGCCTATTATTTTTTCTTTTTCAACATACATCATCCACGACTTGAACCTAAAACATTTATCAAAATCAAATACATACAAAAGTTACAAGCGTATAAAAGTCCTGAATGTTACACATATTTTGATGAATGTTTATGTACAGTAATGTCCTAGAGGCGATAGAACAAATCAAATGATTTTAAGTTCACCGCATAGTATATTTTATACTATTCAAAAAAATTGTTTTTTCATTTCGGTTTTTGGGATATTTCTCCTGAATTCATAGGAAGACCCAAAACCATTCTCGAGTTTTTTCAAAACATGAATTTTGTCTCGCGTTAGCTTGCGTCTCACAGCGTGTTAGATTAGTTCCGTACGAGCTCGGTAAATGAACGTTCGGGTCAACCAATAACAGTCAGTCAGTGCTCTATAACCCGAACTTGAATGTAGAATGAAATAACAAGTATATCGACCCCGTGCGCGACTGAATTCAAGCCATCGATCGACTACAGTGCTCTTAAAATAGTTATGTCGTCGGTTTTGAGAGATTTTTTTCTGTCAAATCAACAGATCATTTTATACAAAACAGTGAAATACGGAAACATAAGTAACATTCAGATAAATAATACTGAGACTTAATTTCATTACTATGGAAAAGGAAAGCTACGTGTAAAAAAGGGTAATGAAATTAACAAGTGAGTATGAATATGTATTGTTTATTATACTAAGACAGAGTTCTTTAAAAGAAAAAAAACGAAAGTTTTGAGCCTTTCGTTCTACTCATCAAGTTTTGATGCGAATACCTAAATATTTATTAACGTTCATGACATAAATTTCAGGAGGGTATCAAAAGATAACCTAGAACACTCAGCAGTCAACCAAAGCATTGTAAGGCCCATATTGAAACCTTTAGATCAAAATATTATCAGGTAAATATTGATTAGGTAAATATGCAGATAAAATCTACGATAAAAATTTAAATCTAAAATTTACACTCAAGGGATTCAAAAGCAACTGAATGTGCAACAACTATTTTAAATTGCAGTTTTGATTACAGGGATAGATATTTATAAAGGTTTTGATTTATTTCATTCAGATTTGCGCTATTTTAGTTTCATATTTCTCAATTTGTCGTAGGGTTAAACGAGGAATAACTGAAGTTCAATTATCAGAAAATGGCGTAACGTGATTTACTTAACACTCTTTAAAGTATTTTTTTGTATGAGTTCCAGGTTTCTAGTTGACGATAACGAAAATGATCACCCCACTTCAAGCTCCAACAAAGATATACAAGGAAAAGCAGACTCCCTTAAAAACATTACCTCTGAACCGACGTATGAGGATGTTGATAGGTAACATTTTTCTTTTTATAGGTATTCATATTTTTTTCATATTTTTCAAGTATTTAATCATTTTCAACGTTTTATTGATTTGGATTGTATTAAAATTAAAATGTTTCAGTTAAAACCTATGGGTTTAACATTCTACATTTTGATATTCTATCCTTTTATGCTAACATTCAATGTCATATCACAAACTACATAAAAAACGTTTGATATTTGGTCTTTGGGTCTTTGATATTTGTTCCGCATTTTTTGTTCCTATACATTAATATCAAATAATTTTCATTCTAGTTCAATTAAGCACCAAGAAAAAATGCTTGAAGGTGGAAGCATAAATTATGAAGAAAATATTTCAAGTGAGACATTGTCATCAAACTTTGAGTTTTGCATTGCAAAGGAAAATGAAGAAGAAAATATTACATTAGAAGGAAGAAGAATTGTCGATATCAAGTATTTTATCGACAGCTTTTTGAATTTTAACCACGCATATGATTCATGTACACCAAAGTTCTTGAATTTTGTGAAAGAAATTCGAAGTGGGTTCAAATCAAACCTAGTATTTAGATGTGCGGTATGCTGTAATGAACAAACAATCTTTACAGAGGATCCAAAAGCTAACCTGAGTGTCAACAATTCTTTTGTTGAAGGTACAATTTGTACTGGAAATGGGTTTAGCCAATTGGAAGAAATCTGTGGTTGCTTAAACATGCCATGCATAAATTCAAAACAATTTCAAAAGGAACAGACGGTTTTGTTTGAACAAATGGAACAATTAGCCTATGAGCAAATGATTGAAGCTGGTCGAGAGGAAAAACGCCTAGCTATTGAAAACAAAGATGTTGATGTTGATGGTATACCATACATCAAAGTGGTGGCTGATGGGTCTTGGGCTAAAAGATCATATAAAGCTAACTATTCATCACTTTCTGGTGCTGCTGTCATAATAGGTTTTAGAACTAAAAAAGTATTATTTCTTGGCGTTCGCAACAGTTACTGCTGTATTGGTCATCAGGCTTCCAAAACTGCAGAGCTAAACAAAACCTCTGTGGATGTACCACAGCACCATTGTTTCCGAAATTGGTCAGGGAGCGCTAATTCGATGGAAACCGATATAATAGCAGAGGGTTTTAAAAATAGTATTCCAATGCATGGTTTGCGCTACAAGACTCTTATCGGTGACGGTGATAGTAGCGTGACAAAAAAGCTTGCTGTGTGCCGGCCATATGGAAATGATCATACAATCAGTAAAGTAGAGTGTAAAAATCACTTACTAAGAAATTTTTCAAACAAAATCCGAAAACTTGGCACAAAAACACATAACAAAAATGGTGTAGTTCCTGTAACGATCAGGAAACAGGTAGAAAAAAGTGAACCTCGATTTAGGAATGCAATTAAAGGAGCGACGGAATATAGGAAGAATCAGGAGGGCTTATCTTTTGAAGAAAAAATCAAACTTCTCCGAATAGATTTAATAAATATACCGAACCATATTTTTGGAGATCACGCAAATTGTGCAGCATATTTTTGCAAAAGAAAATATGAAAGAGAGATGAATTTTGTGTCCGAACTACAGCATTGTAAGATTTGGGATAATATAATCATTCATCTGAACAACCTGATCGACAAGGCAGACAGTCTTGTTTTAGATCTCACCAACAATCACGCCGAGCTCTTTAATGCAATTGTGGCTAAGTTTGTTGGAGGGAAAAGAGTTAGTTTTGTCTCAAGAGGTAAATTTTGTTGTTGGAAAGTAATAAAAAACATCACAATAAACCCTTAATTAATTTTGAAACTTTGTTTTTTCAGGTTCTTATCAAGGGAGATGTTTTGGTGCAGTGACTTCTTTCAACTCTGGTGACATACATTGTCCACTGCAGAACAAAATATCAAGTGAACTTCCAAATGTGTTTACCAAAAAATACAGAGAAAAGAAGTTAAAGCGAAAAGAATACATAAAACAATACACGGAAAAAAATAAAAAAATAAGGCATAAACAAAAAAAAAACAAATTCTGGTCAAGATTATGGGTTACACGATTTGGAAGAAGATATGCCAGAACAAATCCTTAAAGAAAAATGTGCCGCTTTTGTTAAAGCGCTGCAAATAACAAATCCAGAAATTGCAGCATTAGAAAAAGCCACAATCAAACAAGCTGAATGTCCTCAATGGCTTAACGAAAGACGAAAGAGGATTACTGCCTCATCATTTGGAAAGATCTGCAAAATGAGAAAGTCAACATCAGTAGGGTCCACCATCAAAGAATTGTTGTATACAACATTCCAAGGCAATAAAGCGACCATGTATGGTAAACAAAATGAAGATCGCGCCATCCGTGACTTTGAAAAGTATACCGGTCTAAAGGTAGATTGATGTGGTCATTTTGTTGATCCTGTGGATAGCTTTCTGGCAGCTAGTCCGGATGGACTCATAGGAAATGAAGGACTTGTACAAATAAAATGCCCATTTGTAGCCTCGGACATGAGTCCTGCAGACGCAATTCAAAAGGGATTGATCACATTTTGTAAGGTGACGACTCAAGGCATAGAACTGAAAACAGAGCATAACCATTATTATCAGGTCCAAGGTCAACTTCATGTGACGCAAAGGGCTTATTGCTATTTTATTGTTTGGAGTTCACATGGGTTGCTTTACCAAAAAATCAATAGAAATGACGCATTTTATCACGAAAAAATGCAAACACCTCTAAGAAATTTTTACATGCAGTGTGTTATTCCAGAATTAATTGATCCTAGAGTACCGAGAAATATGCCTGCTAGAGAACGTATTGCTATTAATTAATTTAAAATATAAAATAAAAAAAAAAAAATCACCATAACATCACATTTTTAATATATTGTGTTATCATTGTAATTATTGTCTGCACTTCTTGGAATTTACACGAAATATCCCATAACTACGTTTTCTTAACTAAACATCTGGATGGCTCCGCATAAAAAAATTACAAGAGATTACCTTCCACACAAATATTATTTTTTTCAAAATTACGATGTTAAAACGTGCAATAATATCTGGATAATGAATATTTTGTTTTATTTGTCTTTTAAAAGTTAATTATGTGTACATACTTCACATAACATATTTTTCAATTTACTTCACTTTTCTTTCTGTCAACGGTCAAAACATATAATATGAGAAGTACATAATTAAGTTTAAAGCCTGTATAGTTCTATAAAGAAGAAGAGCACAAAATACGCGGTGAAATGGTTTTGGAAACGCAAACTGGTGATAGTACTCGTCTATAGTAACAACTTTTACTATGGAAACAACAGTAAAATCACAAAAAAAATCAGGTGTTCCATACAAAAGAATAATGTTGAGTAACATTTTGGGCGAGTAGGTAATATATGATTATTTTTCACGATTCGAAGATTGGCTCTACAATAAAAATTGTTCGTTAGAGGAGTACTACCGCGTAAATATCAATTTACTTCCTCCTTTGACCACACAGTAACTCTCCAAAATATTTTACATATTTTAGTATCCTACATTCGTCCGTTTGAAACTATTACATTGAACTCTTTAGTCAAAGCCGAATAGGAGATCATTCATTTGTTTATTTTGAATTCAACAATCAAAAGCACTAAAAACGAAGGTAAGAAAGGATGTACTGGTTTGGGTCCAAGCTGTGGGTACAAGATGAACAAGTGCGGGGCGCGCGGGGAGGGCGCGCTCGTGCCGGCCGCGAGTGACCGAAACAGCTATAACAATTGGGAAAATCCAAATCTCGCGCGCGAAAGATTTACCGTCTATATGTTCTACCTGACGGCGTACAAATATTGAATGGTTTTTTTTTTTTTATTAAATTATTCTGTTACATGCACATGCAAATACATAAGAAAGGTGAATTCAAATAGGAATGTCAAAATTCTTGATAATATACATAAAATGTCTGAAGTAGATATACAAGTAACATTCAAAGAAACGTATACGAGTAATTAAAATTAAAAGTTATCATTAAAGAAATTATCAATTTTATAATAGCATTTATCAAGTAAAAACAAATATAATTTATTCTTAAACTGTCTAAAATTCAAATCTCTAATGCTGGTTGGAATTTTATTAAATATTTTCGCAGCCATACAGAATATGCTATTTCGCATGAGAGTTGTTTTTGAGCTCCGTAAACACAAGTCGTTTCTATACTGGGCTCTTACATCATGGAAGTGTACTTGGGAAACCTCAACAAAGAGCTCGGGGTTTGTTTTTACAAATATAGCAACTTCAAAAATGTAAAGCGAGGGCATGGTTAGTATTTTAAGAGACCTAAAATACGGTACACAAGTTTCATGCTGTTTCAGACCACACATGGACCGAATACACCGTTTTTGAGCCTTAAAGACGTCATTTTTTGCCGTGGAGTTGCCCCAAAAGATTATTCCATATCGCAAAACAGATGCTACTAGTCCATGGTAGGCAGTTAAAACCACGTCTTTGCTAACAATACTGGATAGTTTGAATAAAAGATACGCTGACTTTCCTAGTTTTTCGCAAACTGATGCAGCTTGAGCCTTTCATGTGAGGTGATTATCAACCAATAATCCGAGAAATTTTGTCACAGATACTTCTTCAATTTGTTTATCATTATAATTTATATTGAGATTTGGGGTTTTATTCACACGTTGATAAAAAGTCATTATTTTTGTCTTGTTTAAGTTTGCAATTAATTTATTATTATTTAGCCATTGAATTATATCTTTTAAAATGTCATTGATTGTATTTTCATAATTATTAATGTCATTGCAATTGATTGTTACTGTGCTGTCATCCGCAAATAACACCATGGGAAAAGCAATATTTTTAGGCAAGTCATTAATATACAGTATAAACAACAAAGGACCCAACACACTACCCTGTGGAACTCCACAAGTGATCCGTCTGTCACCAGATAGATATTTAATTTCCTTTTTTGTTTTTGGACATATCCTCGTTATTTCCGTATATTGTACCCTATTATTTAGATACGATTTGATTAGACTAAGTATGTTTCCCCTGATACCATATGAATTTAGTTTATGTAGTAGTATGTTGTGATTTACATAATAAAACGCCTTTGTTAAATCCATGTACACTGCACATATAGGCATTCTTTTGTCCACATATCTAGTTATTTCATTTAACATGTCATATATAGCCATATTAATGTTCATTTTCTTCCTGAATCCCCTTTGTTCTTTAATCAGAATATTGAATTGATTTAAGTAAGACTCTAAGGCATTGTATATAATCTTTTCGAAAATTTTAGACAATACTGATGTCAAAGCAACTGGCCGATAAAACTTCATGTTTTTCTTGTCTTCTTTTTTAAACAACGGTTTTACTATTACCGGCTTAAGCTTGTCTGGATATATACCTTGACTAATACCCATATTGATAATGTAAGAAAGATGGCCACTTATAACTTCTGCAACGTACTTTAAAGGCTTTGTATGTACATCATCATATCCTACACTATTTTTATTTTTGAGTGCCTTTATCACCTTAACAATATCGTTAGGCGCTATTGGTGCCATAAACATTGAATTTGCTGAATTGTTAACAATTTCATTAAATTTAATACTGTTTGTTGTTGAAGTTTTAATTTGGTCTACGAAAAAGTCATTGAATGCATTAGCAATATCTGTAGGATCTGTGAGCGTTTTATATCCGGTGTCTATTTTATGTATTGGTTCTTTTGGAAAATTGGTTTTGCAATTATTTATCACTTTCCAGCTTGTACGACATTTATTTTCAGCTGTTTTTATGGCGTAGTTGTTTTGCGCTTTTTGTGTTAATTTTATTATTATCTTGAGTTTTTTTGTGTAATCTTTCAATTTATTTTTGTTTTCTTCGGTTTTATTTGTTCTATAGCACCATAACAATTCACGTTGCTTTCTACTACATTTTTTTATGCCTTTAGACACCCATTTAGCTTTTTGATGTGTTCTTCGCCTTACAGTAACGAAAGGAAAACAAAGATTATAAAACAAAATAAACGTCCCAAAGAAAATGTCATAAGCGCTGTTACAGTCATTCGATTCATACATGTCCGAAAAAGATAAATTTTCTAAATGATTTTTGAATTTTTCGAGATTTTCTGTACTGAAGTCTCGTCTAGTAGTTGACCATGAATTAATTCTGCAAGATTTTTTCACAGGGATCTTTAACAATTGTGCTGTATGATCGGATAAACCGTACTCAATCACTCTACCCTCACAACCTCGCTTCACATTGTGCGCGAAATTATCTAAACATGTTTTACTGACTAGTCTTGTTGGTTCCTTTATTTCAAGTTTCAGATTGTAAGCCTTCAAAAGTTGACTAAAATATCTACTAACGGGGTTGCTTCTTAGAATATCTATGTTAAAGTCTCCACATAACACAACCTTTTTACTCGAATTTGTGCTTAATAATTTTAGCAGGATTTCCAACTTCTCATGAAACAAAGCAAAATACTTTTTTACTTGTTTTTTCTTTGGAACTCTGTACACACAAGCAATAATTAAATTATGCTCAACAAGCTCTATTGCACAGCATTCAAAAATTCCCAAGATCGATATATTTTTTACATCTATTAGTTCCCTATACTGAAGTCCTGACCTTACTAAAATAAAGGAACCTCCTCTTTTCTTGTTCCGTGAGAAATGAGTTGCCAGATGATAGTTCTGTACTGTCAATAATTCTTCTTGTCCATCCATCATAAAGTGCTCAGTTACACATATTACATCGACAGTTTTCTGTTCAGATGCTAGTTCTTCTAAGCAGACCATTAAACTATCAGCCTTCTTTAAAATGCTTACAATGTTTTGATGTAGTATAAATACATGATTAAATACGAAAAAACTCATCAATGTTTGTCTTGTGTAAATGTCCGCTTAGTATTTCTTTATCCTTACAAAATTTTATGAAATCAATCGTCTCTAATATCTGTTGAAATATTATTTTCATTCCATAGTTGTTTACAAATCCGTAGCGCCACGAAAACATGTCAAACTCATAGGATAGGTTCTTATTAGTATCCATAAGACATGCATAATTATGAGTCATATTATCAAGATACAAGAGTTTATTGAATGTCTCTATCCTTGAGTTAAACATGTAAGTGTAGTCTGCACATTTAAATACTGGTAAGCACATTATAATATTCGTGTGGTTCAAAGTACGCAGCTTTTCTCTTATAAAAATCACCTTCTCTACGTAGTCATTAGTTTTGAGAAAATCACTTTCACCGATAAGTATGATACAAAAATCATCTTTTGTATATCCCTGCACCTTATCTCCGATACCTTCTAGTAGCTCTTTTATTGAGCCATTATGTGTCAAATAATGACAAATATGAAACATATCACCAAGACTGTTTTCGGATATCTTTAAAATAGGATTACTTTTGTTACTTGTTATGATGCAAAGTTTCTTTTTCTGTATGTTGTTCTGATTTTGTTGCACGTGTACAGATTCTGCTGGTGTTGCCATTAATTTTTCAATTTCCTGCGTATTTAATAACTTTTTCTGGGTATCTGTATCTATATCTGTATTTGTGCTTTGTTCAGAGCTTAAACTCTGTTTACTGATTCCTTCTTTAGATATTTGAGATTCTTTTTGGATAGCAAGATCTGTTATTGTTTTCTTAAGATCGCTGTTTTCTAGTGTAAGGTTATTTATAGTTTCTTTGGCAATTAATAATTCAGAAATAAGACTTTTGATTTGACGCTTAAGCCCTGATACATTTCCGTCGTCATCGTCTGAAAGGTCAGGTAAGTCACTAGAGCTGCCCTCTAGTGAATGCAATATGTTAATACTGCTTTCATTATTACTGTTGTCTTCGGTAGTTGCATTCAAAGTATCATTTATACGATTTCGGCGAGTAGTTATGTTTTCAAATAAATTCATTTTTCAAATACAAATTTTAGTTCGAAAAAAGTATATTCCCTAGCGGGGTTTGAACCTACGATCAATGATGCGTCGATTGCATTTACCGGGCATGTAACCGGCTAAGCCACAATGGATGTTACAGACAGTTGCAAAATTTGCAGATAAGTGATCAGTGTGAAGTACTGGTGACTAATCACATAGCAATGTTTCTTTGTCTTGCAGTTTGCTTCAAAACATGAGAACAAAATTACTATTTTGTGAATAAATGATAAAATATCACTTGAGTTATGATTAATTTTTGTTGAGATGTTATTGTTTTCTCTTTAGTTTTACACTTATAACGTTAGTTGTGATTGTATGTACGTTTATCACCACGAATGTCAGTATCTTTACACTTTTCTACTATTTTAGTTCACAAGTCACATAAAACTTCACCTTTAATGTCACTTGTTAATTGTCACTATACTTATATTTTATCTAGTGCGAAATGGTTGATATTTCGAGTCACGACGAGTCCGAGTCGGGACGAGAAATATCAACACTTTTGCACGTGTATCAATCGACGTTTTTAATACACCTACGAAAAATAACATGAAATAATAAAATAATTTTGTTGCAAATCAAAACAGATACAAGTCGACAGAAGAAAATGCAGTGTCTGGTTGGCGCCAATCTGTACTACAAAGACCATGTCTCTTTTTTAAATCTTTTTGATAATAATTTCTAAGATAGATACAATAGAATATAAATAATGAGGTCTAAAATCGTTTTGAATTTTTGAAACATCTTTTACAATTTAATTTGAATAAATGTATATTTTACTCTTTCTGAGCCTTTATTTACAATATTTATACGGAAAAACACAAAAAATGTATATATATTTACAATTTTAGATAAATTTCAGCCCACAGTATGGGGCCGTTATCAGTTGAATCGTATTTACATATTGACAAATAAAAAAGTAAAAAAATAAAAAAGTGAAAAAATGAAATTTTATTAAATAAGTATATAATATACTAGCTTTTGCCCGCGGTTCCACCCGCGTGTTATTCGGTTTAACGGTATGCTTTTTTCCGAGATAAAAAGTAGCCTATGTGCTAAGTTAAGGTATAAGAATAGAATAGAATATCCATTTATTTATCTACCATAAGCTATATCCTATCTAAATTTCATCCAAATCCGTCCAGCCGTTTCAGCGTGAAAGAGTAACAAACACACACACACACACACACACAAACTTTCGCATTTATAATATTCCATCCATCCATTTATCAGATTTCAGATTCAGATTTTGCCACTCTTGGCGGTCCTCCTGGAAGAAATGCCCATACTCACACACGCTGGGCAGGCGGGTTGGTTGGTTGGTTTATACTATTAGTGTGATTTAATAATAATATAAAAGTTTGTAAATACTCATCCTAAGCAGTTTTTAGTGTATCCGGTTACTTCCAGAAATACCAACAAAGCGAGAAGTAAAATAATATCCCTAGATGGCATTAGTAGTAAAAACAAAAAACACTATTGCTAAATATGTAATTTTACGCAAGCTAAACAGGCACGTAATCTATCATATTTTGAGCAGGTGTATTAAAAAGTTTAATTATATAGTTTGCTAGTATCACTTCACTACTGTAATAGCATTATATAAATAAGGAAACACATAAATTAAAAGTAGTTTTGTAAGATATATTTCGACCACTTGATGTGGTCGGCTTCAGTTACATTATATCTATACTCCTACAATTAAATAATATTTACAATAATAAGATATAAAAAAGAAAAGATTAATGATTTGTTCTTCTAAATGGTAATGAATAAAATTTGATTTTGATGATACGATGACAGCTCGACAGGTAGATAGACAGAATATCAAAAAGTATTATTTTAAGGGAGGTTTTTGTGCTGCTTTCTTGTGGTCAGTGTTGTCTGTTCAGACCTGGACCGTAATGGGCACCAAGTGACCAGATGTAAGATCCTTCCCATGTCCGTAGTTGGGTGTCGGTTAGTGGAGGTGAAAATGATTTAAGGATTCGTGCGGTGAAGCATTTATTGAATGTGTGATTATGAAGTCGAGCGTGAGTGGGGATTGGTAAGGTGTTATTTCTAATGGAGTCGCAGGTATGTCGATGTTGATTAAGTCGGATGTGGAGAGCGTTTTTTGTTTCACCAATGTAGAATGCAGGACAGTGCCTGCATTCTAGTATGTAAATGCAGTTTGACGTTTTGCACGAGCTGTTCGGTTGTGCATGGTAAGTGATTGTGGTGTGATGAGTGTTGATTGCTGTGTGTGTGTTGATGATTGCGCAAGTTTTGCATCGCGGCCGTCGGCATGGCAAAGTACCAGAGGATGTGTGTGTGTTTTGAGTAGGGAGGCTTTTTGTGTGAGTCAGTAGAGATTTGATATTTGGATTTTGTCTGTAGCTTATTTGAATGTTGTTTGGTAGTAGGTCTTTTGTTTCGTCATTGTGTGTTAAGATTGGGAGGAAGTCTTTGATTAATTTTTGTAATTTGTAGCTGCCATGGAAGTAAGTTGTGATGAGACGTGGTTGATTTTGTGTGTTTCGTTGTGTTCTGTTGTTTTGATTGTGGAATCGGGGTCGGTCATGTATGTGTTTTGTCAGGAAGTTATTTGGATAGTTTCTGTTTAGTAAACCAGTATGGATTTTGTTTTGATAAGTGACAAGGGCATTTTGTGTATTGCAAATCCGACGGCCACGGAGTGATAATGAATATGGTATGGACTTTTTGATATGAGGAGGATGGCAGCTATTGAAATGTAAATATTGCAGTTTGTTCGTTGGTTTGAAATGAACGGATGTAGTGATAATATTGTTTGTATCTATAGTTATATCAACATCTAACAATGTTATGGTTTTAGTAGATGTTTGATGGGTGAATTGGAGTGAACTATGGGCGTTCAGTCGTGTCAAAAAGTTGTTAAGGGAGTTTTGATCATGTGGCCAAATCATGAATATGTCATCTATGAATCTTTTCCAGACCAAGGGTTGTTGAGGTTCTGTGGCTAAAAAGCTATTTTCGATGGATGCCATGTATATGTTCGCATAACTGGGAGCCATCCGAGTACCCATTGCCGTTCCTTTTATCTGGTGATAAAATTTGTCTTCGAATGTGAAATAGTTATTTTTGAGTATTATTTCGGCGAGTTTTGTGATGAAGTCAGAGGATGGTTGGTGGGGTGGTGTTCGGGTGTTTAGATGATTATGTAGTGCATCGAGGCCAGCGGTATGAGGGATATTTGTGTATAATGATGTGACATCTATTGTAACTAATATTAATGGTGTGTTTATGGGTAGATTAAGTGTTTCAATGATATCGATGAAATGATTTGTGTCTTTGATGTATGATGGAAGATTCTTTACCAGTGGTTGGAGGTGATGGTCTACAAAGGCTGATATGCGTTCAGTTGGGGAATCGTATGAGGCGACTATTGGACGGCCGGGGTGATTTGGTTTATGGATTTTCGGTAACATATAAAAGTGCGGGGTTTTCGGATGGCTCGGTAGCATCAGTAGTTTATCGTTTTCTGATAGGCCTTCAGCTGTTCCCTTCGTCTGGATAATATCCTCGACAATATTCATGACATGGTTACACGGGTCACCCGGTGCCACATTATAAAAGGTTGTATCTGTAAGTTGGCGCAGGCCCTCTTCTATGTAATCTTTCTTATTAAGAATTACTGTGGCTGATCCCTTGTCTGCTGGAAGTATAATTATGTCTTTATTGTTTTGAAGTTTCTTGAGAGAAAATCGTTCTTCTCTTGTTAAATTATTTGAGGAGTCTTGTAGGTTGTTGATGAATCTGTCGTCGGATAATTTAGAGAGGATGCTGGTCATGAAAGTTTCAATGGGGTGATTAGCAGGGAGCGGGGGTGGTTCATGCGATGATGGTGGTTTAAAGTTTTTTAATGCCTCATGTATGTTGTCTTCTGTAGATGGGGTGCGTGATTTCCAATAGAGCTTCCATCGTAAATTTCTACCGAAGTCAATGAAATCATTTAGTAATTTTATTCGATCAAGTTTTTTTGTGGGACAGAAACTTAGCCCTTTATTGATGAGTTCTTGGTCAGTTCTGGTTAGTTGTAATGATGATAAATTAACAATAGTATTGTCATCTGGTTTTTTATTTTTATTTATATTTATTTCTGGTGGTGCTGGAATGCAAAACGGGTCTGAAAGATTTGTTGGAGTCAGATTTAAATTGGAGAATTCATTAGCATGCTGGTATTGTATAGGTAAATTTATATGGTTATTTTGGTAGTAAGTAAAGAGGTTCTTTAGTTTTCGGGAAAGTCTGGTATGTTCTTGTTTGAGTTTACAGGTAGCACATAATGTGAGATTTTGAACTTCAAGGAATAAGTGGGGGTATGCTATCAAGGTTATTTTTAAGAGGTTGTCTAGGTTATTTTTTTCATGTGTACTTAGATAGAAATACTGTATGTAAAGCATATGTGTAGTGTGTAAAGCGTTAACCAGATTTACTGATATCATATGTTTTCTAATTATGGGCGGCATTGTGTGAGTTGGTATTTTGGGGATCAGCCCTTTTGGCGCTGCGCCCACTTCCAAACATTTACCCAGAAACTGAACGTGCATGTAATATTGTAGTAGTTTATTGATTGTTACTTTGATTTTGTTTATAATTTCTTTCATGATATGAGCACTCTTTGAGGACAAAGCGTGATGGGTTTATGGTTTTTAAAAAAAAATTAAAAATAATTAATAAGTGACAGAGCTATTTATCTGTTGCCGTTGGAGACAAAAATGGTGATCGACAGCGACAGGTATTCAATACGAATTGCAAGTAAAAATGTTGCTGTTAAATCTGATGGCTCTGCGTTGTGAGGATCAGGAAGTCACATAGATCAGATGCAGTGTTTCAACAAAACTCTCCTTCAAATACTTCAAAACAAATAATTCAAAACTTTCTCCTTCAAAAATGGATGTGATATTTCGATTCAAGTGATAAAGAAAAGTTACTAAATTATGTTGAAATGGTATCACTGGTGCGAAGACAAATCGATATCTTATTTGGAAAAACCTGCTGCAGTTCAGTTATTTTTATCGTGCGTCAGCATCTGCCATCTATCCGCCCGAAATGAGTTGAGAATATTTTCTTTCAAGTTCGGTGGCGTCGTCGATTAATCGGTACACTAATGTAAGCTGATGAATTGTCACAAGGTGTTTGTAAAGCTTTCGTTGTAAAATTTCTTATCATGCGAGTGCAGTTTTCTTCTGTTTGCTGACTTGTCAGTGGAAGACACTTTTTTTACAATAAATATTTAAACACTCTTTCCTGTGTTATTTTTATGACGATTGTTAGTGATAAATATATATCTCTTTTGCGAGAAACAACATAAAAATATAGGTAATTGACTTCTTGTCTTTTTGTAGTAGCATTATATAAATAAGGAAACACATAAATTAAAAGTAGTTTTGTAAGATATATTTCGACCACTTGATGTGGTCGGCTTCAGTTACATTATATCTATACTCCTACAATTAAATAATATTTACAATAATAAGATATAATAAAGAAAAGATTAATGATTTGTTCTTCTAAATGGTAATGAATAAAATTTGATTTTGATGATACGATGACAGCTCGACAGGTAAATAAGGAAACACATAAATTAAAAGTAGTTTTGTAAGATATATTTCGACCACTTGATGTGGTCGGCTTCAGTTACATTATATCTATACTCCTACAATTAAATAATATTTACAATAATAAGATATAAAAAAGAAAAGATTAATGATTTGTTCTTCTAAATGGTAATGAATAAAATTTGATTTTGATGATACGATGACAGCTCGACAGGTAAATAAGGAAACACATAAATTAAAAGTAGTTTTGTAAGATATATTTCGACCACTTGATGTGGTCGGCTTCAGTTACATTATATCTATACTCCTACAATTAAATAATATTTACAATAATAAGATATAAAAAAGAAAAGATTAATGATTTGTTCTTCTAAATGGTAATGAATAAAATTTGATTTTGATGATACGATGACAGCTCTACAGGTAAATAAGGAAACACATAAATTAAAAGTAGTTTTGTAAGATATATTTCGACCACTTGATGTGGTCGGCTTCAGTTACATTATATCTATACTGTAACCATGTCATGAATATTGTCGAGGATATTATCCAGACGAAGGGAACAGCTGAAGGCCTATCAGAAAACGATAAACTACTGATGCTACCGAGCCATCCGAAAAACCCGCACTTTTATATGTTACCGAAAATCCATAAACCAAATCACCCCGGCCGTCCAATAGTCGCCTCATACGATTCCCCAACTGAACGCATATCAGCCTTTGTAGACCATCACCTCCAACCACTGGTAAAGAATCTTCCATCATACATCAAAGACACAAATCATTTCATCGATATCATTGAAACACTTAATCTACCCATAAACACACCATTAATATTAGTTACAATAGATGTCACATCATTATACACAAATATCCCTCATACCGCTGGCCTCGATGCACTACATAATCATCTAAACACCCGAACACCACCCCACCAACCATCCTCTGACTTCATCACAAAACTCGCCGAAATAATACTCAAAAATAACTATTTCACATTCGAAGACAAATTTTATCACCAGATAAAAGGAACGGCAATGGGTACTCGGATGGCTCCCAGTTATGCGAACATATACATGGCATCCATCGAAAATAGCTTTTTAGCCACAGAACCTCAACAACCCTTGGTCTGGAAAAGATTCATAGATGACATATTCATGATTTGGCCACATGATCAAAACTCCCTTAACAACTTTTTGACACGACTGAACGCCCATAGTTCACTCCAATTCACCCATCAAACATCTACTAAAACCATAACATTTTTAGATGTTGATATAACTATAGATACAAACAATATTATCACTACATCCGTTCATTTCAAACCAACGAACAAACTGCAATATTTACATTTCAATAGCTGCCATCCTCCTCATATCAAAAAGTCCATACCATATTCATTATCACTCCGTGGCCGTCGGATTTGCAATACACAAAATGCCCTTGTCACTTATCAAAACAAAATCCATACTGGTTTACTAAACAGAAACTATCCAAATAACTTCCTGACAAAACACATACATGACCGACCCCGATTCCACAATCAAAACAACAGAGCACAACGAAACACACAAAATCAACCACGTCTCATCACAACTTACTTCCATGGCAGCTACAAATTACAAAAATTAATCAAAGACTTCCTCCCAATCTTAACACACAATGACGAAACAAAAGACCTACTACCAAACAACATTCAAATAAGCTACAGACAAAATCCAAATATCAAATCTCTACTGACTCACACAAAAAGCCTCCCTACTCAAAACACACACACATCCTCTGGTACTTTGCCATGCCGACGGCCGCGATGCAAAACTTGCGCAATCATCAACACACACACAGCAATCAACACTCATCACACCACAATCACTTACCATGCACAACCGAACAGCTCGTGCAAAACGTCAAACTGCATTTACATACTAGAATGCAGGCACTGTCCTGCATTCTACATTGGTGAAACAAAAAACGCTCTCCACATCCGACTTAATCAACATCGACATACCTGCGACTCCATTAGAAATAACACCTTACCAATCCCCACTCACGCTCGACTTCATAATCACACATTCAATAAATGCTTCACCGCACGAATCCTTAAATCATTTTCACCTCCACTAACCGACACCCAACTACGGACATGGGAAGGATCTTACATCTGGTCACTTGGTGCCCATTACGGTCCAGGTCTGAACAGACAACACTGACCACAAGAAAGCAGCACAAAAACCTCCCTTAAAATAATACTTTTTGATATTCTGTCTATCTACCTGTCGAGCTGTCATCGTATCATCAAAATCAAATTTTATTCATTACCATTTAGAAGAACAAATCATTAATCTTTTCTTTTTTATATCTTATTATTGTAAATATTATTTAATTGTAGGAGTATAGATATAATGTAACTGAAGCCGACCACATCAAGTGGTCGAAATATATCTTACAAAACTACTTTTAATTTATGTGTTTCCTTATTTATATAATGCTACTACAAAAAGACAAGAAGTCAATTACCTATATTTTTATGTTGTTTTTCACTACTGTAAATGTTTTTGTGCTGAGGACAGGACAAATATTCACAACGAACACAAATATGAGTCATTAAACCGGCCCCAAAATGTTATTGTTGAACAGTCAAAATTTCTTTATTACACCGGCCTAGCAAGTTGAAATTTAGTAAATTTAGTGACCCATGACCGCCTTTTGAACCCGTCAACCGTGACTCGCCCAGAGGGTGCAGATAGGGCTCCGATATATCTACCCTTTGTTAAAGGAATCACAGACAGGATCGGCTTCTTACTGCGTCGAAAATATTGTATAAAAACAATCTTCCTATCCCGATGCAGATCCGACAAATGTTAAGATCTCCTAAGGATAGAAACCCTTTGAGCACCCCAGGAGTATACAAAATACCGTGTGACTGTGGGCACAGTTACATAGGTGAGACAAAACGGAATGTTCTTCACGGCTGAAAGAGCACATACGAAGCATAAAAAAGCTGGACATAAACGGCTCAACAGTAGCTGAACACGCCTTAAATTTGGATACTAGGCACTATATTCGTTTTGATAAAGCCACCGTACTGGCTAAGGAGAATTTTTTTGTTACCCGTAAGGTGATGGAAGCAACCGAAATTGGTACGCATCCGAATTTCAACAGAGACCGTGGTTGGCATCTGGCGCCAACTTGGCAACCTGTGCTTGACGCTTCGTATGACAAAAAAGTGCCAACAGTGGTTGAGGACATTATCAGTGCCGTCTGTGTGACTGGACCTAGTGAAACACGTGACCCGGAAGTAGTAGTGAAAACTTTATCAAATGTCCGGTCGAGTCTGGCTTCGATACCGGAAACCTCTGAACGCAGCCGAAGAGCGGAAAGGCGAGTGGCGACGAAAGAGGGGAGGGAAGCTTAGTACTCGACTGATCGCCGTGCGCGAAAGTACTCCCGAAGAGTCCTGATGATGATGAGTCATAATCTCATCGAAAGCTCGACCTGTGCCTCCTCGCATAGTTAAAAAAGTGAGTCGTGTCCTTTTTTTCAGTATTTTTGATTATTTTGGTAAGTAATGAAAGCATGTTGGCCAGTGTAAATGTTGTAATTATTTTATAATGAATTTATGTGTTTTAAATAGTCAGTATTGTTATTGTTGCCTTAATCGTTTAAACGGCCTACTGTTTTGAACTGAAAAATCTGAACTTGGAAACAGTCCTTACAGTTTTTCTTTTTGATTTTTAGAGTTAATTATTAAGAGTTACATACCCTGCCATACCCCGGGACATTTTATTTTTGCTACTTAAAATAACTTTTTATTAGGGAACCCCAAAACTTAGTTTCAGGTAACGAAGCCTTACACATAATGGTCTAACTGTGGCGTTTAACGTAACCTCGCTTATTAACATTCATATCTAAATTTATCTCCATAAATTAAACATAAATTTGGTTTTGTTCCCTAGTGTGAAAACTTTGCATTATAAAAGGAGTTAATGGCTTTTATTTTTTAGTTTTTATTTTTATTAATGAACACACGATAATAATATAAAGTAAAATGTGCTGTATTTCAACCCCTCAGTAAAATTATGACTTAAACATAAAACGTAAAAAACACTGACATATATTGACATAATTATAAACTTTTTAGAAAGGAGTTCTTAATAGGTGTTCTAGTTGCTCAGAGTGTTCCGATCGTGAAATTATAAATAATATGATAAAATAATAAATGCCGTCATTGCCCGGCATTCTATGTAGGTGAGATCAAAAACCAACACCGACACGCCGCAGCCGCACACAAAAAAACATTCTTCCCGGATGGGATCTACACACACAAGACTCCATAACCTGACCTGTAATTACTGTTTCATCCTACTTATCATGTATCATTAAATCATTTACACCTCCATTGACTGACATCGAATTAAGGACATGGGAGACACTATTTATAAGGTCACTTGGGGCTCATTATGGACATGGACTGAATAAGCAACACTAAGAGACCGACACGACTTGACCTGACTAATCTGACTACTTAGCTAACGACAATTTGTAATAAACTTACAGGAAATCTAAATTTACAGTTATTTTATTATATTATTTATAATTTCACGATCCGAGCACTCTGAGCAACTACAACAGGAACTAACAACTCCTTTCTAAAAAGTTTACAAATAATTATGTCAATAGATGTTAGTGTTTTTTAAGTTTTATGTTTAAGTCATAATTTTATTTTCCATTCGCCTGATGACGACCCCACTGAGGGGTCGAAGTACAGAACATTTTACTTTTTATTATTTCCGTGTGTTCTTTAATAAAAATAAAAACTAACAAATACGAGTAAAAGCCATTACTTAACTGATTTTTTGAAGAAAATTATAGGTATTTACTAAGCCATTATAAAAGGAATTATACGTAAAATGCGTTACCGCTTCGTATGATGCAGCGCGATGATGCTGATGATAATAATGATGATGACGATGATGGTGATGATGATCGGCTTCAGTCTGACCTTTTTCGGTCATGGAGACTACTTCAACAGTGGTGCACACGAAAAAGTAAAATTTTTGCGATCTTCCTACTGAACCCCCGTTTTTAGTCAGTTTTCAACATCTTTAAAGGGACCCAAAACGACCATTCAATTGACATAATATGTTTAAATTACCAGAACGGTAACGCATAATTCACTATCCGTGTTAACCCTTAATCAGGTAGAGTATCTACAACACTCGTTTGACGTTCCATTTTATTTTTATTAATAACTAAAGGATTTACAGTATGTACGCCCAAAGATCCTATAATGCGCATTGGAATCTATAGCTGATTGACTCGACAACGTGCAAAATCTGTCATGGATTGTATAGAATTTGTAAAGAAATACGAATTTCGCCGAACATTAGCGAAGATTTGTATGGGCATTATATCTTTGGGAGTAGGTAGGTACTGCAAGTTTGGTAGAGAGGTACTTGTTAATATTTTTTTTTACTTTGTATTTTTTTATTTATTTATTAAAAATTAAACTTAATCTATCTTTACATGTTCTTACCTAGTGCGAAAGATAAGCTAACACAAATATTAAATTATATTGCGGTACACGAAATCACAGAAGTAAATCTGGACGTGAGGAGCTCTGCTCTCGCTTACCAGGCGATTGTTCTATCAGTTAATTTGACATTGCAAAGAGATATCTTTGCAATGATCACCAAGTGTTTAAAATATAGAAATTTATTTCTATTATAGTTTCGATAAGAGTAATGTGTATTCTTCGCTATCCGATGCTGTAACCGGTGATGGTAGGGCAATAATAGTCTTAGACTCGTCTTGAATACAGATCCTCGTCCTATAGTATGTTCGAGTTATCATGATATGGGTGGCAGTTCAAAATTGACAGTTATAGTTATTTGCCCTAACGAAATAGAATCGATTTTTTTAGTATCGAGAAAGTTAACAAGGGCTATCAAATCGATTTTTTATTTGATTGATCTTTGGTTATGCAAACTGCTTTTTCTTAATAGGTATCTAAATTAATTAAATTAAACGAACCAATTACGCCCGAGCTTGAGAGTTAAAATTTTTTTTTTGTTTTTCTCGGCATTTCACCAAAAACAAACAACAATAACAAAACAAATCAACAAAAACTGTAACAAACGTCAAAACAAATAGCACGTAATGCAACCTTAATGAAAACACAAACCGCATACAAGATGAACTCATACTGACGCGATCCTATAAGATGACCGCACCGATTCATCGATGTATGGGTTGACGTTCCGATCCACGCATCAAGTAGTAAAAATACATTTTTCTTTCCTGAATCTTTTTTCGTTAAATTTAACGAATACACTGTAATTGTTGTTTCGAATTATAGATAAATAATTTGTTGTATTTTTGCAACAATGATATACATCCTTTCTAAAACCTAATATTTTCTTTTGTACCTGGGTGTATATAGTATGGTGTGAGTAATAGGTGAAACGGAAAATTACGAACAGTCACCCATATCATGCTAACTCGAACATACTATAGCTAGCATCCTCTAGGTCCCGGGTTAGGCATATTAAATAGAAAAATTAAAAAAAATGTGAAACAGTACTTTCTTTTTGTATTTGTAAGTCTCATTTAGCTAATTAGACTTGCGCATTTATGGGTTAAAACATCTGCTTGAATAGTCAGAAAAGAGGATATTTTTTGCTAAAAGTGGGCAACGCCTCGAATGTATCAGTAGCTGTAATAATGCGGGCCCGATTATTATTGTTTCCTTTTTGTCTAATGTTAGAAATTGTGAAAAGTTTGCACTATGAATCGGCATTTGACCTAGAATTGTATAAAAGTGTTTTAAACCCAGATCAAACAAAGATCTGCTAATTCAATCTATTAATCTTTATTCATTAATAAGATCAACGCTGGAAACAATAACACAAATTAATTTTGCTTGGTTTCAATCGTTAACCTACA
This sequence comes from Ypsolopha scabrella, assembly GCA_910592155.1. NCBI lineage: Eukaryota > Metazoa > Arthropoda > Insecta > Lepidoptera > Ypsolophidae > Ypsolopha > Ypsolopha scabrella. Next base: position 12,515,540 of record OU342989.1, on the reverse strand, counting down.
TTGCTATGTATTTACTTATAAGCACATTGTCTTACTTGCAAATCCTCCCGAAGTTATTCGGGGGAAAGAAGAGAACAGCTCTCAGGCAAAACCAGGCGGCCCACCATTGCCCGGGACGGATGGATGGCGGTTTATCCATCCCCAATTGCCGGGACTTATATAAAACAGACTGGTGACGAGCAGCTGCGTCACTGGTGCAAGGATTTTAGCACCGCGCTCACCAACCCGCCTGCCCAGCGTGTGTGAGTATGGGAATTTCTTCCAGGAGGACCGACAAGAGTGGCGAAATCCTGGAAAGGCGTATGTACAGCAGTGGATGAAAGAGGCTGATGGATGGATGGACATTGTATGTCTTCTGGTTAATATTTTTCCATGATATTGGTGATGAATAAATATTAATCCTATTATCACTATTACTTTTGGCAACAGACTTCCGCATTCCAAAGGTTTTAAGGTTTAAATGTTTATTCTCATAAGAACATAATAAACATTTGTTCACTAAAAATGAGAAATAAATTTTCTTACGTATTAATTGTTAGTCCTTAAAATATATTTACATAGATTTGCATGCAAGTTGTTTCAAAATACAATGTTTAATTTTGATGTTTGTTAGTACTTAAATATAATATTAATAACAAAATAAATGTAGCTAGCATATTGGTATTATGTAATAGTGGTGACATTTTTAAAAATGTAAGCTTTAAGGAGTTTTTTAAATGTAAACATTGATTTCACATTTTTAATGTCTTTTGGTAATTTGTTGTATAGCTGTGCTCCCTCGTAAGCTATACTTTTTTTGCCATACAAAGTTCGGTGGGAGATTAATTTCAAATTGTTGGCATTTCTTGTAGCGTATGTAAATGAAGAAGTGACACTTCATTTAATTTGAATTTACCGCGTTTTCACGCGTCAATCTATGGAAGGATGACAGACATGTTTGAAGGTTATGTAAACTGTTGTCAGACGAGTGTATCACAAAGAAAACATCAAAATATTATAAGTAAATGAATTTGTGAAATAATAGCTCTAAATGTTGTTTCTCTTTTCAGGTAAGATTAATAATTACTTGCATTAAACATGCATAACTTAAAAGATAAATATGTAACTAGTGTTTAATAAAAATATTCTCTTTTCAGAGCAACTCAATTTGGTTTTTATTTCACGGTTCTGATAAAACGGGGCCTGTTTATAAAGCTACATTATAAAACAACATTTCTACAGCTGTTTTTAACAACAATGGAAAAATTAAAGTTTGAATTCATGGTGAAATCTGGTGAAGATCCAAAATCAAATATAATCAGCATAACCTCAATTACGGATACCGATAAAAACACATTTTACATCCCGGAACAGCTCCAACCGGCAAGACTACATGAGGCGATCATAAAAACACAAGCTTTTCAAAAAGTCAAAGCTACACTACAACGGAGACATGAAAAAAGACAAGTATGGATTTCATTGACATCGGAGATAAGTGATGTGTATATAGATCAAGATGGAAATATGCAGTTTAAAGGATATTTGCTGGAAGAAGCTTCACCGGAAACACAACAATGGGCTTCTACTTCAGGAGTCTCAGAAGAGGTTCTAACAAGAATTCTGGAGAGCTTCGCTGAAATGAAGAAGGATACATCTAAATCTCATCATAATATAAAAAATTTGTTAGAGAAATTTGTTATAGAAAAATTCAACAGTAAAACGTCAAATGTGTCCCAATGGATGATTATTTTTGAAGCGGAATGTGTGCGTTTAGGAATTGATGAAGACGTTAAGAAAATTGAAAGTCTTAGGTTATTTTTGGAGGAATCGTGTCTAGACTGGTACAGCTCCGTGCTTATAAAGTATACGGTTAACTCTGAATGGTCAACATGGAAAAAAATCTTTTGTGAGACTTTTGCAGCCAGAGGTTGGTCACCGGTCAGGTATGCAATTTTATTTAAATATAGACAGGGCTCATTACTAGAATACGCTTTAAAAAAAGAAAAACTATTACTGGAGATAAATAAATCAATGGATAAACCCACTCTTATTGATTTGATTGCTACGGGGCTACCAAATTTTGTAGCAGATAAAATCGATAGGAACGATTTGAATGAAACTGAAGATTTATTTAATAATATCAGAGGTTTAGAATATTTAGTGAATAAAAAGAGTTTGGAAAAAAAGATAGTCAGTTTTGAAAGTAAAATTAAGGATAAATATGTTAAAAATATAGTCAGTGCGTGTAAAATTTGTGAAAAAGAAAATAAAGGAACTCGTTATCATCCTGAATTCTTATGTTGGTTTAAAAACAAAAATGGTGATAGACCAAAAAGGGATCAGATAAGGAGCATTAACAATTCTGAATTAGAAACGGAATTAAATGAAATTGATCCAAAAAGCTTGTAATTTCGCCATTAATTAAAATTAAATTATTAATAAATGACACATTGGAAACTTCGGGAATCTTTGATTCTGGATCAATGTGTCTTTAATAAATTCGAGATTATTGTCGTTAAAGAAAAACACAATTAATGATAACAAAAAAAAGCAAGCTTAAAAACGATTAATGGCGTAAAAAAATCTATTGGAATGGTAACTTTAAAGATAAAAATTTTTGATATTGAAGAAAATATTAATGTTTTTGTCATAGATGAAGAAAATTTCGATTATGATTTCTTAATTGGGTTAGATTGCATTGAAAAATTTAAATTGATCCAAAATGAGGATTTAAAAATTACACAAAGTATCCCTAACCCCAAAGAAGAAGATAAAAAAAAGCAATAAATCCTAAAAATACAAAAATAATTCCTGGCTTTACAGGTAGCAACGAAGAGGAAACACAAAGTATAAATGATAAAAACAAGGATGTGGATATAGTTCAGAAAACTAAAAATGAAACAAATTATGAATGTAAAATAAATTTTAATAAAAACATAGAAGTGGACAACTTTTCTATATCAATAAACCATCTAGACCTGCTAAAACAGTCACAAATAGATAAATTGATATGCAAATATAATTCACTTTTTGCTAAAGACAAGTATGATATAGGCACTGTAAAAGGTTTTGAAGCTCATATTGATTTAATAATAGACAAACATTGCAGTAAAAGACCATATAGGTGCACTATTGATGATATGAAAGAAATAGAAGAACAAATATCAAAATTATTTAAAAAAAAATTAATCGAGGAGTCATATAGTCCTTTTGCTGCTCCGGTTACATTAGCCTTTAAAAAGGAAGAAGGAAGAAGGTCAAGATTATGTATAGATTTTCGTGATTTAAATAAGATTGTGGTTCCTCAATCACAACCTTTTCCATTAATTGAGGATTTAATGGTCAAAACAAGAAGATATAAATTATTTTCAACACTAGATATAAACTCAGCGTTCTGGTCAAACCCTTTGAAAATTGAAGACAAACAAAAGACAGCATTTGTTACTCAAGAAGGCCACTTTCAATGGACTTGTTTACCATTTGGTTTGAAAACTTCTCCTGCGATTTTTCAGAGAATATTATCTAGCATAATAAGGAAACATAAATTATCCGATTTCACAGTGAATTACATAGATGATATCCTGGTATTCTCTGAGACATTTGCAGAACATATTAAACACCTATCACTATTATTAGAAGCGATATTAAGGGAAGGTTTTAAATTGAAATTTTCAAAATGTAATTTTGCGCAGGACTCAGTCAAATATTTAGGCCACATAATTAAAAACAATACAATTACTCCGCTAAAAGACAATTTAGTTGCCATAAAGGATTTTCCTATTCCGAAAACACAAAAAAATGTTAGACAGTTTCTGGGTAAAATAAATTTCTATGGAAAATATGTGCCAAATATATCAATCATACTAGATCCTTTACATAATTTGTTGAGAAAAGGACAAACATTTGTTTGGTCACAAAAATGTGAAGAATCTTTCGAGACAATAAAAAAACTACTTTGCTCAAAGCCCATTTTGGCAATTTATGATCCAGATCTACCAATTAATATTTATACGGATTTATACGGATGAAAACCCTGCGCATATTTTTCCAAAAAATTAAATGACTCCCAAAAAAGTAAAAAAGCCATATATCTGGAGTGTTTAGCAATTAAAGAAGCGGTAAAATACTGGTACCATTGGCTTATAGGAAAAACATTCACGGTTTTCTCGGATCATAAACCTCTAGAGAAAATGAATATTAAGGCTAGAACGGATGAAGAATTGGGAAATCTTACATACTATTTATCTCAGTTTAATTTCGATGTAAAATATTCTCCTGGAAAATACAATTTAGAAGCAGATTGTTTGAGCAGAAACCCTGTATTAGAATCGTGCGAAAATCAAGATAAAGGTTTAAAAATTGTAAACTTTATTAAACTAGAAGACATACAGAATGATCAAAAAAAAATGAAAGAGTAAAACAAAATACAAGTAAACTAATATTAAAAGATACGATATACTATAAGACAATTGGGAAAAAGGAAAAAATATTACTAACTGAAGAGTTTAGTATAATAATAATAAAAAAAATACATTATCTTTACTGTCATTTAGGTATACAACAGATGGAAAATAAAATTAAGCCATTTTATACAGCAAAAAATTTAACTAATAATATTAGAAAAATTTGTGACAACTGTGACATCTGTCATAAAAAACATAAAACATAAAAAACAAATCCAGAGGAAAATATAAATTTGGGCTAATGTCTCACTTAGGTCCAGCTACTTACCCTTTTGAAATAGTATCTATAGACACCATTGGTGGATTTGGTAGCTCTCGTTCTACAAAAACATACTTACACCTACTTGTAGATCATTTCACCAGATATGCCTATGTTTTGACATCTAAAACTCAAAATTCCAGTGATTTTATAAAGCTTGTTAAAAAAATGCCACAGGGAAATAATAAAATTGGCATGATTTTATCTGATCAATATCCAGGCATTAATTTAAGAACTTTTTAGTTATAGAAAATATACCCATTATCTTCACTGCAGTAAATTCGCCTTTCTCTAATGGTTTGAATGAAAGATTAAACCAAACATTAGTAAATAAAATTAGATGTAAGATAAACGAAAAGAAGGATAAATTGGCCTGGACGACTATTGCCCATGAATGTACCAAAATGTATAATGAAACTGAACACACTGTGACAGGATTCTCCCCAAAATATTTATTAGAAGGGAAAAACATAGATATTTTACCAGAAGAATTGAAAAAAGAAATAACACAAAATGATTTATTTCAAGATAGAAAAATTGCATTGGAAAATACTATTAAATCACACAATTATAATAAGCAACAATTCGATAAGAACAGAAAACAATGTGAATTAAAAATAGGAGATTTTGTATATGTGGAAAACGGTAATCGATTAAACAGAAAAAAACTCGATGAATTAAAAATTGGCCCTTATAAAATCTTAGAAAAATTGTCAGACTCAATTTATAAAATAAACACAGGGCATAGGAAGTCCGAGTCTAATCTTTTCCATGTCACAAAACTTGTTCCGGTACAGGAAAATTAAAAATGTAAGCGAACACATCCATATAAATTCTTGAGGAGGGGAGATGTAAATGAAGAAGTGACACTTCATTTAATTTGAATTTACCGCGTTTTCACGCGTCAATCTATGGAAGGATGACAGACATGTTTGAAGGTTATGTAAACTGTTGTCAGACGAGTGTATCACAAAGAAAACATCAAAATATTATAAGTAAATGAATTTGTGAAATAATAGCTCTAAATGTTGTTTCTCTTTTCAGGTAAGATTAATAATTACTTGCATTAAACATGCATAACTTAAAAGATAAATATGTAACTAGTGTTTAATAAAAATATTCTCTTTTCAGAGCAACTCAATTTGGTTTTTATTTAACGGTTCTGATAAAACGGGGCCTGTTTATAAAGCTACATTATATATAATATATAATTTATGTCGTTTTTTGCTGAAAGACAGTTGAGAATGTGTAGTTTTATTTATGAAAATGAAAATATATTTATTGATTTAAAATTACATGTTACACTATTAATTGGAACTCTGGCCATTAAGGTAGGCAGGAACCTGCCTGAGATTTAACGACCAGCGCTCTTCACATAAATTGATACATTTTTTGAATTTGTTGTTGTGTACCGGCTAACGTTAAAAATTACAAAATATATAGATATATACTATTACGTAGAAGACATGAAATTGACTTTATATTAACTAAAGTAACATACATGATGGATTTAATTAATCTCAATTATTTTAAAAATAACAAACATATACAATATTACGGTATTTACAATTTGATGGCTAGTAATGAAATGACGTAAAGCAATCAGGGATATTAATTAATATACATTATAATCAAATTTGAAGTACTTACTCTATAGTAATTGATTTAGTGGGTTAAGTATATCTTTATTAGGAACACTATTTTATATCATTTCATTTTGTTATTTTATTTTATTTTATTTACATTTTCATAATTCTATGGATATTATCATGCAAGAGGATGAGAAGAAGTAGAATGAATAATGTTATGAACGTGTGTGTATGTATGTAGGACGTAATGTAAGATGTTGAGGGTGTGTGCAAGGGTGTGTGTGAGGGTGTGTGCAAGGGTGTGTGTGAGGGTGTATGTGAGAGGGTGTGTGTGTGTGTGTGTGTGTGTGTTGAGGGTTTTGAAAGGGTCTGTGACTTGTGATATGTTTCACTCTCCTACGCGGAGAAGATTCTCTGTCTCTTCATATTTCATTTTCATCAACATATTTGACAAAACGGTTTTACATTTGAATTTAGTTAGGTGATAAATGGGGAAAGATTTGCTAATAGTGTTATACAAAAAAGGGCCAATGATGTAATTATGTCTTTTGGCAAATGTTGTTCTGTGAGGCAATAATGGACAAACTTTATCTTTACGACGCTTATTTAACAAATGTGTAGGATCGTACTCCAGGGAAGAATGTATACGCAAGACTGTATTGAGCACAAAGAGCTTCCTGACTGTCAGAACATTGCACTCATTGTATAGTAAGGTTGTGGAGTGTCTGTAATGTTTGTAGGTCATCACTTTCAGCACAGCTCTCTGCGCCCGCTCCAGATTCAACATAGATGTTTTATCTGCACCTCCCTGTACAATATTCGGGTAGGTAGGTAGGTGTACGTTGAGCACAAGTGGAACGCGTCGTAGCTAGAATCGCACTGACGTTTATTACTAAATTATAATTTTATAAAAAATCCCTAAAGTGAAGCCTAAAATCATTCTTCAGCGTAATTTTGCAGATATGGACAGGGACAAACTTTTGGCGGATGCAAGCAAGGTTGATTGGTCTCAGTTAGAGAGTCTAAACAACATTGATAACAAGGTCAACACATTCAATAAATTGATCACAGACCTTTATGATACTCATGCTCCCATTCGTCCAGTACGGATGAAACATGCCCCAGCCCCTTGGCTCAACGACAATATCCGCAAACTAATGGCTTATAGAGACAGACTTAAGCGCAGACATAAAAATAACCCGATTGAGGATAACTGGATTAAGTTTAAAGCCGCAAGAAATCGTTGTAATCAGGTGATAAGAAACGCCAAACGGCGCCACGTTCACACCAATGTGGAAAAATGTTCTCCTCATAGACTCTGGCAATTTTTACGTACTTTAGGATTCGGTAAAAATAAGCAGGAGCCGATTACTTCTCTGGACATTGATGGTCTAAATCGGCACTTCTCATCCCCTCCTCACAGTATCGATACACTGTTAAAACAGTCGACAGTAAGACATCTTCTAGCTTCGCCCTCGCTAAATGACAACAGTTTCTCTTTCGCGCCAGTTTCGGATTTAAGTATTGAAAAAATTATTTTGTCGATTCCAAGTAAAGCAGTGGGTCATGATGGCTTGGGTCGTGATCTTCTTTTGCCGATCCTTAATACCATTATTCCTCCTATTACCCACATAATTAACTTCTCACTTTCTTCAAGCAGTTTTCCTTCCCTGTGGAAAATGGCGTATATGGTCCCAATTCCGAAGTCTACTAATCCCACCACATTCAAAGACTATCGACCTATAACAATCTTACCCTTTCTTTCCAAAGTACTTGAACGAGTGGTCAATCGCCAACTTCTGAATTTTCTCCACGCGAATAACCTCCTTAACCCTTTTCAATCGGGATTTCGTCCATCCCATAGTACCTGCTCTGCTCTTATCAAAGTTACCGATGATATCCGCCAAGCTATGGACGATAGGCAACTTACACTCCTTACCTTACTTGACTTCAGCAGCGCCTTTAACTGCGTTGACTACGACATCCTTTTGGCTATTCTCCGTTCACTTAACATTTCTGACTCTGCAGCGACATGGTTTGATTCGTATCTACATGGGCGTCAGCAGCGCATACGTATTGACGACAAATTCTCCAATTGGTGTGACGTGACAGCTGGAGTTCCGCAGGGTGGGGTTATATCTCCATTACTATTCTCTGTTTTCATAAATACTCTTGTCTCTGTTGTGAACTTCAGCTCTTATCACTTGTATGCCGATGACTTGCAGCTGTATTTATCTTGCAAGCAGGACTCTTTGTCTCATACTGTTCAGAAGTTAAACATCGATCTCGACTCTATTAGTGTTTGGACAGAGCAGTATGGACTCTTAGTTAATCCTGCTAAGACGCAAGTAATAATCCTAGGAAGTAGGGCCCTAGTGGACAAACTTGACTTACATACCTTACCCCAAGTTTGCTTCAATAATATACCACTACCTTACTGTACCGAGGTAAAAAATTTGGGTTTGCACATTAGAAATAACATGTCTTGGGATTTGCATGTGTCTGAAAGCAGCAAAAAAATATTTGCATCTTTGCATGCTCTTAAACGCATGCAAAAGTTTCTGCCATACTCTGCTAAAGTTACTCTTGTTAATTCATTGTTGCTCCCCATCTTAGATTATGCGGATGTATGCTATCCCGACCTCACTATGGAACTTTTTAATAAGCTTGACCGTCTTCTCAACTTATGCATTCGTTACATATTCGGACTGCGTAAGTATGATCACATTTCCAAATTCCGCACTGAACTCAATTGGCTTAATATCAGGTTCCGTAGAGATTCCCATATTTTGACGTTTCTTTATGGTATTCTCCATAACCCTAGTTCCCCATCTTATCTTAAAGAACGTTTTGTGCCCCTTTCGTCCCTCGACCGCAATCAGCGTCCTAGCAAGGCTTGGCTTCTTCGCACACCTGAGCATAGTTCATGCATGTATACAAATTCTTTTACCGTGAGTGCAATACGCTTATGGAACCGTTTGCCGCTACACATCCGTGAAGCTTCATCTGTGTCAGTCTTCAAGATTAAGATAAAGCAACACTTTCTTGATTTGCAGAACGATCCATGATAAATTAAATCTTTTGTTTATAATGATTTGAGTTGTTCGATCAATTCTCCTCAATAAAGCTATCGACGAGTCTTTGAGTACTTATGTATGTAAACTTGCAAGTAGTATATGTATTTTATCACATTATGTTGTTAGTTCTTAATATTGTATATGTTTATTAGGATGTAGTGTAAGAAGAAGCAGTCTCTGAACTCACTAACTCAATTATTGACAGACTTGATAAACGTGATAGATGTGTTACTGTATTCCTGGACCTCGCCAAAGCTTTTGACACTGTGTCCATTCCCATCCTTTTACGTAAATTAAACCTTATGGGTATACGTGGAACACCGTTGGAGCTGTTTAAAAGCTATCTCAGTAACAGGATGCAAGCGGTTAAAATTGGATCTGATTATAGTGAATTTATACCGGTCAGCTTTGGTGTCCCACAGGGCAGTGTGTTGGGTCCTACCCTTTTTCTAGTGTATATAAACGACTTGTGCGAGCTGGAAATAAAAAACTGTCGAATTGTTACCTTCGCGGATGACACAGCCGTTATTTTTCATCACAACACATGGGAAGAGGTAGAAACCGTTGCTACCGCTGGCCTGTGCACCATAGCTGACTGGCTTAACTCTAACTTACTTACACTCAACGTTTCAAAATCTAAATATATAACATTTAGTATTAACAGTTCAACACAACCTTCTTCTGAACATTTTAAATTAAAAATTCACTTGTGCGGACAGTCTAGCCATATCGTATGTAATTGTGAACAAATGGAGAGGGTTTCTAATATACGATACTTAGGTATCATATTAGACATGCATCTATCATGGGCAGATCATATTAACTTAACCATGAAGCGAGTGCGTAAAACTGTCAAAATATTTAAAACTCTGCGATCTATAACTGACTTAAAATCATTAAAAACCATATACTTTGCCTTAACACATTCACTCTTAACATACTGTATTAGGGCGTGGGGTGGTGCCTCGAAAACTGTACTTATAAATCTTGAACGAGCCCAAAGATATGTGCTCAAAATTATGCTTAAAAAGCCTCGCCGATATCCCACTCAGAAACTATACAGTGAAGCCCAAATCCTTACAGTCCGACAGTCTTACATAAAATCTATTATCTTATATCAACATCGTCAACAACGTACAAATATTTCTGCCTCTAAACGTATCAAATACAAAAATTTTCACACTCCTTTAGTTCGTACTTGTTTTGCACAAAGGTGTATTTATTTTACTGGACCTTCTATTTACAATAAAATTAACAAAGAATTAAATATTATTAACCTTAACAAATTTCAATGTGTCCGAGTATTGCATAAATATCTAATTAAACTTGACTACAACAAAACTGAAGGCTTGTTTACAATATTAACATAACCTTTTGTCATCTCTGTGCAACGATAAGTCTATGGCCTATTCTTATCTTTCGTTACAACTAGCTGTCCAGTTTACGTAAGACTTGCCATAAGCGTAAATACCCGTGAAACCAGTGTCAAGCAATACTGGATGTTTAAATGTTCACTGCTTCTTAGCTAACTAACACCCGATAGTTTTTATTCAATTTCTATAACTACCTGCATTATATTTGTGTCTGTTATTTTATTTCATCTACTTTTTGGTCGTCGTTTGTCAATCTAACAAAGTATCCTAAAACTTATTATCTTATCGTGTACCCAATACATATACTATATCCTCACAGAAATATCAATTTAGTAATGTACTTATGTTAAGAAATTATGTCTATTTTATACTAGAATAATAATATACTTATGTAATATTTGTGTGTAGTTTATTTAACTATTTTAAAATTATTATCTATTAGTGTATACATTGAGCCATATTTTGTTTATTTTGTTTATTTTGTCTGTAGATAAAATCAATTTTCTTTGTGTGTAGAATACCTATGTCCGTGTAAAATATTTTAAGTACCCTCGAATTGGAAACACTGTTCCCCAAAGGACAATTATATTAGTTTGGGGTTCAGAGTCTTAGCAATATTTTTTTGTAAACTAATTGTTCAATAAAGAAATTTGATTTGATTTGATTTGATATAATTTATTGAGTATTTTAGTGACAAATAATATATCTATTTAAAATTGTATCTATACTATTCTGACATCAGGGCACTACCCCCAACAACTTCCCCATTGCCAAAGGTTAGCTGGTAGAAAATACTAAATAGTATTAAGCTCGCCTGTGTACAAAAATTTTATAGTGTGCAATAAAGAATTTTATTATTATTATTATTATTAATTTATATCTTTTATCTACTTTATCTTTTTTTTGTAGTAGCTGTCTGCTGATGGTATTTGATTCAAAGGAAACTTTAATCGGTCTGCTTTTCTTGGGGTCGTATTTTCCAATGCGCATCACTTTTACTGGTTCAGGGCAGTTTGGGAGTAGTGTTTTAAGGAAATTTTGAGTTTCTGTCTTATCAAAACTACGACGGAGCTCCTGAGTATCCTGTTTTGGCTCTTCTATTCCAGTTACTATTATGTTTTTCTCCCGAGAACAGCGATCTTGGAATTCTTGTACTATATTTTCATATTCGGCTGTTGTTGTCGTAGGGTTAGCTGAGGTCTCCGAATAAGACCCAGTTGGTAGTTGGATAACATCGGTTTCAATTGACTTTAACTTTTGTTCAGTGCTGTTTTGTTGTTGTTTAAGTTCAGTAAAGTCATTTCTAATTCCGCCTCTTCCACTATGATCCCGCCCGCACTATGCGCCAGCAGTAGCACATCTTACTTACCATCAAACGAATTAACAATTACATTCCTCTCTGCTAGACAACAGACATAAAGGTAACTATAATAACAAGTTACATTAGTTGATGTACTATTCGGATTTATGTCACCTAATATTATTATTTTTTTAACTTAACTATCTTACTTTCTTCCGTATGGAACCATTTCAGTTTGAGGGTAAGTATAAAAAATACAAATATTTAAACTCATCTTTTCCTAAAGTAAACAATGCCTAAAGGTCTTCACCGTTGTCAGTTTCTAGCTCTTAGTGACACTGTAGAGTGTGTGTAGAGTACCCTTATAAGGCCCGTGTTCAAAATTACCAGGCTGCCACTGGATTCAGCTCAGGAGCCTCAGCCAGGGCCCCTCAGGATGTTCGCGCTAACGCGACGTTTATCCGCTAGAGGGCGCCACGGAATGTCAAACACGGTCGGCGACCGCAGTGACCTCGGAGAGTTGCGTCAGTGACACCGAGACAGACGCGCGGTCGTTAGAACCCGCTCAGTTTTGTAGCATGCCCAGTGCCGCGTCCGCTCTAACTCCCAGCTCATAAACATTTACCGGCTCAGAACTATTTCGTGTGCAAGTGCATCGCTCATCAACCCAGCAGGAGGAGCACATTCCCAGACGCGCGGTTGTAAGAACCCGCTCAGTTCTTCTGTAGCATGCCCAGTGCCGCGTCCGCTCTAACTCCCAGCTCATAAACATTTACCGGCTCAGAACTATTTCGTGTGCAAGTGCATCGCTCATCAACCCAGCAGGAAGAGGACATTCCAGTTTGTCGGCACGCCGCGTCCTCCGTGCGGCCATCTTGGACAAAGGAAAGCAGCAAGCAGGTAAGCCCACATTCCTCATTGTTGTTTCTCCTACCTTCCGCTCATCCCCATATTCCACATTTCAGCCCTACACTGAAGCCTAGCGGTTTCACAAGTTTACAAGCGACGAACCAAACAACCATTTTGTGACAACAAACACAGTGTTGCCACCCTCTGATTTTGGTTTTCCTCCAGGTCCTCGTGCAAATCTCGAAAATTTTACACTTTTCAACCTTTTCCACCCTCAACATTTTATTTAAAAATAAGACACAAATGGGCTCAGCTGTACAATATAAACCGTCGATTTAAAGGTTCACGTTTTTTTAGCATGTAGATCTTTGTTTATGAAGGCTATACGCGAATTTTCGCGTCACGAAACTCGATAGTTTTCCAGATATGATTTTTTGAATTTTCTTACATTTCCATTATTTTGACACTTATTTTTGACATTTCAGCAGGTTTCGTAGTCTATGGCGGAAGTACGTTCCTTTTAACGGAGTGTGAAAGCTTGCTCTATACTAGTTTACGTATAAAATCGGTAACAAAATATGTTGACAGTTTCCACTGACGTAAAACGGAACGCAATTACGCGTCGGCGGATGTCCGACATTTTGTTTTTAGTCATTAGTCATCGTTCAATTCAAAGGGAATTTCACAGATTGGCTGGTGGAATTCTCATGGAGGAGGAAAATGAAAATTAATTTTAGTGACCCTTTTGAGGAACTGTTAAAAGCGGTAGAATATGTGTACAAAGTCGAGTAATAAATACCTTCATAAATAATGACCTTTGTTTTTTTTTGTTTTGTTTGATTTCAGTTTGACCTTTTTCTAATCTATGGAAAGAAACGCAAAGTTAGCTGTCTAAATATGTTGCATCTACATTTATATAACATAAAATCAATATTTTTCAAAATTTTTGTAGCTAATTGAGAGAGCGACTTCTGTACTGGTAGGTTCAAAAACGGTTCAAACACTTCAAAAACCGACCCAGAGCACCCCGACTCTATACAGTCTTTTGGCTACTACCCCTAGAGTGTATATAAAAAGCCGGAGGTGCGGAGGGAGGGCAGCCCCCGCCCGCTGTAATAAAGTGCAGGTAACCGTGCGAGCCGTAGCGGCTGAGGCTGGTCGCCGAAGGCAACCAAGAAGCCGAAGCTGCGGAGGTTAGCATGGGTGCCTGCACTTTGTTACGCAAGGGCGAAGGGGTTGCCCTTCCCGCAGCACCGGAGCAGCTGCTGAAGTAACTTTGACCAAAATTTGACCAAGTCCTTGAACATAACTTCAAAACCTCATTTTAATTTTTTGCAGGAATTATGTAATTTCGTGACACCAGATTGGGCTTAACCCCCCCCCCAACCCTCCCCCCCCCCCTCACACCTTAAATCGACGGTTTATATTGTACAGTCCTTCCCACAAATGAAGTAATTCAGTATAGCATAATTTTTCCCATTTTTGATAAAAAATTTTTGTAGTTAGACCAGTTACTTCTCTCAGACGCCATTTTCTTTTTACTTTTAATTAAATATCAGTTATTTATGTGCCTTACCACAAATCAGAACAAAGATTAAACCGGTTTATAACGCCACAACACGGGTTATAGCTATAGTTCAATGCAAAAAATAAACTTAGAGCACGAAGACTCGAGAGTCGAGAGTCGAGACGGGCACGTCTCTGCTTTCGCCCGCCGGCTTCACGCGTCACTCCTCTCTTGTTATCATGCTGTGTTTACCTTTAATTGGAGTTACACTCTACTCATTCTATAGGCTAATTGTAATTGTACGTTGAAAGTGTATCATCTGTTGGTAGACCAAATAAAAAAAAAAAATGTTGGACAGTGAAAAAAAAAAAAAAAAAAAAAGAGAGAAAAGTCTTGTTTTTTGCCAGCGATACATCTGCATAGGAAATTACGTGCTAATACGTGCGATAACCGGAACTCTTCCCGAATACTGCCCCTAAAAAAATCTTAGATTTGAGGAAAAATACCCTAAAGTGTAAACACTGAACCAACATACAATTCATAGATAAAGTAGGCTAACACCCAGTTTTTTTTAAGTCTCTTATATCTTGTGTGGCCGGGTAAAACGACTTTCATCTGTGAATTCAATTTAATCTAGTCCAAAGATCACTTTAGGCCAGACCAAATTTAGTTCGTTGACAAAACCGAATAGCAAATAAAAAGGACTTAACTTATTTTGGTCGTATTTTGGTTAGGTTAAGTTAAGGTGTGGTGTTTTACCGAATCGACACCGTTAAATCAAGAGGCGTTTTTTGGTTCCACTGTTTCACTCAGTACCTATTTAATTATTTTTTCTCATGAACAATTCTATTTTTGTTTGTGTTTATGACGTATGTTGACAGATAATATCTAGCAGTTTTGAGTGTCCATGTAAACTTACCTTGAGACTAGGTTCATGTGGTTACGATACTGTCATTCATATGCAGGGTATAAAAGTAAAGACAAGAATCCTTTAAGGGTGTGTTAGTATGATTGGTACTGGGATCTCTAAATAATGTACCAGCACCTCATAAAAAGACGATATTCTTTACTCAAAATACACTAATCGCGTGGACAGCCTCACGGTCGCTCGGATGAGGGGTGCGGGTTGCGGGGTGCAATTAGGTGTGTGGGGAGGCCGGTGAGCTGCGTAGCCATAGCTTAGAAAAATGATGGAATTTTTGGTGAAAATTCAAGGTATATATTTTTTTTCTTGTAATGACATCAGAATCGTGTATACTTTCATACACTAAAGGGATTCTTGACTTTGCATTTACACCCTGTATATGTAGTTGTCAAATTAAGATATCGGCGCACTTAAGAAGGCTCTGAGAGCCAACGGCCTTGAGCGTTCGCTACCTCCGCACCGCACCACACCTCTACAAAACATCGGAATAATGATACAGCGACATCTATAAGTTCGCAGCTAAACCACAATGACGCGCTGTCAGTGTCTAGGTCAGTAGCCTGGCATTACAGTCGTACAACACAAGCATTTGAAGCGACAGAGGCGGCAGTATTAAATATTAGACTTAATCATGTTCACCTATTTTCAGGTAGATAATCTAGTAACCTATTTTTATTAAAACTTATTTTATTTAATATGGTATATTTTCATTGTTTCATTGCCAAATCTCACTTAAGTGCCCTGCACGCAGGAGGATTGTGAGAAACCCGCCTTTTTGTAATTAATCAAAACTGATAACTTAAATTTATTAAAATTAGGTTGACATCATAAATATAAAAAAATATGTGAGTTGTCCGTTTTTTTAAATATTTACTTAAATTAAACTATTACCCCGCGTAACTACTTTGTTGTTAAATTAAACTGTTATCGCAGTTTTCATTAGATTTGAAAATTTTCATTAAAAATGAAAAATCTTTAAATGTAGTGGGAATCCCGGTGTGAACGAAGTTCTAACATACTATTAGCAAAAGTGTCGTGACGGTCGAAGCCTTGCACGTTTTTCGGTCTAGCTCTGCTGCGATAGTTCCAACAATAAAAACTTACTACCAAGCTTGGAAAATAGAAACAATATACAATGTTGACCCCCTCATAGGTCAGGAGAGGAATTGGGGGATGGTCCAGGGTACAGAAAAAACAAAACAAATTTCTGTTAGCAATTCTTTGGTATTTAATCATATTAAAAATAAAACAATCGTTTACATGTCTTCGAAATCTAAATACCGGCTACATGTAAATTAATTTACACGCAAAACATCTGGTTCTTCACCTACCCTTCTGGTTTCCTGGTCTGTTTTTTCGATAATCTTATTGCGATCGACTGTTTTAATGTTTTCTTTATTTTAATCATTTTTCTTCTTAATAACTTCTTCAATGTAGGAAGGGTTCCTTATCGGCATACCTCGAGGGTAACGGGGGTCAATAAGTTCTGGAAGAATGCAAACTTTGTAAAATGAGATGAGTTTTTTTTCCATTTTCTCTGAAATTGCGTGTTGTCTTTCTTTCTCTGCAGCCTGTTTCATAAATTCTACGCTAACATCTTGCCACTTCTGACTGAGAAAGTTTTGATTATTGATATACGTCTTTTCAGACATAATAGGTAAATTTAACGACGCTAAAATTTCCAGAAGTTGGGAATATCCAGCACCTATTGCCATTGTACCTGCAACCGCGCACTTATTCATTGGTAAATAATTATCTTGGCATCTATCAGCATCTACATAAAATACACCATTGCATAGACTAGACTTGATGGTAAATTTAGATTCTAGGCCATTTTGAGTTTCTCCAACTAATTGCAATTCGTTGACACTGCACCCAAGCAGTCCATGGTTGGAAATGTTTTGTATTTCAGTAATAAAGTGGCTAACGTCTATTATTCGTCTTCCAACTGTTCTTTTATTTGCTATTTCTTCATGTCCATACGAAATTAGTAACTGCAAAAAACATATAATGGTTACATATTTCCCAACAATAATAGGTTTAGATTTCTGTCGTTACAATATTATATCCATAAGGCCCAAAACGTAAACATAATTTTAGAAATCTCACAAGTACTTGGCTTAGAAATTTTAATTTTCTTTGACGTGGGCATTCACTAAATCAAATTTGAAAATCTACCTCTTCATTTTCAGTGTCACTAGAATCAGTGGAATCAAGTCCGGTATTTTTTAATGCTTCAGGTTTCTGAGTCAGGCATTCCATTTCTCCTTCTTCTTCCAGCCCAGCTTTATTTAATTCCTCGAGTTGCTGAGTAGCTTTTAGCCTGCAATAAAGCACACATATTAAAGACTCAACGAATTGTAAAATGGGAGCAATTTTGAGGGTAGTCATAGAGAATAGACAGGGAGTAATTTTATAAATGTTATTAAAATTATTAATTACCTATTGTAAAGTTTAAGAAATTATTGTTTGTAGGGTTTAAAAATGGCGTCTCTAGGTGACTTTCTTTTTAATTAAAAAACAAGATTCTGTTTTTAAAGACTTGAAAAGTAAATAACAAAATAAAAAACGAGAGCAAAAGTGTCATGTCGGTCGAAGGCTTATACTTTTTTCGGCAAAGCTCTCATTCGTCAAGTGTTTGTAACGTACGATAAGGAACTTCGTTCCAAAAACAAAAGTAAATGTAATATTAAAAATAACGGAATTTATTATTATTATTATTAATTTTTATTTGTGTCCATTCGGTGTAACACGACTTTACTTATTTAACAGGACTATTTAACTAAATTTAAGCGTGCTGTCTTCTTCTTTCTGTATCACAAGACAAAGACGGTACGCCTAAAATAAGGTTAGTCCTGTCAAATAAGTGAAGTCGTATTATACCGAATCGATACAATAATAAATATTACGTTATTCGAATAAGATGTCTTCAAACAGGAACACAAAAACATCACGACTATTCACTGAACCGTTACGTTCGTGTCTGTGGTTTCATAACTCTATGTATATATTTTACGTATCGGAGTTTTATCTGTCGATAAATTATGGAGATGTGATGATTCTGATATTTTGTGTTGAGTACAAATATCGTCACGACATGTATCCCCGAGGGGGTGTCAGAGGTGTTTCCGAGTGTGAACTATGCTTTTTAGGGCATGCAGGTTTCATCACGGTGTTTTCCTTTACCGTTCAACAAGTAACAAGTATTAGATACAAAGACTATGCACGATATTTAGAAAAAATCATAGGTGCATGCCCGACCGGGGATCGAACCTGGGTCTCAAAATTGGGAGGCCAGCGTTCTACCACCTGTGCTATCGCCGCCACCGAGATTTATTTAAATGACGTAGGTAATTCACAATCAAATCATGGAGTACTGGTAGGTACTTACCTATTAGCATCGTCATTGAGCTGTGATGTTGGAAATATCTTTTGGCTTCTCCGTGCCCGTCTAAAATAAAATAAAAATAGGTATATAAATAAACCTGCAGTATTTTACGAGTAAAGACCTGGGTAAAGGACTCGAACAAAAAAGCGACGTATTTCGAGAATTGTATAGTCTCTATTCGGTGGACCGAAGGGCGAAATCTGCGCCGCTTCATTGTTCAAGTTTTTTACCTCGTACATACATACACTCACGCCTGTCTCCCATAAAAGGGTAGGCATATACTACAGATTTCCATCTGCTACAATCCTGATACATCTCTTTCGCCTCTTCCACATCCATCAATCTATGAGTAATATGCTCAGTGGTAGAGCAATCGCCCGGCAAGCGAGAGGTCCCGGGTTCGAATCCCGGTTCAGAGCTCCTCACATACATATTTACTTTTCTTTCTGCGTTTCTATACTGCTATGATATAATATAAATTTATGAGTATTAAATATATTCTAATAATAAGTAATAGGTAACTACTTACACAATTTGGTGCATTTTCTGGGCGTTTCGCCTCCTCTGTAACTTATCCTTTTTGTATTTCGGCATTTTTGCACAAACACAGGTCTTATTACTGGAATACTCGTAGTGCAGTCAGTAAAGCCGATTCTGAAGGCTTTAATTTTAGTGCTGTCAAAACTAAATTTTCTTCATTCCAAAATAGTTCTTTAGTGTTTACAACAAGAGCTATATCACTTTGGAAAAATTTAAGTTTTGACTGCATTAAAACTAAAATTAAAGCCTTCAGAATGGGCTTTAGTATCTATCTACCACTATGATAAACAAAATTGACCAGAATTTACTTAGGTAAAAACTAAACTAAACAAAACGAAAGCGTCTTTTCGCACACAAAATTCACTATCAATATGTCCTTGAAAAAAAACAAATTAAAAATAAAACAAAGCGTCTTTTTGCACTTTACGAGTACAATATGTCTATAAAATTGTTCCATAACATAAATCTTCTCGTCTTCACTACCCACTACAACGATATACCATTCATAATACCTACTAAAAGAAATGGTCAATGGTGCAGAGCGGCTGGCGCGAGCACAAACGACACGGGTTCCACGTCGGACAGCCAGCGGCACACTGCCGGCCGCTCTCGCGCACAACTTTTGCTCTAGAATTCGTACCAATTGATGTAGTTATTTGAAAGAAAAATTAAAAAATGGTATTTTCAATATTTTTTTTTTGTGTATTATTTAAGTTATTAAATTATCTAACCATTAGTGTATTGTTCGAAAATAAATGACGTCAATTTGAGATGTAGATGCATGGAATCTTCAACTACAGTCATTCTTTTGAAAGCAGATGTCGTAAGACATTAATAACGTAAAAAAATAATTTCATTGTGGAACTTCAAGGCAAGATATTGGAGATAAGTGCTGTATTTTTTATTTATTTTAATTTCTTTTCACAAACGAGCTTAAAGTTCCTAAAAAGAAGCAAGAATCTGCATTTGGCTAGGGGATTTTAGTTTAGGGATGTTGATTCCTTCTAAAATTGTCGAATGGTGGAAAAAAAAATCGTTAAAGAAAAGATCGATTCACAAATATCGAATCAAAAGCGGAACAGAAATTCGCACAATAATAATTAATTTTTATTTATGTTAGTAATCTAGGTAGAAATTCATAAACGTTATTTTTTCCTGAGTTTATTGTAAGTAAAGATAGTTATTTTTTCACGAATAAAACATTAATCAAAATATTTGTTTAAGTTTTATTGCCAAAGTACCTTAAGATGCACATAGGTACATATATAACATTATTATTATGTTGATTTATCTACGTAACAACTTTTTGTAGTGCCAATAGAGAATATGCATGTCGTTTAAATAAGTAATACATTGCGTTCTTTGTATTCTATTTACTTAGAAGGATTTAATGATGACCATGGGAAACTATTTTATTTTATAGTTTTATAATTATTTCCATTTAAAAATACAAAATTGTGATGAAATGAAACGCAAATGCAAAACGCCGTCACATATACTATCAAACTCCGCTTATCTAAGGATACTTTCGCACTTGAAATGACGTCACAATTCGTAAAAATATAAGTACCCTTTGAAGGTTATTTCGGAAGTTCATTTTTATCTGTTTTTGGTGAATAGCAACTATAGTTGGCACCCGATTCAAAATACGTAAAAGGCCCACAGGATACCTTGTCCGCATGTGATGTTCGGGAGCGAACTTATAGGAAACGACCGAGTGAAACAGAAGCCGGTTCATTACTGACGTATAAAGTCGTAGGGAGGCACAGACCACTTATAGCTACATACCCATCACCTCACTAATTAGACACTCCACTTTTTACACTTGAATAGTTACAGCTCAGATTTATTTATTCACAGGGCAACAAAATATAGCAGATATATTTGTTCATCTAGGACCTACTCCATAGGAAAGTGAAAGTTTCATTTCGATATATTATGTAGTTTTCGAGATCTTAAGTAACAAACCAACAAACGAAGGATAGGATAGTGCAGATGTAAAAAAGTATACTCAACATGATTAGATTTAAGTAATATACAATTGCAGGTACCTTCAATAACTTTATTTTACAGACTCATACAGATAGGTACAATTTTAAGCACACTGTATTCTAGTTACTGTCTACTTCAAAATGTCACTGATTGTGTATGTGAAGGGGTCTCCACAGGTATGATTTAGTTTGTCTGGTGCTGGGCCCATCGATATTGTACAGAGAGACTAAACTCTGCCAGAAAGGGGCTTTCCACACAAAGGGGGGTTCTTATATACTAAAATTCCTTTCTGAAGGGTAAATTTTCATAGACTCACATTTAGGGGCACCTTTACTTTCTGGACGGGACCTCTGCGCTCGACACAATGGAACCCGGTTCACCTCCAGTCATTTGTACGGCCACGTTCTCACGTTGACCTTCGTCGCCCTCGGCACGTTGTCGAACCACTGGCACATCCAGCAGTTTTCGGGAGTTTACCTAAACACCAATATCTAACCCAGGCATGCCAATCCCCTAAGAAATAACACTTGTTTTATAAACGTGGAAATGAAATCCTTGTTCATCAATGTCCACCGTTAATAATATTTCGCGAAACTTTTCACGCACGATTCGGATCACAATTGATACTTATCAATTGGATTATTTCACCACTTTTTCACTGTTTATTTCCTTGAAATATATAATAATTACTTCAACACTGGTTGATTCTAATTTTAACACGTATCTCCTTGAGACCAAAATTATGACAGTAAACCCGAAAAAAACAACTTTGACATTCCACTTTTTTACAACTCGTGTTGCCATATCAATAAAATAGAATCTGACACATATTTGTGCGTTCCGAACGCTTTTAAACCGAACAATCCCCCGCTCCAGGCTGTTATCCTTATCAGACCGCTAGCTTAATAAACCGGGAGCCGGGAGAGAGTCGCCAAGACTCGTCACAGAATCAAACCTTCGACCAACACCTCAGCGGCGCGAGGAGTCTCATCCCCGCCAATTATCAACTTAATAATGCGACCACGTCGCCAATACAAAGAATTCCAAATTCGCATCTTTCAATAAGATTACATCCCCGATGACGCGGCGGAGGTGGGTCTTGGCCGATTTCACATAATAACCATGATTTAACTAAATACAATTATCTTCTAAAATGTATACATCTTTTCAAGTAATTTGCGGTACCCTTGTAATTCGTGCCGTTGTCTGAACTAATTAAAAAAGCAAACCTCTACGCGATACTAATCGGTCTAATGCAACGACGAAGGCCTCCATGGACAACGAGGACTCTAATCCCAAGTGGACGGCCTTGGTGGACAGACACACGAATACTCACAGGTACGCCTTAACAGTCCGAGCGTTGCGAAGGCTAGACGTTCGGACGAGGAACGGTCCCCCCACGTCCGTAGCTACTCCATCAAAGGGTCTCGACTGTGTGATCCCATCAGCTGGCAGATCTCCTATCTGCGGCTGCATCAACAAGGCTCGCCAGAGCCGTCTTTACCTATAGTGCAGGGTGTGCAGCGCACACGGGCGCAGGGTCTTAGGGGGCGCCGAACGCCGCTCGCGATACTTGCAAACAAAGAGCATGGTCACTCGCGGCGACCCAGTGCTCTCAAAGACCCTGCGCCCGGGCCCGTGTTATGGCCGAAGTCGGTGTTATAGTCGAACCATAGCCAGGGCCCAGTCTCTATTATCCTACTGTTAAGGATATGTCTAGCTAGATGCTGTCTGCATTTTCGCGGACATCGAAGCGTTAGATCACTGTATGATTTTTACACTGTGGCACTACACAATAACTTTTGTTTCAACGTGGAAACAAAAAAGTTGTGCCTTAATATTCTTGTAACCCCTTCCTAACTAAAAATGCTTTTTAGTTGTGCACTTAAAATTGCAACATTTGCACTTGAATTTCCGTTCATTGGTTAAAATGTAACTGTAAGTATTCCATTTTGACCGCGCGCCTACTAGAAGGCGCCAGGATTATGATTGCACACAGGCGCTATATGGGCTAAAGACGGCTCTGAGGCTCGCAGCCTGTAACAAGAAACACAGGAGAAGAGAACATTGCGAATTACCCGGCGAGTAGACAAAATCCAAAACTCTCGCTGTAAAATCGCCAATAACACGTTTCATCCCGCGTGTGAGTTACGAACATGTCGGTCGGACAGCAAAAGCCTCATCAAAGGCCCTCCTTGGGTAACGACAAAGGATGGCGACTTGCGTGCTCCGACCCGACGCACACCGTGCCGGTGCCACCGTCGCGACGCCCCAGCGTCTCAACGCACGGTGACCCAACTCACGGCGTCCAATCAGGAACTAGTTTGGTCCCAAGAACTAGAGCATGCACACGCAACCCGGGTAAAATCTGGGGTGTCCTATCCAACTACTGGACAGGCCAAGAAACCTGTTTCTTTAAGCCACTCCGGCCCCCACCATAAATGATGCGACACCAACTCCGGCGCTGTGCAGCCCCTAGATGCGCACTCTGCAGGATTACATTCACCTGGAACGTGCCTCCAATTTAATGTGAATAACTATATTCTGAATTTGTGAAACCCGGGTTCCTACAAAAATCTCTAAAGTATGTGGGGACGCGCGTAGCCATGCTAGCGCAACCTGACTATCCGACCATGCATACACGTCCTGAAATTCAACAGTGGCAGCCAACTCGCCATGTACATGGTCCAACAACCTTACTAAAAGATGAGCTCCACTCAATTCTAATTGAGGAATTGCAAGACAAGTACGAATGGGAGCCACCTTGCTCTTTGCTAAAAGAAATACAACATTGGCATGTCCTCGACGATCAATCGTTCGTATATATACAGCTCTAGGCACCAAAATCTAAAAGAGCCCTTACTCTAACTGAATCTCCCCCCGGGGGGCCCCAACTACTAACTAATATGGTGGGCCGAAGAACGGTCCTCGGCTCCGCACCGGTAGAGGGGCAGACAAATTATTGGGGGCCCGGCCCCTCCAATCCAGGGTGTATCCATTGCCCCATATATGGTGAGCGTATACACAATGCCATCCGAGGTGGTGCGTAACCCGCTGCCCTACCATATCTCGAAAAAGGCGGGTGATACTCTAACCGCGGATACTCGTGGATACACTGGTTCGGCAAACTGGGGTCCACTCATACTACCTTGAGTGGGGCCCCCGCCCGTGGAGCCCCCCCCCTCGGGGGGTCCCTACTCGGGTCCGCTGTCGCGGAAGCATGGGGTCCACTCCTAATATCCTGAGTGCGGCCCTGACCCATTGAACCCCCCCCCCATGAGGGGTCCCCCACCCGGGTCCGCAATACAGCCTCGTACCGCAGGCGCGCGATTCACACCACTATCAAACTGAGCACGACTCACGCGATGGCTCTCTCCACTCTCTGACGGGTGCGCTCCTAGTCCTTGAGAGGATCCACTCGACGGACGTGACTGATAGGTGGACTGCGCCGCGGCTCCCCCGCCCGTGGCGTGACCGTAGGCTTCAGACCTGTTCGCACAAATTAAATCATTATGTGGCCGGCCACATTCTCTACACATTCGCTGTCTGGAGCACTCGCGCGCTAAGTGGTCCTCTAAACAAAAATAGCACAGTCTATTAATTTTAACTAATCGCCGTCTGTCCACTACCGGTAATGCAGCAAAATCATGGCACTGCGATAACGCGTGTCCTGGGCGTCCACACTGGTGGCAATTTGGGCTCTCAGCAACAGCGGCCAGTGCAGCCAGACGTGCAGCAACGCGTCCCCGAAGCGGTTGCACTCCCTGTGGCCCCCTTCGCCCCGAATTACCGGCAGGTTCCCTGAAACTCCCGGTAGGTGGCGCCACCTCCGAAGTCGATGAAGATTCCACGGCCCTAGCCTCAAATTCTAAAAACTTCATCAAATCAGCGAAAGTAGGAAGAGCCTTGTTCTCCCTTTCCGCGGTCTCACGTTCGAAACGTGAACGAGTATCGGACGGTAACTTACCCAAAATAATGTGTACCAACAAGAACGACCACTCATCCACGGGCAAACCTAACATTTTTAACGCGTTACAGGCTACTGTAACCGGGGTCAGTAACTGCGTTCGAATTTGAGCCTTATTACCTAAGGTTTAAAGATACTTTATTCTTACTAAAGACAATATGTCACTTACATAAGAAGAGATCTTAATTAATTAATTATAGTTTCGTCCATCCGCACAGACAATAATTGAAGGTATTGAAGAAGAAGAATATTGAAGTAATTGAAGAAGCTCCGCAGTTCACTTCTTTGATCTTATAACCACCTCTCTAACACCAGTTATTATTTATTTAAAATATGTTGAGCCAATTTACGCTTGAAATCATTAAAGAGTTCAGAATTTTTAATTTCTGAGGGTAGATTGTTAAAAAGCTGTGCTCCCTCATATGTGAACATTCTTTTGCCGTAATTTGTTCGGATCTTTGGTAGTATGACGTAGCTAGGCCGTCTTGTGGAGCGTTTAGACACTTGCCTGTGCTGGATAAATGAGATTGATGTGTGAATTGATTTTCTTAATATTTTTCTAACAAGGATGCATGTGCTGTAAATATATAATTGTTTTAGATTCATAATGTTGGTTTGTTTGTATAATGTAGTAGTTGGTGTGAAGTAGGGATAGTGAAATAACATTTTGATTAATTTATTTTGGATGATCTGCAGACCAGATAAACTGGTCTTACATGCACTGCCCCATATTTCGATAAGATATATGAGATGTGATTTTATCAACGAATTATATATTGTCATTCGCACTTTTCGGGGGAGAGAACGTACAATGCCACGTAGAGAACCCATTAGTGAAGATAGTTTTTTCTTTAGATATTCAATATGCGGCTTCCACGTTAATCGGTTGTCAATTCGCAATCCTAGATACTTTTCTTCGTGTTTCTCTTGTATTGGCATGTTGTTGATTGTTAATGGGGGATATGTATCTATAGGTTTGTTTTTTGCTTTAAATATAATATAGGATGTTTTAGAGACGTTGATTGTTAACAAGTTTGACTGCAACCAACAGTTTAGAGCGTTCAAGTCTTCTTGTGCTAAAGCAATAATGTCACGTATGGAGGAACCAAAGTAGAATAGGCATGTGTCGTCTGCATATAGGGTTATATGCCCATGTAATCCTAAATCAGTGATGCTGTTTATATAAATTAAAAACAATAAAGGGCCTAAAATTGATCCCTGCGGGACACCAAAGGATATAAGTTGGGGTTCACTTTGATACTCGCTGATTTTTACTATCTGCTTCCTATTCATCAGATATGACTCAAACATACTGAGTGCAATGCCGTTTATTCCAATCGCGCTGAGTTTCCGTATTAGTAGGTTATGACTCATCGTATCAAATGCTTTCTTCAGATCAATAAAAATTCCTAGTGTAATCTTTTTACCATCGATATTCTGTCTAATCTTAGTGATTACATCTACGGTTGCAGCTAGGGTATTGCTTTTTGGCCTAAAGCCGAATTGCCGTTCTGTAATGTAGTTGATGGAAATTAAGTAGGATTCTAAGCGTTTATAAAGAATTTTCTCAAAAATTTTCGAGAGAACTGGAAGAACTGAGATCGGTCTATAATTGCCTGGGTCGGTTTTTAAGCCAGATTTGTAGATGGGAGAGACTTTTGCGATTTTGAGTGTGTCGGGGAAGTGTCCTCTCAAAAGAGCTTCATTTATGCATTTGGTTAGTTGAGGGACTATCAAAGTTTTCAGGCATTTGATAACTTTAGTGCTGATGCCATCCAAACCAGTACTTGAGTTGGAGTCTAAGTCATCTATTATTTTAGTTACTTCACTATCTGTAGTTGGTGCTAGGTCTGTTAGTTGTGTTGTTCTGTCTGAGGAACCTGGTGATGGGATGGTAGTATCAGTTTTGTGGATGTATGAAGGGATTTCTTTAGCCAATAGCGGTCCAATAGATGAAAAGTAATTATTGAAGGTATTGCAAATTACAGTGGGATCGGTAATGGTTTTTGAATCACTTACAAGTTTAGGGAGAGCACAGCTAGTTTTTAATTTATTGTTAGAGAGGTCGTTAATTAGACTCCACATCTTCTTGGGTTTGTTGCTGCATTTCTTGAATTGATTGTGGTAATACGAATCTTTTGTTGCCTTGATAAGATTAGCTGTAGTATTTTTCTTCATATTAAACTGGTTCTGTAAAGTGACATTTTCAGGGTCCTCTTGTAATTTAGCCCATAGCTCATTTCTCTGATTAATACTATCGATGATGTCCTGTTGTATCCAATCTTTTTGTGGTAGGTTTAAAATTTTTGTTTTAACAACTAAACTTTGGTCTATTTGTTCTTTAAGAGATTGTTTGAACTTTTCAAAATCTTGATATTCATCTCTTTGTGTATTTTCGACCACTCGACACAGTTTTTCATAACTTAGGCCTTTGTAACTGATCCGCTGCTTGCGGGGAGGTTTATATTTCTTAAGTGCTAGATGAATTTGTCTATGGTCGGATAACGAGGATTCAATCAGCGCAAGGTGATAATTGTCATTCTTCAAACTAGTATTGACGTGATCTAAAATAGATTTCCTTGTAGAGCTACCTCTTGTGTAGTGTTTTTTATTAATTTTGTTCAGTGTTTTGTATCCTGCTGAATTCAGAGAGTTAATATATTTTTGCTTTTGTTGACTTTTACTTAGTAAATCGATATTGAAGTCTCCGAAGAGTATTACTCGTTTCCTTTGATGGAGTTGTGACTCAAGAGTAGAAATAAATTCATCAAAATTTGTGTCGCCGGGGTTGTATATAAGACCAATATTCAACGCATATTTCTCTAACTTTAGCCATAGGTAGTTGTTTCCTCCAGAATAAGTAGACTCTAACAAACTATGTTTCAAGTCATTATGTACAAATGCCGATACTCCTCCACCTGTTCTGTCATCGCGAATGCTGTAATAATGCGTATAGTTTGGTAATCTGAAGGTTTGGGCATGTTCTTCGGATTTTATCCAAGACTCAGTTAGTAATATGACATGTGTAGTAGACGAGAAAGAACTTAATATGCATTTCAGCTCATCGAATTTGTTACATACACTCCGTGTATTTAAGTAAAGGAAGTTTAAGCAAGATTTTGTAGGTTGTAGATCTACATAACTAGTTATAATCTGGTACGTTGTGCTATCGTTGGTAGGGTTATTGCTCTTCTCTAGTTTTTTTTAATAGTACTCACAATGCTTGGCACGCCCTTTATGTATTTTATGGTGAGGTTATTTTCTCCATCGTTTTGCCGACGAGTTAATTCCGCCTTTAGATTTTGTAACAGTTTTCGTTGAGCTGGAGTTTCATCTGACTACATTTTTACATCTCCTGGTAATTTCTCCTTGCCTCGTAACAGCTGTTTAGCAGATGT
Source organism: Ypsolopha scabrella (assembly GCA_910592155.1). Lineage (NCBI taxonomy): Eukaryota > Metazoa > Arthropoda > Insecta > Lepidoptera > Ypsolophidae > Ypsolopha > Ypsolopha scabrella. Next base: position 12,486,934 of record OU342989.1, on the reverse strand, counting down.
AGAGCTATTAAAGCAGATTTTTATCCTACGATTTTTTGTGGGACTGTATTTTCCGATGCGGAAAATATTGTTCGGTTCCGGTATGTCCTTAAAATGTTTGTTAATGATATTTAGCACGTCCGCTTTGTCTTTTGATAACCGCTCCTCAGTGTTGGATGATGTCTGCTCTGGAATTCCTGCCAATATTATATTTTTCTGTCGGTTAGTGCGCTCTTGGAGTTCCTGCAGTATTTCCTCTTTACATTGTGGCTGAGATTCGGTCTGGTACTTTATAGCTGATACAGTCGTCTGGAGCTCACTAAGGTCGGAAGTGACAGAATTTAGCCTTTTTTCGCCTAATTGAACCTTATTTTCAAGTTGAGATAGATTGCTTTTTATTTGCTTTTGATCTACTGATAGGCTGGACATTGATGATTTGATATCGTTTATCTGCAATTTAACATCATTCATATTTTGGTTCATCGTGTTCATGGCTTGTTCATAGGTTGATTTCATGTCGGCAACATCATTTTTCAGGTCTAGGATGCTCGTGTTCATTTGCTTTGAAGAATTTTCATTAGATTGAATAAGCTTTTCCAGCAAAGTAGTGATACCTTTCATTTCTTCACGTAGCGTATTGGATTGACTAATACATTCACATCCATGGTCATCGGGTTGCTTCCTTTTTCGAAGGGTGATATGAGGGTCATTAGCAGTTTCTTTTAGAAGTTTAGATAGGTCTGGTTGAGACCCCGTACGAGGGGGCGAGCGCTGTACATTCATGTTTGGGTAAGTATCAGGCAAGTAACTGGAACGGTCTGAATGCGCTAACTTACGTTTCGACGAGTGTGTGCTCTGGATGTCGAAGGGACGAGTATATTGCAGGCTTCTCTTTCCCGCAAAGAAGCGTGTGGCGCCCTCACGCAGCACGTTCCGGTTAGTTTCACTCACACGCAGGTTCGAATTGATGTAAGTGCTATATTCACGTTTGATGAGAAATAGACTCAATATATTTAACGTTAATGGTGATTTTTGCTTACAGTATATTAGATTTATTTTAGTAAAATCAAAAACACGTCTGCTCTGCACGGATGGTACGATGGTACCTACCCTAGGCAAACTTAACAATTGGCTCGTATGAGCATCGGCCAACAGACGGACATTCTGATATCTATTATTTAATAATTCCCAGGCTATACTGTAATGATCGTCCTCTACTCTTAAATGTTGCACTAAGCTCTTTGCCTCACTTTCTAAAGTGGACATCAAATATGCCATCTTTTGTGCGTTGGTTAAATCCTGCCTACTGTCAACCAACGAGGTGAACATATTTTTATATGCCACCCATAGCTCCATGGTACCAACAAAATGTCCTAACTCCAAAGTAGGGAGCCTACTGTGCAACGATGTACCTTGCGCTGCATGTCTTACATCAGGTGTGCTCGAAACACCTGACTGTCGCTTTTTAATCAGACAGGCGACCTGTGTGACCTCGTTATAAATGTCCATTATTTGATCCATGTCATTATTAGGGCTAGCCATTACCTCCGGTGGCAGCTCCTGGTCCAACAGCTTCATGAGCGCCTGCTCAGCTTTCTCGAGGCGATGCTCCATCTGTGGGTACCGCTCCAGGACTGCATCGCCCCGATCAGCTCGAGCCAACAAGCCTTGAACGCTGACAAACCAGCGCAGCTGGCTGGCCAAGATGTTCCTCGGAGAAGTCTTCGACATTGCGTTAAACCGGGAAATCAAAGAAAATACCAACAATTAAAAACCGAACTAACGCTGGCACGAATCACAAACGTCCCCGTATACAATCCTATTGTAGACCCAAATATACTAGACTCTAGTCAGTATGTTAATTTCAATACATTAATACACAATACAACCCTGTTGTTCAATTATGCGAGTTCAACCAAAACCAATTTTTAATACTCAAATGTGTACAAACCAACACAATATCATAACTTTATGAACAAACAGACAGACTTTTTCTGTTGCTATATATCACTCAAACATTTTCAAATAAACACAATATCATAACTTTTTGAACAGACAGACAGACCTTTTCTGCTGCTATATATATATATAATCCATACAACATAAACCAGTTAGTTACATTTATGCTACACTTTTGACAAACAACTATGTCCAAGCCTCAATCGCAGGTGTCAAGAAGTTTTCCTTCAAAATAAACAATATAAACACAAACTGTAGCACTAACTAACAGTATATCCAAAGGTAATTGGCTTCTGAAAGTATGTAATCACATTAACCACTTGTTAAAGACTAAACATACTCCAAAACAAACAAATTTTAACAATTCAAAGTTGTAATATAACCTATGTACGTTGTTATAATATCACACCTAAGCGCTCGCTTAGTTAATATGATTCACTAACAAAACTACACATTACACATTAGCCCTGCTATGTACTTTGTAATTTATATAAGCCGAGGCTTTCAACAACTATATAACTAATAATTAAGCCGCTTCGCTTGCTAGCAATGGTTATGCTGTATGAATTTACAAACTATTATAATCCTATTGCCCGGGGTCATTATTATGACTAAACCGCGCTTCTGCTACCAAACAATTATATGTGAAAAAATCCCCCTCTCCACAGGTATGATTTAGTTTGTCTGGTGCTGGGCCCATCGATATTGTACAGAGAGACTAAACTCTGCCAGAAAGGGGCTTTCCACACAAAGGGGGGTTCTTATATACTAAAATTTTTTTCTGAAGGGTAAATGTTCATAGACTCACATTTAGGGGCACCTTTACTTTCTGGACGGGACCTCTGCGCTCGACACAATGGAACCCGGTTCACCTCCAGTCATTTGTACGGCCACGTTCTCACGTTGACCTTCGTCGCCCTCGGCACGTTGTCGAACCACTGGCACATCCAGCAGTTTTCGGGAGTTTACCTAAACACCAATATCTAACCCAGGCATGCCAATCCCCTAAGAAATAACACTTGTTTTATAAACGTGGAAATGAAATCCTTGTTCATCAATGTCCACCGTTAATAATATTTCGCGAAACTTTTCACGCACGATTCGGATCACAATTGATACTTATCAATTGGATTATTTCACCACTTTTTCACTGTTTATTTCCTTGAAATATATAATAATTACTTCAACACTGGTTAATTCTAATTTTAACACGTATCTCCTTGAGACCAAAATTATGACAGTAAACCCGAAAAAAACAACTTTGACATTCCACTTTTTTACAACTCGTGTTGCCATATCAATAAAATAGAATCTGACACATATTTGTGCGTTCCGAACGCTTTTAAACCGAACAGATTGTATCCTGGACTTCACGCACGCCGATGTAACCGAAAGCGAGGTCCTTATACCAAAGGACCAAAATTACAGGATGTGAAGTAAAGGCAAGTGTTCGCGGCGGTGGTTTTATGAACTCTCACATCCTGTCAAAGTTTTTTGATCCTTCGATATAAGGACCCTGGTTCGTTTCGGTTTTTGATTGTTATATTTGAATATTATATTTTTGAATTTGCATTTTTATACTGTTTAGTTATTTCAAACATATAATAATAATGATGAAAATGAGCTGGGTGACGATAGTAAATCTTATACTACAATTTATTTAATGTTCATGCCGTTTTTATTGCAATTTGAAAAAGTTCTTTGCATTTCTATTAAGGGGGTGGTCCAAGGCCGCTCTCCAAACAATCTTGTCGGAACCAACAACTGTAACACATTGAATCACTTTTTTTCTACACTTTCCATCAATTCTACATCCGCGAATAATCAATCTTTTCACAAAAAATAGTTTTTACCATCTACTTTTGCTATTTAATAGTTTCCATACATTTATGTAAAGAATTTAATAGCAAAAGTAGACAGTTAAATATTTTTATTATTATTTTAAACAGCTAACCTTAAAAGTAAAATATTTTTTTAAAAAACGTGTAAATGGAACGTGTAGAAAAAAGCAACACTTTGAAATTATTATGCTTTTGTCGTGGTTGTTGGTTCCTAAAAGTTTGTATAAAGAGCAGCTTTGGACTGTTAGTATCCAACCTACATAAATTATATTGTTACCACCTGTAAAAATTATTTATTTTAAGAAGAATAAAGAAAATTATAATACAATTTTTGTGCAACAATGAAGCCAAATAATCATTGCCATAGCTATAGCTCTAATTCCATCCACGCACTGTACAGTATTACTCGATGAATCAACTTCCAACAATTGTTGTATGTTTTTAAGAACAGCAAAACATTTGATCATTGACACCACTGCTGCAGAAAAAAACTGATTGACGCTATTGATACTTGGACCCAAAAGTTCCATTGTTATTTTATCCAAGAAGACTCATAACATCCTTTAAATAAACTATTAGATCAAATCAAATCAAAATCTACAAGTCAAAGTTAATCTTTACAATATAAAAAGGTATCCTTAGAGTATAAAAAAATGTATACTAATAAGGGAAATACATACAAAAAATATTTAGGTCGGGCTACTAAAATGTAATTATAGACCTGGATAAAATAGAGAAATCTAGGAATTAAAATATTACATATAAATGATTATATTACATATAATTGCAATGAACAAAATACTACATAAAAACCGTTACAATCATTGCAAGACAATTTGTAAATACCAGACTGTTGTCTGGTAACACACACCGATACTGTAATACCTTCTTCATCTTGTCACCCTTGGGAACATAAGCTTGCAGCATTTCGTTGTTATGTTCACAGATTGATGACGGTGCCTCTAAGTCCTGACAACTTTGAAAAAGAACTCAACATAATATATCAGATTGCTGTGAATAACGGGTATAGTGCAAAAATGGTTGATAGATTAGTCCACAAAAAACAGAATATCATTATTAGAAACAGTTTGTCTGCTTTACAGCCTGAAAGTACGAGTGTTCAGAAATATAAAACAAGCATAACTTATCTGGGTCCAATTTCTGAACGGGTTGCGAAGATTTTTCGGCGTTGTGGTGTTCGCGTTGCATTCAGAACCAAAAATAAGATAAAGCGTATTTGCAATGGTAAGGACAAATTAGATAAAAAACAACAGTCTGGTATTTACAAATTGTCTTGCAATGATTGTAACGGTGTCTATGTAGGTCAAACAGGTCGCAGTTTTGAAACTAGGTACAAAGAACATATCTCAGCCCATAGAAATAATCATCCTAAAAAATCACACTTTGCAAAACATCTATTAGAGTCCGGTCATAGTTTGCCTGATAACCATTCATTTGAAGTAAAACATATTTGTAAAAAAGGTTTAAGAATGTGTGTGTTAGAACAATTAGAAATACTAAAAAACAAGAATAACCCTGATTTACTAAACGAACAAACTAACTTTACCACTACCCCACTGTTACGCATGTTTTCGTCTCCCCATTTTCCCCACTAGTCAGGCCGGTGTATAAAAGGCGAGTTTTGGTCGGCGGCTCGTCACTAGCTGCTGAGCTGTCGGGCGAACAACATCAGTTGCTGCGGAGCGGCTGGGCGAGCAACACATCAGTTGCTGCGGAGAAGCCGGGCTAGCAACACATCCCGAGGATGCCTCGTTCAGAGGCGAAACACGTGTCGATAAGTTTTCTTGCTTGTTATTTAAGATTGCTTTGCTTGTATCGCTTGCTTGTTGCATGGTTTTATGCCCGGTGCACGAGTCTGCATTTTGAATAGCACGACAAGAATTGTTTAGCGGAATATTGCAAATTATATTCATATATCCTTTACTTAGTGATGGACTTCCGCAAGGTAACGCCTATTTCAATTAATCATCCAAGGGAAATTATTAATATTTTTTCTGACGCATCTAATAACTTGATAAATAAATTCACATGGGGCCGTAACTCCATCTTTTAACATACCTATGTTGGACAAATAAATTATATTGATTGATTGATTGATTGATTGGTTGATTAATATATTAATTTCTTTAAACTTTTCTCTTAATGAATCTCGGTACTTCTTAATGCTATGAAAATAACTGAAATATACTAATCTAGCAGTATCTTCATCAGTAATCTGCCTTATGCGTCTAACAGCGTATGCGGCTGAACTAAGTCTCCCACAGAGAGCTTTTATGTGGGGACCCCACTGAAGACGAGAGTCTATAGTAATACTTAAAAACTTAGTTTCGTTAACTAACGCCAGCTTGGAACCCTGCAAAAATAAACTGACATCTACTTGAATAACATTTGGTACAGTAAACTTTATACATTTCGTCTTTTTTGCATTTAGAACTAAATTAATTGCAGTGAACCAATCAGGAGTCAGAGAGAGAGTTGAATTCGCTTCATCAAGAATATCTTCATGTCGATTCACTTTAAAAATAAGTGACGTGTCATCTGCGAATAGAACTACGAGTATCTCAGATAAGTCTTTAACTAAGTAAGGAAGGTTATTTATGTATATTAAAAACAATAGGGGCCCCAACACGGAACCCTGCGAGACACCCATTTTGACTAATCCTTCAGATGACTTTACTCCATTAATGTCTACCTTTTGAATCCGGTCACTAATATCCATATTGATCTAATTTACATAAAAGTGTTTTATGATTAACGCAATCAAAAGCTTTTGAGAGGTCACAAAATACACCGAAAGCATCCAGCTTTGCTTCCCAAGTGTCAAATATGTGATGGACTAAAGCAACTCCTGCATCAATGGTTGACCTCTCTTTATTGAATTCATAATGTGATGTAGTGATGGGATACCTCCTATTTTTGTAAAATCCTGTGCTGATCAGCTTACAGTTCCACTACCGATTATTTTCAAACGCTCTCTCTTGGAGGGAGTAGTCCCTTCACGCTGGAAGCAAGCATTTGATATTTGTGAATCGATCTTTTCTTTATCGATTTTCTTTTCCACCATTCGACAATTTTAGAAGGAATCAACGTCCCTAAACGAACATTTCACTTCAATTAAGTGCGCCCATATCTTAATTTGACAACTTGCCTTTACTTTTATACTCTGCATATGAATGACAGTATCGTAACCACATGAACCTAGTCTCAAGGTAAGTTTACATGGACACTCAAAACTGCTAAATATTATCTGTCAACATACGTCATAAACACAAACAAAAATGGGATTGTTCATGAGAAAAAATAATTAAATAGGTACTGAGTGAAACAGTGGAACCAAAAAACGCCTCTTGATTTAACGGTGTCGATTCGGTAAAACACCACACCTTAACTTAACCTAACCAAAATACGACCAAAATAAGTTAAGTCCTTTTTATTTGCTATTCGGTTTTGTCAACGAACTAAATTTGGTCTGGCCTAAAGTGATCTTTTGACACGATTAAATTGAATTCACAGATGAAAGTCACAGATTAAAGAGAGATATCGTTTTACCCGGCCACACAAGATATAAGAGATTTAAAAAAAAACTGGGTGTTAGCCTACTTTATCTATGAATTGTATGTTGGTTCAGTGTTTACACTTTAGGGTATTATCCCTCAAATCTAAGATTTTTTTAGGGGCAGTATACGGGAAAAGTTCCGGTTATCGCACGTATTAGCACGTTATTTCTTGTGCAGATGTATCGCTGGCAAAAAACAAAACTTTTCTCTCTTCGTGCTCTAAGTTTATTTTTTGCATTGAACTATAGCTATAACCCGTGTTGTGGCGTTATAAACCGGTTTAATCTTTGTTCTGATTTGTGGTAAGGCACATAAATAACTGATATTTAATTAAAAGTAAAAAGAAAATGGCGTCTGAGAGAAGTAACTGGTCTAACTACAAAAAAATATTATCAAAAATGGGAAAAATTATGCTATACTGAATTACTTCATTTGTGTCTTATTTTTAAATAAAATGTTGAGGGTGGAAAAGGTTGAAAAGTGTAAAATTTTCGAGATTTGCACGAGGACCTGGAGGAAAACCAAAATCAGAGGGTGGCAACACTGTGTTTGTTGTCACAAAATGGTTGTTTGGTTGTTCGTCGCTTGTAAACTTGTGAAACCGCTAGGCTTCAGTGTAGGGCTGAAATGTGGAATATGGGGATGAGCGGAAGGTAGGAGAAACAACAATGAGGAATGTGGGCTTACCTGCTTGCTGCTTTCCTTTGTCCAAGATGGCCGCACGGAGGACGCGGCGTGCCGACAAACTGGAATGTCCTCTTCCTGCTGGGTTGATGAGCGATGCACTTGCACACGAAATAGTTCTGAGCCGGTAAATGTTTATGAGCTGGGAGTTAGAGCGGACGCGGCACTGGGCATGCTACAAAAGAACTGAGCGGGTTCTAACAACCGCGCGTCTGTCTCGGTGTCACTGATGCAACTCTCCAAGGTCACTGCGGTCGCCGACCGTGTTTGATATTCCGTGGCGCCCTTTAGCGGATAAACGTCGCGTTAGCGCGAACATCCTGGGGTGGGGGCGGGGCTGAGGCTCCTGAGCTGAATCCAGTGGCAGCCTGGCTATTTTGAACACGGGCCTTCGCAGATGTCCATGGGCTGTGTCCAGGTCTACCACTCAGATCACTCCATCCTTGCCCGGTATTGTGCGGAGAATTCTCCCCAGCTTCCATTGGAGCGGAGGCAGGTCATCCTCTTTGATGAGGACCAGTTCACCCACTTGAGGAGGGGAAGACAGGGAGAGCCATTTGGAGCGGGTTTGCAGGGTATGGAGGTAGGACCTTGACCAAAGTGTCCAAAAGCGCTGAGAAAGGGCTTGGATGAGCTGAAAGCGTCTGAGAAACGATATGGGCCGATCGTTAAGAGAATGCTCAGGTAGAGCGGTGAGCGGACGTCCAATAAGAAAATGTCCAGCTGTGAGTGGCTCAAAGTCTATTGAGACTGAAGAGATGGGGCAGAGGGGTCTCGAGTTGAGTACTGCCTCGATTCGTGCTAAAAGAGTTGTAAATTCCTCAAAAGTGAGGTGCTGTTCACCTATTACCCGATACAGCAATTGCTTGGTGAATTTCACGTTTATTTCGTGCAGAGCACCAAACCAGGGCCCTTTGGGCGGGTTGAGTAACCAAGTTATATTCTGACTCGCGAGCTTGTATGTGATCGCATCATTGTTTAATTTGAGAAAGTCTGAACTTCAATGAGCTAATTCCTAGCACCTATATAGTTCATGCCGCAGTCTGAGCAAATGAGAACCGGGGTACGGCGACGTGAGATGAAGCGTTGTAAAGCCGCAAAGAACGCCTCCGTCGTAAGTGCCGATACAGGCTCGATATGAACCGCTTTCATCGCGAGGCAAACGAAAATGCAAAAATACGCTTTTATAAGTTTCGCGTTTCGCAATGTGCTGGACCGAATAAAGAAATGGCCGGCGAAATCTGTCGTGACGTGGCTAAATACTGGCTGTGGGGTAACCCTGTCTGCAGGGAGATCAGCCATGAGCGGAGCCGTGGGCTGAGCGCGACACTGGAAACATCTGATACATTTAAACACGCGATGTCTAATAATGCGACGAGCTGATAGAATCCAGAATTGCTGGCGTAATATGGCGTGTAATGTGTCAGCTCCAGGGTGGCAGTGTATTTTGTGATAGTGGTCTATGATGAGATCCACGAGCGGACTTGAGCTGGGTAGAATAAGTGGGTGTTGAGCGTCATACCTAATTGACGCGTGAGAGAGACGACCACCGACTCGCCAGAGGTCGTCCTTTATAAACGGTGAGAGGTGTTGGAGACGAACTAGACAAGGTTTGTCAGTCCGCAGACGGTTCATATCCCCTGCAAACTCATTGTGCTGAACAGAGCGGACCCAGTGCAACAGAGCGTCTCTGCGTTCACCAACTGTGATCGGACCAGAGCGCTGTTCAGCTGGGCTGTGCCGACAATTGAAATGAAGCGTTGCATGCAAGCTGTCACACCAAGGAGCTTGATGAGTGAGCTGAAACGAGTGAGCAAGTCCAGATCTAGGTCCGGGACTGCTATATGAGCTGGTACCTTTTTTGGCTTAAGGCCTGGGAAAGTGTGAAGGCCTAAAGAGGGTGGCATTTTGGGCCATGCGCAGGGAGGCTCTTTGAGCCAACTGGGGGACCACCAGAGATCATGAAGTGCGAGAGACTGGGCAGACATTCCCCTGCTGGCACAATCAGCAGGATTGAGTTTCGTGGGCACATGTCTCCACGTATCGCTGGTTGAGCTGGCTGTGATCTTAGCCACTCGATTGGCTTCGAAAGTCTGTAGCCTATGAGGAGGAGTATTGAGCCATGCCAGGACTATGGTACTGTCGGACCAGCATGTGTGTGTTTGAATGGGGATATGAGCTGACAATTGGGCTGACACTCGATTCATGAAATGGGATAAAAGAACTGAGGCTTTCAACTCTAACTTGGCAAGCGGGTTGGTGAGCGCGGTGCCGAAACCCTTGCACCAGTGATGCCGCTGCCCATCACCAGTTTGATTTATATAAAGCCCGGCAATTGGGGATGGATATACCGCCATCCATCGGTCCCAGGCAATGGTGGGCCGCCTGGTTTTGCCTGAGAGCTGTTCTCTTACTCTCCCCCGAATAACTTCGGGAGGATTTGCGAGTAAGATGGTGGTACCTTTACAGTCGAGCCCGGCATCAGCTCTACGTGTACCTATAACTAAAGGACCTGGTTGTGATGGAGTGCATCCTATCTTCTTATCTCAATGTGCTAAAGCGTTATCAGTACCCCTCTCAATTATATTTGATAAATCTTTACAATCTGGAGTATTCCCGTCTGTCTGGAAGCAAGCTTTTATAACTCCAATTCATAAGAAAGGTTCTAAGTCACGGATTGATCATTATCGTCCTATATCAAAATTAAATACTATGAGTAAAGTTTTTGAAAAAATTGTGTACAACCAAATTTATCCTGTAATATCCAGCGCTATATCTTCTAAGCAGCATGGTTTTATGAGAGGCAGGTCAACCACATCCAATCTTGCTTGTTATACTGATTTCTTGATTAATAATATGGAGGGAGGCGGGCAGGTTGACGTGGTATACACCGATTTTGAAAAAGCTTTTGACCGAGTCGATCACGTCATTCTGCTCGCCAAGCTTCAGTCTCTAGGAATTCATGGGGATTTACTTCGATGGGTAGAGTCCTATCTGAACAACCGTTCACAGGCTGTAGTACTCAGTGGGTATAAATCTAACTTTATTGCTATCCCTTCCGGAGTGCCTCAGGGCTCGCATCTTGGCCCTCTCTTTTATAACGCCTACATTTATGATATCTACAAAGTTATTAATAACTCTCATCACTTACTCTACGCTGATGATAAAAAGGTTTATCTAAAGGTTGAAAACCTCGCTGATTGTGAATTATTACAAGATGATCTCAACAATTTAAATACATATTATGAAAGGAATAATATCACAATCAGCATTAGCAAATGCCAATGTATATCCTTTAATCGTAAAAACAATCCTATTACTTTTCAATATAATTTCAATGGTGTTGTAATTGAGAGAGTCAACATTGTCAAAGACCTAGGTGTATTACTTGATTCAAAATTGATTATGAATCATCATATTGATGCTGCTGTTCTGAAAGCTTACCGAAATCTGGGATTTGTAATACGTACTTGCAAAGCTTTCGAATGTCGTTTCAGTCTAATGATAGTATACTTTGCTTATGTAAGGAGTATTCTAGAATACGCCAGCTCTGTTTGGTCACCTTGTTATAAGACTTATGTCGATAGAATAGAGCGTATACAGAGATGCTTTCTTAAACACGTTAATTTTCGTGAAAAGAAAACTTTTAAGTCATACACCGAAAATTGCCGATATTATAATCTATTATCACTAGAAGAGAGACGGACAGTTATAGACATGGGACTGTTGTTCGATGTGTTACGCGACCGCATCAACTGTCCTGAGCTCTTGACAAGATTAGGACTGTGGGTACCTGGACACCGCTCACGTCATACAAAGATGTTATATGTGCCTAGGCACTCAACTAATTATGGTAAAAATTCAGTCCTTACCAGACTTTCGAACACATATAACCAGTTATTTAATGACGTGGAGATTTTCTCCGCTTCAAAAGTTAGATTCAAATCTGAAATGAGAGTGGCTCTAAAAAGTATTTCTGATGATAATTCTTGATACACATCGTGTTGTGTATAGTTGCTAAAACTACCTACTTTAAAATTTATATTTTTACACTTTACACTATATATAAATATATTTACTTATATAGATAATATATAATTTACCATAATATTATGTATACCTACCTATATATTAAATCCTTTATAACTATTTATTTAAAAACACGAATTACCAATAAAATTGCATACCTGCCTGTTAGACATTCCTTGATCTATTTTTTGAAATACGTTGTAATTGATTTACGATATTCACAAAATTAATTTTACTACTTTTTGAACTCATTGTCTAAGTTTTGATTTTTAGTGAAAACCTGTTATTGGCCTTGTTTATGTATCTAACTATAGTAATATCTCATTGTGTGATCGCTGTTGGTTTTCCAAATAAACGATAAAATAAAAATAAATATGTGGTGTCAGTCAAATAAAGAATGTAGCTAGCGGTGTCGGGCCGTAGCAGCCATGCCGTGCAATGACGAAACGCCCAATGTAGAACAGAAGTGAAGTGAAACTAACATAGTTATACTCGCATAATTAAACTTTATTTCCTTGGAAAAATTTGATTATAATACATGTATGTTAGTTTGTAAGCAATATATGGCCACAGTAAAGTTGCCTAATAGTAACGTTTTTTAAATTGAAATTTTAAAGATATCATTATCTTCCACTATATATTAAATTGTATCGCAATACAGATACAAAGATACATCTTATTTTGAAAACAACGCAAAGCTTGATTTTTATTTTCCTTCTTGAACATTTAATGTTGATACTGCAACACATGAACTATTGTCCTTGTATTCAACTTCAGTTTTAATATTTGCTTCCGGTTTCTTTCCTCCTGCAAATGAGAATACATATTTCAAAACAAGCCTTCATAGAAGTCAGCTGTGCCGCTGACCCAAAACTACAAATGAAACAGTAGTTTATGCTTTATGTGCGGTAAGGAGGCAATAGCTTACGAGAACGATTTGAAACACGAGGGATAAGCGAGTGTTTAAAACGTTACAAGTAAGTTATTGCCCTCACTCACGTGTATCATACTACGTTTTTCAATGCATAGTGTCAGTAAATAAATAAAACTTAATTAAAGAAACAAACAATAAATACTCCAAAAGAACTTTAGGTGGGCATTCTTTTTCTTTGCAAGCAGGTTGCCAACTTGACGGAAATATACGTAAGCTGCTTTCAGTTTGATGCGTTCGTAGCTCATTTCTGTCAAGTCTATCTATGGTAGCCCAGCCTCAATATTTTTTGTATGTATTTCCCGTATTTATTTATCAACTTGTTTGTTCGTTGCATCATTTACAAATAGTATTTTTATTCCTAGATTTCTCTATTTTATGTAGGTGTATAATCAAATTTTTGTAGCCCGACCTAAATATTTTTTGTATGTATTTCCCTTATTAGTATACACATATTATTTTTTATATTTTTTTATTCTAAAGATATTTATTTTAGAGATTAACTTTGACTCGTAGAAAGTATACTTTATGTATCTATTTTACAAAACAAATATTTTGATTTTGATTTTTGTACACAAGAAAAGACTGGCAACTTTTCTTCAATAACTAAAAATATATAAAAATAAAACACTAGTGTGGTAAAGTTGACTTTGAAAACAGTTTTGAAGCTTATAACATAGTTCTAAACGAGCACTTGCATTGAGAAAATATTAACATGTGAAAATATTTATCTCCAATTTCATATACAACTGGTACACCTTTATATTTAATTTAATTTAATAATCACCCGACACGTTTCAAGTTTGGACCCCCGTGTAACTCAGTACTTATTTGAGTTACACGGTGGAGTGTCCCATATTTAAGTATTTATTTTTTGACGCATACTCTCTCGTTTTATTCCATAGGTCCTAAAACAGTTGTGAGTTATGTTCGAATGGTTATATGCAACGACCTTAATGTATTCACTAGACAAGGCGTTCCGCACTGAAACATTGCACTTTAAAGTTTGGATAAGTGACTGAACCTCGTTTAGTCGCTTGCAAGCGAGCGAGAGAAGTGGACGCTATTTAGATAACGCCCCCAAAGCTGAAGGTACGATAGTCATTTTATATTTATTTTGGGTAATTTACTAATTTGTTTCGTATTAGTTTTCCAATAAAGCAGTATTTTATCGTAAAAACGCTAGTAGCCATTTCGTATATCCATCTCGCTTACTCATTACCAGAATCATATTAGAGCGAGTAGAATTGCCAGTTTCTCACAGATTAAAAGAAATATGTATTACAGATGTGACAAACTTACGGTGGGAATAAATATTGAAAATGCAGATAGAACTGCCTCTTTTTATGGTTCTGTGCCGACGGAGTGCCAAACTGGATCCTGTTACTGAGCCTCCGCTGTCTGTCTGTCTATCTGTCTATCTGTCACAAGGGTTTACCAAGAGTTTTTGCGCCGCGATAAGAAGCTAGTTGAAAATACTGTGGCTTCTATCACGGCGAATAATAAAATTTAGACAGGAGACAGTACTGGAACTAGGAATAGTAAGGCAGTCGTATTTGGGCTCTATTTGCTAAAATTGTTAAACAATTAATTCTACATAACGTTGGCATACGCCGTTATTTTATTATTATTATTATTATTATTTCAGATGTCAGAAAGAAATCACCCCTTTAAAAAATGCCAAATTGCATTCTTCGATACTGCAAAAATTATTCTAGGAAGACAAGAAAATCTGATGGCGTAACGTTTCATAAGTAATATTTTTCATATTTTTATCATTCCTCTGTCAATTTGAGATTTTTGTACCTTATTCGAAAGCTAGTAAAATGCAGATATTTTCTAGCTATTACGCGCGCAACCTAGCTTTTTTGTGTAAATCTTTTGTAATTTTTAAGAATTTTTAATTGTTGAGGAGCACGGTGTCAAGGTTTACGTCAAAAATGTGCATTTTAGGGCTATTGTTTATTGGTTGGGATGTTATCAAAGCGCAACAAATGTAAAATAATGGCTGGTTTTTTAAATATAATTTATTAGTTTACTTAAGAAAAAAAAAACAAAATATCTCAGAAATGGTTTACTTTTGCATACGGCATTATATGGTCGAATCGACTGCAATATCTCTCTTCTACAACCCCTTCAACGGATCGCATCTAATTATCAGTCATCCTGTATACGTGTATGGGCATATTTTTTCAACTTTATTCTAATAAATGGTTCATGAAAGAGTATTAATGTTTAATTTATTGTACCTAAATAATTTCCATCTTTTAAAAGTTTTGTTTTACTTCAAATAAACAGACGTTGGAACGAGACGAAACGGAATTAGGTAAAGCTTGTTTCGTATCGCATCTGCGCGGGCGCCCGCATATTCACCTATTCATCCATTTTACACGTAATTTCCCCGGCCGCGTTCAGTTTCATCGTCAGAGGACGCCCGCCTTACATTGAGAGTAGGATAGCAACTGCAAATTCTACGCGTGCAAAAGAGATGTCAAGATAAGCGGGCGTGATCCGACGATTAAGCGGAACAAACCCCTAACTGTGACATAAGTTTAAGGCGAGGCATTGATAAACTTTTAATCCCAAATCGGCGCCTTAGGGGAGTGGAGTGAGGGGTACTTACACCATACAAATATGCGCTCATGAACTAGCTTATGCCGTAAGGTCGTATGCGGCAAAACAGTATTTTTCATTTAAAATGACAACTATAAGTAATTTAATAAATCCAGTCGGCCATATTGAAGTGTATTTGCATACTAATTTAAATAAAAAAACGTAGAGGCTTCATTCGCTCCCGTTTGTCAGTAAAATATAAATTTCTGTTATAAAAGTGGTTTTCTAAATATTTTTTTCTCTGCTATGAAAATTAATCAATCAACTAAATCTTCGGGCAAAATGATGTCAATGAAATGTTTAATCCATTATATAAATTGGTAATTACATGTGTTTTTTTATTGCTGAGAAAAATGGAGATCCATTTCGCCAAAATTTCGTGGCGTCGCCTTAACAGGGAACTGTGAGTCCATACAGGTCGTTGGTTATATGTGAGGAATTTTGTATTTTCGCAAAGTAAGAAAAAATAGCAAATTGTGTAATTTGCAGTTTTCTTACAATATTTTAAAGTTACTCTTCTAAAAACAAATATTCATAAAAAGCTGCGATTGAATTAAAATATTCTGTCCGCATTTGGGAAATTAAGAGGCCTGTAGTCGGCGGGTTGAAGTCAGACGGGGTCGTTATGCTTGCTATTTCATTCTACATTGAACTTCGGATTATAGAGCACTGACTGACTGACTGTTAAGGTTGGCCCGAACGTTCATTTCCCGAGCTCGTACGGAACTAATCGAACGCGATGTAAAAGGCAAGCTAACGCGAGACAACATTCATGTTTTGAAAAAACTCGAGAATGGTCGAGAAATATCCCAAAAAACGAAATGAAACAAAAATATTTTTGAATAGTTTAAAATATACTATGCTGTGAAACTAAAATTATTTGATTTGTTGTATCGCTTCTAGGACATTACGGTTTATAAACATTCATCAAAATAATGTGTATAATCGAGGACTTTTATACGCTTGTAACTTTTGTATGTATTTGATTTTGATAAATGTTTTAGTTTCACGTCATGGATATTGTATGGGATATGTTTAAAAAGAAAAAATAATAAGCAAGTACCTTTAAATAAGGATATTATCAGCGAACTGCGCTAGTATGGGAGTTCAGGCGAATAGAGTCGTCTTAAGTTCCCGCTTGAAATACACCTCAACAAAGATTCTAATTTCCAAAACAAAAATATTAATTTTTAATATATCTTATTACAAATTAATAAAACCGTGAATTACATTTTGTAGTTTTGTCATACTGGGGGAAAATACAAAATTTCTCACATGTTTCCATGTTGGTACGAGTTGAAAACTTATTTTAAAAAGTGTTTAAGGGCCTATGTAATAAGATGAGAGGGTATTTAAGAGTTAAAAGCTAAATACTTCAAAATATGGAACATTATAGTACACGGGTATTCAAATATTTAGGTTGATTATATATTTCGATGGCCCTCACAAATAAACGTGCAAAAGCTCGTGCAAATTTATAGGAGACTAGCTTCTGCCCGCGGCTTCGCCCGCGTGACCTGCAGGAAACAAATGTTTTTTTTTTAGAAACAAACATTATAAGTGCTCTCACCCCTCCTCAATTGAATATAGATAGGTATACAAATTGACAATCTCCCAAGCAAAGCAATAAGGACGACGTTTTCCGTAAAACTAAACTATTCCGTGTAGGATTTTCGAAGCCTCATTAATTTTAATTGACGAGTGTGTGTACCAATTTTCGAGTTAATCGACCCAGAGAATAAAAAGTTTCACAGAAAATTCAACCCCCCATTTCACCTTCTTGGGGGTAGAATTTCCAAAAACCTTTCCTTTGTGGATACATACACTTCACAAAGAACACACCCTCCAAATTTAATGTCTCTAGGACCAGCGGTTTAGACTGTGGCTTGATTATCAGTCAGTCAGTCGGGACTTAGAACCTTATATCTAAGGGGTGAAATTTCGAAAATCCCTTTCTTAGTGGATACCTATACTTCACCCTCCAAATTTCAAATCTCTAGGACCAGCGGTTTGGCTGTGCGTTGATATATCAGTCAGTCAGGTCAGGACTTTGAATTATATATATATATATATATATATATATATATATATATATATCTATTGTAGGAGTTTCTGGGTACAATACTTTAGTTGACCTAAATGTAACACACATTTTTTTTAAATCGAAATTTGCGTACATTTCTGAAAAATAAGCCTCACGAACCTTATCCTTCCTAAAAACAAAAATTCTGACTGCGGGGAATATTTTTCCACTCACACATTACAAACTTCAAATACAATATTAAATGGCCTTACACAAAAAAAAACAAATTAGTAGAAAGCATTTTTGTGTATCTTTAATCTCCAAAACTATGAATAAAACTATGAAATAGTACATTACGATACGAATCACACGAGTCGAGAAAAAGTTTCTCGCACGAGTTTCGTATAATATTTTATAGCACAAGTGCGGAAAATGCCGACTTTACGTAAAGCGGTCATTTTACGCACGGTGTGCTATAAATTGATATTAAGACATACCAAAATGAAAAAGCTTACCTAATATAAGTTTGTACAGGTTCAGCGCAGGTTGTTCAATAATTACTGCTATTATGAAAGCTATGATCACTGAAGCAAAAAACGCAGTCAAAAAGAATTGAAACTGAAATGAAAACGGCAAAAATTAGAATTTCTGGGGGCACGGTAGAATGACTTAGAAGCTTCAAATTTGGAATACAATTAGTGTTTAATATATAAATCAAGAAAAAAACAAAATATTTTGCAATTTCAGTCCAGTTTTTAGATACACCAACTGCATAAATAACTTTGTAATCCCATATAAATTATATAGAATTTATAAAATAAATTAATATAGGATTACAAAGTGACATTTGCAGTTGGAAGTAGAGGTTACAGGAAAGGAAAAAAGTAGGACTATCTACAAAGAGCAATGAGATGTCATCAAAACCATAACTTGTAAAAAAAACAAGTCTCGCAACTTAGTTCTTCTACCGTAAAAAGTTATGAGATCCATGTAAATCCAAGTCGGTTAATTCCTACTTAAGGGACCTTCTGTCTTAAGTTATTACATAATCAGCTAACCTAACAACATGTTATGGTGACCATATCAATATTAAAAATCTTTTATGTTTTAAATAAATATATTAACTTGGCAATAACACTAAATAATATAATTTAATATAATATGTACTACTTGTGAGATACATTGTGTTTTCATGATGGCATTTTATTATACCATCCATCCATCCATCCATCAGCCCGTGTTCGTCCACTGCTGGACATAGGCCTTTTCCAAATTTCGCCACTCATGTCGGTCCTCCGTCCTCCTCATCCAGCCGCAACGTCCTCCAGGTCGTCGGTCCAGCGGGCACGAGGTCGGCCTACACTACGCTTTGCTGTACTTGGTCTCCATTCTAGAGCCTTTCGGCCCCAACGGCCATCATCTCGGCGACAAATATGGCCCGCCCACTGCCACTTCAACTTACTGATTCTGCAGGCTATGTCGGTTACTTTCGATCTCCGACGGATCTCCTCGTTTCGGATTCTATCCATCAGAGATACCCCAAGCATAGCCTGCTCCATAGCTCACTGAGCGACTTTAAATCGGTGGATCAGGCCCTTTGTAAGAGACCACGTCTCAGCGCCATACGTCATCACAGGAAGGACGCACTGGTTGAACATCTTAGCCTTTAAGCACTGCGGTATTGACGACGTAAGTATGTGACCCAACTTTCCGAATGCTGCGCAACCCAAGCATATTCTTCTGTCAGCCTCGGCGTCGAAGTTGTTTTTATCCAGCAGTATGACTTGACCCAGATAAACATATTTCTGAACAACTTCGATGCTGACATTGTCGACGGTTAGTGGCCCTTGGATGACGTGACACTTGGACATGACCTTAGTCTTCTCCAAATTCATCCGCAGGCCCACTCGTCTCGAAGAATCGCTAAGGCCACGCACCATTACCTGCAGTTCCTGCAGCGATTCTGCCATTATCACGATGTCATCGGCAAAACGAAGATGTGAAATGTACTCTCCGTTTACGTTTATGCCTCGTCCATTCCAGTCTAGTGTTTTAAAGACGTCCTCCAGCGCGGCGGTAAACAGTTTTGGGTAAATAACATCTCCCTGTCTCACGCCGCGCTGAAGATGTATTGGTCTTGTTTGTACACTCTATACTTGGACGGACATCGTAGTGGAGTCATACAGACATTTCAACATCTCCACGTAACGCCAGTCAACTTGGCATCGCTGCAAAGACTGCAGAACAGACCAAGTTTCGATGGAGTCGAAGGCTTTCTCGTAGTCCACAAACGCTAGACATAAAGGCTGATTATACTCTTGGGTTTTCGGTATAACCTGCCTTAGCGTGTGAATGTGGTCCACGGTGCTGTAGCCTTTTCGAAACCCAGCCTACTCTGGAGGTTGGAAGTCGTCGAATCGTTGAGCGAGACGATTCTTGATAACTCTTGAGAACAGCTTGTAGGTGTGGCTCAGGAGTGCGATTGGTCTATAGTTCTTTAGTAGAATTTTGTCCCCTTTTTTGAAGAACAAAATGACCAGGCTCCTGCTCCACTCCTTTGGCGTAGTACCTGTACGAATAACGGCATTAAAGAGGTCCTGTAGCTGTCCGAGTATAGGGTTACCTCCAGCTTTCAGGATTTCAATTGTAATGCCGTCCTCGCCCGGCGCCTTATTGTTTTTCAGATGTTCAAGAGCTATCCTAATCTCACCCATTTCGACATCCGGGAGTTTATCGGTGTAGTGGCGGACTAGAGGTGCACGTTTGTTGTCTTTATCGCGAGCAGTTGGCTTGGAAGCGTGTGAAAAATATAGGAGCCCATAAAATTTCTCGATCTCGGATCTCTGGCATAGAGGTAACGGTTCTATTGTCAGATGTCTTCAGCTTCGTCAGATTGGTCCTTCCTAACTTTTGGGCAAAAACTTTTGAGCCTTTGTTTCGCTTGATTGCGTCTTCAATGACGCGAGTGTTATGTTGGCGCAGGTCAAAACGAATTTGCCTTTTAACGCGCTTGTTCTGCTCTGCGTAATCTGCAGAATCTGAAGACATTTCCCGTCTCTGCCTCATCAGGTCCAGAGTTCCACTCGAAATTTTGGACTCCTTAGTCCTTCGCTCCGGCTCAATACAAGCCCTGCCTACCTCGTGCACGACATTCGTGAAATTGTTAGCAAGCTGGTCAACGTCCTCAGTGGTTTCCGACAGGGCAAATCGGTTTTGAAGTTCCATTTGGAACTTTTCGGATCCCACAGCGGCTTGGCGCAGAGAAGGCCGGAGCGTAGGCTTCATCAGACGGTTTCTCTCAAGCTGTAAGTCGATATTTAAGATGCTTTGGACAAGTCGGTGATCGCTACCGGTACAAAACCTGTTGATCACGGATACATCTTGAATTACGTGCTTTTGATCCGTCATTATGAAGTCTATCTCATTTTTAGTCTCACCATCAGGGCTTCCCCAGGTCAACTTCCTTTGAGGCTTCTTTTTGAAGAATGAATTCATCAAATAGAGCCCCTGGCTTTCAAGGAAGCTAACCAGCATCTGGCCCCGAGGGTTTCTGCAACCATAACCGTGTGGTCCGATTACCGATTCACCACACTCTTGTACTCCTACTTTGGCGTTGAAGTCTATAACAACGGTAAAATGTGTCTTGGTGGTGTTATGTCTGGCCTTTGATATGTCATCATAGACGGCCTCGACTACATCATCAGAGTCGCTCGACGTGGGGGCATACACTTGAATGACTTTAAGAGAATATCTCTTGTTAAGTCTAAGAACAAGATATGCCACCCGAGTAGATACACTACCGATTTCTAACACGTTGCTAGTGAGGTGTTTGTTGACCAGCATGCCAACTCCACCGACAGACAATTGATCACCCTCTCGATAGTAGAGCAGGTGTCCTGACTCTAGGGTTATGGTATCTTCACCTGCTCGTCGGACTTCCGATAGCCCCAGAATATGCCAGTTGATTCTACCTAACTCTGACTCGAGCTCAGCGAGGTATCTGTCTTCCCGTAACGTCCGTGTATTATACGTCGCCAAAAAAAGTCGTCGTTGTTGGTGGCCATTCAACCGGAGACTCTTAGCACCCCCTGCCCCACCGACCGCCACCGTAATCGGGAATAGTGGGGCTGCCGGAGACTGGGGGCCGTTTATTTTTTTGTATTTTTTGTATTTTTTGTCATTGAGAAGAGATGCCCATACTCACACACGCTGGGCAGGCGTGAGCGCGGTGCCAGAACCTCTCGCACTAGTGACGCCGCTGCCCGTCACTAGCCTGTTTATTTAAGGTCTGGCAATTCGGGATGGATATACCGCCATCACACGGTCCCAGGCTTGGTGGGCTACCTGGATTTGTGCCTGTCTGCGAGCTGTCCTCTTACTCTCCCCCGAATAACTTCAGGGGCAATTTGCGAGTAAGATGGTGGTACCTCTACAGTCGAGTCCGGCATCAGCTCTACCACCTTTATTTTATTATACATTAACACTAAAAGCTCCGCACCGTCCCATTTTTGTTTCACCTGCAGTTTGGTTATCTCTAACTTTTTATTATTTTTATTAATGTTGATGCCACTTTTGGACTCTTAATTAATTGGTGTATTTAACTAAATTAAAATACTTTCAATGAAATCAGAAGAATGGTTATGAAAAAAAAAAAAATTATCCTGGAACTGCTATCGGGTTATTTTTGTCCCACCGTTATAGATCGTTCCGATGTACGGTCTGCATTTCGGGGAGTTGCGGGGTTAGCGGGGTGATGCGTGAGTCAAAGACGATTGATTTAATGATGTAAAATTGATTTAATGTTAACTTGCATACATTATACCAATATATCATAATCATAAATTAGACTTTTGACCGCGCTCACCAACCCGCCTGCCCAGCGTGTGTGAGTATGGGCATTTCTTCCAGGAGGACCTGCAAGAGTGGCGAAATCCTGGAAAGGCCTATGTCCAGCAGTGGACGAAAGAGGCTGATGAATGGATGGATGAGACTCTTGTCACGGGGGCAGTCCAAAGGGCGTGTCAGTCTTCGTCGCTTATAAAGAATATTCCGATGTACTGGTCTGCGCTCAGGGGAATTGGCGATGATATAAAATTGTTTTAAATTTTAACCAATAATCATCAAAATAAAGAGACTGGAAAAAACTTTGTAAAGGCGGTGGTTCAAGGGGGGTATCAATCTTCGGCGCTTCTAGTAATGTTAATTATCGCACATAAATATTTACCATTGGTAGATGCAACGTCTTTAGTATAACAGCATCGTCGCTCTGAAGACTGATCACCCAATGTATTATTGGATAATGGAAGATATACATGCCGTATGACAGACGAGACAATAGCTTCCACTGCTTCAGAGACAAAAACCAGTTAACTGGACCTGAAACATTATACAGGTTTCAAAATGGTTGTTGTTTTCTTTGGACATAGGTATGCAGCTGGTAGTTAGGGTTTTGATCTCGAAGGGTAACACGGAGATCTATTTATGTCGCTCTATTTCTGTCCTTCTGGGTTTGTCACGGGTCTTTAATTTGCAGAAGGAATGATTTACAGACCTGAAATTTAGATATGTTTTGAGCACAGATCATCTCCAAAAGATGGCCTATACAAGACAATTGACGCGCACTATACATGAGGCTATTAGCTCCTTTAAAAAGTGAGCTGGAACTATAGACATCAGTATCGACCAAGCTTTAGATCCGTACGTATCGCGTGGCGTTCTATATTGTTAGCAACATGAGCTGCGCAGGCAGCTGGTTGCCGAGATGCGGGGAAGAGCGGGGCGCGGAGGGCAGTCGTCTCCGCTACGAATGAGTGGTAGACGTGTGTGGTGGCCAATGATTGCTGATTATTAATTAAATCAATATTTTGTACTTTCAAGATTATTTTATTGATAACACAGCGGTGGGATACTATCCACAACTGTTTCCGAAGTGAACTAAAGTGCATATGTGATTGTGAAAGTGACAACAGACACTTGTGATAAATTGACAATGCCGCGACCATCCCGTAGTCGTGAAAGGTCGGAGTCGGAGTCGTCGGGCTATACTCCTCCGAGAAAAGTGTGGCGCAGAAGATCCAGAACTCCGGACCTAGGTTCTGTTCCGGGTTTTGACCCCAGTAAGGAGGGAAGCTATGTGAAAGAGTGGACCCAACAGGTCGAGGACATTGCGGCTGCCTGTGATTGGAGCGAGCGAAGAAAAGTATATCGCGCGACCCGGGCTCTGGATGGCGAAGGTAGGGCATGGTTCAATCTTTGGTTACCTAAAAACCGATCTTGGAAACAATTTCAAAAAGACCTACTTATTTCATATCCCAGGGAAGCTAATCTTTTTAGCACTATGGAGGATATTGTAAACTTCAAAAGTAGCCAGGCAAAATCTTTGGTGTTATACGCAGGTCGAATGTCTGCCAAGATCAAACGTCTTGGTGTAAAATTAACTGAACGTCAGCGAATGGATATAATGCTTGGTGGTATAGTAGACAAGAATATCAGTATTGTACTGGAAGGTTGTGAAACGATGCAAGAAATGGTAACACAAATGTCACGAAGATCAATGAGTGAAACGCGTAATCGTGCCCGCCTTGATAACGCTTTACCACTTAACAATAACAAGAGTGGGAATAACAAAAACAAATATCGTTCATCACGTCGCTTCGAAGAAACAAAGAGCGCTTGTTTCAAGTGCGGAAAGCCGGGCCATCGACGATTCGAATGTAAGTCGAAACTTAATAATACAGGCGAGGTCTTTACAACTAGAGCCGATGGAGCCGTGGCCTCTACCTCTAATAATAACATAAACAAAGGGGTGGTTCAATGTAAACATTGTCACCGCTATGGGCACACAGTCGATAAATGTTTTAAGAAACTGAAACCCGTCAACTTATGCTCCGATAAGTTAGTACGTATGTCCACTACGTGCTATGTGAATGATAGCCCTATTCAAACTATTATTGATACAGGAAGTCCAGTTACTCTTATACGACAAAACGTTGCACAAAAGCTTGGCTTACACTCAAATCCAACCACAGCTTTGATGAGCGGAATAAAAGGAAGTATTGTGGCGGCTGTTGGACAAACATCGTGCAGACTAAGTAGTGGAGGTATTGGTGTCGATATTACTCCTTTGATCATGAACTACCACGATCTTTCAGTGGATTTACTAGTGGGCCGTGATATATTAGAACATCCAGGCATCCAAATAGTTGCTAATAGGGAAGGTGTCCACATTAGATACGAAGAACCTGTCAACGTCGATCACACTTACACAGCGGTACAATTGAGTGATTTAGAAACTGGCTCTCTGTCCAAAGATGGTCAAATCGATTTTAAAGAACTTATGGCTCAGTATTGTGATCGTGTATCTACATAATTGAAAGATATTGGTTGCTCTAATAAATGTCAACTTTCAATAAAACTCTTGAATGATGAACCAATCATTCCGGTGTTGGATCGCTTCCGAAGCGCACGTACTCCGCTCTCTATTGTGTCGCTTTGCTAGCAGTGGTAATCAACTAGTGTTCGCAAAATGTATAAGTGTGGTAGATGTGATTCGGAACTAACTGATGGTCCTTTATGCAGTTTGTGTAAGCGTCACTTTGACTTCCCTTGTTCGGGAATTACGGAGCAAGGATACCGAAAACTTGGTGAGAGGAGGCTCACTTGGCGTTGTCCTACTTGCAAATCAGGGACCTCGTCCAAAGTTACTGAGCTTGAACAGGAATCTAACGTCGCGGCCTCGATGCCAGCTGGAAACCTACAGGAGCAGCTGGCGATTACTACGGCTAAGCTGGCTCCGTTAGCCAACATAGTGGTAGATATTAAATCCATAAAGGCTGACATCAACGACCTAAAATCTTCAGTGGAAATGGCCCTGATTCGTTGCTGAAATTTAACGAAACTGTTGCTGAGCTACAAGGAAAAATTTCTGTGTTGGAAACCGTTGCCCAAACCGTGCCAGTACTTGAAGCCGAGATAAGGAAACTTACTCACGACATGCATGAGAGGGAGCAGTGGTCCAAATGCACTAACGTGGAGATCAAAGGGATACCCATTAGGCCAAACGAAAACCTATACGAGATAGCAACAAAAATAAGTAGTCTAATAGATTACCCGCTCAACAAAGGAGAAATTAACTTCATTACTCGAGTATCGACCCGTCAACCGAATGCCGCGAAGCCCATAATTATCGGTTTCTTGAGACGTTACGCAAAAGATGACTTTATCTCGGCAGCAAAGAAAAATAAATCTCTTAATCTGAAGTCATTGGGATATACTGGAGATCAATCAATATTAATTATCAACGACCACCTAACCGTCTACAACAAAGGATTATTGACGAAAGCAAAGGCACTCCAAAAAGCTACGAATTTCCAGTTTATATGGGTAAAAAACTGCAAAATAATGGCAAGGAAATCGCCAACTTCTCCTGTCTTCGTAATAAAATCGGAGGAAGACCTATCCAAAATAAAGTAGGATATACATTATTTACCAAAATTATTAGTTTTAGTCACAGTTTTATTTATTACGTATTGGCTTGCTTGTTGGTAACCCCTGCCGTCATTTGTTGTACACTGGAATGTGAGCGGTCGCTTACCCTGTTTATTATTTCTCATCGTTTTATGTGTTCCTACCGTCTTTTACGTCTCACCGTCAATAAAATTTTGCTGTTTATTCTGAGCTCTGTTATGTTGCTGCTATCAACTATTATCGTCTGTATTACAGAGGTACATACCTACCTCATGCATAATGAACTTGATTTGTTTACACCTATTCAAGCAAAAGATTTTATTACTTTGCGTGAATCTTACCGTTGTTATGAAGTTATTGATATTACATTATGCCTTGCTTATTTTGGTTTATTGTTTACATATATTGTTTTAATTGTCTTAATAGTAAAAAATGACGAATTTTGATATTTATTACCAAAATACGCGAGACTTGCGTACTAAAACTGATTTATTTAAACGGAATCTTTTGCTTGCCAATCATAGTGTATTAGCACTAACTGAAACCTGGCTACTCGACGGCATCCATAACGAGGAGCTATTCGATAATAGGTATCTCGTGTGGCGGAGAGATAGGGATTATAATTTGACCGGCCAGGGTCGCGGCGGTGGATGTTTGATTGCCGTACGACGCGACTTAGCGGCTGTCGAGCAGGCAGACTGGTGCTCGTCAGCCGAGGACATTTGGGTTACGGTTTCTTTACAACAACGCGGCTCACATGCTTCTTCAAAAGTTCATATCTGTTGTTTGAATTTGTGCGCTCAGCATCAGGGCAATTCCTTTACGCAGTAATTAACAAACTTCTCTGACAAGTTATTTGACCTCTTCACCTCGTGCCCTAATGATTTTTTTATTGTGTTAGGAGATTTCAACCTCAGTAATATTTCATGGGAAACAAAAGGCGAAATCCTAGTACCATCACATGCATCTGGTGAAGGTCAAACATGCTTTTTGGACACAATAGATCAATGTAGTTTCTATCAGTACAACGGCGTGAAAAACATTAATGATAGAATACTGGATCTTGTGTTTAGCAACACCACTGTTAACGTGCTACCTACCGACGAGCCGCTCGTGCCCGAGGATCCGCACCATAAGGCACTCCATCTATCTGTAGATACCCTCAGTATACCACCACTCAAATTGAACCGTCGAACTAAATACCTGTATAGATTAGCCGACTATAGTTCCATTAAATCTGAACTTCTAAGCATATGCTGGGTTGACATCTTTAGTAGTAAAGATGTCGAGAAAGCTACAACTACCTTCTATGATATATTAAATAAACTTAGAGACAAGTATGTTCCTCAAAAGCCTGCGTCATCGGATTCATATCCACCTTGGTTCAGTTCCGCTCTCATAAAAATTATTAAAGAAAAACACAAGTTTCTTCGTAAGTTCAAAACCTACGGGAACCGGTCAGACTATCTCGCGTTCTCTCTCCTAAGAAAGCGAGCGAAATCTGTAGAAAGGGATTGTTATCACTCTTACATAAAAAACCTCGAAAAATCCATTATCACTGATCCGAAAAAGTTCTGGTCCTATATTAAATCAAACAAAAGTAGTAATGGATCATATCCTTCTACCATGTTCTACGGGGACACATCCGCTAATACTGGTGTGGAAATATGTAATCTATTCGCAAATTATTTTCAAACAACCTTTCTTTCACCCGTGCCTAACTGTGGGCAACAGCAAACAGGGTTAGATTCACGTAACTTTTCTCCTCACAATTTCAATATTGGCAACATTACCGTTGATCCTACATTTTTACTGAAATTACTTAAGACTCTCGATCTAAACAAAGGAGCAGGGCCCGATGGTGTCCCTCCCATATTTATTGTAAATTGTGCCGAAGGTCTAATTGCACCTTTATGTTTTTTATTCAAACTTTCAATATCAAAGGGAGTCATGCCTAAGATCTGGAAGATGGCCTTTGTTACTCCGGTACTAAAAAAAGATAGTAAAAGTCACGTCATTAATTACAGACCCATATCTAAATTATGTATTTTCTCCAAGTTGCTTGAAAAGATAATTTACCACCAAGTATACGCTGCCCTTGGACCAACATTTATTCAGGAACAACACGGTTTCTTGAAAAATCGTTCTACCGTCTCCAACCTGTTACTGTCAAACGAGTTCATCTCAACTGGTATGGATGCCGGTGCCGAAGTCCACGTAATTTTTACTGATTACAGTAAAGCTTTCGACCGAATCGATCATTTTTGTCTTCTCCATAAACTACTTGCGGCAGGAATTCATGGTAGTCTCTTTCGATGGTTCAAGTCCTATATTGACAATAGGTCTCAAGCAGTCACAATTAACGGTTATCAATCAAGTTGGATGCCAGTTCCATCCGGAGTTCCACAGGGGTCATTGCTGGGACCCCTCTTATTCATTATATTTATTAACGACATCGGATCATGTTTCAAATCATCAAAATTTTTATTATTCGCAGATGATATGAAAATCTTAAAATATATCAAGACACCAAGGGACTGTCATGACCTGCAAGGTGATCTAATAAGGTTTCAAAATTACTGCAAGGTCAATTTATTAGATTTGAATGTATCTAAATGTTTCCTCATGTCTTTCTCCCGCAAGACTAAATTCATTAATTTTGATTACTCACTTCGAGGTCACACTTTGTCCATGGTTGATTCTATAAGGGACCTTGGAGTAACTCAAGATTCCAAACTCCTGTTTGATGTCCACGTCAACAACATCATTACCAAGGCCTCCAAAGCTCTGGGCTTTGTCATACGATCTTGTTCCAAATTTAGCAACATAAAAACCATAAAGACGCTCTATTGCACATATGTACGTAGTGTCTTAGAATATGCCTCTCAAGTTTGGAATCCGCGTTACGGTATCTACATCAATAGAATTGAATCCATTCAGAAACGATTTCTCAGATACCTCCAATTTAAAGCAAAAATTGTACTTGATAATTATGATCTGAGATGTTCTAAATTCCATATTTTGCCATTGCATGTACGTAGAAATATAGCTGATCTCACATATTTAGCAGGTATCGCTAATGGCACGGTTGATTGTTCTGAACTGCTTGAGCATATTGGAATGGCAATACCAGTTAGAGCCAATCCAAGACGAGGTTTTAGGTTGTGCACTGCTCCGGCACGTACAAATTACAGGCAGAATAGCTTTTTTATACGTGCGAGCAGATCGTTTAACTCACTGGAGGATGCAGTGACGTACGATCTGTTCAATTCTAGTTGCTCCAAGGTGCGTCAACTGATGACGGTCCAGCATTTTAACAGGGTACACAACAACAAATAATTTTATATGTACATCTATATTTTATATGTCTTACTTTTGTCGACGTCTTTTTCCATCTAATGCTGGTACTTTCTTTTTTTAATGTATAAAACCACTTTTTTATTAACTGTAAAAATATCTTCATACTTTATTGTTTATTTAAGCGATCAGGATTGTTTACTTCTGACTTGTTCGTATTGTATAATTTTGTAAATTATCTGTATTTACTACCTTCTTCTATCCAACACTGTTTTTGGATTATGTATATGTTCACTTATAGGCGAAAACTTCTTAAGGCTATTGTTACTTTTTTTGTATCGTTAATATCGTTTTATAGAATAGCTGTTTGTTTTCCTTAAATAAATAAATAAATAAATATTCACCAGACCTCGTAGATTAGCCCAAATAGAGAGGGAAATCGTAAAGAAAATGATCACGGAATTAATAGAAGCGAAGATAATACGGCCAGGTAATTCTTCATATGCAAGCCCAATGTTGCTCGTCAAAAAGAAAGACGGAGGTAATCGTTTATGCGTTGACTACCGTGAATTAAATAAAGCTACAGTAAAAGATCGTTTTCCTTTGCCTCGCATTGAAGATCAAATTGATACATTAAGTAAAGGAGTTTATTATACAATCTTAGACCTCAAATCAGGATTTTACCAAATTCCTGTTAAAGAAGAAGATGGTTCGGTGGCAAAAACATCTTTTGTCACTCCTGACGGTCAGTTTGAATTCTTAAGGACACCATTTGGACTTGCAAATGCACCATCCGTATTCCAGAGGACGCTTAACACCACACTGTCAGGACTAGAAGGAGTCCTGGTGTACATTGATGACATCTTTTTGCCAGCAGAAAACGAAGAACAAGGTCTTCAAAGGCTAAAGCAGGTATTGCAAAGGTTACGAGAGGCCGGTCTTACGCTGAACTTAGAAAAATGTAAATTCTTTCAGACCAGCATAGAGTACTTAGGAAGAGAGATAATGGCTGGAACTGTGAGGCCTAGTCATCATAAAATCGATTGTGTGACAAAGGCTTTACCCCCGAAGACGATAAAACAGCTTAGACAGTTTTTAGGTCTAGCGAGTTATTTCAGGCGATTTGTTTTAAATTTTGCAACCAAAGTTTATCCACTGTACAATCTGTTGAAAAAAGACGTTGAATTTGACTGGAGTTCAGATTGCCAGCAAGCATTCCAAGCGATAAAAGATATCCTTACCGAAAGGCCGGTTCTAAAGATTTATGATCCTGATGCGCAGACCGAAGTACACACTGATGCTTCAAGCGTTGGACTAGGGGCAATACTTATGCAAAAAGATGAGGATAGTAAACTACATCCGGTCGCTTACTATAGCCGGCGGACGTCACCGGATGAGTCCAAATATCATTCATATGATCTAGAAACCTTAGCAGTAGTGCAAGCACTCAAACATTTCCGAGTGTACTTGATCGGGATTCAATTCAAATTGATAACTGACTGTAGTGCTGTCAGAGCTACTATGACAAAGAAAGAAATAAATGCACGAGTGGCTCGATGGTGGATATACCTGCAAGATTACAATTTTGATATTGAATATCGTCCGGGTAAACGAGTTGCTCACGTTGATTATTTGAGCCGTAACCCTGTTTGTCTGAACTATGAATTCACAACGGCAGAAAACTTACTTGAATGCCAGGTGGCTGATGAAGAATTGGCAAGAATTATTAATATTCTCAAAGAAGGAAACGATGAAGGAGATCGTTATCAGTATTTTAATGATTACGAGATTAAAGAGGCACACCTCTACAGGAAGACACCGGAAGGATTCAAATGGGTTGTACCACGAAATGCAAGATGGGGGATGTTAAGAATTATGCATGATGAAAGTGGGCATCAAGGTGTCGACAGAACACTGGCTGCTATACGGGGTAAATATTGGTTCCCCCGGATGAGGAAGGTTGTGACAAAATACGTCCAAAACTGTTTTAAATGCCTGATTGGCAAGAGTGATACTGGTCGGAAGCCAGGGCTCCTCCACCCAATACCAAAGGGTGAAACCCCATTTGACGTGGTACATGTAGATCATCTTGGGCCGTTTGTGAAAAGCAAAGAAGGGCACCAGTATGTGATCGCCCTACAAGATGGATTTACTAAATACTGCTGTTTGGAAGCGGTGGCCGAAACGAGTACTAAAGGTGTGATAAAAGCTTTAAAAGCTATGGCGTATTTATTCGGAGTACCTCGGAGGTTAATTTGCGACCGAGGAACAGCATTTACTTCGAGGGCTATGAAAGCCTTTTGCAATGAAAATGGAATTCAGTTAGTGATAAATTCACTAAATCTACCCAGAGCTAATGGACAGGTTGAGCGACTAAACAGATCAATATTAAACACGTTGAACGCTATAATCAGGGATGAACCAGAGGAAAACTGGTGTGAAGCCCTGGCTGTCACACAGCAGGTGTTAAATAATTCGGTGAATAAGGTCACTGGCAGAACTCCTAACGAGTTGCTGTTCGGCTATAAGCCGACAGCGCTGTGTGAGGCGCTTTTGGTAAATAATCTCACGCAGGCAGGTGAGAGGCTGGACCTGAGAGTCACAAGAGCAAAAACCCGTGAGCTTTTGGATGATGATCAAAAGCGGCAGATGCGGCGGTTCAATGCCAAACGCTATGTGAGATCTCCTTATAAAACTGGAGATATAGTGTTGATTCGCATTAGTAAAGGAAATCCGGGATACAAAAAGTTAAAAGGCAGATTCCGGAGTATCCCCTACAAGGTGGTGAAAGTTCTACAGAACGATCGGTTTGAAGTGTTGGGAACGAGACCCAATGGCAGCACTCATAGAGTGACGGTCACTTTTGAAAATATGAGAAGTTGGCCGGCAGAACAGATCTCTGACTAAAGTCAGGCAGAAAGCAGACAGTGAGAGGATTGTAACCCCCTCTCCTGTGTTTTATTTTTATTTTAGTGAGAACTTCGAGGGCGAAGCAGTCGTCAGTATGGCCGTGTTAGCAACATGAGCTGCGCAGGCAGCTGGTTGCCGAGATGCGGGGAAGAGCGGGGCGCGGAGGGCAGTCGTCTCCGCTACGAATGAGTGGTAGACGTGTGTGGTGGCCAATGATTGCTGATTATTAATTAAATCAATATTTTGTACTATCAAGATTATTTTATTGATAACAATATACATTGAAATATTATCGTCTCGGGTTTTAAATTGGTTAAAATGGATAATTGACCAGTAAATTGGTGTCGGAAGTCTACTAAGACTTCAAGCTATTAAAAAGATGGCATAGCATTCTACCGGTAAGTAAAACTACTTTGATATACCTAATTTTTATTTGTCCAGTCTTAGAGAGGTCAGGTTATAATGGTTCCTTCGAAAGATAGCGCGTGGATGTATATCTCAGTAGCTGTCATTTTCCGTCGAAAGCATGTGTAACGATAGTGATGTGCTTACACGTGATCGAGTTAGTTTTTGATTCTTCTTGTCCTTTTTGGGAAAGTTATAGCGATTTTAAACTACCATTTTCAACAGAAACATTTTAAATATTTGTTTCAGGTTTCTTGAATGCCCTGAGATAAAGAAAACGTGAGATGGATGCAGCTTGTTGTATTTGCGTTGAGTTAGAAGCCTGATTTAGTGACAGCACCATGGGGCCGAAGACTTCTATATATTAGGTTCAACTTGATATCTATAACGGGGCCCGAGATAAAAAACGAGTCAAGTACGAGTAGGACTCACCTCTGAGGGTTCCGTACCATTCAAATAAGTTGATAGACTTAAATAATTTGAATAAGAAATACAAATTGAATGATACGAAATACCAAATTCATACTGAACCAAGGTTCAATGACCCTATTTGTGAAATACGAAAAATATATTTTGTGCCTCTATGCTTGTTAAAGAACAACTTCGGTACAATTAGTATCAAAATACATCCCTATTTTACGTGCAGAGATGGTAGTACAGTGCTTTTTAAATATTGATTTTACCTTGACTTGTTGGAACCTTAATAATGTGTATATTTTAAGAAGCTAACAAGACACATTATAATTAATACTTAACATCTGTCATGTGCTGTAGGGTAGAATCGAAGGTAATTCAATAAAGTCAGTCTGTCACATCAAGTCACATGTGCCCGTATATCATTGACCTCATTATATAATATGGCACAGCCGGAATTAAATATAAAAAATTGAATAATTGGCTTTTATTTTTAATAAAAATAGATTTAACGGAAAGTGAAGTTAAGAAACTGGTAATAAACGATAAATAACAACAATGGAGACGATTTTAACAGCACCACAGCTGTTTTGCTTTGATCAAATGAATTATTTGGTGTCATCCGTTGAGAAGTTTTACGGTGGTGAGGCCAGGATTGAAGTTCAAGTGGCATTATGACAATTTTTGAGTAATATCCTGCAATGAGCACACGAACCCAAAGCTATTACTGCAATCTCAAGTTTTGTGCTGTCATCCGTTGGTAGTTGATGGCTACCAAATGGTGATGAGGGCAGGATCGAAGGTCAGGTGGTATAATGACAAATTTCACGTAATATCCTGCAATAAGCACACTAACACAAGGTAAGTGCCGAAATCTCTAGTTATGTACTGTCATCTATTCAGGAGTTCTATGGTGATGAGGTCAGGATCGAATGTCAGATGGGTTCATGATAATTTTCAAATAATACCCTGTAATCAGTATCCTGGTACAAAGCGTTTGCCTCAATATCAAGTGATATGCTGTCTTCCATTCAGGAGTTCCACTGCCTATCTTTAAATCCGGACCAGATCTACCTGTAAGCACAACCTTCCAAACAAAACAAAAATCTTACAAATCGGCTAAGAAATTTCGGAGTAATGGAGTAATATACCCAAAAAAACTATAAGAAAATACAGTCAAATAAACCAAGTTTACGCTACACTTATACAATCGTTTAGCACAGCCCAACATGCCTTTATGCAAGGTCGCTTAACAGTAACAAACCTCGCCCTTTTTACCGACGAGGTGACCAGTGTTATGGAGAAAGGTGGATAAGTAGATGCAATCTACACTGATTCTTTCAAAGCTTTTATCTAAACTCATTGCCGCGGGCATTTGTTTTTTTTTGTTTGTTTTATCTGTTTTATTTTAATGCATGTAATATAATTGTAATGTAATTTTAATTTTATTGGACGTAAGTCTGGCAATAAATAATTTATTATTATTATTATTATTATTTGAGGCAACCTATTCAGATGGTTTTCCTCATATGTTACAAACAGGAGCCAAGCAGTAGTACTCAACGGTTTCACCTCCTCCCGAATACCAGTCCCCTCCGGAGTCCCACAGGGCCCAATAATTGATCCTCTTCTTTTTAGTAAGTATATTTATCTCTGACATTGACAAATGTTTCTACCACTCAAAGAGTCTAATGTTTTCAGACGACGTGAAGGTTTATAAGTTAATTAACTCTACCAACCATGCAGAGCTACTCCAAAAGTATTTGAATAGACTTTCAGCTTACCGTTACACCAATAAACTTGACCTCAACATAGAGAAATGCTTATAAATCAATTTTACTCAATTATAATTTCAATAATCGAATGGGTCACCTGGAAAACGTTGTAACCAACAAATTGGGTCAAGCTATCTTTTCAATGGAATAACGTTCTACTTGGGCTCACGGACAGTTTGGTATATAACACATTGCTCTGTTATTTTTTGCTGTGGCAACACGGCTACCGAAAGTTTGACAGTTAGTCGAAAAACGTTGCAAGATGACGAAGCGTGACGATGTTTTGGAGTGTATCAAAACAAGTAAATAAAGGGAAAAAACGAAAGATACACTTTGAAGAGTGGCGGGATGTGAAGAATAAATCACCCAGAAATGCCGGAAAGCCACATACCAGTAGAAAAGGATATTACTGTGCAAGGAAAATCGCCCCCTGTTTTGGTAAGTGGTAAAACGTAACCAATTTTGTATGAGAGTATTTTTTCGTTGGTACAATGAATAATGATGGTATTTGAGTTTCGACGTAAGGAGGTCCGACATATTATTTTTTGTGTAACCCGGTAAAGCCTTTGCACAGATATTTTGAAGACAAGACTTTAGTTGAGCAGAAAATGTAATTTTGCTCCTTCGTCTGTGCATGTTCCAGGGGAGACAATGAAATTTAGAATATAATTTATCAGATTTCATGATATAGGGTCAAAATTCATACTCACATGAACTCATTTAGGAATTTCGAATCCTTTTTTAAAATGGCTTATCTTTCATGTTTCAAACAAGGGCTCGCTCGTGTAAAATGAAAGGTTGCTTTATTATCTTTGATGACAGTCACTGCTCGCCGGATTGTCGTCAACAATACTATGAAGACTTCAACTGGCAATCACTGTACCTGGCATCAAGACTAATTGCGAGAAGTTAAGCGAAGGACGCAGGAAGAATCTGTCTCGCGTCGTCATTGCACAATGGAGTACTTTTTGGACTATAATAACAAAACCCTTCAGGTATGCAGAAAACCGCTGTGTAATTTATTGCAAGTAACTCCAAGAAGATTACAACTTTTGTCTGACAACAACCCAACTATATGATAAAAGAGGACATCATGGTAATCATTCTCATGTTATAGCAGATGACGTACGGCAGGCCATTAAGACATACATAGAAAGCTATCCTGCTTAAGAAAGCCACTACTCAAGGCAACAAACAGCTCGATTATATATGGATTGTCGTCTTAACATTAAAAAAATGTATAAAAATTTCAAAGGCCAAAATCAAGCATTGCTAGGTAAAATTCACACTTACGTGAGTATAATCTTAAGTTTGGTGCTCCGAGATCAGATACATGCTGCTCATATTGTGACAAAATGTATATAAAATTAGTAAATGCTAACACTGACGACGAAAGGGACCAAATCCAAAAACAATCAGAATTGCACCACCGTAAGGCTGTAAATATCCTATGAGCTTAGATGATGATATCCAAGCAGCAACAAACAATGAAGAATGGTTGTCTTATGCGTGGACCTTCAACAAGTGCTAAAGGTATTCTGTCCCAACTCTGACGCATTCTGACATTTTCTATCTGGGACAATATGCGACCTATAACTTCGCTGTTCTTAATATGGACAAAAATGAGGCATCCATGTGTGTTTGGTATGAATTGGTAGCAAAAAGGGGATCAGAAGAAATTTCTGCTTACGTGCTAAAATACATTACATTAAACTACCAACGCCTTGTTCCAGGAAAAATACGCACTTTAGTGGTGTGGTCTGACCGCTGCGTGGGACAAAATAATAATTGGAAGATGATATCACTCTACCGCTACCTATTAAATTTGGGATATTTTACTGATATTAATCAGAATTTTTAGGTCAGTGGTCATAGCTTTTTACCCTGCGATAGGGACTTTGCACTCATCGAACGAGCAAAAAAGTGGTCTGTTATAATATATAATCATAAGCAGTGGGTTGAAGTAATTGCAAACGTCAAAGATAATAATCCGTTTGTGGTACTTTACATGGCAAAAGAAGATTTCCTGGATATTACTCAGACTGAACAAACTATAAGTAAGCCTAAAGCGCTCAAAATTACCGCAGCCCAGTGGATAAATTTCTCTATTCAAAACCCTACGGAAATTAGAATTCGCGAGAGCCATAACCTGTTCAGACCGTGGTACACGTACTTTATTACAAAAAAAAGTCAGAGGTGTCAGGAACCAATATTCACCTCCAGTTGTGCCTTCAATAATAGCATTGCCACATCATATGAAAATCCACATCCTATAAAAGCTGAAAAGAAGGAAAATCTCCCACCCATGTGTCCAATACATACCTGCAGAATACCGAGAGTTCTACGAAAACTTATTGTCAGAGTAAGATGAACAACGTTGTAACACAAGCTGCACTATGACTAATTTGGACATGGTAAATGGTTGTAACCAACGTTAGATGTAACGTTGTTCCAGAAACTGAATACTTACTCAAAAGTGTTTCTTTTTCCAGTGCTAAAATATTTTTTGTTTGTTCGATCAAATTTTATAGTAAGACAATAAAAACTTTATTTTTCAACAAAAATATAATAATTTTTATTCATAAATTACTGAAATAAGTATAAAAATGTCGTTTTCCTAAAATCTTAATTTTGTTGGTTACAACGTTTTCCAAGTGACCCATCGTTTACTTACTAGAACACGGAGTACCACCGACTTGGATATCAAACTTGACTCCAAACTTACATACAGCGAACACATTAGCAAATTATCACGAAAAGCTATCAAAACATTAGGTTTCCTACTTAGACTACCAAAAAATTTTAAATCACCTAAAACATTGAAAATGCTATTTAGTACATTAGTGAGAAGCCAACTCGAATATTGCTTTCATATATGGAACCCTTGCTATGATATTCACCTTAACACCATCGAAAAAATATAAGTCAAATTTCGATACAACTGATCCAGATTACATTACCAGACATAAACGGCATCATTTGCTTCCCCTAAATCTGCGCAGACAGGCGGCTGATCTATCACTACTCTCTAATATAGTCACATCCAAAATTGATGTCCCTGACCTACTTAGTGAATTCTCACTTCAAGTCCCTCCTAACCAATCCGTTCGTAGTAAATGCCTTAAGTTGCACATCCCATTTTCACCTACCAATTACAGACACAACGCTTTCATCTGGCGAACTAGTAATTAAAGATAATAGCAATTTACTCTGACTCAGTCGACCTTTTCACATCAAATCCGAGACTATTTAAATCATTAATAACTAAAAAGTTACAACACCATCCATCCATCCATCCATCAGCCTGTTTCGTCCACTGTTGGACATAGGCCTTTCCAGGACTTCGCCACTATTGGCGGTCCTCCTGGAAGAAATGCCCATACTCACACACGCCGGGCAGGTGGGTTGGTGAGCGCGTTGCCCGAAACCCTTGCATTAATGACGCCGCTGCCCATCACCAGTCTGTTTTATATAAGGCCCGGCAATTGGGGATGGACATACCGCCATCCATCGGTCCCAGGCAATGGTGGGCCGCCTGGTTTTGCCTGAGAGCTGTTCTCTTACTCTCCCCCGAATAACTTCGGGAGGATTTGCGAGTAAGATGGTGGTACCTCCACAGTCGATATTAAGTTAGCCGTATTTTTTCCGAATAAAATAAAACAAAATAAACTTGAAATGGCTGTAGTAAAGTAAAAAAGCAGTATGGAATATGATAAATATTGAAACTGAAAAGATCGTAATATTTTGCCAAAATATGTGTTCAAAATAGGTATTCATACCACCATATCCAAGGTGACAAGCAATTATAACCCAGCTCACAGCCACACTCCAGATAGCCATCATGTTGGAGTTTATTATGTTGTGTAGCACCTGATTATTGATGGAATCCCAGATAATAGTCATCCCAGCAACAGATAGCGTCAGAATAAACATCGCCAAAATCCACAGACACCAAACCCATATCTGTAATGAAATAAAATATCAAAATGTTATTAGTTTGAATAAAAAAATTAAACGGATAGCAGTCGTTCATACACATTACTTTTAAAATAATATTACCTGTTCTACACATCTTAATCGAGTGAATGGTATAAAATAGTTTGTTTTTCCAAAACTACTGCCTTGATTCTTTTGACGAAGCCCTTCTTCAGTAGTCCCATTAGAGTAGCCCAGTTAATCTCTACCTTACCCCTGCTTGCTTATGTACCAATATTAAACATATTATTTCTACTGTGTATATTAATTTTAAGAAACAATAATATTTGTATGCCACTAAGGCGCAACATAGCTGGACATCTGAATCTGTAAATATCTTATAAGACCTATGTTGAACAAATAAATGATTTGATTGATTGATTGAACAAGTCTCACAACATCAAGGAAAAGTTTTTTGAAGAACTTTCCCCATGTCTTGACGACATTTGTCCAAAATAATAAATATTACTGTTGGAAGACTTTAATACCAGAATAATTCGCGACTATGAAACTTGGCCTCGCGTCCTAGCTAGACTATAATATTACACTCGTAGACATAAACACAACAATGACAAAACACACATTGAACCAAAATAAACTTATACTCCTAACACACTAACCAAAAACATAAATATTCAGTCAGTGAAATTTCTACTCGTTATTCTTGTTGTTTAGTTTTGAACTGGGTACTACATGCCTTCCTTAAAATTCACCTTACTCAACCTATCAATGTATCAACCAGTCACCTCTTTTCCCCCTCTTTTACCCTTTTATACCTATTAATCACCTATCTGTAACCGATTTTTTACCAGCTCTACTAAAAAAAGCTTAAAAATTCTCAGTCAAAATATTAGGTCAATAAATGTTAATTTCCCAAGCTTTGAAGTTTCACTTCATTGAATTCCCGTCGACATTGATTTAATTGTTTTATCGGAACGTTGCTTACTCTACAAACCTAACACTATCATTCCAATTAAAAGTACCATTCGTGTCGCACTGTTAAAAAACTAAACAAAAATGACAGTGTAGTAGTCTATATTAAGTCCAATATCAAGTTGACTATTAAACAACCAAACTTCTTAAATTCTGCTAATGAACTAATTATAAAACTATAGCAAGAGATAGAATTACTATGCATCTACCGAAAGCGCACCGCCCACACCTTCGTCGTCAGAAGAAGACATCTCGTCAGAACAAAATCAAACACTTGAATACCACCGATACACACCGGTAGCGCAACGGTAGCGCGCCGCGCCGCTTCTGTGTGGCTTGCACCTAAAGTTACGACAACGTTTTGGGGGTGCGTAATGCTTAGGCGCCCCTAAACTGACACAATATGCATGTGCGATTTTGAGATTTAAGCTTATTGTATACTGTGAAACGTCAAAAAACTGCAAACAGACAACTTGACAAACGAAACCAAAGACAAGTATCAAAAACTTAGGCTACTTTTGGTTTAGGAATCACATAGTAAAAATCGATTGGTGAAATAGAACTGTTTGGTAAATAGTACTAAATAG
This sequence comes from Ypsolopha scabrella, assembly GCA_910592155.1. Taxonomy (NCBI): domain Eukaryota; kingdom Metazoa; phylum Arthropoda; class Insecta; order Lepidoptera; family Ypsolophidae; genus Ypsolopha; species Ypsolopha scabrella. The sequence goes on along the minus strand of OU342989.1, from coordinate 12,446,535 downwards.
GAGTTAGTTAGGCATCGCCTTGTTCGTCGTTAGTGAAAACGGGCCCATCTTCAATTTAAACAAAATAGTCAACAAAAACAAGATAAAAAATGAAAATTATTCCGTCTTCGATTGGTTTTTCTCTCACTTCGTGAACCTAAATACCTCTAAAACTAGATTTACAACCTTCTCTATTATCGTAGTTTCACAACCAAGCTTTCTACTATCATTCTCTTTACACTATTGTTCAAACCCTGTGTATCTTGACTGTCAATGTCCGTCAATTACTTCTGCAGATTCTGTAAAATACCTTGGCTTAATGTTCGATAAACATATACATTTTAAACCCCACATCAATCTCCTTTCAAGCAGAATATGAAAACTTATATACCTATAATATTAGGTTTGGGAAAAACTCTTTTCGCAAATAGTATGTATGAACTTATAATACAATCTCTTTGACTATACCATTTGTATCTGGCTGGTTTTGGTATTATTAAAAAGTTTAAATTTTAGAAAAGATAATTCCAAATTCAAATTATGTAAAATGTGTGATTTTTATTTGTTTTTCTTACTGTTAAGATGAGTGAATCTAATGAAGAAATTCGATACATTTTAAAATTTTATTACAAAAAAGGTAAAAAGGCAACGCAGGCCGCGAAAAAAATTTGTGATGTTTATGGACCTAGTGCAGTGTCTGTGAGAGTAGCACAAATTTGGTTTAAGCATTTTCAATCCGGAAATTTTGATGTCAAAGATGCACCTCGCTCTGGGCGCCCTGTTACGGATAAAATGGATGCCATTTTTGAAAAAGTGGAGCAAGATCGACATATCAGTAGTTACGATGTAGCTGAAGAACTGGGGATTGACCACAAAACAGTTTTGGCGCATTTGAAAAAAGCTGGGTACACAAAAAAGCTCGATATTTGGGTGCCTCATGAGCTCACTGAAAGAAACTTATTGAACCGTGTATTCATTTGTGATTCTTTATTACGACGTAATGAAACCGAACCATTATTGAATAACCTGATAACTGGGGATGAAAAGTGGATCACCTACATACTTTAGTTAAATGTAAATAAACTTTATTAAAAAATGTTTTGAATTTTCATATAAAATGCGAAGAAACTTTTTCCCCAACCTATTATATTTTTGTATACATCTGCTCAAAATATGATAGATTACGTGCCCGTTTAGTGTGCGTAAAGTAACATATTTCGCACTTCTGTTTTTAGTTTTTTCTACTTACGCCATCTAGGGGAAACCGGTGACATCATTTATTCTGGTCAGTACTTCTAAACCTTTAATTCAGGACATATCTCATCAGCTGATATGTTATTAATCTAATTTATATATTCTCTAATGATTTTTACTACCTTTAGGGTTCAACACGAAAGCCCTTATAGCAAAGTCCTACAACTCGATTCATTATGCTGTTAAAAAAACGTTTCTGTATTCCCAATTTTTCTACGCTCGTTTTGGTTTTTTAAGGAAATAAAATATCGGTAGTATTAAATCGCGTTTTAGAATCCATTTTTTACGACAGGTTTATATAATACAGGTAAACGCAGCACCAAATAAAATAAAATCAGAAAATGTTATTTATGCTTAAACCGGTTCGCGATACGGAACTCAATTGTAAATTTTATAATGTTATCTTTTCAAAGACGGTTAACATGTTTTATATCAATCGGCAACATTAAAAATACGTATGTAAGTAGGGCTATAATAGCATTTCCAATGGTTTTCGTTCCCTGCCCTTTTTCTGAAATATTGTTTGGGTTGCTTCCGACATCTCCATTATAATGCAGAAAATGTACTTGGATGATTATTTTGGAAACTGTAACAAGTTACTGTAGGTAAAATAGGTAAGTAGAGAAAAGTTCGAAACGAATGAATATGTAATTTAATTAAATCTATAATTTTTTCATTGAATCTAGTATAAAACTAGGAAAACTCACCATTATCTTCATGTTTCAAATTTCAATATTTGTGACATTTTTTGCTCTTACTCTCTGTATCAAATAACAACATAACAACGGACTTAACTAACTAATTATGACTTAACTAAATAAGTGTACAGTACATTTTTCCTATGTTTGTGTGGTTAATGTTTGTGAACCCTACGCATCTAAAGCGTTGCTAGGCAACGCAAACATTTTATTTTTGTCGTTATGTTGGTATTTTCTGAAAATAACTGGATCCGGATACACTAAAAACTGTTTTCTTCTGTTTGTAATTTGTTTTGATTTGCAACCAAATTGCTTTTATTTTATTGTTTCATGTAATTTTTCGCAGGTGTATTAAAAAACGTCGTTTGATACACGTGCGAAAGTGTTGATATTTCTCGTCCCGACTGTTTTTTGCATCCACTGCGTCTCGGCAAAAAAAAGACCGTCGTGACTCGAAACATTAACCTTCTCGCACTAACATCAAAATGTACGATTCAAAAAAATCAGGCATGATGCCGATCCTCTCATAATTCGAACAATGTATTTCCCACTTTATCAATCAGTTTTATGTTATTGTACTTATATCACTTCCTAGGGTGGAGCAGCAAAAACAATATTAAAGAATTTTATATGGGTAGTTTTGGAAACGAAAAAACTGTATTTATTTAAATGTATTTTTTTGTAATGTATATTGTACGTCAGCAACCAGAAAACCTTTGATAATGCTATAACAGCGAACCGGTAAGGGAAATAATATAAATAAGTCAAATCAAATCAAATATCTTTATTTGCTGAAGCACAGGTAAGGTAAGTTATAGAATAAGATCATTGTTCTGCCGTGTTCTGCCTATAATACATAGGTAACACTAAAAGTTTCCGGAACTGGCCACTTACATAAACAATATTTAAAAATTTATTGCAACATTTGAAAATAGAACTCTTTGGCTGTAGAATGCAGTTTGTTTCATCTGACTGTCTTTTGTTTTAACCTTGTGGCGCCATTTAAAAAATTGTGTGTCTGCATCAACATGGATTTAACTCGGGAAAATTTTCGTAGTATGATTTTCTACGATTTTAAGTGTAATTTGACAGCTCAACAGAGCATCGCTCGGCTTGAAACAGCTTTTGGCAATGAAGCACCATGCAAGACGACTGTTTATAGCTGGTTTGCAGAATTCAAGCGTGGTCGTATCAATCTCAGTGATGAATCTCGCGATGGTCGGCCGTCCACCGCTGTGACCAACAAAAACATCGATGCTGTGCGCCGTATGATTGAAACAGACAGGCATGTGACCTACCATGAAATTCGCGCATCCTTAGAAATAGGCATGAGTCAAATACAATCAATCCTACACAAACATTTGGGTGTGAGAAAGCTGTGCTCGCGGTGGATCCCACACAACTTGACCGAGGCTCAAAAAACGGACCGCGTCACTTGGTGCAGTGCCATGCTTACCAGATTCAACGAAGGTGCGTCAAATTTGGTGTGGGACATAGTAACAGGTGACGAAACATGGATTTATTGCTACGATCCCAAAACAAAGCAGCAATCGAGCGTATGGGTCTTTCAAGATGAACCGAAACCAACCAAAGTGGCGCGCGTGAAAAGTGCATCTAAGCGGATGATTGCTTCTTTTTTTAATAAAACTGGACACGTGGCTACTGTTGCTTTAGAAAATCGTCGTACCGTGAATAGTGACTGGTACACGACCATTTGTTTGCCGGAAGTTATTGACAAACTCCGTAAAAATAACCGTAAACGCCGTATCATCCTGCACCACGACAATGCTAGTTCTCACACGGCCAGACAGTCAAACGACTTTTTGAAGACGAAAAATTTAGAACTCATGAGTCATCCTGCATACAGTCCCGACCTGGCACCTTGTGACTTTTTTCTGTTCCCAAAAATTAAGAACCAATTACGCGGTCAATGATTTTCATCACCAGAAGAGGCTGTCGAGGAGTATGAAAAACACGTTTCAGAGGTCACCACAGGGGAGTGGCACAAAAGTTTTCAAAACTGGTTTGATCGAATGAAAAAGTGCATAGACGCCAAGAGAGATTATTTTGAATAACAATAAATTAATTTTGTACCTTTAATAGTATTTTTTCATATTCATTCCGGAAACTTATAGTGCGTCCCACGTAGCATGCAAAATATATACAATAACTAAAACTAAACAACTTATTTAAACAAATAAAAAATAGATCAAAAAATGTAAATCAAAGTCACTCGTACAAAGGCACTTTGGGTACCATCCAGCTGTCATCAAATGTATTACCGAACTTCATCTGTTAGATAGTCATTAATGCTATAATACGCTTTGTCGAAAAGTAATGTTTTAAATGTCAATTTGAAAGTCAATAAATTATTTATGTCACGTATGTTGGCCGGTATTTTGTTGTAAATCTTCGAGTCCATACCCACCTAATTATTACTAAATATCGCAGACTTTGAAGAAAAACTGGCTACCAAATTATTTAGACGTTTACTGTGAAATTTCTAAAATAAATGTAAATTTGATTTGACAAAACAAGCCATTTCCAAAATATAAGTACAAGGAAGAGTCAGTAGTCTTAATTCTCTAAAGTGAGGTACACAAGTATCATCATCTTTAAGTTGCACATAGAACGTATGCACTTTTTTGTGCTTTGAATGCTGCGTTTTTTTTAGTAGCATTACCCCAAAATATTATTCCAAATCTGATTGTAGACGCAACGTAGCCATGGTACGCTGCAAGGACCGCATTTCTATTAGCAATTTTGGAAAGTTTGTATAAAGCATATGAATATTGTCTAAGCTTTTTGCATACTTTTTCAATTTGTGGTTTCCACGATAAAGTATCATCAATTAATAGTCCTAAAAATTTTGTCGTTTTTATGTTCTGAATCTTTGTATTATTATAATTAATGTCAATTGCATCCGGTATCACCCTTTGTCTAAAGCTCATAATGTTCGTTTTATCTAGATTAATTAATAAATTATTTGATGTCATCCAACTTATTATAGCTTGAAGAGATGTGTTAATTTCATGTACATCTTTTTCATTTCCAATAAATATGCCTGTACTGTCATCAGCAAATAATACTAATGGATGCTGTATATTAATGGGAAGATCATTGATATAAACAATAAATAACAGGGGTCCGAGAACACTACCTTGCGGGACGCCGCAGAATGATTTTCTTAAGTCAGAAAAATGTACTTCTTCTAATTTAGATATATTATTGATTTGCGTTATTTGTGTCATTTCAATTTCAATTCAATTGTTGACATGTCCCCTAACACCATAAAAACTCAATTTTTCCAGTAGTAAATTATGATCAACATAGTCAAACGCTTTGGTCATATCCATGAACAGCGCTGTGACCTTTTTCTTCGCATTCATCCCAGTTATGACTTTTGAAAATAAGTGGACAAGTACAAGTGTTTTTCAATCAAAAATGTATCAAAAGTTCCACCAACAATCACAACCATCAACTCAGAAAAAATGTACTCATCCATACAATATATCCTGACAAATATCTAACCAAACAGCGACTAAAACTACACTTACTTTTCTAAAATGAAGAGTTTTCTTTTGATCCTTTATATATATGAAAACGTATCCTGTAATCATTCCAACGAAATAAGGCGGTGATCGACACGGAGTCGGAAAATACTGTTTGTATAATTGTTCTTCTCTTTCGGGATGAGATCTGTAAAATTAAAAGCAGGAATGTATAAATTCATCAAGCACACAATACAGTAATTTAATTCTTTATTTTATTAATATAATTATTTAATATTTTTAACTCTACTTTTTAGGGTTCCGGAGTCCGACAAGGAACCCTTATAGTTTCGCCATGTCCGTCTGTCCGTCTGTCCGCGGCTTAGCGCAGAGACTATTAGCACTAAGAAGGTGTAATTTGGCATGGATATAAATATTACTCACGCAAATAGAACCTAGAATTTTTTTTTACGGGTACCTCTGATACACGTAAACTCGGGATTAATTTTTTTTTTCTCGTCTATCCCACAGTGTGGGGTATCGTTGGATAGGCCGTTCAAATACATTGTGGGTGTGTGAGAACCATTTTTCGATTTAGGGATCCGTTGGCGAAATATTAAGCTTTAAAGTGAAAATTTTAGTTAGTGTGGAGCGTCCTCCCCCTGCTGGCTAAACTGTTGTTTAGAGAAATTTGATAAAAATTCAGAGAAGTAGCATATATAATGAATTTAAAATGAAAACTATCACAGCTCACAGGTTTACAAGTACAGGACGCGAACCACCATAAAAGATGCCAAATGTCCATTTCTTAGAATTAGATCTTAGTTTCGGTCCGTAGCAGGTTCAGAATTACTAATTTTTTTTCGAAAACTTTATTTACGGTACCTTTCAGATCAATAATTTCTACTTAATTATGTGTTATCCAAAGGCATGTAAGGGACTTGCTACTCGTACATTTCGTATCTTTGCATAAACAGCCATATAGCGGGTGTAAATAGAGTGCGACCATTAAATGAAACCACATATTCTACCGACCCTACTGAACCACTTTTCCCAAGAATCATACCCGCGGACACCCTTAGTTTAGGAAATAAGTTAATAAGAATAAGGAGTTACAAACAAAAATGCGTAAACCCTAACGCACCGACATACGGGCGAGTTTAGAGAGAGCGTCGTCGTCCGTGAAACCTGCAGCTGTTTGAGGTCATCGCTCTCTCTAACCTCGCCCGTATGTCGGTGCGTTAGGGTTTACGCGTTTTTGTTTGGAACTCAACTATTTCCTAAACTAAGGCTCTCCGCGGGTATGACTCTTGGGAAAAGTGGTTCAGTAGGGTTGGTAGAATATTTGGTTTCATTAAATGGTCGCACTCTATTTACACCCGGTATATCGGAAAATGAGGCCTGCTGAGATTTTACACTGTCGTGGGACACCAGCAGGCGCCTGCTAACTTCAGTTCGGTGTATTTCTGGAAGTAACCGAATATAAAAAAAATTTTTAGGGGGTGCGGTTGTGACTTCCAACAGAATAATCTACTTCAGCTATCTTTGTAATGTCGGTCACGAAAACAAACGAAATAAACACATTCAACCGACCCCCATAGTACTGAGCATGGTCGTTCGTTGTGACCTGAAGTTAGCCGTACAACACGTTCGACAGCCCATTTTTCCGATTTTTGACATTTGATGGGGCTCGTGACCGAATCGTTGGTGTTTATTGTAGAAAATTTTAGTTTATTTTGGACTCATAGCCGCACTCGAAGATAAGTCAAACTTTTATGTTATTATTAAATATAAGTATTATACATGTAAAAGATGTTTAAAGATTCAAAACAATTTTAGACGTCATAATTTATACTCTATTGATTTTATTGTTTCATGTAATTTTTCGCAGGTGTTTTGAAAAACGTCCTTTGATACACGTGCGAAAGTGTTGATATTTCTCGTCCTGACTGTTTTTTGCCTTGACTACGATGGATAATTGGATCAAGTGACTTAATAAATTATTATTTACGCATAAATTCTTGTTTACTTATTATAAACTATCTTAAAATACTAAGAGCAGATATATGACTACCCTCAATACTACAGAGACATAGATTGCTGGCATATATTTTTATAATAGTACTCCTAGCAGTGTTGCCAGATGAGAAACTTGAAAATACCTGAATATACCTATTGTTTTAACATTTAAATCGACTTTTGCTGTAAACCTGTAAAGCCTACTTATCTGTGATAGTTTTCCTTTTAAATTCATTATCTACACTACTTCTGTGAATTTTTTCACATTTCTATAAACAACCGTTTAGCCAGCAGGGGGGGGACGCTCCACTCTAACTAAAATTTTCATTTTAAAGCTTAATATTTCGCCAACGGATCTCTAAATCGAAAAATGGTTTTCACACGACCAAAATGTTTTTAACGGCCCATCCAACGATCCCCCACACTATGGGATAGACGAGAAAAAAAAATTCATCCCCAGTTTACGTGTATGAGAGGTACCCTTAAAAAAACTTTTTTCCAAATTTTATTTTACCATTTTGTCGGGGTGATAAATATTATAAATATTCAAGCCAAATTACAGTTTTCTAGTATTAATAGTCTCTGCGCTAAGCCGCGGACAGACGGACAGACGGACATAGCGAAACTATAAACTATGAAAGGCGGGAAAAAAGTGGAATAGCGGTGTATCTGGTATCGTTAGTTTAAGGGATAAGGCCGACTTGCACCAATATTTAAATCTAGATTTAGGACTTAAGCTGAGTTTAATTTGACAGAAATATATTGACTGACAGATCCTAAACCTGATTTAGCGACAAAATCTAGATTTAAGATTTTGGTGCAAGCCGCCCTTAATACATTACTAGCTTAATGAAAACCGTAAAAAAAATCTCGTAGTACTAAGGATAGTAGCTGGGAGAGTAGTCGGCGAAAAAGTATGTTAGTTTACTCTGAACTAGTAAAAAGTCGAATGTCAAATACTTTATTAGCTTTTGATAGGGGCGATTATCGGTTAGCTGATTGACCTATTTTCTATTTATTATCTATTTTATTTAAAAAAATCAAGTTGATCTCTTAAACGCGTTCTTGAAACGAAAGTTTGAAAACCAAAAAAAAAGGGTGGAAAACATATTTTTTTGACAAAAGTATAAATCTTAGTACATTGTTTATAAGTAATAGCACTCGGGAGGTACGATTAAATGAAAGTGAGATTTCCATATTCACATTATATTTTAACAGAGTTTCAACACCGACGATCGTAGCAAGACTGACTTTACTTCACTGTACAGCGGAGCTGTATTTTTAACTGTCCAAAGTGACTTTATTGCTGGCTACCCTCAAAACCAATATCACTACTAACAAAATATTCTTAATGACTCTAAACACTCTTCAAGCAGAATAATAACTGTACAACAAGGTATCTTAGCATCTAGATCGTGAATATAATAACTAAAACCTTACATTCGGCCTTTCCTGACTTTAAGTTTGTCCTCAAACTTGCAAGACTCGACAAGTGATTCTTAATCAAACTTTTTAACAAATCTAAGAAAATAGTTGTTTTCTCTAAATTACTAACATTTTAAATTGTCTATTAACCTGCTCATCAAAGAACAGTGGGCCTCTGCTTGCTTGAGGACCACATTATGTTATTTCACTTTACATACATCTTGATCGTGGCGACAATTGCACCAACCATCATTTGCCTACTGTCATTTTAAATGTCACATTTACCTCTCTTAGATTATATTATCTTTCCAACGTTTCTATTATATGCAGTGATTTTTTTAAATAGCAATTGACAATCACCTATCTCAAATGATAATCGACCTTATCCTTTTTCAGTTATAAATAATCGATATTAATATTACTCAAAATAATAAAATTCACATTAAAAAAACAATCACCGATCTCTTTTCTTGGATAAAAGTCGGCGTTAATCTCAAAAAGTAATCGATGTTCACACTTCACAAAATATTAAATTGTTCAACGTTCTCTAATAATAGTCGGCCTTAACCTATTAATCAATTTTATCATTCTCCAATATTATTTAGTTTAAAAATCTTACAATTTTTCATATTTATAAAAATAATAGTTATTTACATGTCTTAAATAAAATTGGCTTCACTCACAAAATAATGATTATTCACATTTCTCAAATAACAATCGCTTTAACATTTCTCACAAATCTTTTTCAAGTGATGTTATGTCGGCTCTAATTTTATATTGTAAACAGATAAATCTGTCAACATCGATATTAAATGTAGTCAATTGACGAATTTATCAACATTTATACCTCACAGTCAACAAATAAGATCAAAGATACTTAAACAACAACATCTTTACCTCGTCAAGTCAAATGATGGATTCATCAATATTTACACTTTTCACATAGTCAACATGATATTATCACCTTCCAAAATACTCAAACTAAAACTTGAGAAATCATAATGAGATACTATATCGTCTTTATTTCTGCAAATCATCAATCTTCTAGATAAGAGTCTTTTAAAACATAAGGTTATACTCTCCCAAAATACATAAACTATACCGTACTTTCTCATCAAGAAAACAAATAACAAACGAACACCTTAGATACCTGACCGTCAATAAATTATTCTATTCATCATAGATACTCAAGCAATTACATACACCTGTACCTCATTAATTCAAAAGATGGACTCATTAATATCTACACTTAACGTGTAGAAAGTTTACTTTATCCTTCCTATTTTACAGAATAAATTACATATTTGAATTTGAAATAGACTTCACAAAGTCAACATAAGTTTATGTTCTCCCAAAATACTTAAACCACGATATATTTTCTTCATCGAGACGACAGACAATATTTATACCTCACATTTCAACATCACAGTCAACAAATAAGTTCATTCATCAAATATACTTAAACAATAACATCATTACCTCATCAATTCAATCATTGATTAATTATTATTCACACTTCAAGTAGTCAACATGAAATTATCTCCTTCCAAAAATTCAAAATATAACTTTACAAATAAACATGATATTAAACTCTCAGACTATATCGTCTTTATCTCCGCCAATATCTCAGCATAAGGTTTTATTCTCCCAAAATACTCAAACTCAAACTCTTTTCCTCATCAAAACAACAGACGGTTCCATCAACTTCGATACCGCAGAGTCAGCAAACTACTCTATCCATCAAGGATACGCAAACGATTACATCTTTTCCTCATTAGGTCAAAATAAGGTTTCATTAATATCTACACTTCACATAGTCACCATAAGGCGCTGTAAGACGCTGCACTTTAGGTTTTGGAGGTGGTGAAGCAGGGGAAGTGGTGGACGTAGTTTACCCCTCAAGCGGGACGCCCTAGTGCGTTCACAGCAGCGCGCGGCCGTATTCTGGCGTGTATACTGTTTGTCCGTATTCTAGGTGCAATTGTGTAAGACAATCGTGTTCCGAGTGTAAACTGTGAAATGCACACAGCCAATTATTTATTACGTCCCAAAATGATGGGTGGTGAGCCTTATCGCCGTGATTCTGGCACAAATACATGCTTTTTAGAGCATACAGGTTTCCTTACGATGTTTTCCTTCACCGTTCTGCAAGTGGTAAGTATTAAATATTTATATTATATTAGATAAGTAATATATTGCAAACTTTAAGGAAGCTAAGAGGACTGTAACAATTTATCTCTCCACATTGGATTACGACGCTACCAAAGCATTGCTTCAACACCCCACATAGAGAGCCCATTAATTATTAATTATATTATTTTTTTTTTTTTTTTTTTATTTACTTAATTATATCTATTTTATATAACACATATCTATTCTATCTATTAAACTAGTTTATTTACAAGTATACCTATGTACATTTAAACATATATTTATACACACCTATACACACATTATAGTATGATAATATAAATTTTAGTAGACATAATAATTTTCACAGTTTAAACAAGGAATTCTATCAAAACCCTTATCATAAGCTGCATGCCTAAGATGGCCAAAAATCGGAACTCCCAACACCGAAAGTCCCAAAACCAAACTCAACCCAATATTATTCCATATTGGTAACATGGTTACCAGGGTTAGACAAAATTAACACCGCGATAAAACGCTTAACTCCGTCACAGAGTAGTTGAAAATTCCTCAGATGAATATAAACTGAGGAAAATTCATTCGATTAATCGGACAATTAAATCGATTATTTTTTTTATAACGTGGTTATCCAACCAATTTAAAAAACGTTTTTAATGATCGTGTTTTACTGTCATAAAGTATAAATTTACATGTGTTGGCTTTTTTTATTAATCAACATATTGAAAAATCACCTTCTTGCCTGGGGAATAACTTATTATGCGACTTTTTAATATAGCAAGATAAAATAGAATAACGTTTTGAAAATTTTAAAGTTAAAGTTCACAATTTGTAAGTCGTAGTTGTGATGTGAGGAAAGAGTTGTTTCAAAATGAAACCTCCAAAAAAGCAAGTAAAATAAGGTATAATACAATCAAAACACAAATTTGCTAAAAATTTCTTAGACCTTAACTAAACTAATGTACTTAATTTAATTTTAGTTTTTTTTCTTTTTCTCCTATATAGATCTGTCTCTTTCTTATAAACGAGTGAAATTTCGCACTGTGATCGCTCGTTTTGAAACGCTTCCAAACCTAATATGATTTATCAATATTTTATATTCTTGCTGGATAGTATGCAAAGACATTGTATAATAACAAGACTGTGCACTATCCAATTTTTGCTCAACTAAACTAGATTTTATTTCCTTAAAAATAAGGTTGTAATTAATGTGATACCATTTTCAAGCAAAAAACGAGCCGAGCGAGATAGCTGTCGCTAGTCGTGGCAAGCACAGAGCACATAAAAGAGTGGCAAGTTGCCAGTGTTCAGTCGCTTACCGTGTGTGGAACTAGCTTGACGTAACGCACTAATTAACGCGCGATCAAATCCTTTAAAAATGGTTAAGTGCTTTAAGTGCTCAAAACTAATAAATAAAAGAAGCCCTGGTATACAGTGTAACAAGTGCAATAAATGGATACATGCTGAATGTGCATCGATTACCACGGAGCAGCTTAATGCACTGGTATCGACCGATTCTGTTGATTGGAAGTGCCGAAGTTGTGTAGGTGGCGCAAAGCCAAAACGTCTTTCCTGCATTCTACCTGACGCGGATGAAGAAGAAAATACCGACAGTGAATCGATATCCAATAATGTCAGCGCCAAATTAACACAGAAGATATTGAGTGACATCCGTAAGGAAGTACGGGAAATTATGCGTACTGAACTGCAGGAATCGCTCAAATATTTTTCGGACAAAATCGACGACTATGAAAAACAAATTGAAGTGTACGGAACCAATCTTAAGAACGTCGAAAGTCAATGCAAACATCTTAACAACACATGCCAAAACCTCACTCTTAAGAACGATATCTTAGAGCAGAAAATTAACTCAATGGAGCAGCAACAAATGTCAAATATGATTGAAATGTGCGGCATTAAAGAAGAGGACAATGAGAATATTTTGGATATCACGAATAAAGTATGCACGAAATTACAGCAAAAACCAAATGACGTCATGAAGGTATACAGAAAGAAGAAAAATCGCTCCAATACAAATATGGACGTGGCTCCCGCAGCCGTTGTTGTTGTCATGCGAGATGGCTGCCGTGACCACTGGCTGGAAGCCGCCAAAAATATACATCTAAATAACAGGGATATTGGACGCGAACAAGACACACGTATCTACCTACGTGAATCTCTCACTCCAAGTTCTGCCTTCATTCTGTGGAAAGCCAAGAAGGAGCTTAAGGAAACCGAAATATGTAAGTTTGTTTGGTGTAAAAACGGCTTGATAATGACACGTAAACGTGAAAATGAGAAATTGCATGTTATCAGATCAACAAAAGATATCGAAAGACTCAAAATCGACCTAACTAAATAATTCCATAATGCCATATATTTATTGCCAAACTATCTCAAATAAAAGAGGGCTCCACTATAACTATAACGCAATCAATTCAAGAATCCAACTATAAAACATGGAACAAATTTATTAATGATTCACCGCAACGAAATTCGCTGATAACACTACACGTTAATATCAGATCTATGATCAAAAATTTCTCACAGCTGGAATATATTGTGACGAGCAGTGCACGCACCATTCATGTTATTGTCATTACGGAAGCAAATATCACGGACACATGCAAAACACTATTTGAGCTACAAGACTACGAAATGCATACCGAGCTGCGAAATAGTAGGAAAGGAGGTGGTATTATAGTATACATTCACAATAGTGTCAATTTTACGAGAATTAAAACAGGTACTTTAAACTATGAGTGCATATTGGGCCGAGTAAAAACAAACTATAATTATACTATAGGTTTATGCGCCGTTTATAGACCACCAAAATTACACAAACAACGTTTCATTACAGAACTGTCTCGTATGATATCTAAATGTCCGTTAAAACAGAGCTATGTACTTTTAGGCGATATGAACTTGGATCTAACGAACCCTGATTCGACAGTAACACAGTACCTAAATTCCTTGTACGGAGTTGGGTTTGAATGTGGAATTAGTCAGTTCACTCGTATAGAGAAAAGGGGTAACCTTATAACCAAGTCGTGTATAGACCATATATTTATCCGTAGTGTCGATCATCAAACCGTTCGAACAGCTGTGATACACAATGCACTGGCCGACCATTTTATAACCGGTTTCGAGATAAGCGATAGCTCGGTAACAAACAAAAGTGATTCCTATAAAACTGTAACTAAAGTAGATAATATTAAGTTGCAGTCGGAACTATCTAGTATTGACTGGACTGAGGCTTTATCTTATAATAATCCAAATAAAATATTGGATTTTATTGTTGACAAGTTTAATTGTATATACGAAAAATGTAAGATAACTGTTAAAAAAAAGCAAGGCAAACGACAATCATGTAAATGGATAAGTAAAAAAATAGCATCAATGTGTGATAAAAGAGATGAACTGTTTTTGATCTGGAAAAAAGATGAAAGTAACCTCCAAAATAGATTATTGTACAACATATATAGAAACAAGACTAATAAACATATAAATAATGTAAAAAATAACTTTTATAGAAAAGAAGTCTGTAAAAATTTTCACAATCCAAAAAAAATGTGGGGAATTATAAACGAAATAAGTGGTAAAATAATTAAATCCATCGATGAAATAATATTTAAATCCTTTAAAACTGATATTTCTACTTTGACTAATGACTTTGCTTGTGAGTTTAGAAACAACGTCAAAAAAATTTGCTCATATTGTGATGTGCCACTTCTAAGCAAACAAACTTATATTTCGAGCCCAAACCTGTCAATAAGACTACAACAGGCTAACAATGATGTCATATACACAATAATTAAACATATGAACGATAAAAAAAGTCCAGGAAGTGATAAAATCCGAGCTAAGGACGTAAAATTTATAAATTCATCCATTACCCCCGTTATTACCCATCTAATTAACACTTGCATTAAAACTTCATTGTATCCCGATAAACTTAAAGTAGGTACCATAAGACCTGTTTATAAAAAAGGAAGTCATACCGACATAAACAACTATAGGCCAATTACTATTTTATCTTGTATCGACAAAATAATTGAGAGGTATCTCGGAAATGAAATAAATAAATTTCTTGTAAAAAATAATGTTATTAATAAAAAGCAATTCGGTTTCCAAAAACAGCGAAATACATCTCAACTGCTATCTCAATTTACCAATGAGGTCAGCAAATACATGAATGACCGACAGCATGTGCTAGCTGTATTTATTGATTTTAGTAAAGCTTTTGATACCCTTAATTATGACACACTTTATTCCAAGTTGACACAAAATGGTATACAGGGCCCCTTCCAAAATTTACTGAAAAACTATCACACAAACAGATTTACATCAGTCAATATAGGTGGAGTGCATAGCAACCGGTTTCCAACTGAAGAAGGCACCGCTCAAGGTTCAATTTTTGGCCCTACCGAATACCTGTTGTATGTAAATGACATGTGTAACATATTTTCCGAAGGGTCTGTTTACCAGTTTGCAGATGACACATGTTTGTTAGTGTCTCATCGGAATGTTGAAGAAGCTCAAAAAATAATGCAACGAAACTTTGATCTTCTATGTAAATGGGCTCACGATGTCGGACTTGTCATTAATTCACAAAAAACGAAAATTTTACACATTCACTCCCCATACTTACAAACCTTAATCATTCCAAACATCGTTGCCCATGAACATCAATGTTTGCATAAAAACCACTATGCATGTAACTGTGAGCATTTAGAACTTGTCAAACAGCATAAGTACCTAGGTCTCATTATAGATAACCATTTAAACTGGGGTCCACATATTGAATATCTATGTAACAAGCTCCGAGGCATATTATCAAAATTTTGTATAATTAAATTCAAATTACCTTATAACATATTAAGACTGATGTATCTATCACTTGCTGACTCAATAATGAGCTACAGTATTAGTAGTTACGGTCGCACTTATAAAAGCTATATAGATAGTATCTATAGACTGCAATTAAGAATATTAAAAGTCATTGTGCCAAACCACATTAAAAACCAATATAATGATGACGAAAAAGGCTTATTTGACTATTGTAAAATCATAAATATATACAGTAAAATAAAAATGGCTATTATCTGTGAAGAATACGGTAACGAGGTTAAACTAATTAAGAAAATAAGGCCAAAAAGCTTAAGAAACCTAACTTACCTACCCACTTATGAACTACCTACCTATAATAATTTATATGGAACGCGAACTTGGGAATACATGCTTCCTTTATTTCTAAACGAATTATCTATTAATACTCTAAATAGCATAAAAAATTGTAGCAGCAACAAAAAGCGAAGGAGTGCCATAAAGCTTTATTTTCTCGAACATCAGCAGCCTGTGGCTGCGGGTTGTTAAACTTGTATATAAGTCTATGTCTAGTTAGCATAAGTTAGCGATCTCGCCATACCGCGTATAAACCATGTGGTTTTAGTCGGATGGCTTTTATTTTAATCAAAATGTATATATATTTGTCTTTGTAAAATAAACAATAAAAAAAAAAAAAAAAGTGTATACATATATAATATATACAATAAACTTATATAGTGTTGTTGAGTTTCTAACGTGTTAGAAAAGGTCCAACGACTGCCAACTAGGGGTGGGTCGTAACGTGTTTCTGCGGTAACGAAACGAAAGAAGTTACTGATAGCCAATAACTGGTTTGAAAACGAGTTATTATAGTAACGCGTTATTTCCAGGGAAACTGAAGTTGACGGAATTTGAGCATCACACCTCGATGAAGCTTTCGGTAACAGGTTCAAAATTCGCACGGACATCTAGCAACAGAAAGATTGTTTAAATAAATAAATATATATAAAATTATGTAATTAAAAAGCTCCTGATGATGCTTATATAGTGAAACCGGTTGGGTAGTGTAGAATTAAATATTATCTGTGGAAAAGTACAAGTGTTTTTTTATCACAACAATGTTTGATAAATTCCACCAAGTGCCGACAATCTCAACTATCAACTTCCGAAAATTGTAATACTACGCCTAAAAATCTGCCTATCCAAAACTAAATACCATTTCGGTAAAAACCTGTATTTAAATAACTACAAATTCAAATGCCACATTCAAATAAAAGAAACGCAATTTTGAACCTGTTACCGAAAGCGTCATCGAGGTGTGATGCTCAAATTCCGTCAACTTCAGTTTCCCTGGAAATAACGCGTTACTATAATAACTCGTTTTCAAACCAGTTATTGGCTATCAGTAACTTCTTTCGTTTCGTTACCGCAGAAACACGTTACGACCCACCCCTAGTTGGCAGTCGTTGGACCTTTTCTAACACGTGAGAAACTCAACAACACTATATAAGTTTATTGTATATATTATATACACTGGCAACTTGCCACTCTTTTATGTGCTCTGTGCTTGCCACGACTAGCGACAGCTATCTCGCTCGGCTCGTTTTTTGCTTGAAAATGGTATCACATTAATTACAACCTTATTTTTAAGGAAATAAAATCTAGTTTAGTTGAGCAAAAATTGGATAGTGCACAGTCTTGTTATTATACAATGTCTTTGCATACTATCCAGCAAGAATATAAAATATTGATAAATCATATTAGGTTTGGAAGCGTTTCAAAACGAGCGATCACAGTGCGAAATTTCACTCGTTTATAAGAAAGAGACAGATCTATATAGGAGAAAAAGAAAAAAAACTAAAATTAAATTAAGTACATTAGTTTAGTTAAGGTCTTAGGAAATTTTTAGCAAATTTGTGTTTTGATTGTATTATACCTTATTTTACTTGCTTTTTTGGAGGTTTCATTTTGAAACAACTCTTTCCTCACATCACAACTACGACTTACAAATTGTGAACTTTAACTTTAAAATTTTCAAAACGTTATTCTATTTTATCTTGCTATATTAAAAAGTCGCATAATAAGTTATTCCCCAGGCAAGAAGGTGATTTTTCAATATGTTGATTAATAAAAAAAGCCAACACATGTAAATTTATACTTTATGACAGTAAAACACGATCATTAAAAACGTTTTTTAAATTGGTTGGATAACCACGTTATAAAAAAAATAATCGATTTAATTGTCCGATTAATCGAATGAATTTTCCTCAGTTTATATTCATCTGAGGAATTTTCAACTACTCTGTGACGGAGTTAAGCGTTTTATCGCGGTGTTAATTTTGTCTAACCCTGGCAACCATGTTACCAATATGGAATAATATTGGGTTGAGTTTGGTGTTGGGACTTTCGGTGTTGGGAGTTCCGATTTTTGGCCATCTTAGGCATGCAGCTTATGATAAGGGTTTTGATTATTATTATTATTATTATTATTTATTTAATATTTACATTATGTTGAATTTAACTTATATAATAAACACCACATAAACCTTTACAGGTTTGTGTATGGTGCACATGAATTCCTTGTTTAAACTGTGAAAATTATTATGTCTACTAAAATTTATATTATCATACTATAATGTGTGTATAGGTGTGTATAAATATATGTATAAATGTACATAGGTATACTTGTAAATAAACTAGTTTAATAGATAGAATAGATATGTGTTATATAAAATAGATATAATTAAGTAAATAAAATAAAATAAAAAAATTAAATAATATAATTAATAATTAATGGGCTCTCTATGTGGGGTGTTGAAGCAATGCTTTGGTAGCGTCGTAATCCAATGTGGAGAGATAAATTGTTACAGTCCTCTTAGCTTCCTTAAAGTTTGCAATATATTACTTATCTAATATAATATAAATATTTAATACTTACCACTTGCAGAACGGTGAAGGAAAACATCGTAAGGAAACCTGTATGCTCTAAAAAGCATGTATTTGTGCCAGAATCACGGCGATAAGGCTCACCACCCATCATTTTGGGACGTAATAAATAATCGGCGGTGTGCATTTCACAGTTTACACTCGGAACACGATTGTCTTACACAATTGCACCTAGAATACGGACAAACAGTATACGCGCCAGAATACGGCCGCGCGCTGCTGTGAACGCACTAGGGCGTCCCGCTTGAGGGGTAAACTACGTCCACCACTTCCCCTGCTTCACCACCTCCAAAACCTAAAGTGCAGCGTCTTACAGCGCCTTATGGTGACTATGTGAAGTGTAGATATTAATGAATCCTTATTTTGACCTAATGAGGAAAAGATGTAATCGTTTGCGTATAAAATATTGATAAATCATATTAGGTTTGGAAGCGTTTCAAAACGTGCGATCACAGTGCGAAATTTCACTCGTTTATAAGAAAGAGACAGATCTATATAGGAGAAAAAGAAAAAAAACTAAAATTAAATTAAGTACATTAGTTTAGTTAAGGTCTAAGAAATTTTTAGCAAATTTGTGTTTTGATTGTATTATACCTTATTTTACTTGCTTTTTTGGAGGTTTCATTTTGAAACAACTCTTTCCTCACATCACAACTACGACTTACAAATTGTGAACTTTAACTTTAAAATTTTCAAAACGTTATTCTATTTTATCTTGCTATATTAAAAAGTCGCATAATAAGTTATTCCCCAGGCAAGAAGGTGATTTTTCAATATGTTGATTAATAAAAAAAAGTCTATTCTGAGATTGGGGCTGTAGAAGACACCGAGAAGAACTTTTCTATAATTGAGGCTTACTTCAAGAAACAAATGCTCAGCTGATTCAGAGTATGCTGACGGAGATTGATTGACTATTTTATAGGGAATATGACCACGCAGGTAAACAGCAACTCCGCCACCACCTTTATCAGTACGATCATTACGAATTAACTGAAAACCAGGAATCGAAACGAGAGTTGAGGGGAGAGTGGGCTTGAGGAGACTTTCAGAAACTAGGACAGCATGAATATTTGCATTATTTTCAAAAGTAGACAGGAGATAAGCATAATGCGCATCAAGACTTTGGGCGTTTATATGAACCACGTTGAAATTTTTAGAGAGAGAGAGGAATATGTGGACTCAAGAATGTCATGTAGGGTCGAAATATTTGTGTCGCTGTCACTAAAGAATTCATCAGAGTTATCCGAACATGAAAAGAACTCGTCTTCAATATCAATATCCATCACAAATAATATATATAATATAATATGAATAAAATAAACTAAATATAACTAAAAACTTATTATAAAATACAGTACACTATATAAAACCGGTTTCTTTCTTAGATTTTCACCTGCTAGTTGTACAATTAAACAAATTACAGTAAGAATATTTTTTTTACATATTTTTCTATGAAATAGGAATAGCAAAGAATCAAAGTGGACACCAAAATGAACAAGAATTTATACAAAGGCTGAAGATAAATATATGTTATAATATACTAATTTATTTACACTAAACTTTCATTGTTTCCGAAAGGAAACATACACAGAAACTTTAAATATGTAGGTACATTATTATTATAAAATAACAACCAAAACAGAAAAAAAAAAGACACTTAGGTCATGTTCCGCTCGGTCACACCAAAGCATCACGTGCGGTGCGCGAAATGTTTGGTGATGGTGTTGTTTCGGAACACAGCTGTCAAAAACGCAACCGTCGTATGTTGAAGTACCAAAACGGAATACACCTTTGTCAAATAAAAATAATACAAGTACAACCTACAAAACTACTTTTTATGTACCTATAGCAATGACATTTTATACATGGACATCGGGTCGACGACGCTCAAAAGCGTCCGAACCAAAAGAATTCCAAAACTAAAAAAGAGTTCCAATCGCGCGTCAGTCTTCAATTGGTCGAGCAAGCAACAACGTGTCCATTATGCCGCACTGCGTAGTGAAATGGTGTAAAAACTACTTCGCTAAAGTGAAAAAAGAGAACGGTGTATCGTATTTTCAGTAAGTAGATTACTATTTTGTCATTTAAAAGTATTATTTTATCTAGAAACGTACTGTTTCATTAAAATTTTATTTAATTGTAAAAAGAAATTACATTACCAATGAAATTTAACAAAAAGTATCAATCTGTCCTTTTCTTACTCATTAGGGGTAGTAGACAGAAAGAGACCACTCACGTCAACTATATTTGTTTGGATTACCATGTCAGTTTTAATAGTGACAGCAATCGAAAAGATTTGGAACAAAGAATCTATAAAGTAGCTATGATGTATTTTTGTAATTAATTATTTTGTTCTATTATTTTATGGAATACCATAATTACCTATATTTATTTCAGTTTCCCTCGGGATCCTATACGTTGCTCAGTATGGAGAAACATTATAGCCGAGTCGCGGCGAGAGGAATATTTTGATCCAAAAATATACAACCTTGTGTGTTCGGATCATTTTCAAGAAACAGATATGTACATTACTAGCAAGGGATTAAAGAGGCTAAAAAAAAGCTATACCAACATTGCTAGTAAGTAGCGGTTTTTTGTGCCTTTGTATTGTTCTTTTTTTGTTATTGATCTAATAACTTTAAATATATTTCTTCACAGTTAAATAAAGACGTACATACATCTGAAACCACAGCATTTAGTGTTTAAACAACTGACAATACGGTAAGATCACAGCATATGTGTAATACTCACAATTATTGAAATATTTTGTTTATTTAATATTCACCTTTTTTTATAGATTGAAATGAATAATGAGATAATATATGAAACTAATGAAAATGCAATAACAAATGTTTCAGCATACGACGATATGGTAAGATAACTGTGAACTAACTTAACAAATTTTTATTTATAATTTTAACAAACATTTCATTTTAATTTTGTATTTTATTTTTAGATCACTCCAGACTTAGAACAAGAATCGGAAAAACCTTCTACAAGTTTATTTGTGCAAGAACAAGGCATAGCAACCCCGAAATCTCCCGCTACATCATTAAGTATAGGATCTATATTGGATACCCCGAGAAAAGTTACATTAAAAATAGAACTTCGATCATGTAAGCGACAAATAGTAATAAAGAATAGAAAACTAAATAACTTACAAAAAGTTAATAAACGGCTCAAGAAAAAAAACATTTCTCTGAAAAGTGCGTTAACTTTATTAAAAAAACGCAAAGGTCTTGATGAGTCTTTGCTACAAGAGTTATCTCAGCATATAGAGGTGACTGATACATTTAACGCCCTATACCCAAAAAACATTAAAAACAAGAAAAGACCTTTTTCTAAATATCCTCCTGGAGCAAGAAAATTTGCAATCACATTACATTTTTATTCAAACAGCGGTACATATATCTGAGAAGGATGCTTAACTCATGTTTACCCCACCCAAGCACTTTATACGACTGGTACAGGAGTATGGAAGCTGAACCCGGCTTTACGGCTGAAACACTAGATAGATTAAAAGAAAAATCAAAAAACACAGAGATCGAAACAATGTGTGCTATGGTTGTAGATGAAATGTCTATAAGACAGCAAAAGATTTGGAATGGTAAAAAATATGAAGGCCTTGTTGATTTGG
This sequence comes from Ypsolopha scabrella, assembly GCA_910592155.1. Classification (NCBI taxonomy): domain Eukaryota; kingdom Metazoa; phylum Arthropoda; class Insecta; order Lepidoptera; family Ypsolophidae; genus Ypsolopha; species Ypsolopha scabrella. The sequence continues at coordinate 12,424,111 of OU342989.1, read as the reverse complement.
GTATTGAAACAGCCGATTCAAATGAAACTGCAACCCAAGCTTATGTTATCCTGCTTGTCTCCGTAAATGAATCCTGGAAAATACCATTAGCATATTTTTTTATCACGAGTTTGACAGCGGAAATGAAAACTAATATAATTAAAATTGCGTTAGCCAAATGCCATAGTCTGGGGTGAAGATAGTATCATTAACATTTGATGGATGCAAAAGTAATATCGCCACAATAAAATTACTGGGTTGTGATATTGCCGATTGTGAATCTCTTAAAACCCATTTCAAGCACCCTACCGCCGATTATGAAGTAGTTATTTTTCTTGATGCTTGTCATATGATAAAGCTTATGCGTAATACACTTGAAGCAAAGAAGAAAATCTACAATTCTGAAAATAAAGCAGTTAAATGGAAACATATTACTGACCTTCATGAAATACAGGAAAAGAATAATTTGCATCTTGCCAACAAACTTACACACAGACATATTGCTTTTAGAAACGAAATAATGAAAGTGAAGCTTGCCACTCAACTTTTTAGTAAAAGTGTGGCAAAAGCTATTGAATTATGTGACTGTCAACTTCAATTACCAGAGTTTAAGGATTCTTCCACCACTACTGAGTGCATAGAGCTATTAAATGATGTATTTGATATTTTGAACTCACGGAATTTCAATAATTATGGATTCAAGCAACCAATTTCCCAAAAACGCCGACAAAATCATTGCACGCTTAGAGCAAGCTGAAGAATATTTGACGTCGTTGAGTATTAACATTCAACGAAAAAAAAACATTAAAAAATAAGAATGAAAGTCGAACAATATTCCAAAATGAAAATGTACCGTTGACAAAATGTCAATCCGATACAGGCGTTATTGGATTATTGGTGTGCATACAAAGTATTAAATATTTATATGAAACATTGGTGCTGGATAACAAACTCTCTTTCTTGACGACCTACAAGTTTTCCCAAGATCACGTGGAGCTATTTTTCGGAAATATTAGAAGTCAGGGAGGCTTCAACAACAACCCAAACGCTCGTCAATTCAAGTCAGCTTACAAGAAGCTTTTAATGCACCTTGAATTGGGCTCAAAATTTTCTGGAAACACTATACCCCTCGAAAATATTCCAATTTTGACCTGTGGTAATACAGTCGCAAACATTAATAATTCGACAACCAGCTACAGATATGACCTTGAACAAGAAACTACATACAACGAAAACAACAAGGACGAGATGGAAGACCAGCAGCTTCAAGGGACCTGTGATCAGTTGTCATCAGCTATAGAAGAATCTGACACTGCGTGCAATTATATTGATCAAATTTTGGGTTATATTGCTGGATTCGTCGTAAGGCACTTATTAAAAAGAATTAAATGTTCCGATTGCAAGAATGCATTACTGGCAAATAATCATTTGTGGTTTCATAAATTGGTCGATATAAAAACAATGGGTGGACTCTTAGACGCAGCGGAGGATGTTTTTAAAATTTGCAAAAAAACAGAAGAAACAATACGGAGATTTTTGCGTATGAAAAGTGCAATGGTGAAAGCAAATATTTGCAAAACTGTAATGAAAAGTTTCATAAATCTAAATGTTTTGGAAGAAATCCACTTACATTAGAACAACCAGCTATGTTTAATCATAGAATAAATTTACTGAAAGCTGTAGCTGAAAAATATATTGATGTAAGATTGCATTACATTAGCAAAAAAGAAACATCTGACAGAAAAATAAAATCCAAACGTCAACTGTACAATAAATTGAATTTATTTCAAGGAAATTAATACATATATGATAGATGTTATTAAATATAATATAAATATAAATATTACTGTGGTGCAATTAACCCAAAAAATGGCCTAACCTCAACATCCAAAGTAAAAGTTTCATTCCAGCTCCAAATTGTTCCATATAGTCCACATATTGTTGGGAAAAGTTACACTATTTTTAGTGTCGGGTTTGGGGGAAGGGGGGAAAAGTTTTTCAGTTTTTCTTGAATATTTCGAAAACTATGCAGTTTAGCGCAAAAATGCCAAAGACAAAAGTAATCCCCATTAAATTGCAAACTAAAATGCAACTGCATAACCTTGCTAAAGTGAACGGTTCCAGAGTTACGGAGGGTGTAAAGTAGCAATTGTTCGGTTTTTTTAGATTTTTGGAAAATTATGACATTATCACAAGGAAACTATTTTTTTTATAGAGGATTGTGTTTTGTAAAAACAAATGGCGATTTAAGTGGCCATTGGTATGTTGGAGATAAGCCCATAAAGGAACGACAACCAAGGGGTGCTACTTACCTAAATCATCATCAATCGTCATCAGTATTCAGTCCTCTTTAAACATTGCACCCTTTTCTTCTAAATATTCGTCTATGATGTTGATGTTCCTGTTATCACATCCTAGGCCTGAGCAATTACCGCATATGTTTGAGCAGTTTAGACCACTCTTGTTACGAGCGCATCGCACTCGCAGTTACGGGCGCATTTATCTTTGCGAGCGCACACTATGAGGGAGGGTAATTCTTGGAGAGCTGCAGGACGTGCTGTTGTAATTGATCTCAGGTGCTTGCCAATCTTCTTCCACCCCCACTCAAGCGGATTCTTTTCCTCATTCAGCCACTGCTACACCTGGTGGTAGGTTTTAAATGAATGCTGCCTGGAAGCTGCTGAAGTGGGGGGAAGCGCAGCCAAATTGAACAATAAATGTATAGGCTGCTTTGCAATAGCCCGTGAGTAACACTGGTAGCAAAAACAATCTAGATCTTCAGTGTTCTTGGCTCTAAACATCGCAAGAAGGAATTGCTTTCGAGCGTCAGCCACTGCATACCGCCGGCCACTAAAATCGCAATTTGTTTTTACAAAACACAATCCTGTATAAGAAAAAATAGTTTCCTTGTCATACTTTTCCAAAGATACAAAAAAACCGAACAATTGCTACTTTACACCCTTCGTAACTCTGGAACCGTTCACTTTAGAAAGGTTATGTTAGAAACCATTTTGTTTGCAATTTAATGTAGATTACTTTTGTCTTTGGCATTTTTGCGCTAAAACGCATAGTTTTAGAAATATTTAAGAAAAACTTAAAAATCCCAACTTCTCTCCCCCCTCCCCCCAAACCCGACGCTAAAAATAGTGTAACTTTTTACTTTGAGGTCTGGGGTTAATTTCACCACACTATATCGTTTGAAATATCATTTACATTGAAGGGATAATAATAATAATAATAATAATAAATATCTTTATTGGTAAAACATAAATAGTTTACAATAATCGAGTTGTTGAAATCACCTTTTAAGCATACAATGCCTGTACCAGGTGACTCCGCTCTTCTATATCTTCACATAAGTCACTGATTTTGAAAACAAGAATTTTTAAAAAGAAGTTTAATAAAGATAGCTATTATTAGATATTATAAATATGTTATGTAGGTATATTTTTGTGTGAGAAGTGTATATTTTTAAATATACATATATGTAATATTTGTTTAGTTTTTATATGAAATGTAGAACAAAATAAATAAGATTCTATTTTTAATTTATATTATTTCAATGATAAAGGTAAAGGTATATAGGTATTATATAATATTAATATATTCATGTGTATGTTGACTATTTTGTTATTGTATGCGGGTCAATAAACACTCTGTCTGTTCGTAGTTTAGCGGTTGTAACCAATTTGTGATTGCTTTCTTACATTCGTAATAAGGATTACTATAAATGTCTAATTCAGTGTTCAACTTATTGTACAGGTTTGCTGATCGTTTTGAGTACTGTTTGCTTGCAAATTCGGTTTTAGTTGTTGGAATTTTAGCTACATTGTATTTTTTTCTCTTCATAATTACTCTTGCATCATAATCAATATCTTTGTGTTTTTTTAGAACAGTTTGAAGTATATACAGTTTCCTCACGGATAAACAGTTGCATAATTCGTAAAGGCTACTAGTTAATTCTTGATTTTCGTTAAAGATTTATAAATAAATATATTTTGTTGAATTAATGAAAACAAGTTTTCATTTGACACATTTTAAAAATACACCATTAGTTTTGTTTTTGTTCCGTATTGTTGATAAAAGTAAAAAGTACCTGGAATATAAGAGCTGTGTGGCTAGATAGGATCGTAGCAGATGAAAACCTGTAGTGTCTGCCTACCCGTCTGGGAGACGAGCGTAAGCATATGTATTTATGTATTGTAAATAAAATTTAACAAAATTCTATAATAGTAAAACATTAATAAAAACCGTCAATGGAATCCATCAAATACCTTTGTATTTTCAAAAAGGTAACTTAACATATTTTTTATTAAGTTTTGGTTTTTTTTAACAAATATGCAACACAAATCAGATCAAATTAAAAGCTAAAATTGATTATACGAATATTTTTTCTCAGGGGTAAAGATCAAAAAGGGTGGTAAGAAGCTACTCTATACATTCCGTGTTCGCATAATCTTTACTTGAAGCTGCGTAAGCTAAGAACAGTGCGGCTTCTTCCAGTCAAAGCTACGTAAGCTAATAAACTGATGCAATGAAAATTAAGCAGTGTAGTAATGACATACGGTTCAAATTAAAGTGTTTTGTTTCTTTATATGTCTATACAAATATCTACGTTTGTATACGTTAACTAGGGATACTTTTTTCGTAAATTTTGTACTAGACCCTAATTCCATGTGTAAAATGTCATTAACCTATAGGTAATCAAAAAAAATATAAAAAGTGAAAAAATAAAAGCGTTGTTCTACCTACATACGGAAGATAATGGGTAAAATTGAAAAAGTTCACTACAAAATCCACTGAGCATGTTGAAACCCAAGAACACGGTCAGCTCCGTGAACTTCACTTCTTGGTCTTGGCAATCTCCCGCCTCGACCTCCCTTCAGTTTTCGGTGCCGATACCGTGGTCGTCGTGGCCTTTGCCTTAGATTCTTGCTGGGGAGCAGTTTTCAAAAGATCTACAAGCTGCGTCATTGTGTTCACTTTGTGCCTTCTGCCGTTGTAAACTATGATGACAGTCCCATCCTGTGACCACACCTGCTTCATGTCGAGCTGCTTCCTAGCCTCAACAAGGATATGGTGTCTCGTCCGAGTAAGGAACTCCGAGACACTCACATCGCTGCCCTTCAGCTTGGTCTTGTTTTTCCAGACATCGCTCCGGTCTGAAAGATTTTCAAAGCGCACAAGCACAGGACGAGGCCGCTTGGAGTCAGCTTGAGGCTGGCCCAGTCTATGACATACAACTATGTTGCCACCACTAATGTGAGGAATGCCAAGCTTATTGACCACTATGGATGTGACTTTAGTTGTAACATTTTCACCAACATCCTCACACAAACCGTGAAACAAGATCACCTTACTACGGGACTTCATTTCCATGCTGTCCAAGCCCGCTGCGATGACCTCTACTTGCCTTCTCAATACCAAAAAGGTTTCCTTTACAAAGGCTTTGAACTGCAAAAAGTCTGCTGCTAACGCAGCAACATCTGGGCAGCTGCTGGATTTGGGGGCTACTAGGCTGGCCATTCTCTCTTCATAACTGGATAAGCCAGTATCGAACTTGTCCCCAAGAGCCCTTAAAGTAGCTTCCAGTTGCTGGATATCTGACATTGTGAAGGTTATGTGTGACAGATACAATGTGGCAGTTTTTCAAACTCACTAAACACTTAGCACTTTCCCAGGAAAATTATACAGAAATGTACACTGGCATTGGTATGTAAGTTTAGACACTATTATTACATACTATAACTGATTTAAATGAATTTAATAAATTAATAAAAATAAGAGCTCTTTAAATGTTGTTGTAGTTCGCAACTACCCTACTTAATTTATTACTAAATTAAACTATTTTTAATTTAATAAAACCTTCTGCATATTCTGTAGTGTTTTAAATTAGAACATTCTGCATGTTCTGCATTGGAAGAGAATATAGCGCCAAGAAATTGTAAATCAAGGTACAAGTTAACTAGGCAACATTTGGGGATATGGTCATACGTCATCTAGCAAGGTTCGGTCACAGGTTATTACAATAGTTCGGTCTCATTAGATGTGCACACTTCGCACAACGTATATATACACTTTTTAACAGATTACGCTATCCAATTATTGCACAAAACAAAAATATAGTCTGTCAAAAAAGTGTTGAAATGAATATTGAAGAAACTATAATTCTTTCGTCTAGTTACACCAAACAAACAAGTACAAAATCTGTTAAATCGAGATAACCGCGTTGTTAGTTCATAAATATATTACCTAAATTATACTACTTGAACGTTTAAAGTCCAATAAAGTTCATTAAAGTTTCATTTTCATTCCAACACTTTTTTGACAGACTATATCTTGGTTAAAAACGACAGGCATTGTAAAAGTTGAAAAATAGATTTGTTCTTAAAAAAAGTATTCCATAGCCATTTTGTTTCATAGGTCAGACATCAACATACAGTCTTCCATGAATCAGTTCAATTTAATATAATTACTTAATTTTTAGTCAATTTACGATAAAAAATAGATTACACATTTTTCATGTACCTACATGTCACATTATTTGTCACAAATATTAGCGGCTTTCCACTCGATAATACACAGACTACTAGCATTCCCGTTGTGTGAAATTTACTTTCAGTTGAAATTTGACATATTTAAAACCATTGCTGTTAATAATGGTTATATCCCTGCAATTGTGGGTAAATTTCTAAATTAATAAAAAAAAAAACGCAAAATGGCTTCACTTTTAATATACTGTGCAAATATTCAGACACAAAATAAGACCGTTGAGCCAAAGAAACGGGCCAAAGTACCTTTCTTAGGTAATGTCTTCTATAAATGCGCAAGGCAGCTCAAACCGAAAACGTAAACCAGCGTTCTATACCACAAACTCACTCAGAAAGTTCTTTTGTAATAACAAAGACCGCACGACAGTCATTTAAAAAAGTAGTATTTATCAACTGACATGTAATGATTGTGAGAAAAAACATATTGGACAACCTAACAGATCCTTTATCAAAAGAGTCCAATTGTTGGAGACGTAACAAATCTAATCCGAAGCGTTATTCTAATTTGGGGGCGTTTGAAAAAAAAAATTACTTCACACAAATACTGACAACATTCTCAACCATCAACTAGACGTCAATAATTTCCCATTACTTTCCTATTTAAAGTTATTAGATTCGTAGCATTATATTAACCTCCCCAAAAATGTCATTTTCAGCTTTTCTTTTTATTCACCATCTGATGGCTTTTGACATATCTTAGCGCCTGTCCGCACGGCGAATTTTCAGCGCGCGATATTTACTCTCGCGAATTATTTTATTTTATATCGCTAGTGCGAATACTCGTACAAGATTCAATGTGTTACAGAATTGCGAGAAAAAATCCGCGCGGTGAAAATTCGCAGTGCGGGCAGGCCCTTAATATTTAATTTTCACAATTTTGGACTTATAACTTATGAACTTTTCCCGAAAATTTGGTAAGATTTCTTATATTGGCATCCCATGAAATTTTTGTTTTATCAGTACTACCTACTATAGGCCTATAATCTCAATGCGATTCTTCCTACGATTTACTTGTCATTGATTAACGGCATACCTATTTCGTTGATTGCACGTCTACTAAATTTTATATCCCGAAAAATGTGTTATTTATTTAGATAGTCCCTTGATAATGGTGCAAAACCGAAACCAGTTGGGATAAATATAATTACTGTGAAACAAGTACAAGTGTAGTTAATCATCATGTTGGAATTTCATAAAGGGTGAAACATAACTTTTGGGGGTCAGACAATGCCGTTTTAAACAATTTTTTTTAACCTTTTCTTTTTGGGTTACTATTTTCGGCCTATGGTCTAACGCCTTTTTTTGCTGTCGTTAAATTTTATGATCTTACTTCATACTAATATTCTTTATTGTTAATCCAAGTAGGGCGAGACACATTAGCTGCCCATTAAAGCAATTAAACATCTCTGCAAATTTGAAATCTGACGGACTGTACAACAACACATGATCTGAGTGACTGAAACAATATTGCCATTATTATCACTCTTTGCATTACAAGCGATACACTTCACAACTTATCTTAATCATAATCACTTAACTGAGTCGGTGATGATCACATTAAAGCAGGCGCATACAAACTGTTGCCGCACTTGGCCCGTTGCAGGTACCGCCGACTCCGACTTCAGCCCAGTGAGCGTTGTTGTCTTCAATTTCCAGATGGGCCATAAAAATGATAAATGAAAATGAAATGAATTAAATGATAGACAAAAAAAACATCCGAGTATCATTATTTCGATATTGAACATAATCAGGCTGGTCTATTGTCGGAAATTCAAACTAAAAGATGCATTTCACTTCATCACTTCTAGATCTTTCACTACTTATTGTACATGAAGGTGCTGGTTCACGAGAAAGGTTTAGATTTATCTAAATTTTGTGAAAATTGTATAACGGTATCATGATATTTCTCGATTAGACCGGAAAATAAATCGCGCCACCTTAGTACTTCTATGATAATCACAAAAACGTATTTTCTGCGTGGGCACTTTAGGCGTGGTTGTTAAGACAGTTACAGATTGATAACTTTATCTACTCACGTTCAAACCCTGCATGTTAATATCAATTTAAAATATGATAGATTTCACACAATTCCGGAAAAGAAAAGAACAAAAGTACCTCACAACTTTAAAAGGCACTTGAACTTAGCTGAATCAAAATCTTTGAATGTTTCTTTACTACCATCAAATGAGGTTGGAAAATCTTTTGACAATTCAACTCTAAGATTAAATTTCTGTTCTTTGTATTTGTCTGAATTTACTACAAGAACGTTCTTTAATGAAGCCTATGTCGCCCTCAAATTTCTGTGTGTATCACGAGGGTAAATCTATATCAATATCGTCAAAATGTCCTTTAATTTTACTAGGGCTAATTTCATAGGTGTATGGTTCCTTACAATGGGACAATAAGACAATTTCTGATGTAACAAACCTTGGATTGAAATATCACCATTGATCATTACAAAATTCTTTAGGTAATTACCCAGAAAGATATGGAATGAAACATTACACATAAATCGCTGATAAAAACCCACTATAAAACCAATTTTTCTTAGACCTTACCAATCAACCTGTAGCCATCTTTTATAAGGGAGCACCGGAATCAAACATAATGAAACCGACTCACCACTGTTCTTCAGTTGCTAACGTGGATTGCTGCTATAGCAGACGCGAACGCGCCGCTCTCTCCGTGCAGCATTGCACTGGGGTCACCATTTTTTTTCTGCTACTGCTCGAGCGCCGGACAGTGACGTGTCCTGGCTACCACGAAGGGCTTTGCTCCCGGCTGCTCGCTTCGAAGTCTCAAACGTCGTAGATGGTCCAACAAAAAGCGCCATTTTTCATCGCTGGAGTCGTTTTGTGCTCGTGTGGGTTGTAGGTCTATCCCAGTTCTTGATAATAGCACTCGGAAGGTACGATTAAATGAAAGTGAGATTTCCATATTCACATTAAATTTTAAACACTGATTTCAACACTGACGATCGTAGCAAGACTGACTTCACTGTACAGCGGAGCTGTATTTATATCTGGCCAAAGTGACTTTATTCATGGCTACCCAGAAAACGAATATCACTACTAACAAAATATTCTTAATGACTCTAAACACTCTTCAAGCAGAATAATAACTGTACAACAAAGTATCTTAGCACCTAGATCGTGAATATAATAACTAAAACCTTACATAAGTAGATCCCCCAGATAAAAGATCAATAAATCAAATATATTTTTTCCAATATTAAGATACTCCTACTTTCTTCAAAAGATCCCTCGAAAATCTGGCTTTTTTCATATTCTAGGGTCAGGTACAGCCTTAAGGCTGAAGCGGTAGACGTCTGTGACAAACCAACAGACAATGGAGGCATAGTAACAGGATCTTACCACTTTTTAAATACGAAACCCTAAAAAGGTATTCCAAAGCACAAAACTACGCTTATTTAAAAAATACTTACTTAATGCTGTAACTTTGACCATTTAAAAAGTACTTACTTTATGTTGTATAATGCTTTCTTGAAGTTATAAAGAAAACTGAAAGTCGTAGAAAGAGCCAGAGACAAGATGACGGCGAATGTGAGAGCTGTCCAGGCCGTTCTCTTCTTTCCAAACATCCACATCAGAACCAGAGTGGACACGAGGAACAACTGCATATCCATTGACAAGTACCAGGTATGTTTAAAACACTAAAAAAATGAAAAAAACATGAAAAATCTGTTTTTGCTTCGATTAGATATGGGTTAGTTATAAAATACTTTGTTTATTAAATTGAGAATTAAATTAAAATCATGGGTAGGATAAAAAAAACTAAATAAAAATTAAAAAAAAAAAAACAATTATTAAAGTTAGTTATTTAATTTAATATGATAACTTAAAAAAAAAAGTCGAGGCGATACTGAATCAAAGGGCTTTGTGATCTTTGTCATAAGTCATTCATCATCACATAAGAATAGCTTTATACTTACATTATTACGGTTTCCTGAATGACAAACCCTTATGATGTTTTGGATAAATAGAAGGTTTGCCCACCAATTCAACCTGCAGCCTCTTACTTGTTCTGCCATCTTGTGCCATTGTGGGCCATCTCCAACATGATTCATGATTGAAGCTTGAGCCAGAACACCAAAACAGAATACTGGGTACACGCGGACTAATCGATTTAGTATGTGCAAGTGCAAGTTTCTTAAAAATGAGCCTGAAACGAAAAAAATGAGTCATAATTTTATGGTCAATCACTGTTTAGGAGGACATTCAACACCTTTAGGATCATTTTGGCATCCGACGTCCTTGCACTTATTTTAATCGAAGAATCTAGACACGCAGCAGCGTATCTGGCCGAGGGTACTAAAATAAAGCGTCTGAAGACTCTGGAGACAGCTGATTGGCTTAGGTGTAATTCTGCAGCCACGCTTCGTTGGTTCCGCCCCAATCGCAATTGGGCAAGCACTTGAGTGGCCTCTAATGGCGTGGTGTCCATTTTCGGATGACGTAATCACTGGGTAATTAGGGTAGGTGTTAACAGGTTGAAATTGTGTAAGCAAGTGAGGAAAAAAAAATATTGAACGTCCCTTTAACGGGATAAAGGGAGCTTAACGCGTACGTATATCTGTACGAGGTAAAAACTCTTCAAATACGGTAAATGAATTTCACGTCCTGTATAGCGAATACTTTTAAACCAAAATGCATTTATTCAAAGGTGGAGGCCTATACCTTTAAAATGATATATATATTTCATATGTTTATGTTTGTATGATTGGGTTATTTCCTTAAATGTAGAACAACAATGCTTGAGTCGATTTTTTTGTCCACCAGTCTATTTCAAGCTACTTTTGCCCCATCACTCATTTCCTAGTGGACCTACGAAGTTGCAATTTTACATATCTGTTATCTACGTGGTTTGCGCACGTATCTAATATTCTAACTTTCATAAATTAAACTTTTACAGTTTTCGAGTTATTCACGTCTAAAAATCACTATTTTATCACTGACTGACTGACTGGCTGACTTACTGACTGACTGATTGATTGATTGACTGACTTATTGATTTAAAACCGACTCATATAAAACCGAAACCACTTTCAGAATCTTGAAATATAGGTCATTGAGTGTATACAAAGGAAAAATTCGGAAAACTGCTTATATTTTTATCCAACTTAATTAGACCCGCTCTGGATAGGTACATCTCGTATAGTTTAATAGATCGTACTTGCTATGTTGTTTTTAATAACTGCTCGTGGAATTATTTCGTGTTTAAAACGGTTTGTACGGCGCGGCGCACAAGTCTTTCTATCTTATATTGCAATGAACTCTAATCGTCACTTATATTTGAAGGAGGTAAAATTCAGACTCCTTTTTTCTGTAACTCTAAATGACACTGGACGACAACCTTCCGTCCTCTAATTAGCGTCATGTTTTGAGTCTCCAGTGTTTATGTGGTATGTTTACGTTTACTATACATGACACAATAGCAGTATCATAAGCAAATATAGCAGTTACAGACGTTGAGTACTGGGGAAAACCTGTAGTAAATTGTTATACAGTAGTGGTCCAAGGACTGAGTCCTATGCTATACTGGCCAAGCCATCATGAAACGCTGACCTCGTTTCTCTTTGCTTTAGTTTCTAAAGCCGAATCGATGATCGGGGAAAATTTGACTTCTATATTTCTCTTCATAAGACGTCTAATAGATATATAATATGGAATAAAATATTGCTTCGTTTTCATATTTTATGTACCAAGTTTATTTCTGAGATTTTTCATAGGGCTGGAAATAACTGTTACTGAATATGGCATTAGATGGTAGAGCTAATGTCGGGCTCGACTGTGGAGGTACCACCATCTTACTCGGAAATCCACCCGAAGTTATTCGGGGGAGAGTAAGAGGACAGCTCTGAGGCAAAAAAACCAGGCGGCCCACCATTGCCTGGGACCGATGGATGGCGGTATATCCATCCCCAATTGCCGGGCCTTACACATAAATCAGACTGGTGACGGGCAGCGGCGTCACTAGTGCAAGGGTTTCGGCACCGCGCTCACCAACCCGCCTGCCCAGCGTGTGTGAGTATGGGCATTTCTTCCAGGAGGACCGCCAAGAATGGCGAAATCCTGGAAAGGCCTATATTCAGCAGTGGACGAAACAGGCTGATGGATGGATGGATGGATGGATATGATTAGTATTCTTCTGGTATGATTGTTAATATTTTGTCTTTTTTTTTAGGAAATACTAAACACGATTGTTTTCCAAGACCGTTATTTATGAACAGTGGTGTAGATTCTGTCTCATGTGTTAAGGGCCCCTAATACCTCAATTCGCGGTCCTGCTCTAACGCTTCTGCTTTTTAACTGTCTATCCTACTCTAATCAGATGCCGCGCACGCAAAAACATCAGTTATTTTGAAATCGCGGCTACACTGATGGTTTTTTCATTTTTATGTTACAGTCTGCAGCTACTTTATACTAATATCAGTTATATTATGCAAAGTTTCAGGTCTAAGATCAAGTATTCATTGAATGCTATCGGTTTATTGTACGGTTTGGAGGTAACTTTTTTTAACAGCATAGACATAGCATTAGTCCTCAACTTTATCATAATTTCAGAGTGATTTTTGCAGTATTTGTTGGTATAAAACAGGATCATGCGAAGTGAGGTAGAAAATGTATGTGAAAAGCCCCCCTCTCCACAGATATGGTTTAAACCTCGCGTGCTGGACCCATTTGAATATTATAAGGAGGTTAAAACCTGTCAGAAAGGGGCTTCCCATACAAAGGGGGTTCTTATATACTAAAATTCCTTTCTGAAGGGTAAATGGTTCAAAGACTCACATTCGGATGCAGCCTTACTTCTTGAACTTCTGCGCTGGATACAGACCACCAGACTCAATCTTGGTGTCTGGGCAGACAGCGTTCTCCTCTCGTCGGTCTGGCGCGTCACAGGTCTTCGACAAACTACTGGCTCATCCAGCAGCTTGCGGAGGAATTCTCTAAACTCAACCCCTAACCCCGAGCTAGCTCGACCCAGACCTCTACCACGATTTCCGTGAATCGTGTTAATGAAAATCCAAACACATCACTTTCCACCGGCGACCGATTCCCGAGACTGTTCGGACACACAATAGGGCTCGCAATTAATGCTCATTAATTGGGTTATTTTACCACTTTTCCACTGTTTATTTCCTTGAAATACATAATAATTACTTCAACACTGGTTGAATCCATTTTTTACACACATCTCCTCGAGAGCAAAATTGACAGTAAACCGGAAAAAACAACTTTGACATTTCACTTTTTTACAACCCGTGTTGCCATATCAGTAAAATAGAATCTGAGACATACTTGCGCGTTCCGAACGCTTTTAAACCGAACAATCCCCCGCTCCGGGCTGTTATCCTTATCAGACCGCTAGCTTACTCAACCGGGAGCCGGGAGAGAGTCGCCAAGGCTCGTCACAGAATCAAACCTTCGACCAATCACCTCAGCGGCGCGAGGAGTCTCATCCCCGCCAATTATCAACTTAATAATGCGACCACGTCGCCAATACAAATAATTCCAAATTCGCATCTTTCAATAAGATTACATCCCCGATGACGCGGCGGAGGTGGGTCTTGGCCGATTTCACATAATAACCATGACTTAACTAAATACAATTATCTTCTAAAATGTATACATCTTTTCAAGTAATTTGCGGTACCCTTGTAATTCGTGCGGTTGTCTGAACTAATTAAAAAAGCAAACCTCTACGCGATACTAATCGGTCTAATGCAACGACGAAGGCCTCCATGGACAACGAGGACTCTAATCCCAAGTGTACGGCCTTGGTGGACAGACACACGAATACTCACAGGTACGCCTTAACAGTCCGAGCGTTGCGAAGGCTAGACGTTCGGACGAGGAACGGTCCCCCCACGTCCGTAGCCACTCCATCAAAAGGTCTCGACTGTGTGATCCCATCAGCTGGCAGATCTCCTATCTGCGGCTGCATCGACAAGGCTCGCAGCCTGTAACAAAGAACACAAGAGAAGAGAACATTGCGAATTACCCGGCAAGTTGACAAAATCCCAAACTCTCGCTGTAAAATCGCCAATAACACGTTTCATCCCGCGTGTGAGTTACAAACATGTCGGTCGGACAGCAAACGCCTCATCAAAGGCCCTCCTTGGGTAACAACAAAGGATGGCGACTTGCGTGCTCCGACCCGACGCACACCGTGCCGATGCCACCGTCGCGACGCCCCAGCGTCTCAACGCACGGTGACCCAACTCACGGCGTCCAATCAGGAACTAGTTTGGTCCCTAGAACTAGAGCATGCACACGCAACCCGGGTAAAATCTGGGGTGTCCTATCCAACTGCTGGACAGGCCAAGAAATCTGTTTCTTTAAACCACTCCGGCCCCCACTATAGATGATGCGACACCAACTCCGGCGCTGTGCAGCCCCTAGATGCGCACTCTGCAGGATTACATTCACCTGGGACGTGCCTCCAATTTAATATGAATAACTATATTCTGAATTTGTGAAACCCGGTTTCCTACAAAAATCTCTAAAGTACGTGGGGATGCGCGTAGCCATGCTCGCGCAACCTGACTATCCGATCATGCATACACGTCCTGAAATTCAACAGTGGTCCTTACTCTAACTGAATCTCCCCCCGGGGGGCCCCAACTACTAACTAATATGGTGGGCCGAAGAACTGTCCTCGGCTCCGCACCGGTACAGGGGCAGACAAATTATTGGGGGCCCGGCCCCTCCAATCCAGGGTGCATCCATTGCCCTATATATGGTGAGCGTATACACAATGCCATCCGAGGTGGTGCGTAACCCGCTGCCCTACCATATCTCGAATAAGGCGGGTGATATTCTAACCGCGGATACTCGTGTATCGGCGGAGAGTATCGCTGTGGCTCCGCCCTGCTATACTGTCCTACAGTGGGCGCAGGCACTGGTTCGGCAAACTGGGGTCCACTCATACAACCTTGAGTGGGGCCCCCGCCCGTGGAGCCCCCCCCCCTCGGGGGGTCCCTACTCGGGCCCGCTGTCGCGGAAGCATGGGGTCCACTCCTAATATCCTGAGTGCGGCCCTGACCCGTTGAACCCCCCCCCATGAGGGGTCCCCCACCCGGGTCCGCAATATAGCCTCGTACCGCAGGCGCACGATTCACACCACTATCAAACTGAGCACGACTCACGCGAGGGCTCTCTCCACTCTCTGACGGGTGCGCTCCTCGTCCTTGAGAGGGGCCACTCGACGGACGTGACTGATAGGTGGACTGCGCCGCGGCTCCCCCGCTCGTGGCGTGACCGTAGGCTCCAGACCTGTTCGCACAAATTAAATCATTATGTGGCCGGCCACATTCTCTACACATTCGCTGTCTGGAGCACTCGCGCGCTAAGTGGTCCTCTAAACAAAAATAGCACAGTCTATTAATTTTAACTAACCGCCGTCTGTCCACTACCGGTAATGCAGCAAAATCATGGCACTGCGATAACGCGTGTCCTGGGCGTCCACACTGGTGGCAATTTGGGCTCTCAGCCACAGTGGCCAGTGCAGCCAGACGTGCAGCAACGCGTCCCCGAAGCGGTTGCACTCCCTGTGGCCCCCTTCGCCCCGAATTACCGGCGGGTTCCCTGAAACTTCCGGCAGGTGGCGCCACCTCCGAAGTATTTGTATTGTATTTGTATTTATTTATTTAAGGAAAAAAAAATGACATATGCATTCGTGTTTAAAAAGGAGCACTCGTGTTTGGGCCGACAGGGACGAATGTATCGACTGTGATAGCCCTAATGAGCCAAAGGCCTGTTACAGGACCATCAACTTTGATGCGACACTTTAATGACTATAAGGTCATAGAGAGTAAGAGAGGGTTGGACGAGAAAAAAAAAAACACTACATGAATGATAAAAAAGAAAAGAAAACAATTGTATGCTATAACAGCCTCATGCAAATTTACAAGTAATATTATTAAGTACTTATATAAGTATGTAATGTATTTTTGTATCTAGTTATATGATTATATTAATATGTATATGTATATGTATATAAATTATAAATAATTTTAGTAATAATATATCAATTACACATGTATATAAATTAGTTAGGGTAACCGCACCTAAAATTCTTTTGTTTTTTTTTTTTGTTTTTTGTTTTGCCTACACAGCGTTTTCAATTGAGCAGTTTATGCCAGAGATCTCCAATTTCATCTTCACTTAACTCTAATAAATATTCTTTTAACTTTTTATTTAAAACTGATTTACGTTTTAAGAAAGGTTCTGTGTCAGTATCAATATAGTTGGAGACACTATCAGGTAATAGATGGTACAGACGAGGCGCAATAGAGTAAAAATTTTTTCGACCGAAGAGGGTTGATTTAAAAGGTGCTATGTATTTTCGCCTTGTATCTATTCGAGACTTTCTATTCAAAATCAACAAAGAAAAGTCTTGGAGATGTTTAGACATATATACAGCTGTTTGCCAGATAAAAAATTTTCTGGGGCCCAAGACTTTGCATAGTTTAAAGATTTCACTAGAGGGAAATCTGCGGGGTTTGCGTTTAATAATTTTCAAGTTTTGCTTATGTGCTATTATTAACTTATTCATAACACTAGACCCACAGCTTCCCCAGCCAATGATCCCATACAACATAAGTGACTGTGTAAGAGCCAGGTAAATATGCCAGAGTAACTTTTCGGATAAAATATTTCTGAGTTCCTTATAAACGTAGCCTAGTCTTAGAATTTTAGCCGATACTGCAGAAACATGTTTTTCCCATCTAAGATTTTCGTCGAGGTTCACTCCAAGGTAAGTAACGTAGGACATGCGTTGGAGATTTTTGCATTGACAAATAGTATCAGCTGAGCAAGCATGTACCTTCAGAGTAAGGTCCTCGTTTGGCAGGCCCGCTTTTGTCGGAGAGAAACACATGTAGACGGTTTTGTCATCGTTAAGGGTGAGTAGGTTACTATCAAACCATGCCTTGGCCTTTCTGATACCATCCTCTGCTAGTTTGAAAGTATCTGTCCACGTTCTTGCTGCAAAAACTAATACGGTGTCATCGGCAAAACAAATTGTCTTACATGTATCCAAGAGCGAGCAGAAGTCGTTTAAATATATATTAAATAAAATTGGACCTAACACACTGCCTTGCGGCACACCGAATTCAACGCTTTTAGCAGCACTCAAGTAGCTGCCTACTCTAACTATCTGACTGCGACCACCGAGATATGAAGAAAACCACTGGAATGCAGCGCCAGTGATACCAAGGGATCTTAGCTTTTGTAACAAAATTTTATGGGAGACCGTATCAAAAGCTTTCGCTAGATCGACAAATATTGCTAGTGATTTATTTTTGGCCTCATAATTTTCATTTATTTGCTGTGTAAGAGCAGCTAGAGCATCATTAGTGCCGGTACCGACTCTAAAACCATATTGACTTGTTGATATTGTCTCTTCTGTAAATGGTGTCAGTCTTGCCTTAACAATTTTTTCGAGTAGCTTGGATGTAATTGGAAGAAAGGATATTGGTCTATAGTTAGACATCAATTGTTTGGAGCCTTTTTTATGAAGCGGGATTATTATTGCTGTTTTCAAATCGTCGGGGAAAACACCAGATCTGAAACTTAAATTAAATATAGATGTCAGAGGATGTATTATATATTTTTTTATACACTTAAATATTTTTGATGTTAATCTATCACAACCGCTCGAGTTGGTATTTTTTAGATTAGATATAGCTTTTTCAATTTCTTCGGGATTAGTAGGACGCAAATAGAAAGACTTGTCTGATGAGGAGCCAGGGACTTTTTGGCTAAGTTCTTGCTCAGTTATTTTATTAACTTTTAAATGATTTTGAGCTAATGAGCAGCCAACCGAGCAGAAGTAAGAATTAAGGGAGTTAGTGACAAGATCAGGATTTTCAGTAATCCTCTCTATTTGACCTTCCACAATAAGTTCTTGAATATCTTTTCTATTATTTTTGACGCGGTTAGATGCTTCGTTTATCACTTGCCAAATTTTCTTAGAATCACCGTTGCAATTATGAATTTTTTCTTTGTAGTATCTATTTTTCGTTTTTCTTATCACAGCATGGCAAACTTTCCTGTAATTTAGATAATCATTTTTTAGGATGTGGTCATCGGGATGTTTTTTAGTTAATTTGTGTAGTTTATCTCTTTTATTTATGCAATAGACTAGGCCATCAGTTATCCATGGTTTTAGTTTTATTTTACGATTTGGTATTCGAGCATTGACGGTGGTGTTTTGGTTGACGCAAGTTGTTATAATTTCATGAAAAATTCTTAGAGCGGAGTTGACATCTCGAGAATCATAAATTGTCTGCCAACTACAAGACTGTATGTCTTTATAGAGCTGTAAATAGTCGATATTCCGATTTTCATTATTATAAATATTTTGTGTTTTTGGTAAGCAATCACTCAACGAGCAGAAGATCATTGAGTGATCGGTAAGGCTTGTATCTAGAACTACACATTGATATTCCTTTTGTGATTGAGTTCGCAGCATGCAATGATCAATACAAGATTTGTCATGGGTGGGTTTTTCGATTCCTACCATAAGTTGATGTTGAATAAGGAGAGATAAAAAATCGTGAGTCTTCATGGAATTTATGTCTAAAATATTGATATTTGTGTCACCGACTAATATCAAATTTTTACTCTTGCATCTCCGCAGAGGCTCCTCCAGGGTCTCTAAAAACACATCAATGTTATCAGAAGAAGGGGATCTAGTCGATGAAGATTCCACGGCCCTTGCCTCAAAATCTAAAAACTTCATCAAATCAGCGAAAGTAGGAAGAGCCTTGTCCTCCCTTTCCGCGGTCTCACGTTCGAAACGTGAACGAGTATCAGACGGTAACTAACCCAAAATAATGTGTACCAACAAGAACGACCACTCATCCACGGGCAAACCTAACATTTTTAACGCGTTACAGGCTACTGTAACCGGGGTCAGTAACTGCGTTCGAATTTGAGCCTTATTACCTACCCTAGGCAAACTTAACAATTGGCTCGTATGAGCATCGGCCAACAGACGGACATTCTGATATCTATTATTTAATAGTTCCCACGCTATGCTATAAGAATCGTCCTCTACTCTTAAATGTTGCACTAAGCTCTTTGCCTCACTTTCTAAAGTGGACATCAAATATGCCATCTTTTGTGCGTTGGTTAAATCCTGCCTACTGTCAACCAACGAGGTGAACATATTCTTATATGCCACCCATAGCTCCATGGTACCGTCAAAATGTCCTAACTCCAAAGTAGGGAGCCTACTGTGCAACGATGTACCTTGCGCTGCATGTCTTACATCAGGTGTGCTCGAAACACCTGACTGTCGCTTTTTAATCATTAATTATAAATATCCATAATTTGATCCATGTCATTATTAGGGCTAGCCATTACCTCCGGTGGCAGCTCCTGGTCCAACAGCTCCATGAGCGCCTGCTCAGCTTTCTCGAGGCGATGCTCCATCTGTGAGTACCGCTCCAGGACTGCATCGCCCCGATCAGCTCGAGCCAACAAGCCTTGAACGCTGACAAACCAGCGCAGCTGGCTGGCCAAGATGTTCCTCGGAGTAGTCTTCGACATTGTAGACCGGGAAATCAAAGAAAATACCAACAATTAAAAACCGAACTAACTCTGGCACGAATCACAAACGTCCCCGTATACAATAATATTGTAGACCCAAATATACTAGACTCTAGTCAGTATGTTAATTTCAGTACATTAATACACAATACAACCCTGTTGTTCAAATATGCGAGTTCAACCAAAACCAATTTTTAATACTCAAATGTGTACAAACAAACACAATATCATAACTTTATGAACAAACAGACAGACCGTTTCTGCTGCTATATATATATAATCCATACAACATAAACCAGTTAGTTACATTTATGCTACACTTTTGACAAACAACTATGTCCAAGCCTCAATCGCAAGTGTCAAGAAGTTTTCATTCAAAATAAACAATATAAACCAAACTGTAGCACTAACTAACAGTATATCCAAAGGTAATTGGCTTCTGAAAGTATGTAATCACATTAAACACTTGTTAAAGACTAAACATACTCCAAAACAAACAAATTTAACAATTCCAAGTTGTAACATAACCTATGTACGTTGTTATAATATTATACCTAAGCGCTCGCTTAGTTAATATGATTCACTAACCAAAAACTACACATTACACATTAGCCCTGCTATGTACTTTGTAATTTATATAAGCCGAGGCTTTCAACAACTATACAACTAATAATTAAGCCGCTTCGCTTGCTAGCAATGGTTATGCTGTATGAATTTACAAACTATTATAGTTTTGTCGCCGGGTTCACTAGGCTTAACCGCGCTTATAAAGTTATATGTTTATCCACAATACAACATATAATACAATACCTAAAGCTAAAGGAGCTGTGTAAATATCCTTCCAGCTTACATAAACCTATTCATATACACAGTCCGAGTACTGTAGTATAAGAAATAACAAAATATTCTATTTGATCTCGCTTTAGGTTACAAAGTTCCAAACTACCTACCTAAAACAAAGTATAATTCACAAATTATCTTAGGCCAACGGAGCTACTATATCGGTTCGGCTTATATAAACAGAATATATCTTGGTCCGGGGTTGTTTAATATCCGATACTAAACAACTTAACCGCGCTCGGCTACCAGAAAATGTATGTGATAAGCCCCCCTCTCCACAGATATGGTTTAAACCTCGCGTGCTGGACCCATTTGAATATTATAAGGAGGTTAAAACCTGTCAGAAAGGGGCTTCCCATACAAAGGGGGTTCTTATATACTAAAATTCCTTTCTGAAGGGTAAATGGTTCAAAGACTCACATTCGGATGCAGCCTTACTTCTTGAACTTCTGCGCTGGATACAGACCACCAGACTCAATCTTGGTGTCTGGGCAGACAGCGTTCTCCTCTCGTCGGTCTGGCGCGTCACAGGTCTTCGACAAACTACGGGCTCATCCAGCAGCTTGCGGAGGAATTCTCTAAACTCAACCCCTAACCCCGAGCTAGCTCGACCCAGACCTCTACCACGATTTCCGTGAATCGTGTTAATGAAAATCCAAACACATCACTTTCCACCGGCGACCGATTCCCGAGACTGTTCGGACACACAATAGGGCTCGCAATTAATGCTCATTAATTGGGTTATTTTACCACTTTTCCACTGTTTATTTCCTTGAAATACATAATAATTACTTCAACACTGGTTGAATCCATTTTTTACACACATCTCCTCGAGAGCAAAATTGACAGTAAACCGGAAAAAACAACTTTGACATTTCACTTTTTTACAACCCGTGTTGCCATATCAGTAAAATAGAATCTGAGACATACTTGCGCGTTCCGAACGCTTTTAAACCGAACATACACCCTTAATAGCTTTCCCACGTTTTCGTTATGAGTTTGAATATGCTCGTGTGGGCTTTTAAATGTTTACTTTTGAAATTGGCTGGTTGTTCACCCAGATAAAGAGCACAACGTGCTAGAGTGTTTTTTATCTTGTTTTATACAGTCAATTTTCGTTGTGGCCATATAGCTAACACTGATGGCATTGTACAATGGTTTTTCTCTTTTGGGGATCTTCAATTTAGTCAATTTGTAAGTAGATCTGCTGTATGTCCTAGGTATGTTCATGTTTTGTATTTTCTTCGAAATTCACAAAAAATATTGAGGTTGTAGCTTTTTAGGACCATATCTTGCATTAAATCGACCTACAACTTTCTTTCCAGTTTTTTTCAGATTTCTGCCATAATTTGATTCACGTGGAGTGGTGTACTTAGTTAAAGTTTCTTATAATCAATCTAAAGGGTATTTTATCCTTTTTTGGGAAGGTGCGTGTGATAAGAACTAGACTTTGAATTCAACAAATTATCATTTTGATTACTTCTACTGTGTTGAAATTTCAAGTTCTTGAGTCACCTGAAATGAAGTGGTCTAAGTTTTGTTTTATATGATTGAGTCAGTCAATCAGTCAGTCGGTTGATCGGTCGGTAAATCAGTCATTCGGTCAGTCGGTCGGTCAGTCGGTTGGTCGGTCGGTCGGTGGGACGGTCGGTCGGCCTGTTGGTCGGTCAGTCTGTTGGTCGGTCAGTTGGTCGGTCCATCAGTAAGTCAGTCAGTCATTGATAAAATATAGTGATTTTTGGATGTCAATATCTCAAGTATTGTTAAAGTAATTAAGAAAAAAATGTCATGCATTCAAATTTGCAACTTTGTAGGTTAATATGATCACAGTTTAGGTAACAACAGTAGTTTAACCAGGCGGTGTCCTTGAAATCAATACCTACGGCTGCTCCGCGCCTAAACATGCGCTAGGGCTGCTAACTGACTGTTTACGTATTTGATAATGCTATATTATTATTATAAAAGTTGTATTTTAACAACCATACAATGCACAACATACTCTGTAATTTCATGCAATAATTTACGAAAATGCGCGGGAACCTCACAGAGACGAGTGCGTACGTAACTGCGGTGCGACCAGGGTCTTTTCACGTAGACCATTTTTTCTTTGTATGAGAAAATGTCGAAGCCCTATTTTCGTCGTTCCTCAATAGATGGCGCTGCAAGAGGTTGTTTCAATCACTGCTGCTATTTTAGCGCGTTCGGCGCTACATCTAACGGATTTTTGGTATGGTCAGCGCGCATTTAGAGTTTTTGCTCCTAGCGGAGAATTCAGTAGTTTTATTTAGTGTAAGTTTTCATTTATATACATTATGTATTTTACTGTTGAAAATTGTAACTGAACTGGGCGTTTTTATTTTCTCCGAATTTCTTAAAATCTAGCGCTTTTTTTAGCGTTGCTAGCGCTGAATAGGGTTTTTAATCTGGCAGCACTAGTTTCAATTTCAAAATGTCTGTCTGTTTATGTTCTGAGCTGCATTTGTGGTATTCATGATTTTGCGATAAATCAAAATCAGTGACGATTAACTTACGACCCGGCAATGTTTCATGGATTCTGTTGAATGTGTTTCATTTTGACTACTCGGCTTTGTTTTTAGACTCCGACGATCGTGTTTGTTTACGTTGAATGGACTTCAATTTGCTACAACAATGACATCGGAAAAAATGAGCTGTTTGCCGAACTGTGGTAAATACCTATCTTGTGTAATTTTATGTTTCAACCCCGGTGAATGTGATTTTTACGAACATATAATATTTCAGATTCGCGTAAATTGTAAAATTTGTGAAAACTTGTGAATGTAGGTCACTTTGGAATTATCTAAATTTTTTTTGTCAAAGGTTGTCGGGAAGAAATCGCTATAAGCGATAAGGCCGCCATTTTTTACCTTCTTTTATGCTGTATGGTTTTTATTTTTTATTATTTGTATTTGGTGCACAATAAAGAGTATTTATCTGGTCTTGTCTAAAATGTATTGTTTACTTAAATTACATGGAAATAAATTATCATTAATTTCAGAAATGTTGTTTTATTTAACTAATATGTAGTAGGTATTTGAAAAATAAAAATACAATGCAGTTAGGCTGGGCTATACATGAGATATGTATACCTGTGTAGGTATAGGTAGGTACAATAACGAACTAAGTTCGTCGTTACCCACGAGATGTCGCGAAACCGAGATAAAACTGATGACTCTATTCCCAGTTTCTAAGTTACTCTATGGGTACGACTGCGACTGTCGTAAACCGAGTTGCACAGTGGAAACCGCAACAAGTTAGACACTTCGGACTTTGTACCTATCTTATATTCTTCTCTGTAGGGACTAATGTCGTACTGCAAGTGTATAGCTTGATGTCGTCTCCACTGTACCATGTTTTGGCGTTGGTTTGTTTCGGCTCGCTTGTATGGAGATAGAATACTATTTGTTACTCATACTATGACATGATCCGTTACATAAATACCTATTAGCTGAATAAAATTATCAGAAACAAAGAACTTTTCCTGATAAAGAGGATTATGAATGAGCGCTAGAGCTCGCCTAATAACCCTGGGGTCGTGGGTTTTATCCTTGTGCACAATAATTTGTGATTGTTCTGCGTACTTCTGCGTACTTCAGTGTCATTTGTGCCCGAAGTCCGACAGGCAGGACTCACATTTGGGACCTAATAATCGTTGGTGAAAATCGGATGTACCATGTGGACTGGGACTTGCATTTCACAGAATACCTCTGGCACGCCTTCATAGATATATATGTAATATTATGTTCATATTATGCTCATATTATGTAAGTATGTGATTATGAGTGGGACAGGGGAACACAATACTGACGTTTTTTGTATTTGGATACAGTAGAGTAGACGTTGAACATTCCACCGAGCAATAAGAAAGTATCAACACCGTACATAAACAGAGGTAGTAAGGGTATCCCCTCGGAGATATTATGCATGTGTGTGATTATGAGTGGGACAAGGAAACACAATACTCACGTTTTTTGTATTTGGATACAGTAGAGTAGACGTTGAACATTCCACCGAGCAATAAGAAAGTATCAACACCATACATAAACAGAGGTAGTAAGGGTATCCCCTCGGAGATATTATGTAAGTATGTGATTATGAGTGGGACAGGGGAACACAATACTGACGTTTTTTGTATTTGGATACAGTAGAGTAGACGTTGAACATTCCACCGAGCAATAAGAAAGTATCAACACCGTACATAAACAGAGGTAGTAAGGGTATCCCCTCGGAGATATTATGCATGTGTGTGATTATGAGTGGGACAAGGAAACACAATACTCACGTTTTTTGTATTTGGATACAGTAGAGTAGACGTTGAACATTCCACCGAGCAATAAGAAAGTATCAACACCATACATAAACAGAGGTAGTAAGGGTATCCCCTCGGAGATATTATGTATGTGTGTGATTATGAGTGGGACAAGGGAACACAATACTCACGTTTTTTGTATTTGGATACAGTAGAGTAGACGTTGAACATTCCACCGAGCAATAAGAAAGTATCAACACCATACATAAACAGAGGTAGTAAGGGTATCCCCTCGGAGATATTATGTATGTGTGTGATTATGAGTGGGACAAGGGAACACAATACTCACGTTTTTTGTATTTGGATACAGTAGAGTAGACGTTGAACATTCCACCGAGCAATAAGAAAGTATCAACACCATACATAAACAGAGGTAGTAAGGGTATCCCCTCGGAGATATTATGTATGTGTGTGATTATGAGTGGGACAAGGGAACACAATACTCACGTTTTTTGTATTTGCATACAGTAGAGTAGACGTTGAACATTCCACCGAGCAATAAGAAAGTATTAACACCATACATAAACAGAGGTAGTAAGGGTATCCCCTCGGAGATATTATGTATGTGTGTGATTATGAGTGGGACAGGGGAACACAATACTCACGTTTTTGTATTTGGATACAGTAGAGTAGACGTTGAACATTCCACCGAGCATTAAGAAAGTATCAACACCATACATAAACAGAGGTAGTAAGGGTATCCCCTCGGAGATATTATGTATGTGTGTGATTATGAGTGGGACAAGGGAACACAATACTCACGTTTTTTGTATTTGGATACAGTAGAGTAGACGTTGAACATTCCACCGAGCAATAAAAAAGTATCAACACCATACATAAACAGAGGTAGTTAGGGCATCCCCTCGGAGATATTATGTATGTGTGTGATTATGAGTGGGACAAGGGAACACAATACTCACGTTTTTTGTATTTGCATACAGTAGAGTAGACGTTGAACATTCCACCGAGCAATAAGAAAGTATGAACACCATACATAAACAGAGGTAGTAAGGGTATCCCCTCGGAGATATTAGGTATGTGTGTGATTATGAGTGGGACAAGGGAACACAATACTCACGTTTTTTGTATTTGCATACAGTAGAGTAGACGTTGAACATTCCACCGAGCAATAAGAAAGTATCAACACCATACATAAACAGAGGTAGTAAGGGTATCCCCTCGGAGATATTATGTATCTGTGTGATTATGAGTGGGACAGGGGAACACAATACTCACGTTTTTTGTATTTGGATACAGTAGAGTAGACGTTGAACATTCCACCGAGCAATAAGAAAGTATCAACCCCGTATCCAAATAGGGGTAAAAAATAATAAGAAACCAAATCAAATGACTCCTGAAAAGGAAAGAAAATATTTATTAAACAGGTATAATAAAATAAAAAAATTATAATTTATTTATTTGAAAACATGCAGGAGCCACATCACTGAACGTATTCTAAGAAACATCATATATAAGAATGCGCTAATAATATATCATCAGAGAAAAAAAAAAACAGTCCCTGTCACCTACACTGACCTAAAAGGCCGTCCTGAGAGTGATAGTTACCATAAAGCGGCCAACAGCATTTGAGATACAACTGATAAACATTAAAATATATATATATATATTGAAAGACTTATATGGAAAAAAAAATTAAAACATAAAATAAAAGCCATCTTACTGTTTCTGTTTGAATGTGTCTGTAAATATAATATATGTAAAAAAGTGTGTTTATAAGCGTACTGTGTGAGGGTGAGTATGTGTGTGTGTGAAGTTGAAAGAGTGATGTGTAATTGAGACCAATGCGGTCGATTCATAGATATTATAAACTGATCATAGCAACATGAAAGAAAGAAAGTGTGAAACGTTACAAATGCTTCAAGTCAGAACAACCAGGAGACATTCGACTTCATCATAGTTTTTATTATTTAACCAGTTTTTTACAGCTGCTTTTTTAAGCTTCTCTGCTTTTTTAGCATGATTTGCAATCAACATGGTTTTGTATAGATAGGGCGCAAGAAACCCTCGAAACCTGTGAGCAAAGATGGTCTTACAGAAGGGAGTGTTACGTAAGTGACCATAACGTGTTCTGACAGGTTTGGCTAAGAAACAGAAATTTGATAAAATATTGACAATAAATAGCTTGCGAACATTGAGGACATTTATTTCTGAGTACAGTTCTGAAGTGGGAAATCGATAGCATTTGCCAAAAAGCACCAAATGCAAGTTTCTACCAGAACAACGAGCGGAGTCAGCTGGTAACTCGACGGGCAGCTCCAGCTTGATGTTCCTGGTGTGCCGCGGGGGCAGCAGCACCGACCCGGAGACCACGGCCTTGTTGCCGCTCTCCGTCAGGAGCTCCGACAGTTCAGGTTCACAGTCACTCGCTATCACCCTAAACCGTGCCGCAGCCAGCCCCGTGTTGGTGGCCTGCACGGTGAGCGCGGTGCGAGCGCGACGTGTGCTGTCCGATACAACCATTGTAAGGCTACCGAATTCGCCAACACGGACAAGTTGGTTGTCATCGGCGACGGCTTCTAAATCAATCTGAGCTCTGTGCTTCTACCGGTGAGCGAGGGTCAAGTACGGTTTGGAGTTCTTCACTACGACGTCCATGGGCTCATGGTCACCCGCACGATCACTCGCCGAGTGGACTGAGGCTTGTCTTCATTCATTGGATCATCAGGTAAAGGCTCATCTATAGAATCAACTGCGAAATCGTCACTTGTATTACGCCGCCGCAATAAGGACTCAGCTCCCAAGATATCTTCTTGTGGTACTATTATGTATTGAGAGTCATTCATGATATCTTCGGAATCGCCTTTTTCAGAGTAAGAGTTAGAGTTGACCGGAACAAGCAAGCAATGAGGTTTCTTTGGCAAAGTAAACTCGTCTCGATTAAGCCACTCAAAAGACCGGTACTTTACTATTAAGTCTGGGCCATTCCATATTGGAGACAAAGGTCCAACGCTCGCCGTATCTCCCCTTGTAATGTCGTTCCAAACAGTTTTGCCATCTTCGTTTGTAGTTTTTTCAAACAACTGAACGTTGACAGAATGCCAGAACTGCGGATCCCGAATGCCATACAAAGTGTATTCCTTTTCTGCATCATCAAACGGAATTATATCTGATTTCTTTTGTTTACTAGTGCGTTGCAATTTTTCCTTACCTTGTTCGATGTGTTTTTGAAAACTGCTTTCATCTAGTGAGTGAAATTCGGATTCCCGTTTGTGATTTGAGTTTGCATCTTTCGATTGTTCGTTATTATCGGCACTATTCGCAGCGGGCATGTCGTCAAAACTGGAGGTCGTCTGTACGAAGTCATTCACTTCTCGGTAGGTTTGTTCATCGGCTTGGTCTTTCGCCATCCATATCGGCATCTTGTCTTCGTCTGTGTTTTCTTCGATGATCACGTTGTGCTCGTTGCGCTTTTTTACTCTACCGGGGTCTTTGGACGAGTGTTCCTCGGCATTTTTTATGGTTGATTGTAAAGTTCCGTTTACTGTTGTCGATGATGATGACACACACGGTCCAGTTTTCGTGATATTGACATTACTTGTAATTTCAATTTCACACACACACATACTCACCCCCACACAGTATGCTTATAAACACACTTTTTTACATATATTATATTTACAGACACATTTAAACAGAAACAGTAAGAAACATCATAGATATTATTATGTTTTTACAAAGAACGGCTATTGTATTAGTTATACCCCGGTTTTCTCATTAATTGTACAGAGAAAACCACTCCTTTTTGGGCGGTCCGTATTACTATGCGCTTAGATTATTTGCCAATCTGAGTAAGAAGCGTGTTAGGGAGAGCTTTAATTTAACAAATAATATCTACAAAAGCAGGCATGAAAATCAATAAATCTAAGTCATGAACAGACCGACGCGATGACTTATAAAAAATGGCAAAAAATTTGCCAGTAAATTATTAGTGGAATTGATTCTAATATTAGTAGTCTTGCATCTGAAAATCAGGCTCAAGGAAAATATTACATTTTAACTTTTCTAGTTTATTATGAAACATGAATTTGAATTGGTAAAATTTAAACCTACGGCTCACCAATTGCGTCGTTGTTTTCGTATACCTACTATACGAGTACGCATCAACCTATGGCCTGCGAATTTATGAGTATATGATTGTTTGGGCCGCGAATTCCCAAAGGTTGCCCATACCTGCCCTAGATATTTAATTTCAATGGTACAATCACAAACACAGTCCTTGAGCAGTTTTGAGCTCTTATTGTAAAGGTCAAGGACTCTGGTTGAGAGACAGCTGAAGCTGTGACTGTGATGAATTTAGTTTTAATAGTGTTGATTGTTAAAAGATTCTGACCCAGCTAATTTAGAACAGTTCGCAAGTCAGCTTTGGTATTTTGTTTCATGGTTGAGCAGTTCAAATTTATGTACATAAAAAACACGTCCTACACGCCAAATTTAATGTCAAAAAAAACAAAGGAATATGAAAATAAATATAGGTATACAAGAAAAAAATATACAAGGTGACTCTCGCTCGTCTGCGCAGCCAAACCCACATCGGAGAACCAATAAGTGGCCAGGACCAAGGATGGGTGACTCCTTCCCCGACAAACGCAAAATAAAATATGTATAGGAACAAAAAAAAATCCTCGCACTTTACAAACAGGTTTACCGAACCCTGGTCTCGACCATCCACCGAGACCCCAGAATAAAACCCGCCTCAAAAAAGAAAGTCACCGGTATACGAGTACATAATACGTAAAAAACATAAGTAAGGTTACATAAACATAAAATTATACACGAAAATAAAATAAAATTGGCTCCTGATTATGTAACCCCATGTGTACCTCGGTTTGTATCTAAAAATTAACAGCTATCAATGCAAATATCGGCACAGGAACTCAATAAAGCGATTAAATCTAAGGATGCGGCTCCAGGCGTTGATGACATTTCTTTCACAATTATTAAAAGACTGCCGGAATCTGGAAACAGTCTTCTTCTATCTCTATTTAATAGGTTTTTCTCTCTGGGATTTGTACCAGAACAATGGAGGAAAGTAGTGGTCGTCCCTGTGCCGTAATCTGGATCAATAGGTAGATCTCCTGACTTATGTCTTGTCCCTGTAAAATATTTCACACCATCATAAATCACAGAGTAGAGTGATACTAAGAAAAGAATTTATTGCTTTCAAAAAATGCATATGGTATTCGAAAAGCTAAATCATGTTTAGATAGGTTCACTCATTTAGTTTCTAGCATTCAAATAGGTTTTTCAAAAAAACAAGTCACACTGGGATGCTTTATAGATATAGAAAATGCATATAATAACGTAGACATTGGCAGTTTGCTCAATACACTAGATAGTCTGGGTATAGGTTAGGAAATATGTCACTATATTTGGAGCTTTTTATCACTAAGATTTCTTCAAATACGCTCCTCCGATTCTACTTAAATATTATTAGCTACCGGTTGTGGATTGGCTCAGGGTGATCCAATGTCTCCATTATTATTTAATGTAGCTACTGTAGCTTTTGGCCAGGATATTGTCAATGTGGGCATCTCACAGTGTGCAGATGACTTTGTGTTGTATGTCACAAGCTGTAATATTTTGTAGTGCGTTAGATGTTTTGTTGAATTAATAAATAATTTAGGTTTAGAAATATCATTTAGGAAAACCAAGGTTTGCCTATTCAGTCAGGTTTCAAAGAGAAAATATTAATATATTTATAAATGGACACACAATAGAGTTAGTAGATAATGTAAAATATGTAGTCTTTGGTTGGATCGTGCTTTATTATGGGGGAAACTTGTAAATTAAACTAGCCAAAAAGCCCTTAAATTTTTAAGTACACAGTGTTAGCTGGGGCCTCATGGCGTGTTCATCCTAAGCATTTGAGACGACTTTATATGTCCTTATTAAGAAGTAAATTAGATCATGCTGGTTTTTTATATGACTGTAGTGCCAAATGTTATCTTTATAAACTTGACAAAATTCAAAACCAGGCAATGCGGGTCATGGGGGGCTTTAAGGAGTACTCCAATCCATGTGATGGAGAGTGAGCTTAGCCTTCAACCTTTAAATGTGCGTCGATGGTATTTGGCAGGGAAATTTTGGTTGAGGTCAAGGTCGTTTTTTTGTAATGAGAACATAGAAAGAATAAACGAATTAAATAGGCTTAACACTGACAGATATTGGCCTAGGAAAAAAAAAAAACGCTTTTATCTCTTCTTCATGAATCTCTGAAGAATCTACCTATTTATTCTAGTAAAGTTTTAGAAATGTATAGTTGGGACACATGGGTTGCAAATATCGAGTTATCATCTGTAATGACAATTATTAATTATTATTTTATCAGGCTAATGAGCCTAGATACCTATAGAGGGAATTGATCGGTCTAAAAAATGTCTTGGTGCTTCTTATTTAAAAGATAAGTGTAAGATTATGATCCATCCATCCATCCATCAGCTTGTTTCGTCCACTGCTGGACATAGGCCTTTCCAGGATTTCGCCACTCTTGGCGGTCCTCCTGGAAGAAATGCCCATACTCACAGACGCTGGGCAGGCGGATTGGTGAGCGCGGTGCCGAAACCCTTGCACCAGTGACGCTGCTGCCCGTCACTAGTCTGTTTTATATAAGGCTCGGCAATTAGGGGATGGATTAACCGCCATCCATCGGTCCCAGGCAATGGTGGGCCGCCTGGTTTTGCCTGAGAGCTGTTCTCTTACTCTTCCCCGAATAACTTCGGGAGGATTTGCGAGTAAGATGGTGGTACCTCCACAGTCGAGCCCGGCATCAGCTCTACCACCTATAGTAAGATGGTGGTACCTCCACAGTCGAGCCCGGCATCAGCTCTACCACCTATAGTAAGATGGTGGTACCTCCACAGTCGAGCCCGGCATCAGCTCTACCACCTATAGTAAGATGGTGGTACCTCCACAGTCGAGCCCGGCATCAGCTCTACCACCTATAGTAAGATGGTGGTACCTCCACAGTCGAGCCTGGCATCAGCTCTACCACCTATAGTAAGATGGTGGTACCTCCACAGTCGAGCCCGGCATCAGCTCTACCACCTATAGTAAGATGGTGGTACCTCCACAGTCGAGCCCGGCATCAGCTCTACCACCTATAGTAAGATGGTGGTACCTCCACAGTCGAGCCCGGCATCAGCTCTACCACCTATAGTAAGATGGTGGTACCTCCACAGTCGAGCCCGGCATCAGCTCTACCACCTATAGTAAGATGGTGGTACCTCCACAGTCGAGCCCGGCATCAGCTCTACCACCTATAGTAAGATGGTGGTACCTCCACAGTCGAGCCCGGAATCAGCTCTACCACCTATAGTAAGATGGTGGTACCTCCACAGTCGAGCCCGGCATCAGCTCTACCACCTATAGTAAGATGGTGGTACCTCCACAGTCGAGCCCGGCATCAGCTCTACCACCTATAGTAAGATGGTGGTACCTCCACAGTCGAGCCCGGCATCAGCTCTACCACCTATAGTAAGATGGTGGTACCTCCACAGTCGAGCCCGGCATCAGCTCTACCACCTATAGTAAGATGGTGGTACCTCCACAGTCGAGCCCGGCATCAGCTCTACCACCTATAGTAAGATGGTGGTACCTCCACAGTCGAGCCCGGCATCAGCTCTACCACCTATAGTAAGATGGTGGTACCTCCACAGTCGAGCCCGGCATCAGCTCTACCACCTATAGTAAGATGGTGGTACCTCCACAGTCGAGCCCGGCATCAGCTCTACCACCTATAGTAAGATGGTGGTACCTCCACAGTCGAGCCCGGCATCAGCTCTACCACCTATACCGATGATTCGAAAGACAAGGATGGGGCAGGTGCAGCATTTTATGATCAGCAATTGAATACCAATATGAAACTCCAAATTAATTCAAATTTTTCAATAATGCATGTCGAACTTTTGGCAATTTTAGAATGCTTATCATATACTAAGTGTCTTGCCTGGGAAAAATTGTATTTTTTTCTGACTCAAAGAGTGCGTTACAACATTTGGCTCGGTGCATCTCGAATATTCGAGGTATTCCGATAGCCTACGACGTATTAGATACTATTCTGAAATATAAGTCTTATAATAAAATTATAGTTTGGCAGTGGATCCCATCTCATGTCGGAATTAGGGGAAACAAAGAGGTCGATTTGTTGGCCAAACTTGCTACTACTGATGGCATACCCGTGATATGTACTTCTCTCTTTTCAGACATGTTACACATAGTAAGAGATCTATGCTATTGCCTGTGGAAGGAGTATTTTGACAAGAGATCCTTGGAAAAGGGAATTTGGTACAGAACCATGCAATGTAGCCCTCTTCGTTTGCCTTGGTTCGAAAAATGGAGTCAGGTACACCAAATTGTACTGAATGTGGTGTAGTGGAAGATGTGTATCACATTTTGACGAAGTGTGTGCGGAACGAGGCTCAAAGAAGACAAATAAATTACGACTTGTTCGCTTCACATCCAAGTTGAACGCGCTTTGTTCGCAGTTTTATAATCTGCACTTTTAGAGACCGCTCTAGCGGCGGTGTAGTAACTTTGTTTGTTTTTTATTACGACTTGTCTATGATTTGATTCACATGACGTGGTCTTTTTCTTCTTCCGGGTTTTGTTTGT
Source organism: Ypsolopha scabrella (assembly GCA_910592155.1). Taxonomy (NCBI): domain Eukaryota; kingdom Metazoa; phylum Arthropoda; class Insecta; order Lepidoptera; family Ypsolophidae; genus Ypsolopha; species Ypsolopha scabrella. The sequence continues at coordinate 12,390,203 of OU342989.1, read as the reverse complement.
GAGAAAAAGTGGTGCCTAAAAGGTTTGATAGATTCCTGCTTTAGGGCCATCTGTGTGTAGAATAAAGGTCTTCCAGTGTGGGGCCTTATTGGTGAATTGTTCTCGTAACAGCCGAGTTAATTCTAAGAAGATACCATAGGGATTGCGTCAGTTTTTTGGTGACACGTAGCGAATGCCCGCGGCCTAAGTCTTTCCCCTTCATAATACCGGCTCGGCCAGCATTGGAGCAGCGAGGCGGCACAAGCAGCGGATAGCGAGGACCCCGGATTTTGGACTTCTGGAGGTGTTTTGGCGCCGTCAATATTTTACTGGACTTGTGTGAGTGTCACATTTTATTACTAGAACATTCAACTGAAAACCCTTGTTACTGTCCGCTGGTACTGCATAATCTTGTTTTGGGCCCAGCCGAGTTATTCCCTGTGCAGACCAGACAAGTGACAGGGCTTTTCACATACATTTTTTGGTAAGGAGACCGCGGTTGAGTTGCTTAATATCGGATATTAAACAACCCCGGACCAAGATATATTCTGTTTTATATAAGCCGAACCGATATAGTAGCTCCGTTGGCCTTGTAAGATAATTTGTGAATTATACTTTGTTTTAGGTAGGTAGTTTGTAACCTAAAGCGAGATAAAATAGAATATTTTGTTGTTAAATTAACCGGCTTCTTAGATGTTATGTGGTCTGATGCTACAGTACTCGGATTGTGTATGTGAATAGGTTTATGTAAGCTGGAAGGATATTTACACAGCTCCTTTAGCTTTAGGTACCTACAACCTTTCCTGTTAGTTTGTTTGACATATATTGTATCTGGTTGTTTGTATTGTGGATAAACATATAACTTTATTAGCGCTGTTTAGGTTGTTGTACACAGAGTTAAATTGTAATTGTTAGACCTTGTTGGTGTATATTATTATAGAAGTCTACACACTTGTTAGGGCAAGACATTTAAATAGGTCATTCATATTAGTAAAAGTTGGTTAGCTTTATAACTCGGTTGTTTGTATTTATATAAGATATTTGGTTATAATATAATATAACGACCTATTGTAGGCTTGTTTGAGTGCACTGTTACAAGGCAGTTAGTTTATTTATATTAATAACATTTTGTATTTACTGAGTTACTGTGACAACTTGTTTGAGTGTATACATTGGGGCGCTTTGTGGTTTGTGACATTGTCAGTTCCGTCTTTAATTGTTTGTATCTCTCCATTCCCGGTCTACAATGTCGAAGACTTCTCCGAGGAACATCTTGGCCAGCCAGCTGCGCTGGTTTGTCAGCGTTCAGGGCTTGTTGGCTCGAGCTGATCGGGGCGATGCAGTCCTGGAGCGGTACTCACAGATGGAGCATCGCCTCGAGAAAGCTGAGCAGGCGCTCATGGAGCTGTTGGACCAGGAGCTGCCACCGGAGGTAATGGCTAGCCCTAATAGTGATATGGCGCAGATAATGGTCATTTACAATGAGACTACGCAGGTGGCATGTACGATCAAGAGATTGCAGTCTGGGGGTCCGGCTGTCAAATTGGGCACCAGTAGTCAAGGTGTAGGGTTGCACAGCAGACTGCCTACCTTAGAACTTGGTCACTTTGATGGACGTATGGATCAATGGGTTGCCTATAAGAATATGTTTACTTCTTTGGTAGACGGTAGGCAGGATCTGTCCAACGCACAGAAAATGGCTTACTTGATGTCTAGTGTACAAGGGGAGGCTAGATCATTAGTACAACATCTGATGGTTGAGGATCATAACTACGTCATCGCATGGGAGTTATTGAACAATAGATATCAGAACGTCCGGTTGTTAGCAGACGCGCATGCGAGTCAACTGTTAGGTCTACCTCGGGTTACATCTAAATCGCATATCAGGGCTCAGTTACTCACACCCGTTAAAGTGGCGGGTAACACGTTAAAAATGTTAGGACTACCAGTTGATGAGTGATCGTATCTGTTGGTACACATCATTTTGAGCAAGTTGCCGGCTGACTCTCGTTCACGGTTTGAACGCGAGATGGCAGAACGGGACGGCAGTGCTTTGCCTAGCTTTACGGATTTAATGCGATTTTTGGAGTTTGAAGCTAGGGCTGTGGAGTCGACTCCGTTGGAAGTGGCGCCATCTAGCGGGAGTTTGGGAAGATCCGCTGGCACATCGCGACACAGTGACGCCCAGGGAGTGCCGCCGTCCCGGGGACGTGTGGCAGCTCGCTTGGCTGCGCTGACTGCTGCCGTGGGGGAACAGACATGTCCTCAGTGTAGGCGTTTGGGACATGCTTTGCGAAGGTGCCCTGAGTTTGCTGAGCGAAAGGTCAGCGAAAGGCGGTGCTTGGTAAAAGCCAAGCGCTTATGTTTCCATTGCCTGGAAGATCATTTCGCGCGCGATTGTTCCAGGCAAGGTACTTGTACTGCATGTGGAAGAGCTCACCATTTACTGCTGTGTGCTAACACGTCTGGTGCGCCGGCTCCGGCACCGCAGCGCGGACCTGCTGCGAGAGGGGGAGCAGTCTCCACGTCGCAGCACCAGCGTCGCGCTACGGGCGGGGGAGCAGCCTCACCGTCCGCAGCCATGTCCGTCGAGGGGCCCTCGTCCAGGACGAGGCGCGCACCCGTCGGAGTGGGGAGAGAGTTCTCGGGTGAGTCATGCACACCCTAATAATTTTGAGGAGCATGCACCTGTGGTACAGGGCTATACTGCGGGCCCGGCTAGGAGGCCCCGGGGTTGGGGGTACTCCACGGGTGAGGGGCTCATTCAAGATTATGGAAGTGGTCCCCATGTTTCTGCAACTGCGGGCCCGCCTCGGGACTCTTCGAGGGAAGAAGGCCCTACGGGCGGGGGCTTCACTTCACCGGTTAATGGACCTCAATTTCCCGCGCCAGTGCCGGCGCCCACTGGAAGGGAGTATAGTCGGGAGGAGTCGCAGAGATACTCGCCGCCGTCTCATGAGTACCCGCGGTTAGAGTACCACCCACCTTATTTTAGGTATGGGAGAGCGGCAGGCTACGCCCCCCCTAGGATGGCAATGGGTACTCATTCACCATATGTAGGGCAGTGGGTTCACCCTGGGTTGGTGAGGCCGACCAGCCAATAGCTAGCCTGCCACTCTACTAGCGCAGAGCCGAGGACGGTTCTGCTGCCCACTGCAATAGTTTGCATATGGGGTCCCCGTGGAGATTCGGTTAGGGTAAGGGCTCTCCTGGACTCAGGGGCACAAGGGTGTATGGTGACCACACGGATAGTTAATATGTTGGGTTTGAACTTGGAGCCTTCTTCGGTGCCCCTTCTTGGTATTGGGGTTTTAGAAGTTAAACGTTTGGTAGGCCGAACTCATATAAGGTTTTCTTCGGTACGTTCCTCCACTTTGAGGATTGCAGCTGCAGCTATGGTTATGGATGATATCGTAGGCTGGCAGCCCTCCTCAGATATCTCCCCATCTATACTATCGTGTACTTCTAATTTAAATTTAGCTGATCCCAGGTTTTATGTTCCCGGCCCAGTGGACGTCCTCTTGGGCTCGGATGTATTGGGATGGATTCTTTTGGGTACCCAGAAGGCACTAGGCACCTCATCACTGTTGGCGGTGTCCACCATTTTTGGACATGCTGTGTTGGGACCAGTCTTCGATGACTACATTCCGGATGAGTCGAGGGTCGTCAATACAGCATCCCTTGCTAAGACGATGCATCGGTTCTGGGAAGTAGAGGAGCCTCCCATGGTTCCGAGGGTGGACCCGGAACATGCAGAATGTCAGGCCTTTTTTCAAGCCAACACTACGAGGCTAGCTTCAGGAAGATTTGTAACGCGGTTGCCTTTTACAGCATCCCCTCCTATTCTTGGACAATCCAGAGCACTGGCAGAGAAGCGACTGCTGGCTATGGAACGGCGCATGCAGCGTGACCCAGTGCTACGTGAGAAATATATTGACTTCATGCGTGAGTACGAAGCACTAGGTCATATGTCACCGGCTCGAGTAGATTGGAGCTCTACTGAGCATTAATTCCTACCTCACCATGCAGTATTGAAGGCTTCTTCAGGAAACCTGCGCACCGTGTTCGACGGGTCGGCGCCCACCTCAACAGGAGTCTCGTTGAATTTGTGTCTACACTCTGGGCCAAAGCTTCATCGGGATGTCATAGATATAATTTTAAATTTCAGAAGACATCAGGTGGTGTTTGGAGCCAACATTAAGATTATGTTCCGGCAGACTGTCATTCATCCTGACGACAGGCGTTTCCAGTTGATTCTCTGGCGGGAGCACCCAGAGGACCCAGTGACAGTCTACGAGCTCAACACTAACACATATGGTTTGAAATCAAGTCCATATATAGCTATAAGATGCTTATTAGAATTGGCGGAGCGGGAGAGGGCCCGCTACCCGCGTGCGGCAGCCGTGCTGACACGTGACCTCTACGTGGACGACGTGTGTACTGGGGCCCAAACAGTTGAGGAAGCTCTTATACTCAGGGATGAATTAATTGCTATACTAGCAGCGGGAGGCTACGAGTTAAGAAAATGGTTATCGAATGAGCCCCGTCTGTTAGAAGGTATTCCAGAGGATCACCAACAGAACCCTAACCTGTTTGCTGAGGTGGACGATCCTAATATGATAGCGGTTTTAGGAATGAAATATCAACCGGTAAATGATATTTTCACGTTTCAGGTGGAATTGAAACCAGAAAGAGTATGGTCGAAGAGGACCGTGCTGTCCACCATCGCTCGCATGTTTGATCCGAACGGCTGGATCAGTCCGGTGATCTTCTCAGCGAAGTGTCTGCTGCAACGGCTGTGGATCCTGGGCGTGTCGTGGGACGAGCCGCTCACCGGGTCTCCGTTGGACGACTGGCTGGAGCTGATTTCATCGTTGGAGGAGGTCAACCAGGTTGCCTTGCCTCGCCGGATTTTGCCGCCAGGGAAGTACCAAGCTAGTTTGCATGGCTTTTGTGATGCGTCCGAGCGTGGCTACGCTGCAGCCGTATATTTACGAACAGTTGATAGTCAGGGTCACGTCAATGTTGTGTTACTTCTAGCGAAAAGCAAGGTTGCTCCCATACGTACTCGTCTTACTATTCCTAAATTAGAATTAAGCGGAGTTCATCTTTTAGCTAGATTACTAAATCATATATCTCGGGAGTTAGCTGCCACTGTTGATTTTCAGGATGTGTATGCATGGTCGGATAGTCAGGTCGCGCTAGCATGGTTGCGCGCGGCTCCGCATACCTTAGAGATTTTTGTAGGAAACCGGGTTTCGCAAATTCAGAACATAGGTATTAATATTAATTGGAGGCATGTCCCAGGTGAATGTAATCCTGCAGACTGCGCATCGAGGGGCTGCACAGCGCCGGAGTTGGTGTCACATGCTTTATGGTGGGGTCCGGAGTGGCTCAGGGGACCTGAGGCTTCTTGGCCTGTTCAGCAAGTGGATAAGACGACCCAGATCTTACCAGGGCTGCGTGTGCATGCTTTAGTTGCAGAGACTGACTTAGATCCTGATTGGCTGACTGGGAGATATAGTAGTTTGGACAAATTATTGGCGGTTACTAGTTGGATTAAGCTTTTTATAAATAATTGTCGTAACCCCTGAAATAAACAGTTGTCGCCAGTGGTGAGTGCCGAGGAGCGTCGAGATGCACTGCTTCACTGGGTCAAGGTAGTGCAGGCGGACCGTTTCAAGTCTGAATTGCAGATTCTTTGCGATGAACGTGCCAAGCTGAAGGGAGCGGTCGCTAAATTAAATCCTTTTCTGGATTCACAGGGACTTCTGCGTGTTGGAGGTCGACTTCGGAAAGCTGACCTGCCATACGGAAGCCGTCATCCTCTGCTGTTACCCAAGGAGTCCTTTAATAAAGCTTTTGGTATCTGACCGACATGTTCGTAACTCTCATGCGGGACGCAATGCGTTATTGGCGATATTACAGCGGGAGTTTTGGATATTGTCTGCTCGCCGGGTAATTCGCAATGTAGTTTTCTCCTGTGTTCCTTGTTACAGACTGCGAGCCTCATTGATGCAGCCTCAGATGGGAGATCTGCCGTCTGACAGGATCACCCAGTCGAGACCATTCGAAGGAGTCGCCACGGACATGGCAGGCCCGTTCTCGGTCAGGACCTCCACTCTTCGTAACGCTCGGATTGTTAAAGCTTACTTGTGCGTATTTGTGTGCTTGTCCACCAAGGCCGTCCATTTAGAATTAGTGTCCTCGTTGTCCACGGAGGCCTTCGTTGCTGCGTTAGACCGTTTTGTTTCGCGTAGGGGTCTACCTTCATTGATCCGCTCTGACAATGGCACAAACTACCAGGGTACCTCAAACTATTTAAAAGATGTATATACATTTTTAGAAAATAATTGTGTTAGTTTAAGTCATATCTGCGCCCAGAGGGGGATAACTTGGCAGTTCAGCCCGCCAATTTGCCCCCACTGGGGGGGGATTTTTGAAGCCGCCGTGAAGTCGGCCAAGACCCACCTCCGCCGCGTCATCGGGGAGACCATTTTAAGTTTCGAGGAGCTCGTCACTATGTTCTGTAAAGTTGAGGCCGTCCTCAATTCTCGTCCTCTCTGTCCCCTGTCATCTGATCCAAACGACCTCGAGTTCTTGCCTCCTGGCCATTTCTTGATTGGGCAGCCTCTTACTGCCCTGCCGGAATACCCCTGGAGGGAAGAACGTACAACCCGGTTGTCACGTTTTCAAATGTTGCAACAAATGGGCCAGGACTTCTGGAATCGTTGGTCGTTGGAATATCTGCATTTGTTACAGCAGCGGGTGAAGTGGACAGACAGGACCGAACCTCCGAAAGAAGGAGACTTAGTTTTATTGAAGGATGCAAATTTGGCATCTTTACATTGGCGCCGGGGTCGCATTATCAAGTTAATATACGGTGGGGATGGGACTCCTCGTGTCACTGAGGTGTTGGTCGGAGGTTCGATTCTGCGACGAGCTGTAGCAACACTCTCCCGGCTCCCGATTGATTGAGCTAACGTTCTGATAGGGGCATCAGTCCGGAGCGGGGGATTGTTCGCTTCACATCCAAGTTGAACGCGCTTTGTTCGCAGTTTTATAATCTGCACTTTTAGAGACCGCTCTAGCGGCGGTGTAGTAACTTTGTTTGTTTTTTATTACGACTTGTCTATGATTTGATTGACATGACGTGGTCTTTTTCTTCTTCCGGGTTTTGTTTGTGAGAAAAAGTGGTGCCTAAAAGGTTTGATAGATTCCTGCTTTAGGACCATCTGTGTGTAGAATAAAGGTCTTCCAGTGTGGAGCCTTATTGGTGAATTGTTCTCGTAACAGCCGAGTTAATTCTAAGAAGATACCATAGGGATTGCGTCAGTTTTTTGGTGACACGTAGCGAATGCCCGCGGCCACATTCCTTGAATTCCTGCTGTTCCTTGCCTAAGTCTTTCCCCTCCATAATACCGGCTCGGCCAGCATTGGAGCAGCGAGACGGCACAAGCAGCGGATAGCGAGGACCCCGGATTTTGGACTTCTGGAGGTGTTTTGGCGCCGTCAATATTTTACTGGACTTGTGTGAGTGTCACATTTTATTACTAGAACATTCAACTGAAAACCCTTGTTACTGTCCGCTGGTACTGCATAATCTTGTTTTGGGCCCAGCCGAGTTATTCCCTGTGCAGACCAGACAAGTGACAGGGCTTTTCACATACACGACTCAATATTCGAACTGGGTGGATGTAACAGTGCTTTGGCTTGCCCTGATTCTGACGAGGCTAAGGTGTTTATTAGTTAAGATAGGGATTAAATTAAGAAGATGTGTCTAAGAAAGAAAGAAAGAAAAGACGTTTATTTCGAATGCTACATCAATACAAAAACCACACGCAAAAAATATAAATAGTTTTAACAATCCATCTACTATTACAGCTTAAGGTAATTTATAAGATGCAGTCTACCACAGAGGGCTTCTATGTGAGGCTTTCATTAATTTACTTCAGCTCGGAACTCTGCAAAAGTATCCAGATTACATTATGGTAATGTGAACTTTATACATTTGATATTTTTATCATCAATCATACACAGAGTTATATTCGCGTCGCAAGGATATCTTTTTATCTATTTACTTTAAATATAAGTGACGATTCATTAGTAGTAAAACGGTATCGTCTGCTTAATGTAATCTAATAATGATGCTACAGTTTTTTAATGTTAACTTACAGAGATCATTTATCTTTTTTATAAATATGAAATGCGACTTCTGTCTGTCTGTTCGTTCGCTTATAACTTGAGAACCACTTAATGGATTTTGACAAAATTTTAATTGTGAGATAAAACATTTTTTGGGAAGGTTTTAGGCTTATCAATATGACAAAATGGGGCAGCGCAATGACAGTTTTTGGGATACATGTGGAAGATTCGCCGTCGTAACGGAGTCGATTGTCGCGAGTTCAATCCCACACTGGTAAAATTTCTTTCCGTTGTTTTTTATTTATTTACAAATAATACTTTCTATTGTAAAAAAAAATAATATTACATTATGATTTATCCTCTTACACAATACAGTTTTCGCTAGATGATTCTGCATGCTTTACACAACAGCGATGTAGTTTTACAAGACAATAGACATCAATAGTAGACATCATGGCTGTAATAAAAATCAATGAAATATTGTTCTATTATCTAACCGCATGTCGTAAAATCCTCATTACGAACTCAAAACTACTGGCATAATGAAAAATATTTTTCATGAACGTCTCTAAAAAAATTAAAAGATTAAATTATAATATAGTATAAGTCTCCAAACAACATAATTCTATAAAAAACTTTTTCTGAGATTACAGTACATGTGATACTAACTAGGAAGGCAAAGGGAACTTAGCCCATACAGCCATGTCTGAGGTTTTTATATAATGTTCTCCAATACTTACAATATAGTAACGAGGTTACAGTCAACTTTATTTTCGGCCAGGTATTGTCTTACGGCGCGTTGGACTCGGTCTGTCAATGGATGAACTGTTCGTTGCGCCATAGTTTTCGAGGAAATTTATTTATTACTTACAGTGGTTTCATGGGTCAAAATAATTATTTTGCCCTAAAACGACTGACAGCAGGGATGATGATGAATGATATTTGACTCCACCTAACATTCTGGAAATAACGACGGAAATTACGAACACTTTCAAAACAAGCTTTTACAAGAATAATCAAAAATGTCTGACGACAAATTTACAAAAATTATGAAAACAGGTTAGTAGGCATGAGTTTAGATAAAGTAATGTATGAAACTATACATACACGTAAATAGGTATTAAAACACTCGTGTTTTTAATAACCTTTTTATGTACCAGTTTCATAAACTACTATTATATTATAATAACATAATTATGTGCTAACATATTAGTGCGGTTATGAGTCCACAATAAACTACAATTTTCTACAATAAACACCAACGATTCGGTCACGACCCTCATCAAATGTCAAAAATAGTTCGGAAAAATGGGCTGTCAAACGTGCCGTGCGGCTAACTTCAGGCCACAACGAACGACCATGCTAAGTACTATGGGGGTCGGTTGAATGTGTTTGAGGCAACGAGCTATAGATACGTTTGAAGGGTTAATTTTATTTAAAGTCTTAACTGCACCCATAGTATCTCCATGATTGAATTTGACACATAACATTGTCTCATTGGCTGCTTTCAGACAAGACTTGGAGATTCCAGTCATTGGGTCAAGAAATCTATGATTTTTATGATAGTAGATTGTACTGCACAATTTTAATGCAGATCTTCATCAATAATATTTTGAGGGTACCCCCACTACACGTAAAGTGAAGATGATTTTTGCTCTCTTCTATCCCATGGTGTGGGGGTTGTCGTTGGATAGGTATTTAAAAAAATATTGCGGATGTGTAAAAACCTTTCTCGATTCAGGAATCAGTTTACTAAATATCAAGGCGGGTCCCCCAGCAAAATGCTTTGCGAGGCCCTTTCTTGCTTCCTTTTAACTCATTAGTATATGAACATAAAAATAAATAAAAAACACAGCACTTATCTCCAATATATTGCCGTGCAGTTTCACAAACTAATTATTATCTAACTTATGAATACCTTAAGATATCTGATTTCGAAATAATGACTGAAGTTGGAAATATTTACTGTTTTAATGCATCTACACCTCAAATTGGCGTTATTTATTTTTGAACAAACCACGAATGGTTATAAAATTTGGTAACTAAAATATTGCAGAAATAAAATTTTCGAATTAACAATTGCGTCCGCCTGAAAAGTACTATTTTCGCCTATTTTGCGTCATTTAGAGCCGCAGCGATCGTCGTAACAGCCACTTTGCCGTGCGCGCTGATATAAACGTTATTTCAATGTCTTTTCCGTTGATATTTGTACCGACAAAAATCGAGTTGCTAACTTGGGTCGGGGACCCACTTTTTGTTAGAGTCAAGTGTCCCTGCCTGCCAGGTTAACGGTTGTTGTTGGGGATGTGAAAAAAATCACGGCAATTATATACATCACACTAATATAATATCATAAATGTGATAATTTGTGTGTTAGTTTGTTTTTTTACTTCTTCACGCTGCAACAGTTGAATGGATTTGGATGAAATTTGAAATGGAGACAGCTCATACCCTCAATTAACACAGGCTACTTTTCATTCCAAAAAAGGAATCTCTACGTATTATATGTAGGTACACAGAGAAGGCTCGAAACGTTGTTTACAGATGCGTATTTCCGTAGATTTGTTGGCGCCACTATTTCCGGTTCAGATTCCGCGCGCAACATTCAGTAAGCGGGCAATACCACGTGACCGCTATGGACCAATCAGATGGCGTGTTTGACCAATGAGCGTTCGTGTTGCTTCGTATTGGTCTAGACGCTCCCGCTGTATCGTGTTTCCGGCTGACACCAGGCTAGCGGGTGCAAGATGGCAGCCCGCATTACCTCTTCAACTATCACTGTGAATTATTATTATTGTAGTGTTGCAAATTACGGTTATAATAACCAAGTTATACAATTAAACAGTATAGGTTACAAGTGTGTTGCTTAATGATCATTCCTACCTAACCAGAGAGTTACATCAGAAGTGTTGAACTCCTGCCCCGATCATGGCCGGTAATCGGGGACGGAAAAACGCTCGCCCCAAGAAGAATAAGAGGAGTTTATCTTCATCCAGTAGCAGTAGTAGTACTAACAGTTCTAGTACTTCAGGTGGAAGGCAGACGCCGCCGCGTCGTAAAAAGGCAAGGGCATCAGCTGACAGTCAGGTATCGCGTTGCAACAATATGGTTTTAAATTCAATGGTGCCAGAGTTTGACCCTCTTACCGATAAAGTTGACAATTGGCTTAGTATTGTAGATTTGCATGCTAAAACTTTTCAATGTAAAGATGTAGTCATAATTTTTCAAGCCGTTAATAAATTGAGAGGCACATCTAAAACTTGGTACGATTCTTTTGTCAAGAATGAGAGTGGTTGGGCCGTTTGGAAATGGAAAGAGTGGCGTGATAAGATAGCATTTACGTTCCAAATCCGACGTTATATGCATTCTTTGCTGAAGGATATACTAGACTGCGGACCTAGTCCTTCTCAATCGTTGTACGAATTTTATTTTCAACAAAAATCTAAAATAGACAGATTGGGTTTGAATTTTTCGGAGCGTGATATTATTGCTATTATTATCGGTAATATTAACGATGCGAATCTCTGTGCTTAGGTAGATGCAGGCAATCTTCTTAAGTGTGATCAACTTGCATCATTTTTTACATGGACGTATATATACTCCGACCGACACTCCTGTACCTATTTCTCAATGGAAAAACGTGCAAAAATGCTTACCCAAAAACGTCTCAAATTCTGAAGCTGTTGATCGTTTACCTTCTCAAAATCAAGCATTATCAAACGTGTTGCCTTCAATAAGTGGATCGGTCAGGCAAATTAAATGCTTTGGTTGTGGTGGCAATCATAAAAAGTTTGAATGTTCAGAAGTATGTACGTTTTGCAGTAAAAAAGGCCACACTGAAAGCTATTGTCTTAATAAAAAAGAGGTGAAGTAAAAAAAATATATATCAAATTCATATACCTAATAAAATAAGAAAAAAAATTGGTAATTTAGTTACTATAAGGGATTTTCCCATGAAATATTTAAATGATATGGATTGTAATTGTGAAAATTTGGTTTTTAACAATTGCGAAAGCTGATTTACGTCCAATGATTTTTCAAAATCGGACTGTATTTTTCATTATTCAGGAACAAGATTTTGTATTGTGTAAAACTCAAAATATTTTATCAGGAGAGGCCGAAGCTAATAGAGAAATTTTTATTAAGTACGAGGTTCTTAAAAAGTATACATTATAAAATATACAAAAGGCAATTGTCACATTTTTGGTAGTCGTTCATTTACGAAATTTGCATTCATTTTTGTTGTGCGGAATACAAGCACTGAATTCGTTATCTGAAGACAAAGTTAGCTTATTAAAAATGTTTGGCTACCCGGAGAGGCTGATCTGATTAGTGATGCTGGATCCGCCTTCATATTCTACTGCAATGTTCCAAGTGAAGTATTTTTATGGATAATAGTCGACATATGGAATAAAGAAGCGGATGTTGGCGATGATGATGGTAAATGATTAATTATATAGAATAGATTGATGCTTAGAATTAAAAAAAATTAAAAAGTTAAAAAGAATTAAAAGCAAAATGTCTTTCGTGTCTGTATCCAGTATAAGTAATCCTATTGTCTGTAACAGATGAGGTGCGACCTTGAGTCTGTGACAAGTGAGTGGAGTCATAGTTCGTACAAAAAGTAAATCGATAAACCGGAGAAACTTTGTTGGGAATGTTGACTGCGAGTCTGAGCATGCTCTTCCAAAGTTGGACAATCGGGTTTACTGTATGGACTAGAACTTGGAAACTCAAATGAAGGATTAGAATAATATAATGGTTACACGACTCTGAGAAGACAGGTTGATACGATTGTATTCTAATGAAACGTTTTATGTGTCATGTTACAGAAAATCAGGTGTCTGAGGACAGACACCGTGCAGGAGGGCCGGATGTTGGCGCCACTATTTCCGGTTCAGATTCCGCGCGCAACATTCAGTAAGCGGGCAATACCACGTGACCGCTATGGACCAATCAGATGGCGTGTTTGACCAATGAGCGTTCGTGTTGCTTCGTATTGGTCTAGACGCTCCCGCTGTATCGTGTTTCCGGCTGACACCAGGCTAGCGGGTGCAAGATGGCAGCCCGCATTACCTCTTCAACTATCACTGTGAATTATTATTATTGTAGTGTTGCAAATTACGGTTATAATAACCAAGTTATACAATTAAACAGTATAGGTTACAAGTGTGTTGCTTAATGATCATTCCTACCTAACCAGAGAGTTACAGATTTCTGCTTTTCTTATACTCCGGGACAAATAAAATCTTTTCTGTTGTCGCAAAAGACGTGAAATTATTTTACTCCCTTTTCTAGCACATTCCAAACCATAACAAAAAACCGAATATCACGCGGGCGGAGGGACGGGCAAAAGCTGGTATAAAATATATATAACGAATTTTAAAGGAAAACAATCACAGCTAAGTAGGCTTTACAAGTTAACGAGTTATAGTAGACCAACTTAATTTTGTAGTTTTGTTTCTTACATTTTGTAAGCAATGATAGGATTGTAATTTATTACAATAATTTGAGTAAACTTATTTGAATGGTACGAAACCTTCAGTTGTCGATGGAGCTAATTTCACTCAGGTGCCTTTATGATAATAGTAGTACTAAGATTATTTTATTTTCAGTAAGTTATGCATTATTGTAAGCAAGTTCTATCGTCAGTTTCAAACTTACATTATTACAATCTTAGCACCCTGTAAAATATAATTATTTTTAATAATATTAAAGACGATAATCATACCGTATTTGTGTAACAATGAAGCCATATAATCGTTGCCATAGCTATAGCTCGGATCCCATCCACGCACTGTACAGTATTCCTCGATGAATCAAACTTCAACAGTTGGTGTATGTTTTTATGAACAGCGAAACACCGTAACAATGACAACACTTTTGAAGAAACTAAAAAAAAAACAGATGACACTATGAATGATACGTGGACCCTAAAAATGGGTTTCTGTAATCTGTAATCTAGACACGCGGCAGCGTATCCGGCCGAGTTCCAAAAGAAAAGGTCGGGGCACCAACCATGTGTTATATTACACGAACCAATTCGAGCTACTTGACTCATTTCCTATCGGACCTACGAATGTGCAGATTTTGCGTGTACGTTCATAAATGAAACCTTAGTATTTCTTGAGATATTCACGTCCAAAAACTACTATTTTTGTTACTAACTGACTGACTCATTTTAACACATAAACCACCTCCAGGGAACTAAGCAACTAAGGTAAGTCATTGAGCTTTTACCAAAGAAAATTTCCAAATATTACTAATAGTTAATTATTTCAGAAGTACAGAAACCCACTTAACAAGACCCCTTTGATATATAGAGTTTAATATATTGTACGGGTCAAGTCAAGTTAGTCCCTATTAGCACGTGGAATTTTTTCGTGAGCACAAGTCTTATTTGCACTTTGTTTTTCTATCTCGGGCTTTAATCGACACTTATATTAAAAAGAAGTAAAGTTTGTTTGTTTGTACATTGGGAGCAAATTAGGGGAACTAAAGAACAGATTTAAAAAATTCTTTCTCTGTTTCTGTTATAATTTTGATAAAATTCTTTACTTGGACAGAGGATACAATTTGCTTCTTGCGGACGGGGAGTTCCCGAGGGCCATAACCATTAATAACATTTGCGTAAGTAATCTCCCAAGATGTCTCCGTGATCAATAGGCTTTGTACCGGTAGCGATCACCGACTTGTCTGAGGGATCTTAGACATTAACTTGCAGCTGGAGAAAAACAGTCTGATAAAGTCTACGCACCAAACCGTTGCGGGGTGCGAAAAGTTCCAAATGGAACTTCAGAACTGATTTGCCCTATTGGAAACCACGTTGACCTTAATCAGCTTGCTAACAATTTCACTTACCTTATCCGTGATGTGAGGAGGGCTAACTTTAAGCCGAAGCGAAAGAAAAAGGAGTGCAAGATTTCGAGTGAAACTTTGGACCTGATGAGACAAAGACAGGAAATGTCTTCAGAATCAGCAGACTACTCCCATCTTAACAAGCACGTTAAAAGGCAAATTCGTTTTGACATGCGCCAATATAACACTTGCATCATTGAAGAAGCGATTCAACGAAACAAGGCTCAAAAGATTTTGCCCCATTCAAGTTTCTGACGAAACTGAAGACATCTGACAGTAGAACCGTTAATTCTAGGCCCCAAATCTTCGCTGAAATCGAGAACTTCTATGAGCTTCTATATTTTTCACACGTTTAGAAGCCAACGCCTAGCAATGAAGATGACAAACGTGCACCTTTGATCTGACCTAACACCGATGAACTCTAGGATGTCAAAATGGGTGAGATTAAGATAGCTCTTGAACATCTGAAAAACAACAAGGCGCTGGGCAAGGACGGCATCACAACTGAACTCCTGAAAACTGAAGGTTAACCTGTACTCAGACAGTTGCAGGACCTCTTTAATGCTGTCATTCGTACTGGAACCACTTCAAAACTGTTTACCACCGCTCTGGGGGACGACTTCAAGACACTAGACTGGATTAGACGAGGCATAAACGTGAATGAAGAATACATAACATATCTTTGCTTTGCTGATGACATAATCATTAGGGCGGAAACGCTGCAGGAACTGAAGGAAATGGTGCGCCTAAGCGTCTTCGAGGCGAGTGGGCCTGCGGATGACTTTGGATAAGACTAAGATCATGTCCAACTGTTACGTCATTCAAGGGCCAGTAACCGTCGACAATGTCAGCATCAAAATTTTTCGAAAATATGGTCACCTGTGCCACGTTATATATATAATAATGGGTAAAATTAAATTTCGACGCTGAGGCTGACATAAGAATATGCTTGGGAGGGGCTGCATTTTGGAAGTTGAAGTAGCAGTGGGCGGGCCATATTTGTTGCCGACGTGATGGCCGTTAAGGCCGAAAGGCGCTTAGAATGGAGAGCACATACAGCAAAACGTAGTGCAGGCCGACCTCGTGCCCGCTGGGCCGACGATCGGAAGGACGTTGCGGGTGGTGGCTGGATGAGGAGGACGGAGGATCGCCAAGAGTGGCGTAATATTGGAAAGGCCTGTGTCTAGCAGTGAACGATGACATGCTGATGGATGAATACCTCGAACTACTACACGGATTTTAAAATTCTTTTACTGTTTTAATGATGAAACTCTTCACTTGGGAAAAGGCCATATACGAGGTGATATGTATTTATGCTGCCAAATTCACACTAAAGGCTTGGAAAGAGTTATGATGCTTATGTTTAAAACAACTTACAAATAACTCTATATTGGGTGTGACATACCAAAATTGTCGACGTTCTTGATATCACATATCGTTCCAGTGATTGCAAATAAGATAACACAACCAAAGATAGTTCTGGAAAGAAAATTATGTGTTAGTTACCAGTGCTTGTGTATGAAATTTCGAAGAATTAGGTGATTCTTTATAATTCTTTGTTTTGAATTAGCACTTTGCACCAAAGTGCAAATGAAAACCAATCAGCCCAAACTCGAAGGGTCTGCTGTTTGAAATTCGAGGCTCTCTTCAGTATCGTTATCACAGTGACTAACACAAGGGGTGCAGAAAAATCACCCGACGATCGCACTGACTTTCTGAATGCGTCGGCGAGCGATCAACCCAACGTAGCTATGTGTTTACTCGGTGTAAAAATTACCTCAGTTTATACGCAGTACTTCAAAAGTTTGGATAAATACCCAAAATTAAGAAAGCATGCAGCACGAATCCTATGTATGTTCGGTAGTTCCTATTTATGCGAGCAGAAGTTCTCCATTATGAAAATTGATAAGAATAAACATCGCTCAAGACTAAGAGACGAACATCTCCAGTCTATTCTTAAAATAACTACCCTCAATATGACGGCCAACTTCAATGAAATTAGTCAAGTCTCGGGATCCTCACAAATACCCTTTTTATTATAGATAAACATATGTATGTTAATACCTAACTTAGAAAAGATGTCACAAATTCAGTAAGTATGTGTTTATTTATATATTTTGAGTCTGGCCCGCCAACACAACCTACATTTTTTAAATAGTCCTTTGGAAAATTGAGTCTGACACCCCTGTTTTAAAGATATCCCAAAATTCAATATTGCTAGAAGTAAAAAGAACACTTTTTATAATTCTTTGTATGCAGTTTTCCTTACATAACTTTAAAAATAAAACAAAGGTTCCTTTAAGTAAAATTTGCTATCTTTAATATTAAAGGTACTTTCCCTCCAGGGGGCATTCGTTTGGTTCAGCCTGTATATTGTATAAACTATAGGTACATAAAAAATGCTATGGAGTTGTACACCGTTTTATCATTACTTACATGAAACCAGTGTTACTTACATGAAAATATAATCAGCTGATGATATCGGTTTATCTGATGGAAGTCGATAAAATTGTGTCGAATAATTCAGTTGTATAAAATGACCCTCAAGAGAAAGAGGTCTATTTTCAGTGTCCAGTACAAAGTCTATCGCCTGGACAGACGAACACGGCTCAGGGATACACACACCTAATGTTATAGTTGTCGTGTTGAGGCTCGTTTCCCAATATCTGTAATTAGGTAATTGAAATCTCTTTACTCAGGCGCAAAAAAATTTCAACTAAAAATTCTAATCTTTATATATCCATTGTAAGATATTCTTTCATGGAATAATATTTTGCCCTAGGTCTATCGTAAATGTTTACATTTTGTAGACTAACTTAGGCTGCAGTATATTTTTTTAAACCGGACACTCCAAGGATTTTTAATAAATGTATTTTTTTTTAACTTGCTTGGCTGCAGCAAAAGTTAAATAGTATTAAAATTACATACTCAGGATCTGGTGGTGGAAATGCTTTGCATCCAATTTCATAAGTTAATTGTATCGATTGTCTTCTATCAAAATTGTTTCTCATTTCTTGCCAAGTTACATTGTCGAATTCCTTGTATTTGTAGTTTTTATGTCCCGGCAAGTCTACGGCTACTCGCGAATATTTCCCTTGAACATCAAGTCCGTTAACATGTTCGTGTATGGATAAGCAGCTAAAGTAGTCTCCTGTGTATGTGAGAACCCTTTTAGCACTTAAGTCGTGAGGTATGTTGGCGTTCGCTTCCATGACTGAAAAGAGTAAGTACTAAAAAATTAAAATTACAAATAGTTTTAAGAAATTGCTACACACCTAGTCAGCCGGGGTGATCCTGGAGCTGGCACATTCCTCGACTAGCAGTGAAGTTGAGCCATGTTACCAGCATGGGAGCAACGATGTGGGTGCGTTAGTTTTTCAAGTGGCGAAAAATGCTCAAAGGAGTCTTGGGGCCGATTTCGATGAAAACCCTTACAAAACTTCATAATTTTTTTAAAATATAATTTTCGTTTACAAGAATCAAACACGCTTATTTAAAAAAAAACTTCAAATTATAACAACATCCGATTGTGTCACTTTATGGATCAAATTCTGGGAAGTAATGTTAAATGGTAAACTAAAGGAAACCACAAATTCAGAGATAAAATTAAAATTTAACATATTGTTTCTGTCAGAACTTGATATTTTTGCGAAAAAAAGTGATTTTATAATGAATTATTTTTATTACTACCTATCTAATGTTATAAAATGACTCATCCATTCATCCGGCAGCCTTGTTCGTCCACTGCTTGATATAGGCCTTACCAAGATTTCACCACTGGGCGGTCCTCCTGAAGAAATACCCATACTCACACACGCTGGACAGACCGGTTGGTGAGTGCGGTGCCGAAACCCTCTCACCAGTGACGCCACTGCCCGTCACCAGTCTGTTTTATATAAGGTTTGGCAATTGGGGATGGATGTACTGCCATCAATCGGTCCCCGGCAACGGTGGTTGTATCAGTTTGGGAGCTGACCTCTTTCTCTCCCCCGAATAACTTTGGGAGTGTTTGCGAGGAAGATGGTGGTACCTCCACAATCAAAGCCCGGCATCAGCTCTATCATCTGAATAAATAAATAAATAACTTTATAGATAGTACTTAGTTTCGTATGTTTTTTACAGACACCTATAACTTTTTTACTACGAGTATGGTCTCAATCATGTTTATTATGGATGTGTCACAACTTCTTTACATCGAACAATGCTGTGTCACAAGCTTTCAAGTCTAAATGTTTTAAGTTCCGTAAATTCAGGTCTCACACTCCACAAGCTACGAGTATAAACACTCAAGATAATTTGGTTTTGGAGCCAATACAATAAAATTTATGGATGCCTAGGATGGAATCCAAGTGTACACTTATTATATTTCACCACTAACGTGAAAAACAATTTCACTGACATATCAACTAAATGTTCAATCCTGTTACCTACATTTGAATTTTTCGATCCCCTTAGCTTGCTCAGTCTGCGAACAATTAAACCAAAAATCCTCATGGAAGAATTATGAAGCCTGAGGAAGACTAGGATGAAATTGAGAGATTCAACGTTCTTCGTTTCGCTTCGTTTACAACTTACACAATATAAGCTCTCTGAATATCTCGAGAAGGATTTCTTGAAACTCTCCATCTAACATAAAGCTGCATCTCAGTTTGATTGCAGTGTCTATGTGTATGTTAAATACTTATCTGAAGCAGGTGATTATTGATGCTGAAACCAGAGTCGCTCCAGCAACGCCCACTACAATATCACACTGAAAACTTTGCGATGCTTTTCGAGCAACTCGGTTAGAATCTGTAGTGAAAGTTGACTTGAAACATTATATGTTCTATTTTTACTCGAGAACCACTCAACTGATTGATGTGGTTTTTCCATAATGATTATAGTTATTCTGGTCAACAAATAGGCTATAAAATGTATAAAAACGAAGTAGAGATTGCATAAACGTGGGCATAGCCGCGGGTGAAAGGCTGGTCATCATCCATCCATCCATCCATCAGCCCGTGTTCGTTCACTGCTGGACATAGGCCTTTCCCAAATTTCGCCACTCATGTCGGTCCTCCGTCCTCATAAAGTACTTAAATTCAAAAATTCTTTACTTCACGGTCCTGCTGGAATAGACGGTCACACGTACAAGTTTAAAATTTGGTCTGATTATTGTACACACTTTAAAATGGAAGGAAAACAAGGGTTCCAAGGAAAGAAACCAGCGAACAATGCGAGGAGAATAATAGCAGTACCGCCTTCAATACAATACAATACAATACGTTTATTTGCTTAAAAATGTGTGTTAGTTTTACAGTTGTTCATACGTTTTAGTCCAGCACATTTTACCATTACTGGTATGCAAAATAATAATTAAAATTGGACATGCAGTTAATCTACGAGGAACTAATTAATCTAATCATAGTTGTACCAGAAAAGTGCAATATATTGACAAAATTTATATAAAATTAATTTAAAATGTCAGAAAGGATTAGAAATGTCATTAAAATGTGTTAGTTTTTAGTATCTATGTCATTATCATTTAAATAGTCATCAACCTTATAGTAACACGTACTGACTAATATTTTGTACAATTTGTTCTGAAAGGTCGTTAAATTAAGCTCTCTCATTTCATTCGGAAGATGATTATACAATTTTGGGGCCATGACATAGACTGTATTTGAATAGAACACTGTATTGCTGTTCTTAATATCCTAGGGAGCACAACTTCGAATAGCATAAGGTTTTGCCATGCTTCATAAATATACATGCAGGGGACCGTTAAAATATATATATTTTTGAATATATATTCTTCTTCTGCATCCGCGCTAGAAACAAACTGCCTTGGGATCCCAACGGTAACCACCTTAGTTTGGTTTCGTGGCTGATTGGTGTTAACCCATTAGCGGGCAAAATAACTGGGATGTGGTAACATTGTGACCTAGGTCGAGATACTTTCCCCTTATAAACACCCGAGACCACGCTAAGTCCACCATCGCGGTGTCAGGTGCCTTGATAACAGACACCACCCAGTAGGGCTTGGCGTGGTCGTTTATTATTATTATTTGTCCAACCACTTCTTTACATGGAATATTCAAACTGTGAAGACAGGCTTCCCAAACACATTTGGACACTCGGATCTGCTGGCATAATAGATGCCGAGCTGAGAAGGCTTAAACATCACTACCCTTGGAAGAGACCAGACTTCTTGGCGAGGGAGCGATCAATTCTTGAGGCACAGTACACCTTTTCTGGAAGGGTACCCAGCAAACAATTTGGCCATGTAGGCAAGCGCCTATACGTCTACTGATTTTATAAACGTTTTATTACAGTAGCTAATGTTGCTTACACTTTGTCTTGTAGTGGTACATAATCGGTCTGTTTAGTTTTATAAGTTTTTTGGCATAAAATAATGTCTTCAAGATGTCTTTTCGTCTATATTATAAGACACTTACAAACTAGTCCTCACAACGCCGTCAATAAGCCTCGTTGGCGTGTAACGGTCACGGTTGTGTCGTTTATAAAACATTTATACATAGGTAACACTAAAAGTTTCCGGAACTGGCCACTTACATAAACAATATTTAAAAATTTATTGCAACATTTGAAAATAGAACTCTTTGGCTGTAGAATGCAGTTTGTTTCATCTGACTGTCTTTTGTTTTTACCTTGTGGCGCCATTTAAAAAATTGTGTGTCTGCATCAACATGGATTTAACTCGGGAAAATTTTCGTAGTATGATTTTCTACGATTTTAAGTGTAATTTGACAGCTCAACAGAGCATCGCTCGGCTTGAAACAGCTTTTGGCAATGAAGCACCATGCAAGACGACTGTTTATAGCTGGTTTGCAGAATTCAAGCGTGGTCGTATCAATCTCAGTGACGAATCTCGCGATGGTCGGCCGTCCACCGCTGTGACCAACAAAAACATCGATTCTGTGCGCCGTATGATTGAAACAGACAGGCATGTGACCTACCATGAAATTCGCGCATCCTTAGAAATAGGCATGAGTCAAATACAATCAATCCTACACAAACATTTGGGTGTGAGAAAGCTGTGCTCGCGGTGGATCCCACACAACTTGACCGAGGCTCAAAAAACGGACCGCGTCACTTGGTGCAGTGCCATGCTTACCAGATTCAACGAAGGTGCGTCAAATTTGGTGTGGGACATAGTAACAGGTGACGAAATATGGATTTATTGCTACGATCCCAAAACAAAGCAGCAATCGAGCGTATGGGTCTTTCAAGATGAGCCGAAACCAACCAAAGTGGCGCGCGTGAAAAGTGCATCTAAGCGGATGATTGCTTCTTTTTTTAATAAAACTGGACACGTGGCTACTGTTGCTTTAGAGAATCGTCGTACCGTGAATAGTGACTGGTACACGACCATTTGTTTGCCGGAAGTTATTGACGAACTCCGTAAAAATAACCGTAAACGCCGTATCATCCTGCACCACGACAATGCTAGTTCTCACAAGGCCAGACAGACAAACGACTTTTTGAAGACGAAAAATGTAGAACTCATGAGTCATCCTGCATACAGTCCCGACCTGGCACCTTGTGACTTTTTTCTGTTCCCCAAAATTAAGAACCAATTACGCGGTCAACGATTTTCATCACCAGAAGAGGCTGTCGAGGAGTATGAAAAACACGTTTCAGAGGTCACCACAGGGGAGTGGCACAAAAGTTTTCAAAACTGGTTTGATCGAATGAAAAAGTGCATAGACGCCAAGGGAGATTATTTTGAAAAACAATAAATTAATTTTGTACCTTTAATAGTATTTTTTCATATTCATTCCGGAAACTTATAGTGCGTCCCACGTACGTTAAGTGGTCGTTTATACATCGTGATGTTAATCATTATAAAACAAGCAGATATAGAGTTACGATTGCGTA
This sequence comes from Ypsolopha scabrella, assembly GCA_910592155.1. Taxonomy (NCBI): domain Eukaryota; kingdom Metazoa; phylum Arthropoda; class Insecta; order Lepidoptera; family Ypsolophidae; genus Ypsolopha; species Ypsolopha scabrella. Next base: position 12,367,340 of record OU342989.1, on the reverse strand, counting down.
TTTTATATGTCCTCCAGAGAGCTTATACGCCTGCTATACGTCACCCAGACCGGTAAACGTTTTCAAATGGACTTTTATAAAACTTCCACTATTTTGAATGTGTAATTGTTTGTAAGATCTAATGAAAAACTAATAAGAACCATTGGCATTAAATCTTATTATTATAAGATAATGGCTGGTTTTAAAATTTTTTATGAACCCTAATTCTACTGCACAGTGATAAAAAAACCCTCGTAATCGGACATTTTTACTGAAGTCATGGGTCAATACAGATAGGTATGTGTTTGGAGTGCAGGAGTAAAACTCCCCCGTGCCAATTCTTTCTACGTGCCATGGATGCTAGTTACGGAGAAAAACAATCCCCAAATTTGGACATATTTACTCCCATTAAAATTTTTGTTATGTTTTTCAAATGTCAAAGGCTTTTTGTAAAGCTACTTATAAGGTTTATTAATTGTTCAAATTTTGTGCTGTGTTACATTTTCTTAAGATTTAAGTTACGCCCGAGACAAATTTTATTTTGTTTTTCAGTTTAAATGTCTTTTCTCCCATAATCTGTGATTTCTGCAATTTATTTTAAGTTAAATAGATAAAATGGTATGCTATCTTCTTATTAAAAAATATCAATTGCGCAACGCGTGGAGTATAAGAGCTATGACGTTTTTAAGAAAAACAAACGCCTTTTATTATATTGCCGGAAATAATGTTGTGTTGTGAAGTATTGCTTTTAGTTTTTCTTAAGGCACTTTCTACAGCCTAAGGAAATCGAATATTATCTCCGACGTTTCAAACCTACCACATATTTAACAATAAACTTAACTCCCCAATAGATTGCAGCTGAGAAATACGCTATTTACGTACTGTTCATATTATTTTTTCAATGTCAATATGGCCACTGATATTATTTAATAAATAAAGCGTCACCGTCACCTAGCAATTTTAATTTTAGGTTAGGCTACGTTAGGCTAGCATATTAATACGATAAACCACCCCGTTCTATAATGGTCCCATTGTGGACCATTACCCGCCATGCAGGCGCATATACATCGCAGAGTTATCATTATACGTTATAAAGGTACGTCGACTATACGTCTAGTTAGACTAAAAATACGATGCTTATACGATGGGGAGACGTATGGGGAGTGGGCCAAAATCCCATCCTAAAGACGTCTTTAAGTCACTTAAACGATGACCTCATAAAACAAGGAGACGGGACGAGGACTTCTACCGGACCACTAGATTGTTTACTGGGTAAGCATTTATCTTCTAACCATGAGCATAATAAAATAGGGATAACCTGTCGATGTGTAAACAAAACTTATATTAAGTAAGAAGAACATTAATTACATATTTTATAGGGCCAGAAATAATATCTTGGAATTAATTTGTGTATACCTATTGTTCGGTTTAAAAGCGTTCGAAGCGCACATGTATGTGTCAGACACTTCATTTTATTGATATGGCAACACGAGTTGTAAAAAAAAGTGTCAAACTTGTTGGTTTCCGGTATACCATCATATTTTTGCTCTAAAGGAGATACGTGTTAAAAAATCAACCAGTGTTGAAAGGATTATTATATATTTCAGGGAAATAAACGGGTAAAAGTGGTGAAATAATCCAACCAATAAGTATTGATTGTGATCCAAGTCGTGCGTGAAAAGTTTCGCGAAATATTATTAACGGTGTAAGGTGATGAGACCAGATTTCCATTACCACGTTTACAAAACAAGTGTTATTTCTTAGGGGGTTGGCATGCCAGGGTTAGAGGTTTTTGTTTAGGTAACTACACCCGAAAGCTGCTGGCTGTATCAGTGGTTCGTCAAAGGTCTGCAACGTGCCGAGGGCAACGAAGGTCAAAGAGCGGACCACTGACTTCCCAACATCCAGGGTTGAGTCTGGCCACCCGAATACAGTTTTGGAGACCAGTCCAGGACGTGGACTTCAACTTTAACGTGAGTGTTTGATCGCTTACCCTTCAGAAAGGGATTTAGTATATAAGAACCCCCCTTTGTGTGGAAAGCCCCTTTCTGACAGAGTTTTAACCTTCGTTCAATATAAATATGGGTCCTGCACGCGAGGTATAAGTAGTACCTGCCGAGAGGGGGGTTTTTCATACACCTATATAAAAATATTATAAAAAAACTAAAAGTTCCAGACTCATATCGAGCCGCCAAAAGAAGTGTGAAAGTGCATAATGGTATTCCGCATATAACTAGATGTTTTTTATGGACAGCTAAAATAACTCAATAAAAAAAAACTTACATTTTTGAAAAACACGTGGGGATGAAAGTAAAAATTGTAGTTGTTTATCACAAAGATCTGAATCTAAAACACTTTTATACAATTCTAGGTTAAATGCCGATTCATAGTGCAAACTTTTTACAATTTCTATCATTAGACAAAAAGGAAACGAAAATAATCTGGCTTGCATTATTACAGCTACTGATATATTCGAGGCGTTGATCACTTTTAGCAAAAAAATATACTTATTTCTGACTATTCAAGCAGATGTTTTAACCCTTAAATGCGCAAGATTTTCGTTTTGAATGATATCTATGAGTAAAATATCGATAGGACAATAATTCAAAAATAAGTAAAAATTATTTCTCGTCTAACCAAGAAAAAAAATTGCTTAAAATATTTTTTGGTATATGCGGTTAATAAAGTACTTTTGAGTATATTATAAAAAAATGCACGCAAACCAATTGAGTCATAGGAAACAAAAAAATAAGTATATGCCTGCCTGTTGTTTGCTAAAGATCTGAAACTAATTCTGGAAGTGAGAGTAAACTCGATTCACGACAGACTACAGAAAGACATAGATGCAGTCAGCAAAGGAGCCAGCAAAATAGACTTAATTTTAATGTATCCAAATGCTCTGTGATGACGTACCAGTACCAGCTATAGGGGTAGTTGCTACAGTAGGTCACGGAAGTCAGGGATCTGGGCGAGCACTACCGCCGACTTGAATTTCAGGCAACACGTAGTTGAGGTTTGTGAGAGAGCGTACCGGCATAGTAAAAACAGACTACTAAGCTATCTTCACAGAGATGTCGCCCGCGCGGCTTTTATGTGTGCGAGCCACTGCGAGCCTGCACGTACGAACCACAGCACGCACACAACGACAATATCTCAGACAGTTTCTGGCGGTGTGACTAGGGTCGGCTGCGCTCCGCAGTCGCGCTTACGTATACGCCGCGCTACAAGGTAATTTGTGGCCGCGCGCCGTCCGCCGCCGTTCGTCGCATCGCCGCACACTGGTTCCAAATCACGAAACCGTGGACTTAGGGTGAGGTCAATTTGAAGGTCAAGGAATCGAACAAATTTTTTTTTGGTAGACTGCTGAAACTTTTACAAACACCTTTTACTGATGTAGTTTTTCTGGGATATGCATTAATTTAAATAAAATAATATATCCATCAGCCTGTTTCGTCCACTGCCGGACATAGGCCTTTCCAGGATTTCGCCAGTCTTGGCGGTCCTCCTGGAAGAAATGCCCATACTCATACACGCTGGGCAGGCGGGTTGGTGAGCGCGTTGCCGAAACCCTTGCACTAGTGACGCCGCTGCCCGTCACTAGTCTGTTTTATATAAGGCCCGGCAATTGGGGATGGATATACCGCCATTCATCGGTCCCAGGCAATGGTGGGCCGTCTGTTTTTGCCTGAGAGCTGTCCTCTTACTCTCCCCCGAATAACTTCGGGAGGATTTCCGAGTAAGATGGTGGTACCTCCACAGTCGAGCCCGGCATCAGCTCTACCACCAACCACCTAAATAATATATATTAATATGCATTCATTTTAATAATTTTACCCCAATATTTGAAACAACTAAGCTCCTCCATATTTCCTTAAAATCTGGCAGTGATTTATCCAGTAAGTAAAATTTAAGTTTAACCTTAAGCCCAGTAATTTTTTCGGTACCTATAAGTTGTGTTATATTGGATGGTAATAATTTATATGTCCTGGGTGCAATAACGCTAAAATGTTTTCTTCCAAATGTTTGTAAAAGACAAATCAGAATGGAGACTTACTTTGCTTTGAATATTTTTAAGGATCGACTGAATCAAATACAGATATTATTAACAAGTATGTATTTATTCTAAAGCTCAAATATTGTTACATCAATAGGAAATCACAAGTAGGTAAATCAACAGTAATATTACTCGTACAAAACGAAAGAATAAAAATACAATAACGATCACAACAGATGAATGGTTTCCGTGATACAGGAACATGAAAACATAAAATGACTTACAGTATTTGCAGCTTTCAAATTTTACAAACACCTGGCTCAATAACACTGGCACTTTCATCGGCTCTCCATGCTCGAATGTCGTCAAAAGCAAAACAACAATCCACTACGGTTGGAATAATACCGTGATTAAAGATGGATACCTAACAGACGGCCGTCCTGAAACAGGAATGTCCTCATTCCTTTCCGGCCATTCGAGCATGTTTGTATGGCTCTATACAACTCTAAATTTGTTACTACCTAGTAAAGATACATCTACTTATACTTATTTTCCTTAATACAAGTTCATAAGGTTATGTATCAACGTTTACTTGATAACAATTATAAACTTTGATGATAAATTATCAAAAATTTAAACTGCAAAGATATAGTAAAAGTATCTATTTTACCTATCTACCTAACTATTTTATAACAAATTATCAGCTAAGACTTTAGTAATTATTAATAACTGAAAACTGTTTTCATTTTTTCAAGAAAACATTTTAAATAACCTTTAATTAAGTAATCCTAATTCTAAACCATACTCTATACTACTTTAAACTACACACTAAGGATGCATAATTTAATTAATCTCCTTTTTGTGCTACAGAACCGCTATGATGCTGCACCTGAAAAACAAGAATTATGTATATTATTGCAAATTAATTATTAGTAACAAATACAATAGTTGCTGATTTATACATAATAAATAAGTATTAATAAAATATAAAGATCTCAAAGTCGTAAAACAATATAAAATAATAAAAGTCTCAAAAATCATTTATCCATGAAAATGGACGCACCAAAAAGATGAAAATGAATATTAATTTAAATCGGATAGTTGCCAACATAAAATATAAAATGTATAAATATTGGTAGCCATAACGGACTGTAGAGATAGATTGAAAATGATAAAATATTAGTATAATTAACCACAAATAAGGGTTTTACCAATATACTCGCAAAATGAGTTTTTTTTTGGCGAACGCTGCTTATACTTCGCATACGTCATTACATTAATGATCATACATAGATGTCGTCGACTGTATTTCAATATCTTCGCATACTTTTGCTTGTGACGAATACCGCTTGTACTTCGGAATCTGTCATTGTTACTTGTATGATAAACCCCCCTCTCGACAGCTGTGATTTAGTTTTCGCGTGCTGGACCCATTTATATTGTACAAAGACTAAATTCTGTCAGAAAGGGGCTTTCCACACAAAGGGGTCTTATATACTAAATCCCGTTATAGGGGTAAATGTTCAAAAACTCACATGCACGTGCACCTTCTCGTCCTGGACGGGACCTCTGCGCTCGATCCGGGTCACGACTCAATCCTGGCTCAGAGGAAAGCACAGGTCCCCTGGATGTGCGTTTCCCTTCTTCTGACGTTGATTGTCGTCGACCTCGGCACGGAGATTTCTGGCAAATGACCAGCCCAGCCAGCGTGTCAGCCGGATTCTTATCCTAAACTCAACCCTCTAACCCTGGCTAGCCGGCCCGTTAAAGATATCACAATTTCTGTAACGTGTTAAAGAGAATCTGGTCCCATCACCTTCCACTATTATTAAATTTACGAAACACGTCCCGGATCACAATTAATACTGATTAATTGGTTTATTTCGTTATTTTAACCGCTTATTTCCTTGAAATATTGAACACATAACCTTTGCAACTCTGGTTGTCGTAAAACACACAATATGTCCGACTCAATACTTTTTGACAATTCACCGGAAAAACGTCCATGATACAATTTTTACAACTCGTGTTGCCATATCAATACTTTGACGGCTGATACCGAAGAAAAGGTGCTGGCAGTGAAAAATGTAATCCAAGACAATTGGCGAATTACATATCAGGAGATTCAACATATATTGAAGGTTGGATCGGGAAGCGTTCACGAGATTCTACACAGCCATCTTCGCGTGAGGAGGATAGTATCACGCTGGGTGCCGCACAACCTCACCAATGCTCAGAAGCAGGCCCGGGTGGAATGGTGCCGTGATATGCTAAACAAATTTGAAGCAGGCTCGTCTCGGCGTGTTTACGACATCGTTACAGGTGATGAGTCCTGGATTTATCAATACGACTCAGAAACCAAGCGCCAGTTGGGTGTTTCAAAATGAACCAACGCCTACCAAAGTGAAGCGATTTAGAAGCGGGGGGAAGATTTTGATCGCTAGCTTTTTTAATTTGACTGGCCACTTGGTATCAATTCCCTTACGGCATCAAAGAAGCATCAATCCCGAATGGTATACTACCAAATGTTTGCCAGAAGTTTTCTCTGTTGTCAGCAACAAGTGAACAAACACAGGGCTCCGCGGGCTATTGCTCCACCATGACAATGCACCTGCGCACACCGCACTCAAAATGAGGGACTTCCTGGACAGCACGCCAGTCAAACTCCTGGGTCACCCTCCTTACAGCCCTGATCTAGCACCGTGTGACTTCTTATTATTTCCAAAAATAAAAAATCTGCTCAAAGGAATACAATTTTCGTCGCCGGAAGATGCGCTGGCTGCGTTCGAGCAGGCTGTAAACGAGGTGTCTGCGGCGGACTGGAAAAAATGTTTTGAAAACCGGTTTAGACACATGAAACTTTGTATAGAGGCTGGTGGAGAGTACTTTGAAAAGATTTAAAAAAAATTACCTATAGAACAATTTTTTAAGTTTCGCAGAACTTTCTGAGTGTCCCACGTACCTTTATTTCGAATATCAAGCGAAATTATTATTTCATTATTAATTTCAATATAACATTTATGTTTTAAAAAAAGACATGTAACTCAATGATCCGATCTGATTATCCTATCCCTGGTAATCAGGGAGTCATGTGTGAGAAATCTGAAAAGAGAAATCTTTTTAAGCCATGAAGACAGGTCATCAAAAAAAAACTAGTATAATTTGCAACTATGTAGGTACAGATAGCGCGCGAGTTCATGTCCATCCTGAGGAATGCGGTAGTGCTGTGACCTAATCAATTAAAGTAATGTCGATAATTACTACCGATTTTGTCAACAGCTGTCAATTTGGTTTATTGTAACTCAAGGTAATTTTGCAAATTATCAAATAAAATATATGTGAGAAGTGTAAGAATACTTGTTTATTACTAATAGAGAAAATATTTTTTTAAATGCAACTAATCATTATCAGATGTAAAGACAACCGACAGAATAGAGTCAGAATGTGTATCTTCGCCGTCGCTGACTTTTATTACGAATTTGTCGGTCGTATTTTCCATTAGTCTGTCTTTTCAACAGCGACTAATTTTCGGTATCGATAAGGGCTTGTCACAACCGTCAAGGACAACACTCGACTGCAGACTAATGCAGCGAGACCCACCTCCGCCTCTGGCTCCGATGGACATGAACTCGCGCGCTATCTGTATGAACGTAGGTACTCATCTATGAAAAACGGTTGCATAAAGTTGTTCGTTGCAACAACGCCCAGTCCTACTATGTAGGTATATATTATGGTTTAAAAATTATAAGTAATATGTAATTTTAGGATCATTAACACGAAATGAAATGAAATGAATACTTTATTTCTGCAATATAGGTACATACATACACTTATCGCACGTTAGGATTTATTAAATAATAAAAAAATAATTAAATTTAAAAGAGGAAATACAATATATTAAAATATATAAAAATAAATGTATAAAGTTTTAAACCTTTTGCTGCTTCATCGCATGTGTCACTTATTTTCTTGTCGATCAAATTTTGATTGACATCTGGTTTGCAATCTTTTATGTGCTCTTTTGTTTTCAAAACTGTTTTCCGGTCCTGTAAGAATATACATTTTAAATATTTTATTATAAAACAAAAAACATGTCTTATATAAAAATATATATTTATTCAATCTCACAATTCAAAACAATTTCTTGGAGTTCGGCTTAAGCCGAAACCAATAAAATAAAAATGCTAACCTAAAGAATAAAAAGTCTAAACTAACCAGTTTAACTTTTTATCGTATTTGGTGAACATTTATCCTTTTCTGGCGAACAGTTTTTTCACTGCATGATGAATATTAATAAAACTGACCGTACTTACTGTGGAAATTGTTACAGATCCTGCACATTTTGTGTTTTGGTATAATTGGCATCGCCATACACTTGTACCGTTACGATATGAGGTATGTTTATAATATTGATACCCAGAATATAGTAAGAAATGTCCTCGTCCCCTTGGAATTATAAAATCTATTTCACTCATAATTTACAATTCAACCAAAATTCTTATTCCCTTACTGCAGAAACAAAGTAAGGTTTCTTATTTACTATGGAGGAAAAAAGTTGTGGGTAGTTGCATAAAATAATTATCTACCGTGTTGCTATAATCGTTTCCCAAAGCATCCGAAAATTCCAAATAAGCAATTTTAAATTATTTTTTATAATATTGACTGTTAAATATTTGCGCCCAACTACAAACAAATGAAAAGAAAAATTGGGTTTCACCCATTTTTTGTTGGGTGCGTTCACGAATAAAGTAAACGACATTATTTGTAGATAGAATTATTGAAAAGCGCCTGCAGGAAAAAAATAGCAAAAAAATTTTTAATTAGTTGCCATTAGAATTACTTAGGAGCTTTAAATGACATTTTGGCAGGATACTACAGATTTTAGTGGTTTACTGTACACATATTTCACGTTTGTGATATTGTATTAATGTTGCGAACTTGTAGTGTGTTGTGCATATTGATGAAAATTTGCCAGAGAGCACGACGTCAAAAATGTACTGTTTCTTTCATTATTTCAATTAATCGCGAAAATTTCGCAAGTGCTAAAAAATACGTTAATTGAAAATCCTGGTACTTGTATAAACAAAAACCCCTATTTGAGTACGTATTCACTTCAATGTTGCTTTCCAGTAAAATATGTTTTCTATTTTTACTGATTGATAAATATTTCTCTAAGACTTAAATTCCATGGAACAATTGAGAAAAAATTGTCTCACTTGTTCCATTGCTAACTGTAGTTCCATTCCAATGGAAGTAGTGAGAAAAAAAAGTCTCACTAGTTCCATCATGGAACTGTCCAATGGAACAAGTGAGAATGATCCTAATTTTAAACATATTAGTGTTAGTTTATCTTTCGCATTAGGTAAGAACCTGTGGAGATAGATTTAAGTTTTCTTTTTAATAAATAATGAAAATATCAAAAAAATTGCTTTGAGCAACTGACGATTTCGTAGCACGATGCCTACTATCGCGCTTAGTTGACTTTTCAATATTTTCAAGTAATCAGTAGCACAAACCTGTCTATCAAACTTGAGTCCCTTAATGGTTAAATAAAAATATTATGGAACTTCAAATGGATGTTGTAGATCCAAGCAGTACACGGTTGAGGGTTAAAACGAATAATTAATTAAGCGTTACCGTTGTGGTGATTTAAACATATTATGTCAATGTCGTTTTGGATTTCTTTTAACATATTGTAAGCTGACTAAATACAGGGGTTTAGTAGGAAGATCGCCTAAAGTCGTTTGCAATAGAATCCAACAATCATGTAAACAAATATGGCGGACTGACATTGACAGCGTATTGTTTATGCCCATAGTGATGTCATAGTGTTCTAATTTAATTTTAATTAAATTTATTTTTCTAATTATTTTAATTTTAAGTCATAGACTATGGCCCATAGTAGGATAGGTACTAAAATAAAACTGACTAAATAGATTAAATATATAAGCCATAGACTATAAAATAAAACTGATCATATATAAAAAAAGTGTTTATTAAAACAAATTTAAATCTTCGTCTTCGTCATCATCACTATCAGAAGTGTCGCCGGTGACCGTAATTATAAATGGAACCACTGTGTCATCGCTTGCCGTGTCTAAAATGCCGTCGAGCTTTTTCATTTCTTCCTCTTCCTTTAGGACGTGACTTACGCATTTCGACCATTGTTCGGCTCCGATTCTCGCCAACCCTTCGTTCAATAAAGTTTTTATTTCCGCCATTTTAAAAGATTTGTTATTTCTCCCAACATACGACTTAACCTGTGCCCAAATGAGCTCAATTGGGTTGAGTTCGCAGTGGTAGGGAGGAAGGCGAAGCACAGTTATTCCTTTCGATGCGGCGAGCTCGTCAACGTATTTTGTAACATAATTTTTTTTATCAAATTTTGTGAGTAACTGTGCTTTTATTTCACTTGTTTCAAAAGCTATATTTTTGCTACGTAACCATTCTTGTATAGCATCCTTCCTCCAGCTCATGTTGGGCACTTGTTCGAGTTGGCGAGAATGGTATGGAGCATTATCCATTACAATTACAGATCCCGGCAGAATTTTGTCTAAAACCATCTTAAACCTGAAACAAAAAAGATAATTTTCTGTCATAATGTAATTTTATATTTAATAATATTAATTTTATATAGTGTTATCATAAATATACAAAAATACACAAATGAAACCTTACCATTTCTCAAAATTATGAGCATCCATTTCCCCGTGATAATCGCCATCTGACTTTTTTGCTTCAAAAACCCAATCTGCGCCTTCTAAAAAACCATCTTCATTGCCTATATGTGTGATAATCAGCCTCTTTCCTTTCTGAGGATTTTTTAAGCCACTTGAAAGGCCTCCCAAGAATGCCTGTCTACTACTCTTGATGTCATTATCCATCCACACATAATTGCAGGTGTGCCCTAAGTAAAAAAAAAGTTTTAAATACATAATTATGTCAATAAAAACATTATTTATATTTAAAATTAAGCAAACCTGTAACCTATCACAATTTAAAATAATGTGTGAAATAAGTATCTTATCTATCACCATTATCTCAAACAAATGTTTTTAAGCAACCTGCGGAACACAAAAAAAAATTAAGCATTTAAATAAATAAAAAGCTCTCACCCTCATTAAGCCATGTTTCATCCAAATAATCTTTTATTTTGCTTATAAATCTTTTTATTTTGCTTTCTGTATTCATTGATTTTCAACAAATAATTCACCCTCCAAATTTGTAAGTCAGGTCTATCTAGCAAAATGCTTTTTCTTGATCGCTTGCTGTATGTGAAGTTTAATTTCTTCAATATTCTATACATTGTACCGAATGTAAAATTTGGTAGGCTGTCATCTTCATTGACTGCTGTCAAAATTTTGGCAATGGTTGGCAATTCCCCATCAAAGTAAAATTCATGAACCTTTCTTCTTATTGCAGATAAGATAAAATCATCTAACTTATCAATTATGGCTCGATTTGCAGGTCTCTCCTAAAAAACAGACAGAGAATACTAAATGGCACAAATCATAACATAACAAATAAAGTAAAGCTCAAAAGAGTAAAAAAAAGGCTGGCTAAGTTAATATTATAAATACCTTAGGCTGGGGTACTTCTTGATTTTGTGTGTAATGTTTCATTACGTCACGAACAATATATTCTGAGACGTCCATTATTTTTGAGGTGGTTTTATATAATTCCATTTTTGATGGGTATGTAGGAGAGGTTTTCTCCAAGTGATTATAATTATTCACCAAAATTTTTTTCTCCCTTTGCGATAACTGTTTTTTAACAGCCAATTTTGGTTTTTTGACCGGCGGCGGCGGAGCAGTCCCCGACGAACCTGGCTGCGGCTCGCTCATTATAACCTTAAAAACAAATATAATTTTACACACATACATTTCAGTAATTGTGATCTATTCAAATAATTAGTTACGAGGGCAATACAATATTAAAGTGCATCTAATAGATTTCCGTTGTAGGTAATAGATCTAAATCATTCTTACCTCCTGATTACTCCTTGAGAAAAAATACCAATCGTATGCTATATCAAAGTCCGTGATGCCGTGCAAAGGTCGTCGTTCCAAGTAAAATATGTCCAGCCAAATCGTAAAGCAAAACAAAAGTCCAAAATGAGAATGCAAAGTCGTAGAAATCGGAAACAGAAAACACTAATGCACAGCGAACCCACAGAACAGTGAATGACTGTGAATGACAATTCTAACAAAATGGCCACCTGTCAATTTTTAAAAACTAACCATTATTTTTATGGCTTAGGATACAATCCGTTTTGGTTAATTATATTAAGCTTTTGAAAAATTTTTTTATTGTATTCAAATAATATTAAATTAAAATAATTTATTAAATTAAAAATAAAAGATAACTTCAGATTACGAACAACACTAACTTTTCAATGACTTATAGAGTTCGATGAGTAAAAAACTAAGATGACAGCTTGTCAAATACTTCGAAATTTTTACGTTGCAAATGTTTTAACAAATTTAACTTATAAATACAAGTTAAATCGTGTTGAAGATAATGTGAAAACAATGGTGCGTTCGTTGAAATCAGACTATGTTCATAATTGATCGTCAAATGTATGTGATTACGGAGTAATCGTGACAATTTGGTTTGTTTACATGATTGTTGGATTCTATTGCAAACGACTTTACATCTGCCATTTTTGCGTGCACCAGTGCCGTACGACTAGGTGTAAAATTTGTCGCCAGGACCGAAAAAGGTCAGGCTGGAGCCGATCATCGGAATTACCATCATCATCATCAGCATCATCATTATCATCATGATCATCACGCTGCATCATTGTTGCATGTTTAATTAATATGAACAACTGCAGGTACCTTCAATAACTTTGATTTACAGACTCATAGAGATAGGTACAATTTAAGCACACTCTATTCTTGTTATATCCGACCGACTGATTTGATGCCTCCTTCCCATGGTTTACCGCCAAAACTCGATAGCTGTTGGCCTTCTCCCATTGGTTCATCGTGTTCAACTCTGATTGGTGGATTTTTTAAAGTATACCAAGAGACAGCGGTAGTGTTGCTATTTTTTAAAAATACCGAAATATTGAACAAAGTGTTGACATCATTATAAACATCTATTAAAAATCATGACACATGAATTTACAAACGAAGGGGTAACATAATATATGTGGAATAAAAGTACAAGAATTTGTGTATAATTTATTATTGAAGGGGTAACAGATTTTTCGTATCGTCATTTATAACCAATGTAAAATTTTCACACTTGGGAATAAATCCAATTTTATTTTATTTGTTTGATGTGAAGAATGTCCCATAAGTGAGTGTTAGATATTGTCAATTTATTCCAATATTTTTACTATTATCATTAAAATCATTTAGATTTATTTTGATTAAGTCGATTTCTGATTATATTATATTTATGAACATCAGACAGATTTTAAAATAATAATGGTTTTGAGTATTTCCGTTTGAAAACAAAATGTAAAATAGTGTCAAATTTACTATATCCGTTTCCATTTTTATATTTAATTTGTAACTTCCTGTTGTGATGTTTTCCGGTTTGATTTAATAATTTGAAAATAAAATGTAAAATAGTGTCAAATTTACTATATCCGTTTCCATTTTTATATTTAATTTGTAACTTCCTGTTGTGATGTTTTCCGGTTTGATTTAATAAAATATTGTACTACTTCCGTCAGAATAATTTTGTAAGACATCCGGAATGGATCGAGGCCCTAGCGTGACAATATAAGTCATTATTCGTTGGGGATCGGATTCATTCTTGGTTTCACATTTCTCGAGTGCAAAGGAAATAAAAGTTGTCGCTTTTATACCGCCATTTTATTTATTTACGGTTCTCCTCTTCGAAAGTTTATATGAGGTTACGTTATACGTCACAGTGAGAACATATGTGTAATGCTTCGTTACCTGAAACTAATTTTTGGGATTCCCTAATAAAAAAACCATTTTACGAGTAGGTAGCAGAAATAAAATATCACCGGGGCTGAAGCACGTGACAGGATATGGAACTTTAAACTTGTATTATTTAAAAGTTGATGCTTTAGTTCTTATAATTAAGACGACGACTACAGTAGTTTACGATAATAATACATTTTTTACAAGGCCTTTTCCAAAAAACTAACAGAGCCAACGTTATAGAAAAATTCACTGTTTTTAGTGCACTTCTTTTCACTTCAATACTGAAAGGCCGTCTAAAGATATGAAGTAAAAATAACAAAACTGAGTATTAAAAACACGAACTTATTATCTAAAACAAAGCAGTGTTTTTTTTTATATTTTCTTGTTTGTGTTAATATTAAATTTGATTCATTACAAACTGGACAAGACAGTATAGAACAACAAACAAACAGAAAACAAATACTCTTTATTGTGCACCGAAAAAAAATACAAAGTTTAATTTAATTTTACAAATGTTAAAGACACAATTGGTGGTCTTATCGCTTAAAGCGATTTCTTCCAGACAACCTTTGGGTGGAATTATTGTACGGGAAAAACGCGAAGGCGGTGTACATAAAGGCCAACTATACAAAACAAACCATACACACAAATACTTAAATAGAATATAGAATAGTTACATAAACTAATATATATTCATATCACATACATAATTATATAAATAATACGTAAACTATATGAAAGGAGACATATAAAAACACAACAGCTGAGTTAGATGCAGAAGAAATCTCTTGCTGGAAGAAATCTCTACTTAGAGATAAGCTCGCCTGTGTACATCCTATTTCTAACCTCAATTGTAATTATATTTATGTGTACAATAAAGTATAAAGTAAAGTATAAAGTATAAAGAATCAAGTCAGAAAAGGAAGTTAAAAAGAGAGAAAATGATCTTTTACCAGTCTCTTGAAGACAGGCAACGAGGGAGCACGCTTAATGGTGATAGGTAAATCATTCCACAGACGTATAGCTTTAACTCTCCAAGAGTTGCTATAAAATGTGGAAGAATGAGATTGAGTGGCCAGAAGGAGAGTTTCAGAAGATCGTAAAGTACGGTCATGAGTAGAGTGGAGATATTTAAAACAGTCTTTGAGGTAAGGTGGTGTTGAAGGATTAAACAGTGTAGCATACAAAAGAGAAAGAATATGAGAACCACGTCTAAGACATATTGGGAGCCATTGAAGCTGTGACCTAAAATTGGACACGTGGTCAAATTTACGAAGGCCGAAAATAAAACGAATAGAGAAGTTTTGAAGACGCTCCAGTTTATCCATTTGCTCTGAAGTTAAGTCAGGATAGCAAACGTCTGCATAATCTAGGATAGGTAGAAGGAGGGATGTTGCAAGTGCAGTTTTTGTGGCTGTTGGGAGAAGGTTCCTAAGTCTTCTTAATGAACCTGCAGAAGCAAACATCTTCCGGCTCACTTCTTCCAGTTGTGGTCTCCAGGACAAAGTTCTATCAATTAAGACACCTAAGTTCTTCACCTCACTACTGTATGGGATATATAACCCATCGAATTTTATTGCAGGTAAACTTTGCCAATTAACTCTAGTAATATAATACGGGCTTCCTACTATAATAACTTGGGTTTTGTTCGGATCGATTTTGAGTCCATATTTTTTACTCCACTCCAGTATGTGAGCAAGGTCTACATTGGTGGTTGTTATAGCATTTGAAAGATCATCTAATTTTTCTTGCCTATATATTTGGAGATCATCTGCGTAAAGGTGGTAGGAAGAAGAAATATGTTCGGAGATGTTGTTAATGAAAATAGCAAAAAGAAGAGGAGATAAGACGCCACCTTGTGGAACGCCAGCAGTTGTATCACACCAATTTTAGAAAGAATCATCAATACAAATGCGCTGCCGGCGACCCTGTAGATAACTACGAAACCAGTCAATTACCGTTGGAGATATGTTAAGAGAACGTAATATTCCTAAAAAGACGTCAAAGTCAACAGTATTAAATGCATTACTAAAGTCTAGCAATGTCAATACTGTTAGTTTGCCGGAGTCCATACCCAACCTTATATCGTCTGTTATCTTCACCAAGGCCGTAGCAGTACTATGACCGTGGCGGAAACCGGATTGAAGAGGATTGAGGAGCTTGTTTTTTGATAAAAACACACTAAGTTGGTGATGAACAACACGTTCAAGGACCTTAGACAGGAACGGCAGGATAGATATTGGACGATAGTCTGAAAAGGAGGAGGGGTTAGCTTTTTTAGGTAGAGGAGTTATCTGTGCATCTTTCCAAACAGTTGGAAACATACCAGAGAAAATGGATTTATTGAGGATTTTTGTGATTATGGGAGTAATAATATCGAGGATTGGAATGATCATATTACGGCTGATGCAGTCACTTCCCACTGCATTTGAAGTTATTGCTAAAATTTGTTTCTTAACATCACAATCGGTGTAGTTGAAGAAGAAAAATGTTGATTAAGAGTGTTAAAGTTAAAGTCTTTTGGAATAGTATCTTGACGAGATTTACTAACACCCAAAGACGTTAAGAATTTCCATACCTTTATTGGATCACCATTATTAAAAGATTCATGGATGTGGCGTCGTTGTGCATCCCTACACACCTTATTGCAGAGATTCCGTAGACGATGATACTTTTCCCTATTCCTTTCGGTGGGACGAGTTTTATACTTTGACTTAGCAAGGACTTTCTTTTGCATTGCATATTTGATGTCATCAGTAAGCCAGGGTGCAGGAACGTGTTTTATTTTAATAGCCCTAACTGGAGCATGTTTATCATAAAGTTTTGTGAGATTAGAGTTGAACAATGCAATTTGTTCATCGACAGTTTCTGCATTTTCAACAGCAGTCCAGTCCATGTTATAAGCGTCTTTCTGCAGATCATTTGAGTTCACGCAACTGAAATTACGTTGCATAAGTATACGGGGCTTGGGCTTTGGAGGATGGATTTTAGGAAAATGAGATCGTGGAATGAAAAATCATCAGCAGAGCACTGACCATGCTTGACAACATGCGATAAAGAAGATACCATAGTGAGGTCAAGAAGAGAGGGTCAACAATTGGGAAAATGGTGAGTAGCATTCGAAGGAAGAATGTGCAAGTTATTGGCTGTTGTAATAGATCTCAGTAAAGAAGAACGACTGTTATTTTTAAGGAAGCAAGTGTTAAAATCACTCATTATAATAGTATGGTCATAAGATGGAACAAAACTTTGAAGAAGGTTATCAAAGGAAGAAAAATAATTAACAGCCAAGGAAGGAGGATAATACACGCCTAGAAGAAGCTTCCTATGAGAAAGAGTAACTTCTACAAAAAGGTGCTCACCGGCGTCTTTAGGTGGGGGTTGAGCAGACATGCTAACTATAGAAAAAGGAATTTGGGACCGCAGATAAATTGCTACTCCCCCACACCTAAGACCAATACGATCATTGCGGATTAGATGAAAACCTGGCAGGGAATAAGAAGTAGAAGGCAAGCATGGTTTGAGGAAAGATTCAGACACAAGAATGGCATGAATGTTTTGAGCATCAAACGCTGCTAACATATGGGGGAAATGATCAGGAATACTTTGAGCATTGATATGAACAAAGTTAAAATTTGTCTGACAATCAGAGAAGTGTGAAGACAACGCATCATGAAGTGAAACAGGTAAACTTTGAAAACTGCAATCACTTACACTGTCTAATCCTTCGGTAGAAGAAGAACAACAGGAAACGAAATCATCATCACTCTCGCTGCTATTGTAATAAAGATTACGTAACATGTTTAACAAATATAATAAATAATAATAATATATAAATAATAAATACTATAATATTGAGTAAACAAAAAAAAAATAAGATAACAAAATAAAACACAAAAATATTCCACCTGCCAGCTAAATGGTTAAAGAAAGGACATTTTCAAAGTTGCGTCCATTCAGTATAAAATTTGGTTCCATTAAATTAAGCAACACCAACCAATGTTGTAGATAAAATGAAAATAGAAACATCTGTGCAAAGTTGCGTGATTTGACTACAGTTAATATTTGTACGAACACGCACGACTATTATAAAATGATTGAATTAAAATCATAAAACGAAAAAAAAGTTGAACAAACGAAACGCAAATTGAAAAAAACAAAATGTCAAATGTCGTGTTCGTTCTTGACAAGTACCTACCTAAATAAAAAATCAATTTCACAAAAATAAAGTGGGTAAAAAGCTTTTGCCACGGACGAAACGTAAACAAGAGATTACAAAGCACCTTTCTTGGTATTATGCAGCTGTTTTCTTGTTCCTGGCGGATTTCTTGGCTCTTGTTGCCTTTGAAATCGTCTTCGATACGTCTGTCTGCGCTATTTGGTCATCATCCACTACGGGAAGTGAAGTGATACTAGCATAGTATAAAATTAAGAAAGTGACTAAAAGCCGTTAGCGGCTTCCTTAGTTTTAATTTTATTCGACCGCTAGGGATCGACGAGCGAAGCGAGGAGGAGCGGTTAGGTCGATATGTAAATACACATTAGGGAGCCGAGCGAAGCGGAGCAGAGCGGGGCGGCCCCCGTAGTTTTAACAAAATTCACGATATGCAGAAAAATCATTTTCCGAGCACTTTCCGGTGACTTAAGGTTAAAGGACCGCTTCCCTTTCCGAACTGTACATTGCAAATTGATCTTTACTAATTGGTGCTAAGGAAGATATTCCAACAGTTAAATAATGACTCATGGTTCAATAATTTTTAAAATCAAAGGACCGCTAGCGGTCCTTTAATCAATTCCTATAATTAAACTTTATTAACAAAAAATAATATAATTACATGTATGTTAGTTGTTCGCTTTAAAATGTATTTGAACGCACAATTGCATGTGTCAGATATTTTATTTTATTGATATGGCAACACGAGTTGTAAAATGGCTGTCATGGAGCTTCTTCCGGTAAAGGTTATGTTTTAATATTTCAAGGAAATAAACTGTTAAAGTGACGAAATAATCCAATTAGTCAGTACTAATTGTGATCCGAGTCGTGTGCGCGAAAAGTTTCGTGAATTATTATTAACGGTGGAAGGTGATGGTAACCGATTTTCATTACCACGTTTACGGAAATCGTGATAGCTTTCTCGGGTTGAGCTAGCCAGGGTTAGAGGGTTGCGTTTAGAAAACTACATCTGAAAACTGCTAGCTGGGCTAGTAGTTTGTCGAAGATCTGCGACGTGCCGAGGACGACGAAGGTCAACGAGAGGAGCATTGACTTCCCGTCAACCAGGGGTGAGTCTGGCGACCCGAAGACCCGCCCAGGACGCAAACTTGAACTTTAACGTGAGTTAACCATTTACCTGTGGAAAGGGATTTAGTATATAAGACCCCTTTGTGTGGAAAGCCCTTTTCCGACAGAGTTTAGTCTCTTTGTACAATATCGATGGGCCCAGCACCAGACAAACTAAATCACAGCTGTCGAGAGGGGGGTTTTTCATACATTAGTCTGTAAGGTATTTAACTATGGGCCACAGTAAAGGGGAATAATAATAACGTTTTTAAAATTATAATCTATATCTATATACTAATAATAAATAAGTAAAAAAGTCGTGTCTGAACATTGAAGATTTTCGCCAAATTTTAAATTAAATGGTACTGTACTTACTGATTTATTACCTTAATTTTTAGATTTTTTGTCAATCTGTCTTTATGTTTGTTCCGTCTTAACTCGGGAACCACACAACGGATTTGGATACGGTTTTTTTATTATCATCCTAGTGACCCTGGTCAATACATAGGCTATAAGGGATGTTAATAAAATAACGCCCAAGCCGTAAACGGGGAAAATATTGAATAAACGCGTTTATAACTCGAGAACCACTCAACGAATTTGGATGCGGTTTTTTTTATTATCATCGTAGTAACCATGATTAACAAATATACTAATATTTGATTAACAAATAGTGTTCATAAAATAACGCCCAAGCCGGAAACGGGACAAAGATTAAATAAACACTTTTATAACTCGAGAACCACTCAACGGATTTGGATGTGGTTTTCTTTATTATCATTTTTATTAGCCTGGTCAACACATAGACTATAAGGAGTGTTCATAGAATAACGCCAAAGCTGAAAACGGGGCAAAGATTTAATAACTCGAGAGCCACTGCACGGATTTGGATGCGGTTTTCTTTATTATCATCGTGGTTACCCTGGTCAACATATAGACTGCAAGAGGTGTACATAAAATAACGCCCAAGCCGAAAACGGGGCAAAGATTCACTGAACACGGGCGAAGCTGAAGGCAAAGGCTAGTTTTAAAAATATAAAGACCCTCTTCCACTGTCTATAATTTTATTGCAATACAGATACAACGATACATCTAATTTTAAAACGAAAGCAAAGGTTTAATTTATTTCCCTTCTTGAACATTTAATGTTGAACCTGCAACACATGAAATATTGTCCTTGTATCCACCTTCAGTTTTAACATTTGCTTCCGGTTTCTTTCCTGCTGCAAATAAGAACAGATATTTTGTTTCACAATTAGCCTGCTTAGAAATAATTAGCCACGCCAATGATCCAGAACAACAAAATAAAAAAATAAAACCATAATGAAATAGCACCAAGGGCGTCGCCATTGTCATGTTATAAATACAACTGACGGCACGTATACGTTGCAAGTTTCCCATTCATTCGGGAAATTTTGGCGCCCCCGAAAAGTTATCTATTATAGTGTACGATAAAATTTAATGAATGAATGAACACTTTACTGCACAAAAAATTAAAATAAAAACACAGAATAAAGAATAACAGAAGGCAAGGGCGGACTTATTCCTCCAAATAAATTTCTTCCAGTCAACCGATGGTATTAGCAAAATGAACATTTTACACATTCATTGTTATTTGTGCAAAAAAAAAATTTTTCTTCAAGCCTACTACTTAAATATAATACACTACATACAAATACATACATATATACATAAATACATACATACAAACAAAGTAGCATAGTCAGTCGAGTAAAAAGAGGACACAGAAGGAAGGTTTCTGAGGGTTTGCGGAAGTTCATTCCATAGTCGGACTGCTTTAACCGTAAATGATTTTCAGAAACGATCAGTCGTGTGCCAGGGTATCGCCAGATCGATATGATGACAAGACCGAAGCGCTCTGTTGCTGCGTTCAGTGCGTAGGACAAATCTATTTTTGAAATAATTAGGGTAAGATGGTTATGAATAACATTGTACAAGAGGGAAAGAATGTGTACGTTCCTGCGAAAACGAATGGGAAGCCACTTTAGCCTACTTGCGTAGTCCGAAAATATATCGAATGGACAGTTCTGAAGACGCTCCAGCTTATCGAGCAGCTCTTCAGTGGAATCTAGGAAAGCGACATCGGGATAATCTAGAAGGGGAAGAAGAAGAGACTGTGCTAACATTATTTTCGTATCCAGTGGCAGTAAATTCTGTAGCTTAAGCGAATGATATGAGCCGAAAACTTTTCGGCTTACTTTATTCATTTGTGCAGACCAAGATAGAGTTTGGTCCATCCACAAATCCCAAATTCCCAACAGTCGTGCAGAAGCACTACCACTCCATCAAAAACCACGTCAGCCACGTCAGACATATCCAAATGGGAGACGTAGTAATTACTACCGATGATTATAGCCTGCGACTTTGCTGGGTTGACATGCAGGCCAAAACGCCTGGTCTATTCCCTGATGGCGACAAAATCAGAGTTAACAGTGTCCACTGCTCTGTTTAAGTCGTTCAGCGGTGCTGCCGCGTATAACTGCAAGTCATCAGCATATAAATGTAAGGAGGAGGAGAGGGATACAGTAATAGAATTGATAAAGATAGAAAAGAGGAGAGGAGAAAGAACACCACCTTGTGGGACGCCGGCAGTCAGTTTACACCCGTCACATTTGGTGTTATCGATTTTGATTAGTTGCTATGAAGATACCACTGGAGAAACACTGAGAAATACTGAGAAATTCATACTGGAGACTCGGTTAGTGATCAAAAACAAGCTTCAATTACCCTTTTGGTGAAATTCAATAATTATTATTTTTTGCTTCCTTTACTGCCTAGACTAGGAATTGTACTTGCCAAAAGGATTACTAAACCTAGTTCACTAACCGAGTCTCGAGTATAAATTTGGTCGGTTGATTTAATTTCAGCCTGTACAGGGTGTAAATAATGTTACCATTAAATGAAACCACATATTCTACCGACCCTACTGAACCACTTTTCCCGAGAATCATACCCGCGGACACCCTTAGTTAAGGAAATAATTGAGTTCCAAACAAAAGTGCGTGAACCCTAACGTACCGACATACGGGCGAGTTTAGAGAGAGCGTCTTCCGTTTCACGGACGTCACTTCACGGACGACGCTTCACGGACGACGCTCTCTCTAAACTCGCCCGTATGTCGGTGCATTAGGATTCACGCATTTTTGTTTGGAACTCAATTATTTCTTAAACTAAGGGGGTGCGCGGGTCCTACTTTGGGAAAAGTGGTTCAGTAGGGTCGGTAGAATATATGGTTTCATTTATTTAATGGTAGCAGTCTATTTACTAGGTGGTAGAGCTGATGCCGGGCTCGACTGTGGAGGTACCACCATCTTACTTGAAAATCCTCCCGAAGTTATTCGGGGGAGAGTAAGAGAACTGCTCTCAGGCAAAACCAGGCGGCCCACCATTGCCTGGGACCGATGGATGGCGGTATATCCATCCCCAATTGCCAGGCCTTATATAAAACAGACCGGTGACGGGCAGCGGCGTCACTGGTGCAAGGGTTTCGGCACCGCGCTCACCAACCCTCCTGCCCAGCGTGTATGAGTATGGGCATTTCTTCCAGGAGGACCACCAAGAGTGACGAAATCCTAGAAAGGCCTATGTCCAGCAGTGGACGAAGCAGGCTGAGAGATGAGGGATGTGTCTATTTACACCCGGTACATAATAAGAAGGCAGAAAGACAACAGATGGACCAGAGATGTAACTGAATGCCCCATAGACCTTATACGAAGTAAGGGAAAACCAAAAACAAGATGGCCTGATGAACTAGAGAAATATAGCGGAGGACTGTGGACCAGATTAACGTTCAACAGGCACGAATGGAGCAAGATGGGGGAGGCCTTTGCTCAGCGATGTGATTATATGTAGAAATTTATCTTTTTGTTGAAAATTATAATATTTTTAATTGTAATCTACAGTGAGGCTAATAAATAATAAAATTAAATAAATATAAAAAGAAGTTCTTGCTCACTCAGAGATTTCCTTTATGATGTTAACAAGGCATAAGGTCAGATTTTTTTAGAAATTCAGGTGTTGAAACCCTAGGTTGGGTGAAATCGGAGATGAAAGTTTGTATGAGAACATCGCTATTTTTGCAGCTACAGCCAAGAAAATTAGTAATAAGCCTTTTGACTAAAATAAAGGATTTTGGAAGCTAAAGAAGGTAAAATAGGGGATGAAAATTTGTATGTGAAATTCGTTAGTTAAACCACGAAAACCATTAGTAAGTCTTTTGGTTACAAATAAATAACCACATATTTTAAAAGAATTTTTGTAAAATTGTTTCATAAGGAGATCAAATAGTGAACGAAAATGTTTACAGGAAATTCGTTAGTTAAAACCAAAACAATTGGTATTAAGCCATTTGAGTTGGAAATTACAAATAACAAATAAACAATTTAGTAATTTTGCGCTTTTGAAATATCGTCCTCTTGGGTAAAAACAAGAGGTAACAGTTTGTATTGAAAGTTCGTTAGTTTTGTGGTGTGTACCATGAAAGTTAATGTTAAGGCTTTTAACAGAATGAAAAAACTTACCTATTATAAGTTTGTACAAGTTAAGCACAGGTTGTTCGATAATAACTGCTGTTATGAAAGCAATGATCACTGAAGCAAAATAGACAGTCAAAAATAATTGGAACTGAAATAAAAAAGGCAAAAATTAGAATTTTAACCTACATTAACACTAAAAGCGCCGGGCTATCCCATTTTTGTCTCGCCTGCAAATTGGATTGTCTGTTTTATTTAATTTGTTAATGTTGATGCAACTTTTTGACTCTTACTTAATTGGTGTATTTAACTAAATGAAAATATTTTCAATGTTGGCAAAAGAATAGTTTTGAAAAAAAATATACCTTTACCAACAACTGTTATTTTTGTTTCGGCGTTGTTTTATAGACTTTTCCAATGTACGGTCTGCGCTCCGGGGAGTTGCGGGATTGGAGGGGCGGTTTATGAGTCAAAAAACGTTTGATTTAATGATATATCAATGTTTTAATTTTAACTTGCATTACCTACCAATGATCTTATCAATAATAGACTTGGACAAATTTGTTACGGTGATGGTCATAAGGGGTATCAATATCCAGCGCTTCTGGGGTTAAAAGGATCATAATGTTAATTATTGTATAGAAATATTTACCACTTTCAGATGCAACGTCTTTATCATGACAGCGTCGTCACTTTGAACACTGGTCATCCAAAACATTATTGGATAATGGAAGATATACATGCCGTAAGAAAGACGAGACAATAGCTTCCACTGCTTCAGAGACAAAAACCAGTTAACTGGACCTGAAAAATTATACTGGTTTAAAAAAATGTTTTTGGTTTTTAGGGTTCCATACCCGAAAGGCAACACGGAGCCCTATTAATATCTCTTTGCTATCTGTCCGTCCCACAGTGTTCAAAAAACCCTTGGCATCGGACATTTTTATCGGACTCTATGCGTTGATGTGGGTATGATTGCCACCATTATTCAGTCCAAGAATACTCAAAACGTCAAACACCACCCAATGCAACCAAGAACAAAATAAATCACTGCAAATTGACAATGATGGGAACCTTAGGCAGGACAATAGTTTCCAAATCTCAAAACTAGATGGCGCAGCACGTAATTAGATGGCGATATGGAATTGCACCGGTGACTTTGTTAGTATATCGGGGTATTTTTGTGTTTGTATCGAGCCACTAGCCCCCGGACCTCTATCATTTGTTAGATACTCGTAAAAACGGAACGGGCGGATTCCCGATTCCCGGCCATCTTCTCGTCAATTTTTGTATGAACCCTAAAGTACTGCGTTTTAATAAACGTAACATACGAACCATTTCACTCTCTATCCACCTCGACCTTACTACAATAGGATTAAAATATAGACCAAAACCAAAAAACAAAAAAGCAGCAAAAAAAATATTTTAATCGATCATTAAAATTACTGCGAAATAGATTATTTAAGTTAGCATAGTCTAGCGCAGAATGATTGCGCGACCCCGACTCGCTGTGACGTCACGCTTTCGAACCACTCCGTGTCTTGGTTGTTATTTTGCGTATAGCTGTTCGTTATGCTATATCAATGTATATACACGTATTTTATAAGTAAAGTTGGTGTTTGGTTTTTTCAATGTATATTTATATTGCCTAGCTCCATGAAAGTAGACTTTGATATAGGACAAAGTGATAATTTGCCCAGAATAGATATATTTACGGCATTGACAAGATAGCCAATAGACTGCTCATAACAGGCGACCGATTTCTGTCAACACATTCGGCAAATAAGTCTTAATTATGGTTGCTGATTCAAAACCAGTGTTAGTTGCGACCAGATATCTGATACGGATCCACGTTCTCGGTTCTATGAGTGAAAATCGTAAAAAAGGTTTTTAGTTGATGAAAATGTTTACTTGTGCTGTTAAATGGTGTGGAAAAATCAGTAGCCAACGCAACATTAAAACGAATACATTTATATTTCATGGGAAATTACCTAAATATTTAATACAAAGATTATTACAAAATCATCATGGTTCAACTTAAACTGGTCATAACTCTTTTAATCTAAGCTTGCGCACCCCGTTGATGTCTTTCACTTTCTCGTACCCTCTTGTATTCTGTAGTATTTCTGTCTCGTTTATGTGCGGTCGAGTTAGAATAGAGGTGTGACTTTATTGACCACTTACGTATCGATACTTATTGATTTAGTATGTAGATTATTTAAGTACATCTAAGCCTTTAAAGCAAGTTTAACAAATAAATTTAAACTTTTTGTGTCTTCATTTCACAACTCGTGTCAATTAAATATTAATAAACTCTTTATTTTTCTTGTGTATTTTATTGGATTCTTTTGAGCAACTTATCATTATAAAAGATAATAATACATACACTCACGATCAACCTCACACATCTGAGTTACGGTTTTGAATCTGTATATTATATAATTTGATATGTATGTATTAAATAAGGTATTATTGACACTATTGTGATACAATAATATTACACTAATATTATAAATGCGAAAGTTTTTGTGTGTGTGTGTGTATGTTTGTTACTCTTTCACGCTGAAACGGCTGAACGGATTTGATGGAATTTATAATAGATATAGCTTATACCCTAACTTAACACATAGGCTACTTTTTACCCCAGAAAAAGTATGTCGTTAAACCGAATAATACGCGGACGGAGTCGCGGGCAAAAGCTATTAAGAAATAAAAAAGTAAAAAATATTTCATACATGAATATTATGTCTTTAAAATATATCGTGTTTTAATTAAACCTGTCCCGTCTCTAATCCTACATTGTTTAAAATATTTAATCTGTTCCGGTAGGCCAAGCCGAAATGGCTTCTATATTCATTATGTGACAGTCTTCGTCACCGGAACAGAAAAGTTTGTGAGGTTGTTCGTAAGTTGGAATGATCTTAGTAGGGCCAACAGGACAGGTACCGCGCTTCCTCATACCTCGGCTAGTTGACAGAATTATTTGTACGTATGATATTGAATATTAGCCGTCGTTTGGTTATCTTGTCTATGATTTACGGTGATGGACTTTTATTGCACCAATACGTCGTATGTTAGTTCTGAAATAAAAGGAGTGAAACTTTTCAAGTAAGTATCAATCGTAGAGAAAATAACTGAACGACAAGATATGGACAAGATATAAGTTTAGCACTCCGCCTCGATGTGGCAAACTCTCTTACATTGAAAATCGTCATGTGATAAAAACTGAATTAAGTTTAAAACTAATTACAATCTTTTGAAATAAAAAATGGTTTCTGAACACTTACTGAAACAATACAATACAATAATCATTTGATTTTCTTATTCAAAACAAAACAAAATCTTAACTTGTTTAAATTATAATTTCTCAAAGTTTACAAAATATAATATCAAAGGTTAGTTATTTATTGATAAGTTTTCATTCATAAAAATAACAATAATAGTTTAAAATCTAATTAAGCTGTAAAAGAAAATTACTTAAACTTAATATAATATCGAGTATCTTATGAAGCTTAAAGGTGTATCAACTGTGGTTTTATTTGAAAATTGTATTTTTTCATGGATATGGCAAAACTGTTACTCGTATAGCTCTTCAATTTGGTGGAAACGCATCCATTACGTCATTGTGCTTCTACCATTTAAAATTTTTATCGATAATGTACAGTTATGACATAAAATAAATATTCTGTTAATAAATAAAGGTTTTTATTTTGTATTTCACTGTTTATTGGAAATGATAATTACCATTTTAATTGGAGTTGATGCTTGTGATTGTTGGCACTTGGTGAAACTTTTGATACATTTTTGATTGAAAAACACTTGCACTTGTCCACTGATTTATATTATTTCCCTTACCGGTTTCGCTGTTATAGCATTATCAAAGGTTTTTTGGTTGTTTACGTACCATTTGAATTGTTTTGGATCAGAACTACAAATAAAAGCCCAATATAATATGAAACTAAGCACTTTAATTCATTGTTCCTCCAGGAAGTAAATTTATAAAATTAATAATTTGTTATAATTTCTTCCTACGTCTTTGTTAACCCAGGGAGAACAACTCGTCGTGATGGCTCACGCGCAAATGACCAATATGGCAATGTAGCTCCAGGGATCACTGATTTTAGTACGAAAATAACAACGACACAGACGCTTTCTTCGTTAAGAAAATCAGAATACGGTCGCGCGACCAGAATAAGCCTGCGCGGGCGGGGAATGCGGAGAGGGGGGGCCAAATACCCAAATCAGCCGCGCGCTCTGCGGAGCCTATTGTCTTAACGCAGAGAACAATTTTTGCGTCATTGTTCCACCGAAAAATATAACACATTGTATGCATTTTGGCCTATTTAACTAAAAATGACCTGTTTTGTACTTGTGTCAATATTCTACCAAAGGTGCGGTATGTTTTCTAGGGGTTTAACGGTTACATAGTAATGTAACTTAATATTACCTTCATGACATTTTGATTTTGTCCACGAAATGTGGACTAGAAAAAAAAAATTTTTTGTTCTTAAACTATTGTTTTTCGACTCTCCTGTAGAGTTTTTTAGGTTAATTCGTTTTCCACCGGAGGCACAGAATTATTCGTAGGGATAAATTGTAAGGGTTTCCAGAAAAGTTTATAATGTTGTTTTTTATATAACAGGTGACTAAACTTAAAAAAATAAATGTTGGCTAATGCTTTTCATGGTGACTGCTGGTGAGCTTGAGGAGGCTATAAAGTGTAATGATTAATGGCTCTATTATTATTTTACATAGTTTGGGTGTGGCTTGCACCACGAGTGAAACCAGCTGTCGACTCGAGCTCGTTAGATAATTACGCAAAAGACTGTAATCAGGGTTTAAGAACCCCTTTTGTTTAAAATGTCCAATGTAAGCGTTCTGTTAATATAATCACTCATTGCGTTAACTTGTGACCCATCTGAAAATCTAGACATGTTAAATCTATGTAGAGACCTATGTTACCCTATATCTAGGTCTCAGTTTTAGTTCCGACACATGTACCTTTATATGAATTCGTGGGCAACTGCTAGTAAGTATACATATTATATAGCTCCCTACTGAAAAATCTTGCTGCTCTTCGTCAGACTGAAAATTCATAATATACGACTTTTTGAATGCAACAAGTAGCTCTACGCCGTTTACTCTTTCGGCCTCTGTTCCGTGAAGCTGAAGTCAGCAGTTGCAAGTAGAGAGGAAGAGTCGTTGCCATTGCGTTGACTGTTTTGGCCTCGGTTCCATGTAGCTGAAGTCAGCAGTTGCAAGTAGAGAGGAAGAGTCGTTGCCATTGCGTTGACTGTTTTGGCCTCGGTTCCATGTAGCTGAAGTCAGCAGTTGCAAGTAGAGAGGAAGAGTCGTTGCCATTGCGTTGACTGTTTTGGCCTCGGTTCCATGTAGCTGAAGTCAGCAGTTGCAAGTAGAGAGGAAGAGTCGTTGCCATTGCGTTGACTGTTTTGGCCTCGAATCCATGTAGCTGAAGTCAGCAGTTGCAAGTAGAGAGGAAGAGTCGTTGCCATTGCGTTGACTGTTTTGGCCTCGGTTTCATGTAGCTGAAGTCAGCAGTTGCAAGTAGAGAGGAAGAGTCGTTGCCATTGCGTTGACTGTTTTGGCCTCGGTTCCATGTAGCTTAAGTTAGCACTTGCAAGTAGAGAGGAAGAGTCGTTGCCATTGCGTTGACTGTTTTGGCCTCGGTTCCATGTAGCTGAAGTCAGCAGTTGCAAGTAGAGAGGAAGAGTCGTTGCCATTGCGTTGACTGTGTTGGCCTCGGTTCCATGTAGCTGAAGTCAGCACTTGCAAGTAGAGAGGAAGAGTCGTTGCCATTGCGTTGACTGTTTTGGCCTCGGTTCCATGTAGCTGAAGTCAGCAGTTGCAAGTAGAGAGGAAGAGTCGTTGCCATTGCGTTGACTGTTTTGGCCTCGGTTCCATGTAGCTGAAGTCAGCAGTTGCAAGTAGAGAGGAAGAGTCGTTGCCATTGCGTTGACTGTTTTGGCCTCGGTTCCATGTAGCTGAAGTCAGCAGTTGCAAGTAGAGAGGAAGAGTCGTTGCCATTGCGTTGACTGTTTTGGCCTCGGTTCCATGTAGCTGAAGTCAGCAGTTGCAAGTAGAGAGGAAGAGTCGTTGCCATTGCGTTGACTGTTTTGGCCTCGGTTCCATGTAGCTGAAGTCAGCACTTGCAAGTAGAGAGGAAGAGCCGTTGCCATTGCGTTGACTGTTTTGGCCTCGGTTCCATGTAGCTGAAGTCAGCAGTTGCAAGTAGAGAGGAAGAGTCGTTGCCATTGCGTTGACTGTTTTGGCCTCGGTTCCATGTAGCTGAAGTCAGCAGTTGCAAGTAGAGAGGAAGAGTCGTTGCCATTGCGTTGACTGTTTTGGCCTCGGTTCCATGTAGCTGAAGTCAGCAGTTGCAAGTAGAGAGGAAGAGTCGTTGCCATTGCGTTGACTGTTTTGGCCTCGGTTCCATGTAGCTGAAGTCAGCAGTTGCAAGTAGAGAGGAAGAGTCGTTGCCATTGCGTTGACTGTTTTGGCCTCGGTTCCATGTAGCTGAAGTCAGCACTTGCAAGTAGAGAGGAAGAGTCGTTGCCATTGCGTTGACTGTTTTGGCCTCGGTTCCATGTAGCTGAAGTCAGCAGTTGCAAGTAGAGAGGAAGAGTCGTTGCCATTGCGTTGACTGTTTTGGCCTCGGTTCCATGTAGCTGAAGTCAGCAGTTGCAAGTAGAGAGAAAGAGTCGTTGCCATTGCGTTGACTGTTTTGGCCTCGGTTCCATGTAGCTGAAGTCAGCAGTTGCAAGTAGAGAGGAAGAGTCGTTGCCATTGCGTTGACTGTTTTGGCCTCGGTTCCATGTAGCTGAAGTCAGCAGTTGCAAGTAGAGAGGAAGAGTCGTTGCCATTGCGTTAATAGTTTTGGTCTTAGTACTAAGAAGCTAAAAGTAAAGTATTTTCGGCGTGCAAGTGGACTGCAAGTGTTGGAGAGCGGAACGATTTGAGTGCACAAACGTGGAATATTTGAAAACAAGATGCTTACAAAGAAAACGAAGGCTTTTACAGCAAATGAGAACAGTGGTTATTCTTTATTTGTAAATTGTGGTTGAGTAATAATGTTGTAAAAAGAAATTGTTCAAATACTCGTGTATTTCACGACAAATCACGACATGTGAATTGATGAATATTATTGGCGTTGTAAAATCCAAGGTAACAAATATTTGGCTTTTACGACAAATATTCCAGAACGATTCCTCGATTATTTTTGTGTGTTTGTTTAAAAATGTGCCATCAGCCATGTGGAACAAAAACTCTGTTTTTACCACATTTATTTATGAATTTCAACGTCACATACAACACTTATTTTACAAAATTAGTGTTTAGACTGCATAATTTTCTGAGTAGTAAAAGATATTTTTATTCGAATATCAACATTCTACATATATGTACAGATCGATAGAGCGCAAAAAACTGAGTAAGATATCATTAAAGGTTGATTTCGGCCAAAATGGCTTCTACGACATTTGATACTCGAAGGGTCGATGTACCTATATTCTGTTAGTAAATAGTTTATCACCTATTCCACTCTCTTCATGTCAAGACGATGATTGTATTATTTTGATAAAAATATGTGTTCAAAATAGGTATTCATACCACCATAGCCATGGTGACAAGCAATTATAACAAAGCCCACAGCCACACTCCAGACAGCCATCATGTTGGAGTTTATTATGTTGTGTAGCACCTGATTATTGATGGAATCCCATATGATACTCATACCAGCAACAGATAGCATCAGAATAAACATCGCCAAAATCCACAGACACCAAACCCATATCTGTAATGAAATAAAATATAGAATCAATCAAAATCAGAATCAAATTATTTTATTTATGAACATGGATATATTATGTTAATATGATCTTAAATAATAATAAGTCTTTACTTATGAAATTGCCGTTTTGTATGAAGAATTTAAAGAAAACTCAGTTTTCAGCACAAACGTTTTTTCATTTATTTTGGGAATTTACAAAACGAATTGTATATGAATGAGACACCATTAAGCTAATAGAAACTACAATAAAAAATATTTTGATATTTTTTGGATGTATTTCCCGTAATTATTTATCAACTTGTTTGTTCGTTGCATCATTTATATATAATATTTTTATTCCTAGATTTCTCTATTTTATGCAGGTGTATAGTTACATTTTAGTATCCCAACCTAAATATTTTTTGTGTGTACCTATTTCCCTTATCAGTATATATATATATACATTATTTTTAATCTTAAGATATATGTTGTAAAGATTAACTTTGACTTGTAGAAAGTATACTTGATGTATCTATTTTACAAAATAAATATTTTGATTTGATTGATTTGACTGTTTGTCTCGTTTCTTAACGATTGACAAAACATGGGTCCATCATTTTGATCCCGAGACAAAACAGCAATCTTCGCAATGGAAACGGCCATCATCACCGGCCCCGAAGAAGTTTCGTGCCGTGGCATCGGCTGGCAAGGTTATGGCCTCAATACTTTGGGACTTAGAAGGGATATTATTGATTCCTGGAGCTTGGAACCACTATTACTGGCCAATATAATGCAGCTTTAATTCCCAAATTGAGGAATGCCATCAAAGAGTTATGGAGAGGGAAACTTCGAAGAGGTGTGCTGTTTCATCACGACAATGCACCCGCGCACAGCTCAGCAGTTGCCATGGCTGCCACTCAGCAAGCTGGCTTCAAATTGGTTTACCACTCTCCTTATTCACCAGATCTGGCGTCTAGCGATTTTCATCTGTACCCCAAATTGAAAGAATACTTGAAGGGAAACAGGTACGAAGACGATAACGAGGTGATGGATGCCGTGGAGAGCTTTTTGCAGGACCAAGACAAAACTTTTTTTTTAAAGGGTTTAAAGCCTTGGAAAAGCGCTGGACTCGCTGTGTAGAGAGACTCGGAGACCATATAGAAAAATAAATTATTAAGTTATCTTTAGTCATTTTACTCTCATTCTCACTACTTTTTGATCCTCGTATGTCCCAACATTAGACAAGTCTAACAACATCAAGGGAAAGTTCTTTCTTTTATTAATTAATTATTGCAAGTTCGTATTGAGTACAAAGACTTAGTAGCAACTGACCATTTCTCTTAAGAATGCTGACTTCGTGTCTACCCAGGACATGAGGCCAAGTCTCATAGTAGCAACTAACCCTATTACTTGGTACAAATGCTGTCAAGACATAGGGGAAAAACTTTCCCCTATGTCTTGACAGCATTTGTACCAAGTAATAGAAAAAGAAAAACTTTCCCCTATGTCTTGACAGCATTTGTACCAAGTAATAGAGTTAGTTGCTACTATGAGACTTGGCCTCATGTCCTGGGTAGACACGAAGTCAGCATTCTTAAGAGAAATGGTCAGTTGCTACTAAGTCTTTGTACTCAATACGAACTTGCAATAATTAATTAACACTATGATCAGACTTCCTGCTAAGCACAAGACCATAAGGATGCTACCACAGTCCAAATAATGGCATCTTATTGTTATACTGTCGTAGGACAACGAGACCATAATCAAGTCCAAATCACCCGTGTTATGCGTGATCTATATTTTAACAACGCTGCAACTCCACCTTCATCGGCTTCGAAAGTTAAAAGCAAGGGAGCTTGCGTCTTTAAACGTGGATAGGCTGGCTTGTCTCGGGGTAAGGAAGAATTACTGGCGGACCTTGTTTGTTCACCTATTTGGACATAATTACACCCAATCTCGGTCTGAAAGACTGACATGATGAAGACTGGTATGGAAAGTCGAAAAAAGGGTCTTTTGGAAATTATGAAGGAAAAGAACAGCTTTTATTAAGAAAGGAAACATATATTTAGTATTTAGTTTGAACTTCCTGTGATATAAGTAATGAAAACTCTTTCTTCTTTTTCCACAGTATGTGTATATTTGTTGGTCTTAGTAACCGGTTTAATTTTTAAATTTTCAGGAATTCGGTTTTAAGGAAAACAATGTTATTCCTTATTTTATCAAGATCATTTAGTTTGTTTTCGTTAAACTGGTAATTAGGACTGAAGGGTACATACTGTGGAACTAGTGTTAGAACAAGTGTGATTTTTCATTGCTTAAATGGAGTTCCATCAATTTAATCTAAAATATAGAGTTCCATCAATTGAATCGCAATTAAATAATCTTGTGATGTATTAAATTTTATAAGTTACAAAACAACGCGAGATGAAACCATGTACCAATTTAGAAAAATTTACGATTAGATGAATTATGATATCAGAGCATTGACGTTGGTGGAAATATATACGACAATCGAACGGTCTTCGGGATATAGAGTTGTCAAAAACAAAAAAAAAATCGTCGGTATATTAAGCCTGGCATACGTATCGTAGGTAGGCCTCAAAATGTCAAATAATGTTAATATTAAGCTGATCAAAGATATTATTTAGAATTAAAACTTGTGATCACTGGAATTTATCATGGCATGGTAACAGCATGGATTTTTTAAATGAAGTAAAGATTTTAGTAATTTTAATCTTACATTTTTTATGCTGAATTTTAAGTTGTTATTGAAGCAAAAAATAATAATGTACTCGTCCGTATAATACAACTGCGATGAATATATTTCAAAAAGCTGTTACTAAACTACACTTACTTTTCTAAAATGAAAAGTTTTCTTTTGATCCTTTAAGCAAATAAAAATATATCCAGTAAGCATTCCAACAAAGTAAGGTGGTGAACGACAAAGAATCGGACCATATTGTTTGCTAAGTTGTTCGATTCTTTCAGGAGAATATCTGTAAAATTAAAAGCACGAATGAATTCATCAAGCACGCAATAAAATCGTTTTCAAATTGATACGATTAGTTCAATTATTTAACTCTCCTTTTTATTAGGGTTCCGTACCCAAAAGGTGCCAAACGGGACCCTATTGCTAAGCCTCCACTGTCTGTATTTTTATCCGACCGTCTGTTGAGGGGTCTACAGCTTCAGCAGCTATAATTAGACAGTTGAAATTTTCACAGAATATGTTACTATGGCCTCTATCATGGCCTGGCAAATGAAAATGCTAAAAAAGCCCCAAAGTGGCCCCATGCAAAAAACCTTGAAAAAGTCTCATTTTTTAATATCAATCACATCGATACATTTAATAAAACAGTAACGAGCCAGTGGTGTCTGTAAATGGGGTATATTTTGAAAATTGTAATGGTAGTGGAGATTCTGGAGATATGTATCGAATATTCAGATACCAAAACACATTTATTTTTATTTTTGTCTGCATCACACAAAATGTACTGGACGGATTTTGATGAAATTTTGTGTGGTATCTTAGTACCTGGGTCAACATACTTTTTACTTCAAAATGTTACCTGACTGTTTGTTTGTTCAGGCTACTACTTATTGTTTTTTTTGATACCATGACATTCTTTTTTATTGTTTCTTTATATGTTTAATTATTAACTATATAAAAAAAAACTAAAGCTATACAAATAAAATTAAACCTATCAAATTAAAAGCAAATAAAAAGTTTTGTCGAGTTTGTCGCTGCTGTATGGCAGGGTGCCCAAGAAACTTGCCGCGTTGCCTCGCTGTATAGCCAAGCTTATGCGTTGGCCAAAATAAGCTCCAGCTCTTGGGTCATCCGACACGTCGACCAAGCGCGACGAAATTTGCTGGAATACTCGTTGCGCTTCTGGGCCCCATAGTTCGAACGTTTCCACGCCAAACGGCACAAACACGCAACCCTCACCGAGAGCTGCATATTTGCGCCACTTGTTGCGCTCAGCCGTTTCAGCCGCCGCGCCAGCCGTGGCAGCGGTTGACTGGACGTGGGACGCAGCCAAGGTGTCGACGCAGGTCGCATCCTACACCAGGGAACGACCGTTCTGCCATGGAATTAACGTCATCCCGTCGGGCCTCTTGCCATTTTAAAATAGCCAGCACGTTGACGGTGGAAAAGGCCCTTCGTATGACGTTATTTATACGAGCCCGACGGGAGTTACGGCCAGCACAGCGCTGACATGACAAGCCATGGTGACCGAGTTGATTGACGGTCATGCCACACTGCTATTTGTTGAAGCACCCAACCTCAACGTGACAGCTACACAAAAAGTTTTTCTGTCGAGAAGCGCGACAATAAATGCCAACGTGTAGCGTGCAGTTAGTACCCAGACTCCCGCTCGCTGGTAGCTAGGAGACGAGCATGATCTGTGGGATTAGAGGCAGTAATCAATAAGTTCTTGTGCAGTTTTTCGCAGAGCGGCTCGTCCTAAAGTTTTTTGGAAGGTCAAAAGATGGGCAGACCTTTACCCGCACAAAGAAGCCTCCAGGCATCCTTGGCCTCCGTCAAGCACGACGCCTCTACATCACTAAGTGATGGGCTTATTATACTATCATAGAGGTTGTGCGTGCTGTGAACGGAAGACGAGAAAGCCGGGAGAGCTATGCTTGACACCTTTCGGACTCCCAGGCCACCGAAACGAACTTGAACATTAGCCTGGCTCCAGTTTCTATCATCGAGTGGGCAATTTAGAATCATTCAAAACTGAAGTCGTTTCACCTCCTAGGGTACCATCATCCACAAACTAGACATTTATTTTTGATGTTAACGACGAAATAACTGGATGAATGGCCAGGTTGAAGATCGTTGGGCTGAGTGGGTCGCCTTGCTGACGTCCTACTGCTGATTGTAGCAGATGGTTCTTATATAATAATACTGAAGGTTGACTATGGCACTGAAAGAGATAGCCACGAGATAGCGGTAAATAGCCGGTAGATGTTTTTTAACCTCAGTCAACAGTGCTCTTCTGTCCACCGAATTGAAGGTATTCTGAATATCCACCTCCAGAAGAACTTCGCCAGAATTGTGTGCCAATAATGTATGGGTTGCATGAACAGCTGCTTCGCAGCCAGTCTTTATACCAGAACCCAGCTGCACGGGGTGAAATTTAGATGAAAGGTCCGGTAAAATATGCTTACAGCAGATTTAGACACCATACGAAATATTGTATTTCCAACCGCTATAGGTCTTATTCCATCGTCTTTTTTTTTCAAGGCTTTACGGTTAGCACCTTATAAAGTTTCAAGTTAACATGAGATTCACTAACCGCATGATGTCACTCAAGAGAACCCAACCAGCCTCAAAGACAGTCCCAAACACCAGGTCCATGAAGTGTTGCGGTGAGAGACATGATTGCGGCCAGCGTTTCCTCTCTCGCCACCTCAGGTGTGCAGTCTGATGGTTCAGGTCGATCCGGCAGCTGGCTAGTCGCAGCTGGAGGTGGATGTTTCTCAGCCAGGGCCGAAAGCGTGTCCGGCATATCGAGAGCAATTGCGTCATCAGAAAAGAGCAACTTTGCGGCTCCACTTATGTCTTCACTTTGTTTTCAATAATGACATTGTTAAAATTGCAACCCCCTTTTTGAAGTTATTACTTACTTAACTACTTACGTACTTTAATATTAAAAAAACTCCGATAGATGGTAAATGTCGCAGCTGTGGTGGTAGCGGGCTCCGGTAGCGGCCGCGACGGCAAGTGGCAGCCGTTGAGATGTAAGGGTACGTACAAGGAGACGAGACGCGTCAGGCAGCACGGTGCGCGAAGCAGGTTGCGTGGCGTCAAGCGTTTTCTCCGTTTATGGAGAGGCAGCGCGTGTTGCTGCCCGCCACAGATGACGCGTAAAAGCAAACATATATTATGGTAAATAGTAGTTTCGTTTATGAAGGAGCGGATCCGCCGCAAATTCCGAAGCGGCGCACTCGGCGTCGTTCACTGCGGCCCCCCTGCGGCTACCGCAGCTTTCTTATTTCTTGCATTCTACCAGTCGTGTTATATGTGACTACATACACCGCACCTCTCCCTCCTCTTCCTCGACGCGTCTATCGCAGCGTCATCCGTCGCTTCATCCGCCGCGTCTCCCGTTGTGTCACTCGTTACTTCACCCGCCGTGTCAATCGCGGCGTCGCCTGTTGCTTCATTTGCTGCGTCCTACGCGGCGTCCTCCGTTGCATGCGACGCTATAAGGCGACGAACAAGAAGACAAGGGGCGTCAAGCGGCGCGGTGCGCGTAGTGGGCCGCCGGAAACACAAACATACACCGATGTATGGGGCGCGTACCGCGCCGCCTGACGCACCGCGTCTCCTTGAACGTACAATTCAAACAAACGCGTGCAAAAACGCTTCTCCTTGAACGCTCCATACATCGATCATCGCATGCTGCAACAAGATTGACTCAATACTTCAATGGAGTAATGGAGTACTAAAAACAGGCTCCACTTTAATTCCTCGAAGTGCAATGTTTTGTCTTTTACCCGTAGTCGACAACCTCTTCACGCAGTCTTTACACGCTCGGCTCTGAAGTCATTGCTCGTGTTGACTCTATCAGAGACCTGGGTGTCGTTTTCGACCACCAACTCACGTTCCATGAGCATATAAAGAGTCTTGCGGTAGCATGTTATCGTCGGCTGGGTTTCATACTACGTAATGCAAAATACTTCCACGATGCTAAAATAAGCCAGATTTCATATACAGCGCCGGTTAGAAGCAAAATTGTGGCTAGTTCTATTGTGTGGAGTCTACACGAGAAAAAGTATGCCCTTATGCTTGAAAAGATTCAAAAAGCATTCTTGCGATTTCTCTACAAGAAAAAGTATGTTTTTTATCCATTTATGTATCCCACCAAGTTTCTCCTGGGCGTGCTAGGATTCAACTCTCTTGAGGTCAGACGAGCATGTGAGTTGATGGTGACTGCATGCTGCCTACTTCGCGGAAATTCTGACTGCCCTGAGCTAGTAACTCAGGTCTGTCAATTTTTTGTGCCAAATATTATCTCCGTGCCCGCTCACACAAGCTCTTGGCAACTTCCAAGATACAGATATAATAATTATTTTTAAAATAATGTAATAAATTCGAAAAAATATGTCCACTTGACTTTGACATTTGGCGTAGAGTTTTTTCTTTTTTCTAGTTTTTTTTTCTTTTCTTTTATGACATGTTTTTATTTCTATGATTATTCGTCAATATTATTTGTTGAAGTGTTTGTTTGAAGTACCTATAAACATGACGTTTTATCTCCATACATTTTCTGATGTTTTATCAAATAATGTATCCAACACTGAAATAAATTTATTTATTTAAACACGGGGAAGGGCAAGAGAAACGTGACTCTCATCAAGATAGAGAAAATCGTCTTAGATAAACGAATGAGATATATATTCAGGTAAATTAATGGGTAAATATTATTTTATTATCTGATTCGAAACTATAATACAAACCAAATTCTTTATTTTAAACACTTGGCGATTTAGCCATCGCAAGGAGATACAAAACATGATATCATTGCGGCATAGCGCAGAAGAAAAATAAATCGGGATGTGAGGAGCTCTGCAGATCCAGATTTACTTTTCTGATGCGGTTCTTTACCGGACAGGTAATATTAATTTATTATTTTGTAATTCATAAGTTATTCGGGTTCCGTGGCTCAAAATTAAAAAGGGAACCCTGATAGGATCACTTTGTCCGTTGCTAATGACCCCTTTTCTCGGCCCTTTACCCTTTACGGTTCAAGTTGAAACTCCCAAAAGAAATCTATTGCTTTGTAGTGCTGATAAAATACGTATATGTGACAGACCAACAGATAACGGAGGCATAGTATTAGGGTCCTATTTGACATTCTTTGGATAAGAAACCCAAAATAATATCCTTACGCATAATATTTTGCCCATTAAAAAGTACTTCCTGTTAGGTAACCCATCTTTAATCACGGGATTATTCCAACCGTAGTGGATTGTTGTTTTGCTTTTGATGACATTCGAGCATGGAGAGCCGAAGGAAGTGTCAGTGTTACTGAGCCAGGTGATTGTGAAATTTGAAAGCTGCAAATACTGTAAGTAATTTTATGTTTTCATGTTCCTGTATCACAGAAACCATTCATCTGTTGTGATCGTTATTGTATTTTTGTTCTTTCGTTTTGTACAAGTAATATTACTGTTGATTTACCTACTTGTGATTTTCTATTGATGTAACAATATTTGAGCTTTAGAATAAATACATACTTGTTAATAATATCTGTATTTGATTCAGTCGATCCTTAAAAATATTCAAAGCAAAGTAAGTCTCCATTCTGATTTGTCCTACATTCCTTTGTGCTGAATGATGAACTTTATCCATTTAAAAAGTACCTACTTACTGCCTACCGAGTAATCCTTCCTTGAAGTTATATAGAAAACTGAAAGTTGTAGAAAGAGCCAGGGACAAGATGACGGCGAATGTGAGAGCTGTCCAGGCCGCTCTCTTCTTCCCAAACATCCACATCATAACCAGAGTGGACACGAGGAACAGTTGCATATCCACTGCCAAGTACCAGGTATGGCCTAAACACTAAACAAGAGAAAATATATAATAGTAGTTTATGCTATAAGTGCGGTAAGGAGGCAATAGCTTACGAGGACGATTTGAAACACAAGCGATAAGCGAATAATTGTAATATAAAAAACAAATAAAAAATAAATACTCCAAGTGAACTTTAGGCGGGCATTCTTTTTATTTGCACGCAAGTTGCCAACTTGACGGAAATAAGATGCTTTCAGTTTGATGCGTTCGTAGACTACTATCAGCCATTCATAACATAAGCTAACATAACATACCTTACTATGTCCTGCTGTCAGTGGTAGGCGGATGTCGTCCGATGATCAAACTAAACGCAGCCTACGAATGCATCAATCTAAAACCCTCACTGAAACCAGCTCATTTTTGTCAAGTATATCCAAAGAGAATATTATATTTTGTATTTGTATCGAACCACTAGCACTGATGAATCGGACGGACACCCTGACATTTATTAATCACTTGCTTTTACCCGCGGCTCCGCCCGCGTCGTATGGATTTTCGTGGCAATAAGGAAAAGAAAAGAATATGATTTTTTAACGACGAATACAAAAAGAGACTTATTATAGAAGCAGGCACGAATATTAGGAAAATCTGGGAATATATCAATAAATGGCTAGGCAAAGAGAAGAAGTCAGTAGATGAAGTAATAATGAAACATATGGGTAAAATTCATGATGCCAAAAGCAAATTAGAAAATTTTTCTAATAAGTTTAGTAATGAAATCGAAGAAACAAAGCATAAGTGTGATATATTACTATTAAATAGAGAGAGTTACACAACATATCAAAACAAATCTATGAGATATAAAAAAACACCGAAAACATAGTTGTTAAAACCATTGAATCCTTAAACGCAAAAAAATCTCCAGGAATAGATAATATACGAATGAGCGATATAAAACAACTTAAAAAAGAGTTAAGTCCTGTTATAGCACATTTTATTAATTTGTCTATAAAAAGTCAAAAATATCCTGATGAGCTTAAAACCTCAATATGTAATACCTTTGTTTAAAAATGGTAGTCATTTGAATACTGGAGATTATAGACCAATAGCTGTTTTACCATCTTTAAATAAAGTTGTTGAAAAAGTCATAGTGAACCAGGTTTCTACATATTTAAGAAAAAAATCTATTATAACTGATTCTCAATACGGTTTTCAAAAAGGTAAAAATACTACAAAATTATTGTCTAAATTTGCTAATGAAATAAATTCTGCTCTAAATAAATAAAATCTGTGGCTGTACTTTTTATTGACTTTAAAAAAGCTTTCAACACCCTTGATCATTCTACTCTTTTAACTGCTTTAGATGAAAGTGGAATACGTGGTTCATTACTCGGCTGGTTTGATAACTATCTAAAAATCGAACTTTAACGGTGAAGGTGGCAAACGAGTTTAGTTCTAAAAAAGTGGCAAAATATGGCGTAGCGCAAGGTTCTGTTACTGGTCCAGTTTGTTACATATTACACGTGAACAGTATGGTATCTACAGTAAAAAAATGTCTTAAATACATGTTTGCTTATGACACATGTCTCATGTACGCTGGTACAGACCCACTAACTATAGAAAATAACTTACAAGAAGATCTGGATAATATTACAAAGTGGGTTCACGATAATGGCATCTTACTAAATAATAAAAAAAACAAAATTACTAAATATCTCTTCCAGTTATCGGAAATGTGTAATTAACGATATAAAATTAAACTGTCTACATACAAATCATATAAACTGTTCATGTCCTTTTATAGATAATGTAATAAAATACAAATATTTAGGTTTAACAGTATGTTCGCTTTAAAACGTATCGGAACGCACATTGTATGTGTTAAGACATAACTGTTTTGACATAACTTGATAATTATAATTTGTTTTTATTTTTATCATGTAATTTAATAGTTATTTTTTATAACAATTATATTGTAAGTATTAATTAATTATTTTTGACATGTAACATTATTTGTTATCAATAAATAAATCTAAATCTAAATCTAAATCTAAGATATTTAATTTTTATTGATATGGCAACACGAATTGTCGATTGGTGTCATGGACGTGTGTCCGGTTGTTTTGATGGCGTTTTTTCAGACAATAAGAGTTGCAAAAAGTTATGTGTTTACTATTTCAAGGAAATAAGTAGTTAAAATAGAGAAATAAACCAGTTGATCAGTGTGAATTGTGATCCGGGACGTGTACGCGAAAAGTTTCGTAAATCGAAAAATTTTCGTAATCCGAATCTATGGTGGGGGCCGGAGTGGCTTAAAGAAACGGAGGTTTCTTGGCCTGTCCAGCAGTTGGATAGGACACCCCAGATTTTACCCGGGTTGCGTGTGCATGCTCTGGTTCTAGGGACCAAACTAGATCCTGACGCTGGGCGTCGGCACGCTAGGCATCGGGACGCTGGGCGTCGGGACGCTGGGTGTCGGGACGCTGGGGCGTCGGGACGCTGGGCGTTAGGACGCTGGGCGTCAGGACGCTGGGCGTCGGGACGCTTGGTGTTGGGACGCTGGGGCGTTTGGACGCTAGGGCGTCGGGACGCTAGGGCGTCGGGACGCTGGGCGTCGCGACGGTGGCGTCGGCACGGTGTGCGTCAGGTCGGAGCACGGAAGTCGCCATCCTTTGTTGTTACCCAGGGAGGGCCTTTGATAAGGCTTTTGCTGTCCGACCGACATGTCCGTAACTCACACGCGGGATGCAACGCGTTATTGGCGATTTTACAGCGAGAATTTTGGATTTTGTTTACTCGCCGGGTAATTCGCAATGTTCTCTTCTCCTGTGTTCCTTGTTACAGGCTGCGAGCCTCGTTGATGCAGCCGCAGATGGGAGATCTGCCAGCTGATAGGATCACACAGTTGAGACCCTTTGATGGAGTGGCTACGGACGTGGGGGGATCATTCCTCATCCGAACGTCTAGCCTTCGCATCGCTCGGACCGGGCGTACCTGTGTGTATTCGTGTGTCTGTCCACCAAGGCCATCCACTTGGAATTAGAGTCCTCGTTGTCCACGGAGGCCTTCGTCGCTGCATTAGACCGATTAGTATCGTGTAGAGGTTTGCCTTCTTTAATTAGGTCAGACAACGGCACGAATTACAAGGTTACCGCAAATAACTTGAAAGATGTATAAATTTTTAGAAGATAATTGTATTAAGTTAAGTTATGGTTATTAAGTGAAGTCGGCCAAGACCCACCTCCGCAGCGTCATCGGGGATTTAGTCTTATTGAAAGATGTGAATTTAGAATTCTTTGTATTGGCAACGTGGTCGCATTATTAAGTTGATAGTTGGCGGGGATGAGACTCCTCCCGTCGTTGAGGTGTTGGTCGGAGGTTCGATTCTGCGACGAGCCTTGGCGACTCTCTTCCAGCTTCCGGTTGATTAGGCTAGCGGTCTGATAAGGATAACAGCCCGGATCAGGGGATTGTTCGCTTTAAAATGTATCGGAACGCACATTGTATGTGTCAAGATATTTGATTTTTATTGATATGGCAACACGAATTGTCGATTGGTGTCATAGACGTGTGTCCGGTTGTTTTGATGGCTTTTTTTCAGACAACAATAGTTGCAAAAGGTTATGTGTTTAGTATTTCAAGGAAATAAGTAGTTAAAATAGAGAAATAAACCAGTTGATCAGTGCGAATTGTGATCCGGGACGTGTACGCGAAAAGTTTCGTAAATCCGATAATAGTGGAAGGTGATGAGACAAGATTTTCATTACCACGTTTAGCAGAAATCGTGATACCTTTAACGGGTTGGGCTGGCCCAGGGCTAGAGGGTTGCGTTTAGGAATCT
Source organism: Ypsolopha scabrella (assembly GCA_910592155.1). Classification (NCBI taxonomy): domain Eukaryota; kingdom Metazoa; phylum Arthropoda; class Insecta; order Lepidoptera; family Ypsolophidae; genus Ypsolopha; species Ypsolopha scabrella. Next base: position 12,323,528 of record OU342989.1, on the reverse strand, counting down.
ACATCTGCAAACTGCTGGCTGGGCTGGTTGTCTGTGGGCTGAGGTCGACGACAGTCAACGTCAGAAGAAGGGAAACGCACACCCAGGGGACCTGTGCCTTCCTCTGAGCCAGGGCTGAGTCGTGACCCGGATCGAGCGCAGAGGACCCGTCCAGGACGAGAAAGTGAACTTTAATTTGAGTATTTGAACCCTTGTAACGGGATTTAGTATATAAGTCTACCTTGGTGTGAACACCCCTCTTTGGCAGGGTTTAGATTCTGTTTAATACAATGGGTCCAGCAAGCGAAGAACTAAATTGTACCTGTCGAGAGGGGGGTGCAGCATACAGAGTAGATAACAGATTTTGTTGGAAATTTCAGGTAAATAATGTTTGTGATAAACTAAGAGTATTGCTAAGCAAATTTAAAAGTTTAAGTTTCTGTACTCCCAGATCAATTCTTTACATGCTGTATCACGCTTTGGTTGATTCAGTTCTGTCTTATGGAATAGAATGCTACGGAATTACATTTAAAAGTAAAGTTCAAAGAATAAAAGAAATTCAAACAAGATTTTTGAAGCTTATGGTTGGTGAAAAAACCAAAACTGAACATAAAGAAAATTATGAATTGTTGTATGAATGCAAAATTCTTCCAGCACACAAAAAGTTTTTGTTTTTGATAGCAATAGAAGAATGTTGTAACAACGAATACAAAATAAAAATGAAACATGGACATCAAACTAGGTCACAAATAATTAATATAATTGGTAAATTAGTAGTTCCAAAAATTTCAAATTTTTATGGAAAACGTTGCAAAAATTGGCTTATTCCAAAATTATTCAATGCCATTCCACAAGACATAAAAGACTACAAAGGTACTAAAACTCAAATTAAGAAGAGGTTAAAAGATTTATTTTTGTTAAATCCACATATCAGTAGTACGAATTTATAAAAAGTATTTATTTTTAGTCTTGTAAATGTTTTCATTTAAGTACCTACTTTAATATTTGTTATACCGTGTCATACTGCGGTAACGCATACACGGCATTCGCTCGTCTTTTGTTACCCAACAACAACTCGAGCGAATGATACAAAATGTTAAAACTACCCTCTACGCGGTTTATCTTTTTTATTTAGGATTTAATAATCATAAGTGCTAGCATTAAGAGAGATTTATGTCTGCCGATAAACTGTTTTAACAGTTTGGCGGAATATTGTTATTGTACCTAATTACTTATGATGAATAAAGTTTTTAAAACATGAAAATGAAATGAAATGAGAGATGGCGTTAACACGACACGGGTCGAGGCCCTTGAACGTAGCCCTGAAGTGCGTTCAATAAAGAACCCTAGGCTGGGTAGGAACACTGGAGTTGCAACACTGAATCTTTGAACGGGTTTAGCCGAGTTGCTACACTCCAAGCGTCGTTTGACATATTCCAATAGAGTTTGTATTGAATTTTATCTGTAATTTTGACGTCCCTATACGAACCTTGCGAACTCTGCTCAGAGTTGATGTTGAAAAATTCGAGACCGGTGTAGCGACACTGCTATTTTTGAACGGTCAAGTTGCAACCCGTGTTGATTTTTGATTTGAACGGATTAGTTAGTGTAGCAAACCGGTTAAGAAACCCAACCCAGTGTGAGTTTTTGAACGACTATCTGTTTAGTCGTCCCTTAGATTTCGTTGCACGCGCATGTCACACCGCTCGCAGACGCCGCATTATTCACATACGCACAGGATTTCGCCCTCAGTCGTAATTTCATTGTTTTTATTCCACCACAGTAGTATATCCCAAGCACATCGCCGAAAGAAGTATTCGGCCGAAAAAAAAAAGAATATGAAGTATAAAGCCGTTGTTTTCAAAACATAAACATTTTATACGTTCATACCACTGTATACATAAATTTAAGAGTGAATGCATTTGTAGGCATACATCACGGTAAGGCAAGATGTCTTGTCTGATGTCTATGTCATTTATAATATGAAGTAGGACGGCATGTCGTGCAGGTGGGAGATGCACAACAACTCGTCTCTTTTTCGCTTCCGAAAATTAAGTCATGCCGTCCTACTTCCACGTGTGAATATTCGGGTGGATTCGGGAACGTTCGTGTTGAACGCTCGTTGAACGTCACCTGTGAAGTGAAGTTCTAATCCTGTATAGGTAACCTCTCTATAGAAAATAAAACCTCATTGGGACTATAGATAATCTGACTACCCAACCCAGCTATGTGCCCACAAACAATTCTTAAAGAATACAAATTAGAATGAGAACACCAGTGAGGCATAATTTGCGAAAACTGCAAAAGGAAAACAGAAGCAAGAAAAATAATTTAAATGCAAATATTGCGGAAACAATGCAAGAAATGGATTTTTTATGGAAGGCCACCTAAAAAGGCGACCTCAGTCAATGTAACCCTTCAAGTATTGGCTATTAATAGTATCGAAGTTGCAGATAAAGATTGCTGGTTCGTAGAAAATGGTGCGACAAGCCATGTAACGAATAGAGGTGACCTTTTCATAAGTTTAGTATTAACAGCAAATGGTCAAACCATAGAAGCATTAGGGATGGGAAATATCCATGCGGAAGCTGATATCTGTGGAAAACAAGGGCTAATTTTACTCAAAGATGTTTGGTACGTCCCAAATATAAAGATGAATATTTTTACTGTTCTTGCTGCACATGATCACACGTACAACAGTCTTTTCGAGTCAACAACAAACAAGTGAAAAGTAAAAAGTAGATGAAATCATTAAGTTACCTGGGACTGTACGGGCTTACTCGTACATTTGTATGTGTATGCCTAAATAATTCTGCTGCGCTTGCAACGCCCTACTTTATGTTTTATGTATATTATTAACTCACTTTAATAACGAAACAACTGCCTTACTGTAAACAACCAGAGAAAATAAAACACTGTTTTCCCTGGACTCTTCATCTTCCCTAAGTTCTATTAACTTTTATATATGGTGTGCAACAGAAACACCGTACATAGTGGGACCACCGGACCAGTGGTACTTCGAACTTAACTTCAGTGTTGTTTGTGATTTTCGTCTACTCAGAGAAGCGATTCGGTTTGACTGGCCTTCCACAAGTGGATCTCCCCAGTCAGATTGAGAAAGCGCATAGAGCGTAGGCGAGATTACAAGCACACTGATTCACCAGAACCACGGCATCTTGGATTTCCGGGCTGCTACAACAACTTCAACTAAACACCAACTTCGCCAAGTGACAATGCTTGCTTCAGGCGAAGAACAACCAACGACTTCACTTTGGTCCACGAACAACTAACTGAACAACAACTTCGTCGGGCGACACTGCTTGCTTCGGGCGAAGAACAACATTCGACCTAACTTTGGTCAACTAAATAACAAGACTCGGAGATCAACAAAAATCTTCTGGGTTAATCAACATAAACAATGACTACCAACGCAGAGGAATCTGATTGCTGGATGTTTAGTTGTTTACAGTAAGGCAGTTGTTTCGTTACTAAAGTGAGTTAATAATATACATAAAACGTAAAGTAGGGCGTTGCAAGCGCAGCGGAATTATTTAGGTATACACATACAAATGTACGAGTAAGCCTGTACAGGGACTAGGCAGAGAAATGGCGGTCTTTATAAACTAAAACTTAATTGCCTGTCGCCAAAACCAGAAGTTAACCTGGTAATGACTAATCCACTACAAGTTTATCATGAGAGGCTCGCTCACCAGAACAAGGGACACGTAAAACAGCTCATACAGAATGAGTTTGGAATAAAAGTAGAGGACACTCAAACAGATCTATGTGAAGGCTGTGTATATGGAAAGGCCCATAGACAAAAGTTCGGTATGAGGATTAGAGCAACTCTACCTGGAGAGCTAATTCATACTGACATATGCGGACCTTTTGCATATTCGATCAAGAAGTTTCGATATTTCCTCATGTTCAAACATGACTTTACTCATTATCGATACATATATTTTCTGAAACAGAAATCTGAAGCACCGACAAAACTGAAACAAATGCTAGCTGAAGTCAAAGTTGCTGGACATACTGTGAAAGAAATTCTGAGTGATAATGGAGGAGAATTCGACAATGAACAATTTCGAAAAATCTTGTGTGAGCATGGCATAAAACAGAGACTGACGATGTCCCACACTCACAAACAGGCTGGCTGCGTTGAAAGAGAAAATCGGACGGTAGAAGAAGCAGCACGAGCAATGATGCATGCTCATGAGGAGATACCTCAAGTTCTTTGGGCAGAACTCATAAACACTGCGGCGTACATCCTAAATCGTACTGGCCTGACACGTGCAGAAGGGAAATTACCCTATGAGTTATGGCACGGAAAGAAACCTGATATCAAGCATCTGAAAATCATTGGTTGCAAATGCTACGCCCATATTTCTAAATCAAACCGCAAAAAGCTAGACAAAAAAGCTCAAAAAGGAATATTGATTGGCTATGATGGAGATGAAGGCTACAGGATTTGCGATGAAGTCAATCACAACTTGATAAGATCCAGAGATCTAACGTTTGAAGAGACACCGTTACTAGGACACACTTTCAAGGATGACGTCCCTCATAATTCTCAACTATCAACCTCAACCAACAGAATACATCGATATGAGCTACCAGATCTCCAAGAAGAGACGTTATAAGAAATGACGATACAGCGGAATTGCTCTCAAGGGGTTGGGTCTTACAGGAGGACATCTGATTTTTATATAAATGATATTGTTGGGGTTTCTTTGGGTATTTATTGGACTTTATTTTTTTCGCGGCTGGCGTTGCATTTTTACCTTTTTTGTAGTAAAATTTTAAAATGTATCGAATTTCTTCAGTAGATTCACTCATCTTAACAGTAAGAAAAACAAATGAAAATCACACATTTTACCTAATTTGAATTTGGAATTATATTTTTTTAAATTTAAACTTATTAATAATACCAAAACCAGCCAGATACAAATGGTATAGCCAAAGAGATTTTATTATAAGTTCATACATACTATTTGCGAAAAGAGTTTTTCCCCAACCTATTAAATAATATTTTCAGAAGCCGACTCCATAGTTACAAACTTTTCTGTCATTTTTTCAACTTTAGGTATATATCGATCCGAATATCCGATCCCTGCGTTATGAGCTATGCCCCAATTAGCCAATAAGCTGTATTTAGATTAGTGTCTGAAGATGCTGGTAGGTATCTACTGTAGATTTTTGTACAGTGCTCAACACTAGCATAGATGCGAACGGCAATCCTTATTATATAAGGTCCTACAATTCAAAGTGAAAAAAAATAACAGGTGATAGAGTAACCATAAAAGACCACATTCCACCGAAAAAAAATTTGCGCGTGCTTTTTTTTACTTTTCCATAGAAAAGTCAGCTGGTTAAACTACTTTGGGGCCGTCCATATATTACGTCATTCTAAATTGGGGGGTGGGGTTGGTCTGCGGATGACGGTAAATGATAGATGGGGGGGGGGGCGTGTTTCGAAATTGACGTCATTCTTATTTATTTATTTATAGTTTATTTTTCACGTACAAAAAGATTATTTCTAAAAAGAAATTTCTTCCAGCACACCTAGTAAAATACTAGCTGCCCGCCCCGCTTCGCCCGTGGTACTTACATGTATTATACATATAAACCTTCTTTAAGAATCAGTCTATCTATTTAAAAAAACCGCATCAAAATCCGTTGCGTAGTTTTAAAGATCTAAGCATACATAGGGACAGACAGCGAAAGCGACTTTGTTTTATACTATGTATTGATAATAAACACAATACTTAAATAATAACTACAACATTACGTAATTAATAAAAGTACATATTAATACTATACTTATACTTAAATACATGTCTCATACAAAGGAAAGATAATGTTCTTGTGATATTTTGCAAGTATTTAATGGTATTAATTATTGAACTCATTATTTATTTATTTATTACAAGGTCAAGGCATGTCAAACTATAAATAACATCGTACCTATGAAAACCAAGTGTTTTAATCATATAATACCCTATTTTTCTCAAATCTGCAATGTTTTATTTTGTCAAACTAGTAATGACGTCAATTTTGGGAGAAGGGGGGGGGTCATTAAGAAATGACGATAGGGGGTCTTAAATCTGAAAAAATCGATGACGTAATTTATGGACGGCCCCTTTGTACTGGGAAGTGAAAAAATTATTTGAGTAAAAAATTTTTTCTTTGCCTGGAATTTGATCAGTGAACGATACATGATCTACCCTAGAATTATTTTCACTTATTATTGTAGGGCCTTATATAAGTTTAATTTTATATACTGAGCTTTGTTTTTGTATCGTAGTTTTTTAAAGGATAATCTGCAGGTTATAAGAGCAATAAATGAATAGTTTATCTTTAAAAAAAATATCTTTAGATACACAACGCATAGTTATATCGTATTTACATATTTGATTTGTACATAACTAGGTTAAGAAAGATAATAAATAAATCATAACACAATGTAGAATAAGTTAGGTAGTAGGGCCAATCTTATTGTATAACATTTGATTAAATTAGTTAGATACATTTACAACGCTCTACCAGTAAGAACTTGCATATTTATAGTTGCTGTGTCCTACTCTAATCTCTGTCACACATATGCCGAGAGCCTAGGTTTTATAGTTGTTGTATCCTACTCTAACCTCAGTCTTATACACTCGCACATATGGCGAGTAGTTACGTTTTAAAGTTGTTGTGTCCTGCTCTAATCTTTCTTCTCACTCCCACTTATGGTAAATTGTTGGGTGTTTTCTATCAACATATGTAAACGTATAATAGTTATGATATAGCAGTATAAATTCAATAAATCTCCCCTCACTTTGACCCCCGCAGACGATCAAATCGCTCTTCAATGCACTTAGGCAAGTTAGTCAGAATAGGAGAAAAGCAGTAATACCTATACAGTGCTTAGTAATACCTTTAACAGTGCAGTAACCAGTAGTAGTGAACAGTTCAGTAATACAGTAGTGACGATTTCGTAGCACGATGCCTACTATCGCACTTGGTTGACTTTCCAATATTTCCAAGAAATCAGTAGCACAATGCCAACATTTCGAAACCACTATACATTAGATCGCACTATGCCTATAATTGCTTATAGACAAACATTTTCCATAATAGTGTTTTCTAATCGCAGTATGCCTACTTTGGACATCATCAGTGCTTTTGATATGCATGTGGCCTACAATTTGTACAGTCAAAACGAAATTTACATACTGTAATAATAAATAATAACTATTGTACTAGTTAATAAAAGGTTGGTCTTAACAAATTAAAAAATAAAATCAATTAATTACATAAATGAAGTAACTAAATAAATTAATTAATTAAATGAAGGAAAAAATACTTGGTAGTAATACTTGTTGTATTAGTCAGAAATTAAAGAGGAATATTATCGATAGGTACCTGGGATGGAGTCTTCGAGACCTTGTAAAGCCAATTGAAGTTCATAAAAGGAGAAAGGACGGTTCATAAGAATAGAACTATTATCGGAATAAGAAGAAAGAGAAAAAGGTAGATGAGTAGACAGAGACAAGATCGGAGGGGAAGAAGGAGCCAGCTTCTCGGCGATGGCATCTAACTAAGAGTCAGTGTCATTGGAGGAAATGTTGTGAATATTTAGTGCCCCTCGAAATCTTTTAATATTTCGCCAGACTAAAGAAACTGGGGTTTTAGGAGATAGACTCTCACGAAATTTATTATAACCTTCTTTTTTCTTCAGTCTTTTTGTTTGTACAGCAGTTTGTTGATATGATAAGTAGTTGTTCATTTCCACCAGGGAGGAGAAAGTCTGCGACGAGAAGGGTTCTTGATAGGGATATGTTTTTTAGCAGAAGAAGTAAGAATCTCAACAAACTGGGAGTAGTTAGAAAGAAAGTGAGTGCTAGAAGTGGACGTAAGTGTTTCAATTTGCTTATGAACAAAAGAAAAAAAAAATTCCCAGTGCGCCTTATTAAGCCTGTTGTATTTTTGACTTCCTCTGGTCGTTTACGTTTTTGGATGCCCGTTTGTTTTGCTATTTAATTAGCAATAAGAATATTTATTTAAATAAGACACAAAGGGAGACGAAAATATCAATAAGATCACTTCGAAGGCATCAGTTTTGAGTGACCAAGATAAATAATGGCCATTGAAATTTTCCATTACAATGACAGGCACAGGTAGAGATGAAATAATAGAAAACGGTTCAGGCAGAACAGGTTGATTAGGATTTGAACTGATAAAGTTGACAAATTAAGGAATTTAATTGCAACAGCATTGACATATTGACTATGAGCAGGAAGATAAATTTTGGAAAAAGTCAACCACCGTTTGACTAAAATAGCCCAACCCGCCAACCCATCGTCTCTGTTGTCTCTAAGACAAGAAAAACCAGGGATTCTAAAGTGGGATCCAGGAACAACCAAGAAATTATTAGAGAATAGAGATATTAAAGGTACAAGATATTTTAGATAGATTTTAGATATCATAGTCAAACATAAACAATAAACACGAGAAAATTACTTATGTAAACTATATATTTGGTACTTACTTCACTTTTTATGGAATAACAGAAAATTATTTTGAACACAACGGTACCAAAATAGACATAATGCTATAGTTGGATCCAATTTTTCATAAAGTTGGCAAACTGCTATGTAACTGCGACTAAAATAAGAAAGTAGATATAGATATAGCAATATTTATGAGCGCGTACCTATGCTCGAGTGCAGTTAGTAGTGCAATAGTGCCCTATAGCTATAGGAGATTCTATGAGAGGAATTCATGCTAGATTCCAATTAGAATAGTGCAGTTTAATAGTGCATTCAGATATAGTGGTTCATAGTAAGCGATATCTCTGCAGTGGTCAAAGTGCAATAAGTTGGTATTTTTATATTCAATGTACAGTCCACTCTAAATTAACTTCAGTTCCGTGAACACTAACAACGATCCATCTCCGTATATGACTGAGATTGTGTCGGCTGTACATAATATATACAAATACAATATAAATAATTTATTGCAATTAAAATTAAAATTTAAGAATAAAGAAAGAATAGAGATCTTTTGTAAGAATAACTATATACTTACAAGGTTACCGCCTCTTGGATGACAAACATTTATGATGTTTTGGATAAATAGAAGGTTGGTCCACCAATTCGACATACAGCCTCTTACTTGATCTGCCATCTTATGCCATTGCGGGCCATCTCCAACATGATTCATGATTGAAGCTTGAGTCAGAACAGCAACACAGAGCGCTGGGTATACGCGGACTAATCGATTTAGTATGTGCAAGTGCAAGTTTCCTAAAAATGAGCCTGAAACAAAAAAATAAGCTAAGTCGTCATTTTCTTGATAGTCGCTCAAGGCTGCACCTGACCGTAGAACATGAACAAAGCCAGAATTTCGAGGGTTCTTTTGAAGAAAGTAGGACTTTATTAATATTGGAAAAAATATATTTAATTTATTGATCTTTTATCTGGGTGATCTACATATAAACAATGTACTCAGATTTATACTTTTGTCAGAAAAAAAATGTTCTTCACCCTCTTTTTTTGGTTTTCATACGTTCTTTTCAAGAACGCGGCTAAGAGATCAACTTGTTTTTTTTTTCATGAAATCGGTAGTACAAATATAAAGGTTAAATCCGATATTTTTTTTCCTACAAAATATTTCAGTATTAGCTACTAACCCTCCGATCTGCTGTTTCTCGCGTAATTATTAGTATAACGCGTCCTAAACAAATAGGTCGATTAGCTAACCAACAATAATCGCCTCTATCAAAAGCTAATAAAGTATTTGACATTGGCCTTTTTGTGTCGGACGGGTAATAACATTTTTTCCTAGCCTATGCCATACTCTTATGGAAGTTATTCAACACCTTTGGGATCATTAAGGCGTCTTACGTCCTTTCATTTTTTTAAACGCATTATACATATACATACGAGTGTAAGTCGGATTATGAGCTGTATTTTAAGTGGAAGCAGAGGTAGGTCATCTCAGCCATTTTCAGTCATAGTGAGTATTACTGCTCTGCTAGTGTAAAAGATTATTTAACTGATCGAAAACAATGCGTTAGAGTGGGTTTGCATACAAGTGAGTACTCGAACATTGGCTTTTGTATCCCCCAAGGGAGTGTACTTGGACCCACTCCCTTGTTAATCTATATTCACGACTTGCTTAATATGCAATTAGAAAATGCCAAAGTATTTCCATACGCTGACGATACTGCCATTGTCTTTACAGGCAAAACATGGCAGTCTATCCGTGAAGACACTGAAAAGGGACTTACACAGGTAGACCTTTGGCTAAAGCACAACCTCCTTACCTTAAACGCCTTAAAAACAAAGTATATATGCTACACTATGAATAAATCTACCCAGCCACCACCCCAATTCAAAATAAACGTCCATGAGTACAGTTGTGACGTAATAGATGACAACTGTTTTTGTCCTACTATTGATAAAACCTCTTCAATTAAATATCTTGGCATTCATATGGACCAACATTTATCTTGGCACTCACATCTAGAGGCAATCACCAGTAGGATTCGAAAACTAATCTGGATCTTTATAAAACTTACTTAATTCAATATATACAGCACTAGCGCAGTCTATACTTATCTATTGTATTCCCATTTGGGGAGGTGCTACTAAAGTAAAATTCCTAGAAGTGGAACGATCTCAGAGAGCCCTTCTAAAGATAGCATATTTTAAACCACGATTATATCCCACTCACAAACTGTACCTAGATTGTGGTCTGTTTACAGTACGTAAGCTTTATATCCTGTTTGCAATTCTAAAAAGACATAAAAATGTAAAAACCGTAACCCCTTACCCGTCCTGTTTGTTAAAACGTAGAAAACACGCTATCGCAGTGGCTAAAAGTGTTAAGACTACATTTGCACATCGACAATATAAAACGCAAGCAACTTATTTTTACAATCTAATCAATAGAAGATTGTATATCGACAGGTTAACAAATTATGAATCCAAAAAACGCATAACTAATTGGCTCAAAACGTTAAATTACGATGAAACCGAAGATCTATTTAAGATAGAAAAATAATATATAATTATCGCTTAAAAGTATCGTTGCCTACAAAAGTGTTATACTAACAAAATTATTATTCTGTTTGAATTAAGTAAAAACCAACTTGCTAGTGGCTCTTATTTCATTGCTTTTAGGTTCATAAAGCAAGTTATAATACACGCGTGCTTTTTACTTTACATTACTGCACGGATGCTTTTTATCTTTAGTTAGCAATTTTTTTAAAGCTCGGCAATATGTCCTTTAAAATAGTTAACACTAAATAGTGGTATAATTACATGGGTGCTGGAACTTGGGTATAAATGATAAGTTTTGTTCTATAGTCAAAAACAATCGTATATTTCAATATTATTCATTAACGTTACGTGTAATCAGAAATTTTAATTTCACAATTAGTTTGCGGTACTTATCATAATGAAAAGAGTAATTAACCTTTACTAATTGCTGTCAGTAAAATGTTTACTTTTTTCGACAACCAAAAAGATGAATAATAAATTATTGTCATAAAATCACATATTTTGATATCATTCCATATAATGGCATAGAAATTTAACCATTTCAAGCAGAATGAGTGCCTTGATTAAACTAACACATTAATTAATTAATGTACTTTAAAGCACTTTTTGTGTCGACGGTACACTATCATAATAATACCAAAAATAAAAAAAGAATATATAATCAAATTTATCGGGGTGCTCAAGGATCGGGGCCCTGAAGGACGGGTGCCTCAAGGATCGGGGCCCTGAAGGACGGGTGCCTCAAGGATCGGGGCCCTGAAGGACGGGTGCCTCAAGGATCGGGGCCCTGAAGGACGGGTGCCTCAAAGATCGGGGCCCTGAAGGACGGGTGCCTCAAGGATCGGGTGCCTCAAGGAATAACCCCTCGTTATGTCGCAATGTGCTGAGGTACATAAACTATCTGTGTAGGTACTGAATAGCACCCTTTAGGTACATACATTTTATAGTAACTATAATTGATTTGAGTCAGTCAGTTGGTCAGTCAGTCAGTCGGTCGGTCGGTTGGTCGATTGGTCCATCTTTCAGTCAGTGATAAAAAGAGTGAATTTTTTAATATCAATATCTCAAGCACTCTTAAAGATTCATTGTTAAAATTTTGGATTTTAAGTCATCAAGAAACAAATACCTTGCACCCAAAATTGCAAATTTCTAGGTCAATTTACTGGCTGAATAATTTACGTTTAATTTATTTTTATATTTTTTTTTAATCATATATGTATTTTTCATTATGTGTGCACATATGACTATGCATTTTTTTACTAAAATGTCCATAGCACCTATGTTTTGATGCTAGAAATCTCTTTCAGAGATAAGCTCGCCTGTAGCACATTTAATTTAAGACTACTTATATATATTAATAATAATATATAATAACTGTGTGCAATGAAGAATATGAATATGGATAAAATTATCACTAACACCCAAAAACCTTTTCCTGTGTGTGAAAGAAGATGATGAGCTCTTGTGGCCAAGTGGAAAAGAGCTGGTCTGCTAACCCAGAGGTTGTGAGTCATACATCTTTGTTTGTTTTGCTTGCTTCAGAAAGCACGTTATACTGTTTGCCCATTTGTGCCCGAAGTCTGACAGGGCTCACCACCCATCACGTCTGTGATGTAATAACCGTTGCTGAAAAGCAGGTGTACCATGGAACTGTGTCTTGCATTTCACAGGTCATACCTGGGAGTACGTCTGGCAACCCCGGGGGTTCATGTCGTGACGATATTATGTATGTGTGTGATTATGAGTGGGACAAGGGAACACAATACTCACGTTTTTTGTATTTGCATACAGTAGAGTAGACGTTGAACATTCCACCGAGCAATAAGAAAGTATCAACACCATACATAAACAGAGGTAGTAAGGGCATCCCCTCGGAGATATTATGTATCTGTGTGATTATGAGTGGGACAAGAGAACACAATACTCACGTTTTTTGTATTTGCATACAGTAGAGTAGACGTTGAACATTCCACCGAGCAATAAGAAAGTATCAACACCATACATAAACAGAGGTAGTAAGGGCATCCCCTCGGAGATATTATGTATCTGTGTGATTATGAGTGGGACAAGGGAACACAATACTCACGTTTTTTGTATTTGCATACAGTAGAGTAGACGTTGAACATTCCACCGAGCAATAAGAAAGTATCAACACCATACATAAACAGAGGTAGTAATAGGGCATCCCCTCGGAGATATTATGTATCTGTGTGATTATGAGTGGGACAAGAGAACACAATACTCACGTTTTTTGTATTTGCATACAGTAGAGTAGACGTTGAACATTCCACCGAGCAATAAGAAAGTATCAACACCATACATAAACAGAGGTAGTAAGGGCATCCCCTCGGAGATATTATGTATCTGTGTGATTATGAGTGGGACAAGGGAACACAATACTCACGTTTTTTGTATTTGCATACAGTAGAGTAGACGTTGAACATTCCACCGAGCAATAAGAAAGTATCAACACCATACATAAACAGAGGTAGTAAGGGCATCCCCTCGGAGATATTATGTATCTGTGTGATTATGAGTGGGACAAGGGAACACAATACTCACGTTTTTTGTATTTGCATACAGTAGAGTAGACGTTGAACATTCCACCGAGCAATAAGAAAGTATCAACACCATACATAAACAGAGGTAGTAAGGGCATCCCCTCGGAGATATTATGTATCTGTGTGATTATGAGTGGGACAAGGGAACACAATACTCACGTTTTTTGTATTTGCATACAGTAGAGTAGACGTTGAACATTCCACCGAGCAATAAGAAAGTATCAACACCATAAATAAACGGAGGTAGTAAATAATAAGTTACCAAATCGAAAACTTTCTGAAAAAAAAACAAAAACAGGTATTATAAAATATAAAACAATGAAATTTTAATTATTTGAAAACATGCAAGAGCCATATAACATATAACTAAACTTATACCAGGAAACACCATATTTATTATGTTTGTACAAATGAAAGTAAGAGAAAACGACTATTGTATTAGTTATAACCCGGTTTTCTCATAAGTGTTAAACTGTACAGAGAAAACCAGTCTCTTTGTTGTTTCAGGTACATGAAGCCCATGATTTTATTATCTTGAAATTAAATTAAAATAAACGAACACAATAAGTTAATTACACATTAATAAGGGCCTATATATGTAATATGTATTAATAAATGAATAAATAAATACACTAATGTATATTTATATACACATAACTAAAACTTTCTCTAGGAGAAAGTCACCCCCCGCTTTCTATAAAAAAAAAAAATTTTTTATTTTGTCTAAGAAATTTAGTCTTATTTTAGAAAAATGAAACCGCATTAGAATCTGACAACGACTTCCGGAGATACAGCCAAAAACAAAATTAGCGGGAGAAATTTGCGATTATTTGCGAAATTTCAAAAAATCGCAATAATAATAATAATAATAAAGTCATTTATTTCAGGCAAAAAACCCATACAAAAGAAATAATTAAATCGTACACTTCTACATATTAACAAATTTATATTATAATTCCATCCATCCATCAGCCTGTTTCGTCCACTGCTGGACATAGGCCTTTCCAGGAGTTCACCACTCTTGGCGGTCCTCCTGGAAGAAATGCCCATACTCACACACGCTGGGCAGGCGGGTTGGTGAGCGCGGTGCCGAAACCCTTGCACCAGTGACGCCGCTGCCCGTCACCAGTCTAATTTATATAAGGCCCGGCAATTGGGGATGGATATACCGCCATCCATCGGTCTCAGGCAATGGTGGGCCGCCTGGTTTTGCCTGAGAGCTGTTCTCTTACTCTCCCCCGAATAACTTCGGGAGGTTTTCCGAGTAAGATGGTGGTACCTCCACAGTCGAGCCCGGCATTAGCTCTACCACCTTTAAGATATTAAGAATAATTATAAATAAACAACACCGATATCATTTACGGTTGATGTCGCAATATTTCTACAGGTTTAACCTGTCTCATAGGTGGTAAAGCTGATGCCGAGCTCGATTGTGGAGGTACCACCATCTTACTCGCAAATCCTCCCGAAGTTATTCGGGGGAGAGTAAGAGAACAGCTCTCAGGCAAAACTAGGCGGCCCACCATTGTCTGGGACCGATGGATGGAGGTAGGTATAGGTAGGTATATCCTTCCCAAATTGCCGGGCCTTATATAAAACAGGCTGGTGACGGGCAGCGGCATCACTGGTGCAATTTGAGCACCGCGCTCACCAACCCGCCTGTCCAGCGTGTGTGAGTATGGGCATTTCTTCCGGGAAGACCGCCAAAAGTGGCAAAACCTTGGAAAGGCCTATGTCCAGTGGTGGACGAAACAGGTTGATGGATAATCTTTTTATAACCGAGTTCTATCGTCTATATACTGGTCACATAAGGAGGTATAGAAAAGCAAATTGCCGGTACGTCTGAAGAAAAAGCTTGTGTAGCACATTATTTAAAATATAACTATGTTTATGTATGATAATATCATCATATCAATTACCAATTGAATTATAAAAAGAAACACTAATAGATTATAAGAATTTTAAATAAGTTAAATACAAAATAATAAAATGAATATTAGTTTTAAGCATTGAAGATTTAAGCAATGCAATGTAATTCATTTGTATTTTTGGGAAAGAAAGCATATTATTATCATTATTAATAAATTATACACAAATTCTTGTACATTTTATTCCACATCTATTTTTTTTTATTCTTATTAGGCTACCGGCTTCGTATTACACATCATCGGGCCAACAAATAATTAATTTAATAACTATTTAAAACTACAGAAAGAAAACATTTTAGCAAGCAAATATTTCCACCTAGAACCATCAATCGAAGCCATCCAGTATTATAATTGTTAATTTCAAACATACACATTTTTATCTTAGCACCCGATAAAATATAATTATTTTAATAAAAAATATATAAGATTGAATAGTAATAGTCAGCGATACTCAAAACATAGGTAGTACTCGTATAGAACGAAACCTTTTCTACGAGGACTATGCAAAATTCTCGAAATAATTGTTCGCCTTTTCATAGTAACCAGACGACTGATATGGTCAATTTGTATGAGAGAAAGTCAAAAAAAAGTTGAGAATTTCGCTTAGCTCCGATAGAAAAAGTTGTTCATATATACCAGTACTACCTATATTTTGAGTTTCGCTGACTATTATTATTTAACGTTGCATATAATAATAATATATACTCGAAATATATCTTGCTAATTCATTTATGTGCATATTTTAACTAGAGTTATTATATAATATATTAAAATTTATAAAGAAAAGCTGAAAGGTAAAATAAAACATTTTATAATAATAATAAAGACAGTCATACCGTTATTCCGTAACAATGATACCACAAAATCGTTGCCATAGCTATAGCTCTGATTCCATCCACGCACTGTACAGTATTCCTCGATGAATCAACAACTTTCATCACTTGGTGTATGTTTTTATGAACAGCGAAACACCGAACCATTGACAACATTTTTGAAGAAACTAAAAAAATCGGATGACACTATGAATGATACGTGGGCCCAAAATGTTTACTGTTCAAGAACTACGGATTCTTTAAATAAATTATTAGATATCCCATTCATTTTCAAAAATACTTTTGTTTTTTATTGATGTCACTTTGCTGTCTGTCCGTCTGTTCATCCGTATGTCATGGGTCTATAGCTCGTAGATGGAATGAGGTACACAGATCTGAAATTTGGATACTTCGTGAAGAATTTTTGAAGCGAAGAAAATTGAAAAGTCTGATTAAGGCGACTCTATTCGCCCGAACTCTCATACTAGCGCAGTTCGCTGATCATATCCTTGTTTATAGGTACTTGCTTATTTTTTTTTTCAACATATCCCGTACAATGTCCTTGACGTGATACTAAAACATTTATCAAAATCAAATACATACAAAAGTTACAAGCGTATAAAAGTCCTAGATTAAACACATATTTTGGTGAATGTTTATGTACTATAATGTCCTAGAAGCGATACAAGAAATCAAATAATTTTAGTTTCACAGCATAGTATATTTTATACCATTCAAAAATATTTTTATTTCCGAAGTTGAATGGTAGAATGAATTAGCAAGCATAGCAACCCTGTGCGCGACTGACATCAAGCCGCCGACTACGGGCTTCCTAAGCGACTAGATTAAAAGTATATTATATTTTACAATCTTCAAAAATAAGAAAATGGGGTCAGTTTTAGACGATTTTTGTTAATACCTAGTTCAATAGCACAGCTAACCTAGTTGGAAATCTGGAATTTCTGTACTTAAATTATGTGCCATATACTGTATTTAAGTAACAAATACTGAAAATGCAGATTTATGATGTAGTTTTAGAGTTATACGTAGCCGAATGCTCGACCAACTTAACTTTGCAGTTCGGTTATTTGAATGGTACGGAATGGTACCTTTAGGCCGCGAGTTTTACTTGCATTTGACCGTTTTTTATTCATTATTGTGAATAATCCCTACGGATTCGTGAACCCTGTCAAATTACAAGTAACTAACTAATGAATAAAAATGTATAACACTATCAGCCCTTGTGCTACAGTAACACTTACATTTACTTAACATAGAGTTCGATACCACATTAAAATATAAAGAAATAAGGAATAAATCGCTACCTTCTAATTATTTTCTCAGCCGTTTGAATTTTGTATAATCCGTTACAAGTCAAGGTAATCGTACTGACATTGCAACACTGTTGAGATCAGATGAATAATTCATCCAAGTCACCAATCCTACCATGCAGGGGGTGGTAATTATGGCGATATATCTTTTTAGGAGACACGCATGTCAAGCAATATGTCAAAAAAACGAAAAAAAAAACAACCTTAAGAATCTAAATTTAAAATAGTTTTTCTTGAAACGAAATTTTCGACTTTGTTGAAATGTTGCATAAAATAAAACAAATTACAAATAACTTTATATCGGGTTTTACATACCAGAATTGTCGACATTCTTGATATCATACACAGTTCCAGTGATTGCAAATAATATAAAACAACCAATGACAATTCTGGAAAAAAAAATACGTGTGAGTTTACCAGTGCTACAGGAAATCTGCTGATGTCGTGCTGTTCCTTCACGGAAATTTCGAAGAATATGTATAATTCTATTCGAAAATTACTTGCTTCATATTATTTATAAAACACATCACATTTCTCCATATGTATTATATAAAATCTATGGAGAAAGAGTGAGATGGCGTCAAAACGCCAAATTCGCGGAATAAATATTGCAATTATATTCCTTGGATTGTTACAATGATCGACGTTTCTAAAGTAAGAGTTTGGATGTTCAGAAACGTCAATCTTTCAAACTGTTTTGCGATAGCAAAAACTTAACATCATAGAACGCAAATGGAAAAATCAAAATAAATTTGCATTTTGTTTGATATCGTTTACTTTAATTCAAAACTGATCAGTAAAATTGCCACAATATAATGGTGTACTTCATAGGTATGTAAAATTTCACATTGCTGGGTACACGATAATATTAGATACATGGTTACATTTTTGTGTTGAGAAGGCTTAAACTGATATTTAAAATGAAATTATATGTACTGTGAATCTAACTACAGCCGTTTCTTAACATATATTACACTACTTTGCAAAAAAACGGGCGGTTTTGAGTTTTCTGCATTATTGGTAATAATTTAACCGTTACTGGCACTCAATCTCAATCAAGTCTGGGTATGAAAAAAAGTTTATTCCGAATTTGAAACTTTTGTTTTTAAAAATAATATTTCCTTTTTCAGTTTGTTACTTTTTACTTACTTTTCGCAGGTTTGCTGTTAAAAGGTTATCGGTCAACTAAAACTAACTTTTCGTTATTTTTAGAAGTGTCATTTATATTTTATTTATTTATATTCTTTATTGGGAAAACCAATAGTTAGTAAGCTAATTTTAACAACACACATTGAACTTAAATAACTGCTAAACTTCTAACTTATTAAGGTAATCACAGCATGCATTTTATATAAGTGACGTATAACATGTAAGTATTTATACACATAATATATGTGTGATATTATTTTAAATTCTTAATAACCAAAATTACATTAATAATTTACATATTTTAAATTTTATCTGAATATCTAACTACTAAAATTAACAAATATCATTTAACTTTAGATAGAGCTTTTCTACACAATAATTTAAAATAACTTAAACTATCTGCATTAATATCACAATTTTCTGTTTATGATATTGTACAAAAAGGACAAGTCACTCAGTTAGGCCACTAATATTGAAATAACTCAATCTTTGCTCGTACGAGACTAGATTTTTCCCAACACCGCAGCTATAAGTGAGATGCCAAAAGAATCTCTTCTGAAGACGCTCAATCCACAGCTTGTATTTCATGTAAAGAGGAGACCACGCCACAGAGCAGTGGCTGCGAACTAGAGCATTATACAACAGTATTTTTGTTGTATAACATTTAAGGACTTCGCATTTCTCAATCTAGCTGATTTTGAAATAATGTGATCGAACTGTGTAAAGAAAGTTAATTTAGTGTCCAAGTAGATACCAAGATCCTTGATGTTGTCAACTCCTTTAGGTCTGTACCACTGATATTATATTTGGACTCAATAATGTGCCTATTACGCGTAAACTTTATTTTTGCATTTATTACCATTCAAACACTCTGTTCAGACCTCCCTGTAGCTGTTCAACGTCAGCACCAGATTTGATTGTTTCAATTAATTTTAAGTCATCGGCAAATAAATAAACCTTACTGCTGCTTGTGTACTCTACAATGTCATTAATAAAAACGTTGAAAAGCCACGGGCCCAGATGCGAGCCTTGGGAGACGCCCGATATCGAATCATATGAACGCGATGAGTACCCATTAACCACTAAAAACGGTGAACGGTTACAGAGGTAGGATTCAAATCATTTCAATAACAATCCAGATACGCCATAGCTGGATATTTTACATAGGATTTTTCCATGAGAAGCCTTGTCGAATGCTTTTGAGAAATCAGTGTAAATAGCGGCAACTTGTGATTTACCATCAATTTCCTTACTCAAATCGTCAACGTACGATACTAAGTTTGTGCTAGTAGACCTATCCTTGACAAAACCGTGTTGGTGGGGTGTTAATAGCTGTTTGAAATAAGGGTCAAGTGTTGGACGTAATAGTTTTTCGAATACCTTTGCCTAAATCGACAATACTGAGACTGGCCTGTAGTTAGGAGTTAAATCTGTGGGTCCATCTTTATGAATCGGTACCACTTTAGCTTCCTTCCATACCGACGGAAAGACTACCGCAGCTAAGGATTTGTTAAATATTACATAAAGCGGCACAGACAATATCACTGCACTAATAATAATCTTATTCAAAATTGTAATTCATAATTAGCATATTTTAATACTGTATGATTCCTCGAAAGGCTTAAAATTAATTAATATGTAAACTTACTTTGTTAAAGGTAATAGACAATATGAGACGGGTTGACTAAGATATATTTTTTTTCTCGTGACTAATTCCTGCAGTCTTATATTTTTTTATGCCTTTACTTGAGTATTGATATGATTTTGTATCATATGTTTTATTTTGAAAAAAGGAATGTTTGCTAAGTTTCTTGCCCTTCTTCTTAGCAATACTAATCGAATGGTGCGGATGGTTAGGCATTATATATATATAATATTTTTATTCCTATATTTCTCTATTTTATGCAGGTGTATAACTTTATTACATTTTAGTAGCCCAACCTTAATATTTTTTGTATGTATTTCCCTTTGTTATTTATGAACTTATTTCTTCATTGCATTATGTATATATAATATTTTTATTCCTAGATTCCTCTATTTTATGCAGGTGTGTATTTTATTTCCCGTATTATTATATATTTTTTTATATTCTAAAGGTATATTATGTTGTTATAATTAATTTTGACTTGTAGAAAGTATACTTTAAGTATCTATTTTGCAAAAATAAATATTTTGATTTGATTTGATTTGCACAGTTCACAATGAAAACGGGTGGAGCAGGAAGTCTTTTTAGGCATTCAAATATTTCATTTTGTGAGATATAGATATAGGTTAAAACATTGTTACTAGAATTTATGGGTTCCTGAAGCACTGATGCCGATGAATTAGAAGATGATACTTTAAACACATTTAAAATTAAACTAAAAGCTTACTACTATAATGAACTACACCCTGACTCATCTAATATCGATTCATATTGTATCTCATCCAAAATTATCATTCATTTATTATGTCTGTGTATATTTATGTATTTATATGAGTAAGTTTATTCTATATAATTTCTTTTGTGTATGTTCATGTATCAGTTTATTATAGCGGTAGGAATCACTTATTAATAAGTCTATGTTATCTACTCACGTATTTTCATCATTCTCTCTTTTTTCGTTTGCACGCTCCCTTTTTATGTTTTATTCCTTATCTACTATTTCACCCAAAGGTTGCCTGGAAGATATTTCTGTTAGCAATAAGTGCCGCCTTTGTACTCTATGAAATATTTTTAATATCCTTCTTCATGTTTTTGTGTAAATGTACATTAGGTGTAAAAAAAATGGTCGTGAACCAGCAGACTTGAAATTGGAGGCAAAGAGTGTAGATATGTCAGTGCCATTACATGCAGAAATGCCGTCAGATGACATAGTAGATGGATGTGAATGAGAGTTATTTCCTTCATTAAAATTAGAGTGAGTTGACATCATAAATATTTAAAAAACGGATTGGACTCACTTTTTTATCTGTGCAAGGAGGCACAGGTCGAGCTTTCGATGAGATTATGACTCATCATCATCAGGACTCTTCGGGAGTACTTTTGCCCACGGCGGTCAGTCGAGTAATAAGCTTCCTCCCCTCTCTCGTTGCCGCTCGTCTTTCCGCTCTTCGGCTGCGTTCGGAGGTTTCCGGTATCGAAACCAGACTCGACCGGACATTTGATAAAGTTTTCACTACTGATGATGATGATGATGATGAGTCATAATCTCATCGAAAGCTCGACCTGTGCCTCCTTGCACAGATAAAAAAAAGAGTCCAATCCGTTTTTTAAATATTTTTGAGAGTTATTTCGCTTACTTTTGACAAAGGACCAGAAGTATTTCGGATTATCTGCTATGTGTTGTTATATTCTATGGATGTATTCCTTGTAGCAACGCTTAGTGAGTCTTTCGCATCTTTTTTTAAGAATGTGTAGCGCAATTTCATCAAAGGGATTATTGTAAATTTTATGTGTAGCGTGAACCTTCTTCTTCTCCTTTAATAATCGAATTAAATCTTTGGAAAACCATAGAAGAAAACGTCTCTCAATAGTTTTGGTAAGTAGAACATGGCTTTGTATCACCATCCTAATAGCATCATAAAAACGCTAACCATTTCATCAATACTATGGCAGTCAGTAAAAAGGGACAACCAGTCAATAACAGGGGTTAATGTTTTCATAATCAGCCCTGAAAAAATTTAAACTTGAAGAGGAGTTATAATCGAGGCACTTATTAATGGATAAGGTTAAAGAAATATCTAGAGGTGGGTCATAATTATAAAGTTTACTTAGATAGTCCTGGCATCTATTTAAAACAACTAAGTTTGTATCCTGGCAAAAAAACAAATTCAACACTCTATTTTGATTGTTTCTAATGCTATTGTGTTGATATAAATTGTGCAAGGAAGCAAAGTCAATTAACAACTCTGCACAAGAGGAACCATTATGTTTCGGCTGAGTAGGAACGACATTATCAATGGCCATGCATGGCCATTCTATTCACCTAAGATTAAAGTCACCGACAATATAGCTGCTTAGTGAACTATCCCAAACCTTATTACATTGTCGATAAATTTTTTGAGTGTTTCACGCCTCAGTGGCGATGGTAAGTACACAGCACAGGAAGCCAACTTAGAGACTTGCTTATCATTAGCAACATCTACTCCAACCCAAAAGTCCTCACATTTACTCTCAAATCTATTTAACTTATGAGTTAAATACTTTGAAACAGCAATTAAGACATCTCCACCAGTTTCACTTAATATGTTTTTATTTTTCCTTTTTAATTGGCTGTTATCAAGTGATAATGCATTTGCTTTCACATTAAAATAGTCTCTATCCCTCAAAAAACTATGTAACGGTCTTCAAAGAGTTCAGAATCTAGAATACTGTTGAGAAGCCATCTTTCTTTAATAAGTATAACATCATAGTCAGATTTTACAACGTTACAGTAAAAATCATGTGTTTTTGTGCGTAAACCTCTAACATTTTGATAATATATCGTTAGACTTAGGCCGGTAACGGTTGGCAATGCCAAATAATACAAATTTAACTTATTCTTAACTAACAGATTATAGTTTGTTAATAGTGTTCATGTTTTTAATATGTATGAACTCTGAAGATTCAGTCTTGCACATGAAAACTTTACCTTGCTTGACCCACACGAATCGGTAGTCCTTCTCTTTTTAAGCTTTTCAAGCAGCGGCATGCAAAGTTTTGTTAGCGGGAGATAAATGTTCAACTACGTAGATAGGGATCTTGTCTCCTGCTAAGCCGATGTGACCAGAGTGTAGCTTCTCTGATGCATTTGCTTTATTTAACTTTATAGCTTGAGTCATAAAAGTATCTCTGATTCGTGGAGTGGCAAATTTGACCATCACTGATTTGGGACGGCTTGAGTTAGTGTTTGTTTTAGCTGTACGTGTGCAGTGATGAATATCAGCTTTTTGTAAGTTGTGTTCAATCACTTTACTGAGCTGCAGAATGGTGCACATTATGTTCTCATTCTTATGTTCAGGTATACATTGCAGCTCTACAATATTGGATCTGGTGTGCTGTTCCATATTTTCCAGTCTAACTGTCAAACCCTGTACAAATTCTCTTAGCTGCTGGTTCTTTTTCTTCAAATCAATTACTTCATGAAATCTCTTGTTGCTTGCTTGCATTATGTCGTAACACAGATTAATGAACTCAACAGATTTTTCTAGTTTAATAATATTTATCTTGGATTGTTCCTCATTAATCAAGTGGCGCATGATTTTTCTATAGTTATCAGTCAGTTTATTTTCTAATTTTTCAAACTCCTCCGTAAACAACTCCTTCAAATCATCTCTTGGAAAGGTTTTTGTTGAATCTTTTGCATTATTGCGCATCGTTACATTGCTGCAGTCTAAATGCTTGAATTTAGCGTCAGTTTTCCCTATTGGAGTGTTTGCTCCGCTAGCTTTGGGTGTCATTCGTATGCAATCAGGACATTTCCACGATTGTTTGTTTTCTTCAATGTATTTTATTGAAGCGCTATTTCCAATACATAATTTGTGGAAGGGATGAGCACATAATGAACACAAAAAGTACTCTTTATCCATAATTTGCCTCGGACACCCAAATCAATTCATCTTGCAGGTATTTGAACGCACCTTCCTGATCGCTAAATCCAATAATTTCGCAGCGCTGAAAGCGCTAGTTGAGGTCAGCAGCGGTGATGCTGATAATTTTGATCGTATTAAGTACTAAAACACACTTAATCCGAATTGGTTTGAGCAAAAATTATATTTATGTAGTAAACTATCCTCTATACTTTTAAAAATACACACTGTTAACCATCAAAAACAGCTTGAAACAGGAATATTAATTAATGCTCTAAAGAAGAATAGGTACCCAATGTTGACACTTCAACAGATGTTGCCTTATTTGTCGCCAACGACCTTTAACTATAGCTGTCGCATAATCCTGCCTTATTGTGACTTAAAACATATATATTTGTGTCTACTGTAATGAAAGAAAAAGCAATAAGAGCTAAGAACCTGAACTCAATACCAAGGGACAGGTTCCGTTCAGAGAAAATGGTTGCACACAACCACGAGACGACCGCTTTTTAGTGACTTAGGCGCTGAGGAACCGTAAATGCAGTTACATAGACCTCAAAAGAAATCTTGAATAGGTACGAGGAGTACAAGTTAGCCTACGGACTGTAAGGAGGAGGTTTTAAGTAGCTGATATACGCAGTCAACGACCAGTGCGGGCCCCCAAGTTACTCCGTGAGCACTGGGTTGCTCGATTGAAGTTCGCTAGAAATTGCCTATTTAGGACACTAGTGTAATGAAATACTCACAAAGATACGATAAATCACTATTTATTTTTCACTTTCACGGTATCACAATAATATACCACACTTATCACAAACTAATCACTTATTATAAACCAAACTGGAAGATTAACCCCGTATTCTACCGAAAACTCTGGCAGAGTAACGCCTTATGCAAGCTTATGATACAGAATGCCCAATTCACCGCCAGACAGCCATTTTTATAAGACTCCCGTCACTATTCCTTGCACAGGGTTTTAAGGTACCTACTATCAAGTATCGAGAAAATACTTTTAAATTATAAATATCTTAAGAATCACGTATAACCATTTGCAAATCCGTACGTTATTAATAAAAACTAATCCAAATAGTCAAAATCACGACACTAGGTAACTGTAATAGCGTACTCTTCTCCAATGAGGCTCAAATTTGTCTGCATGGTGAGGATCGACGTCGGCAAGTGTTACGAAGACCAGGGGAACGCTTTGCCGAAGTATGTTTTATGCTTCCTATACACGTAGACGGATGCATCAGCGGATGGATCTGCAGATGTATCCGCGGATGGATACGCGAGCCGTCCATACGTTTGTGGGTTAATCAGTCGAGTTGATTCTCGAAAGACACAAGACGTATCAATAAGTGGATGTTAAGACAGTAACGGCCACTACTTTTTATTTATTTAGCTCCTATAGTAAAAAAATTGTAAAAACAGAAAGTGGAGGATGCAATACATAATATAGGCCACATTTAATAAATATGTATATATATTTAGTATGATATTTATTTAAATAAAGAGCAAAAATATGCGTGCGCCCTCGTTCACAATTCGCACAATACTGATGCGTCCGCAGACATTTGGATGGTCGCCTTGCGCCTGCGCTGAAATCCTTTGATCCGTGCCCCAAAAACCAACAACAAACGGATTGATGGCGGACGCATCTGCAGACGTTAAATACCTACCACAGACGATCGAATACCCCCGTCTACACGTTGGCGAACGCATCCGCAGATGGCATCTGCTGATGCATCTGTCTTTTAGAGGAGGCTTTAAAGAAATCGCCCATTATGGTGGAGGTTTGGGCGGGCGTAACTTCCAGCTATCATACCGAGATAATACCTACTCATTGAAAACGGCTCACTAAATGCGCAAAGGTACGAGGAGGGATCAAAAAGTACTAAGAATTAGCAGTGCATAACGATAAAAATACGCATAAACAACAAAATATTTTATGTTAATAGCAACTTTAACGCCTGAACAAAAAGGCTCAAATTTAAACGATAACGCATTCCAGAGAGTACTTTTTGAAACTATAAGCGGCAACAAGGTACAGATATGATACAGGCTGTAACGATTTAAGATTTTTACATATTTTTTAAGCATGCTACTTAGAAAATCAGTATTTAAGTTTAAAAAAGTTAATTTTTCTCTTTGAAACTTTAATTTAA
This sequence comes from Ypsolopha scabrella, assembly GCA_910592155.1. Taxonomy (NCBI): domain Eukaryota; kingdom Metazoa; phylum Arthropoda; class Insecta; order Lepidoptera; family Ypsolophidae; genus Ypsolopha; species Ypsolopha scabrella. Next base: position 12,296,999 of record OU342989.1, on the reverse strand, counting down.
CACACATTTGTTGTTTATTAAATAACTATGTTTAGTTAAGCCTTTGCAAAGGCCTTTGAACAATTCTTTACTAACATTCCTTCCTTGACAACTAAAGGCTTAAATTCAAGTCCAAGACTTGCACAGGATCTTTTGGGTGATCACGTGCCTCAGTGCCATTCTGTATTTGCTTTTAAGCATATTAATTCACAAACTGTCATTAAAGCATTTAAATCTCTTAATTTAAAAAAAACTTGGACTTATGGGGCCTATCTGTTAAAGTTGTAAGCTGTATTATTGATTTAATAGCTCCATATTTAGCTTTGATCTTTAATAAATGTGTAGATGATGGTGTCTTTCCTGATTTAATGAAGTTGAGTAAATTGATCCCTCTTTTTAAATCTGGCGACAATGAAGACCCTTCCAACTATAGACCGGTCTCAGTTTTACCAGTATTTAGTAAGATTTTCGAAAAAAATGGTTTTAATCAATTATTATCTCATTTTAACTTAAATAAGTTGTTTCACAGTGAACAATATGGATTCACTAAATGGAGGTCAACCACTGATGCAGGAGTTGCTTTAGTCAAGCACATATTTGACGCTTGGGATGCAAAGCAGGATGCGTTCGGTGTATTTTGTGACCTCTCAAAAGCTTTTTATTGCGTTAATCATGAAACAATTTCATATAAATTAGATCACTATGGAGTTGAAGGTAAATCTTTGGTGTTATTTAAGTCATACCTTAGTGACCGGATTCAAAAGGTAGACGTTAATGGAGTAAAGTCATCTGGAGCATTAGTCAAAATGGGTTTTCCCCAGGGCTCCATAGTGGGGCCCCTATTGTTTTTAATATACATAAATGACCTTCCTTACTTAATTAGCGACTTTTCTGAGATAGTTCTATTCGCAAATGACACGTCACTTATTTTTAAAGTGAATCGACATAACGATATTCTTGATGACCCGAATTCAACTCTCTCTCTGATTCTTGATTGGTTCACTGCAAATAATTTAGTTCTAAATGCAAAAAATATGAAATTTATAAAGTTTTCTTTACCAAATGTAATTCAAGTAGGTAGATGTTATTTTGCAGGGGTCCAAGCAGGAGTTAGTTAACGAAACGAGTTTTTAGGTATTACTATAGACTCTCGTCTTCAGTGGGATCCCCACATAGAAGCTCTCTGTGGTAGACTTAGGCCGACTTGCACCAATATTTAAATCTAGATTTAGGACTTAAGCTGAGTTTAATTTGACAGAAATGTATTGACTGACAGATCGTAAACCTGGTTTAACGATAAAATCGAGATTTAAGATTTTGGTGCAAGCCGCCCTTAGTTCAGCCGCATACGCTGTTAGACGCATAAGATTACTGATGAAGATACTGCTAGATTAGTATATTTCAGTTATTTTCACAGCATTATGTCATATGGCATAATGTTGTGGGGTAGAGCCGCGGATATAGAAGCAGTCTTTGTCTTGCAAAAGAGAGCAATTCGGTCTATTAATAATATGAAGTACCGAGATTCATTAAGTTTTTCCTGCATAATTTAATGTTTTCTTATTCACTCAATTCTAAAAGGACGTAAGTCGCATCTGAGGATTTCAAAAGTCAATGTTCATTGCCAATATTTTATTAAAAAAAGCTTGGCATGTTTATGTCTGCTGTCACATGGCATGACAGTTGATTTTTTTAAAAACAAACTGAACTGAAAAGCAAAGGAAATTGTTTTTAAAATCCTGTGTCTACAATATTTTTAGTTTTTTGAAAATATCTCTTTATTATAAATATCTTTAAATATGTTGTTCAGAAAGCCGATGTTTCGAAATGGTTTTCAGTTTTGCGCAAATGTATAAAATTAGTACAAGAAAATTATTGTGAGGTATTGTTTTGTTTGTCATTTTGATATAGTGGGGGTGCTAGAAATAGATATCAAAGGATTACTAGCGACATCTGTTGGATAAGATGTTCTTGTATTGTCTATGACTCTATGATTGAACATTTGTGCACAATTTATGGAATTTAAAAGAATAAACTTTTATTCGTTAACCGCCAACCAACGTGTTTTAATAGTATTCTCAAATAACGTTGTTATAACGTGTAAGTACTATTTTTATGAACCTGCAACATACCGTTACCAATAAAGAATCTGAATCTGAACAATCAAAGAGCTAGGTTTACATACCGAGTGTAAATAGAGTACGATCTTCAAATAAAACCACATACTCTACTAAACAACTTTCTGAGGAAAAATACCCGCGCAAATCTTCAGAGAAGAAGATATTCAACTGTAACTTGAAGACTTTTGCCCGTTTTCACTAATGACGAACAAGGCGGCGCCTAACTAAGTAACTCCTAATTTAGGTCCATGCTTACCATAAAGTTCTATTTCACCAAACTATTTTTACTATGTGATTCCTAACCCAAGAGTAGCCTAAGTTTTTGAAACTTGTCTTTGGTTTTGTTTGTCAAGTTGTCTGTTTGCGGTTTTTTGACGTCGCGACTGTCACATGCATGTGTCAGTTTAGAGGCGTCTAAGCATTACGTACCCCCGAATCGGTGTCGTAACTTTAGGTGATTCCTAACGTCGTCGTTAGTCATGACTTAAGACTTAGTGAAACGTTTTTTACTCTAGGCAACTCCTAAATACATAGGCATCTGATTTAGGCTTTGGTTAGTGAAAACGGCCATTTATCTCGTAGGAAGAAGGTCTATTTCAGAACGCTGCACCGTAACAGCTGTTTTAAAGAAGACGCTGTTTTGAAAAACGCCCATACTGGTATGTATGTGGGTGCGTTAGAGTTCACGCATTTTTGTTTGACACTCAAATATTTCCTAAACTAATGTTTAGCGTGGGTATGTTTCTTAGGAAAAGTGGTTCGGTATGATCCGTAGAATATGTGGCTTCATTTAATGATAGCACTCTATTTACATCCGGTATAGTGTATCAAGGTTTGTAACATCGAACCTTGTATCCGGCTTTTGTGCATGCTTTGTAACGTTACAAGCTTATGTTATGTATGATGCACCATATTATACCTATATATACGCGGCTTAATATCTGTATACGTATAATACTACAGTGACCGTGGCCAAACAAATAATGAGTAAAAATGATTTATGCAAAATAAAAAACCAAACTAAATGTTTAAAGTGGCTCAAAGATATCACAGATAAACCCGTGGGGTTTCGTGATGTTCTTATTAATACTCAAATTATGCACAAAACCTACTTAAATAAATTTACGTCCAAAGCAAAGACAAAGAAGAAAATCATGTGCAGTAAACAAAAAAAACTATAAATATGTATAAACTATAACATTACCTATATTAGGCAGTTTAGCCTAAATTAAATAAAAGCACCCGGTCACACACACTTCGAAATTCTTGTACACACGACACGAGTGCAACACGCACACATCCACGCACACATCCACGCACACATGCACGCACACATCCACGCACACATCCACGCACACATCCACGCACACACCCTCGCACACATCCTCGCACACATCCTGGCTCCTCTAAGCTTAATGACCGCGATTAGTTAAACGACAATAAATTCCACGTAGTTTAGCAAAAACGTTCCAAACCACACGAAGCTAGTTTTGAGATATTGACTTTTGAAGTTTATTTTGTATAGGGCGATTCTATGATTTCGGTTGGGATACTATAGCTATATCTTCGCACACATAACCGATAGCATAGAGTGTTTTTGATATATAAAAATTTGCCACCAGCTGATAGTTTTGGAATAAATAACTCATTTTTGACCGTCTAGTAGATTGGAACGTTTTTGCTAAACTTCGTCCTTAGACATCGGCATTCAGCAAAAGTCAGTTCTGCAGATTTCTGCATCTAAAGGCTCTGCTTGTCAGCTTTCTGCGTGTTCCGAATGGCGCTCACAGTACGAAAGTATTATCAAACTACTCACGCCGCCGCGCCGTACTCTGATTCTGACGATAGCCGCGATATAATCAACTATATGAATCGGAACGCATTGTTTGTTCAAGCTATAGCTTTCCCCTTTTTAATTTATTTGTGTTTATCTATTATTGCGTTAATGTTACCTAAAGACAGAGCAATAAAATTGAAAATGCCCGAGTTTTTGTTTGTTTTTGTTCTGTTGCTGACTGTTTGTTTACATTTTTAGGTTAAAAGTAAAGTTCAGAGTTAAGTGTAGTGCAAAGATAAATGTTAAGTAGTAGATAGTATAATTAGATAACAGACTGTTCTAGTCTGGGAAATATTGATATTTTTCGGATAGCCCCTAGAAACCTAAGTGAGTATCTATTACGGGTGGTTTGATTTTTGGGTTGCTAAAGTACAGACTCTCATTCACAGTTTAGTTTGGCAACCTGTTTCGTTAATTGCCTGTAATTCACTCCTATTTTAAGTCTAATTCTGTAATTTTTTTTGACTTGTTTTTCTGTAATAAAGATATATAAGGTCCTACAATAATAAGTGAAAATAATTCTAGGGTAGATCATGTATCGTTAACTGATCAAATTTCAAAATAATGAAAAATGTTTTCATCAAATAATTTTTTCACTTCCTAGTACAAAGTGGTTCAATCAGCTGACAAAATTTCTATGGAAAGGTAAAAATAAGTATGTGCAAAAAATTTTTTTTCCTGTGGTATGTGCTCTATTAGGGATACTCTATCATCTGTTGATTTTTTTTCACTTTGAATTGTAGGACCTATACATATATGTATATATACATAATTTTAATTTTTTTTTATCATTATCAGTTCGGTGCTTTTGATGGTTTTTTATGTTGTTAAAATGGATAAATTGATTTGCGAGTCATTTAACGGCCTTGTGTGTGTGTGTGTTAAAGTTGGTCAAAACTTTACTTATTTTCTTGTCATCACACTCGCTCAAATATACTGTTTATACATACATACATATTATGGCCCTAATCTGGATAGATAATTAACTATTTAAAAAGTACCACCGGTGTTACTTACATGAAAATATAATCAGCTGATGATACCGGTTTATCTGATGGAAGTCGATAAAATTGTATCGAATAATTCGGTTGTATCACTTTACCCTCAAGTGTCAGAGGTCTATTTCCAGTGTCCAATACAAAGTCTATAGCCTGGGCAGACGAGCACGGCTCAGGGATACAAACGCCTAATGTTATAGTTGTCGTGTTGAGGCTCGTTTCCCAATATCTGTAATTAATTTACATAGTTTTTACCAACGACCTTACATAAACGTTGTTACGTTGGTTTTTACATACTCTTAGTAATGAATCTTCTTACTTAGGTGCAAATCTATAATTATCTATAACAATATATAATTGTTCATATTTTTTGGTCTTGCTTGGGGCAGAGTATTTTTTTTCCCAGAATAGGCCCAAGATCTATATGATAGATGTATTTTTTACTTTCATTAAATTTTGTTGAACCAAAATACGTAGTAAAATGAATATTAAATAACGTACTCAGGATCTGGTGGTGTAAATGCTTTGCATCCAATTCTATAAGTTAATTTTATCAGTTGTCTTCTATCAAAATTGTTTCTCATTTCTCGCCAAGTTACATTGTCGATTTCCTTGTATTTGTAGTTGTTAATATGTCCCGGTACGTCTACGGTTACTTGCGTATATTTCCCTTGAACATCAAGTCCGTTAACATGTTCGTGTATGGATAAGCAGCTAAAGTAGTCTCCTGTGTATGTGAGAACCCCTTTAGCACTTAAGTCGTGAGGTATGTTCGCGTTTGCTTCCATGACTGAAAAGTGTAAGTAAATTTTATCAATTGAAATAATTTAAAGAAATTTCTACACGCCATGTCAGCTCGCAGACAGGCAAAATCCTTGGACCGTTTGATGGCGGTATATCCATCTCAAACTGCCGGACCTTAAATAAACAGACTAGTGACGGGCAGCGCCTTACTTAACAAAAGATATTCTTTTGAAAGTTATTTAAGTGCAACGTCAAGCGTCTCCAATGATGTAGCTGAGGCCGTCTATGATCACATAACTAAGACCAGACATGACATCACAAAGACACCCTTTACCGTTGTTATGGGGGACTTAAACGCTGAAGTTTGGTAAATCGCACAAGAGTGTGCTGAATCGGTGATCGGACCGCACGGTTATGGCAACGGAAACCCTCGGGGCCAGATTCTGGTTAGCTTCCTTCAGAGTCAGGAGATTCATTTGATGAATTCATTCTTCAAAAAGAAGCATCAAAGCGCAGTTCGCCGATTATATCCTTATTAAATAAAAAAAATATTTTAATAATTTTCAACTTTTCCATACAATATCCATGACGTGAGACTAAAACATTTATCAATTAAAATATAAAGTTGAATAAAGTTAAAAAATTAAATTCATTTTAACTCTTTTTTGACAGACTGTAATTATGTAATAACTTAAGACAGGAGGTCCTTTGAGTAAGGACTGAATAAATTAACCGACTTGGATTTACATGGATCTCGCACTCTTTACGGTAGAAAAAATAAGTTGCGAAACTTTGTTTTTTTACAATATATATGATATATGCGAGGTGGGCAGGGCTTATTTTAAGCTGGAGCGTAGGAATAAAGAGTTTAAAATGGAACTTTGGACCTGATGAGGCAGAGATGGGAAATGTCTTTAGAACTCCCTTCTTAACAAACCCTTTGAAAGGCAAATTAGTTTTGACCTGCGCCAACATACTACTCCCATCATTGAAGAAGCAATCTAGCAAAACAAAGGCTCTAAATATTTTGCCTAGCAGTTGGGAAGGACTAATCTGACGAAGCTAAAGACATCAGACAGTAGAACCGTTGCCTCTAGGCCCTAAGTCCTCGCTGAAATCGATAACTTTTATATGGCTTTTATAAGCCAACTGCTCGCGTAGAACATGACAAATGTGCACTTTTAGTCCGCCAAATATTATATCGTCATATTTAGATATGAGGAAAGCTCTTGAACAGCTAAAACAACAAGGTTCCGAGTGAACATGGTATCACAACCGAACTCGTGAAAGCTGGAGGCTAACTACTTGGAGAGCTACAGGACCTCCTTAATGCCGTCATTCTTACAGGAACAACAACGAAGGAGTGGAGCAGAAGTCTTGTCATTTTATTCTTCACAAAAGGGGACAAAATCCTATATGAGAATTCATACCAATCGCGCTCTCGAGCCACACCTATAAACTGTTCTCAAAAACTATCACGAATCGGCTGGGTTTCGAAAAGGTTACAGCACCGTAGACCACATCCTTATGCTAAGGCAGATTATACAGATAACACGGAAGTTTAATCAGCCCTTATGAATGAAATGAAAATGGTCAGTTCTACAGTGTCAATATGACTGCGCTACGACTAAAAACGCTACAAAAAAAACCGATACACCTTCAGCGTTGCGTGAGACCTGTCTCAACGGGACGTTATTTCCCCAAAACTGTTTGTCTTCAAAACACTAGACTGGAATTTACGAGGCATAAACGTAAACGGAGGGGTACATTTCATATGTTCGTTTTGCCGGTGACATCGTAATAATGGCGGAATCACTGCAGGAACTTGAGAAAATGCTGCACAGCCTAAGCGATTTTTCTTGACGAGTGAGCCTGCGGATGAATTCAGATAAGACTAAGGTCATGTAATGTCTGTCGGCAATGTCAACATCGAAGTTGTTCAGAAACATGTTTATTTGGGTCAAGTTATACAGCTGGCTTAAAGCAACTTCACCGCTGAAGCTGACAGAAGAGTATGCTTGGGTTGGCCATTATTCGGAAAGTTGCGTCATATATTTACGTCGTCAATCACACAGTGGTTTAATACTAAGATGTACAACCAGTGCATCCTTCCTGTAAGACGTGTGGCGATGAGACGTGGTCTCTTATAAAGGGCTTTATCCACCGATTTAAGGTGGCTATGGAGCGGGCCATGCTTTTGGTATCTCTGATAGATAGAATGCAAAACGAAGACATCCGTTATAGATCGAAGGTGACCGACATCGGCTGTCGAATCAGTAAGTTGAACTGGAAGGGGCAGGCCCACAGATATAGATCTAAATAGAAGACGCAAGTGCATCAAATTCTATTAAAATCAAGCGTGTCACATTTTACAATGAAATTGTTTGACAGCGGTTTGAATCTTAGGCCGACTTGCACCAATATTTAAATCTAGATTTAGGACTTAAGCTGAGTTTAATTTGACAGAAATATATTGACTGACAGATCCTAAACCTGATTTAGCGACAAAATCTAGATTTAAGATTTTGGTGCAAGCCGCCCTTAGAAGGGATTGTAAGACTTAAGACATAATACATAAGAGTCAAAGTTGGAGGAGTCAATATCTGTGAAGGAAGAGCATTGCCCTCCCTTTGGGTGCGCAATTGGGCACGCGAAGTACATACACTCGCGGCATCTATTTGGATCTATATCTGTGGGCAGGCCATATTTGCAACGACATGATGGTCGTTGGGATCGAAAGGCGTTGGAATGGAGACCACGACCAGCAAAGTGTAGCGTGGGCTGACCTCGTGCCCACTAGACCGATGATCTGAAGGACGTTGAGGGTGGCAGCTGGATGAGGAGGACAAAAAACCGCCAAGAGTGGCGTAGTATAATAATCTGCCTTAGCGTGTGAATGTGGTCTACGGTGTTGTAGCCTATTCGAAAACCAGTCTGCTCTTGAGGTTGAAAGTCGTTGAATTGTTGGGTTAGACGATTTGTGATAACACTTGAAAACAGCTTGTAGGTGTGGCTCAGGAGCACGATTATTCTTAAGTAGGATTTTGTCCCCTTTTTTGAAGAACAAAATGACCAGGTGCCTGCCGCTCCACTCATTCGGCGTAGTTCCAATACGAATGATGACATCAAAGAAGTCCTGCAGCTGTCCATAGGGTAACCTCCAGCTTTCAAGAGTTCGGTTGTCATGCCGTCTTTGCCAGGCACCTTATTGTTTTTCAGCTATTCGAGAGCTATACTAATCCAGGAAATGGGGGCCGTTTGTTTGTACATCATACATAAATAATATCATTATTAACTTTGTATTGGGGTCTTACTCGCGATAACTAACAACATACCTTAATAGATATGTGCTTGACGTTTCGACGCCTCTGTAGGCTGTCGTGGTCACAAGCTAACTGACGAGAGTAGCAGCAAAATATGTGGATGATATCTTCTGTATTATCGAAGGAGGTAATGAACAAGTAGAACAGTATAGTAAACATCTAAACTCCATTCATTCAAAGGTTAAGTTTACTTATGAATTGGAGAAGCATAGATCCTTGGCTTTTCTTGGTGTGAAGATAATAGTGAGAACTGATGGTTCATTGGCACACTCTGTATACAGGAAGCCTACACAGATACCTGCACGCGTCTTCACATCACCATCCTCGTCACCTACAATCTGTTGTGACCTCTCTCACAAACAGAGCATACGATCTCTGTGACCCTGAGCAATTAGGAGAGGAACTTTCACAGGGTACTTAAACGGAATGGATACAAGGTGGGAAAGCAAAGACGAAAACTAAGGAAGGAAAAGCATCCTGAGGTCAGCCGACAGAAAGCGTTTATGCCATATGTGAAAGGAATAACGGACAAAATCGAAACAGCACTAGGTAAATACTCCATCTAGACTGTATAAACGCTGTTTTATAAAGTAGCTCATCATATTCGCTCACCAAAGGATTTTTTTTTTTTTTTAGTATTTTTTAATTTCAAATTCTTAATCTAGGTACATAATATGCACAATCAACAAAAACCCGTAGGGTTTATCAGTGATTGTGGAGGCGGGTACTTATATTTAATTATTATTATAGCAATAGGCAAGCATCTCTCAACCATAGCTGGGCGGTATACCATACATGACTCCTGGTGTCTATAAAATACAGTGCAGCTGTGGAAGTGTATATATTGGCCAAACAAAGCGAACCATAGCTGAGAGGGTCAAGGAACACATTATAGCTCTAAAAAACAGGAAAAAAATAAATCAGCAATTGCAGAACACCTGCTAACGGCTGATTCAAACCACTGGATAGAACTTCATGACCCAAAAACCCTTTCTACTGACCGCCACTACTACCCGAGAATTGTGCGAGAAGCAATTGGAATTAAAAAACACCCAAAAAATTTCAATCGGGATGACGGGTTTATGTTATCTTCGGCATGGAGTTCAGTCATACAGAAATTTAAACCTCGCGATTTATCTTCGAATATTTGCCTCGATACTGTTAGTGTTGTGTGTCGTGTGTGACGAAAGAAACAATTAATTAACAAAAGACAAAGTGCGGGTAGGAAAAAGAAAAATAATGTGCTACCTACCGCCGGCTCGCCAAGTACATTTTTGCTGCTACTCTCGTCAGTTAGCTTGTGACCACGACAGCCTACAGAGGCGTCGAAACTTCAAGCACATATCTATTAAGGTATGTTGTTAGTTATCGCGAGTAAGACCCCAATACAAAGTTAATAATGTGTGAAAATCGCGAAAGTTTAAAGTTTACTATATCATATCATCCGTACATCATATTAGAAGAAAATGCCCACACTCATAAACGCTGGGTAGGTGGGTTGGTGAGCGCGCTGCCGGTACCCCTCGCACTAATGACGCTACTGCCCGTCACTAGTCTGTTTATTTAAGGTCCGGCAATTTGGGATGGATATACCGCCATCACACGGTCCCAGGCTTGGTGGGTTACCTGGATTGTGCCTGTCCACGAGTCTCTTACTATATCCCCTGTAGTGTTTGTATCTATACAATAGATATATACATTGTCTCATGTACACCAGAGGAGGTAGCTGTCAATCAGGCAGTCACGTGGTTGAGCTTGCCGGGGTTGGACGTGCACCTACGCTTGTACTGGGTGTGACAGTGAGCCAGTGAATTTGTGTGCCTACAACAAGAGATAGAGATCCTACAAGTGGCGACGAGGTTAAAGGTACCACCTATCTATGACTTTATTTTGCAAAAAGCAGAAAGATTTTCAGAAAAGTAAAAATGTTTCAGCGAACAAACGAACATCAATCGTGAAGCTTTGCAATAGGCTGGCTCCACATAGTCTACATACCATTACAATACTGTATTACTGGCTTTGGTAGGAAGTTTTATAAATGATAGTTAACAAACTACCTACCTATCTAATAAACTCGATACCAAAGAGAAATTCAACAAAGATTTATTATCTAAATGTAATGACTTAAAACAAGAAATATTTCCAAACTTTGACTAATAAAGATATCCGCATCTTAAATTTATAACGTGATGTAATAGTGGATGTAGTAATTTTGAGATTTAGAATGATATTTCAGTCGAGTCATATCTATTTGCGCCGCCATTGTTACGTTCTTGTTTACGTTCTGCGGACTGCGTTCCGAATCACGTTCACATAGATTACGGTAGTGTATGAGATGAGGTATGGTCATGACGTCCACCACTTCGCCGCGATCAGCTGTCGTTGGGGGGGTCGGTTACGTAAACAAGCCGGATTGGGCAACGTGCGTGACTCGTGACCGACCACTGACGTGTCGTCGGGTTGTCGGTGTTGTTCTTTGATGGAAAATGGTGGTTTGTAGTAATTCATGACCGCCCCTCAGTGATACCGTGGGCCGAAATATAGCAAGTATAAATTTGTTTTTGTTTTACTGTTCTCATAGTAAACACAGCTATAAATAATTAATGGGGCTGATATGGACAAAAAAAAAAGACATGTATATAGAAAAATTACTCTTAGATTTTAGCACTTCTATTAAATTGGATGTGGTTTCCATTAAATTGGATGTGGCTTCCATTAAATTGGATGTGGTTTCCATTAAATTGGATGTGGCTTCCATTAAATTGGATGTGGTTTCCATTAAATTGGACTTGACTTCCATTAAATTGGATGGGGCTTCCATTAAATTGGATGTGGTTTCCATTAAATTGGATTTGGCTTCCATTAAATTGGATAGCACTTCTATTTGATTAGAAATAATATTTTTTGACTTTCAGTAAATTATACATGTTACTTGAATTGGTACTACAAGATTTCCATTCAATTGGATGTTTTTTAGGGTACCCCACGCGATCACTATGGCAAATCAAATCCCAATGCCAGAAAAACTGGACTTGGAAGGTGACAGCACTTCGATCGGTCTAAGATGGGAGAAATGGAAAAGGTCGTTACTAATTTATTTAGAAGCAGCTGACATTGAAAGTGCAAAGAAAAAAAGAGCAACATTATCAATCTTAGGTGGAGCTGAACTTCAAGATATATATTACAACTTACCAGGTGCAAGTGTTGAATCAGCAGATGACGTTTTTGAAGTAGCCTTGAAAAAACTTGATGAGCACTTTTTTCCTAAGCAAAACAAGACGTACGAAAGACACATTTTTCGTCAAATAAAACAAGAAGAAAATGATAGCTTTGGAAAATTTCTGATTAAACTTAAAAATCAGGCGACAAAATGCAAATTTGGCAATCCAGATGAACATATAATTGATCAAATTATAGGAAGATGTGTTTCGTCAGAATTACGAAAACAGGTTTTGACAATGGGGGATGACGCTACTTTGGACAAGGTCATTACACTAGCCAATACCTTGGAAATAGTAAATCATCAGTTGGAAAGTTACTAGCAAAAGGATAAATTTAAAAGTAATGAAGTAAATGCTATTAAATACAGAAACAAAGAAATATCAAAACCGGAGCGAACAGATAGGGGCAAAATTATGAATAAATGTCAAAGATATAAGAGTGATACGCACACATCCGTAGATTCAACATGTCCAGCAAGAGGAAAGAAATGTCACAGCTGTGGAAAATTAGGGCATTATCAAAGATGCTGCAAAACAAAGCTGCACCAACAAAATAAACGGAATTTACAACAAAACCAAGACGAAAACCGAAACAGCTATAAAAAACCACGAAAAGAGAATGCAGTAAATTCTCTCGATGAAGAACCACTTCAATATATATTCAATGTAAATGACGACGTAACAATAGAATGTGAAATTGGAGGGGTTAAACTAGAAATGCTAATTGATTCAGGTTGTCGATTAAATTTAATATCAGACGAAACCTGGCAGTACCTAAAAAGAAACAACGTTGATTGCTCCAAACAAGTACAGGAGCCAAACAAAATTTTAGTAGCCTACGGCAGTGAAAAGCCTTTAGATATCAAGGGTTCTTTCGAAGCTGTGATTGAAACTAATGGGAAAATGGACTGTAACACCATCTATGTTGTCGTGAATGGACCAAGGAATTTGCTTGGTAAGGACGCAGCAATACGGTTGGGAGTATTGAAATTAGGAGTTGGTATCAACCAAATTAGTCAGAAACCAAAGGAACCATTTCCAAAATTTAAAAATGTTGTGGTGGATATTCCAATAGATAAGTCTGTAAGACCTGTTATACAACCTATAAAGCATATCCAGAAGAATTGTGTTTTTTTGAAAATGTTCTTTTAAGGGGGAACAAAATTGTTATCCCACAAAAACTTAGAAAACAGGTTCTAGACGCAGCCCATGAAGGTCATCCGGGGATCGTGGCTATGAAGGGACGGCTATGATCTAAAGTTTGGTGGCCTCGAATCGATAAAGATGTCGAATTACTAGTGAAGAGTTGCAAAGGATGTAAGTTAGTAGGCCTACCCAATCCCCCTACAGCCATGAAACGCAGAGAACTTCCATCTGAACCATGGGTGGACATTGCCATGGACTTGTTAGGGCCATTACTAAACAATGAGTACCTGCTTGTTGTCATTGATTATTACAGCCGGTATAAAGAAGTGAAAGTTACCACAACAATTACAAGTGCACAAATGATTAAGATCCTAAAGGAAATTTTCAGTCGGTTAGGTTATCCACTAACCATTACAGTAGACAATGGGTGGCAATTTGTAAGCGAGGAGTTCAAGGCTTTTTGTCTTAAATGTAACATTAGGGTTTTTAATACGGTTCCATACTGGCCACAGATGAATGATGAAGTAGAACGCCAAAATAGGGACATAGTAAAAAGACTCAAAATTTGCAAAAGTGAGAAAAAAGACCTTAAGGAATCGTTATATGAGTATCTGATGATGTACAATTTCACTCCCCATTCAGTGACAGGAAAGACTCTATGTGAACTATTTTTCAAAAGGCAAAACAGGGACAAAATTCCTGTGTTAAAGGATATAAATAACAAAGAGGATGACTTGGAAGTGAGAGACAGAGATAGATTGCAAAAAGAAAAGGGAAAAGAGTATGGAGACCGGAAAAGAAGAGCTGACGATTCGGAAATAACAGAAGGGGAAAAGGTTTACATAAAGGAAATGGAAAAGATCAACAAGCTGACGACAAGTTTCAACTCTACACCATATGTAGTTGAAAAATCAGTTGGGGGAGATGTCACCGTAAGGAATGAAGAAACAGGACAAAAGCTACGTAGGAATGTGATACATTTAAAAAGAGTGGAAGGACAATGGCAACCTGTAAAAGATGACATTTTGCCAACGGGAGATGATACTATCGATAAATAAAATGATTAGATTAAGAATAAGGAAATTAAAATGCTGATTTATCTCACTAATTAATAACATAGCGTTGTTGAAAAATTATTTAACTTTTACTTAAAATAAATTAAAACTGTAATGCTTAGTTCTGTGTCAAATTATTGTATCGGTATTGATGTAACGAGAAATAAATATAAATAAAAAAAGAAACTTCAATAAGGAAGGGATGTAGTGTTTGTATCTATACAATAGATATATACATTGTCTCATGTACACCAGAGGAGGTAGCTGTCAATCAGGCAGTCACGTGGTTGAGCTTGCCGGGGTTGGACGTGCGCCTACGCTTGTACTGGGTGTGACAGTGAGCCAGTGAATTTGTGTGCCTACAACAAGAGATAGAGATCCTACATCCCCCAAATAACTTCAGGGGGGTTTGCGGGTAAGATGGTGGGACCTCCACAGTCGAGCCCGGCATCAGCTGTACGTACCACCATAATGTCATGAATATCACACAATTAATAATTCCAATGGTATCACCATCTTACTCGCAAATCCTCCCGAAGTTATTCGGGGGAGAGTAAGAGAACAGCTCTCAGGCAAAAGCAGGCAGCTCACCATTGCCTGGGACCGATGGATGGCGGTATATCCACCCCCAATTGCCGAGCCTAATATAAACTAGACTGGTGACGGGTAGCGGCGTCACTGGTGCAAGGGTTTCGGCACCGCGCTCACCAACCCGCCTGCCCAGCGTGTGTGAGTATGGGCATTTCTTCCAGGAGGACCACCAACAGTGGCAAAATCCTGGAAAGGCCTATGTCCAGCAGTGGACGAAACAGGCTGATGGATGGATTAATTCCAATATGCATTGTACAATTGGCTTGGACACAGGGTAAACAAATATTATTCTATTTAGTTCGTCATTTAGATTATCAAAAAATATTGGACACGTATTTTTTCTTTTGTCAATCAAACAAAAAATGACAGAGATAAAGCGCGTCAAAGTTTAGGAGTGGGGGAAAATGACTTCACTTCTAAGGCCGACTTGCAACAATATTTAAATCTAGATTTAGGACTTAAGCTGAGTTTAATTTGACAGAAATATATTGACTGACAGATCGTAAACCTGTTTTAGCGACAAAATCTAGATTTAAGATTTTGGTGCAAGCCAACCTAAGTAAAATTGTACCTAGATGTGTCGTCACGTGGAACTTCAGCGGGCTATATCTTCATCATTGTTTGTTTAATTGAAAAAAGAAAAAATACGTGTCCGATATTTTCTGATAATCTGACTGACGGACCAATAATTTTTTTTTAGTCATCATGACTATTGTCGAATCCAGATGTATGTTACAAAGTAAACACCAAATAGTTACGGAACGGGTAATGTATGAAAATATTCGTGAAGCACATTACATATAGGTATTTCTCTGGAAGGGGAAGGATTTACTTTACCTTTAATTTAGTTCATGGACGTGTATTATCTTATTAAGTACTAGATTTTGCCCACGACTTTGTCCGCGTGGGTTTCGGATATAAATTCGAATCAGATTTCCCATAGATTTATATAACAATAGTCTTTGCCGTTTGCGTTTATTCGATGTTTGCCCCGTTTTCGGCTTGGGCGTTATTTTATGAACAACCTTCGTAGTCTATGTGTTGACCAGGGTAACTACGATGATAATAAAGAAAACCACATCAAAATCCGTGGAGTGGTTCTCGAGGTAAAACGGAACAGACAGACAGACAAAAATTCATAAAATGTGGTGTTCATAAAATAACACCCAAACCGAAAACGGGGCAAAGATTCTCTAAACACGGGCGAAGCTGCGGGCAAAAGCTAGTTTAATATATTGTAATTTCCTCTATTAAATTTAATCATTTTACTTATTTAATACATTCTAACGTGCGATAAAATGTATTTATGTACCTACATTGCAAAACTAAAGTATTCATTTAATTTCAAATGGTGTAGATTTTGCGACACGAAGAGATCTCGTGGCTCATATCAAGCCACCAAAAGAAGTGTGAAATTGCGTTTGAATAACTGAATATAGAAAGCACTTACATTTTCGTAAAACATTTGGAGATGAAAGTAAAAATTGTAATTGCTTGTCACAAAGATCAGAGTTTAAAACACTTTTATACAATTTTAGGTCAAATGCCGATTCATAGTGCAAACTTTTTACAATTTCTATCATTAGACAAAAAGGAAACAATAATAATCTGGTTTGCATTATTACGGCTACTGATACTTTCTCAACATCACTTATGACAAAAAATATTCTTACACGCCGCGTATTGTAAAAAGAATCCGTCTGAAGTTAGCCGGAGATAAGACGAGCCAATGAGATCGATAATCGTGTATGGCGCAGGTTTTGCCTAACTTCAGACGGATTCTTTTTACAATACGCGGCGTGTACTTCTGACTATTCAAGCGAATATTTTAACCCTTAAATGCGCAAGATTTCCTTTTGAATTACATTTAAAATATTGATAAAAAGTATTTTTATTTTTTTATTTTTCTTGTCGAAACGGGTATCTTAAAAAAATGATTTTTTTTACATACATACATTCATACAAATAGTTTATTGGACTAAACAGAAATAGCATACATATAATCAAAAACAGGATTCTTAAGTAAAATATAACAATAATTGTATTACAAAAAATATATTAGACCCTGGCATCTGCGCTGGCTACATAGCCGTCCTGCAGCATGACAGTAGCAAAAAATAATAATTAGTACGGATGTATACAAAAAAAATATTGTAATTATTATTTTAAACGCACGCATATGTTGTAAATCTGTGAGGGTGTGTGTTACGGGTAACAAGGTATGTATGTAAAGGGGTATTAGAAAGTGTGAGTGTACGAGGTGTGTGAATGTGTGACTGTAGATGAGTGTTTATGGTATTGGTTAAATTTTGCTTCTTTATTTCAAATGTAAAGTTAAATTCTTTTTGAAAAAATATGCAAGCGTACTCCTTGGGTCGTAGGATACAAAAAACTTGCTGCGAGGTTAAAATTAAATAAAAATACTGTGGAACGTCAAATGAGTGTTAACAGTACCCGGGTTAACGTTCACATTTTGCGTTGCCGTTCCGGTAATTTAAACATTTATGTTTATGTCACTGGATTCGTTTTGGCTTGTTTTAAAGATGTTGTAAACTGACTGAAAATGAGGGTTCAGTATGAAGATCACCTACATGAGCCAGTTTTGTACTTCACACTACCAGTGCCGTACCAGCTAGGATTCGAAGTAGTCACCATTATCAAAAACGTTGGGAGAAGAGCCAATCCGCAGTGTATGGGAACTGAACACAAAGGATAGACTTTAAGTGATATGTGACACATAAACCCTAACCCAAAGTCGTCAGTAGAGACGAAGATTTATTAATATTTAATTTAATATTAGGTCTCATTATGAAGATTCGTTGTGATGGTAGTCATGGCACTTTATCACTCAGTCTATTTGTATTATTCATTACTTATTATATTACATTCATTACAGTGATTTATATACATATTTATGTATGTATATATATATTGTATTTATTATCTATGTAAATGGCATTTATAACTATATAAATTTATACCTCTTTATTATTTTGACACTATATATAAATAAGTAATAGCAAGATGTAGATTTAGTTATTGTTTTCTTTATCAAATATTTATTTGTTTATCCCGGTAGAGTCACAGTCGTGACGATCGTCACGCCTAGTTATAAAAAAATAATATTATTGTTAGTTAATATATTATAAACCTAGCGATATGGGTATTTTTCGAAAGCTATTAAGATGAGCAACAAAAAAAAGAAAAAAAAATTATAATAATATAAAAAAAAGTTGTGGATTGTAATTCTAGGCCCAAATTTTCTTTTTTTTAAATATATGTATAGAGTTATAGTTTTTATTATTATTTTTTATTATTCTTTATATTTTTTTACAATATTATAAAATTTGAATAGATATATATATATATAGTATACATGCATATATTTATATATATAACTAAGATTTTTTCAAGGAGAAAAATGTTTTGTAGAAAATTTTATCTAGTTTAAGAAAAAAAACACATTACTAGTTCCGGAGATATAGCCAAAAACAAAATTGGCGGGAAAATTTGCAAATTTGCAAAAATGGGTTGGCTGGAAGAAATTGCTCCTAGTAATAAGCCCGCCTTTGTACAATACTGTGTATTTACTTTTTATTCTTTATTTTTATTTCGTGTGTACAATAAAGTGTCTGTTCATTCATTCATTCATTCAAGATTTTCCTACGCTTCGAATTGAATTGTATAACCTGCGCCCTTCGCTGACAGCCAAGCTTATCACTATGCTTGCGGTCCCCAAGAACTGAAGATTATTTTTGCCTGCTTAATTATTTACTGCGATTATTTATTGATTTGTGCAGATAATGAGAAAGAGCATGATGTTATATTAACGAAGGTTTTTGAAATAAGAAAAGTATATTTGTGTAAAGTGTCACATTGAATTTACGCAAAGGCAGTGGAAGGTCCTTCCAAATCGTATTTGAAGCATTTTTGTAGCCTGCAGTTTTGTGATTCTGTATAACCATTTTATCTGTAGTGCTACTGCGTGAAAATCGACCTTGTACATCTCGGGTCCATGTGAACTTATCAAGAACTATACACGCGTCCCATGCTGCATCATACGAAGCAGTTACTCATGCTGCATCATACGAAGCATTTACTCATGCTGCATCATACGAAGCAGTTACTCATGCTGCATCATACTAAGCAGTTACTCATGCTGCATCATACGAAGCAGTTACTCATTTTTCGTATCATCCATTTATAATGTAAAGTTCACACAATTGGTAGTAAAACGAAAATTAAATTCATATTTTATTTGTAGAAGTAAAGTTTGGGGGTTGGGTTTTACAAGCGGACGCCAGAATTTAATTATGAAATAACTGTAGGGGTCTTATCGGGACTCGGCTCGAACATTTTAGCTAATATTTTATTACCGGGCATGCAATTTCAATTACTTACAATAAAAATAAAATTTACGAAATATTCATACAACGGAACGTAATTTTGTATACTAAATTGGTTATTATCTTAGACCATATAACATGGGACTAGGCAAACGCACTTATCCCCCTCTGCCAAAGTACATGAACAATTTGTTGATGTACGAGTAAGTTTGCTTGTGTGCACGTTTTGTGTTTGTGTTGCAGCTTTTGATTCAGTGTGACATGACAATTTGTGCGTGTTTACCTCCCCTCCCGTGGAAAACGGCAGAATAATTTCAGTACTAAGAGTCGCGCTTTGCCAGGCCCCGTGTTAAATGGTCTAAGGTTATTATCATAAAAACACATTAGGAATATGTGAAACGAAACGTAACGAAATGACGTCGATGTCATTTTGTTTTTCTTCGTTCTGATTCTCTCGTGGTTTTGTGAATGTTCTCTTACATGTTTTCCGTGATATTTCGATGAATTTCAGAATTCCTTCGCGAAATCGGTGAGAGTGTAGAAGTGCGACACGATTACTACTGTAGCGGTGATTAGGCTGGCAAAGCCTGGCAAAAACTATACGTTTCCGGTAGGGGGAGACTTCGAGGGGTGATACTCTCCCTCTCCCTTCCCTTTTCCCCCACCTCCAACCCTCTACAAAGGCGTCCGCGTGTAAAATTTTAACCAACTTCTATGATACAACCGATAAAAGGTGGATATTGCTCAATCAGTGTGACCCAGCCTCTTGGAGAAGGGCAGATTGTAGATTGTAGAAGAACTTACATGGTCGTTTAGAAAAGTACTCGGGGCTTCGGAGCCCAGTCAATCTAGTGTTTGTTTTTGCGATCAAAAGTGAAATGACAGGAAGTTAGAGCAATGCCCTGTATGTATTATCGCATGATATCATTGCGTCTACAACTAGACAATAAAATCCACCTAAACATTCTCGGTATTCACACTCATATTTTGGACAAGACAAATAAGGCCAAAGATAGTTTCAGGACAGGATTACGGTGCCCAAAATTCATCTTGGGGAACAATTTACTAACTCGGGCGACTTTACACTTTTCTGGGTGATGTTTGAGATTTTGAAGCTTATTTATTTATTTATTCTTTATTTTGGAAAATCTACAGCAATATACAAGTCTCAACATAAACGACACAAAAAGGATAAAAATACAGCCAAAGGTGATTTTCACTATTAAATATAACAATAAATTACTAACGAGCTACAAATTATCAAGTTTGCGCCAATGTTCAAAATAGACGTGGTATTTGTAATTTGATAAGTAACAGTCAACTTTTCTACGTGTGTGTTCCTAGATTGAACTAGCTTACTACTTTGTTACATAAAGTACAGTTTGTCAAAAAACAGTTGAAATGTAATGAGACCGCTGCAATCGCTAACATGGTATCCCTACTTACTTAACCTGAATAGTTTTGATACTTTGAATTTACTGTGAAATTACTTTCGTCTCTTACATTACCAGACAGAATAGTACTTGATAAGGTAAATAAGGAAATTAAATCAGTGTTACCATTTTTATTTTATAAAAGTTATTCAGAATATGAAAAATCGGATTCTAGATACTCTACGCTCGATATTTCTCCGTCGTCATCCTCCAACTCCACAGTAATTTCTTCCTGTTCCGACTCTTCACTGCTGCTGTCATCGTTACTGACATGTATTACCAATCGGTTGATGTCCTCGTATAAGGTGCTGCCACGTTCGTAGTATTCATTTTCGATTTGACCACATGGTTGCAGCATCTTTCCCATTCTGTCGGAGTGACAGTGCTAAACGCAGACCTTTGATATTTAGTCCCCCAACATTCCGTTCAGCAATTCTCCTTTTCACCATTGCCCAAATGAGCTCTATTGGGTTCAAGTCACAGTGGTAAGATGGAAGCCTTACCACTTTGTACCCATACTCTCCTCAAAGCTCATCAATATATAGGTAGTACTTCGGCTCTGGTTTGTGTTTCTTGACTAACATAAGTGGTGACGGTTTTCTTAAGGTTACATCAAATTGAATGTTATTTTCGATCAACCACTGCTTAATATCAGCGACTTTACTAGCAGAAGTTGTAACCTGAAATAAATAAAAACAAAATTACTTAAAGAATAGTAAATAAATAAATAAAAATTGCCATAATTTTACAGAAGCACAAATCAAAATTAAGACTTGAATTTACATTTAATTTGATTTTTTTATAATAAAAATTACCTTGTTTATAATATCTGAATGGTAATAAGGTGTATTATCCATGACAATAATTGAAGGTTCATGTAAATTTGATATTAATTTTTCATTGACCCATTTTGTGAAATTATGTGCATTCATCTCTGAATGGTAGTCTTCTTTCTTATTCTTGCCAGAGAAGATTAATAGGGCATTAGGCACAAAGTCTTTTGTACTTCCTGCGTGAACAATTACCCACCTCTTACCTTTGGATACATCTTGCTTGACCCCTTTTATGTCAAGCGATTGCCAACATTTTGACACTTTATATGACGAGTGTATGTAACTTTTATCTACGTATATAACGTTCTTCCGAAGTTCTTCAGGCAAGTTACAGTTTGCCAAAATGCTTTTAAGGTAATATTTCCTTTTTGCAGCTATCATAGGTTTTTCTATTAATGCATTTCTGTTGGACATCCTTTTTTTTAATTTAAATCCCAATATATTAATACCTGCCATAGATGCTCATGACTACAATCAATATTTAAATCTGCTTTTACAATCCTTAATAATTTTCTAAGAGTAGGAACTTCTTACTCCACAGTATTAAAAAACTGTACTTTTTGCCGAATAGAAGACAGCTGAAAGTCATCAAACTCCTTCTTTGGTCGACCACCACGATGCTTTCCAGGGGTTTCAAATTTGCCATCATTTGCTATTCCTTCACGGATAATACGCCAAACAGTAGTTTCTGATACTCCTAAAAGGGTGAATAAAGCAAAATATTAAATTAAGATAAATTTTACTTGTGGATAAATTTAAATAATTAACAAGACAATCACTCATTTCATAAAAGTTAAAGGATCTATATTTGTTGGTCGGACTACAATCTTATGTGAAATTTCATAACCTACCGAAGTGAAAACGATGCAAAAATAAAGTCAAATTAAGCACATTTTTGGTTAAATAACATTAAAGAACAATAATATAAACTGTATAAACTAATAATCCAAATGTATTATATACCAGTCATTATTGCTGTTCGACCACGAGCATCGTCTAATCTTAAGAGGATTTCTCCAGCATGTTGTTCTGCTAAGCATTGCTGATACACTCTAAATACCACTTCCCTAGTGCAACTTTTATAAGTTTTATTCACTTCGAGTAGTTTACACTGCTTTAAACGTTCAAAAAGTATAATTCAGGTAATTTATTTTTGAAATAACAACGCGGTGAACTCGATTTGACAAATGTTTTACTTGTTTGCTTGGTGTGACCAGGAGAAACAAAATTAGTTCCTTCAATATTCTTTTCAACTCTTTTTTGACAGACTGTACACTCGGGTACAGTGCGACCAACTTATCTGTTCAGTTGGATTATCCACCCATCTCTTTCTAGTGCGCTAGAAAGAGTATAATTAAAAAGAGACGGCGAATGATTTTACTGAACAGATAAGTTGGTCGCACTGTACATCGGTGACTTGAGCATTGGCACCTCTTTCAATATGTTATCGTTCGCAAGATAGATGTTTCTCATATCGTCCGTTTTATGCGTAGGGCAGAATGCTGGACAGATCACAGATTGGTAGTAACTAAGATGCGCTTTCTCGTGGATCCACCAAGTCGTCTCAAAAAAGCAACATGCTCAAGTCTTAATGTGAGTAAGCTGCAGAACCTGCAAACTAGGACAGATTTTTAAATTTCTGAACAGTAAATTGAATCTGCCTCTACCTACCATTCAAAATGAAAACTGAGATGGTGCCTGGAAATCTTGTGTTTGAAAAACTAAGTCTTACAATTCGGGTTATCGAGGATTGGTTTGACGAAAATAACAAGACCCTCGTGAAAAACAATATCAAGGAAAACATTCCGAAAATCCTTAAAAACGACCACTTTTGTCTTATGTTGTAGTTTATACTCTTATCTATGGTTGTACTCGTACTTAAGAGTTAGAAGTAAACAAACGCCCTTTAAGCCTCTATTTTTGGCCCAAATTGCAACGTTAGTCACGCAGCACTAGCGCCATCTAGCTGCATGAGTCAGAGGCCACGAGTAATGGCTAGTTTTCTCTACTCCACGATATAAAATTGAATCGCACATGGCATACAGTGGCATACAGTAACAGAGCTACAATCATCGCCGAGGCGACGTGTTTTCGTTACATGTGGTTTTAACAAGTGACCCCCTACTTACCGAATTGAAAATAGGGACAAGCTCACGGGAAATAACAAAACTTAAACCGTTTTGGATGGAGGTTTATTGTTGAAAAGGTGTTTTATCTTGAAGAAGAATATACAGCTATTCACGACGCCAAGAACAAAGAGACTACCAACTGTGGCCATCCTGAAATGGATGGAAATGATTGACTAGATTGATGAATAAAGTAGATAATAAAGCCGATTTTGAAGGCTTTAGTTTTAGTTTGAGATACATAAAATTAAACTTAAGTAGGGTTAAAAAGAAGAGCCAATTTCAAGTCACCATTTTATAAACGTCAAACGTGTATAGACGAACAGACAGACATGGTGAAACTATAGGGGTTCCTCGTCGGACTACGGAACCCTAAAAGGGATTATAAAAGATGTCAAGGAGTTTGCGACACATCCCATATAATTATTCTTTCAAGGCCAAAATATAGGCTATGGCAACTAATTACAGCTATTTCAGGGCTTAACAGTCACGCACGCCCTAAGCCTTGATCTGATCTGAAGCGTCTGAAGAGGTATAACTTAATGTTACTTCAATCACGCCGCCAATTCAGTGATATGACATATCTCCATAAAATTTTACACAGTAGGATTGACTCACCTGCTTTGCTCTCACTTCTGACTTTTAATACACGTTTTGTTTCTCGAAATCCCAGAACTTTCTCTCTTAACGTCTACAAAAATAACACATCTTACTACAACCCTATTATTAGAATGTGCCGCCAATATGACGAATTAAGAACTACTTACCCGGATATTGACATTTTTAATAGTAGATATTCTCAATTTGCTAAGTCTGTTAGAAATGCTCTTGTTGAATAAACTCCTCCATCCTCTTTCTTCTTATTATTACTTACTTATACATATATTTAAATATATATATAACTCTTTATTATTATATATATATATGACGGCGCGATGAGAAATATTTGATTAATCAAGCAGAAGTCGCCAAAAATAGCAATCTACATAACTATTAGCCATTAAACTATTTGTTGATTCGATACTCTTAAATAATTCATGTTTTGACTTTTCACATTCTAAAATAAAATCATTTGTGATCAGCTTCCTGTAAATAGTGTTTTACAGTAAGAAATAGGAATACGTTTGACTTCTTTATTCTATTTGTAAGATAAATCCGCGCTTTAACAGAACTTCCTTTGAAAACCGGAAACACGTTTGTATTTATTGGATTAAAAGTAATGTTTTGATTTTCATTTTAAGATAAATAGGATTGAGCGCTAAAAACGTCTATCCGGTAAAAAGTTAACTTTGTATTGGAGGAAGACAGAACTTCCTTTAAAAACGGAAGCCAGTTTATGATTTGTTGAATTATAAGTAATATTTTGATTTGTGGTAGATTATAATGTTTAAGTAATTGAGACTGAGCGCCAAAAATGTATATCCGGTAAAGTTAACTGTATTTGTAAGCTATTTTTGGTGGCAGAAATTATCTGGACTTGGTTGAGGGAACAACTGTTGTAATTGTGGCCAATAAATCTAGTGTGTTAAAATACTCTTGACTTTATTCTTAGTACGATAAAAATGGGAGCCGAGGGAACTGAAGGTCACCCTGTACAGTTAGCCGAAGATTCTACATCAGAAGTTGGAGCCGAGCTACGCCCGTCGATGGATAGTCAAGGTCAGAGTATTCAAAACCCTAATTTGTCTCAAAATGATCAGTGGAAATTAATTTTCGACGCTCACCAAAAGACTATGCTCGAATGGTTAAAAGCTATCAAAAATCCATCCCCGAAGAACGAGAAAATATGTTTGCCAGAATTTAATCCCGAATCAGAAGACGCAAATGCTCTTGCGTGGTGCAATACTGTAGATTTGTGCATGCAAGAACATCCGCTATGCGGTGGAAACCTAATTATTACAATGAGCCGTGCTCTAAAAGGCTCTGCATCTATGTGGTTGTCCCAAAATAGTTTCGAAGGAATTACCTGGCCTCAATTTAAGGACCTTTTTCTGGCACATTTTGATTCTGTTGAGACACCGGTTGCTACACTGTATAGAATTCAAAACGGTAACCCTAAAGAGGGAGAATGTTTATCAGCTTATGCTAATAGACTATTAAATTCTCTGATGCTACGTTGGAAATCTATGAATGTAGAACAAATAGCTATAGCTACAGTACTTGCCCATGTTTCCAAAATTGAACCAAGATTGCAGAGGACAGCATTTACTAATAATATTGAAACAAGGGTTAAAATGCAACAAGAACTCATGGCCCTAGCTTACAGAAAAAGACCAGCTGAAATTAAATCGAGTTCTGGTTTTGATTTCAAAAAGCCAAGATTTGGAAGTTTATTCAAGAAATGCTCCGTCTGTGACAAATCGGGCCACAATACCAATGATTGCTGGTTTCTTAAGAAAAATTACAGGCACACACCGCCAGTTTCAGGAAACGCCAATGCAGCACCAGCAACTTCCGGTCAGAGCTTCCAGCCGAGGTCACCAGCTTCAGTGACGTGCTTCCATTGTCACGAGTCCGGTCACATCTCCCTGCGCTGCCCTAAACGGCAACCTGAGTCCAGAGTCGAGCATCGCGTTAACTTATGTACCATCGAGCCAGCTTCGGATCAACTCTTAAATTCCGGTGAGAAGTTTTCATTTTGTTTAGACTCTGGTGCAGAATGCTCTCTGATTAGGGAATCCATTGCTCAAAAATTTGCGGGTAAACGATACAATAAAATAATAGACCTCTTGGGAATAGGGAAATCAAGTCTTACTTGTTCTTCGCAAATTCTAGCTAAAGTAAACATCCAGGATTATACCGTAGAACTGTTGTTTCACGTGATCCCTGATTCCTATCTTACGCACGATATCATGGTCGGTCGTGATTTGATCAACATGGGGTTTTCTGTAGAAATATCACGCGATCGAATAATTTTGAGGAAGACTAAAGTAGTTAGTGTTTGCGAGATTGGTAGCAAAGTTAAAGATTTTAATGAGATCGATACAGATGTGTCCTTGGATAACAAAAGTAAGTTGATATGTTTACTTAAACATTATTCGGATTATTTTGTGGAAGGTACTCCAACCGGGAGAGTAACAACCGGGCAAATGACACTTCGCCTTAAAGATCCCAACCGTACTGTACAGCGCCGTCCTTATAGATTGAGTCCTGACGAAAGACAGGCAGTTCGTGATAGTGTTAAAGAATTACTTGAAGCGGGTATCATTCGTCCTAGTTGTTCACCTTTTGCTAGTCCAATTATAATGGTTAAAAAACGAGATGGTTCGGATCGGTTATGTGTCGACTATCGGGAACTGAATAGCAACACCGTTGCCGATAGGTACCCTCTTCCATTAATTGCAGATCAAATTCAGAGGCTGGTAGGTGCTAATTTCTTTACGTCCCTTGACATGGCTAGTGGTTATCACCAAATTTTGGTTCATCCAGATTCTGTAGAGTACACCGCATTTGTAACGCCGGATGGCCAGTACGAATATTTGTCCATGCCCTTCGGTTTGCGAAACGCTCCATCTGTTTATCAGCGTGCAATAAATAAGGCTCTAGGAGAGCTAGCTGAAACGTTTGCAGTCACTTACATTGATGACATAATTATCCCCTCACGCACGCCTGAAGAAGGTCTACAAAGACTCCAACTTGTCTTGGAAGCTTTGACAAAAGCTGGTTTCTCATTAAACATGAAAAAATGTGTTTTCCTCAAAACTCGTATAGAGTTTTTAGGCTACGAAATTTGCGCTGGTGAAATAAGACCTAATCCAAAAAAAATCAAAGCTCTCACTGAATTGACTCCCCCAGAAACCGTCACGCAGTTACGTCAATTTATCGGTTTAGCCTCTTATTTTCGGCAGTTTGTGCCAAATTTCTCCCTTATCGCAGCCCCACTCTACAAACTTACCTCCGGGAAAGGTAAGGTTCAATGGACACAAGAATTGGAGGATGTTCGTTGCAAAATGATTGATATCCTCACCAACGAACCAGTCCTCAGTATATTTGATCCATCCCATCCAATAGAACTACACACGGACGCTAGTTCCGACGGTTATGGGGCGATACTTTTTCAAAAGGTAGAGGGAAGGCTTCACGTGATTGAGTATTATAGTCGAAGAACCACAAGCGCAGAATCACGGTACCACTCTTACGAGCTTGAGACTTTAGCTGTTGTCAACGCAGTTAAGCATTTTCGCCATTACTTGCAAGGTAGGCAGTTTAAAGTCGTCACCGACTGCAATGCAGTTTCATCCACCAAAAAAAAGATTGAGTTAACTCCACGAGTACATAGGTGGTGGGCTTTTCTTCAATCTTTCGATCTAGAAATAGAACACAGAGAGGGTAAAAAAATGGGACATGTCGATTTCTTATCTCGAAACGCACTACCAAACGAACCCATAAAAAAAATCCCCCAAAAAAAAGTAAATCTTACGGAGATTTCGGATAATTGGCTACAAGCGGAACAGCAAAAAGATGATGAAATTCTTGAAATAATAAAAAAAATACAAAATCATGAGCTTGACAATGATATTGCAAACACATACGAGGTGCGACGAGGGATTTTGCACAGAAAAATAGAGCGGAATAACCGTAGTAGATGGTTACCTGTTGTACCAAAAGTTTTCCAATGGGCGGTAATAAACCATGTTCATGAAAGCGTCATGCATTTGGGTTGGGAGAAAACTCTGGAGAAAACATTTTCTCATTTTTGGTTTCCAAAAATGTCAAAGTATGTTAAGAAATTCATGGAAAATTGCATAACCTGTAGACTGTCCAAATCTCACTCTGGAAAGGTTCAAGCGGAGTTACATCCCATTCCTAAGGTGGGCATACCATGGCATACTTTGCATATTGATGCAACGGGGAAGTTAAGCGGTAAAAATGATATTAAAGAATACGTCTTCGTTGTTATTGATGCATTCACTAAATATGTGGTCTTACATCACACCAAAAATATTGATGCGAGTAATGCCATTAAAGCTCTTAGATACTGTGTAAATCTTTTTGGAGCCCCTAACCGCGTTATTGCCGATCAAGGTAGGTGTTTTGCGAACAAAGACTTCAGGGAATTTTGTACTATACACAACATAAGTCTTCATTTAATTGCTACGGGTACTAGTCGAGCAAACGGTCAGGTAGAGCGTGTAATGAGTACCCTAAAAAACATGCTTACTGCGGTCGAAACAGGAAATAATAGGTCATGGCAAGACGCGCTGCCAGATATTCAGTTAGCAATCAATTGTACAAATAATCGCGTAACAAAAGCAAGCCCATTAGAACTTCTAATTGGAAAGGTTGCTAGACCCCTCGACCTCATGACCATCGACACCGACGAGACTGAAATAGATTTATCAAAAATCAGAGAGCAGGCTGCACATGCGATGGAAAATAACGCGATTGTTGAAAAAAGGAAATTCGATCAAAATAAAGCTAGCGTAAAAAAGTTCTCAGTAGGTGATTTTGTTTTATTAGAAAATCACGAGAGGCACCAAACAAAACTAAATCCGAAATATAAAGGGCCATTTCAAATTATTGAGCTACTCGATGGTGATAGGTATACGCTTAAGAGTCTCGACTCAAAACGGACATACAAATATGCGCATGATCGCATACGCGCCTGAAAGCTATGTTCCTAACGAGCTCAATAGTGCCTTAGAAATAGAACATTATGGAAGTTCGTCAGAAGCATCAGGATGTACCGACGACGGCATAGGTATGAACATTGTTTTATTGTTATCTGTGTATTTATTTGTGTTCTAAAAATATATGGAAAATGTGTTTAATAAAAAAAAAATAGAAGTTTGAAACATGAAATGACATGATGTGAAAATGAAATGAAATGCAAAATAATGGTAAACCCCACTATTACTATCCGTTTAATGGCTATCTTTGACTTTTCTCAGGTAGTACAGAATTTGAGTAAAGGATTTGCTTTTACGGGGGTCCTCATATGTTTGGACCCGCCGGAACAATCTACCTCAAAATTCTCATCGTTTACTTATCATGAGTAGTCCATGAGTTAATGTCGAAGCTCCCTTTGACTATTTTTGGGTGGTACAGAGTTTGAGTTAAGGATTTGCTTTACGGGGGTCCTTCTATATTTGGACCTTCCGGAACAATCTACCTCGTATAAACTCTCATTGTTTACGTGTCCAAGAGTAGTCCTTGAGTTAACGATATACGAAAATAGCATTAGTGTGTGGTTACTTACATATCAGCCTATGTGGCCAAGTATGAATTGAAATATTATCAATGGTTCAAGTAACATCATAAGTTAAGGGAAGTAATGAAATGAAAACAATCCATGTGACCAAGTAAAGAGATTTTTTTTTTTTACTTAATTAGCCTTTATTAAAGGTTCATGACCTATAATTCACAAAGGAAATATCTTTTCAGACTGCCAGGAGTCACACGAGGACGTGTGAAGCGCAGGACGGCCGTGACGGCGCGATGAGAAATATTTGATTAATCAAGCAGAAGTCGCCAAAAATAGCAATCTACATAACTATTAGCCATTAAACTATTTGTTGATTCGATACTCTTAAATAATTCATGTTTTGACTTTTCACATTCTAAAATAAAATCATTTGTGATCAGCTTCCTGTAAATAGTGTTTTACAGTAAGAAATAGGAATACGTTTGACTTCTTTATTCTATTTGTAAGATAAATCCGCGCTTTAACAGAACTTCCTTTGAAAACCGGAAACACGTTTGTATTTATTGGATTAAAAGTAATGTTTTGATTTTCATTTTAAGATAAATAGGATTGAGCGCTAAAAACGTCTATCCGGTAAAAAGTTAACTTTGTATTGGAGGAAGACAGAACTTCCTTTAAAAACGGAAGCCAGTTTATGATTTGTTGAATTATAAGTAATATTTTGATTTGTGGTAGATTATAATGTTTAAGTAATTGAGACTGAGCGCCAAAAATGTATATCCGGTAAAGTTAACTGTATTTGTAAGCTATTTTTGGTGGCAGAAATTATCTGGACTTGGTTGAGGGAACAACTGTTGTAATTGTGGCCAATAAATCTAGTGTGTTAAAATACTCTTGACTTTATTCTTAGTACGATAAAAATGGGAGCCGAGGGAACTGAAGGTCACCCTGTACAGTTAGCCGAAGATTCTACATATATAATAGTGTTAATAAATTACTATCATAATTAATACTAATAAATTTAAGTTAAATGTAGTCTTAACAATACTAACAAATACCTACGAGTTACT
Source organism: Ypsolopha scabrella (assembly GCA_910592155.1). NCBI lineage: Eukaryota > Metazoa > Arthropoda > Insecta > Lepidoptera > Ypsolophidae > Ypsolopha > Ypsolopha scabrella. Next base: position 12,266,032 of record OU342989.1, on the reverse strand, counting down.
CTAAGGTCATGCCAAGTACACATACCTTGGATTATATACTAGCACTTAAATGTTACACTGTATGCCATTTTATTTATTTTTTTCTGAATGTAATCTGTTAATAAATAAATAAATAAAATAAAAGATCGGTCACTGTTACCGAAAACGACCAGAGGGCATTATCATCAGAAATGCTACGCAGAAAAATTCACTGTATGAAATTGTCAAAATATTTCGGCTTCTTCTATGAGGCCGTCATCAGTTGAATGACAGTTAAGATCTATTGTATGACAGTTAAAGACTATTTACAGAAAAAAATAATAAAAAAAAATAATGATATTTACAGAATTAATGTATGATGATGATGATGATGATGATGATGATGATGATGATGATGATGATGATGATGATGATGATGATGATGATGATGATGATGATGATGATGATGATGATGATGATGATGATGATGATGATGATGATGATGATGATGATGATGATGATGATGATGCTGATGCTGATGCTGATGATGATGATGATGATGATGATGATGATTATGATGATGATGATGATGATGATGATGATGATGATGATGATGATGATGCTGATGATGATGATGATGATGATGATGATGATGATGATGATGATGATGATGATGATGATGATGATGGTGATGGTGATGATGATGATGATGATGATGATGATGATGATGATGATGACGATGACGATGACGATGACGATGACGATGACGATGACGATGACGATGACGATGACGATGACGATGACGATGACGATGACGATGACGATGACGATGACGATGACGATGACGATGACGATGACGATGACGATGACGATGACGATGACGATGACGATGACGATGACGATGACGATGACGATGACGATGACGATGACGATGACGATGACGATGACGATGACGATGACGATGACGATGACGATGACGATGACGATGACGATGACGATGACGATGACGATGACGATGACGATGACGATGACGATGACGATGACGATGACGATGACGATGACGATGACGATGACGATGACGATGACGATGACGATGACGATGACGATGACGATGACGATGACGATGACGATGACGATGACGATGACGATGACGATGACGATGACGATGACGATGACGATGACGATGACGATGACGATGACGATGACGATGACGATGACGATGACGATGACGATGACGATGACGATGACGATGACGATGACGATGACGATGACGATGACGATGACGATGACGATGACGATGACGATGACGATGACGATGACGATGACGATGACGATGACGATGACGATGACGATGACGATGACGATGACGATGACGATGACGATGACGATGACGATGACGATGACGATGACGATGACGATGACGATGACGATGACGATGACGATGACGATGACGATGACGATGACGATGACGATGACGATGACGATGACGATGACGATGACGATGACGATGACGATGACGATGACGATGACGATGACGATGACGATGACGATGACGATGACGATGACGATGACGATGACGATGACGATGACGATGACGATGACGATGACGATGACGATGACGATGACGATGACGATGACGATGACGATGACGATGACGATGACGATGACGATGACGATGACGATGACGATGACGATGACGATGACGATGACGATGACGATGACGATGACGATGACGATGACGATGACGATGACGATGACGATGACGATGACGATGACGATGACGATGACGATGACGATGACGATGACGATGACGATGACGATGACGATGACGATGACGATGACGATGACGATGACGATGACGATGACGATGACGATGACGATGACGATGACGATGACGATGACGATGACGATGACGATGACGATGACGATGACGATGACGATGACGATGATGATGATGATGATGAGTCAATCGGTCGAGTTATGTCTGTCAGTGTTGTCTGTTGAATCCGGGTCCATATTGTGCGCCAAGTGACCAGATGTATGATGTCTCCCAGGTCCTCAGTTCTATGTCGGTCAATGGTGGAGTAAATGAATTAATGATACGCACAGTGAAGCAGTCGTTAAAAAGTTGATTGTGGAGGCGAGTGTGAGTGGGGATGGGCAGGATGTTGTTTTGTGTAGTGTCTGAAGTGTGTCTGTGTTGGTTCATGCGGATGTGTAATGCGTTTTTAGATGCACACTCAACAAAACAAAACAACGTTCTCACATCATCCCAAACTCAAACTCATACACCAGTGGCACCTCCCCATGCCGACGGCCTCGCTGTAAAACATGCATTTTAATCAATACAGACACACACATCAACACACACCACACAACAAACACATACAGAACACAATCCAACACAAATTGCAAAACTAATAACTGCATTTACCTATTAGAATGCCGACCTTGCCCGGCATTCTACATAGGTGAAACTAAAAACGCATTACACATCCGCATGAACCAACACAGACACACTTCAGACACTACACAAAACAACATCCTGCCCATCCCCACTCACACTCGCCTCCACAATCAACTTTTTAACGACAGCTTCACTGTGCGTATCATTAAGTCATTTACTCCACCATTGACCGACATAGAACTGAGGACCTGGGAGACATCATACATCTGGTCACTTGGCGCACAATATGGACCCGGATTCAACAGACAACACTGACAGACATAACTCGACCGATTGACTCATCATCATCATCATCATCATCATCATCATCATCACACATTAATTCTGTAAATATCATTATTATTATTTTTATTTTTTTTTCTGTAAATAGTCTTTAACTGTCATACAATAGATTTTAACTGTCATTCAACTGATGACGGCCTCATAGAAGAGGCCGAAATATTTTGAAAATTGTGTTTTTTTTAATTCTTATTGTAATAAGTAATATTTAAAGAAAATAAAACGCTAAATATAGCAATTATATCTTTATTTATATTGTATTAAATTGACTATACTTAAATAATTTTAAGGGCATCTTGTTTAAAAAACACAATTCGATCTTACAACAGCCAAACTTTAAAACGGCACAAGATAAGAAAAATAAAATGCAAGGTTGCTATTGGTTGATGAGTCAATTCTCGTGTAGTTCTTTTTCCAAGTGTGGATATTTTAAGTCAGAATCTCTGAGGTTTTCTGTAATCCACTTCTCCGCTTGCTCCGCCATTTCTTCATCGAAATATTCGGTCCAACCTTCAACTTTGCCTGTGAAAATGATAAACTGACCTTTATAATGGTTTATTGCAATAAAAACGTATCGAAAATAAATGTTTTTACAAAATAATTCTACTCAGCAGCAGTAGCTTAGTCAGTAGGACTTTTCGGAATTAATGTTTAGTATTCGTATACCTACAACTTGCTGATGGTTAAAAATACAGTACAGTGCGACCAACTTATCTTTTCAGTGAAATCATTCGCCGTCTCTTTCTAATTATACTCTTTTCTACCGCACTAGAAAGAGATGGGTGGATAATCCAACTGAACAGATAAGTTGGTCGCACTGTAAGTTGAACCTCTATGCCTGCCTCCTAAATGAGCTTTTGATGAAGAATCCACAAAAATTACATTATTATGCAGGTATTTTGTACATTTATGGAAAACAAAAACATAAATAAGGAAATAGTGATCAAATTTTATATCATTGGGGTATATAAAATCAGAAAAGTAAATCTGGATGTGAGGAGGTCTGAACCGGGACTTCTCGCTTACCGGGCGGTTGTTCTACCACTGAGCTATCCACTTCTCAACACGACCTGCGAATTTATCCATGTGCTTTCCCATACCGCAACGATATGTATAGATGATCACTTAGTAGTGAGCCTCTTGGCGCCTAGGAGGCGCTAGTGTATTCAAGACATGTCTAGCCTCATCTACACGTAGACAGATGCATCAGCCTTAGACAATTTAACACGGGACTGGGCAAGCGCACTTATCCCCCTCTGCCAACAATTTGTTCATGTAAGTTTGCTTGTGTGCGCGTTTTATGTTTGTGTTGCAGCTTTAGATTTAGTGTGACATATAAATTTTTCGCAGGAGTGTGCGTGAATGAGTAAATGTGTGCTGTGCGTGTTTACCTCTCCTCCCGTGGAAAACGGCAGAATAATTTCAGTACTCAGCTTTGCCAGGTCCCATCTAAATGGTCTAAGGCATCGGCAGATGCCATCTGCGGATGCGTCCGCTGACGTGTAGACTCATCTGTGGTAGGTATTTAACGTTTGCAGATGCGTCCGCCGTCAATCTATTTGTTGTCGGTTTTCGGGGCACGGATCAAAGGATTTCAGCGCGGGCGCAAGGCGACCATCCACACGTCTGTGGACGTATTATATCAGTATTGTGCGGATTGTGAACGAGGGCGCACACATGTTTTTGCTCGTTACTTAAATAAATATCATACTAAATATATAATACATCAATAATTATTAAATACCGGCTTTAACACTCACGAAATATTATTATTGACTATATGCCAACTGTTTCAACGAGACAATTTCGGCATTTTCAAGGCGAGTGTCGTTCTTAGGACGACGACGCGGCGTTCACCAACTCGCCTTGACACGTGAGTGTTAAAGCCGGTTTTTAATAATAATTTAGAATGTCAGCTCACGTGAGTTTTAATAATATCATATAATACATTTTTATTAAATATGCCATCATGTCATGTATGGCATCCCCCACTTTATTTTTTTTTACATTTCTTTTACATATATAGGCTAAATAAGTAAATAGTACCGGCCGTTACTGTCTTAACGTCCATTTTTTGTTGCGTCTTGCATCTTTCGAGAGTGAAGACAGACTGATTGACCCACGGACGTGTGTGGACAGCTCGCGTATCCATCCGCGGATACATCTGCTGATGCATCTGTCTACGTGTAGAGGAGCCATAAGACTTTTTGCCCTACCGTCCGTCACCTGTTACAGCATCGGGTAGTGAAGAATACACATTACTCTTATCAAAACTATGATAGAAATAAATTTCTTTATTTAAAACACTTGGTGATTTATCCATCACAAGAAGATAACAAATTAAGAGTGTATAATACCTCACTTCGCTTCCTATGATCCTGCTTTAAACCAACAAATACTGCAACAATCACTCTGAAATTAATATATGATAAAGTTGAGGACTAATGCTATGTCCATGCTGTTGTAAAAACTTGATTACATTAAATAAGTTACCTCCAAACCGTACAATAAACCGATAGCATTCAATGAATACTTGAAATTAGATCTGAAACTTTGCATAATATAACTGATATTAGTATACAGCAGCTGCAGACTGTAACATAAAAATGAAAAAATCATCAGTGTGGCCGCGATCTGATTAGAGTAGGATAGACAGTTTAAAAGCAGAAGCGTTAGAGCAGGACTGCGAATTGAGGTATTATGGACTCTTAAGTTAAGGAAATAGTGGTTTTGCTCTTAAAACAATAATAAAGCCATAAAGTTTTTGAACAATTTACGATTGCGTAGAGCTTATATGACTAGATTGATGGATGTAGAAGAAAAAAGAGGTGTGTCGGGATCGTGGGAGATAGAAATCCGTGGTCTCTGCCTACCCTACTGGGAGACAGGCGTGAGTATATGTATGTACGTTTCGATTGTTCTCATATTAGTAGCTCAACGTTCTAAGAGCTCGATAACTAAAGGCTTTAGAAGGGGTAGTTTGCAATAATTGTTTACTGATTCTGTAAAGGCAGTAAACGTTGGCCAATGCGTTCATGCGCTAGCAAGAGTAAAAGGGACAATGCTAAGTATGCAAGCGAGAAGAACGCAGTCCATCCACTCGTCTGCCTATATTCGTTAAGCCTTTCCAAGATTTCACCACATCCAGCCGCAGCCTTCAGGTCCTTCATGTCATCAATCCAGCGGGTACAAAGTTGACCAACCTATACGTGGTCTCAATTCCAATGCTTTTTGGCCTCAACGGCCATCATTTTGGTGACAAATATGGCCACCCACTGCCACTTAAACTTATTGATTCGGTAGGCTATATAGGACACATTCGATCTCCAACTGATCTTCTCGTTTTGGATTTTATCCATCAGAGATTTGATTAAGCCCTTTGGAAAATTAGAGATTACGTCTCATCACAGAGAGGAAGATCTGGAACATCTTAGGCTTTAAGGATTGCGGTATTTTTGACGTCAATATGTTACGCAACTTCTTGAATGTTGCCACCTCAAGCATTTTATTCTGTCAGCCTCAGCGTTGAAGTTATTTTACTCAGCTGTATAACTTGACTCAAATAAGAATATTTTTAAACAACTTTGATGTTGCCATTATTGACGCGTTCACATTATTACTGACATTATTCACTGGTTCATCGAAAAACGCAGTTTTCAACTGATCCATCGAAACTCAGCGATGTAACTAGAAGAGTCCCACAAGGGTCCATCCTTGGACCTCTTTTGTTTATAATTTACTCTGCTAAATGCTGCTTGTACGCGACGATTTGCAAATTTTTATCTCAACAAAACCTCTGGATCTTCAAATTGCTGTTGACAACATAAATCAGACCTTGGTCGCATTGCTTCATGGGCAAATCGTAATGCACTGGTACTCAATCCTACTAAGTCGAAGTATTTGGTCCTTGGTACCCGCCATCAAATTCAAAGATTATCAGATATGAATCCTCAGATTTCTATCCAAAATATGCCTATCCAGAGAGTGACCAAAGCACAAAATCTCGGGTTGTTGATAGACAAAGAATTGCGATTTGAAAAACACGTTTCAGAGTTTGCTCGGAACTGTCGTTATAGACTCAGAAAGATATACGCAATTCGTGATTTTCTGAGCGTTGAAATGCGGGTACTTTTGTGCGAGGCTTTGATTTTATCCAAACTGAATTCATTGTCTTACCGTTTATGAGTCGTGTTTATTGGAGCGATCACAGAAACTGATTCAAAGAATACAAAACACATGTGCTCGTTTCTGTTTTAGGATCCTCCCACGAACACAATGTTACAACTAATCTCAAGGACGCAGGAATCCTAAAAATGAAACAAAGACAAGACCTTTATTTTACAACAATGCTGTTTGATGTAATAAAGTTTCAGAAACCTGAGTACTTGTTTGAAAAATTTACTTGACGTGGTTCTTGTCATGCATACAACATCCGAAATAAGTGTCTTCTTTCCGTGACATCCCATAAAACTTTAGCTTTTCGAGGTAGTTTCAGATACCGTGCGACTAAGTGCTGGAACAATATTCCTCCTCCAATTAGAGAGCTCATGTCCAAATCAACTTTTAAAATTAAGTATAGATCGTATCTTCTTTGTCTTCAAAATTGCCAGCACTGATAATTTGCTTTAAATATTTATATCATTTTGATGTACTTTCTCTGTTTCTTATTTTTTGTGGTCTTGCTTGCGGTGACGTTCTGCTCGTTTTTTATTTCAAAAATAACAACACGTAAAATTAATATTTAACAATGCATGTAAAATTCATAAATAAATAGTATTAAAATTAATCGGGTATAAATAATCATACATTTCTAATATAATCTTAATTTTCTGATAACACCGAAAAATGTATAAATGTCTGTAGAACAAGTACCGTCTCGGGTACTATGGTGCTGGCAGAATACCAGCGTTGTAGGTTTTACCTGCAACATTTTGCTGAACAGGGCCAATGTCATTTGAACAGTACTCGTACATGCAATGTATGTAAATAACAATGTGTGTTATGAAATGATAAATGTCTTTTTTTACTTTATTGCTTTTCTTGTTTTTTGTAATTTTTGTTTTTTATGATTAATGTTTGCTTTTATTAAATTTTCTCTATTGTTTTTATTTTTATTGTAACTATTTGATTGTGTGTGCTGGTGTACTGTGTAAATGAATAAACGTTTTTATCTATATATCAGCTCACGAACGTATTGGCCAACGTGTACTGGGGCCTTTAAACTTTCACGACTTCTGTTCGGTTAGTTATTAAAATAAATATTCTCTGGACGTAAATAAACTAAATTTAAACTAATCATGATTGCACCCCGTCTTATAACTTTTAATATTTGTCTCTTAAATTACTATCTTGGTGGCAGAAGCTAACCTTTTCGTATAAAACTATTTTGTTCTTCCTCAAAACCAGGATTATTGACAGCTTTGTTCTGTTTGAAGTTGCTGAAGGCCAGATGTTCGGCCAAACGTTGGATTTGCTCCTCACTGTACGACTTGCCAAAGAACTGGGACACACGACGTAAAACCGCTGGCAGATCCTGAAATGAATCCCCTCATAACTCGACATATTCGTAGATCAAAAATTGCTCAATGTGCATTTTCTTAAACATGCCCTTACTTAAGTATGGATAAGTACTTTGCGGAAGCCTTGATCATATTATAGTATTTTGTACAACTGAGTTATGCTCAAGGTCATTTTAAAAAGATCACACGGCGAGATTTTTATGACGAACTTAAGGGCACGACAGATCAGCTTATACTCTGTCGGCTTAGGTACTTTACTTGAACTGTCAATCAATCAATCAGGCAATATATTGCGCACTCTCCACAGTGGAGACATTTTTAAATCAATTTATTTATTTATTTGATGGGAGAAAAAACAGAAATAGATACATGTTTGACAATCAATGGTGATTAAATTAGTTTAAGTATATCCATTCCCTTAACATTCCCACAGATTATATAAAGAGACTAGCTTTTGCCCGCGGCTCCGCCGGCGTATTATTCGGTTAAACGACATGCTTTTTCCGGGATAAAAAGTAGCCTTTGTGTTAAGTTAGGGATTTGGATGAAATTTGGAATGGATATAGCTTAAGATAAGCTAAATCCATTCTAAATTTCATCCAAATCCGTTCAGCCGTTTCAGCGTGAAGGAGTAACAAACATACACACACACACACACATCCTCACACAAATTTTCGCATTTATAATATTAGTGCGAAGTTTGATAGTGTGATGAAAATGAAACAGATGAAGAAAGTAATAAATAAATATGGTTTATGACAGAATTATCTATAAACCCAAAGCCAAAGTAACAGTTCAGACAGAGCTAAAAACCTACAGCATGCACATGCAAACTTAAAATATAAAAAAGTAAAAAAAAGAAGGAATGCTGTTGGCATGCTGGTCAACAAAGACCTCACTAGCAACGTGTTAGAAATTGGCAGTGTCTCTACTCGGGTGGCATACTTAAAAAGAGATATTCTCTGAAAGTTATTCAAGTGTATGGCCCCACGTTGTAAGACTCCGATGATGTAATTAAGACGGCTATGATGACATAATTAAGGCCCGATATAACACCACCAAGGCACAAAGTGGGAATACAAGAGTGTGGTGAATCGGTAATAAGACCACACGGTTATGGCTGCAGAAACCCTCGGGGCCAGATGCTGGTAGAGAAGGTAAAGAAGCTTCAAAGGAAGTGGACCTGGCGAAACGAAGGCGAAAAAACATATTTTCAGTCTTCGTTACTTTTGATAACGGAATAGACCTTTTTGTCATCTGCATATAACAAAACATTGAAAATATTAAATATATTGAATAACATTGTTAATAAATATGTTGAACAAGAGTGGACCGAGTTATGAACGGTGGGTAACACCTGAGGTGATGGGGACAAGCAATGATACGTATCCTTATAGTAACTGGCTGGGTTCTTTGACGCAAATAATGTCACCACTTATCGTCCCTGGAAATCTCAATTGGCGTAAGGCACAAAATGCGAAAATAGGATTTTCACATCATATCGTACTGGAATTTACACTCTATCGATTGGTATTTTTAAGATTTTGCAATTTCTTCAAACAACGCCAAAATCGACGACAGAAAAAATGATGTAAAGGACAATTTACTCCATTTCCTTACCAAAATGTGAGGTAAGGAACATATATTTGAAATTCAAGAAAATTTTGAGTTTTAAGTAACACTTTTTTTCACTAAGCCTTTTAAGACCTGACATCTGAAAGCAAATTTGTCATAATACCGACGATAATTGGTAGTAAGGATAGAACGTTTTTTTTGGTTGTTCTTTATGATTTTTTCTGGTATGAAATGTAAAATTGGACAACGTGGTCGTAAAGCAAATTCTTGGGTTTGTTTTCCTTTACGACCCACCCACACTATCAAAGATTAAATATAAGATTTTGATGTATCAAAAATTAAAGGGTTAAGTTTTTCTCAGTTACTCTCGTAATTCTATCACACAGGGACGAAAACGATGACGGTTGATTTCTCAGGGCACACAAGAAAGTTTACGCAAAGGGGGTGTATAGTTGAGATGCGGGGCGAGAGTTGCTCAAGCGCGTTCCTTACTACCTCATACATTTTTTTACCAAGCCTTTTACGACCTGCCTAGCTAGCATAGCAAACCACATCGAGCTCGATAGCGCGCGATACAGAATCACTCCGTTGATCTACCTAGAGAGGGGTAGACATGTTTTATCGAGCGATTAAAACTCGATATGGTCGGCTATTTTAGATAGACCCCCAGCACCTATAACAGGGTAGACCATCTCAAGCTCTGACAGCTGTCTGTCTCTCTATGGGTAGATCAACAGAGTGAGACAGAGTACTTTATCGAGCTTTATCGAGCTCGATATGGTCTTCCATGTTAGAGGTGCAGATCTCTATAGAACGTTTGCTTTGGTTGTCCTAGACTTTTTCTGATATAAAATGTAAATTTGACAACGTGGTCGTAAAGCAAATTTTATTGTTTGTTGTCCTTTACGACCTACTGTAACCAGATGCAGTATCAAAAATTAAAGGGATAATAATAAAACATACGGGGTGTAATCATGACGTAGCCATTAAAGTAAATTACTTTCAGTACTTTTTACTGATCATCCCGAACCCAATCCATAGAAAAACTATTGAAAAAACGTGAAATAAAAGTCCACTTATCCATACAAATTTCTAATACTTCCTTGTCATTTTCCATGGAAACTTTTTATTTTTTTTCGCTTTTTATCAAAAGTTTTCTATGGAAGTGGTTCACTATGATCAGTAGAGCATGCGGTTTGATTCAATGAGCACGTCATGATTACATCCTTTATAAGGTGACTTTTATTTTTACAAGCCAACTTTTACTGGAGGCTTGGTAAGTGATCAGTAGCACGGATCGATAACACTTTTTGCTAATTAGGAAAAATAAAATCTTGAGGCCCCATAGTAACTGACTCTAATTTATGAATTACACTAGATGGGTCATCGAACCTTATTACTGAGCACTTACTGAGTCTTCAGTAAGAATTTGGCTGCATAAATTAAAGTCACCTTACGTATATTGGTTAAGAAAATACGGAAGCCAGATAAAACGAGTCGTTTAATAGGTAGACACTTTCTTTGCTTGGCTACTTTCGCTATCTCGCTACTTTCCCTGATTCGACACTTTTGTTGATTTGGCACATTTCTTCATCACAAACTTCCTACCTCCATGATTTAGTACACGTGGTAGAATAATTTGCTAAATGAATATGAAATAATATTACTATTATATTATTATTGAATAATTGAATAATATTATTATTGAACTAAATAAAATTAGATTTTGTGACAAATGATGACATGACACATGGTTTATTTTCATACAGATTTATTTTGACAGATGTCAAAGTGACAGATGGTTTATTTTCATACAGATTTATTTTGACAGATGTCAAAGTGACAGATGGTTTATTTTCATAAATATTTTTTTGACAGATGTCAAAGTGACAGGTTTATTTTCATTAAAATTTATTTGACAGATGTCAAAGTGACAGGTTTATTTTCATACAGATTTATTTTGACAGATGTCAAAGTGACAGATGGTTTATTTTCATACAGATTTATTTTGACAGATGTCAAAGTGACAGATGGTTTATTTTCATACAGATTTATTTTGACAGATGTCAAAGTGACAGATGGTTTATTTTCATAAAGATTTTTTTGACAGATGTCAAAGTGACAGGCTTATTTTCATTAAGATTTATTTGACAGATGTCAACAGTGAAATATAAAAAACATGTGATTATCAATTAAAATAATTATTCTGGAAATTCATATTTTATTTGCCGCTGAAAAACTTACTTACTCTATACTCGAAATAAGGTTGTGATACAATAGATTAGTTTTTTACCTTAGAAATAATGTACATAATTTATAGTGATCTAGATAACTTATAAGAGGTCAAGCGAATTTCGACCTTATTGACATTCAAGTTTTTTCGTTATTTTTAGCTTCTACATCATTAACTGAGTGCACTGAATTAAAAAAACAGAGGGTTTGTAAAATGTCAATAAGATTGAAATTCGTTTGATGACTTATAAATGATGGGTATATGATCTAGATAGTTTCTAAGTGGTCAAGCGAATTTCGACCTTCAACTTTTCTTCTTATTTTCAGCTTCCACATCATTAACTGAGTGCACTGAATTAAAAAACAGGGAGGTCTTAGAATGTTAATAAGGTCGAAATTAGTTCCATACCTTAGAATGATAATAATGAAACTTGTGGTCATTTCTTCACCTGCCACGTTTGACATTTGCCTTTAAAAAAAAACATGTAAAAAAAACAATACTTTGACACCTGTCAATATGCCAAAAAACTACAGAAAATGAAGTTTTAATATGTAGATATTTAAATAGAATAAATAATAAAAGTTTAGTCAACAGAACTGCACAACAAGACTACTGGCAGACAAATCCAGTGCTTATACTAGTATAGCTGTTAACAGGACTAGTGGGAACAAAGGTCTCATATCCCCAATAATTTTAAAAGACCTATCCAACGACACCCCACACTATGGAATAAACGAGAATAAAAAAAAAAAAAAAATAAACACATCTTTATATAGTTTTTCTTTTCTTAAGTTATCTGTAGAATCTATTTACTTGCAACCTATTTGCATTATTTGCTACACCAAAGACAAATTTTATTGTCACAGACGTATATGTGTTCTATGGTCACAAATGTCGATCAATTTTAACAATGTCACTTGTAAAAAAATCAAACTCAATAATAATTTCCTATTCTTTTAATTTAAAATGAATAAAATTTCATTTATTTTAAGTGAAAGAAATAAAAAAATTATTTTAACAGGAGGATATCGGTACAACTATGGTCGCACAAATAATAATGGAACAACATGGTGGCGTTGTAAGAACAAAACATACTGCCCAGGTAGTCTCACATTAAATCAAAATTGTGCAGTGATTCGTCAATCTAAACATCTATGTGATCCTGATCTTGCAACTAATGTGATTGACGAAGCTTTACATAGGTGCATAATGAGGGTTCAAACGGAGTTTGGGTCAGCAAGGAAGATAACCGAAGAGTGTTTTGGCCATCTGAAGAACTCAGACTCGGAATTCGTTGACGATGTTCCGTCGTTTAATGCAATTAAAAACCGGCTGTATAGAGCAAGGCGAAAGGCATGGAGAGTCAAAACTCTTTTCAGGAAACTGGCAGATGTAGAAGTTCCTGAAAATTTGGCGGACAAATTTTTAGTACTAAACGACGGATTAAGTGAAAAGATCCTGATATTTATGACGCCTCTTGCTGCAGAGACATTAACTAATGCAAAGGATATTTTTGGCGACGGAGTCTTTAAATATGTACCAAAGCCATTCATGAAGTTATATACTTTTCATGCCGACCTTGGTAGTACTGAAACTCAGTCCAATATAGTGCCTCTGATTTACTGTCTTCTACCAAACAAATCCGAAACCACGTATCTCAGAGTATTAAAGTTTCTAAAATCAAAATTACCGAATTTTTCACTAAAGACATCTCATGTTGATTTTGAAAAGGCCGCTATTAATGCTATTGTGGAAGTGTATCCTTCTGCAAAAATTGTCGGTTGTTATTTTCACTACCGGCAGTGTCTATTAAGAAAAGCGAAGAAATTAAACATTAACTTGGAAATGGAACCGGATCTTCAAGCAAATAAAGAAAATAGAAAATATTTGAATTGCTGTGCAGCCATGGCATTTTTGCCAGCACTGGAAATTCCAGAAGCTTGGCTTACTATATTAGATAATTCACCTAGGGGACCCGAATTCGACAAATTTAATGATTACATGACCGAAACGTGGTTAAATACGTATATTCACAATCTAAGCTGTTACAGCGAACGCCATCGAACTATAAATTTAGTTGAAGCATGGCATCATCGATTGGCTTATTATACAGAACGAAAACCAAGCTTGGTTTTATATATATCAGTCCTCAAAAGAGAAGCTAAATTGGTCGATTTCAAAGTCCGCCAAAAAAGTATTTATCTTTCTGAAAATAATAGAAAGAAGCGTTCGCTGATGTTAGATGAACGTATAAAATTGATAATTTGCGATTATATAGGTATAGATAAAAAAATTACCACTCAGCAATGCGTCAACCAATTGAGTCTCATAAATACAACACGTTCGCTAACGAAACGGGTTAGGTAAAAAGGTGTTCAGAATATATAGTTAGAAGTTGCGTTTTTTGTTTCAATAAAAATATTTTTTGTTTGTTTTAATTTTGTTTTATTCATTTACTAACACATAATCAAATAGAGAGTCGGACTCGCGCTCGAAGGGTTCCGTACCATTATCTATAAAAAAACCGGTCAAGTGCGTGTCGGACCACGCGCAATGTAAAATTCCGTAGTTTCCCATCAGATTGTGGACTTAGAAGGTTCATAAACTGATATTTAGTTCCTGTTTTACACAACCAGCAGCTTCATCTAAGTAATTTTAAATGCAATTTGTACGAAATTTTCATTTTCAGTTGTTCAACTATTACTCGTTAACTAATAAAGCCTCCTTAGTTGTGATAGTTTTCATTTTAATTTCGTTATATATGCTACGACTGTGATTTTTTTCATTTCTCTAAATACAAGCGTTTAGCTGGCAGGGGGGGGGGGGGACACTCGACTCTAACAAAAATTAACACTTTAACGCTTAATATTTCGCAAACTGAACCCTGAATCGAAAAATAATTATCTCACACCCCTTATATTTTGAAAATACCTACCCAACGACACCCCACACATTGGGATAGACGTGAAAAAAAAACATCCCCACTTTACATGTTTTTTACATTTCACCTGTCAAAAAAAATCTTTATGAAAATAAACCTGTCACTTTGACATGTGTCAAAATAAATCTTTATGAAAATAAACCATCTGTCACTTTGACATCTGTCAAAATAAATCTGTATGAAAATAAACCATCTGTCACTTTGACATCTGTCAAAATAAATCTGTATGAAAATAAACCATCTGTCACTTTGACATCTGTCAAAATAAATCTGTATGAAAATAAACCTGTCACTATGACATGTGTCAAAATAAATCTTTATGAAAATAAACCATCTGTCACTTTGACATCTGTCAAAATAAATCTGTATGAAAATAAACCATCTGTCACTTTGACATCTGTGAAAATAAATCTGTATGAAAATAAACCATCTGTCACTTTGACATCAGTCAAAATAAATCTGTATGAAAATAAACCTGTCACTTTGACATCAGTCAAATAAATTTTAATGAAAATAAACCTGTCACTTTGACATCTGTCAAAATAAATCTGTATGAAAATAAACCATCTGTCACTTTGACATCTGTCAAAATAAATCTGTTTGAAAATAAACCATCTGTCACTTTGACATCTGTCAAAATAAATCTGTATGAAAATAAACCATGTGTCATGTCATCATTTGTCACAAAATCTAATTTTATTTAGTTCAATAATAATATTATTCAATTATTCAATAATAATATAATAGTAATATTATTTCACATTCATTTAGCAAATTATTCTACCACGTGTACTAAATCATGGAGGTAGGAAGTTTGTGATGAAGAAATGTGCCAAATCAACAAAAGTGTCGAATCAGGGAAAGTAGCGAGATAGCGAAAGTAGCCAAGCAAAGAAAGTGTCTACCTATTAAACGACTCGATAAAACGGCTTTGATTGATTGATTAATCATTTGTTCTTGACATTATTATTAAATGACGGTCTGCTTCTATCATCTATTTCGTTTCAGTCTTATAATCCAATCTATGAGTGAGCCGTTAGTGAGCAAAAGAGCAACTTGTTTCGAGATACAAAGATAAATTCAATGTTCGGGCTTGATACAGCTCATTTCTATCAATCATTCACGAGCTACCCATGTCTACTGACAAAAAGACAAGCAGGCGCACGCGAAATGATGCTCGGGTCAGACGTGCTGTTAGTAAAAAAGTCAATACCTTGCGAACTTATTCATCAAAATGGAGAGTAGTGGCTCAAGAAGACTAAAAATGCTGGATCCTCTTAGAGCTCGTAAGAGGAAAATGAATTTTGCACTTGTACTTACATCAAAAAGTTTCTACAATCTTGGTCCCTACGGCAAAAAATAATTAATTTTGCTTGAGACAAGACGCTTACTACCTAGTCAATATGCGGTCTCTCAATCTTGATTAAAATTTTGGGTCGTAATGGATAATTTCACGAAAACAGCGAGGTCTTAAGAGACATGTATTGTATCTCGGTTAATATGAAGAAGATAGTTATTCAAACATTTGCACAAGAAAGAGTTCGAAATATTATGAACAATCTTCTTTGACGTTTTACAAAGAAAATACGTTCAGTTTTAAGAAGTAAATTTTGTTTTTTGGCGATTCTATAAGAAGTGTTTTGCTCCTTACGACAAGTGAGATTTCCAGGGACGTTGTGTTGACTCTGAAAGAAACTTTATTGTTCCTATTGTTCATGAGCTATTACTAGTAATAATGTCTTATGTCAATTCTATTAAGGTAAGATTCAAAAGATTGAAAGATTCAAAATGTTTATTTGCAAAATAGATAAGTACATAAAGTATACGTTTTACATGTCAAATCTAATCTGTATAAAAATAATATTTTATAATGAAACAAATATGATACTTACGGGAAATATACATATATAAAGAAAAAACTTTATTTAAGTTGGGCCACTAATGTTATACACATGCATAAAATAAAGACTTATTGGAATAATAATATTTTTATACATAATGCAATTAATAAATAAGTTGATAAATAAACTGAATAGACCATAAATAAATATAATGCCTAACCAAATATATGCTAACTTAAGTAAAAAATTAAAATATTGTGTATACCTACATAATGCAATGAATAAATAAGTACATAGATAAATAAACTATAAATAGATTTAATGCCTAAATCCGCCCATTCGATTAATCTTGCTAAGAAGAAGGGCAAGAATTTTTTTTTAATCAGTATTTTTTTTTCAATATGGCTTAATACTATTACAGTCTTTTTAACTTTATAACTTTATACAAAATAATGTATTAAACTTTAATAACTAAAGGATAAAAAAATAAAAGACAGAAGGAAATTGTGTCACGAGGGGAAAAAAAATACATCTTAGTCTACCTGTCTAATGAGGTAGTAAGTTAAAATACTAAGCAAAACATCATCTACCTGTCTCATATAGTTTATCTTTTTTTTATAGTCAGATTATCAACTAATAAGTGCTAAGTTTAAGTTATAAAATGTTCATGTCAATATGTAAAAAGAAATGTCAAAATAATAATAAAAAAACAAAATAAGAATATTAGTCCCCATAAAAACGAACGATTTGAAAAACACAAATCAGTTAGAAAATTAACGAACAGTAGTATTATGGCTAGAATCAATATTCTCATAACACCAAGCATCATTATCGTCCAAATAGTCATTGATTTTATAATATGTTTTTCTCAAGAACCCCTGCTTAATATATAATTTAAATTTATTTTCTGAAAACAAAGGACCTCCTTTGGAAGTTTATTGTAAAATCTTATACCATGTCCTACAAAAGAGGTGCCTACTTATGCAAGTCGTATTTTTGGAAAAGCCAGTTTATGTTTCTTCCTAGTGTCTATAGAGTGATGCTCACCGAGCCTTGGGAAAGCATCGATATTTTTTCTGATATATTTAATAACTTGGTAAATAAATTCACAAGGAACTGTTAAAATATTAATTTCTTTGAATTTTTCTCTTAATGAATCCCGATGCTTCATATTGTAAATAGCACGAATTGCTCTCTTTTGCAAAACAAAGACTGCGTTTATATCCGCAGCTCTACCCCACAGCAACATACCATATGACATAATGCTGTGAAAATAACTAAAGTACACCAATCTAGCAGTATCCTCATCAGTAATTTGCCTCATCCGTCTAACAGCGTATGCGGCTGAACTTAGTCTACCACAAAGGCGACCCTGTGGGGACCCCACTGAAGACGAGAGTCTTCGAACTTCGTTTTGTTGACTAACTCTAGCTTGGACCCCTGCAAAAGTAGATCAGCATCTACTTGAATTACATTTTGTAATGTGAATTTTGTACATTTTGTCTTTTTCCCATTTAAAACTAAATTATTCGCAGTAAACCAATCAAGAATCATAGATAGTGTATTGACTCTAAGCTGGTGAGCTGAAGGTTTAATAAAACTGTAGATGCGCTGATATGAATATAGACCTTTATTTGAGTAATTATAGAATTTTACAAAAGCTTAAAATAGTGAAGTGACCACGTAATCACACATTTTGTTTCTCCAGAGGGTTATGTGTCAAAAAGTGACAGCTTTATTTTTATTGTTGGAAACGTTCCGTTTCACCATGCTCCCCGCCTTGAAGTGGTTCCGCTTCAACGCAAATTGGTAAAGGACATATGGTGTTGTAAGCTCGCCGTATAGTGCCTTTGTTCGTGTGAAGTTCAGCAACCCGGTTGACACCATCTGATCCTGAAAATAAGCGGGTAACACGTCCCAAGCGCCAAAGGAGAGGTTTTGTTGAAGGGTCCTTGATTAGGACCAAAGATCCCAGTTCCAAAGTTCCATGATTTTGATGCCATTTGGTTTTCTTTTGTAGTTCCGTGATGTATTCCGCGGAGAAGCGCTTCCAAAAATGATTTCTCAAGACTTCTATTCTTTTGAATCTTTGTAGTTGGCTGATCTTAGTTGGTGGCACATCAGAAGTTGCGGGATCAGTTGCAAGCGGCGTCATCACTCTTCCGATCAGGAAATGTGATGGGGTTAAAGGAACGAGGTCGGAAGGGTCTGTGGATAATGGTACAAGCGGCCTTGAATTTAAAATGGACTCTATTCGACAAAGACAAGTAGCCATTTCCTCGTAAGTTAAATGGGTTAGGCCCAGAATTCTGCGGAGATGATGTTTAACGGACTTCACCGCCGATTCCCATATCCCACCGAAGTGTGGAGTGTACGCGGGAATAAATGAAACGTTAATACCGGTATCTGCAAGATCTCTCGTCATATCTTGCTCTAATAACTTGGCTAACTCATTAAAGGCGCCAACAAAGGTGGTTCCATTGTCAGAGAAGACTTGTCGTGGTTTACCTCTACGTGCGATGAACCTGCTGAAAGCCGCCAAGAAAGCCTCCTTGGTCATATCTGATACAAGCTCAAGATGCACAGCTCGAGTTGACATGCACACCAGAACACAAATGAAGCTTTTTATGACCTTACAGCCTCTGCCTTTTCTGTCTGCAATCATGACTGGCCCTGCATAGTCCACACCCGTGTCTAAGAAGGGATGGTCTAAATGAATCCGCTGTTTTGGGAGATTGCCCATTATAGGCTGAATTGTTTCTGCCCTTTGCCTGCAACAGGTTACACACAAACGTGCAGTCTTTTTTGCTAAGTTTTTTCCGTTAAGAGGCCAGTAGTTTTGTCGTATATTGGTTAAAAGTAATTGGGGTCCTGCATGAAATAAATCTTTATGAGTCTGTTCAAAGATAAGTTTGCAAAGATGAGATTTACTGCATAGCAAAATTGGATGTTTAACATTATAGTCGTAGAAAGAGTTTCTCAATCTCCCGCCTACACGAATAAGGCCCTTTGATTCCATAAAGGGTGAAAATGACAAAAGCCGATTTTTCGGCGGAAGATCTCGGCCCGCCTTGAGAATTTTATATTCCTCAGGGAATGATTCCTGCTGAGAAATGCTAAGAAGAAAATTCAAAGCGTACGATAACTCAGCCGAGGTAAGTATACCACTAGTTTTCGTGGCATTACGACTATTATGAATGAATCTGAACAGGTAAGCTACTGAGTTCAATAATTTCTTTAATTTTGAAAAATGGTTGACCAGTGTGTAAAATGCTGAATCTACTTCGGTTTTAGCGGTAGTTTCGCTTTGAACTGCAAAAACATAATGAGAATTTTGCTGCTTTTTTACATCTGAATTTGGAAATGTTGGCCATTCAGTAGAATCTTCTTTCAGAAATTGAGGACCTGACCACCACATAGAGGAGGAAGCTAACTGATCGGCACTCAAACCCCTAGAGGCGAGATCTGCTGGATTAAGCTGAGAAGGTACGTAACGCCATTTATTTGTAGCGAAAGTATCCTGTATCTCCGACACTCTGTTTCTTACAAAGGGTTTAAGATCAGAGGGGGAAGAAGCTAGCCATCCTAAAACAATGGTGGAGTCACACCAAAAAATACAATCATCGATTTTTAAGGTAAGCGAACTAAGTACTTTAGAACACAGTCTTACTCCCATCAATGCACCGCAAAGTTCAAGACGTGGTATAGTCACCGTTTTGATAGGTGCCACTTTACTTTTAGAAGTGACAAGATGAACGCTTACTAATCCGTTTGCTGTTACAGAGCGTAAAAATATTGTCGTGCCTACGGCTCGTTCCGAGGCATCTGAGAAAATGTGTAATTGTATGAGTTGTGGTGTATCGCATGAAATCCACCTTGGGATTTGTATGTCATTCAGGTAAGGTAATGTGTTTTCAAAATTATACCAAGCTTTATAAATACTTTCTTTTACAGGTTCGTCCCAGGAACAGTTTTCTATCCACAGTTGCTGCATAATAAATTTGGCTTCAACAATACAAGGCACTACAAGACCAAGGGGATCGAATATTTGCGAAATTGTGGATAAAATATGACGTTTTGTTACTTTACCGCTATGATTTAGGTTTATAGAAAATGTGAAGTTATCTTCATAGCATTTCCAGTGAAGGCAACGTTTTTGATGATTCATAGCTAAGATTAAGTGAATCTGACACTGGGCAGTCTGCCTGAATAGCTTGTAATATTTCTTTACTGTTTGATTTCCACTTACGTAGCTCAAATTTAGCTGAATCCAGCTCTGATTTGACATTGCGACAAAGTTGAACTGTGGCTGCAATAGAATTTCCACCCGATAAGAAATCGTCGACGTAAAAGTCATGTAAGATTGCTTGCTGTGCTTGTGTATCCTCACAATTATGGGCCAACTCTACAAGACACCTAGTTGCTAAGAATGGCGCTGATGCCGTGCCATATGTAACTGTATTAAGAGTGTATACTTTAATAGGCTCTGTGGGATTTGGTCTCCATAATATTTGTTGAAGATTGCGAAATTCTTCATTGATTTTGATTTGCCGATAGAATTTCGCTATATCTGCTGTAATAACATACTTGTGCTGGCGAAACCGTAGCAAGATGGACTGCAGGTCGTCTTGTACAGTTGGCCCAACCATTTGTATGCTGTTGTAGGACTTTCCAGAAGTACTGGCTGCCGACCCGTCATACACTACTCGTAATTTTGTAGTGCTTGAATCCCTAAGTATTCCATGATGTGGGAGTGTGTATGATTGTTCTGAATGTGAAGTTATTTCTGACATGTGCTCTAGGTTGAGGTATTCTTCCATAAACTCAACATATAGCGACTTAAACTGTAAATCTTTTTCAAACTTACGCTCGAGAGACAAAAATCGCCGTTTAGCCATGTTATAAGAGTCACCTAGTACTGTTTGCGGCTCCTTAAGCGGTATTGATACAACAAATCGACCATCGGAGTCTTTGTGTGTTGTTTCATTGAATATCTGCTCACATTTACGCTCATCTGGTGAAAGATTGTGCTTTGAAGAAATAGTGTCTAATTCCCAGAATCGTGTCAGGTCTACAGATGTGTCATTGTTGTCTGTGAATAGACACACTTCAGAATTATTATTATGTTGATGCACTGCACCTGCAATAAGCCAACCAAATTTTGTTTCGTATAGTAATGGTTTGTTTTTACCTAAACTCAATCGATTTGCTCCGATTATGCCCCAGAAGATTTCTGCTCCAAGTAGAACATCAATTGAAGATGGAACATTGAATGAAGGGTCGGCAAGACAAATTCCTGTAGGTATATCTAATTCTTTTGTGTCTATGTATGTGTTTGGTAAAGAGGATGTAATTTCCGGCAATACAAAGCAGTCAACGTTTATCGAATAGTCCCCATTTAAAGACTCTAATTTGAATGAGCAAGACTGTGAACTATTTGATACCTGATTGCTTATACCTAGCACCCTAGATGTAGCATTAGTGGTATTGAACTGTAGTTTACGACAGAAGTTCTTGGTTATAAAGTTTGCGGTACTACCATTGTCCAGTAAAATTCTGGCAGTGTGCGGTTTTCCTTTGCTATCCTTGATCTTCACAAGGGCTGTAGACAGTAAAACAACACGACTATTAGAAGGCTGATTTGATTGAAGAGAAATATCTGATGATAACGCAACATTGTTTGTAGAATTTTCAGGTTCATTGTGAACATGAAGAAGAGTATTGTGTTTAGCTTTGCAATATTTGCAATGACTCAATCTACACTTTGCTTCTAAGTGACCCGGACGCAGACAGTTAAGACAAACTTTGGCGTTTACTACTTCCTTCATCCGAGCTTCTGCGGGTAGATTTCTGAAAGCTTCACAGCTGAACAAGAAGTGCTCTTTATGACAGAGTGGACAGGATAAAGAATATTTACTGCTTTGTTTACTTTGTGCTACTACAAGGCTTTTTTTTGCGTTTTGTGGTCCCGGAAATTCATTTTGACGATTTTTGTATTTACTGTTCTCTATAGTCTCTAAGAAATCTGCTCTATTATCTATAAATTTAATGAAATCTTCTAATTTAGGAAGATTTTCTAATTTATTTCTAAATTCTTCCCATTTTCTGTTAGACGTGCTATCTAATTTCATCGACATCATGTGTATCAAAAGAGTGTCCCAGTGTTCTACTGGTTGATCCATTAGAGCCAGGGATTGTAGATTCTTAGTTATTGTGTCGATAAGATATCGAAGTGATTTACTGGATTCTTTTTGAATAGACTCTACTTCAAAAAGGGCTTGTACATGATTGCTGACAAGTCTGCGTTTGTTATTAAATCTGTCGCAGAGATGGTTCCACGCTATATTGTAGTTTTCCGCAGTAAAATTTACCTTTTTGATAACTAGTTTTGCACTTCCTTGAAGTGATGCCCTAAGATAATGAAATTTTGTGATATCATCCAACTTTTTGTTTAGATGAACCATAGATTTAAATGTATCCCTATACTCAAGCCAGTCACAATACATTCCAGAAAATTTTGGCATATCGATCTGAGGTAATTTCCCAATTTGATTCGAGTGTGCACATGAACTCACCTCAGCCTCAGACACAACATCTGTAGTATTTGATTTTGAAACCTGCTTAGCGGACCCCAGCAAATTCTCCACGAAGGCGACTATACCAAAGTAGTCTGTGTCGAACTGCTCCCGTTCTGCATAATAAGGTTCAGCATTCGCTGACAACAGTTCCATCTCCGTCTGTAACACATCATATTCTGTGTGTAAGTTAACCATTTTATCAAAGCGCAACTTAAGCTCGATGACTTGCACATCACTTAATTCTTTGTTACTACCTACTAACTTTGCAAAGTTTGTAAATTGAGTAAGTTTTGTTTTAAGTGAGCTTCTTTTTTTAGTAAGTGTACTCAGTTTGGCCTCTGCCATTATGTACAAAAGCAGAAAGTATGTGTGCAACTAAATAAGAGTCTTAAGATAACCAAATCTCACAATAGGCAAATGTGCAAATGCTATCTTGATGAATTAAGGTTTGAAATATGCAAGTAAACTCAAGGTTTTTTGTTTCATAAAATCCTGAGACTTATCTATGATTTTATACAATTAAGTGTGTCATCTTGCTACTTAACTTAATAATATTGAAGAATTGAAGCCATAAAGTTGATAACACCTGTATGTTACAAAGAGAAACAAAGGAATGAGTTGGACGGGAAAGAACAGATACTGAATTAGGTAAGGTTAAGAAATAAGGCTAAAAAAGGAATAATGGAACAAGCTTACATTTTTTGATGACTGTCAAGATACTATGCCTGCTATTTCTGACGATGATCTGTGCCTGTCTTGGCTTTTTTGAAAATTTTTGTTGAATATGTTAGGTTATCCGAGCCTCTTGTAATGAAAATTGTAAATTTCATAAAAACATCTGCTTTGATTGACGAAATACGGTGATTTTCAACGACGTGAATCAACAACAATGGTAAGAGCAGTACAGGAACTCCAGTGTTCAATGAAGATTTTGAATTATACGAAGACAAGCGCTTTGTTTGCTGAAGATCAGAACTCTGCGATGATGATAATTCACAATGACCACAAGGAGGGGCTTCACAGGGACACTGGAACACGCTTCATGGTGTTGTCTACCTCACTACCTCGTACTGAAGTTGTTCAGGTTGGTATTCAGCTTTGTTCTTTCTTGATAATCTTCCTCAAATACGGCCTTTTTGCGAAGGACCATGTATTGACTCTAAGCTGGTGAGCTGAAGGTTTAATAAAACTGTAGATGCGCTGATATGAATATAGACCTTTATTTGAGTAATTATAGAATTTTACAAAAGCTTAAAATAGTGAAGTGACCACGTAATCACACATTTTGTTTCTCCAGAGGGTTATGTGTCAAAAAGTGACAGCTTTATTTTTATTGTTGGAAACGTTCCGTTTCACCAGATAGAGTTACATTCGCATCATCAGGGATATCTCTGTCTATTAACTTTAAAAATAAGTGACGTGTCGTCAGCGAATAGCACTATCTCAGATAAGTCTTTAACTAAATAAGGAAGGTCATTTATGTATATTAAGAACAATAAGGGCCCCAATGATATTTAAAATGTGTTTCATTTCGCTAATTACTTGCTGTATGCGGATGATAAGAAAATATACTTAGATATTAATAATGAAACTGATTGCGAATTACTACAAGCTGATCTGGACCGACTCAGTACTTACTACAGTAAGAATAGAATAAAAGTTAACGCAGCTAAATGTGTCCAAATAAGTTTTTCCAGAAAGCTAAATCCTGTCCTACATTCTTACAATATTAGCGGTAATACCATACACCGAGTAGATGTGGTCAAAGATCTTGGTGTGAGCCTTGACTCAAAATTAACATTTGAGCACCATATTAACGCAACTGTGAGCAGGGCTTATAAAAGCTTGGGTTTCGTAATGCGGGTATGTGGTGAATTCAGAGACCTTTCTTGTCTTAAGCGTGTGTATTTTGCGTATGTTAGAAGTTTACTGGAATTCGGATCTTCTGTGTGGTCACCACATTACATAACTTATAAACAGCGTATCGAAAAAATACAGGAGATTTTCTTAAAGCATCTTAATTTTAAAGCCAGATTACCAAAAATGAAATACGAAGACTCTTGTCTACACCATCGTATTTCATCGCTTGAGGATCGCCGGCTTTTGCTCGACATGTCTTTGTTATATGACATTGTTACTGGTCGTATTAACAGCATGAGCATGGTGTCTAACTTCTCCCTTAACGCCACCTCTTATCGCACTCGGCACTCCGCAAGACTCTTTTATCATGTTCCAGTTGTTCGCACAAACTATGCCCAATCATCCCCTCTCATTCGTCTAGCTAACGAATACAATAAGTGTTTCTTTAATATCGATCCATATGGAAACTCTAGAACGTCATTTCGAAATAAAATAATCAATGAATTACTTTGCCCTGATGAATAACCGTAATTATTATGATTTTGCTGAACAACCTCTCATTTTTTTTTTTCTCTTACATACCCTCCCTCACACACACACTCATACATACTCATCCCTTACATTAACACATACACAACACAAACACCCCGTCGAACAATTGAACAAATTGAACAATTTAAACTAAAATAGAGTACGGTAGGCAGATGAGTTGCCCTGTAAGCATTTAAATTTTATTTTAGATTCTGTTTCTGAGGAATGAATTTAGTTAAGTTTTTTTTTTGTTTTTGATATTTTATTAAACAGTTGGGGAAATTTGTTATTGGCCTTAGTCATAGTCTTGAAATAATGTTTAGTTTTACTTTTAACGCTGTTAATTTCCTAAATAAATAAATAAATAAATTAATAAATAAATATGGAGCCCTGTGGGACGCCCATTGTAACTAATGCTCCAGCTCACTTTACTCTGTTAATATCTACCTTTTGAAATCGATCACTAAGGTATGACTTTAATAACGCCAAATATTTGCCCCTAACTCCGTAGTGAGCCAATTTGCATAAAAGGGTTTCATAATTAACGCAATCAAAAGCTTTAGAGAGGTCGCAAAAAACACCGAATGCATCCTGCTTTTCTTCCCAAGCATCAAATATGTGCTTGACTAAAGCAACTCCTGCATCTGTAGTTGACCTCCCTCTAGTAAATCCATATTGTTCACAATGAAGCAACTTATTGAAGTTAAAATGAGACAATAATTGATTTAAAATTATTTTTTCGAAAACTTTACTCAGAACTGGTAAAACTGACACTGGTCTATAATTAGAAGGGTCTTCATTGTCACCTTATTTAAAAAGGGGGATCAATTTACTCAACTTCATTAAATCAGGAAAGACACCATCATCTATACATTTATTAAAAATTAAAGCCAAATAAGGAGCTATTAAATCAATGACGGAACTTACAACTTTAACAGATAGACCCCATAAGTCCTCGGTTTTTTTTAAATTAAGAGATTTGAACGCCTTTATAACAGTAAATGAGCTAATATACTTAAAAGCAAATACAGAACGGCACTGTGGCACGTGTTCACTCAACAGATCTTGTGCAAGTAATGGACTTGAATTCAAATCTTTAGTTGTCAAGGAGGGGATGTCAGTAAAGAATTGTTCAAAGGCATTTGCAACTTCATTGTCTCTTGTAACAGTTTCATTGTTAATATTCAGCTGAAGTTCATTATTTCGTCTTTTACTCTTACCAGTTTCTGTATTAATGATATTCCATACTGCTTTTATTTTACTATCGGAGATTTTAAGTTTATTGTTCAGAAATATGCTTTTTGCTTTTAAACACACCAATTTGAAAACACGCGAGTATTTTTTGAAAAATTCCAAAAAACATGATTATTATTTTAAGATTTTATGTCGTACAATTCATATAAATGTTTTCTGCTTTTATAAATACCTGGTGTCGCCCAGTCACTGAAAGTGATTTTACTAGGGTTTGAAACTTTTTTTCAATTTAAAGGTATTTTCAAACTCTTTGGAAACTATGTTAAATAAATCTGTAAAGAGATTATTTGGATCATCTTGGAGAGGATTAAATTGTGGTAATTTAGGTTCTAAGCTTGCTTTACAACGTTCTACTTTGCGAGTTGTAATCGGCCTGCAAAAAGCTTCCTTTGGCATTTGGTTCACACTTTGCATGAAGAATATAGTTTGGCCACTGTGATCGGGCTGCAAACGGTTGATAACCTTATTGTCTGAATACTCGCAATCACAGAATATATTGTCGAGGCATGTTGCTGTATCCTGAGTAATTATAGTTGGTTCTAAGAAAACATTAAACAAATTAAACGATTTGAATAAATGAATTAATTTCGAGTTCATAACCGACTTTTCTAGGAGATCAACGTTAAAATCTCCACTTACTATAACTTTCTTCTTCGACACAAATAATAATTTTAGCTTTTCCTCCATTGTTTTTTCAAAAATATTATAATCCTGTCCCGAGTGTCGGTAGACACAAAGAATTATGTATTTACTCATTTCTATGCAAGCCAACTCTACTTGGGGTTCTACAGAAAGTTTAACAATGTCTTTTCTTTCTTTTGCTTTAATATTATTCCTGACAAGAATCATAGAGCCACCTTTTTGTAAAGTTACCCGGTTGTAACAGCTAAGAACATTAAAATTATTAACATTAAACTGCATATATTGTTCTGATAAGTGGTGTTCAGTTAAGCACAAAATATCCGTTTTTGATTCCTCTAGGAACAACTCAATTGAAAGTATTTTGCCGAGGAAGCCGCCCTGTATGTTTTGATGTACCAGCTTAAAACCAGGGGAATTTCTCGTTGTTTTTAATTCTAAAAAGAATTCGTTACAATTTTGTTAGTACTTGTACCAACTGTGTCAATAGGGACAAAATTATAGGAACTATTATGGTTACATATACCATCAATAATGACTGGTATTGAAAAGTTTCCTGTTACACTTATTGTAACAGATTCATTACAATCGTCAAATATTTAATTGCAAAGAAGGAGGAGCCCTAGTAGCATTTTCCGTTGGCCTTTATTCGCCAACGATCGGCAAAACGTTGGGTTATAGTTAGTTAGTTGGCCATCATAGAGCCAACATTGGCCCAATTATTCTATTATTAGCAATATAGCCACCCGATAACTAACAATGGGCAATATTTTATAAACTGTACGTATGAAATACTGACCAATTTAAATAGTAATAGGGACACATTTTTAAAGCACTTTTATCGTATTACCTTCTTGTACTAAAATGATGGAGTGCTGCAAGTCTTCAACATGCTTTTTTGTGTGCGTGACATCAGACGCTCGCAGTGTACAAACGAAACGAAAAAGGATACGAGACGACCGGGCATCGTGTCGTAAAACAGTTTCATCCGTGAACCAGTGTGTGTGTCACAATACAGGTCTCGTCGTGACACTGGTTTCGTCGTGATACTGGTTTAGTGACGACACTGCTTTTTTCGATATCAAAAAACGGTGCTTCCGTTACTGGCAGTAAAACGGTTCTTTTACACGGTACGTCTTTGGAACGCTCACTCCTAATTTGAGGCATTGAGAGCAAGAAAGGCTAACATTTCCAGACACAATTAAAAATCAATTGATCCCATTGTTGGGTAACTGTCAGTAACATACATAGGCCCTACAATGGCAAAGCAACCAGTGGCCCAACTAAAAAATAGTGGCCAAACCTAACTGTTATCCAACTAACGATAGCTATGTGAGCCAACCGTGCGCCAACAATAAATGCTACTAGGGAGTATGATATGTGAGATAACTTTGTACAATCAGACAGACTAATTATTTTCTTTATTATTTACAATTAAACAAGAGATAATAAACTAAAAATCCTAAAAGTAAAAGAAAAAGAAGAACCTATGCTATAAAAATAAAATTAACTTGGAAATAAAACCCTAACTATCAAAAAGTCCGCCCCTCATCGTACCCGGCGCAAAGGTCCCCATTACGCTAGCTGCGTTCCCGCGTTAGATGGCTAGGGAAATCCTTTGCGCCAAGTACGAAATGGAGCGGTGGTCTTGGCACCTGTCTTTTATTTTTCTTCCGAGTGCCTTTAGAAATGTCCTGGCCTCAGAACAGATAGTGTTTTAACTCTCTGGAACCTAACCATTCTTTATTTTCATACCGTCAAACGGCTACTTGCCGCATTTGCAAGAGAAAACATCATTCTTTATTACACCATAAAGAGTTTTTAAAAACACTCACCACCAATTACAGCGCACCATGCGATAAAGCTGTTGGTGCAGTATCAACTACCACTGCAATGGAGGTGTCGAAGAATGTTGTTGCTTTTTTCTCGAATACTAGCAGCCAAGTTACGTTACAGCCAAGTAACGGCGTGGTTAGAGTTGAATCAGAAACAGGTGAGAGTAAGCCAAAACTGATGTGTTTATTGGATTAAGGCCCACAGGCTTCGTTCATCACGAAGTCAGCAGTTCAAGCTTTTGGACTGCAGAAGCTTCCAAATAAAATTTCCGTTGCAGGAGTACGTGGTCAGGGGGCTTTGTTAGATTCAACTATTAAGCAGCAGTCTAATCATGATCCACAACAATTATGGTAGTCAAAGTTCATGTCCTTAAAAAGTTTACAACCCTCCTTCCAGCTAACAAGGTAGTGATTCAATTTGGGCCTGAACTAACAAACATGAGGTTGGCTGATCCAAAGTTCAATCTACCTTATAATGTTGATTTTTTGCTAGGAGCAGAGGTGTATTAGCAGATTTTAGAAGAAGGTTTAATTAAGGGTTCACCTGGTTTTCCTGTAGCGTGAAAAACTAAGGTATGGTGGATTATAGATATCTGGTCAATGCAAATTCTGCGGAAGAGAACAAATTAAAAACTGTAATTGCCTTGTATACTCGAGTTGATGACAATGAGTTATGGTGAAAGTTGTAGGAGCTCGAAGCGGAGCAAATATGTGAAGATATATTTACCAGCACCACTAGAAGAGATGAAACTGGATACATCTTTAAATTACCATTTCGCGATGAATATCCTAATTGCAAGCAAGGAAAACTGAAAACGTAGCAACAAAGAGATTTCAAATGTCAGAGAAAAGGTTCTCAAAGGACCAGGGATAACTAGAACAATATGCCAATATTATTTATGAAAGAATACCTCGATTTCGATCGATATGGCCTTTTGATTGAAATTTTA
Organism: Ypsolopha scabrella; assembly: GCA_910592155.1. Classification (NCBI taxonomy): domain Eukaryota; kingdom Metazoa; phylum Arthropoda; class Insecta; order Lepidoptera; family Ypsolophidae; genus Ypsolopha; species Ypsolopha scabrella. The sequence continues at coordinate 12,235,572 of OU342989.1, read as the reverse complement.
CGTTGCTGCGCGTAAGAACACGTCACTGAAATCACAGAAAGTCTTTGCACTTTTTGGTTTTTTAATAGCTTGCATGAAAGCTTGAGCAACAATCAAAATTTATTGTTTGAACTGTCATTCATTAGCCACATTTTTCACTACATTTTCTTTATCTTGTAGTGTGTGAGTTAATATACCTTTCAGTGGCGAAGGGTAAACATTTTGAAAAGGGAAGCCGGACAAATAAATCGCTTTACTCAGAAAAGCAACCAAGGAAAACTATTTTTTTCGAATTCGAAATCTGACTATATAAATTCGTAAGTAGCCGTTTCAATAACATTTTGAATCTAAACCACGAATCTTTTAGTAGTAAAATCAATACATCCTTTGAAAATGCCATAAAAGCAAAACTGGTCAGGAAATAAATAAATTCGTGGAATAGGACAATATAATAAAATGTATATGTTACCCTTCGGCTTTTCTATATAAATATTTATATATATATATTAATTCTAGTTAAAATATGCACATAAATAAATTAGCAAGATATATTTCAACCCAAATACACTCATAAATACTCACCACACACAAAAACCCCTCCATGTACAACCGAATACAACATGTAAGACAAGCAACTGTATCTGCCTCTTAGAATGCCGACATTGCCCAGCTTTTTATGTAGGTGAGACAAAAAACGCACTCCACATCCGCATCAATCAGCATCGCCATACATGTGACTCCATAAACAACAACACTCTACCAGTACCGACCCACACACGTATTCACAATTCACCTTTCAACCAGTGTTTCACAGTTCGCGTCATTAAGTCATTCCATCCAGCTCTCACAGACATCCAGCTTCGCACATGGGTGACTTCATTCATCTGGTCGCTTGGTGCCCACTTTGGACCAGGCCTCAATAAATAACATTAAATCAAACCACAACTAACCTCTCGAGCCAAATCTAGACTTCTTGTGCTGTGTAGCAGGCACACAAAACTACTATTATCTTCCTTTTTTTTAACCTGTCGTATTTATAGAACTCGAAATATATCTTGCTAATTTATTTATGTGCATATTTTAGCTAGAATTAATATATTTATATGGAAAAGGACAAGTGATTTTTCTGTTCATTATGTATTCCAGGTTCCACCAAGTGCCAATAGAATGGGCGTCGCGACGCAAGGGTGTGGCGAGGGGGGCAGCCGCCCCCCCCCCTGGTAACGGAACGGGACAGTAAAAAAATTTACTAAAGTTTACATACGAGAGACAGGTCCGATCGGCAGTTTTTGTTTGCATATTTGTACGATTTTTTATTTTAAACTAGAAATACCCTTGATGTTTTGAAAGAGGTCGCCCCACCCAAGACTTTCGTCTTCCGACGCCGATGGCCAGCAGTCAACAGTATCAACAAGAATCTTTATTGATAAATATTTAAAAACGAATAGGACTTACTTTTTTATTTGTGCGAGGAGGCACAGGTCGAGCTTTCGATGAGATTATGACTCATCATCATCAGGACTCTTCGGGAGTACTTTTGCCCACGGCGGTCAGTCGAGTACTAAGCTTCCTCCCCTCTCTCGTTCGGAGGTTTCCGGTATCGAAGCCAGACTCGACCTGACATTTGATAAAGTTTTCACTACTACTTCCGGGTTACGTTTTTCACTAGGTCCAGTCACACAGACGGCACTGATAATGTCCTCAACTGATCATGTTGCCAAGTTGGCGCCAGATGCCAACCACGTTCTCTGTTGAAATTCGGATGCCTACCAATTTCGGTTGCTTCCATCACCTTACGGGTAACAAAAAATTTCTCCTTAGCCAGTACGGTGGCTTTATCAAAACGAATATAGTGCCTAGTATCCGAATTTAAGGCGTGTTCAGCAACTGCCGAGCCGTTTATGTCCAGCTTTTTTATGCTTCGTATGTGCTCTTTCAGCACAGCTTTTTCTTAGGTCCGGTTGTATCAATTTCAGAGGTGGTCAGATTTCTATGAGTCTTAGTAGCTTTCATGAAGGAATCTCGGAGAGCTCTGCGGACGAAACGAACCACAACTGGACGAAGAGGGGGCGCTTCTGTGTTAACCTCATTATTGTTTGACGATCGGCGCGCACCAACTCTTGTGACTCCATCTAAGTCTGTTTCCTTCATCTGAGATCCAATTTTTGCTGCAATCACTAGCATGGTGTGAGTCAGATTTTCAGCCGTGGATTCGTTTATTCCTGAGATCTCTATTTCATTGCGCAGAGCAGCTTGTGATTGCGCGTTAAATTCATATTCCAGACTAGAAACTGCAGCCTTAAGTACTAATTCTTCAGCCTCCTTTTCTTCTAACGCTTTTATCCTATCTTCTACAACATGTAACTTGGACGTGTAGTCACTTAATCGAGACTCACATTCTGTTATAGTACTAACGGCTTCAACTATACTGGAACCGAGTTTTGACATTTCCGCTCTAAGTAGGTTTATTTGTGAAGTGAAGTCTATTAAATCGGCATTAGATGAATTCTGCTGCACACTATTGTTATTTATTTTAGTTTGAACCAAAGGCAAGACCAAACAACTTGCATTTGTAGGTTCGTCGTTATCGGTTAGCTGCTGACTTGTGGGTTTGACAGGTGTACCATCTTGTTTTTTGGATGTTGCGGCACACGATGGGCACGTATATTTAGTTTGTGCAGATCTCGTTTTTGATGATTTTTTTACGAGGGTAATGCACGCCATGTGGACGCACCTCGAGCAATCCGTTCCGCCGCATTTTATGTAGGGTTCATTTCCGATCAGAATCATACAACTATCACATTTAGTACGCGAGTTATCGGTATTTATGTTGGATTTATCTAGTCGAAAATTATAATACTCAGTAGGTACGTCAGTATCAATCAGAAAATCAGCAATGATGTCTAAAGATTCTGCCACTGGTACATTAGTGAAGAGTGACGTCACGTCAAAACTGACCATCAATTCGTCTTATCGTAGTTGTATTCCTTCAACAAGGCGCACAAAGTGTTCAGAGTCTCTCACAAAACTCTCACTCTTGCCTGTGAATGGTAATAGGGTTTTGGCCATAAAACGTGAAATATTGTAGGTAGGAGAGTTTATCTGGCTAACAATCGGTCTGAGAGGCCAATTTTTGCTTGTGGATTTTTGGAAGTCCGTAAATTTAAGGTTTTTTCTCAAGTATTTGGTTTGTTCTCTATCAGGTAATGTTTGCAGTAGCTTTATCACTTTATTTGTAACTCTTAAGGTAGGATCATAAATAGTTTACCTTTATATGAGTTGATTTGTCGCTCAAAAGCTTAGTTATCTTCTGTCCATAAGCTGACGTGTCCACTATGACGGTAGCATTACCTTTGTCTGCTTTGAGAACCATTACATCCGTATTCTTGCGTAAATTGTGTAAGGCCTGTATTTCGTCTCGTGACATATTCGGCTTGGGTACCTTAGATCTTCTCAAAATCGAAGAAACATCTTGACGAAGACACTCTGCATCATTCCTAGGGATTTTGTTTCGTATTATTCTACTTTCGTAATAATGCTCTCTGCAGGTATTCTTTGTGGTGTCGGTGCAAAGTTCATGCCTCTAGACAAAGCCGTAATAGCTTCAGCTGCAATAGTCTGTGACGACAAATTGAGCACCTGCTCTTGTTGTGTCGCACAGTTTCAATCTTTGCATTTGCTTACTACTATTTGTCAGGCGCTTATATTTATTTTCACCTCGAGCCTTGATGAAATAAGATGTTTTTTCAGCTCGAATATAGGTCATTCCTATCCGTTTTTAAATATTTATGATGTCAACTCACTCTAATTTTAATGAATCTTTATTGATTTTGTATAATTCTTTGGTCTGGAGTACTTTGGACTAGTAGTCTCCATTCATCAACCCATCAGCCCGATACGTCCACTGCTGGACATACATAAGCCTTCCATGATTTCGCTGGTTGGCAGGCGCATGAAAAGCCCTCGCACCAGTGGGGCTGCTTCCCGTCACCAGTCTGTTTTATATAAGGCCCAGCAATTTTGGTGGATATACCGCCATCAATCAGTCACAGGTATGGTAAAGCCACTTGATTGTGACTGTTTGAGAGCTGTCCTCTTACTCTCTCCGGAACAACATCAGGAGGGTTTGCGTGTAAGATGGTGATACCTCCACAGTCATGCCTGACTCTACTACCTACAATATTTAAATAGACACATAATAAGAAAACTAATACAATATTCGGCACTCGTAGCACATAAGATGACGGCATTGCATAAGCTAATTTATCAATTTGGACCACAGATATTTGGTAGAAGCAATATTTACTCACAAGTGATAAGTCTTCGTAAGAAAGAAACAGCATGTTCGGGTGATGCCTCATATTCCACGCTTCTTTCACATGTTCAAAATAAGGATTGTAACAACCTGAAAAGATAACAGTGAAAGATTAAATGAAAACGTAGTAGCTATAGACTTATAGAGTTTGTCTAACAATAAATTAAATTTATATCATTACGGTATAGAAAATCAAAAAAGTAGTTCTAGTTCAGAGCTCCTCACATCAAGATTTACTTTTCTGATCATCTATACCGTAATTATATAAATTTAATTTGTTATCTCATTGCGACGGATAAATTGCCAAGTGTGTAAAACATATAGAAATGTATTTCTATCATAGTGTCTAACAATAATTTATTTTCGAAAATTGCTTCACACAGCATAAAACAGGTGTGTAAATCAGTAAAGCTATGTTATCCATCCATCCATCAGCCTGTTTCGTCCACTGCTGGACATAGGCCTTTCCAGGATTTCACCACTCTTGGTGGTCCTCCTGTAAGAAATGCCCGTACTTACACACGATGGGAAGGCAGGTTGGTGAGCGCGGTGCCGAAACACTTGCACCAGTGACGCCGCTGCCCGTCACCAGTCTGGTTTATATAAGGCTCAGCAATTGGGGATGGATAAACCGCCATCCATCGGTCCCAGGCAATGGTGGGCCGCCTGGTTTTGCCTGAGAGCTGTTCTCTTACTCTCCCCCGAATAACTTTGGGAGGATTTGCGAGTATGATGGTGGTACCTCCACAGTCGAGCCCGGCATCAGCTCTACCACCTAGATTTCAAAAATTCAAAATCCTTACGGGCGGTACACATAGTTGTTTTTTCTGACTCTCGAAGCGCCTTTCAGCATATAACTCATTGCAACTCGAATAGTTTTGGCCCACCGATAGCTTATTTTATTCCATTTATATTATTTAGCATATTTTATTTTGTTTTGCTTTTTGTCAATTAAGAGCTAGAAATAGATTCAAAATTCAAGGATTAAAAATGTTTATGTGTACAATGTCTAATCTAATCTTTATAAAAATAATATTATATGATTATTTATGACTTAAGTTGGGCTAATAAAGTTACACATATGTATAATTTATTTTTCTTGTGTTTATCTGCCATCAGTCGCCAGACTATAATCAGATGTGTTGTGGATGATATCATGGCGTTTGAGAGAACTGACCACTGCCAGAATACTCCCGTATGTGTCGAGCACATCTGCTCGTTTCAATTGCTTTATGGAACTGGATACGTCCAGCAGGTTTGATGCTAGTGCATTAGGGTGATTGGCTAACCGCAATGTTTTTGTGGGTTTGTGTTTTTGTGGGTAGATATTTATTCTTTTATGGTTAGTACTCCCAAGTATTCATGTACTTCGGTTGTTTTGATAAGCCACGGAGCATTTGAAATTACCCTGAGAACATTGTTTTGAAATCTTTTGAGACGCGTGATGTTTGATTTAGCAGCCGTCCCCCATAGTTGAATACCATATGTCCACACTGGTTTTAAGATACTGTTGTAGATAAGAAGTTTGTTGTCCATTGATAGAACGGATTGTCTACCTAAGAGCCAGTATAAATTTCTAAATTTATGATTGAGTTCATCTCTTTTCTTCTTGATATGTTTACTCCAGGTCAAGCGTCTATCGAGGTGAAACCCAAGATACTTTACTGAGTCTGAGTGAGGAAGAGTATTGTTCCCCAGTCTGACGATCGGGCAATCGGTCATATGATTGGATTTTTGAGCACTGGCTTTAATACGCCATTTGGTCAGCCATTGTTGAGTTCCATTTAGCTGAGTTTGAAGTTTTGCAGTTGCTTTCTCGGGATTACGATCACACGATAGAAATGCGGCATCATCAGCATAGGTCGCTGCAACTACGTCTGTTGTTTGGGGAAGGTCTGAAGTAAAGATGTTGTAGAGGACTGGCCCAAGAACTGAACCTTGTGGGACACCAACTTTTCATTCGTAAAAACTTGATCTTGCATCGTTCAGTTTCATTTGGAAAAACCTGTTCGCTAGATAGGATTCCAAAATAGGGTACTACGTGTGCGGTAACAAGGTCTTGACTTTGTACAGAAGGCCTTTATGCCAGACTCGGTCAGAAGCTTGTTGAACGTCCAGGAAGGCAGCTGAACAAAATTCTTTTCTCTCAAAACATTGACGAATCGTGTGGTGCACTCTGTGAACTGGTTCAATTGTTGAGTGGCATTCTCTAAATCCAAACTGATGTCCCGGAATTATTTTTTCATTCCTCATTGCAGATGACAATCGAGCCAAGAATATGCTTTCCCATAACTTCGATAAAATATGAGTGAGACTGATGGGGTGGTACGATGTAACATGTTCAGTTAGTTTGCCGCTTTTGTGAACCATTATGATCTGGGAGATCTTCCACAGACTTGGAACGTGACATGTTTTGAATATTGCATTAAAGAGGATAGAAAGAAAGTCTATGCATATACATTCATTAAAATTAGAGTGAGTTGACATCATAAATATTTAAAAAACGGATTGAAATATTTAAAGGCAATGCACTTTCTTGGTAGTTCTTTCAAGACTTTTGGAGTAGTTAGGTCAAAACCTGGTGCTTTATGAGAATGTAGCATTTTTATTTTCTTATAGATTTCTCTTGGTGACGTTGGATTCAGAGGAAGACACAATTGGAATGAATTGGAGTCCTGTTTCAACACCTCATTAATCTGATCATCATTTCTCCAGGATTAGGTTGAAAAGCTGTAGCAAGATGTTTGGCGAATACTTCAGTTTTCTCAGTATCAGTGCGAGCCCATATATTATCTCCTGTTTTTATAGGAGGTATAGCAGGTTGAGGTTGGTGTAGCATTTTTAGCCTCATGTAAGATTTCTTTAAGCTCACAGATGGCTTTGTTTAGTGCTGTCTTGTCATCAGGATGCCTATATGTTTGCCATATCATCCGAAAACGTTTTTCTTGAATTTTGAACTTGATATGTTGTGGTATATTATTATTAGGGAGTAGTGGTTTTAGATCAGGAGTGCTCTTCCAAGCTGCAACTTGTATCAATTAAAACATAAAAGATTTTTAATATTGATATGGTCACTATAACATGTTGTTAGGTTAACTAATTATGTAATAACTTAAGACAGAAGGTCCCTTAAGTAGGGACTGAATAAATTAACCGACTTGGATTAACATGGATCTCACAACTTTTTACGGTAGAAGAACTAAAGTTGCCAAACTTGGTTTTTTTACAAGTTTTGTTTTTGATTATTCTTATCTAACCACACAAACTTACACAGATTTTTAATAAAAAAGTTCCAAAAAGTCTTGAAGTCAACAACACTGCCCAATAGTTTACTAAAATGAAACAGTGAAACAGCTACGTCACGCGGATCTCTTGCCACGTATACCATCTTCGCGGATTCAAGTAAATTGGGGGGCAACAACGATAAAGGCAAATGAGTCTTTATATATCCAGGTGCCTTTAGTTCACTGGTTTTTAGATTCATTAGCGGCTTGAACCCTTTTTCCCTGAAAAAAAAATGATATAATAAGTCTTTCTTTCTTTATTCTATAAACAGGATTTCTTAGGGTTCCGTACCTCGAGAGGAAAAAACGGAGCACTTAAGGATCACTTTGTTGTCCGTCCGTCAGATTTTTGTCTATTCATCTGTCTGTATGTACGGGTAGGTAGGCATGTATGTTCCGTTTTAACTCGAGAACCATTCACCGGATTTGGATGCGTTTTTAGAGTTGCGTACCTCAAGAGGAAAAAACGGAGCTCTTATAGGATCACTTTGTTGACCATCTGTCTGTTCGTCCGTCTGTCTGTCTGTCAAGACTCGGTTTATCTTGGGAACCCGTGGAAGCATCTAGTTGAGATTAAAACCATATACTCAAGTCTACAGCCCCTTGAAGCTGTGAAAAAATTAAACTTCTAAGTTAACGTGAAAAATGATACGGCCGTTTATGCCGCAAAAACGTATATTTCGACACGACATTTATTGGGTATTTTTCGTTGACCTAGGACTATGAAATATGGCAAGTAATACCGTATTATACTACAAGCATAGGGAAAAATTGGAAAAATTTACATTTGTAATTAAATCATAAAAATATAGTCTTTAACGGAATCCTCGGTGGGCGAGTCAGACGCGCACATATCCGTTTTTTTTCTTTGTTTGATATTTATAATATGGATGATTTCATGTCCGGTTGCATAACGAAAGAAGAAGCCGTTGAAGTTCACCATGAAATCGCCGACTTACCAGGTAGAGCAAGTTTACACTCACTAAAGTGAGCGAGTAATAGTTCAGAGTTAATGAAAGAGATTCGAGAGAACGGCAGAGAGCTAAGTGCGAGTTGACAATCGAATAACTTTACTAGCGCGTGAAAAGCGCGTGTTTTGTCCTACACATTAAAAAAAACGTCTACACAAATCATTGTTTCGCTTCACATTTTTGCTGTTAGCCATGAAGGAGACACAGCTTATCAACAAAAATGTATAAAAATGTATTTTCTGTAGACGTTATTTTGTATAATGTGTCGAACAAAACACGCGCTGGAGAACCAGCTCAACTCGATTCACGCGGTAGTAAAGTTATTCGATTGGCAACTCGCACTTAGCTCTCAGAAAGAGAGAAAGAACGGACAGAAATCTAGAAATCAATTCAGATGAAGTCATAAAAATTCATGAATTAACCTGGAACATAGGTGTAGTGTTCACTATTTAACACCAAACTATAATACTTATTATTTATATCGGCTCGCACACGCACGCACCACGTCTTCACTCCGCGCAGGTCGGTCGGCTGTGTCCCCCCCGCCCCGCGGCCCGCGTAGTGCGTCGCTCGAGACGACAGAACCTTATTTACTTATTTATGTTTTCTAACATTTCTCTGATATACATTTATTACATGAATGTTCATACACTACATCCCTTCCTTGTTGTTTAAATGTTAAATGAAAGAAACGAAACTCATTTAGCTAATCAACTTTATTTCTTATCAACAGATTTGTTTGACACTCTTACTTAGTCAGACTCCTTATCGTCTGAATCGATTGAATCGTTTACATTTTCGTTGACCCGCCATTTACCTTCTATTCTTTTTAGCTGAACCACGTTCCGTCTAACCTGTTGACCAGTTTCATCATTTCGAAGACTTACGTCACCATCTTTCTTTGACTCAACGGTATGTGTTGCAGGCTCATAATTCAAGCTCAACTTGTTTTGTTTGTTCATGTTCTTCACAAATACTTTATCTCCAACTTCTAGATCACAATCTCTTGCTTGTCTCTTTCTGTCAGCATATTCCTTTCCTTTCTCCTTTTGTTCTTTATCTTTGTCTTTCATTTCCAGATCTGTGTTGTGTGACATGTCCTCAATCATTGGTAATTTATCACGAAATTGTCGCCGAAAGAATAATTCTGCTGGCGTTTTTCCTGTTACAGTGTGAGGTGTGCTATTGTACATCATCATATACTCACGAAGAGATTCTTTCCAATCCTTCTTTTCTGCCTGAGATATCTTAAGCCGCTTGAGAATGTCCCTGTTCTGTCGCTCTACTTCCCCATTTTGTTGGGGCCAGCAGGGTATGGTATTATCTTTATGTTTCTTTCTGTACAAAACTCCTTGAAGTCTTCGCATGTAAATTGTTTGCCATTGTCTGCAGTTATCGAAACTGGGTTTCCTAGCCTGCTAAAGATGTCTTTTAAGATTCCAATAATTACTACACTTGTAATCGTCCGGCATATTTTAACCTCCTTGTATCTAGTGTAATAATCGACCACAACTAGAATATAATCATTACTCGGAAGTGGCCCCATCAAATCTATTGCCACGTCAACCCAAGGTTCGGTAGGAAGCTCTCGCCTTTTTAAAGGGTTTGGAGGGTTGGGAGTTGAGACCAAGATGCAGCCTTTACAACCCTTGCATGTATTTTCTGCATCCTTGTCACACTTAGGCCACCACACTTTTGTTCTTAGTCTAGATTTCATTGCAACGATGCCTGGATGGCCTTCGTGTGCAGCTTCTAGGACCTTTTTACGTAAGTCAATTGGAATCACCATTTTGGTACCTCTTAGCAGAATGTCTTCGTGAAAACACAGTTCGTTCTGAAATATTTTGTAAGTTTTTACTGTTTCATCCCAGTTACCATTATATAGGCCCTCCTTAACTTTAAGTATTTCGGGATCTTGTCGAGAATGCTTTGTAATTTCTTGCATTGGGATGGCTACTGGTTTAGTTAGCTCAATTACGTTTTGGACATAATCTTCATATATTGCCGTGGGATTATCCACTAATTTGCAGAGTCTGGAAAGTGGGTCTGCTATATTAGTCTTGCCGGGTCGGTATTTTACTTTAAAGTCGTAAGACTGCAATCTTAAAACCCACCTCTCAATGCGGGCACAAGGTTTAGATTTTGGACCAAATATTGTTTCTAGAGGTTTGTGGTCTGTCACTAATTCAAACTTCTTTCCGTAGAGAAACATATTAAAATGTTCTACGGCCCATACTAATGCCAGTGCTTCTTTTTCAGTCTGGCAATAACGACGTTCACAACTGCTGAGTGTTTTGTTACCAAATGCTATAATACGTGGTCCGTCTTTATTTATTTTCACAAGCACTGCACCCAAGCCAACCGGACTGGCATCAGCTATAACCACGGTCTTATCATTTGGATTATAGTATCCTAATTTTGGTACTCTGATGAGTGCTGTTTTGAGGTCATTGAACGCTTGTTGTTGATTCTCTCCCCAATCTTCTTGGATGTCCGCATTCCTGCCCAATTTCCGACGAAGTAGTTCCTTTAATGGTTCTGCAACAGTTGATAAGTGTGGAATCCATTTCCCCACGAAATTCACTAAGCCCAGAAAACTTTGTAATTCTGCGATCGTTACTGGGTTTCTGAATTCTTTTATTGCTGAAATATACTTGTCCAGTGGTTTCACTCCCTGTTCTGAAAGTTCGTGGCCTAGAAAATGGACCTTATTTATTCTGTAGACGCATTTTTCATCCCTCAATACGACATGGTTTTCTTTCAAAACTTCCATAACTTTTTTAAATCTTTCATCGTGTTCTTCTACGTTTTTTCCGAACGTCAATATGTCATATATGAAATTTATTACTCCTTCACAACCAAGAAGTATCCTTTCCAGAGTTTTTGGAAGATTTCTGGCGCACATGAAATTCCGAACATCATTCTCTTATACTGGAATAATCCCTTACTTGTTATGAAGGTAGTAATATGTCTTGAATCAGGGTGGAGTTCTATATGGTAAAAAGCATCTTTTATGTCCAATTTGCTAAACAATTTTGCTTCTCTTACTTTCGGTAAAAGTTGGTTCATTGTAGGCAAGGGATGGTTTTCCCGTTGGATAGCTGTATTGGCTCGTCTCATATCAACACCCAACCTTATATCACGGTTGTCCTTTAACACAGGAACTATACGTGAAATCCAGTTGGAAGGGCCTTTAACTTCTTCTATAATGTCTTTTTTTTAACAACTCATCAAGTTTACGTTCCACTTTTTGTTCAAGGGGAATAGGAATCCTCCGATAAGGCTGAGAAATCGGTTTGACTTTGTCATCGATGGGAATGACCACCAACACATCTTTGAATTTGGGGAATTCTTTTATATCTATTTGGTTTACCTACATCTACGTTTATTTGAAGCACTCCCAATGAAGTCGCAGTGTCACGTCCTAATAAGTCTCGAGTCCCATTTGCTATCACGTAGAAAGTAGAGTTGATCGATGTTCCTGCTAATTTAAGTTCAGCTTGAAATGATCCCAATAGATCCAGGGGCTTTTCACTCCCATAAGCTACGAAAGATTTCCCGGGATTTGAGTTTTTGTTTGTCACTTGAGCATTATTTTCCTTCAGTAGTTCCCAGGTCTTATCCATTATTAGGTTGTGTTTACAGCCAGAATCTATCAACATATCCACGTCTGTTCCACCTATGTTGCATGTAACTTTTATGTCATTTTCTACATGGAAAATATAGTCTATCTGTTTGTCATTTGTCGTTATATTAGCTGTTTCCTCTAAATCGTCTACTTTCCTTCTTTTCTTTACTTTATCGTTTTGCATTCTTTCTTATTTCCTTTTGTAAGTTTGTCTAGTTCGGCACTGATTCCTAAAGCGACCCAAGATTCCACATTTTAAACAAGCTTTTCCTCTTGCGGGGCAGCTTTTGTCGCGGCCTAGGTGCCTAGAACTCCCACATCTACTACAAGATTCTAATATTCGTTTGACATCTCTGACATTCCTTGTTTTTGTATTAATCTTGTTAATTGATTGCGCATCTTTTGATTTGTTTTCAAAATCTACTAATTGACGATCTACAGCTTCTAGTGAATTAGCTTCTGCTACTATTTCATCCAAAGTGATGGAATCTCCAATCTTTAAAATTTTCCTTCTCAACTCATCCATCTTGCACTTTTCAGTAATTTGATCGATAATATGTTCCTCCGGACTTGTAAATTGACATTTTGCTGCTTGTTGTCTTAGCCTTATCAAAAATTTTTCTAATTTTTCATCCGGTTCTTGTTTCAAAAGTCTGAATACATGGCGTTCATATACTTTGCTTTGCTTCGGAGCAAAGTATTCGTCCAATTTCTTGATTGCTATATCAAATAGCTGCCCTTCCGTAGCATTAGCTCCCGGAATGTTGTAAAAGATCTCTTGTAGTTCTGGTCCACCAAAGTGTAGTAAACTCGCTCTTTTCTTCACTTGAGTTTCGATATTTGCTGCCTCGAGATAGATGTAGAGACCTCTTTTCCATCGTTCCCACCTAACAGAGACTGACCCTGGGTCCCCTTCGCATTCAAATTTCTCTAAGGTATACATTGCCATTTTGGGCTACTTGTAGACAAATTAATTTAAGCCGTTACTTATATTTTCATTAATATAACGCTGTAGGAGCGGTTTCTTTACAGTGTTAATAAGTAAACTTGTATCTTTAACTAGTAGTTATTACAGTTTAGAGTTTTTACTTTTGGTGATAAATGAAATTGTTCGCAATTTAATACCCGTTCGCAATTTAATGCTTTATCGCAATTTAATGCATTGTCGCAATTTAATGCCTTGTCGCAATTTAATGCCTTGCCGCAATTTAATGCCTTGTCGCAATTTAATGCCTTGTCGCAATTTAATGCCTTGTCGCAATTTAATGCCTTGTCGCAATTTAATGCCTTGTCGCAATTTAATGCCTTGTCGCAATTTAATGCCTTGTCGCAATTTAATGCCTTGTCGCAATTTAATGCCTTGTCGCAATTTAATGCACTGTCGCAATTTAATGCCTACTCGCAATTTAATGCATATTCGCAACTGAATGTATATCCACAGTTAAATACATATTATCAATTTAATGAAAGCCCGCAATTTAATGCATATTCTCAATTTAATACAAATCCGCAATTGATACCTGTTCGCAATTTAATACCTAGCCACAATTTACAATATAATGTTTATTTATAATTGAATACCTATTTGCAATTTAGTGCAACGCCGCAATTTATTGAATGTTCACGATATAATGTAAGTATATACAAAAATATTGCAAAGGTAATTTCTATATATTTTTATTATCATCGACCCCATTAAACTTTTTTTCTAACATCTGTATGCGTTGTGAGCGAGATTCGGAACGCAGTCCGCGGTTTATCCGTCCGAACCATAACTAAGTCTATGGTCCGAACCGTATGGAAATTCAAAATGTCGGATGAAGGAACACAATTTGACCAAATTATCAAGGAAATATCAATAAAACTCAAAATCGCTACATCTACAATCATCTCGTTATGTACATTGAAAATGCAAACACATATTTTAATAAGTCTAAATTCTCAAACATTTCTTGTTTTTAGATGTACTTAACCTAAAAAAAATAGGTTTTGGTGAATTGTCCTTTGCTATCGAATTTATTAGGAAGATGTTGATCATCACTCTTACAATTTTCTACCGAAGCAGCTGAATAGTAAGCATGCAATTTTATGGCAAACTCAGGCGCCATACGAAAGTAGGCACGACTCATGTTTTCCGGCTCGAACACAATTTGACCGGTCTGTTCGCCATTCGTCGACTCTTTTAGGAAAATCCTGTCACTTTTTGGCAAAACAAAGACGTACATACCTTTATCCTCGTCGCCACATGTAGTGTTCACTATTTAACACCAAACTATAATACTTATTATTTATATCGGCTCGCACACGCACGCACCACGTCTTCACTCCGCGCAGGTCGGTCGGCTGTGTCCCCCCCGCCCCGCGGCCCGCGTAGTGCGTCGCTCGAGACGACAGAACCTTATTTACTTATTTATGTTTTCTAACATTTCTCTGATATACATTTATTACATGAATGTTCATACACTACAATAGGTCTAGGTTAAATTACCACAGCTTGAAGGAACAATCACTAAAAAATGTGCGTGTCTGACACCGGCCTCAATGCGCGCACATGTATGTGTGCTGCTAGTTTAGTCTTGCACACTGTTGCCAATCCTACTGTTTTAACAGTAGATTAACTGTTTTCGCCATGACATCCCTGTTTTCTGTTTTATTTCGTATTTTTACTATTTTTTGGTAATGAGTCACAACAACTAACATGCTCAGTGGTCACAACCAACATGTCAAACTAGAATAAGCTTTTATAAAAAGCAATAAAGATTTTAATGAATATTTTGTATACTTCGGTCACGCGCCTTTTTACAATTGGTAACTAGTGGGCCTCTTGCGGCATAGGGGATTTCCCGTTTACTTACACAATGCTTTTGATATAACAGTAAAATACGATAGCCAAATTTGTAGTTTAATAAGTGGGACAGGGATAGCTGTGCTTTACTTGTCTTTGGAAAACTAGGAAGCGTTTCAAAATGTGCGATCATAGTGCAAAATTTCACTCGTTTATTAGAAAGAGACAGATTTTTATTTTGACTTTATTTATTTTATATTAACCATAAATTTCTTAAATAAAGGCAATTTGCGGTAAATCTAAGAGTAGTTGTATAGCTTTTTATCAGTTCTATGAATAATATGCCGGACAGTAGATTTGATGTTTTGAAATTACTATTTTACTGTTTTCTGTTGTTTTTTTAAATTCCATTTGCTGCTTTTTGCTTTCTTGGAGTTGGCAGATGGCGCATGAATACACTTACTCTATGTATTCATATCGTGTCGTAAGAGGAGATTGTGCTCCCTCATAGTCCATGTCATTGGTTACCATCCAGACGAGCTCCTGGGTCCAAGTGGTACCAGATCGAGGGATACTTGCAACGAAGATGTCAGATTCTCTTACTTCCATGTTGTAGCATTTGCTCGCGACATTTCTGTAGTTTATTGGAAGAAAGTACTTCTTTGGACCCACTTGCGTAAATTCATGATCTCCTGAAAAATAAAATATTAAGTGATTCATGTATTGATGATGTACTTGTATAACTATAAGTTTATTTCGTTTGAAATATGGTACACACAATGACATTGGTAAACACATAAGATGTATTATTTAATTTAGGCACGTAAACTATAATAAATAATAATAATGCCATCAAAAACAAAACTTGTAAAAAAACCAAGTCTCGCAACTTAGTTCTTCTACCGTAAAAAGTTGTGAGATCCATGTAAATTCAAGTCGGTTAATTTATTCAGTCCCTACTTATGGGACCTTCTGTCTTAAGTTATTACATACACTTCTGGACACATCTATTGGCCCACCTTAGAGTTTAGGTTTCGATGGCCCCTACCTAAATATGATTGCTAGATTGAACAAAAACTATTGATCTAGTTCATTTTACCATCTTTTTCGATCGTATTGTTTTAAACTTTTTGCTCGACCTAATATAAATTTTTAGCTAGGACCAAACGAAACTGAAAATGCAAGGTGAGCCAATAGATGTGTCCAGAAGTATATTTACCTAACCTAACAACATCCATATCAATATTAAAAATCTTTTGTGTGTTAATTATATACATTGACTTGGCATTGGCTACTGCTTGCTGCATGCTGCAACTGCTTCGAGAAAGGGATATTTATTATAAAAACTGCATAAGAATATTGTGAATGTCTTTATCTTTTGATGTATATACTCATAATAAAGTTGTATAAAAGTCGTGTCTGTACCTACATTAAATATTTTTTCTAAATTTTAAATTATATAGGTTATTAGTAGGGATAGGATATTCGGATTGATATATACCTAAAGTTGGAAAAACTGAGAAAGTTTGTAGGTGTGGAGTCGGCTTCTTATAATATTATTTTGATAGTTAAATTCCCGGAATTATGGAATTGCTTGAAATGTTACGATAATTTAATATGTTTAATGAATCTGAATCTAAAATCATTCTCCAAAGCGACAACGAATCCACAATCGAATAAAGAAAGAAAGTGGAAGTTGGTCCAAAGTTCTGTTGCAGTTGACAAGGCAGCTACTAAATCTGGCGAACAACTTCAATGTTGCACCACTCGCTCACCACCTTTCAGGAGTGTACAACATGGAAGCTGACCGATTCTCACGTAACCACGCAGGCTCCGAGTGGCATCCGATGGGCGAAGCAACGCAGCAAATATTCATGGTCTTGGGCGACTCCGACATGAGCCAATTCGCATCACGGATTTTGTTCTAGACTATGCTATTCTCGACTTACTAGTCTTGAACGCCTGTTATTACGATGCGTTTTGCAAATGTTGGAAATACGATCTAGCTTGGCTGTTTCCTCAGCCTTGCCTGCAAATGTTGGAAATACGATTTAGCTTGGCTGTTTCCTCAGCCTTGCCTGCTGCCTCAAGTAAGACAACATTTAATTCAGCGTCAGATCGTTATATAGTAGTAACACCCAAGTGAAGAAACCCGTTTCGCGGCCAGATCGAATCTTAACACGCCCGATAAAGATCTAAGACCTGCAGAACCCTTGGACAAGGACAGACATAATCACGGGACATCCTCCAGCTCATTCAACATCAACAACCTCTAGCTGGAAGATCGTGTTTTAGTCTCCTCCAACTTTCAACAACCTGCAGTTGGAAGCCAAGCTTAAGCTCAAATAAAAATAATAATAATACTGAAAACTGTTCCCCGGGTAAACAACAACTTCCTAAATCGTGTTGGCCAGCTTTAAGTTTTTAAAAACTTATGCTTTATAATAATAATAAATTTAAAATGGTGTATTCTACTGCTGATATTGTTAGAACAGATCCTAAAGAAGTAGCGAGGTATTTAACATCATTTATTTTTGAACGATTTCTTAGCAAATGCTAAAAACATTCTTGTACATGTCTGTAAATAATGGCTTCTACTTGTATGACTGTTACAAACATACAAATATATTCCAACGACACTGTTATGCACATTTTAAAAGCAAAACCACCTATACCAAAGTACCTATTTGGGATGCTGTGATACTTATTAAATACCTCTTTAGATCGAACCCTATCATCATGGTAAAGAGCCTCTATAATTTTGAGTTTTGATGTTAGCTCCAGGGCGTAGAGTCCACAATTTGACTCTTTCATTGCATTGGCCATTTCACTGATAATGATTGTACTACATCCTGCATTCTTCTTTTGAATATAAAAAGGATGACTTCATATCACACCGCCAATTAAGTTGGACTTTATCAGCTTCTCCCAATCACAATATTGGCCTTATTTTTGGATGAAAACATTATTAAATTTGTCTAAATACATCACAGGAGTGGTCACTATCTTGTTCATCCCTATTAGGAACCGTGCCAGGTCAGCTCCACCAACAACAACCATAATTGGAGGTTTAATCAATCGTTCAGCATGCCTTCTGTGGGGTGCAGGATACAGGTTTCACCTGGGGTCAGTAGATCGGCCGTGTCTAGAATTACCTAGTAAATGAAATTCTTGCTAAAGCAAATTGGCAACATAAAAAAAGTATTTCTAATAATTTATACAGATTAAAGAATACTTATTATCAAAATATTTTGGAGAAGTCCTTGTCGTAGTTTTATCTCAAGTTCTGATTAAATTACTTAGTAAAAAATAGTCCAAGGGCTATTTTTCTTGTCTTTATTGGTATGAACATTACCGATTCTTACCTGTCATATTTTTGCGTTATTAAAACATGATACATTACAATTTACAATCACATTGTTGCGTTATAATTTTACAAGCCACCAGGAGATAACAAACACATCTCTCATAATGGACTTCAGACGTCAAACGGAACACATAATATAATAATTTTACCATCCAATAAAATTGTTATTATGTTTCCATAGACGTCTGAAGTCCAGACAATGTCTTCCTGGTGAACCATTATGAGCCGAACAATGACGAACAATATGGCGGCTTGTGGGTTCCTTGCGACTGTTGACAGGTATTCTGGGTATAGCAGCGCGGTCACGTGACGGAAAACTAGCGACATCTAGCAGTCGCAGGCGGAAACGAACGATGTACTCTCTCATAATGGACTTCAGACGTCTATGGAAACATAATAACAATTTTATTGGAAGGTAAAATTATTATATTATTATTCTGTTTATAAGCAATTTCATCTCGGCTTCAAGAAGCCGGTAGTATGAGCACTTACGGGCCTAGGCCAAGTGAGTGTCATTGTTTTGGGTTGTTTGTGGTTGTTCTTGTTGGGACGTGGCATAAAGTTGGTCGGTTTGTAAGAATCTCCTGGTTATGTATTTAGAATGGCTGCTTTTTGTAGGCTGTAGTACGTAAGTCTTGGAAGATTTAGAGAACGGAGAGACTGATGAAGTTGTTTGGGTATGACTCCAGTTGCAGACAATACTATGGGTATAATTGTTACTTTTTGCAGTTTCCACATGCGTGTTATTTCGTCTTTCAGGTCTGTGTATTTACTTAGTTTTTCAGCAATTGTAGTCTGTAAATTATGCGTATTGGGAACGGCGATGTCGATCAGTTGTGCAGTCTTATGTTCTTTGTCAATAAGAGTAATATCTGGTCTATTGTAATGTACAGTTTTGTCAGTTAGTACGGCTCTGTCAAAATAGAGTTTATAAGTCTGGTTCTCAAGAATACTTTCAGCGTTGTATTTGTAGTATGGTAATGGGGGGTAGTAATGAGTTTGTGTTGTATGGCTAGTTTTTGATGAATTATGTTTCCAATCTGGTCATGTCGGAATTTATAGTCAGTCTGAACTATTGATGAACATGCGCCAGTTATGTGCTGCATTGTTTCTGAAGCTCTACTGCACCGTCGACAAGTATCTATTGTGTTTGGTATTTTCATTATATACCTACTTTTGGTAATTGCGTGTTTCGACAACTTGGTCCTGGGGCGAGCATAAAAACTTCCATCATTATTATTATAAGATTTTATGTCGTTCAATTCGTATAAATGTTTTCTGCTTTTATAAATACCTGGTGTCGCCAAGTCACTGAATGTGATTTTACTAGTGTTTGAAACTTATTTTAATTAAAAGGTATTTTCAAACTCTTTGGAAACTATGTTAAATAAGTCTGTAAAGAGATTATTTGGATCATCTTGGAGAGGATTAAATTGTGGTAATTTAGCTTCTAAGCTTGCTTTAAAACATTCTACTTTGCGAGTTGTAATCGGCCTGCAAAAAGCTTCCTTTGGCATTTGGTTCACACTTTGCATGAAGAATATAGTTTGGCCACTGTGATCGGACTGCAAACGGTTGATAACCTTATTGTCTGAATACTCGCAATCACAGAATATATTGTCGAGGCATGTTGCTGTATCCTGAGTAATTCCTGCGTTGTGTCACAAATCTTTCAGGCACTTTAACAGCAAGTGGTGAAACAGGCCCTTAGTGTATAAATATGTAATATTAATAAAATATAGTATGGAATTGTATACCTATGTATACTAGGTGAAATTAAATCAACCGACCAAATTCATACTGGAGACTCGGTTAGTCATCAGGAACAAGGTTTAATGACCCTCCAGGTGAAATTCGGAAAAAAAAAATTTTTCCCGTAGAACCTGCACTAGGAATTGTACTTAAACTAGTCCAACCAGTACGGGAGCAAAAAAAATATTTTTCGAAATTGGCCAAAAGGATTACTGAACCTAGTTCTTGATCACCAACCGAGTCTCTAGTATGAATTTGGTCGGTTGATTAAATTTCACCCTATATATAAATCTCCGATTGAGTTTTATTTTTATTTTTATTTTTATTGACAACCCTAGCAATATGGCTACTGTCTATACCAGGGATGGCGAACCAATGGCTCCCGTACCATTTATGGCACGCGGCAAAATATTTCAGGCACGCTATCAATCGAACCGGTTTTTTTTGGGGGTTTTTGAAGAGTTTTTTTGAGTTGTCATTATTTAGTTTTATTAACTTCCCAATAATCACTTAGTCAAAGTTAACAATAATAACAATAACAATAACTTTATTTGAACCAAAAAGGTGTAACAAAATATCATATCAGTAAGAAGTGGCTTGAATACTTATACTCAAAAATAATAATAAAGAAATTGTTCCCAGATTAGGAATATCTGGTAACAGTTAATCAAATACCACTTCTTCAATAAAAAGAACAATAATTTGTTAAAGGTTCCCTAGCACCCGAGCTAGACCGCGTGCGTATTGCCAGTTCCCCAACTCCTCGGAGAGATGAAAATAAATAAGTAGGTCCGCCATTTTCATGAATCATGTCAGTGACATTTTTTACATCAAATTTTAGAGTGTGATACAAAAGAAAGTCATTGCAAAAACTTAATTATATTAGATAAGAGACATAAGGTCTTTTATTTAGAAAAGGAGATGACAAAAATAAAATGAAAATATTACAGAAAAACACTAAAAAATGTTATGAACAATTTCTCTTGCAAATTAGATTTAAGGAATGAATTAATGAATAGGCGTGTAAAGGTGAATGAGTAGATGTAAGAGAGTGTACCTCCCAAGTCCTACGACCGCAGTCTTGGCTTCAGTAATGCTACCACAAGGGAGGGTGTGTTTGTATAAAATGTGTGTGTGTGTGTGTGTATGTAGGCTCCCTAGCCCTACGTCCAACCAGGGACTTGGGTTCAGCATTTACTGCTAGGGAGGGTGTGTAAGGATATATTGGGGAAAATAAAATCCAATAAAACAATTCCAAAAATTACTTTATAATTTCAATTAGTTTTTCAGTTTCGTTATAGTTTTTAGGCCGAAGCCATCGAGAAACAATTAATTTACAGTGATAAGTGTTGAGATGATAAATATTTAGCGCTTTATTTACTTTATTGTATAGGTAAGTGCCCATCAAACAAAAGTGTTTTTTGATAAATTCAGTTCGGAATTTTCCAGAATTTTTAAGCCTCTTTAAGCACTTCTTTAGAAAAAATGGCACGACAATCCATAAAGATTCGCCATCCCTAGTCTAGACGCTGTTGGAATTTCTGCAGACATCAAAGGCGTTTGATAACTGTATAATTTTTACACTGTGAATATACTTACCGTACATCTGCCGTAATGATTCGGTAGTCAAATCACGCTCTAAAACTTCTATTTCGAACGGGAACTTCTCCTTCACTTGGTCCATATTTAATCAATAGACGGCGTGAAGTCACTTTCTTATAATAAATCCAATCAGTAATATATAGCTTCTGCCCTACTCTCTCGGATAAAAACCGTGAAAATATACATGTATTCGTAGGCAAATAATACATGGTATCTTATCATCGCAACCTTTGTACCTTGTAGGTACTTATATACAAGGTGTCCTATGACTTGGTTCAACAGTTTCAACCACAAATTCTACAAAACACACTAGAAATTTTTCCCAAAGAAACTTACCCACGCAGTAAACACAAACGCGCTACCTTGCGGAAGTTCATCACTAAGTTATGGATATATAAAATTTGCAATATTCCGCTAAACAATTCTTGTCGTGCTATTAAACTCGTTTTCCACTACTCTCTGATAATATAGTGTTAAAACGGTCTTTATATCAGTATGTACCGTTATACTAGTCACCGAGATCACATAATTACATTACTTGGCTCTGAACCAGTATCAAGAAAATAACTTACAAAGAGAAAAAAAAAATAATGTCTATGTCTTTGAAAAAAAAAGCGACAGTATTTTTTACCGCGGTAAGTGTTGTTTTTATTACCTATATAAAATGTCGTGCGCTAACTCTAAACGGTAATATAGAAACTTACATACGTGTGGTTTTATGACTGTAAGCTGATAGAACATGCGGTGTGAATTTTACTGAGTAACTATGGTTGTTTATGCTAAATTTTTAAAGCACCCCAATTTTGGCATCGTTTTATAAACAAAAATAAAGTTCAAAAAAAAACATATCATCGGACACCTTCATATCACTAGTTGGTTCTATATGTGATTGCTTTGTCACTAATGGCGACCATGATAAAATGGCGCGTTGGGCAATTCAGTTGTAGCAGGACAGTTTCCTTGAAATCGTTTCAATACTTTCCTTCTGTAGTGCCTACTTTTTTAACCGTTTCCAGCCATTTAAATCGATGAGAAACACTAATTACACTTATTTATTCTTCGTTCAATTTACCAACATCAACATGCGTGTCGCGTCTAGCAATGGAGGCAACGGGTATTAAAAAGGTATAACTAAAATTGATATAACACGGATTAGCGCTGTGAGTAATGAATTTACTGATAATCTATTACAGGTTTAGCATAAATTCATTTTGACACTACAAAAATCTAGAACTATAAGCGTTCTCAGCCCGCTCTCATTAAACTCCTTAATATTGTAAAGTAAGTTAAGACGGCTGATGTTTTAACGACTGAACTACAAAGTAAACAAGAGAAAGGGTGACGTGCATGGTATATCGCCAACCTGCTCTGCGTCGCCGTCAATACATCACTAAACTATATACATATTACTTAACTGAAATGACATTGCTATTTAGACCCATAACCCCGTTACTGGACAGCAGCAGTTATAGAGCTAAGTAGTCATAAAACAGTATTATTGAAAAACATTATAACGCAGCGTCAAAACTGTAACTTTATTGGTCACATACGGCACGATATCATTAAATATGTTACTAATTGTCTAACATCACAGAGAGGTGATACAAAAATTCTTATAGAGTATTTATATCGCTATTAAGCGACATAATTTTGGATTTACATCACTCTTTGTAACTTGGGGGTCGAGCACACACCATTAAACTTTCAAAATTTATTTGCATATTTCCTTTCTTACTGGTAGCTGGAGATCAGGTGAAGGAAAACTGAAAGCTAAACCTGAATGCCCTAGAAATTCGATTCAAAATTCAGGTAGTAGAGCTGTTGCCGGACTCGACTGTGGAGGCACCACCCTCTTAGTCCAAAGTTATTCGAAGGAGAGTAAGAGGACAGCTCTCAAACAGGCACAACCAGATGGCTGAACATTGCCTGGGACTGATGGATGGCGGTATATTCATCAAAATTGGCAGGCCTCATATAAAACAGACTGTTGTCGGGCAGCGGCGACACTGGTATGAGGATTACAGAACCACGCTCACCAACCCGTTGGCCCAGCATGTGTGAGTATGGGAATTTCTTCCAGGAAGATTGCCAAGAGTGGCGAAATCTTGCAAAAGTCTATGTCCAACAGTGGATGAAACAGGCTGATGGCTGGATGGAGGGCCCTTTAAACCAAAGTTCGGCGATAAGGCTCAACCTATAATAACATTAAGACGTAAAATTGAATGGAACGGAGACCACGTACAGCGTAGCGTAGACCGACCTCATGCCCGCTGGATCAATGACCTGAGGTGCAATTGGCCATGGTCACCAAGAAAATTAAACTTAATTTTAATTTTCTTTCCTAAAATATAGACCATTTAGTGATCTTTATTTAAACTAATTTTAATTTTATGCAGCCAATAGTATTTAATCTATTTTTAAAGTTACGATGACATCACTTGTTTCTTTGAGACATAATACCTAAGATATCCTTTGAATTGGTACGAAAAGACTATTTATTTTACTTTACCGGCTTTAACACCCACGTATTATTAATGTTGACTATATGCCAACTGTTTCATCTAGACAACTTCGGCATTCTCAAGGTGAGTGTCATTCTTGCGTGCGCGGCCCTTGCGTTGAGAGCCGACTGCGTCATCGACAGAGGTGGGTTTGACGATGAACGTGGTTTTAATTGTTAATTATTAGAGTCGTTAATTAAACAGACCGAGCTCACAACGTCATCACTATCATTGGACACTGTCCTAAAGT
Source organism: Ypsolopha scabrella (assembly GCA_910592155.1). Lineage (NCBI taxonomy): Eukaryota > Metazoa > Arthropoda > Insecta > Lepidoptera > Ypsolophidae > Ypsolopha > Ypsolopha scabrella. The sequence goes on along the minus strand of OU342989.1, from coordinate 12,211,138 downwards.
TTCTCTTTCCGTCAATCAACGGTTTCCAAGACGGAGCCAACTGTAACACCGCGTCGTCGTCCTAAGAACGACACTCACCTTGAAAATGCCGAAATTGTCTCGGTGAAACAGTTGGCATATAGTCAACATTAATAATACGTGGGTGTTAAAGCCGGTAAAGTAAAATAAATAGTTTTTTCGTACCAATTCAAGGGATATGTTTATGTCAAAGTAAAGAGGTATTGTGTGTCATCTTGGTGTCAAAGAGAAGGAAGAGACATTACTTACGTGACAGATTCTTCTGTTCAACAAATTCTAAAATCTCATCAAAAAAATCAAAACTCTACCAAGACTTTCTTTCTGGCGACAAAAAACAAAAAACTGACCAAATGCATGAAGGGTTCCGTACCATTATCTATAAAAACGGCAAAAAAGTCATGTCTGTTGTATGGGGCCCTCCTTTAATATTTATTTTATTCTGTTTTTAAGTATTTATTGCTATAGCTTCAGCAAAAATACATCATCTGTGAAAATTTCAACTGTCTAACTATCACGGTTCATGAGATATAGCCTGGTGACAGACGGACAGCGGAATCTCAGTAATAAGGCCCCGTTGGTTACGCTTTGGGTACGGAACCCTAAAAATGAGGACTAATTTAAATTTGGAACGTCAGTACAGGGAATTTGAAACCTTTTACTACCTACTGCTGTACGACATTTTAATTATTTCCGTATAATACAATATTTTTCTAATAATCCAATAAAAACATAAACTTGAGAAGTGTTTCGATTTTTTTGATGAGAAGTGTATCTATAATCTTAACAGCATGCCTTGGCATAAAGTCCCGATACCCAAATACTTAAAACGTACGATTTCGATTGTCAAACGGCTATTCGGCTGAGCAAATTAGCCCATCTGACATTTGAAACCGTACGTTTTTGGCTGTCAAATGAATACGATTGTCTTTTACAATTGTACCTCTAAAAAAAGTTGTAGGTGGCGGCTGGACGAGGAGGATGGAGGACCGCCAAGATTAGCGAAATCTCGGAAAGGCTTATATTCAGGAGTGGACGAACAAGACTGATGTATGGATGCATCGATGGATGTTTACTTACCATGTATTGTGATTTCTTGTACTTTATAAAAAAAATGTTTATTACATCATGCTGACTTAGCAAGCAGTGTATCTTTTAGCATACTAATATTTTTGAAACTTTTTGTATACAGTGAGCATTTAAGGAAACGTCCTATTAAATAAAAACTTATAAGCAAAGAATTTTTATTTTATTTTTGTACTGATCTTTATACGCCTAGAAACCCATTATTCAAGAAAAAATAGAAGAAAATAAAATCTGGCCAAGTATAGGGTTAACATTAATGTTTTGGATATCTTAATATATTTCTAAATAAAATAAATCCGTTGAATGTAGTGCATGAAATGAATGTTATGGTTTAAATGAAAAGAGTATACTTAAATAAACCTAAATAATAAACTGATCGTACTGCGGAAATTAGAAAATGAAACATGTTGCTTTTCTAATTTAGAAAACAGACTGATTTTTATGGTAATAAGTAATCATATTAATTTTCTTACACTAAATAAAATTGTATAGGTGGTAGAGCTGATGCCGGGCTCGACTGTGGGGGTACCACCATCTTACTCGCAAATCCTCCCGAAGCTATTCAAGGGAGAGTAAGAGAACAGCTCGCAGGCAAAACCAGGTGGCCCACCATTGCCTGGGGCCGATGGATGGCGCTATATCCATCCCCAATTGCCGGGCCTTATATGTATAAAACAGACTGGCGACGGGCAGCGGCGTCACTGGTGCAAGGGTTTCGCTCTTACCAACCCACCTGCCCAGCGTGTGTGAGTATGGGCATTTCTTCCAGGAGGACCGCCAAGAGTGGCGAAATCCTGGAAGGGCCCATATCCAGCAGTGGACGAACCAGCCAACTAGCAAATTCAGTATTTATAATACTCTCAAGACTATTTTTTCATGCACTTATAAAATACTTCAAGTATGCTACAAACAAGGATTTGGGCACCAGTATAGTAGCTAATATTTCTGTAAGGATCTTATAATGGACTTGTATAAAGTCATTAACTCCAACTCAAGTATCTTATAAAAGCTATAATTTTTTCTATGCCCTTGTAAAATAATTGGTTATTTATTAGAAGTACGTTTTATAAACTGTAACCTGCACTTTTGTTTATTTGAGGTTTTTTTCTCATTATTCCTAACTAGCTTTTGCCCGCGGCTCTGTCCGCGTCGTAGAAATTTTCGTGAAAATAAGGAAAACAAAAGAATGTGATTTTTCGAACGACTATATGCAACGGACACCATTTTTAACCAAGGCGCTAATAAAGGCCAATCAAATAAGTCCAAAGTCAAAGGATCTGCTTTTGTCCGTTGAGGAGATCCCGTACCCATCTTCCAGTTCTATCATCAGACCCTGGTCACCATGTAAAGACAAATCAAATAAGCCCAAACTCGAAGGGTCTGCTGTTGTCCGTTGAGGAGATCCCGTACCCATCTTCCAGTCCAATCATCAGACCCTGGTTACTATGTTTTAGCAAGGTGCCAAGAAGTGTGTCGGGATCGTTGTAGATGGAAATCTGTAGTCAGAATAAGTTATTGTGTAATCTTATAAAGAAGTTTTTATTTTTGCATGTATTTCTTTAATAAATGTTTTTATGTTTTTTTATGTTTATGTATGTAGATTAAACTGATACAGTTTTCTCGTATGGGAAAAAATCAATACATAAACCTGGCTTTAATCACTTTTAAGCTAAATATTAGCAAGAGGTGTGTCCGGGTCGTTGTAGATGTAAATCTGTAGTCAGATTAAACTGATGTAGTTTTCCCTGGGAAAAAAACATTACTTAAATCATAGTATTTAATGTATCTGTGCTTAAACCTGGCTGAAGTCACTTTCTCAAGCTTAATATTAGAAAGAGGTGTGTCAGGATCGTTGTAGATGGAAATCTGTAGTCAGATTTAACTGATTTGTTTTGCTATATGGGAAGAAATCATTACTTAAACCACAGTATTTGATGTATCTATGCTTAAACCTGGCTGTAGTCAATTTTTCAAGCTTAATATTAGCAAGGGGTGTGTTAGGATCGTTGTAGATGGAAATCTTTAGTCAAATTAAACTAATACAGTTTCCTAGTACGGAAAAACAACCGGTTTTATCACGTATAATTAACCATTTGGTCAAGGAACGCCGATAAACAGCTAAGCAGCGTTTTTTCTCCCGACATGGTTCACAAATACTGATTTTTCAAACTGAAAACTTACTTTTATTTATATAAAATATAGCCTTTATTACTCCAAAATTGTGTAGCTTTTTACAAAAGAAATAATTTTTAGAATCGGTTCAGTAGTTCCAAAGTTTACCTCAAACATACAAACAAACAAATCTTTCCTCTTTATATAATAGTGATTTTAAAATAGAAGTATCAATAATGAACGTAGTGTAGATAGATTTAGATGATTAATATAATACATAAACAATATTATAAAATGTAATACAGTTTCTATTACCAAGTAGCTAGTATACTTCGTGATGATTATAGTGTGGCAACTCGTGGGGAAGTCAAATTTACTGTTAATATACGTACCGTATATGGTTTTTTTTCTTAACGCTTAGAGCAAAAATGAACATTGTATACATAGTTGTTGTTAAAATTTTATTTCAATTATTCTTGTGAATAATCGCCATGTTTTAAAAATGCTCTGCATTGAGTACTTTATAGAATTACTATAAGCAAATTAGTACTTATTACAGTTTTGGTGAATATCACTTCTCTTCCATTTTAAAACAAATTAGGGTTCCTCAAGAATCGTTTATCAAATGAAATAAAATTAAATGAAATATATTTATTTACATAATTATCTACTTGTCAGTATGATGTTTTATTCGACTGATGACGGCCCCATACAGTGGGCCGAAATATATCGAATATAATAAAATAAATGTTATTTTGTTCATACCTATTACTAAAATAAATAAAAAGGCTCAGGAAGAGTTAAATATATATTTATTAATATTTACATAATTTGGGTGTATATAATTAAAGGTCGGTTACAATAATATGTTACCTATGTCTAATAGTTTTACATTATAAATAATTGTGGCAGATGCGGTATATTAAATTTCAAAGCCCAGCTTTGTATGCTTTTAAGTAATTCATGATTCTTTTCATACTCTGTGATTTCTTCTATTTCTGAATCATGTTTTTCCTCACGGCCTTTTTCTTCCTGCTCTTCATGTTTAGAAAAGAACTGAACAGGTACAACATTATTTTCGATGGCGGAACCCTCCATTACATGATCTGTTTTTACACTTGACTGGCATTCTGGTCTTAAAGAACCTGGCTTAATCATTTCATCGTTTATATTTGCCAGTTTTTTCCTGTAACCACAACTTTTTTTTAAACGTTTCCATTCGTCTAAATTCCTTTTTTTTGCAAGATAAACTGCCACTAAAATCTATGAGTTAACAAAATGGCTGACGTTTACTTATAAAGAGCTTAGTCTATCGTCTAGTCCACTAAAATACACTAAATATGGCAAAGACAAACTACATAACGTTCTCAATTTATGATTCTACGCAGCCAGGTAATAACTTTATACTTACTGCCCATACTTGTACTAACGTTAACAATGAAAATTGCAATTGTGTTGCTATTGACCGAACTGATTCCACCAGATACCTTGGTGTTATTATTGACAAAAATCTTTCCTGGTATCCCCAACTTGAAGTAGTAGCAACACGGGCAAGGAAACTAATATGGTTGTTTGAGTATCTACGTAATATCTCTAACAAACAACTTATAACATACATGTACACAACCCTTGTTCAGTCTATTTTATTGTATTGTGTAACTGTCTGGGGGGGCACATTTAAAACTAAATTTAAATGTATCGAAATTGCCCAGAGAGTTATCTTAAAGGTCATGCTGCGTAAAAGGAAACTATATGGTACCTCTAAATTATATAATGATGCAAATGTGTTGTCGGTCAGACAGTTATACATATTACAATGTGTTTTAAAGATCCACAAAAATATATATGTAGACCCACAAATCCTTAACAAACGAAACCCCTTTTCAGTTGTTAAAACCCCTATGGTAAGAACTTTATTTGCCTCAACTCAATTTGGTACACAGTCAATTTATCTTTACAATAAGATAAATAGGCTTTTAAATATCTATACTATGACTTATTACGAATGTAAGAAAAATATAACAAAATGGCTTAAAACATTAACTTACGAAAAAACAGAACTTCTTCTTTCAAAAGATGCTTCCATATTTAACCATATTGGCTGAAGTAAATTTAAAACACACACACACACACACCCCTAGCAGTTATTATACACTGATCCCAAGACTTGTCGTAGGGCTAGGGAACCACCACCGATGAACACAAATACAAACACATATCCGCGTCACTACACACACACCCTCACGTACATATTTGTCTCACCTTTCATACAGAAAGCTAGTGGTTTCATCCAAACCTACTATGTTTTTTATATTGAATAATAAATTAGGTTTATTCTTATTCTTGTATAAGACCTAGAAATGACATTTACAAAGTGTAAAGATAAATCCATTGAAAGAGCGGGTCTCTCTTAATACAGGTCAATAAGACTTAATAGGAGAGTCCCAACCCCCATAATGTTATCCTTGTAATTTAAATAAAGAATTTGTTTGTTTGTTTGTAGTCCTGAGTAAATAAAAATGCTTGTGAAATATTCTGGACCAATGCACTTATAAGAATCTTATAAGTGTTAACATACTTATAATAATAATAATATTCTAGACCAATGCACCAGTGTTTATAGACTTACAATATTTTGTTATAAGATTTCTTTGCTAGTTGCGAGGCTGATGGATGGATGGATGAAATAAATTTTTTCTGTACGTTAAGTACATATTATTCAGTTTCATTTGTATAGGGTGAAATTAAACCAACCGACCAAATTCATTCTGGAGACTCGGTTTGTAACCAAAAATTAGTTTCAGTAATCCTTTTGACCAATTTCGAAAAATATATATTTTTGCTCCCTTACTTACCTTAATATATCTTTAGAATATAAAAAAATATATAATAATACGGGAAATAAAATATACACCTGCATGAAATAGAGGAATCTAGGAATAAAAATATTATATATACATAATGCCTAACCATCCGCACCATTAGATTAGTATTGCTAAGAAGAAGGGCAAGAAACTTAGCAAACATTCCTTTTTTTCAAAATAAAACATATGATACAAAATCATATACATACCTACTCAAGTAAAGGCATAAAAAAATATAAGACTGCAGGAATTAGTCACGAGAAAAAAAAACCCGTAAGTACAATTCCTAGTGCAGGCAGTATGGGGCAAAAAACATTTTTTTTTTCGAATTTCACTTGTAGGGTCATTGAACCTTGTTGCCGATGACTAACCGAGTCTCCAGTAGGTATTAATTTGGTCGGTTGATTTAATTTCACCTAGTATGTCTATTTTCACTCGCTATAAAACACCTTGCATATGCATTATCCAACAAAGCAAATTGTATCAAGTGTTTTCCTGTTTAGTTCCGCAGAGTTCTTGAGCCGTAACTAAATATCACTTTGTCTTATTACAATGTTCATAAAGGTGACAATAGGTTCATTGCTATTTCCCCCGATACCACAACGAATTGTTTCAAGTATATACATATGTATGGTACAACATAACATAAGACAAAACACGACACAAAGAAATGAGTCAGGAAGTCAATATTAGCTCACCCATACCATGACTGACGCAAGTGGGAGTAACAAATAAAGCCAACCCTTGGTTATTGTCTTCTTTCTGTTTTTTTGTCTGTCCATCCGCAATATAACCCAATAATGACCAGTATAGCTAACATAGATGACAGGAATAGAGAAATTTTGTCTTTAGAAGAAACGTTTGACCAATGGACACGCAGGACGAGTCGTTTTATCGAGGCGATGATCACGTGATAAAGCTTACCTGCGTTTCCATTGGTCAAACATTTCGTCGAGAGACAAAAATTCTCTATTTTTTTTATTTTGTCCATGTTAGCTATAGAAAGCACAGATCATTACTACCTTTTTCTCGATTCTTCAAGAAATAGCTAAACCAGCAGGCCTTCTATACTGATGAGGAATTTTTAAGTATCTGATTTATGATAATCTGGGGGCACAGCAGTGCCCCCCGCCAAGACAAGCTAAACGAAGCGGGGCACTACGTACCTTTTCTCGAAGCGTTTCGTAATATTTTCGAAACCCCATAACTTCGGTCTGGATAATAATAATAATAATAAATTCATTTATTTCAGGTTACAATTAAAAAACCAATAATTTGTTAGTAACAATAGTTCTTAATCTAATATTAGTAAATAAATAATTAATTAATTAATAACAAAATAAAACCTATTTAGACAAGCGGGGACATTCTCAAGATAAGATGCAATAAGCAGTCTTAATAAACACGAATAGTTTCATTTTTCTAGCTTTTATACTTTGAATTTTATTAATACCTATACCTAAAATACGTCGATTTTGTCACTCACTGATGATAGAAATAGAAATAGAAATAGAAAATAGTTTATTTGCAAAAAACTTATTGTATTACATTAGATGTTGGGACATCCTTCTAAGTATGACAATACCTGTGCCAGGATGCCCCGCTCTTTCATAACTATGGTTATTGTTTTACAAAGTAAACTTATTCAGATATTTAGTCTTAGGAGAATGTGTGGTGCAGAGTATATAAATAATATGTGAGTGAAGTTGTGAGTGTGGTTGTGATTATGAGAGTGTATGATTGTGATTATTATAAACTACCTATATCACCCTAGCCCTACGACCGAAGTCTTGGGATCAGTTATCTAATAGCTACTAGGGAGAGTGTGTGTGTGTGTGTGTGTGTGAGGGGGGGGTGTGTGTGTGTATATATATTATGTAGGTGAGTTTATGTTTGTAAATGTAGGGGGGTTGGGGGTACTAATATGTGTAGGTTGGTATGTGTAATTTATACAGTGACTTGCATTAGTGCCTCTACTTCGTTATAGTTTAGGTTTTGTAACCATGCCGTGATTGCCTTTTTGCATTTGTAAAGTTGTAGTGGGAAAATATTTAGTATTCTGTTTACTCGGTTGCATAAATATACAGATTGTCTTTTGAACTGGTGGCTTGCAAACATTGTTTTAACACTGTATTTATCCACTATGTCTTTCCTTCTTTTCGTGTTGTCAGGTTTATATGGTATTAATTTATGTTTTTGCAGTATTAGATGGAGAATGTATAATTTTCGAACTGTTAGTAACTGAGTGATAGAGTACAGTTCATCAGTAGGGAATCTATATCGCTTAAAGTACATGACTTTTAATATGGATCTTTGTCCTCGTTCCAGCTCCAAAAATTTTTGCTTAGAAGCTCCTCCCCAAATGGGGATACAGTACGTTAGAATCGATTGAGCTAAAGCAGTGTAAATTTGCTTCAGAAGATTTTTGGTTGCAACGTGTCTCAAATTTTTAAAAGTATAAATAAGTTTTCTTATTCTGCTAGTAGTAACTTCCAGGTGTGGGTGCCAGGATAGACGCTGATCTATTACTACTCCTAGATATTTAGTACTGGAAACCTTTTCATTAGAAATATTAGAAATATTATATTAATAGGGCACGTGCAGTCGCTTGTTAGGATGTCACATTTGTGAATTTTTAGGGTAGATGTTATAGGTTGAGTGCGGTTATTAACGGCAAAACATATGTAATTTGTTTTTAAGGTATTAAGTGTGAGTAGATTTTGCTTTAGCCAAGAATAGACCCTTGACAATCCAGTTTCCGCCACACCATGGACTGCCTTCCACGATTTTCCTGTAAAGATAACCGCAGTGTCGTCAGCATAAGAGAAAATGTGTCCATTGTTTATTTTCAAGTTACATAAATCGTTTATATATATTAAAAACAACGTAGGACCCAAGACACTCCCTTGAGGAACACCATAGGACATTTGTAGGTCATTACTAATATATTCCCCAATTTTAGTTTTTTGCTTACGATTACTAAGGTAGTCCCTCATTAGGTCCAATGGAGTGTTCCTAACACCAATTCTTTCCAGTTTTCGTATAAGAGTGGGGACGGATACAGTGTCGAAAGCCTTTTTTAAATCTAAGAAGACTGTTAGACATTTTTCCCCTTGATCTAATTGTTCAACAATTCTTGAAGTTAATTCCCTAATGGCATCTTGGTTAGATTTTTCTTTTCTGAATCCATATTGAGAGGATGATAAAATATTAAATTTATTGAGGTACTTTGTTAATCTGATGTTTATTAATTTTTCCAAGATTTTCGAAATTGCAGGTAAAATTGAAATTGGTCTGAAATTGCTGACGTCATTCCTGTCCTCACTCTTATAGACAGGTGTAATAATAGACTGTTTCAGTATTGTTGGAAAGATTCCCTTAGAGAAACAGACATTGGCCAAGTGACTGATTACAGGGATAATGAGTTCATGTGAAAGTTTCAAAAATTTTGTCGAGATATTATCGCAGCCTGGTGCACTGTCAGATTTTAGGTTCATAAGAATTTGTTTTACTTCGGAAGGATCAGTGTCAGCAAGTACAAAAGATGAAGAATGAGAATCGAAAGTAAGAGCTGGGATATTAGTTTGAAGCATTGGGTTATTTTTTTAAATATCTTCAGCCAGTTCCCGTCCAATATTTGCAAAGTATTCATTAACTAAGTTAATTGACTGTTGAGGACACTGTACTTTGTCTAGTAACTCAGTGTTAGATGTTTTTAATTGTTTTAAGTTTGTAAATTGTTTAATGTTGGTCCATAATAATTTTGAATTTTGAAGTGATTTTGCTAATTCCGTTCTTTCATGTATGCGTTTTAGCTTTTTTATCAGATTATTGCAAAAGTTGCGATACCTTTTGTATATTATTTTTTAGATTTCATCAAATGGATTCATTTTAAGTTTTTTTATGAATTTTATTTCTGTTTCTTATACAGCGTAATATACCTGGGGTAATCCAAGGTTTAATTGTTCGTGCAGATTTTGGAAGTGTTTTTATTGTTATATTCTCCTGTAAAGATTCAGTAATTTTCAGTATTAACTGTTCAACTAGGGTATCAGGATCTTCACAAAGAGAAGACTAGATGTGTTTTTACTAGCTAAGCTATTAAGAGCTTTGTGAAAATCTATAAATGTCTTTGTTTTGGAGATTTGATCACTTCTTTTATTTTTGATATGCATGTGAAAACCATTTGATGGTCCGTAACCGTAACGATCCTGACATACCTCTTGCTAATATTAAGCTTTAAAAGTGATAGCAACCAGGTTTAAGCATAGACACATTAATACTATTGTTTAAGTAATTATTTTTCCCATATTTGAAAACTATATCAGTTTTCTATGTCTTTTATATCTGAACACACCTCTTGCTAATATTTAGCTTGAAAAAGTGATTACAGCCAGGTTTAAGTAACGATTTTTTCCCATACGAGAAAACTGTATCAATCTGTTCCCAGGCAATGGTGGGCCGCCTGGTTTTGCCTGAGAGCTGTTCTCTTACTCTCCCCCGAATAACTTCGGGAGGATTTGCGAGTAAGATAGTGGTACCTCCACAGTCGAGCCCGGCATCAGCTCTACCACCTATTATTATATCAATATACCTACTCGTATCATAATAATAATAATAAATAATAATCATAAACATACCGTTACCAATAAAAAATCTGAATCTGAATCTTCTGTCGACTATGCTCGACTATACTAATACTGATAGCAGACCGAAAAAGTAGAACGAATGAATTTATTTATTTCAGGCCAATGACCCATAAAGATTTATATACAATTATTATTATTACAATAAACACACAAACTGACATAGAGCATTACAAAACAATTACGGCAGCACAAATACATTTAAGGACATATTAAAATTGAATTAAAATTACAATTAGAATTAGAATTACAATGTCAATTTCAAATTAAATTCAAACAAGCACATTATTTTGGTGCTACCTTCCCCATATTTGGAACGAAGGAGTCTGTAGCGCCTGCCAATGTTTCATAAAGGGACCGTCCGACCTGCTGGCGATGGTGAGAAGGCTGTTTCCGCTGTCCCGCACCCTGCCCGCCATCGCAGTTGCTCGCCTGCGCATGGTGGTATAGAAGCAGTCAGCGCGCGATGATGACGGCGAACATTCTAAAAGTAGAAACATATTGTAAACTTATCTACATCTTCTACACTGTCTACATCTACATCTACACTATTATATAAGGAGGAAAGATTTGTTTGTTTGTTTGTTTGTATGTTTGCGGTAAACTTTGGAACAACTGAACCGATTCTAAATATTCTTTCTTTCGTAAGTAGTTACACTATTGCTCAGTAACATAGGATGTATTTCATTTTATTAAAATTAAGTATTCATTTTGAAAATTTAATATTTGTGAATCAAGTCGGGAGAAAAAGCGCCGCTTAACTACTTTATCGGCGTGCCTTGACCAAATGGTATAAAATATACGTGATAAAACATACATAACATACGGGTAAACTGTAACAATTTAATTTGACCAAAGATTTCGATCTACAACGATCCTGACATACCTCTTGCTAATATTAAGCTTTAAAAGTGATAGCAACCAGGTTTAAGCATAGACACATTAATACTATTGTTTAAGTAATTATTTTTCCCATATTTGAAAACTATATCAGTTTTCTATGTCTTTTATATCTGAACACACCTCTTGCTAATATTTAGCTTGAAAAAGTGATTACAGCCAGGTTTAAGTAACGATTTTTTCCCATACGAGAAAACTGTATCAATCTGTCTACAGATTTCCATCTTCAACGACCCTGACACAACTCTAGCAAATTTTTAATCGACTAAAAAAAGGTATGGTTTTCAATTTCTCTGTATTTCCTTATAGATTTTTTTGGGTACATTACTCCATGACTCCGTCATTTCTAAGCCGATTCGTAAGCCAAGGCTTTAGTTTGGTCTTGATCTAATGTTGGTCTTCAGAGATAGGTAGTGGAACTCCTCGATGGATGACAGCATATCACTTGATATTGAGGCAAACGCTTTGTACCAGGGTGCTGATTACAGAGTATTATTTGAAAATTGTCATGAACCCATTTGACCTTCGATCCTGACCTCATCATAGAACTCCTCAATAGATGACAGTACATAACTAGAGATTTCGGCAATCACCTTATGTTAGTGTGCTTATTCAGGATATTACTTGAAATTTGTCATTATACCACCTGACCTTCGATCCTGGTCTCAGCAGCATAGAGTTCCTTGACGGATGACAGCAATTAACTCTATATTGCAGCAATCACTTTGTATGAGTGTGCTCATTACAGGGCTTAACTTGAAAATGTTTCTTATGCCACCTGAACTTCAATCCTGACCTCACTACCACAGGACTCCTCAATGGATAAAAGCACATAATTTTAGATTGTGGCAATCACTTTGTGTTAGTATGAAAAAATATATGTATACACTGCAAAATTATTAGCGAATTTTCCTACCTTTTATTTCCTTGAGAGTGTCGAAATATACGTTTTCTGTGGCATGAACGGCCGTATCTTTTTTTCACGTTTACTTGGAAGTTTGATATTTTCACAGCTTCAAGGGACTGTAGACTTGAATTTACGGTTTTAATTTCAGCTCAATACCTCTAAACGTTCCCGAGATAAAAGGTCTTTACAGACAGACGGACAACAAAGTGATCCTATAAAGCCCCGTTATTTCCTCTTGAAGCACGGAACCCTAAAAATAAATTAAATAGTGAAAATTGCACGCGAATCAATCGGTTTGCTTTTTGCTGTATCTAATTTATATAAAAATTAAAATTATACTAGCTACCTAGTACTCAAAATGTTGTGTAGTAATGATATATTCTAAGAAATGATGACGCCGCCACAATTAGAAGAAACCGCGCAAGGCAGTTATTGAAAAGCTATGGCCCAAGAAATCTAGAAATAAATAAAATAAAGCTTAAGAAGATTTTTTACTGTGGAAAAGCGGGAAATCTTTTTCTGAAAATGTATTCCTGTCTTATTTTAGTGAAAAAGCGCAAAAATGTAAGCGAAATACCGTGTGGTTTTTGTATTCTGTGGTAAATACGACATAAGAAAGAAACGATATCAATATTATGGAATACAAAAAACTTAACTTAAAGATTAGTCTTTTATTTTCCTCGCAGATGTAGTATAAAGCACTATGTGCCACTTTGGAGAATATGCAATTCCCAACGCGTTTAAACTACACCCTCTTTCTTCCCTCGGTGAACAATGTAGGTACTCGTGCAACTGTGACCAAATAAGACCCACTGAGACATGGAGCTAGGCTTTCTAGGGTGTCTATCCCTACTATTCCCGTTACGAACATAGACGGAAATAAGATAATACCCATACATGAGCTTATATTATGCCCATGTGGGTCCCAGGTTATTGCTTAACTTAAAGATTAGTCTTTTATTTTCCTCGCAGATGTAGTATAAAGCACTATGTGCCACTTTGGAGAATATACAATTCCCAACGCGTTTAAACTACACCCTCTTTCTTCCCTCGGTGAACAATGTAGGTACTCGTGCAACTGTGACCAAATAAGACCCACTGAGACATGGAGCTAGGCTTTCTAGGGTGTCTATCCCTACTATTCCCGTTACGAACATAGACGGAAATAAGATAATACCCATACATGAGCTTGTATTATGCCCATGTGGGTCCCAGGTTATTGCTTAACTTAAAGATTAGTCTTTTATTTTCCTCGCAGATGTAGTATAAAGCACTATGTGCCACTTTGGAAAATATGCAATTCCCAACGCGTTTAAACTACACCCTCTTTCTTCCCTCGGTGAACAATGTAGGTTCTCGTGCAACTGTGACAAAATAAGACCCACTGAGACATGGAGCTAGGCTTTCTAGGGTGTCTATCCCTACTATTCCCGTTACGAACATAGACGGAAATAAGATAATATCCATACATGAGCTTGTATTATGCCCATGTGGGTCCCAGGTTATTGCTTAACTTAAAGATTAGTCTTTTATTTTCCTCGCAGATGTAGTATAAAGCACTATGTGCCACTTTGGAGAATATGCAATTCCCAACGCGTTTAAACTACACCCTCTTTCTTCCCTCGGTGAACAATGTAGGTACTCGTGCAACTGTGACAAAATAAGACCCACTGAGACATGGAGCTAGGCTTTCTAGGGTGTCTATCCCTACTATTCCCGTTACGAACATAGACGGAAATAAGATAATACCCATACATGAGCTTGTATTATGCCCATGTGGGTCCCAGGTTATTGCTTAACTTAAAGATTAGTCTTTTATTTTCCTCGCAGATGTAGTATAAAGCACTATGTGCCACTTTGGAGAATATGCAATTCCCAACGCGTTTAAACTACACCCTCTTTCTTCCCTCGGTGAACAATGTAGGTACTCGTGCAACTGTGACAAAATAAGACCCACTGAGACATGGAGCTAGGCTTTCTAGGGTGTCTATCCCTACTATTCCCGTTACGAACATAGGCGGAAATAATATAATACCCATACATGAGCTTGTATTATGCCCATGTGGGTCCCAGGTTATTGCTTTAAACTAATTTGCTACTAACAAAAGCATCATCAAGCCTCAGCATTGGTCGAACATCTGTAAATCAAGCAGACTGATGATGTAATTTTTTTTGTACCGTATTATGTAGGCATGTGGATGCTAGTTTTGAGGAAAATTTCAAGTGACATACGGACGGACGGACAACGGAGTCTCACCATAAAGGTTCCTTTTGTACCTTTTAGGTACTACGGAACCCTAATAACATGAAGGTATAGAACAATTATGAAGATGCATACAAGCTGCTACGAAATCTTGGAGAAGAAACTAGATCGTGACCCAGAATGAAGAGCACAATACCTCACTTCGCTTCGCATGATCCTGCTTTATACCAACAAATACTGCAACAATCACTCTGAAATTAATATATGATAAAGTTGAGGATTAATGCTATGTCCATGCTGTTGTAAAAACTTGATTACATTAAATAAGTTACCTCCAAACCGATAGCATTCAATGAATACTTGAAATTAGATCTGAAACTTTGCATAATATAACTGATATTAGTATAAAGCAGCTGCAGACTGTTCCATAAAAATGAAAAAACCATCAGTGTAGCCGCGATTTCAAAATAAGTGTTATTTTTGCGTGCGCGGCATCTGATTAGAGTAGGATAGACAGTTAAACAGCAGAAGCGTTAGAGCAGGACTGCGAATTTAAAAAATACTAAACCTCAAATCATAGGTTATATTAGTTTTTATTTCACGTAAATACATTCAGTATTACCACAGTATTTATACTATGGTATTATCGAAGTTATCACTGCGAGAAGTTTAGACCACTTTTTTAATTTCTGAGATTATCACGTGCTCCCTACGTCACGTGACGTTTCCCAGGCATCGCACGTGCGTCGTCGGCCATCTTCGATCATCAATGATCGAAGACTGCCATAGTGAAACTCGTACAAAAACCGGCCATATGGGTGTCGGGCCATGCGCCGTATAGGGTTCCGTAATAAGCGGAGAGGTCTACTAATACAGATCGCGCCAAACTTCTACTCCGCTCGGAAGTCGCTCTTCCGAAGGATGGCCCATACATTTTGTTCCTGCCGACACGAATCGCCCCGTGTTTAGAGGGGATTAAAAGCTTGGCGCGACCTGTACTCGTAAACCTGTAAAGCCTACTTATCTGTGATAGTTTTCCTTTTAAATTCATTATGTATACTACTTCTGTGAATTTTTCACATATCCATAAACAACCGTTTAGCCGGCAGGGGAGGAGGGGGGACACTTGACAAAAATTAGAACTTCAAAGCTTAATATTTCGCCAACGGATCACTAAATCGTAAAATGGTTTTCACAGACCCACAACGTTTTTAAACGACCTACCTAACGATAAATAAAAAAAAACATTCCCAATTTACGTGTATGGAAAACAAAAATATGATTTCATTTTTCCGTTTTGTCAGCGTAATTAATATGTATCGTATACTCATGCCAAATTACAGCTTTCTAGTACTAATAGTCTCTGAGCTAAGCCGCGGACAGACGGACGGACATAGCGAAACTATAAGGGGTCCTTGTCGGACTACGGAACCCTAATAAAGTACCCCAACTCCCACGTACCAGCTCGCGGCGTCTTCACCGAAGAGGACCTGAACGCACGCAAGCACTGTAGACGAGCACAATGGCTTGGAGACAAATGTTTTGGAGTCGCTGGATAAAGGAGTACTTTCCCTGTACAATCTGCGACCTGAAGCTACCCTGAAACACATGGCCGCGAGGACGAATCACCCAGGTACCGGAGTATACCCGGGGAAGGACAACGAGGTTTGAGCCGTTAAGGTCACGACCAGGCATGTACACCCTAAGGAAACCCACAAAGAAGATCGTCGAGCTTCCAACAGAATCGCGGGACAGCGGGAGAAATATAACATGACGTCGTAGAATAACGTAGATAAGTTGTACATTAACTGACATCTCATCCCGCCCCTAACTGCACTCTCTGGATTTATTTGGTGTTTCAGTGTTTTCTCTTAACCCGGAAGTCTATCGGGTACAATCAACGGGTACGTTTAGTTTGAACGTAACGCGGTTTTGTATGAAATCTGATAACCGCCCCTAGCGGTCAGTAGCGGAACTTATCAGATTTCATACAAAACCGCGTTACGTTCAAACTAAACGTAACCGCAATGTTTTCATGCTAAGGCTACAGGTCCTTACTTAAACTTACTTTGTTAAAGGTAATAGACAATATGAGACGGGTTGACTAAGATATTTTTTTTTTCTCGTGACTAATTCCCGCAGTCTTATATTTTTTTATGCCTTTACTTGAGTAGGTATGTATATGATTTTGTATCATATGTTTTATTTTGAAAAAAGGAATGTTTGCTAAGTTTCTTGTCCTTCTTCTTAGCAATACTAATCGAATTGTGCGGATGGTTAGGCATTATGTATATAAGGTGGAATCGTAATACCTGCCACGGATGAAATAGGAGATACTATTATGTTTATAGATTACATTAGTGAAGAAATTTCGTACCCCGGAATAGTTAAATAAATTTGAGAAGGTAAAGTAATTAAATAAACATTTTCTTCATTCTGCATAACGTGGTTCACAAATTACGCTTGACGAGTCGTTTAGTCAATGATAACAATTGCTATCTCTTTCTAACCGTTCAATGAATGAAATCAGCTGCCCAGTTCGTCTCTACCAGGTAGAGATATTTGTACCTATTCTGTGTAGCACAAACTTAAATGTAGAGTTGTGAAAACCCAAAATAATACAAGCTCATTTAACTGTCATCCCTCCGCGTTAAGGTCTATTTTGCTATGAAAATTCTTGGTTTTTTTTAGCTCGAAATTTAAAAGTGCTACACGAGAATAGGTGCCATTGCATGCCTCTCCAATGTGCTTACGCTCACACGCAAAGTAGATGTAAATACGAAATACATTGCAAATTACTCTTCGTCATTGGTCATTAAGACACCGGTAAATTAACTAATTAGGGTACTGTTAAATTTTCAAACGGCTGGATCTGTTGGCCAACCAGTACCCAATAATACGCAGGCAAAAGTTTAAAAGTGCACTTACCAGTTATTGCATTCCTCTAATTCATTCCGCAGATAAAAACTGATGTAATAAGATGGTAAACTTCCCATCACACTTAAAGCCGGGTCTCCTGATTATGTTTTGCCGTAGGTACACATTACACAAAAACATTATCTTCTGTCTTTGCATTTTTACACCAATTGTACCTTATTTACACCAATTACACCTTAGCTACAGTTATTTGCATAATTTACAACAGTATTATTTATCTACAAAACTGTTGCACAAGTCCGCCTTCGCGTTGCACACAAATGTAGGCACGCTTGCGTACATGTCTTTGCACTTTATTTAAGGTGTCAGTTTCACTTTTTACTTGCTGAAAAGCGCGCTTGATGCGCCTTTTTAGTTCTCGCACAGTTCTAATATCATGTCCGGTTTGGCCGTACACAATGGTATGATGGCTCACTCGTACACCAAATCTCTGCTCGTATAGGTTTACTGCATGCGCGGTTACGTTGTTACACTCGCGGTAGCACGATACCATCTCAAGATATTCTTGATTTGAATATCGTGGTCTAGGAGGCATTTTTAAAGAATGCGCGCGAGATACGCACCTCTGCGACCAGCGAAAACAGCGAACTGGGGTGGGGGCACAACAACAAACAAAAACAAGCGCGTGCGACGAAGGGGGTAGTGGGGGACGGGGTGGCGGCAGGCGGTCTGCCCTTTGACTATTTGACGAGTGGCTCGCTCGGATAGAGCGGCGTCCTTTGACGGACGGTTTCATACAATTAAATGAATTTAAATTTATACGCACATTTGTTTGTATGGAAAAATTTATGAAGTTAGATCAATAAATTATCTTCACTATTGTAATCTATAAACATAATAGTATCTCCTATTTCATCCGTGGCAGGTATTACGATTCCACCTTATATATAATATTTTTATTCCTATATTTTATGCAAGTGTATAACTTTATTACATTTTAGTAGCCCACCCTTAATATTTTTTGTATGTATTTCCCGTTTTTATTTATGAACTTATTTCTTCATTGCATTATGTATATATAATATTTTTATATTTTTCTTCCTAGATTCCTCTATTTTATTTATTTATTTATTTAAAAACTTACGACTATCATTTATTTATGCAGGTGTATATTCTATTTCCCGTATTATTTTATATATTTTTTTATATTCTAAAGATATATTATATTGTGAAAATTAACTTTGACTTGTAGAAAGTATACTTAATGTATCTATTTTGCAAAAATAAATATTTTGATTTGATTTGATTTGATTTGGTCCCTTGAAAAAGGTGTTGCATGCTTGAAACCACAGAACCACTTACGAGAGTCTAGGAACCAGTAGGCTCACCGGCCATCATGGGGCAAATGGCAAAACCTGAAAACCCACTTAAGTAATTACAATAATCTAAGAATACCTAAAACTCAAAATCAAAATTACCTTACTATTATAAATAAAACCGAAGATTTTGGGCACCTATAAAAAGAGAAAAAAGACATGTCTGTTAAAATATGCATCCCAAATTGCTACCGTCATTGGGCAAAATACTACTTTACTTAGAATAATACTATTAAGATAGCTATGCAAAATACCCAAAAGGCTGACGGCATTTCCTCGCTAAATCTTGAGGCTAATTCGTTTAAAAATATGAGTATGCCACAGCCCTTGGGCTACCGGTAACGTCGATAAGGTGCGACGAGACCTCCTTAAAGAATTGTTGATTCAAAGATTCAAAATGTTTATTTGTAAAATAGATACATTACAATGAAACAAATATGATACTTACGGGAAATATATAAAAAAAAAACTATATTCAATCAATCAATCAATCAATCAATATAATTTATTTGTCCAACATAGGTATGTTAAAAGATGGAGTTACATAATTTGTAGTGCGCTATGTTCCGCCGTAAAGGCATACAAATATTTAAAACTTAAAAAATAAAAAAGGATTACATTAAATTAGGTACGCTACCAAAATAATAAATTCAACAATTAGTGTCATGCATGAAAGAAAAAATAATTCAATTTGGTAGGTATATAAATTAGGTAGGTACACAAAAAGGCAGAAAACACACCAAAAAAATAACTAAACAACACATTTCACGACAAGGTTCCAATATACAAGAAACATAAATAATAAAAACAATGTCATTAATTATGGTTAAATAATAATGTCATTTATGTACTATTATGTACTATTACTGTACTATATTTAAGTTGGGCCACTAAAGTTATAGACATGCATAAAATAAAGACTTATTGGAATAATAATATTATTCTACATAATGCAATTAATAAATAAGTTGATAAAGAAACTGAATAGACAATAAATAAATATAATGCCCAACCAAATATATACTAACTTAAGTAAAAAATGAAAATACTTTATATACCTACATAATGCAATGAATAAATAAGTTAATAGATAAATAAACTATAGATAGATTTAATGCCTAAATCCGCCCATTCGATTAATCTTGCTAAGAAGAAGGGCAAGAAACTTAGCAAGATCATGTCTTTTTTTTTATCAGTATTTTTTTTCAATATGGCTTAATACTATTACAGTCTTTTTAACTTACATAAAATTATACAAAACAATGTATTAAACTTTAATAACTAAAGGATAAAAATATAAAAGACAGAAGGAAATTGTGTCATCATGTGTCAATTGCGCTTCTGCTCCCCATGGCCATAAACATTACGCCTTCCTCTAGGGTACCATCTTTGCGCCTCATAGAGGCCTCCACTGATGCTGCAGTCGCGCCTGCATTGACCAAGGTTGCTTGGAGATGGATGCTGCCATCGTATCTACAAATGTGATTATAATAAACGAAATATACAGGGTGTAAATGCAAAGTCAAGAATCCCTTTAGGGTATGAAAGTATACATGTTTCTGAAAAAAAATACCTTGAATTTTTACCAAAACTTCCATAACTTTTCTAAGCTATGGCTACGCAGCTCACTGGCCTGCCCACACGCGTAATTGCACCCCGCAACCCGCCCCCCTCATCCGAGTGGCCAGCGACCAGTGAGGGTGTCCACGCGATTAGTGTATTTTGAGTGTAGAAAATCGTCTTATTATGAGGTACTTTATTTATTCCAGTATTTAAAATAATATCTTTACCGATCATACTAACACACCCTTAAAGGATTCTTGACTTTGCTTTTACACCCGGTATAAGGTCATCGCTGCCTACAATTCAAAGCAACAAAATTTAATAGATGATAGAGTATCCATAATAGACCACTATCCATCGAAAAATATGTTTGTTTGCGCGAACTTTTTTTCCACCTTTTCATAAAAATTTATCAGCTGATTGTACCAGTTTGTACTGGGAAGTGAAAAAATAAAACGTACAAAAAAAATTTTTTTTAACGTCATCGTTGAACGATACATGATCTACTCTAGAAATTTTTTCACTTATTATAATAACCCCACGCAAGCGAAGCTGCGAGCCAAAGCTAGTATTTAATAAGAAAATAAGTTATGAACGTTACTTAATTAGGATATTATTTATGGAAATCAAATTATATTTGTTCAAGTGTGACCATCCGCTAGGTATATAAGCTATACTTTTGAAATTTTGTTGTTTTCTTCACCGAAATTAATCAAGTTATTTATAAAAATGTTTATATATGTCGGTACTGCATTTGCAGTTATAATAATTTATTTGTGTTATAATTTAATAAAGAAAAGGTACTCACATTGGAGCAATAAGGGAATAGAAGGACCTACGCCAATCCCTTTTTTCGGCAATTTTGGTTCGTTAGTCAGTTTTGAAGTTCACTTTCGAGATGTGATACGCAGAATTTATACAGATTTTTCAAATGCAAACGTTGTCGGTATCTATCAAGGTTTTAAACCATCCATGCTTGTGCGAGATCCTAAAATTATTCAACAAATTTTAGTGAATGATTTTGAATTTTTTAATAGCAGAGGCTTAAGTAATTCAAAAAAAACGCTTTACAACAATTTATTCCTTTTATCAGGCAAAAAGTGGAAGACGATAAGACAAAATTTAACACCCCTTTTTACGAATAGCAAATTGAAGAACATGATTCCTCGGCTTGATGAAAGTGTCGAACGATTTTTGAACTTTGTCGATGGCTTGAACCATGATGAGGTCCACGAATTCCAAGATCTTTGGCAAAGATTTTCTGTAGATGCCACTTGTGCCAGTATTTCTGAAATAAACGTGGACATGTATGGTGAAAACAAAAATTCATTTTCGCTTTTGCCGAAGCTTATAAATGCAACTAATAATTTTTGGTGGGTCGTTGAGTTTATAGATTGGATGATACCTAAAACCCGTAAAATACTCGAAAAAGTAGTTTTCGAGAAATATCTTGACAAGAGCACTTACGAACTTACAAATTTTTTACTAAGCTTGGTGAGTACATTAAATATGGATAAGGAAAAGATTCTTACTCAGAATAGCAGTTTCGTGAAGAATATGTTTGAATTACAAAAAAAAAACGAAAATAAGATTTCCGAATATCAAATAACTGATGAAGTAATAGCAGCCCAATTTCTTGTAATGACTGGTGGTGGTATGGAGACTGGCACTGCTATAATATTCGTTCTATTAGAACTGGCTCGCCATCAAGATATCCAGGATAGAGTTTATAAAGAGATTTGTGAAGTGTTCGAAAAGCACGCAGGCAAGATCACTTACGATGCTTTGAATGAAATGACTTATCTACAAATGACCTACTATGAAAGTATGAGATTGCATCCTGTAGTAGGTATTATTATACGCAGTGCTTCACAAGACTACGAATTACCAGAGCCTAAAGTAAAGATTGAGAAAGGAACACAGTTGATTGTTTCAATCGATGGGCTGCATATGGACCCACAATATTATAAAAATCCGGAAGTTTTTAATCCTGAACGGTTTTCGCCCAACAATAAGAAAAATATACCTAAATTTGCTTACTTACCTTTTGGTGATGGGCCTCGGCAATGCATCGGTTTGCAATATGCAAAAGTAATGGGACTTTTCGGCTTGGCAGCGTTTTTAAAACGATTTAAAGTGGATGTTACAGATAAGTCTCCAAAGAAGTTGAAGTTTAATCCCAGATTCCTTAGAGCTATATGTGATGAAGGAATCTGGATTAAAATCTCAAGAAGAGTTTAAAAGAAGTCTAGCGTAAAGCGTAGATCATTATCTGCTCGTAAACTTTTATAAAAATAAGTTTTAGATTTATTAGGAAACTTTTGCTATTGTATTGTCTTAGTTATTTTTAGTAAGTGTGTCATACGAAAGTTCAATTATTGTTACATTGTCTTTTTTGTAAGTTTACGTGGGTAACGTTGCTAAATAAATGGGTGTATCTAAGAATAATTTTCCTACGTGAAGAATAACCTTATCTACCAACTATAATGATCGTCCCTTGCTTATTATAAAAAAAACAAATCTAAGATGTGTAAAAAAAACTAAATTATTTATGTTTGTAATAATGAATGTATTTTGCTATTTGCTTTTCATTTAATTAGATATTTAGAAAAACAGTAAAAATAAATCATTATCAAGATATATTTTAGCCCACTTTGATAACCGGAGTGAAGTTAGCTGACAAAAGTTATCTGACATTATATTCCAACCAAATTAAAATGGTCATTTTGTTAAAATAATTATGGCGTTATTTTATGTATGAAAACTTTCTAATTCTATGAGAAATATAATTTAAAAAAATCAACAATTCAGAAAAAGAGGTACCAAATAATATTGTTACAAGTAAGATTTTTTTTTTGTTGATCCTCTATTTAATATTGTGAAGGCCAACTGCCATATTCTTATGTAATTATAATAAAACATAAGATACATTTTCAACACACAGAAATAAGAAAACCCAATTAATAGGGTATACAGGGGAGAAATTGTATAAAAATATATACCTAAAATGTGGCCGACTGCCACATTCTTATGTCATTATTTTAATAGAAGATAGTTATTAAGAACTAAAAAAATTGAGAGAACCCAATATTTTAGGGGATACACAGGGGAGATAGTATAAAACTATTTATGTGGAAATTATGTATTTTTTTCGTTTTTAATCCCCTGTTTCAGTATCAAAAAGGCTCACTGCCAGAAAATGACTCTAATACTATAGTAAATCATTATCTAATCAAATGTAAAATAGCAACAACTCAAATATTTCAGAGAATGACAGGTAGAAATGAATTTTTTTAGAGGATAAAAATAATGAAATTTAATTTTTTGCTTTACTCCACATTAAAATAATTATGCAGGCAGACTGCCACTATCTTATGTCATTATTTTTAAAGAAAATAGTAATTTACAACTTACAATTTGAGAGAATTCAATATTTCAGGGGACACAAGGGGGAAATATTAAAAATATAGTTATCTGACAATAATGTCAATATATTGTGTTCAATCCCCTGTTTCAGTGTCAAAAAGGCTCACTGCCAGATAATGACTGTAATAATATAGGAAAACATTAGCTATTCGAATATAAAATAGTGAAAAATTCAAATATTTCAGAGGATGACAGGTAGAAATGAATTTTTTTAGAGGATAGAAATAATAAAATTTAATATTATTTTTAATCCAAATAACAATAATTATGGAGGCAGACTGCCACTATCTTATGTCATTATTTTGAAAGAAGATAGGAATTTACAACTAATAAATTTGAGAGAATCCAATATTTTAGGGGATACAAGGAACAAATATTAAAAAAATAGTTATCTGACAATAATGTCAATATTTTGTGTTTAATCCCCTGTTTCAGTATCAAAAAGGCTCACTCCCAGAAAATCACACGGATAATATAGTAGAACATTACCTTATTAAATATAAAATAGAAAAAAACTCAAATATTTCAGAGGATAAGAGGTAGAAATTAATTTTATTAGAGGATAGAAATAATAAAATTTTATTTTTTGCTTTACTCCACATTAAAATAATTATGCAGGCAGACTGGCACTATGAAATGTCATTATTTTAAAAGATGATATATAATCGGAACTAACAAATAAGAGAGAACCCATTATTTTAGGGGATACAGAGGGTTAAAAGTATAAAATTAGTTATCTGACAATAATGTCAATATATTGTGTCCAATCCCCTGTTTCAGTGTCAAAAAGGCGCACTGCCAGAAAATGACTGTAATAATATAGTAAAACATTAGCTATTGAAACGAAGGGGTACAAAGTAAAATAAGCAGTACTTAATCAATTTGTATTTCTGATAATAATTGGACAGAGTTGCGACTTAGTTAAGTGTATTATTCAGAATGCCGAATCAAATGAGCTCCCGGTAGTATTTATAGCCTCTGAGAACCGGTCGCAGGCTGGCGGCAAGTCGAGAGAGCGTGGCGGCCTCTCATTGGCTGGCTTAGCTTGGCTTGGCTTGGCTTGGCTTGGCTTGGCTTGGCTTGGCTGGCTGGGCTTGGCATTGGCTGGCTGGGCTGGCGTGATGGCACACAGGGTTGCGTTACAATCGGCCGTCCTGCAACAATTGCTCCCGCAATGGGAAAAACACGCAATTAGCTCTCAAGTAGGTCTATAAGGTCTTCAGTTTCTAATTCATCGTTTGAGCTACTGGCACTATCAGACATAGGAGCTATACTCCTGTACGGGCGCAAGGAGTCTGCGGATACTAATCCGGTGAAACTTTTGTAGCCCCTCAAACCTTTAATACTCCTGATTCTATATCTGTCATTGCCAACAACTTGAGTAATAATATAAGGGCCGGAATAAATATCGTCTAATTTAGTGTTAACCCTGGAAGCACTACTAGTAGGGGCCTGTCTCCAAAGAACCAAATCAGCTTTTCTATACACTTTGCAATTTTTACGGCGTTTATCAAAGTTTCTCTTCATTCGTTCACTCACTTTCGTTATCCGCGCACTCGCTTTTTCGCGCCTAGTTTGGACCGGTTCAGAGACTCGGTCTGGAATGCTCACGTCACACACTGACCTACCACTCCGAGCAAACATTAAATCAAAGGGTTTCAAACCTGTGGTATCGTTTAAGGTGTTGTTTATACCCCAAACAACGTCAGGTAAACAATTGGACCAGTTATTAGCCGCTTCACTCGGATCGGTGGCACGGAGGGCATTGAGTATGGTTCGATTGGTGCGCTCAACCTGACCGTTTGCTCGTGGACACGCAATCGCATTCAGTGTGTGCTTGAACTGATTGTCTGTGGCTAGTTTCTTAAAATTTCTACTCGTGAAGGCTTTACCGTGATCAGTGACTACTCGATCCGGATATCCAAACAGACCGAATATTCTCCTCAGGGCTCTGACCGTTTCAATTGAATTCGTTGTACGTGTCGGTTCGGCAATGACAAATTTGGAAAATGCATCAGTTATAACCAACATATACTCATGTCCTTTCTGAGTCCTACAGAAAGGTCCTAAATGGTCTACGTGGATCATCCGCATCGGCTCAGAAGGCTTTGGAATTGGATATAACTTTCCTTCTTTTCTTCCGTGTTCACCCTTTCCGTAAGCGCAATGTAAACATGAGGTAACGTATTTTTGGATAAAACGCGTCATCTTGGGAAACCAAAAGTCATTTTTAATAAGATCCATACTACGTTTCAATCCTACGTGACCTATATCGTCGTGATGCATCTGCACGATGTTCCATCTAGCAAGCCCAGGAACCACTAGCCTATTACCGTTCAGAGTCTTGCGGTATAACCTACCATCGATGAGCACATAACTATTAACGATCTCTGAATCAGCAGACCCGTTTTTTAGTTGTTCGATTATTCTATTTAATTTTTCGTCCTGAGACTGAACTGTGTAAAACCAATCTGTTACTTCGAGACGATTTATATTCACAGTATCGACTGGGTTCCTGCTAAGGGCGTCTACATGTTTCATTCTCTCGCCCGGCCTATATTCAATACTAATGTCATAGTCTTGAATCAGGAGCCACCACCTAGCTATCCGTGGTATTATGTCACGCTTGGTGAGGGTATCCCGAACGGCCGTACAATCAGTTACAATCTTTACATGTTTATCAACAACATAAACCCGAAATCTGCGCAACGATTCCACAACTGCAAGCGTCTCGAGCTCGTAGCTGTGGTACATACTTTCCTCTTTAGTTGTTACGCGACTGAAATACATGACAGGGCGCAAAGATAAATCGGTTTGTTGTTGTAAAAGAATACCGGCGATACCAAGTTTGCACGCATCTGTATGAATCTCGGTTAGTAACGACGGGTCGTACAATGCAAGTACTGGTTTAGAGCACAAACTATTTTTAAGTTCTTCAAAACTTCGTATTTGATCTTTATTCCAAACCCAGGTGCTATTTTTCTTCGTTAAATTAGTTAAAGGTCTAGCAATAACTGCGAAATTATGTATATATTTTCGGAAATAACTGCACAACCCAATAAACTGACGTACCTCATGAACGTTACTGGGTACGGGAAATTGTGATACCGCATTTAATTTTGACTGACCTGGCTGAATACCCTCTGAAGAAATTTCGTGTCCCAGATAAGTCACTTTGGTTTGCAAGAACGAACACTTTTTCATGTTTAATTTTAAATTTTCTGCCTTCAGTTTACGGAGAACCGTTTCCAAAACATCCAGCCCACTAGAAATGTCAAAAGAGGGTAGGAGTAAATCGTCCAAGAATGCTAATATCTCACTTGAATGACATTGACTGTCAGCTTGGCTGTAACGACTACCCTCAGTTTCGTTACGCATTGATTCAACTATTTTATTAACCAAACGCATAAACACGGACGGTGCGTTAGCTAGACCGAATGGAACGCGAGTATATTCATAATGCCCTTGTGTTGTCACAAAAGCGGTTTTGTGTGTGTCTTCTGGTGAAATTAAGACTTGATGATAACTTTGCGCCATATCAAGACTCGTGAAGTAGTTTTTACCGGCTAATTTAGAAACTTGGTCATCAATATTTGGCAGTGGGTAACGGTCTTTAATAGTGATGGCGTTAAGCGCCCGATAGTCAATGCACATTCTCCTATCACCATCCTTCTTTTTAACTAGAATAACCGGTGACGCATACTCTGACTCGGACTCTTTGATAATACCGGCATCCAACAATTCGTTCACTTTTGTTTTAACTATATCTTGTTCACCGATTGATAATCTATATGGCTGACGATGGACGGGCTCCTGAGAGGAAAGTTTTATTTTCATTTGTAACAAATTTGTACAACCTAAATCTTGTGTATTACTAGCGAAACAATCCTTGTAATTAATCAATAAAGAATTTAAATCATGACGCTGTTTTTTGTTTAATGGACCTGTGCTAATTTGATCTATGTTCACCCCACCTAGTTTCGTATCATTTGAGACAATATTGGCATTGGCAACTAATAAAATGGTTTTTTCACGAACCTGGCTTGCACATGGCTGATCCTTGCATCGCTCCGCCCTGGCTAGCACCTCGCCGGGCTGCCACTCGATCATTTTGGTGCCAGTGTTCAGCACTTTTATGATTCCTTCCTCACCACGAAGAACCGTCGCAGGCAGAGAAAATGATATACCCTGCAGCTCGAAGTGGCGTGCATTTGTAACCACGTCGTCATGATTGCGGTTACCCAACACGCGGACTTTGATGATTGAAGTACCCGGTGGTAGACATTCCTTGCTTGCAGTTACCACCTTGAAGCGATCAGGTTTCTCGACTACATCGAAGTCATTGTTCAATTCGGTATCTCGCTTGAATGTCACCATTCCATCACTCACGATCAGTGACATACCTTCGCTGTTTATAACTGGTTGTCCTATTAATAAATGGATGCCTTCCATATCGATTTCGGTCAGATATGCCTTGCAGTGAATTGAAATATTGTCAATCTCCAAATCAAACTTTACTTCTCCACGACTGGTTATGAAGCCCCCAGAAAATCCCTTTAGAACAACGCTGGTTGGTAAAACTTCCAGTGCCAGTAATCGAGAAACTTGGCTGGTCATGACATTTACCTGACTACCCGTATCTATGTAAGATTTCACAAAAATACCGTTGACCTTCACTACCTTCTTGTAAACATTATTGCAAGTTTGCAAAAGCTTGATCTCTTTAATATTGATCACTTCCGGGCTGATAGACTTTTCATTCGTGGCAATCGTAAGACAACGAGTGGCAATGTGCCCTTTCTTACCGCATTTAAAACAGCTACGCAAATCGGGTAGCGTGCAATTACGTAGGATGTGCCCAGTTTTCTTGCAACGTGGACACGGGTCGATGTCAGGATTGTCAGGTATGATTTTTCTATCAGATATTTGCCGGCCGATATCTTTGCCAAGCGTACGTACCTCTGTCAGCGGCAAACGATAGTCATCGAGTGCACATAAAAAACCCTCGTAGAGTTCGTCAGGGCGCTCGCATTGGTATGCTCGAGCGTTTGGCTGCAGTGATGATGGCAAGCCTCTAATAATGCAGGAAACGCTAGCGCTGTCAGATAACTTGCATCGAAAGCACATTGCTACTTTTTCCTGATAGTACTTTGTCATGGTTTCAGATGGTAGCTTCTTTCGTTGCATCATCTCGTCCAACAGGTTACTAAAGTCACGATGTTTAGGAAACGCTCGAATCAGCATACCTTTCCAGGCCTCCCAAGAATGGTCATATTCCTCCAGACGATTGTACCACTTCCTTGCCTGGCCTCGCAACTTATCTTGCAAGTGAAACGCCTTCGTAATGTCATCCCATCCATGTATTTCTCCCAGCTGATCTATCTTTTTCAACCACGCCTTCACTGTGCAGTCTTCTCCATCGGGATCAAACTCGGGGATGAGTGACGCTGCACGGTGACCCTTCATTTTGCTGATTGCAGGAGTTTCCTCGTTTAGTTCACGAATTGCTCTCTGGACCTCACTCTGCAGCAGATTTTTCAGTAACTTTTTTGCCGGGGGTGACGAGCACGTGTTGTCTTCTTGATTATCATCTTGGACATCTATCGAATCTTCCATGTCACTTGTTGTAGAAGGTGAAATAATCCATCCAGGTGGGCGTAGATTTTTTTCCTTGGAATCGTCATGGCGATTACGTTTCATCGTTTTATTTGATGGATCCCACTTCTGAGTGAAACGAAGGGGTACAAAGTAAAATAAGCAGTACTTAATCAATTTGTATTTCTGATAATAATTGGACAGAGTTGCGACTTAGTTAAGTGTATTATTCAGAATGCCGAATCAAATGAGCTCCCGGTAGTATTTATAGCCTCTGAGAACCGGTCGCAGGCTGGCGGCAAGTCGAGAGAGCGTGGCGGCCTCTCATTGGCTGGCTTAGCTTGGCTTGGCTTGGCTTGGCTTGGCTTGGCTTGGCTTGGCTTGGCTTGGCTTGGCTTGGCTGGCTGGGCTTGGCATTGGCTGGCTGGGCTGGCGTGATGGCACACAGGGTTGCGTTACACTATTCAAATATAAAATATTGACAAATTGAAATATTTCAGAGGATGACAGGTAGAAATTAATTTTCTTAGAGGATAGAAATAATGAAATTTTATTTTTTGCTTTACTCCACATTAAAATAATTAAGCAGGCAGACTGCCACTATCTTATGTCATTATTTTGAAAGAAGATAGTAATTTACAACTAACAAATTTGAGAGAATCCAATATTTCAGGGGATACAAGGGGGAAATATTAAAAAAATAGTTATCTGACAATAATGTCAATATTTTGTGTTTAATCCCCTGTTTTAGTATCAAAAAGGCTAGATGCCAGAAAAGCACACTGATAATATAGTATAACATTACCTAATTAAACACAAAATAGATACAAACTCAAATATTTCAGAGGATAATAGGAAGAAATGAATTTTCTTAGAGGATAGAAGTAATAAAATTTTATTTTTTACTTTGATACGCTCAGTCGAATGAATACAAAAATTACATAAATAAATCATTCACTCCACTACTTACTGACTAAGAACCTGGTAAACGTCGTACATCTGGCCACTTAGTGCCCATTATGGACCTGGACTCAACAGACAGCACTTCTTCTTCTTCTTCTTCTTCTTAGAGTGGAAACTAGATTATTATCTTTCCAGTAAGTAGCCACCGTAATGCAGCGATATCAGCCGTACTGGCTTTGTCATTAGCCTGCATCAGGCAGGTTTAAGTGAGTGCAGGAAGCCTGGACACAGTGGGCACGACTTGAGATGGGCTGTCGTTTGTGGAACACCGGATAGGCAGTTCGAGCCAGCATTTTCTTTAGAAATTCCCCGGCGTTTGAAGATCCTTGGACCGACCGACACGAGATCTAAGCCGCTTCAAGGATTTCCACACTATGTAGGTGGGAATATTTTCACTCTCAGATAAATAAAAAGTATCTCCAGCATGCCTAACATGGTTGCCAATTAAACACCATTTTAAACACCCTTTGACAGTAAATTCCATCATGGCGGCCGTTTAACACCTCATTTCCTTGAGGCTAACATGGCACCTCAATATTTTAATATTTTGACAGGAGTTAAGGAAATAACAGGTGTTATGTTTTTTTTTTTTTTTTCTTTTTTATCCATAGCTGGTAACATGGGTGACCATTTTAAACACCTTTTGACGTTTGTATAAGATTATTTTGTATAGTAATTTCCATCATGGCGGCCGTTTAACACCTCATTTCCAAGGCTAACAGGGCACCTCAATATTTTAATGCTTTGACAGGAGTTAGGAAAATACATGCGTGATCTTTTTTTTTTTTAATTTATTTCACCATTTTAAACACCTTATGACACTTGATTAAGAATATTTTGGTCTTCGATCTATTGAGGTGGTGATAAAGGTAGTTTCGTGAGTTTTGATTGTATTTGTAGGTTATTTGGGATACAAATTATCGTTTTCTGACTTTTTACATAAAAAAGGTAGTTTAATAACTAGCCTCTTTACAAAGTATGCACATTAATTTTAAAAAAAATGAACATCATAGGGTAAAACAAAGCTTTTATTTATTCATAAAATTCTTACATGGTTGATCAAGCTTCCATTGGGTTGCAACCTTCTTCTTCGAGTGAAAGCGTTGAATTTAATTAACATTTTTCCAATAGTTTGCCACTCCAAAAACGCAATTGCATGCAGTCATGGGTTCCCTCTTGGTGCATTGAGGAGCACTTGGACATGTGGTCAGAAGATCAGGGGGTTGAGCTTCACATCCGCAAAATGTGGTGGAATTCTCTCCTAATATCCGGGGGTCCTGTACCCGATAGAACGTTTAGTTTTTTGATTGGTGTTGGCTAAGAGCAACTGGTGACCAGGCAACAAGTCTCATTGAGTACAGTGTCTACTTGACCTGTATGTGCTGAGTTATTCCACACAGCGCAAGCATATTCAGCAACTGAGTAACTTAAGCACAACTTAAGAACTACCAATCATTCTTCGGATTAAGTTGTTCACAATCGAACCAATATTTGTGTCAATGTTGCTAATCTGTCTGCAATATTTGTGTCAACATTGCTAATCTGTCTGTTTTTGATATTTCATGAATTGTGATAATTTGAATATTTATCCTACAGTATTTCATGAATTGATAACTTGGAAACTACAATTTCAATCATTATGTACATATGTATCTTACGGCAAGCACTATGGTAGTACCGTTCGGACAAAAAATACTCACCATGCGCTCAGGGGTACCATGGGTCCTACACAAAAAATTCCCACCGTACCCCCAGTGGTATGGGGCAGTGGTACCGTGGGTCCGACACATTTATAATCGTATTACCTATTACAAAGACAACTTTTTGCCGTCTATCTCATTATACTTCATAATATAGGTTGCACTGTCCCTTCGAGTGTACTTTTTCAAATCGCACCATGTAGTCATCTACTGTTCTCCATCTATTACATGGCCCATGTTTAACCAAAAGACCCGCCAGCTTTCGCCACATTTCTTTAGGATCCTTTGCTCCAAGGGTTTCATCATAATCCCTGTTTGCAAATAGCCATGAAGTCAGCCTTATTTGGAAGTTCTTCTTTTTACACTTTATCTAGAAACGTAATAAAAATACAATAAGGTCTTTGAATACCGTGGAATTTTTCAGAAAATTAATGTTTAGAACACCTTTGCTTACTTTTTTAGAGATTTCATTAAGATTAGATTAGGTTAATTTGCTAGCAAAGAAAACCCCTTCTACCGTTCGCTAGATGGACACAAATTTTAACAAATAGTCTTCTCTGAATGGCTTCAAACAATTAATCACAGCACAGATAATTAAATCATCATTTATACTAAGATATAATTAATTTGTGTCATTTGTGTGTGGGACAAATTATCAGAAACAAAATCGGTGCTATCTTATCATATCCAAAAGTCATCCAAAGTAGGACGAAAACGAAAGTAAAGGTGATATTTCATTTTGTTGAGTAATAATACAAATCTACACATTTCTGTTGATACTATAAGAGAGTAATTTACTTACATTGAACTAGTTTTCAAGTTGGTAGGATAATAGTGTATTAAAAAAAACACATCAAATCGATTCAATTGTCCGGTTCATTGCCAAATACTCTGTGACGGACTTGAGCGTTTTATTGCGGTGTTTATTTTGTCTACCCTAGCCACCATGTTACCAATATGGAATAATATTGGTTTGAGTTTGGAGTGCATGTTCCGAATAGCGCTAACAGCACTAAAATTACCATCAAATCACTTACGCCGCACGGCTATCATTGACTGGGAATGACGATAATAGACGCGATAAATCGATTATGTCGTGACTCGGAACGCACTATTATACTTACGTTTTGTTTTTTCCCAATATGACGGACATGGTTTTATTTAACAAAAACGAAATACATGAAACTTTAATAAACTAATTTAATAAACTAAATTATCTTACGAAATAAACTAAACCAAACTAACATACTACCAAAGACATTGTATAGAGAACAAGACTGTGCACTACGATACGAAGAACGAGCCGAGTGAGATGGGCGTTGGCAGTCGTTGGACCTTTTCTAACACGTTAGAAACTCAACAACACTATATAAGTTTATTGTATATATTATATACACTGGCAACTTGCCACGACTAGCGACAGCTATCTCGCTCGGCTCGTTTTTCGCTTGAAAATGGTATCACAATAATTACAACCTTATTTTTAAGGAAATAAAATCTAGTTTAGTTGAGCAAAAATTGGATAGTGCACAGTCTTGTTATTATACAATGTCTTTGCATACAATCCAGCAAGAATATAAAATATTGATAAATCATATTAGGTTTGGAAGCGTTTCAAAACGTGCGATCACAGTGCGAAATTTCACTCGTTTATAAGAAAGAGACAGATCTATATAGGAGAAAAAGAAAAAAAAACTAAAATTAAATTAAGTACATTAGTTTAGTTAAGGTCTTAGGAAATTTTTAGCAAATTTGAGTTTTTCGGAATTTATGTGCAAAAAATTTGTTCTTACTTACCATTACCACTTGCTAAACGGTGAAGGAAAAAATCGTGAGGAAACCTGCATGTCCTAAAAAGGCGTGTATTTATGCCCGAAGAACGGCGAAAGGGCTCACTACCCATCACATTGGGACGTAATAATCGTCGGTGAAACGTGGGTACCGAGTATGGACTGAGACTTGTATTTCACAAATCTCGATCATTCTCACTTGTTCCATTGGACAGTTCCATGATGGAACCATAGACTATTTCGTCTATAATGGAACTAGTGAGACTTTTTTTCTCACTACTTCCATTGGAATGCGACTACAGTTAGCAATGGAACAAGTGAAACAACTTTTTCTCAATTGTTCCTTGAAATTTTAGTCTTCGAGAAATATTTGAATGCATGATTGCTAAAACCCACCATATGCCATAGAGTAAACTTTTGGAAAATTGAGAAAATATGCTTCACCAAAAAAAAATTAATGGGGGTTAATATTTTTTTTAACTTATATATAAATTTTGTATTTTATGATAGATATTTTTAGGAAAAAAATGCTTTTTAAAGTTTTATTATTTATATATTTAAGTTTAAATTTTGTGGATATGGTGGCTTTCTATAATCAACAAGGAGGTGTTGTGTTTTTACACACAAGCAGGTATATTATTTATATAAACTTTAAGGCATTATTTTACTTGAAAATCTAAGTTTACATTTATTCAATCAATCATCGTCAATATCATCATCATCATCCCTTGTTGTTGGCCAACGAAGCAGGTCATTTCAGAATTGTGTCTTGGATTCTTCTGTTACATATTCATTACATTTTATAAAATCATCCATTTTTTAACTTATTGTGCAGGCAAAGGTAGTCAAGTTCTTATTAGTTTTAAAAAGAAAAGTATGTTTAACAATGCCGTTTATAAATTTACGGCACTTAACTGGGACTTCTCCATCAATTTTATTATTATTGTCGGAATCCATGTCTTACATGTTTAAATAAGTAATTTTATGACAAAAAGAATAAAAACCCGGCAAGCAATGCAAAACAAAACCAATGTCACTTTGACGTTTGTTTTTTTATGTAGTGTTACCATCAGTTGGTTGTAAAAAGCCACCATATCCTGGACGTGGAGGGTTTTTACACTCCTTGACGCAACCTATCTTTGGAAGGTCAGTTTTTGTATTTGTATTTTGTATTTGTATTTATTTATTTAAGGAAAAAAAAATTGACATATGCATTCGTGTTTAAAAAGGAGCACTCGTGTTTGGGCCGACAGGGACGAATGTATCGACTGTGATAGCCCTAATGAGCCAAAGGCCTGTTACAGGACCATCAACTTTGATGCGACACTTTAATGACTATAAGGTCATAGAGAGTAAGAGAGGGTTGGACGAGAAAAAAAAAACACTACATGAATGGTAAAAAAGAAAAGAAAACAATTGTATGCTATAACAGCCTCATGCAAATCTACAAGTAATATTATTAAGTATGTAATATATTTTTGTATCTAGTTATATGATTATATTAATATGTATATGTATATAAATTATAAATAATTTTAGTAATAATATATCAATTACACATGTATATAAATTAGTTAGGGTAACCGCAACTAAAATTCTTTTGTTTTTTTTTTTTTTTTTTTTGTTTTTTGCCTACACAGCGTTTTCAATTGAGCAGTTTATGCCAGAGATCTTCAATTTCATCTTCACTTAACTCTAATAAATATTCTTTTAACTTTTTATTGAAAACTGATTTACGTTTTAAGATTTTTTTATAGGTGGTAGAGCTAATGCCGGGCTCGACTGTGGAGGTACCACCATCTTACTCGCAAATCCTCCCGAAGTTACTCGGGGGAGAGTAAGAGAACAGCTCTCAGGCAAAAAAACCAGGCGGCCCACCATTGCCTGGGACCGATGGATGGCTAATTGCCGAGCCTTATATAAAACAGACTGGTGACGGGCAGCGGCGTCACTAGTGCAAGGGTTTCGACACCGCGCTCACCAACCCGCCTGCCCAGCGTGTGTGAGTATGGGCATTTCTTCCAGGAAGACCGCCAAGAGTGGCGAAATCCTGGAAAGGCCTATGTCCAGCAGTGGACGAAACAGGCTGATGGATGGATGGATGGACGTTTTAAGAAAGGTTCTGTGTCTAGAATTACAAAGTTAAATTTGTAGTTGTAAGTAGAAGGTACCGGAAAGGAAAAAAAGTAGGACTATCTACAAAAAGAAATGAGATGCCATCAAAAACAAAACTTGTAAAAAAACCAAGTCTCGCAACTTAGTTCTCTACCGTAAAAAGTAGTGAGATCCATGTAAATCCAAGTCAGTTAATTTATTCAGTCCCTACTTAAGGTTATAATTAGCTAACCTAACAACATCTTATAGTGAACATATCAATGTTAAAAATCTTTTATGTTTTAAATAAATAGATTGCCTTGGCAATCGCACTAAATAATCTAATTTAATAAAATCTGTATTACTTGTGAGATACATTGTGTTTTTATGCGATGGCTGAGTCAATCTATTTATTTAAAACATAATAGATTTTTAATGTTGATGTGGTCACTGTAAGATGTTGTTATGTAATAAATAACTTAAGACAGAAGGTCCCTTAAGTAGGGACTGAATAAATTAACCGACTTGGATTTACATGGATCTCACAACTTTTTACGGTAGAAGAACTAAGTTTCCAGGCTTAGTATTTTTTACAAGTTTTGTTTTTGATGGAATACTAATATTATAAGAGTAGGATGAATTATATTAACGATATTAAACAATATTTTTGAATTTTGCTCTATTTCTTCTTTCTCATCAAAAATTTGAGGTTTTCTCTATGCCTAGGTATATTTTTTGGGAGAAAATGCCATTGTTCATACATATATTTTTGTGCAATAAAGAATATAACAATAATACTATTGATACAGCTTTTTGATGAACTTTGATCTGCAACATAGTTGAGTCACAACGAGTTTTTGGTAGATTTGTAGCATCGGCATCCAAAAGCAAATTATGTATTCTCTATCGCTGAATGGGTAAGTTACCCGTTTGGCTCTAGCAGATGTTGCACGGTAGAAGTTTCTTTCAACCGATTTGGCCAGAAACCAGAATATTACGTAATTAATATGCTAGCCAGCTACACAAATTTGCTCCTACACTTTTACATTAAATATCAAGAAACCAAATTAAATAAAAAGTGTACGTTACACATTGTCGATGTACGCAAGCTGTGTAAATAGAAAAACGATGGTATATTTTCCAAAATCGTCGTCGTAATGGAGAAATTTTATGGGCTCCTATATTCTTCACGCACTCCCAAGCCAACTGCTCGCGATAAAGACGACAAACGTGCACCTCTAGTCCGCCACTACACCGATGAACTCCCGGATGTCGAAATGGGTGAGATTAGGATAGCTCTTGAACATCTGAAAAACAATAAGGCGCCGGGCGAGGACGGCATCACAAGTCACAACTGAACTCCTGAAAGCTGGAGGTTACCCTATACTCGGACAGC
This sequence comes from Ypsolopha scabrella, assembly GCA_910592155.1. NCBI lineage: Eukaryota > Metazoa > Arthropoda > Insecta > Lepidoptera > Ypsolophidae > Ypsolopha > Ypsolopha scabrella. The sequence goes on along the minus strand of OU342989.1, from coordinate 12,173,625 downwards.
TACAAGTCCTCTTTAATGCCGACATTCGTTCTGGTACTACGCCAAATATGTGGAGCAGGAGCCTGGTCATTTTGTTCTTCAAAAAAGGGGACAAAATCCTATTTAAAAACTATAGACCAATCGCGCTCCTGAGCCACACCTACAAGCTGTTTTCAAGAGTTATCACGAATCGTCTTGCCCAACGATTCGACGACTTTCCAACCTCTAGAGCAGGCTGGGTTTCGAAAAGACTACAGCACCGTAGACCACATCCACACGCTAAGGCAGGTTATACAGAAAACTCAGCCTTTATGTCTAGCGTTTGTGGACTACGAGAAAGCCTTCGACTCCATCGAAGCTTGGTCTGTTCTGCAGTCCTTGCAGCGATGCCAAGTTGACTGGCGTTACGTGGAGATGTTGAAGTGTCTGTATGACTCCGCTATGATGTTCGTCCAAGTACAGGGTGTACAAACAAGACCGATATATCTTCAGGCGGCGTGAGACAGAGATATGTTATTTCCCCAAAACTGTTTACCGCCACGCTGGAGGACACTAGACTGGAATGGACGAGGCATAAATGTAAACAGAGAGTACATTTTACATCTTCGCTTTGCTGATGACTTCGTGATCATGGCGGAATCGCTGCAGAAACTAAAGGAAATATTGAGCAACCTTATTACGGCTATGCCACACAGGGAGCGGTAGCGGCAAAGCGGCGAGCGGTGAGCGACATAGCGAGCGGATTAAAACAAACGTATCGGAGCGTGCGAGAACTAGAGGAAATAGCGCGTGGCGAGCGGAGAGCGACGGGCGGCGGGGGGCAAGTGGCGCGGAAATGAAACAAACACAACACACTGTACGGTCAACGGTCGACGACAGTAGCCACGCTCGCCGCTCGCCGCTTGCGGAACGGGCGATTTTTAGAGCGGCAGCGACGCGACAAGCAAGCTTGATATTTTGCTATTTAGTATGTCGCAAGAGGAGTTTATTTCTGCTGCTATGGAACGACCAGCCCCTGTAACTTTTATTATTTTCTGTAGAACTTAAGTTTGAATAAAACTTACCTCAATGTTAAAGACAGCTTTTCTTTCGTCGTTATGGGACTTCTTTGGCAGTGATGAAGATCAGTTACAGTCAATGCATCATTTATCTTTTCGAGTATGTAAACGAACGTTTCCACACTCATTCGGGTATATTCAAAAAATGTATCTGACCATGCTCGTAACTCTTCATATAACATATAAAATTCATCACATTGCTTCCTCTGCTTATTGAGGTAATGGACATAATTCTTTCATTAAAATTAGAGTGAGTTGACATCATAAATATTTAAAAACGGATTGGACTCACTTTTTCAACTGTGCGAGGAGGCACAGGTCGAGCTTTCGATGAGTATAAAAACAATCTTCCGATCCCCGATGCAGATCCGACAAATGTTAAGATCTCCTAAGGATAGAGACCCTTTGAGCACCCCAGGAGTATACAAAATACCGTGTGACTGTGGGCACAGTTACATAGGTGAGACAAAACGGAATGTTTCTACACGGCTGAAAGAGCACATACGAAGCATAAAAAAGCTGGACATAAACGGCTCGGCAGTGGCTGAACACGCCTTAAATTCGGATACTAGGCAATATATTCGTTTTGATAAAGCAACCGTACTGGCTAAGGAGAAATTTTTTGTTCCCCGTAAGGTGATGGAAGCAATCGAAATTGGTACGCATCCGAATTTCAACAGAGACCGTGGTTGGCATCTGGCGCCAACTTGGCAACCTGTGCTTGACGCTTCGTATGACAAAAAAGTGCCAACAGTGGTTGAGGACATTATCAGTGCCGCCTGTGTGACTGGACCTAGTGAAACACGTGACCCGGAAGTAGAAGTGAAAACTTTATCAAATGTCAGGTCGAGTCTGGCTTCGATACCGGAAACCTCCGAACGCAGCCGAAAATCGGAAAGGCGAGCGGCGACGAGAGAGGGGAGGAAGCTTAGTACTCGACTGACCGCCGTAGGCAAAAGTACTCCCGAAGAGTCCTGATGATGATGAGTCATAATCTCATCGAAAGCTCGACCTGTGCCTCCTCGCATAGTTAAAAAAGTGAGTCCAATCCGTTTTTAAATATTTATGACATAATTCTTACTCGACATGATGTCTTGACCAAAATAAGAACTACTTTCCAGACAATTAGCGAGATATTTTAGACAGAGACATTTTTCACTGGCCCAGATTCAGTACACGTGGTATTCCCTACACTCGCTCGACGCTCGCTACTGAGCGGTGACGGTGGCATGGTCTCAAACCGCTGCCGCCCACTGCCGCCGCCCATAATTTCATATCATTTTTAATTCAATATTCGGTTTACAGTCAACATTCTACACAACACATCCAAATTTCAGGTCTGTTACTCATTCCGTGTGCGAGCTAGAGACCCGTGACATTCGATTACCCGGATGGACAGAGAGTAAAGAGCTCTATGTTGCCCTTCGGGTACGGAACCCTAAAAAGGACTCAACTTTTTATGTTTTTTCATTACAATCCAAGACAAAAATAGTGCATTTTGATGCAAGTGCGAAACCGTTGATATTTAGAGTCACGATTGAAAAACAAAAAACAGTCGGGACGAGAAATATTGACACTTTCGCACGTGTATCAAACGACGTTTTTTAATACACCTGCGAAAAATTACATAAAATAATAGCAATTTTGTACAAATCAAAACAGATACAAGTCGACAGAAGAACACGCTGTCTGTTTGGCGCCAATCTGTACTACAAAGACCAATGTATGTTTCTTAAATCTTCTATTAGTAATTTCTAAGATAGGTAGTTAAAATAGAACATAAATTATTACATATACATAACATATTTAATAATAAAATATAAAAGTTTGAAAATACAGTTTTTAGAGTATCTGGTAAAACAAAGGTGTACATGCTTACTAAATGATGTGTCCGGTTTCCCCCAGATGGCGTCAGTAGTAAGAACAAAAAGCACGAGTGCGAAATATGTCATTTTACGCACGCTAAACAGGCACGTAATCTATCATATTTTGAGCAGGTGTATTAAAAAATCATTTTTTACTACTACGAGCATTGGAATAGTAATATAGTACATTATCATACCAGTAGGATTGATCCGAACTGCGATAATACCTAAGCTGTCTCACACAGAAAGCAGCGGCTGACAGACACAGCAAGTATCTGAGATCATCTCATAGTAAAACTATGGTCATGTGGCCTAGCTATAAAGTCCTCTTAAGGACGGTCGGCATGAGCGCCACTCAGTTGTGGGCCTGAACGAATGTAATACTTTTTTATTTAGCTAATACGTGCACGCTTGATGAAACTTGCGAAGACAATACAATAGTACCGATACAACTGGAGAAACATAATTTGGGCAATATTTTGAAGGTTTTCAAACATATTATTCGGTTAAAAGTAATCTATAAATCTATTTTAAAGCGAAATTAGTACAAAGGGTAAATGCAGGGCAATATTTTGAAGGTTTTCAAACATGGTATTGGGTTAAAAGTAATCTATAAATCTATTTTAATGCGAAATTAGTACAAAGGGTAAATGCAGGGCAATATTTTGAAGGTTTTCAAACATTGTATTGGGTTAAAAGTAATCTATAAATCTATTTTAATGCGAAATTAGTACAAAGGGTAAATGCAGGGCAATATTTTGAAGGTTTTCAAACATGGTATTGGGTTAAAAGTAATCTATAAATCTATTTTAATGCGAAATTAGTACAAAGGGTAAATGCAGTATTGGGTTAAAAGTAATCTAGAAAACATTTTTGATGCGATATTAGTACAAAGGTTATTAATGTAATCGGCGGCCCGCAACTCTCCCGTTTTAACGACATGTTCAACAAGTCAAAGTAACTGCACTATACAAAGAGCAAAAAATTGTGTGTTGTAAGAAATTTCATGATTTTTTTAAAGTCTGGGGGAATAAGTTATCAATCCAGTAAATGATTTTGACTGTACGTTAATGTCTTTCAGTTCCATCCATCCATCCATCAGCCTGTTTCGTCTATTGCTGGACGTAGGCCTTTCCAAGATTTCGCAGCTCTTGGCGGTCCTCCTTTAAGCAATGCCCATACTTTTTCAGTTGTTATTTCGGCCCGAGTTGTGGTATGAACGTTTACGTACTATACCTACTAGTGTATATGCAGTCAAGCTGTGGAACTTTGTAAAAGTATAGTACTTAGTTTTCTCTAATTCATTTAAAAAGCATCTCTCCAATACTTTTAGCCATTTATGGTTTTGATCCAGCTTTTATTTGGGCAGAATCTTTTAAATTTCAAATTGCTAATAGCAAATTCATAGAAATAATATCGAGCTCGATAACGCTCGATGAAGTGCTCTCTCTCTCACACACAGAGGGCAGACAGTGGTATGCATACTGTAACTGTCAGAACTCGAAATGGTCTAGGTACTCTGTGTGGCTTGAACCGAGGTGCAGGTCAAGTCTTTTGGTAAAAAAGTGTTAGTTACGTTATTACGGGTTTGTTGTTGATATAATTTTTTTCCTGATTTTTCATTCGAACTTGTCATAGAACTACATAATGTCCATCAGCTTAAAATATTCTGTTTACATAAATATTTCATAGACACCTCTCAATTTTGTATTTGTGTTTGTATGAAGGTTTGCGCGTGCGTGATGTCTGTCGCCTAGTCGTGCGAGATGTTCGACAATATTTTTTTTTCTTATTTACACAGTTGTTGGATTTTGAATAAGACGTAGGACCTATGTAAATAGGTTGTATAAAAACAGTAACTGTTATTGTTATTAGCTTTTGCTTTTACTCTGTAACTCAACCCTTACTAGACTGATGGGATTATAATGTCCCTTCTATTGTTTTTTTTTTTTTCAGAACATGACTGTGTATTTACCCAACCCAAAAAAATGGTCATGAATATGTCCGCATAGTAAATGTGTTTTTTATAGGAATAAAAATAACCCACACAGCACATAATATCTAGTAGATGTCCAATATTGGTCTACCTCTATCTGAGATATTGTTACGGAACGCAACGAGTGAAGCATGGGGCGTATAGTGCCACCAATTTAACTGTTCAGTAAAATCATTCGCCGTCTCTTTCTAATTATACTCTTTTCTACCGCACTAGAAAGAGATGGGTGGATAATCCAACTGAACAGATAAGTTGGTGGCACTGTACGCTAGATTCGGAACACGGCAGCGCGGAGGGAACTAACCATAGAATTAAGAACTAAGTTATTATTCTGAGGAACTAACTACTGTTTTGACAGCTACCTACTAAAAACAGACACTTTTGGGATATTAAAATGAAACATTCACATTCACTATTAAGAAGTCCCCTGGCTTAGGAATTGGTAGCACTGCATATAATGTTGCCAATGGCTCACGTAGCATTCACCCTACTACACATTCATAATATTTACTTAACTGCGTTTTTTTATATATTAATTAGACTACTCTTTAATGAAAATAAAATGTACATAATGAAAAAATAAAAATTATCAATTATTTGTATTTTGCAAACAATATGTATGATCTAATGGTATGCATATCTATACATGTGTCTCTGTACTAAAACAGTATTTTTTATTTCTTGTTCTAGCTCGACGACGTTTGTTCTAAATCATCGAGCTCCCGTTTTTTACGTTTTTGACGATTATTTCCAGGCGACCTAATGTGAACGCTTTTTTTTCGATATGCCTGCAAAAGTAAGTGAATAGCTAATTATAATTTGCCCATAAAATTGGCGTTCATTAAATGTTTAAAGCTGGTATCCCTATTTTACTAACCCGTCATTGCACTGACACGAGATCGAACCTGATCGAGAGGAATCACGATGCATTGTTTGCATTTTCTCTTTCACAAAAGGCGTACCTTTAACACAATCTCTTTTGCACTATTTTTCAACGGTTTTGGCAATACATAAATAATTTATCAAATAATTTCCGAAAATCAGACTGACAAACAACATGACAGCTAAAGTTTCACGAGCAGTGATACCAACATGACTTCAGGGGACAAGTTATGATGAATAGTCTGTAGTAATCCTAAAAAGTTTAAATGCTGATTTGAGCCGCTGATGCTAGAATAGAAGGTGGCTTAAAAAGGAAAAGCATTTTTAAAGTATCATTTAATTATATTCCTCCTAAAGAACATAATATTACATTGAATGAATCCGACTAAAAGATTATAAAATAATGAAGACTACATTTGCTGCGTAGAGTTTCCATTCCAGGTGTTGTTCTCGTCATCAGAGCTCCTGTCTCCGTTCAGTCGGTGAATGTTGGTGCGGGGCCGGTATCTGTGACAATATATACTCATTATAGCGTGACTAAATAAGTAAGTATTCTTTATTCTTTATTGTACACTAAAAACTTATTTTTAAATAAAACTAAACAAATAAACATGTACAAAAGCAAACTTATCTCTAAGAAGAGATTTCTTCCAGTTTACCTCTGGGGATTAGAGAAAAGATAGTAAATAGGTAGACATACATAAGTGTACATTTATTAATAATTGAATAATATATAATAATATATAATACATAATCTAATACATAGGTAACACTAAAAGTTTCCGGAACTGGCCACTTACATAAACAATATTTAAAAATTTATTGCAACATTTGAAAATAAAACTCTTTGGCTGTAGAATGCAGTTTGTTTTATCTGACTGTCTTTTGTTTTTACCTTGTGGCGCCATTTAAAAAATTGTGTGTCTGCATCAACATGGATTTAACTCAGGAAAATTTTCGTAGTATGATTTTCTACGATTTTAAGTGTAATTTGACAGCTCAACAGAGCATCGCTCGGCTTGAAACAGCTTTTGGCAATGAAGCACCATGCAAGACGACTGTTTATAGCTGGTTTGCAGAATTCAAGCGTGGTCGTATCAATCTCAGTGACGAATCTCGCGATGGTCGGCCGTCCACCGCTGTGACCAACAAAAACATCGATGCTGTGCGCCGTATGATTGAAACAGACAGGCATGTGACCTACCATGAAATTCGCGCATCCTTAGAAATAGGCATGAGTCAAATACAATCAATCCTACACAAACATTTGGGTGTGAGAAAGCTGTGCTCGCGGTGGATCCCACACAACTTGACCGAGGCTCAAAAAACGGACCGCGTCACTTGGTGCAGTGCCATGCTTACCAGATTCAACGAAGGTGCGTCAAATTTGGTGTGGGACATAGTAACAGGTGACGAAACATGGATTTATTGCTACGATCCCAAAACAAAGCAGCAATCGAGCGTATGGGTCTTTCAAGATGAGCCGAAACCAACCAAAGTGGCGCGTGTGAAAAGTGCATCTAAGCGGATGATTGCTTCTTTTTTTAATAAAACTGGACACGTGGCTACTGTTGCTTTAGAGAATCGTCGTACCGTGAATAGTGACTGGTACACGACCATTTGTTTGCCGGAAGTTATTGACGAACTCCGTAAAAATAACCGTAAACGCCGTATCATCCTGCACCACGACAATGCTAGTTCTCACACGGTCAGACAGACAAACGACTTTTTGAAGACGAAAAATGTAGAACTCATGAGTCATCCTGCATACAGTCCCGACCTGGCACCTTGTGACTTTTTTCTGTTCCCAAAAATTAAGAACCAATTACGCGGTCAACGATTTTCATCACCAGAAGAGGCTGTCGAGGAGTATGAAAAACACGTTTCAGAGGTCACCACAGGGGAGTGGCACAAAAGTTTTCAAAACTGGTTTGATCGAATGAAAAAGTGCATAGACGCCAAGGGAGATTATTTTGAAAAACAATAAATTAATTTTGTACCTTTAATAGTATTTTTTCATATTCATTCCGGAAACTTATAGTGCGTTCCACGTACATATATACTTATTAATATATAAATAATAATACTAATACATACATATATACTAATGATACTATATTAAAATGCTAAAAGATACTCATGAGAGTGATATATAGTGCTCTTTGAGTCGCCTTTTAAATATATTCATAGAGGGACAATCACGAATATTTGCTGGAAGCGAGTTCCAGAGTCTGACAGCCTCAACGTTAAAAGACTTGCTAAACGACGCAGAACTATGTAATGGGGTTTTAAGGAGAGAAACAGTGTGTGATCGGGGAATTTTGTTCGTTGAAAACAGGGTCTCAAAACGAACACGAAGATAATCAGGGGAAAGGGGGTTATTGATTATACTATAGAGTTGAGTTAGAATATGAAAGTGACGACGAAGTCGAATGGGGAGCCATTGAAGCTCACGACGAAAATGAGATACATGATCATATTTACGTAAACCATAGATGAATCTAATACCAAGATTTTGAAGACGTTCAAGCTTACTGACCAGCTCCACATTGGCATCAAGAAAACAGACATCTGCGTAGTCAATAAGCGGTAGGAGAAGAGACTGAGCAAGAGAGACTTTAGTTTTGTAAGGGAGGAAGTTCTGGAGTCGCTTCAGGGAAAGAAAAGCTCCATGGACTTTTCTGCTTACTTCGTTGATCTGTGTGACCCAAGAAAGTGTGCTGTCAAAAATAACGCCCAGATTCTTAGCAGTGTTGGAAAATGGAATAACAGTACCATCGAAGTTTACAGAAGATGTTCCAGTGCCCTTAAGTGAATTTAACATATACCTACTGCCAAGCAGCATAGCCTGTGATTTATTAGGGTTGACAAGCAGTCCATGTGCATCTGCCCATACTGTAATTTTTTGCAGGTCGGTGTTTAACTGAGTAATAGCTAACTCAGCTTGATCGGTAGGAAAATGACAATTTTATTAAATAAGTTCCGTTTGGAAACGAGTGAATTTCACCCTAGAGCGTTCAAAAATTGACCCGAGTTAAACCGAGGGTTACCGAACTGTTACCTGACAGTTGCTCGGAAGTGTTTTGAAACGCTTCGGAGTAATGCGAAAATCACACTGGGCCACCTGATTGGCGCAACCAGATTTTTGTTTCTCTTGCTCGTATACAGGATGACCGGTAATTGCTCTTATTCCTCTCGGGGTAAGAAACTATGATTAATTTGGAGTGATTTTACCCTATCACTTGGGGGTCGCAAAATCCGCCATTTTCGAGAAAATTTATATTCTTGTTTCAATTTTTAATTCTTTGTTATCGTGATTTTAGACATGCAACATAGGATTTTGCAATTGTTTGAGTGATTTTTAGTTTTAAGGAGATCGATCAATCAGTTCACGCCAAAAGATTTTTTTCGGCGTTTTTTATTTGCCAAATTTCGCAATTTTATAAATAAACCAAAGAATGTCGATTTTCTCGAAAATGCCGGATTTGCGACCCCCAAGTGATAGGGGTCAAATCACTCCAAATTAATCATAGTTTCTTCCCCCGAGAGGAATAAGAGCAATTACCGGTCATCCTGTATTGATCTGTGTCTTTCTAATGAACGAGTGAAATTTCGCACTATGATCACACGTTCTGAAACGCTTCCTAAGCAAGTAAATATTTAGATAGCTGGGCTAATTAACTTTTTCACCAAAACAAGCGACTTCAATGTGTAGCTTTTTGGTTAAATACACGATTATGAGATCATTGAGTGTCTTTCGAATCAAATTATGATTTTTAATTATTGTAATTTTCATTGAATCTAGGGGATCACTCAGTATACAGCACCGTTTCCATAATAACTGCGGGACAAACTCGTCTACGGAGTTACTATAAAATTTTCAAAAAAATACAAATATTTCTTAGTATATTTTTACTTCGGAAGGATTTGCAAGTCAGATCTGATCAAATCCTCCCGAAGTTATTCGGGGGAGAGTAATAGAACAGCTCTCAGGCAAAACCAGGAGGCCCACCATTGCCTGGGACCGATGGATGGCGGTATATCCACCCCCAATTGCCGGGCCTTATATAAACCAGACTGGTGACGGGCAGCAGCGTCACTGGTGCAAGGGTTTCGGCACCGCGCTCACCAACCCGCCTGCCTACCGTGTGTGAGTATGGGCATTTCTTCCAGGAGGACCGCCAAGAATGGTGAAATCCTGGAAAGGCCTATATGTCCAGCAGTGGACGAAACAGGCTGATGGATGGATGGATATTTTTACTTCGAATTCGAAATGTTACTAAATGATCTAGTTAGCGAACAAAACTATTTTCGGAAAGGAAAGTACATCCATCCAGGCCTTTCCAAGATTTCGCTACTCTTGGCAGTCCTCTTAGAAGAAAATGCCCATACTCACATACGCTGGGCAGTCGTGCCGAAACCCTTGCACCAGTGACGCCGCTGCCCGTCACGAGTCTATTTTATATAAGGCCCGGCAATTGGGGATGGATAAACCGCCATCCATCGGTCCCAGGCAATGGTGGGCCGCCTGTTTTGCCTGAGAGCCGTTCTCTTACTCTCCCCCGAATAACTTCGGGAGGATTTGCGAGTAAGATGGTGGTACCTCCACAGTCGAGCCCGGCATCAGCTCTACCACCTATAATAAATCGGTTCCAATACTCGAATACAAATCCAAAGGTCACATGGTCAAATAACGCACGTTAAGTTCTATGTCCATATTTTGTGCCCTAAATACAGCGATAGAGCTCACCACCCATCACACTGGGACGTAATAATCGTTAGAGAAACGTGGGTGTGCGAATTTGAACTGTGACTTTCATTTTACAGTCCAGCCCATACTTGGAAGCACGTGTGACACACACGATGTACTTTCTTTTATAATTTTTAGCTATTAACTTTTATTTGGCAAACAGCTCGTCATAAATACAAATACAAATACAAATACAAAAATATTTATTCACTCTCAGTCGTACAATTACATTTTCAGGGACTGGAGTCTCCTTTTAAGTAAAATGGATACCTGTAATAGGAGGCTCCGCTCTTCCATATCTAACAGATACTATTAGATAGGTATATGAATAAGAGTAAACTTATAAAAATCTTAATAATAAGAAAAACAAAAACAAAATCAGAAAACAAAATTTAAGAAAACAAAACATTTTACACATTATAAAATTTTGCTTAATATCTAAGTATTTCGAAAATAAAAAAATGAAAATGTCATAATCTTATACAACGTGAAATTTAAGTCATTTTGTTAACGAAAACTGGCGATAGTACTCGTCCATATGAACAACTTTTACTGTGGAGCCAACCCTGAAATCGCGAAAAAAATATCAGCTGTTCCATAGAAAAGTCAAATACCTACTCAACCCAAATGTATGAAACAGCTGATATTTTTTTCACGACTTCAGGGTTGGCTCCATAGTAAAAGTTGTTCATATGGACGAGTACTATCACCAGTTTTCGTTAACAATATGACTTAAATTTCACGTTTTATAGTACAAGTGGCGGCACGAATCTTTAGCGCTGAGCGAAACATGGAGGGGATAGCTAAATATTATACGAAATATTTATTTACTTATTATTTATTACTTTAATTAATAAAAAATAAAAGCATTATCGAATCTGACATTTTTAGGGTTCCGTAGTACCTAAAAGGTACAAAAGGAACCTCTATGGTGAGACTCCGTTGTCCGTCCGTCCGTATGTCACAGCCTCATAACTTTAGCACCGTTAAAGATGTCAGACTTGAAATTTGGCATAAAAATAGCCTTAATTTGCCCAAATCAATTCAAAGAATCAATTAATTCATTAGATTCTCTTTTTAAAAAAGAGTGCACGTCATTCATACACCATTTTCCGTGCCTGCCTTCTCAAAACAGTTTTTTGTTTAGGCATATTCACTGTTTAAAGTCACAAACAAACAATACTAAAACAACAACTTAATAAACAAACACAAACTTAACACATAACAATTAAAATTAACAGAAATAACAACGCAGTTTAGAACGCGACTGTACACTAAGAGTGCGCGGGGATGAGGCATCAGTGCGGGGGGCGGAATGCTTCGCACGCCCTCCCTTCGCCCCTCTAGCCCCCCTGTGATACCTTATTTTGACATCTGCGCAATTATCAGTCAGCGCTAAAGATCCGTGCCGCCACTTATAGTATCTCACCTAAGGGTGCTAGGTGCGGGGCGGGGCAGGTCGCGGGCGCCAGCGGGGGTGTCTGCGGGCGCAGGGGCGGGGCCCCCTGTCCCCCCGAACAGCCTCAACCGCATCCAAGACCACAGTTGTGTAGTCGGCTCGTAGATCAGTGACGTGAAAAGTTGCGAGAGGAATGTTGCTATGTATCCTGTAAGTATTTTTTTCGTGTATGAGTTATTCGTCTTAATTTTAAGTTTTACTAGCTTTTGCCTGCGGATTCGCTCGGGTGGTTTAAGATAAAAACTATTCGACAGTTTTTGGCGGTTATTTATCAACATCCTTTAAAGGTCATAAATGAAATTAAAATTAAATTTATTCATTATAAACAGCACATAAAAATATATATTAAATTTAAGTACAAAGAGATCAGTCAACTTCACCTAAACGTAGCAGCAGTTCAATATAATCAGCAAATAAATAATTAATTCAGTATACATTGACCTCTCATAAACAACTAGACTCACAATCTCGCTCAATTTTTGCGACCGCTATGGGGTGACAAATTCGAATGACGATTTCGTACAACTGACATTGCATCTTATGTTAACGACATAACGTCTTAATTTGGTTGAAGCAATTTTGCTACTATGCACGTCGCACGTTTGGACACTTTCTGACGAACTTTTCTTAGAGACTGTGTTGTGTCTTGTTGTCAGAGAGGTCAATGTTCAGTAAAAAAAATAAAAGTGAATATAAACAAAAAAATATATAGAAAATAAACTTCGGGTTAAAAAGCAATATTAAAAAATATAAATGATTGGCATTTTACTAAGTCTGCCCAGCGGGTATTTTGTGTAGTTATGTAGTATAGGTATGTATTTATGTAGGTCTATTTAGGGATAGACAAATTTACACTTGTATTGAGTCAAAGGAATGTGTACCTCTATGTAATTACGGAATTTATTAAACGCTTTGTGAAATTGAATAAAATTATTCGTTTCTTGTATTGATAAATTTAATACTAATATAATGGTAATTTAAAGCTGTAATATTAGTTTGTTTTTTTTTCCTCTTTCTTTCGTGTAATTTATAATTCAATCCAGTTCGTAAAATTTTATCATTTACTGAATGAAATAATTTGATATGTGTAATTAATAATAATTATTAAAATTTGCCACCTGCAAAGAATACTTAATGACTGTGTATCTGTATAAAATGAGGCAAACTAAACAGCGCTGGGAGTTGCTTGCAATAAGCAGCAGTTGCTGAGTTTTCCCCTTTTTGCCATTTAGTTGAAGGTTTTTTTTTTGTACATTTCTTTTATGTGGCAGATAAATGCTTTTCACATTTACTTTCACTATGTTGATCTAATCATGGGCGTCGGAAGACGAAAGTCTAGGGTGGGGCGACCTCTTTCAAACATCAACGGGATTTATAGTTGAAAAATAGAAAAACGTACTTTTGTGCAAACAAAAAAGCTGCCCCCCCCTGCCCCACCCTTTCGATCATGTTATACAAATAGCAAGACAGAAAGGTGTGATGTTTTTTGTAAAAAGGCAATGCGAGCAGACACGGTGGGGCAAACTCTATCGTTTCTGCGTATGGAGGTATAGAATACAGAATCGAAGGTAAGTGTAGCATGTTTATTTATTACTAGCTATAAAATGTATATCCGACAAACAGTCAGGAGTTTACTAGTAGACTATAGCGATGTTGTAGGGAATTTGAAGGGCTTTCGCATGATAAGTTTAATTATGGATCGCTGAGTACGTTCCAGATGAATCATATACGTTTTACAAGATCCTCCCCATGCTGTGATGCAATATCCTAAGATTGACAGACATAATGCGTGGTATACAAGCGAAAGAATTCTCAAGTTTGCAATATGATGTATGTAGCTGTCTGAAGATCCAGATCTGTTTTCTTGTTCCACCAATCAGTAGTCTAATGTGAACTTTCCAGCTTAGTTGATCATCAACCGTAACACCCAGATATTTTATGAATGAGGTTCTTTGTTTGGATAGCCAATTTGTGCCAATTGGATCTTGTCTGCAGGTATGTATTCTCAGGGAAAACAAAGGGGGAGGTTTGGCACTGGCAAGGACTGAAAAAGCCAAGTACTTGATTTTTTCAACATTAATCGTTAATAGTTTTCCTTCTAACTAATCTTTCTACCTGTTTCAATCTCCTTTCCGCCCAAGATAATGTCACCGTCCAACTATCTCAATGAAAAACTATTGCAGTGTCGTCTGCGAAACTATTAATTATACCATTCCGCAGGCACAGATCATTAATGTAAACAAGGAAGAGAGTCGGGCCGAGTATGCTTCCCTGCGGGATCCCTTTTGGAATTGCTGAACGGTGAAGAAAAACACTGTGAGGTAAACTTACATGCCCTAAAAAGAGTATACTTGTGCCTGAAGAACTACGATAAGGCTCACACCAGATCTTGGGACGATAAAGGCTCCGGCGAAAAGAGAGTGTACGAGTATAGGGAAGAGTTACCTAAGTTGAACCCCGGTCTAGCCTCGCTGACGGCTCGGTTAGACCTCGGTAACACTAACAGAGCCGCGCTCGGAGCTAGCTGCAGTTGTCGCAATGTAGCGGAACGGTCAGTTAGTTCTTGACGAGGGAACGCCATCCATAAGGCGAAGTTGATCATCGGTAGCTGAAACGAAAACACAAGATTATAAAACTCTGCGGCCCAATTGTCAAGGTATAGCGTGAACAAGTAAAAACTCAGGTCGAGCTCTGAGCATTCAAACCAAAAAGCGAGCGTGAGCCAAACTCTTTCAATCAAGAGGCCACAAGCACCAAGTTCGAAGTCCAAGGCATAAACTCATAGCTTATCGACAAACAAGGATCTCATTAATAAAAATAGATAGAATGAGTCATTAATCATTATAGTTGTATTTTATTCGTTTTTATTTTGGCATATTTATTCATAGAAATGCTGTCCTGCTTCAACACTTTTATTTTATTGTACAGTGGAAGCCGGCCGCTCAGAAAATTTGCGATTCTGAATTAGTTATTTTAGAATTAGAGGGATGGATTTTTAATACGACGAGACTGTTTTATTCATATAACATTTTATCTAACATCATATCGTAAAATTATTACGAACTCAAAACTACTGGCATAATGAAAAATATTTTACATGAACGTGTCTAAAACACAAAAAAAAATTATAGTATAGGTCTCCGAACAACATAATGCTATAAAATAACTTTTTCTGAGATTACAGTGCATGTGATACTAACTAGGAAGGCAAAGGGAACTTAGCTCAAATACCAATGAGGTTATTATATAATATTCTCTAACACGTACTAAATAATATTGCGGCGTGACAAAGGAGGTCACAATTTCATTTTATTTTCAGCCTGCATTGTCTATTCTGCCGGCGCACGCAACGCGTACACATGCGTGGTGGACTGTTAGATTTTGGCGCCATAACTTACGTGGAAATTACTATTTACTGTGGTTATCCAAAAGTATTATTTTGCCCTAAAATTACTAACAACTGTGATGGTGATGATAAAATTTGACTCCACCTGACATTCTATAAACTACTATTTACGACGTTCATTTTGCAATAAAGCTAAATATGCAATGAAATATGCAAAATACAATTTTTACTTCCTATACTAATTGAGTTGAGGTCGTTCTTGAACAAGTATAGGCACAATAAAATATTGTTCTTATTTCGCAAGCAGGGTCATTGAACCCTAGTCCTGACCACTTACCGAGCCTCCAGTATGAATTAAGCTATATAAACGAAAGTTGCTTATATACATGCTGGCTTTTTAACACCTTTTTGTCTGCGCCGCCGCATTGTCAAGGATATCTTTTTACAATATGTACACTATCTTTTGCACAAAACAGCTTGATTTCTTTTTTCTCGATTCTAATTTTTCTCTAGCTATGGCTAAAGTTATTGTCAACGAGTACTTTCTCTAGTTTTCGGCTTTCATTTACCAAAAACACATCGAGTATATAACTCAATACGAAATTAACAAACTCACGGACCTATGCCGACCAAATAGGTGACATACTGAAGAAGGGCAAAGAAAAAAGTACCCTGAATAGAAAAGCTTGTATGATTAGATTTATGGTTGTAGAAGAAGCAAAAGAGGTATGTCAGGATCGTAGTAGATGGAGATCTGTAGTCTCTGCCTACCTCTCTGGGAGACAGGCGTGTATATGTATAACAAACTCACGTTCAAGCTGTCTGTAACGTAAGCCTGCACTGTGGCTAAAGTGTTATCGGCCTCAAAGTGCGTCGTATGGGAAGAGCCGTCCGGCAGTTTGAACTGAATACGGGCCCGTCCGATCGCATCACCCGACGCTGGAACAAAATAAAAACTCGTCAAGCGTGAGTACAACTCGTTCGTGCCCTGATCGTTAAAGAACTTGTAAGGCACATACCGAACGCTCACGAGGGCGTTATGTGATTTCACGCCTTGTTCTTAGGAACAGATGGCGCTGTCGTCGCTATAATATGTGTTGCTTCAGACAGTTAAGAAATTCACAGTTCTCATTAACTGAGATTATGTTTTTATTGCGAAATCCATCGCTTTGGAATACTCTAAATATTATTATTAGAGTGCATTACAAACCAGAAAAGATAAATTAGAAACAAATACAAGAATTAAAAAAAAATCCTCTGGCCAGGATTCGAACCTGCGACCTCTTGTTATCAAGACAAGCGCGCTACCTATTGCGCCACCGACGTACTTACCTAGACCGTTAAATTTTTCCACCATACTTGTCTGAGGAAAATTTTTGTAACAATTTGATCTAACCAGCTTGTAATGCACACACTGAACGCTCACGTTATGTACGTCCAACTTGACATTTACCATGGTATTATTGTTCCACGATTGGATTGGGATTCAAAAGTACCGTTTGCATAATAGTACAAAATGAATTTATTACTTAGGTACTTAAGACCATCAAGTAAAATAATTATTAAATTTTTGCGTTTTATTTACTTATTGAATTTAAGTTTATTGCTTCTCCAAAAAATTAAATGATCGCTGATGTAGTTGTCTGAACTGTTTGCTGAATTTATTTTCAACTGTTTTATAAATGAAATCTTTAAATTTTATTGATGATGAAGTTTGTGAACCCATGAGTGATTGATCATCAACACAATTTTTTTGTAAGAATATCATTTTATTTTAATTCCACGAAATATTATTTTGGTCTATATGTTACATTTTCTCCACATTATAATTTCGCAGCACTGAAAAAGTTTTTACGTATTTTTGCACATCCTACCTTTGGTAACTGTAATTTCATACATTCGCGTAAAGTTGACGATCGCACCTCATTCCCAATCCAAACGTGGGACAATAATATAAGAAAACAAGGTATGCTCTTCGAGAGCACAAGACGACGTCATCATTATTAACTTTGAAAATCAGCCAATCACTGTGTATATGTGTGTGACAATACAAGCTCATAAAAATGACGTCTTGTTGCGCGAAGCGCGTTCTAAATATTTAATGATCTCAGTGTAGCCATACGAGCTCTCTTCCTCACTCATTCACACTCATGCAAAAATGCATTTGCTATCCTGTTGTCAATGTTTAAATTGAAGTAAGTGTAAATTTTGGAATGCAAACCTGAGCAGGCCTTGTTTTTTTCGGCCATGACACTTACGATCTATTAACGTTCTTATATTTCTTCTTAAATAATGAGATAAAGGCAATTTTCAGATTCCTAGACGTGTGCTGAAAAAATAAAAATTAAAACATTTATTCTATTCCAAAGTGGGGATGTTCAATATGGCTGATTTGAAAGCGTCGACTGCTTCTTCACCGGACTGGAACCTTTAACCACGATGAGTTTTCTTAATTTTAGGAAATGTAAAGAAATCGTTGGAGCTTAGGTCAGGACTGTGTGGAGGATGGTCAAGAATTTCTACGCTTTCCTGCATCAAATACTCAATCGTTTGATGAGCGCTGTGTGAGCTTGCGTTGTCATGATGTAGGATGATGCGTCGCTTTGGGTTAGATTTCCGAAGTTCGGCGATGACTTGTGGTAAACAAACTGTGGTATACGACTCTGCATTAACCGTTCTACGATATTCAAGTGCAACTGTCACAACATGCCCGGTTTTCGCCACGAACGTAGCCACTCTCTTGACAACTTTTGTCGGCTTTGGTTCGTCTTTGAAGACACAGATTGTGGATTGTTGTTTGGAATCAGGATCGTAGGTATAGATCCAAGATTAATCACCACTGATAATGTCGTAGACGTGATTTGACTCTCCTCGGTTGAACCTTTGAAGGGTTTTCTTACACCATCTGACGCGAGCCCTCTTATGATCGTCGGAAAGCAAATGCGGGATCCAACGGGAAACTAGCTTTCTCACACCAAGCGCCTCATGCAAGATCTTCTGAATGGTTGTCCCTGAGATGCCTAATAACGCCTCTATCTCCCGATATGTCACATGACGATCTTCGAGGATTAGATCTCTCACACCGACAATGTTATCTTCAGTGAAGGCGGATTTTGGACGTCCTTCACGAGATTTGTCACTAAGACTGGTATATCCACGTTGGAATTCTAAATACCAGCGTTCGACAGTCCGCAGACATGGGGCTTCATCATGGAACACAGATATTAGCTCTTCGGAACACTGAATCTGTGTTAGGCCTCTTCGGAAGTTATAGAAAATGATTGCACTGACATTTTCCTTAGTAACATTCATTTTCGTACGTGAGCCGACAGATTCAAAACAACGCTGTGACTAAACAATTGCATTAATCCTAATTATTTCAATTGTTTTGAAATTCTCAATTCACCAAATTTGAATATTGAACAGTTCTAAATTAAAAATTAGCGGCAAATATGTAAACGACAAAACTTAAAAGGCATGCCTGATATTTTTTTATTTTTTTTTAGTTTTGTTCCCCTACATAGTGGGAAGGCAAATGGAACTTAGCTCATACAGCCATGTCTGAGGTATGTTTTATTTTTTCAATTTATCGAAAACAGTTGCCAGTCTTATCTTGTGTACCATAGATAGACTTGACAGAAATGAGCTGGTTTGATGCGTTCGTAGGCTGCGTTCAATTTGATGAAATTAAATGAAAACTGTTTAGACATTTTTAGTAGATAGTAACTTTACAAATTGGAAATTCTGATGAAACTTAACAACGAATTCGCGCCTGATTTTTACTTTTTAATTTCCTTTGATAATATAAAGGTAATAGGAAGGTTACTGGAATCTGGTTAAAATAAACTTCTTGGTAGGTAATCTCATTTAATCGTAATTTGAATATGAACTTTTCGATTATAATGCCAAAAGACAAAAAGTTTTAGAGCTATCGCAATATGATACTGGCCATTCTCTGTACATTATTTAAAAAAAAATACAATGTTATCGATCTTTCTTCCTTGTTAAAAACATTCTCTGTATATAAAGAATATACAATTTCAGGCAGCCACTGTAGTTTACATTATTGAATTAAGCTGGTGGAGTCGAATTTATGTTTGGTATGACTGAAAGCAGCCTTCGAACGCATCAAACTGAAAGCAGCTTATTTCCGTCAAGTCGGCAACTTTCGTGCAAAGAAAAAGAATGCCCGCCTAAAGTTCATTTGGGGTATTTATTGTTTGTTTGTTTCTTTAATTACGCTTTATTTATTTACTCACACCATGCATTGAAAAACGTATTATGATAGACGTGCGTAACGGCAATAACTTACTCGTAACGTTTAAAACATTTGCTTATCGCTCGTGTTTCAAATCGTTCCTCGTATAAGCTATTGCCTCCTTTACACACTTGTAGCATAAACTACTATTTCGCGTCGAGTTGGAAGCCTGATTTTTAACAGCACTATTGGGCCGTAGAATTCTGTAGAAGGTATTAGTAACCAGGTCTTGACTGACTTGACTGATGGACAGACAGACAGAAAACAAAGGGATCGTATAAGGGTTCCGTTTTTTCATTTTGAGGCACGGAAACCTAAAAATTATACCGGAATCCGAAAGGCTGAAAGGAAAATATGGCCGCGCAAGTTTTCTCATTTTACCGGGTAATAAATTTAACCTAACATGCAAACGTGTGAAACTTTCTCATCGTGACAATAATTTGGCCAAGTGCGAGTCGGACTCGCGCACAAAGGGTTCCGTACTACCACACAGAATGGGTAACAAACCCTAAAAACATGATCCCTCGAAAAAGTTGCTTTTTTGGCGTTTTTTCTCTTGAAGCCAATACAGACAAGTTTCAAATTTAATCATATTGAAGTACATACACATACTTTGAGACAAAACAACAAATGATAAAAATTATGGTTTCGTACGCAGAAACTGCCAAATGTTTTGTCAGGCGCCGCCATTGTAGCGGCTTGTATTTGTCGCCTCGATGTCACAATGGCATCCGTATTGTTGTTACAAGTGTCGCAACGGTTTATGAGCGGTGACCTTGACTGCACTAGTCATTGTTTCTCTATCATCCGTCCATCCATCAGCCTGTTTCGTCCACTGCTGGACATAGGCCTTTCCAGGATTTCGCCACTCTTGGCAGTCCCCCTGGAAGAAATGCCCATACTCACACACGCTGGGCAGGCGGGTCGGTGAGCGCGGTGCCGAAACCCTTGCACCAGTGACGCCGCTGCCCGTCACCAGTCTGTTTTATATAAATCCCTGATTGATTGATGATCATTGTATGACTAGATTGATGGATCTAGAAGAAGCAAAAGAGGTGTGTCAGGACCGTGGCAAATGTAAATCTGTAGTCTCTGCCTACCCTTCTGGGAGACAGGCGTGAGTATATGTGTGTATGTATGTATAAATACGCACTATTAGGGTTCGCTTGCGGTTGCGCGACGGGCGGTGCGGCGGGGGTGTTCTCTCTCGCTCTTCGCTCTGCTCGGTCCTGCGCGATCTGTTCCAAGACGCGCTGTCTCGCTAGATTGTCCTCCATTTTCTCACGTTTTCGTTCTTCCTGTGGATAGCAAAATAGTAGAATCTATAATACACAAAAAACGACTGACCACGTTTTTCAATAAATAAATAAAACACTAGTGTTAACTTTGACAACAGTTTCGATGCTGAAAAAATAGGTGTTTACGAGCACTTGCATTGAAATAGTAGTTTATGCTACAAGTGCGGTAAGGAGGCAATAGCTTACGAGGACGATTTGAAACATGAGCGAAAAGCGAGTGTTTTAGATAGATAGATAAAAACTTTATTCATACCTCTTAAAAAAATATTACAAAAAAAACAAGAACAACATATGTCATACATTACTACATTTTACACATTTAAATAGCATTTGAATGATTAAAATAACAATAACATTAAAATCTTTAAAACAAAAAATATATTTGTGACACAAAGGCAGAAAGGGCGCTGGCTCAGCATTCATCACAGAATAATCTGTGACACTGATATTCTGCCAGTACCATGCATTAGGTAAATCTATGTCGGTAAATTAGATGAAATTTTAAACATAGAACACGGTATTTTACATTAGCAACCAATTAATTTGTAACTACCAAGCAGTTTTAGCAATTTGGGATCGGTTGGGTAAATATACATAAAAGTTACAGAAATAAAGTACATACAAAATGAAGTATACAGATAAGGTGAAAAAATAAAAGAGGATAAAAGAGGTTTATTAATCGCCTTTTTTACGATTTGCCACTAAGTATGCTGTTTTGTTGGTCTAAAAGATATCGCTTGTAATGCAACTTGAATGTTGTTATTGTTTTGAACGTGACGAGTAAGTTATTGTCCTTTCCCACGTGTATCATATTACGTTTTTCAATGCATAGTGTTAGAGAGTTTTAATGAGTTTCAATAAAGTAAATACATGAAACGCAACCAAATAAACAAACAAACAATAAATACTCCAAATGAACTTTGGACGGGCATTCTTTTTTTGCACGCAGGTCGCCAACTTGACGGAAATAAGCTGCTTTCAGTTTGATCCGTTTGTAGCTCATTTCTGTCAAGTCTATCTATAGTACACAAGAAGACTGGCAACTTTTTTCAATAAATAAAAATAAAACACTAGTGAGGTAAAGTTGACTTCGACAACAGTTTTGAAGCATATAAACAGGTTTTACGAGCACTTGTATTGAAATAGTTATTTACTAGCGAATACCCCACCCCGCAGGGTTGTTTGCGTGGGTCTTGTTTGTTGTGCGATGATGTGTTAAAGGGTTAACAATAAATGAAGTGTATTGGTCTCAGGTCGGATCTATATTGACTCTAATATCGGTGTGTAAGGTATACCGGGTGTAAATAGACTGCCACCATTAAATTAAACCACATATTTTACCTTAGACCATATAACACGGGACTAGGCAAGAGCACTTATCCCCCTCTGCCGAAGTGTGCGTTTTGTGTTTGTGTTGCAGCTTTAGATTTAGTGTGACATATTAATTTTTCGCAGGAGTGTGCGTGAATGAGTAAATGTGTGCTGTGCGTGTTTACCTCCCCTCCCGTGGAAAACGGCAGAATAATTTCAGTACTAAGAGTCACGCTTTGCCAGGTCCCGTGTTAAATGGTCAAAGTATTCTACCGACCCTACTGAACCACGTTTCACGGACGTCGCTTCACGGACGGCGCTCTATCTAAACTCGCCCGTATGTCGGTGCGTCAGGGTTCACGCGTTTTTGTTTGGAACTCAATTATTTCCTAAACTACGGATGCCCGCGGGTATGATTCTTGTTAAAAGTGGTTCAGTAGGGTCGGTAGAATATGTGGTTTCATTTAATGGTAGCAGTCCATTTACACCCGCTATATAAGTGAGTGAGTTTGTCACACGCTACAGTTGCGATCCCGTAGGAAGTTCCTGAATCCCGTCTTATTGGATGTCTACGTCATTACGGAACCTACCTTCACCACCCTCAGCGAGCCCGCGAAGCGCAGTGCCAAACGCGTAACGGCGAAACCCTGTTTGCCTCCGAAGAAACCACGCGATTACTAGGAAACTAGGCAGGCGAAATCTGACTAATATATCGTGTTTTGCAGTTTAAAATTATTTATGAAGGTGGTAGAGCTGGTGCCGGGCTCGACTGTGGAGGTACCACCATCTTACTCGCAAATCCTCCCGAAGTTATTCAGGAGAGAGTAAGAGAACAGCTCTCAGGCAAAACCAGGCGGCCCACCATTGCCTGGGACCGATGGATGGCGGTATATCCATCCCCAATTGCCGGGCCTTATATAAAACAGACCGGTGGCGGGCAGCGGCGTCACTGGTGCAAGGGTTTCGGCACCGCGCTCACCAACAACCCACCTGCCCAGTGCTCACACACATTGGCATTTCTTCTAGGAGGACCGCCAACTGGCAAATCAACCAACAAATTTTGAAAAGGCCTATGTCCAGCAGTGGACGAAACGGGCTGATAGATGAATGGCTTATTAATGAATCTAAAATTTTAAAAAGATTAATAGATAAAAACTTTATTCATGCCTCTCATTTTTTTTGTATTTTAATATTATATTCCACAATTTAAAACTCATTAATTTTTAAAAGATTTTAAGATATGCCTCCTAACTGCAATGTATTTTAAGTTTTGTGAGAGCTGGGCTCTGAAAACCAGCACTGTAATGTTGGCTTCAAATTACAGCCCATGCTGAGATTACTCCATTTTGCCAACAAACACAACGCTTACTTAATGTTTTTTTTTTGTGTCTAATTGTCAGTATTTATTTTTGTAGCAAATAAAAAACTTTTTCGTTCTTTCTCTTCTTTGTTCTATTTTCTTGATTTACCTGTAATTGTTTCATTTCCTGGTCAGCCTGCCATTTCTTCAGTTCAGCCACGCCTTGGCCCGTCGATCTGCGCTCTAACTCTTTCTGCCTTTCCAACTGTAAACAATTATAATAATAAAAAAAACATATAGTCACGACATATATCCCCGAGGGGGTGTCAGAGATGTTCACAAATGTGAACTATGAAATGCGAGTCACAGCCCACACTGGGTACACCCGCTTTTCACTGACGATTATTACGTTCCAAACGTGATTAGTGGCCAGCAAATTAGACCATAATGGCATAGTTTGTAACCTTAACTCATCGAGTACCTACCAGCATGACAATCTTGAATTTGCTACCACAGTTTGGCACCCATTTTTTTAAAATCATATCGATAGGATAGAAACTTTACAGCGAAAATTCATTAAATCTTTGGAGTATAGGACAGTACAGTCTTACATAGATTCTCCAACCTTTTTACAGCGTCATAAAATGATGAAGTTATGCGACCGATATGTGAATATTTAGATATCTGTTTCTTAAGAACAAGGTGTGAAATCACATAACGCCCTCGAGAGCGTTCAGTATGTGCATTACAAGCTGATTAGATCAAATAGTCACAAAAATATTCAGTGGACAAGTATGGTGGAAAAATTCAACGGTCTAGGTAAGTACCAAGAAACAAGAGGTCGCAGGTTCGAATACTGGCCCGAGGAATTTTTTCAAATTCTTGTCTTTACATTTGTTTCTAATTTATCTTTTCTGGTTTGTAATGCACTCTAATAATAATATTTAGAATATTTAGATATTATATTTTTGTACAAACTTCTTATTAATTCTATCGATGCTCCGGAATTAATAGAGGATATTCTCATTCGTGTACTTCGTAGGTGCGAACGCAACTGTCGTGATAAACGTCTCTTTTCGATTGCACTAAGTAAAAGTTGTTATGTCTCTAACAGTTTTGTAAGACGAAGTTGTGGGACTTAGAACGATAAGTGCGTTAAAATAGATTTGTTTTGTAACACTTTAAACGGTCTTAAAAAAGATTTAAGAAAACACTTAACTTGGAAAATGTAATTTATAATTTTAAGCTAGAACGGAGAGCAACAATAAATTCGTTATATACAAAAACATATCAAGCTCGCCCGTATCGAATCTCACGTGCTGCCCCCTGTACTTTACATACATGTTATAAGTAGTAAGGATAACTTGATAAGTTATGGGAACTATAAGTCTTTTAGTGAATAATACATCATGTTATTTAAGTTATTATGTAATGACTGTTTGTTCCTTAATATAATAAATAAATAAATGACACCGTCACTGTGGGAAACAGGACAGAAATAACTCTTGAAAAAGCTGACCAATGTCGGCGAATATAAAACACAAAATTATTCCAATAGAAAAATGGCCAGGCCGAATTATGTCAGAAAAAGGGATGTCCTAATAGGTTGGTCTTGGGTTTACGAAGCCAATAAAATACAGAGTTAACGATTTAAATAATAATATTAAACTTATATTCACACCACCTGCTCGAAAATGTCCAATTACATATGATGCAACCTCAACGTAAAGTAAAGCATTATCTCTTAAGGGATATAAAGTTGTATGAAACTCCCTATCGAATAAAGTGATTTGAATTTGGAACGTCAAATTCGTGTGGAAACTCGTGGAAAACTCTAAGTAAAAAATGCTTATATGGCATTGTAGAGGTTTGTTTGAAAATCGCACTGGCTACCATAAGCAGAATAAAAAAAAGGAACAGGTGCGTTTACAAATAATGTGAAACAAAAGACGGTGTTTGGTGCTGTGATTGTCAGTGAATTTTATTGCAATATTCAATTGCAATATTATATATATATATTGATATAAAAATGTCGAGCGATAGTAATTCTACTCCAGAGTTTATCAAAACAGACGCTTTAGAGATTATTAATAACCTACTACCGGAAAAATCAATGTACGAAAAAACATATGACGAAAATACTTAATTTGTGGAGCCCTGGCTTTTTATTGTCTCGCAGAAGGTGTGAAAAGTAGAGTATGCTCCTCAGGAATAAAGCCTGTCTTCGTCTTGGGCAGCTTGAACCCCTCGCTTCACTCAGGACTCTCGCTACGCTCGGGAGTTGACTCGTTACGCTCAGGGTTCAATATGCCGCCCGCGACATAAGACGCTGGTTTATTCCCTTAGTGCATAATCTACTATAATCGTTTTCTCCTAGGACAGGTGTGTGTTTTATAATAGACCATACACGGTTCGACACAACAAAAGACTAGCTAAAGCAAACTTTGTAACCTTTAACTCTCCAACTAATAGGTACTAATTTTGTGTTGAATTTTACGCTGTTGCGACCCTAAAAATTTGTCGGACAGACTAAACTCCCAAGCCGATTCTCGATTGAATTTTTTTTCTAGCTATACTTATCGAGTGTTATCGTATGAACACAGTTTAATGCTCGTACCTTAAGGCGGTAACTTTTTACCTGGGTACAAAATGCACATCATAATATTGTTTATAGCACACCGTGCGTAAAATGACCGCTTTACGCACGCTGCGCTTGCGTAAAGTCGGCATTTTCCCCACTTGTGCTATAAAATATTATACGATACTCGTGCGAGAAACTTTTTTCGCTCTCGTGTCGTAATGTACTATTTCCTTACTTTTGAATAAAAAAGTATGCAATAAATGTGTTTTAAAGCAACTTGCGGAAATAGTGTATTATTAAGAAAGTCTTCACAAAAAAAATACGTATTTGAATGTGTTACATTTCGTTTGCATTATATTAACAAACTTAAAAGCTTGTTTATAGTTGTAATGTAATGCAGCTAAAATGTAACGCACATAATTGAATAATTTTCATGTGATCACCTAACTATTAACAAGCAGTTTGCACGAATTGCTATAAAACGCATTTATTGCCAACTTTTTATTCAAAGGTAAGGAAAACAATACTATGATGTGCATTTTGCACCGAGATCCTCCGTTACCACCTTAATGGAATGTTTTTATACTTTTTCATGGCTGTACAAAACCTGCCAAGTTTCGCCAGCTTTTTTAAGATCTACTTTTTTTTCTACTTACAACAGTGACTGTCTCATGCTGGTACGCGATGGGCTAAGGGTGTCGACTCTGCCGTCATGGTCTAAATGTACCAACAACTTAACGTGCTTTCCGAAGCAGGCAGGACTGAACCCACGACTTCTGGGTTAGTACGCGAACACTCAATCACTCGGCCACAGAAGCGGTAAATAATATACTCACGATATACCTAGTCAGTGCTTAAATTCTGTCACAAACAAAATTGGCTATAAAATGAAAACTAGTCATGATATTCAAAAAGATTTTTTTAAAAAAAGGTAATTTAATTAGCTTACATTAAACACAAAATTTATTCAAAATGATTGCCACCATTTTTCACACAAGCCTTCAATCTTCGCAGCTAATCATCAATAGCAGCACGGACCATATTCATGTCGATATCGGCTACTGCTTTGATCAATGATGACTTTAGGCTGCTCAAATTTTTGTGAGGTTTAGAACAGACCTTCTCTTCCAATTCCTGCCAAATTTTGTAATCCAGTGGATTGAGGTCAGGGCTAGATGAGGGCCAATCTTGATGCCTTATTAGCTCGATATTCTGGCGCTCGAACCACTCCTGAGTTGTTTTGGCCTTATGAGCAGGTGCGGAGTCCTGTTGAAACATAAATGGCCGTCCTCGAAAGAGTGTCTGGGGCAGATCTTCTACTATGCGATCTAAAACCGTGTCTTGGTACACTTTTGCACTGGTTTTGACACCTTTTTCACAAAAATGCACTTCAGTAGGGTCATAGTAGGACACTCCCAACCAAATCATGACTGATGATGGATGATGGCCGTGCTGCACTCTAGGAATGGCATTTCCAGCGGCCGCAGAGCTGGTAGCGTACACCCTGTCATTTTGTTTGTTGTACTTCTCTTCGATATTAAAAATTTTCTCGTCTGTAAACAGGATATCGCGGTGTCTGTTTCTTGCGTACCGCTTTAGCAAAAATTTGCATTTTTTGGCTCTCATAGCTATCAGACGCGCGTTAAGAAGATGTCCACTCTTTTTTCGGTAAGCTCGTAGTCCCAGGTCTTCATTGAGTACTTTTTTTACGGTACTTCTGGTTAATCCCATCTCCAAAGCCATCAGTTTCTGCTTGCGGACAGGATTTCTTGCAATACGCGCCTTGATTGCTTTGATGACCCCTGGAGTCCTAACGGAACGAGGTCTGCCAGTTCTTTTCTCGTCATCGACACTAGAGGTTTCATTGTACCTCTTGATGGTACGGTACTCGAACCTCTTCGTGATTTTTTATTTTTTTAGCAAGTTGAATATCGTCTTCGGTGGATGGCCGCAACGATGCAATGCAATTACTGCTACTCGGTCCTCTTTGCGAGTCCACTCCATCGTAAAAAATGAATGAATGTAATTGTGATTTGGCAGATTATTAATCAAAAAATATTTGAAAATCGAACACCATTTCATTTATTTTCTAGGTGTTCTATTTTTAAAATAAATGGCCAGTGACAGTATTTAAGAACCGACTAGGTGCGTATTAGGTGGTAGAGCTAATGCCGGGCTCGACTGTGGAGGTACCACCATCTTACTCGGAAATCCTCCCGAAGTTATTTGGGGGAGAGTAAGAGAACAGCTCTCAGGCAAAACCAGGCGGCCCACCATTGCCTGGGACCGATGGATGGCGATATATCCATCCCCAATTTCCGGGCCTTATATAAAACTGGTGACGGGCAGCGGCGTTACTGGTGCAAGGGTTTCGGCACCGCGCTCACCAACCCGCCTGCCCAGCGTGTGTGAGTATGGGCATTTCTTCCAGGAGAACCGCCAAGAGTGGTGAAATCCTGGAAAGGCCTATGTCCAGCAGTGGACGAAACAGGCTGATGGATGGATGGATATACAGGATGACTTTCAACCTAACCCCGATAATTTAGTACTTTGTAGAAGAATACAAACTGCTTTTATTAAAACCATTCAAAATCATATTCATAATTATTTTTTAAACCTTTCCACCCTTTGAAGATTTTCGTAAAATCCGAAGAAATCATGGTCACCCGTAGAGATAAGATAATTAAATTGCGCGAAGTTATTTTTATTAATGATCCCACTATTTTGAACTATTTCCAACTTTGTCCGTATGGGAATGGCTAGAATAACCATAAATTTTATTCCCAAGTATCATTTTTTAATAATATTTTGACTTTTAATTTTAATTGTTTTTACATTTAAAATGTGTTCTACTAACGTTTCTTAATAAAATTATCGGGGTTTGTTTGTAAGTCAACCTGTATAAAGTGACATTATACAGCCAAATTCATACTGGTGAATCACTAAGTGATCAATCAGTATCACGAATCCATAAACACTTTTTGTAATTTCGCAAAATAAAATTTTGACCTACCATATTAATTGACTCTAGGCTGGAATTGCGTTTGTTGTAAATTGTAACTGCGACGACGACACAATCTGCGATTATACCTACCCGAAAAATTATATCGTAAACATAGAATTTATATAGAAAACATTATAGAAGTTATACGGAAAATATGTTAGAAGTTGTATAGAAAAATTATAGGAGTTATAAAGAAAAAATTATAGAAGTTATATAACAAAACATTATAGACGTTATATAGAAAATATTACAGCAGTTATATAGAAAACATTATAGAAGTTATACGGAAAATATTTTAGAAGGTATATAGAAAAGATTATAGAAGTTATAAAGAAAACATTATAGAAGTTATATAGAAAATATTGCAGCAGTTATACAGAAAATATTAAAGAAGCTACTCTTACTTCTTTTTCTTTCTCAGCTTTCTCCCTTTTTCTAATTTCTATCAACTCCTTTGCTTTCTGCATCTTCTCTTCTACGCTGGCGGCGCTTTCTGTTGCGGTTACTTCGGGAGTTTTCTGTAATATTGTACGCAAAGTACAAAATATATAATAAAACTGTTGAGGGTATCGTAATATTAAAATAAGATTTGAAGAAAACAATATAATATCGTTATAATATTATCTATTAGCTATAATATTCTCAATGACACCTATTCTCGTGTAGCAAATATTAGATTTAGAGCTGCCATAACCTTGAACTTTTTATTGCAAAATAGGCTTTAACGCAGATGGATAAAAGTTAAATGAGCTTGTATTATTTTAGGTTTTTCAACTCTAAATTTAAGGTTTGCTGTACGAGAATAGGTCACACTGTGTATGTAAAAAATGATAACTGTTTGTTTCCCAATAAAGAAAATGAAATGAAAAGATAAATGTTGAGATGTAGGATAAAGAGCGCTCGTCCAGAAACCATGAGAACGACATGCGTTAATCAGTCTTCCAGGGACTGGTTATAGTGGGATCTTCACAAATAATAAATCTATAATAATAAAATGCCGTCCTCTCTTATATTGCTGTGCCTGGACAAGGTCCATAATGATCTAATAATATTAATGTTTTTCACCTGTGTATATACATTATGGAATGCAATAAAATATATGAATATGACTTGCGTAAGAATCCACGTAAGTTAGCGCACCTAGCGCTTGTGGCAGCCGTTCCAGTATTCGATCGACATATCGTGTAAGAAGACAAGAGCACAGTCATTTTAGCCTTCAATTCTGGCACAGGCCGTCCCATTTCAACACATATTTCTCTCCAAGCAACTTCTCTGAGTGATCTATAACGATAAAAAGAATGTCTGCTATTCCAAAGCAGTTCTTTTGTTACATATACTGTATTAATTTACAGCAACTTTGGTTATCCATCGCTTGGAACGCAACGAACACACGAAATATCAACAGGTCCGTCTCAACTGGCACGCTCGCTAAAACTGACTGAATTCTTTTTATACGCGTCAAAAAACCGACAACAGATGGAACGCTCCGTTCCATGTTCGAGCGTTCCGACGAACATGTTGGCGCGCGTTCCAAAACGGTATCCATTTCGCGCGGCTGGAACGCGCGCCAATATTCGTCCTTTTGGAGCGCATGGTCGATACGCGGCTTTACTGTTACAACACACCTGTCTATAACCACTCCCCGATACGGCTACTGATGGCGTCACGCCAGAACACAACGAGTCGCTTGGCGTCTCTTGATGAGGATGGTGACAAGCTACGTCGGAAGCCGAAACTAGTGCACAACTTATGATTGTTTGTATTGCCACGTATCCACCATACGCTCCAAAAGGATGAACATTGGCGCGCGTTCCAGCCGCGCGAAATGGATGGATACCGTTTGGGAACGCGCGCCAACATTTTCGTCGGAACTCTCGAACGTGGAACAGAGCGTTGCAACTGTGGAACGGAGCGTTCCATCTGTTGTCGGTTTTTTGACGCGTATCAAAGGAATTCAGTTTTGGCGCGCGCGCCAGTTGAGACGGACCTGTTGATATTTTGTGTGTTCGTTGCGTTCCAAGCGATGGATAATAACCAAACTTGCTGTAAATTAATACAGTTATATGGGACAAAAGACCTGCTTTGGAATAGCAAACATTCTTTTTTATCGTAATAGATCTCTCAGAGAATATGCTTGGAGAGAAATATATGTTGAAATGGGACGGCCTGTGCCAGAATTGAAGGCTAAAATCACTATACTCTCGTCATCTTACACAATATGTCGATCGAACAATAGAACGGCTGCCACAAGCGCTAGGTGCGCTTAGTTGATACTAGTATGCTTCAAATATTCGGAACGCGTTCCGCGGAGCGCGCAAACGGAGCGCATAGTCGTTACGCGGCTTTATTTTTAAATAAAATGTATGAAACAAAATAGTGTCATCTTATTTAGCGACTACTGTGTAATAATTATCAGGGGTTTTTAGCAGAATTTCATCATGTTCGCGTGAACATCCATGCTAACTTAAGAGCGTGTTTAAAGTTGTTGTGAACATTAATTTACAACGTAATGCAGAAAATTACACAACCTTGATGGAAAAATCTGATTGACATCAAACTGTGGTCGCGAAATGCCATAAATCACATCAATTTAGTACTTTTATACATTAAATAAGAAAAACAATAATAAGTTGCGCATTTTGCAAATTTTAAAAATGCTGAAAACGCTATGCTAAATACAAACACATTTGTGTTTAGTCGTAACATACTGCTGCAAATCACATCACCTATGTGAGCGCGTCACGAGACCGAAACATACCTAACACTAGAGGGCGAGATTTTGCGTGAACATCCTTAATACATACTTACCGTTTCACTAGTCTCCACCTGACTGGGCCCCGGATCCTCCTGACCTTGACCTTTGGGCCTCCTCACACACACGTCTCCATCGCACACCATCTCGTACTCTTGACTTGATGGCGTTTCATCTGTCTTCTGAACCTTGGGTGCTGTTGCGGTTGAGGTTTCTGGAAAAACGTTGCAGCGAGTGCTCAATCAGCAGGACGCCTCACTTTCAATCTTGAGACCTGCGGGCCTATTACGTATCTTTTAATTCGGTTACCAACTATGGTAGCTATTCACAAAAAATAGATAAAAGATGAATTCAAAGGGTATTGAAATATTTACTTATTTTAAATGCGAACTTATCCTTGATAAGCGGATATGTATGTTTTCGACGATAGACACTCGGTTTAGCAACTGATTTTACGATACAGAATCAGGGGGTTGGTTTAGATTCGTACCAAGCAAGCACCGACGAGTTTTTCGGAATTGATGTGCATGTATTTGTACACTTAGCACTTGCTGACAGTGAAGAAAAACACTGTAAGGTAAACCTGGATGCCCTAAGTGTGTATTTGTACAGGGCTCTCCACCCACAACGTCCAGGACGTAATAATCGGCGGTGAAAAGAAAAGTGTGGACTGTTACTTGCATTGCCCCCCTTGACCCCTCGGGGATTCTTGTCTAATGACGTGTATTCTATACTAATAATAAAGTAGTAAAAAAACGGTCAAGTGCGAGTGGCGAATCGCGCCTAAGGGTTCCGTACCATTTAAATAAGCTAATATAGTTTCAATAAAAATTACAAACTTACCTACAAAATGTATGAAACAAAACTGAAAAATTAAGTTGTTCCGAGTATTACACGTAACCCTAATCCTGTATTAAAATCAGCGATTTCAGTATTCGTTGTTTAAATAGAGTATGTATGGCACATGATACACAGAAAATTCCAAATTCCTAACTATTATAGTTTTTGAGATAGACCCTGTAACAAAAGTGGTCTAAAATTGACAACTTTGATGGCCCGTTCTTTATTTTTGGAGACAAATGGAACCGCATCGAATGGGCGGAGTTAGGCATATATTTATGTATATGGTTAGCTATCATTATCATATAGTAGGTATATATATTATTGTATACATTAAATATACCTTTAATGTAGTGTATGTACGTGTATTAACTTATTAAGGGGCCGTCCATATATTACGTCATTCTAAATTAGGGGGGGGGGGGGTTGGTCTGCGGATGACGGTAAATGATAGATGGGGGGGGGTTGGTCTGCGGATGACGGTAAATGATAGATGGGGGGGGGGGGTGTTTCGAAATTGACGTCATGGATGAATCGAGCCAAAACGAATATCGGGAGGATACGGAGATATTACCCGTGATCCAGAATTTAAAAGAATGGGTGAAAACTCCATGGGAGTTATCCAAAGAAAAGTAAAAAATAAGTAGTTATATCAATGATTATTACCAAAGTAAAAATAATAAAAGGTGATTCTATAACCAAGTGTTTTAATCATATAATACCCTATTTTTCTCAAATCTGCAATGTTTTATTTTGTCAAACTAGTAATGACGTCAATTTTGGGAGAAGGGGGGGGGGAATTAAGAAATGACGATAGGATGATTATAGGGGGGGGTCTAAAATCTGAAGAAATCGATGACGTAATTTATGGACGGCCCCTAAGTATATATACCTACCCAAATCCTAATTTAATATATTATAATTTCCTCTATTAAATTTAACCATCTTACTTATTTAATATATTCTAACGTGCGATAAGTGTATTTATGTACCTACATTGCAAAAATAAAGAATTTCATTTCAAAAAAAATGTTACCTCACTCAATAAAGTTTAGACAGTGACAGCCAATATAGGAAAAATAATCCGATTCTTTGTTATTTAATTTTTAATTCAATGTTCGGTTTTGGATCAACATTATAACATACCCATATTTAATGTGACCGTGACATACAGAGGGACAGACGTGTTGTACGGAACCTTAAAACATCGTATCTGTAGATTGAATATACAGGATGTAAATAGAGTGCGACCTTTAAATAAAACCACATACTCTACTGACCATACTAAAAATCTATATGAAAAAAAACCCGCGCAAATCTTCAGAAAAGTAGGTATTCAACGGTAACTTAAAGACTTTATTTCGTAGAAAGAAGGTCTATTTTAGAACGCTGCACCGTAACAGCTGTTTTACGGAAGCCGCTGTTTCAAAAAACGCCCTTATGTCGGTGCGTTAGAGTTCACGCATTTGTGTTTGAAACTCAAATATTTCCTAAACTAATATTTAGCGCGGGTATGATAGTATGATTCTTGGGAAAAGTGGTTCAGTATGGTTCGTAGAATATGTGGTTTCATTTAATGGTAGCAGTCTATTTACACCCGGTATTTTCTAATTTTTAAATGGAATGGAATATTGTGTTGAAGAACCATTTTTAGAATTTTTGTGTGTCTGTACGTAGGTATGTTCTGTTTTAAATCGAGAATCACTCCATGGATTTGGATACGGTTTTTTATTTTTATTATCATTGTTTTACCCTGGTCAAGAAATAGGCTATAAAATAACGTCCAAGCCGAAAACGAGGCAAATATTACATATATTAATATTATGTAGTACCAGGTTCCTCATCTCTGTGCGGAGTCTTCCTGTCTGCAGCAACGTTAGCCTCGGCTTCCAGAAGACTACTTGTCTGTGCCTTTATGTCTTGCCTCGAAGTTGAAGGTTGCGCTAGGAACGGCTTTTCCTTGTCTGGAATAAAAAATATAATTAACTAGCTTTTGCCCGCGGCTCCGCCCGCGTGTTATTCGGTTTAACGACATGCTTTTTTCCGGGATAAAAAGTAGCCCATGTGTTAAGTTAGGGTATAA
This sequence comes from Ypsolopha scabrella, assembly GCA_910592155.1. Taxonomy (NCBI): domain Eukaryota; kingdom Metazoa; phylum Arthropoda; class Insecta; order Lepidoptera; family Ypsolophidae; genus Ypsolopha; species Ypsolopha scabrella. The sequence continues at coordinate 12,138,863 of OU342989.1, read as the reverse complement.
GCTATATCCGTTCAAAATTTCATCCAAATCCGTCCAGCCGTTTCAGCGTGAAAGAGTTAACAAACATACACATACACAAACTTTCGCATTTATAATAATAATGTGATGTGCAGGGTTGGCATTGTTTGTACAAATGTTTAAAACAAGTGTTTTAAACAGCGTTTAAAACACCGAGAAAAAGACACCCTTGTTTAAAATAAATTGTTTTAAACGTGTTTAAAACACTCCTATATAAAACACTGTTTTTTAGCATATAAATTATTATTTTTTCCTTATATCGAACGTGTCGTTGTTATTACTCTTTTTTTTAACGCATCCTTTTCTATTAATCGGCGCGGTTGAAATTCCTTTACTGGCGGGGGTTTCCCCAAACATAAAGACGAGAACGGCCGGTGGCGGTTTCTAAGTTTCGTGTTTATTGGGAAAGCACTTATTATTTTTCACTCAATACATGATTAGATTATGATAATTGATATGGTAACATTCAAAAAACGCTTTTTAATTAACTTTACATATACATAAGTTACCGATACGATACCCAAAAAATGTTTTAAGCGTGTTTAAAACAGCCACAAAAAAAACATCAGTAAATATTTGTTTTAAACATGTTTTTTTTTTATTTTGTTTTATTCAGGTTATTTTGATCTTTTTAAAAAAAAACTGTTTTTTTCTAACCCTGGTGATGTGATGAATAAGTTGACATAGGTAAGGTAATTTTTCAGTTGTAAATAATATCGTCATGCAGTGAAATAGGTAGCAATTTTTTTTAAAGTGTGGAACAAAATGTCGATCGTCACTTGTGAAGAAAATATCACGCGGCAATTGTGTAAACAAAGAAAGGAAAATCTAAATTTTGCTAATATTTTTGTTCATCCATCCATCCATCAGTCTGTTTCGTCCACTGCTGGACATAGGCCTTTCCAGGATTTCTCCACTCTTGGCGGTCCTCCTGGAAGAAGTGCCCATACTCACAAACGCTGGACAGGTGGGTTGGTGACGCCGCTGCCCGTCACCAGTCTGTTTTATATTGGGGATAGCTATACCGCTACCCATCGGTCCCAGGCAATGGTGGGCCGCCTGGTTTTTTCCCTGTGAGCTGTCCTCTTGCTCTCCCCCGAATTACTTCGAGGGGGTCTCCAAGTAAGATGGTGGTACCTCCACAGTTGAGCCCGGCACCTGCTCTACCACCAATAGAATGTAAGATTAAAAATACTAACGATGCTCCTCAATGATCCTGTCTATCCGTGAGGCCAGGTTGTCAGGTTGCACGCCGGCGCAAACGACCTCCAGGGGTGTACCGTTGCGTCCGATGAAGAACAGTGAAGGCACGGGCACAAACTGGTCTGTTGTTATTGAGTTAATAGAAATGTGTTTACCCACAGAAAAATGGGCTTATATTCGGTTTCAGACATGTCGGGAGCAGAGGGGCAATTTCGGCGAAACAGTCGAAGCGAGCTTTCCAAAACTCGATCATAAAATGTATGGAGTTCGACTGATGAAATGGGTTTTCACGATCGAGAAGGCTAATTCAACAGTCTGAGAATAGGTCTACTGATCGTCAAAAATATGAAATCGAAAATCTCACCAAATGTTTTAAAATAGGCGCGATGACGAGTGGGAGCAGAGCCTGTCAGTCTTGCACCTTTCTTTCTTGAACATGTAAATAATTAGTGGAGCCGAGCGAAGCGAAGCGGAGGCGACGACATACATACCATTCTTGTCTTACAATTGAAATATTGTCATACAACATGTTTGCTATCGAGAATATAGCTTCTTTGATTAAAATCCATCTTATTCCTGTATAGTCTGTGGTAGTAAGTGTATTAACCATTCTAACCACAGATCAGGTCCCTTAAAAAGGCCACTTTGGATGAATCATTTTATGATTCTGTTCTATTGCCGTCTCTTTTGCATGGGTGAATAAATTATATCTCTGTCCTACTTTCAAATCATTTTATGATTCACCAAAGTCGGCCTTTTTAAGCCTCCTGGTGATTTTCAATAGTGGTCAAATCCAAAAACTTTAGAGTGGGTTTGTTTGTCTTTAATGGGTCTTTGTCGAGAATATTATTGATCCACGTTTCATGGGAGATCATATCCTGGTTAGTTGACTATAAAGTAATTTGGATATGACTAATTTCGAGGCGAAGATGAATCACATTTTTAACAGAGACTCATTCAGGATACACGGGCAAGACTTTCCTTTTTTGGACTTGACCACTTTTGAAAATTACCTCCTAAGATATCCTCCTTCTTGATCAAGAGTAGTGGTGCAACAATGCGCTGATCTGCCGATACGATACGAATACCGATATTTTTGAATATCGCCGATATCGATACGATACGCCGATACGAGTAGACATGTTGTATGAGTAAATTTTTAACTTTAATGCAAGAACCACTAATAAAAACAACCAACAACTAAAAACAATATTTCTCCACTCGAAGAGGTGTCTAAACCACCAGTTTTGTGGAAATTCCATGAAGTTGGCAACACTGGTGGCGGGCTGGCAGGTGAAGGGAGGGCAGCGCAGGCTTGTGGCGGGAATTCCTCAATCAAATGGCTTGAAACTGAGTCGCGATGCGCTAACGCGCCAGATTTGAATTGAAGCTTTGTACATTGATGTATTGGCCTGGATATTGTCTCATATATCGCCGATACCGATAATATCGTATCGGTGGCCCTGCATTGAGGGATGCAGTGTCCCACCACAGACATTAAATATAGTAGCAGACCTAACATTAATAATAAACGCATAGAGTCGACGCGTGGCAACTTTAGCTCCGTGAACTTTGGGCTCTTTTAAATGTAAATATTGCTGGTTTCCAAACAAAATATATACTAAAGATTAGTTTAGGAATTAACAAATATGTTCCAAGCATAAGCCAGCCAAAATAACCCATTTTTAGATGTTTCTTCGTACCATGAAGCCTAAATGTAGCTTATTTTTTGTATGGAAACTTGGCACGCTATTTAATCCTTATGTTTGGTCTACTACTTAGTAATAATTATATGTCGGTGTGTCTCACAAATGTATTTTCTATTACTGACACAATCACAATTAAACATGTGATACCTTTTTGTCCATATTATGGAAATTAAAAAGGATACAGATCTGAGCAAAGTGTGTGTAAGTGGAGGATCCACTCTTCAGTTTGATGGCTAAGAAGTTTGCTTCGTCTGACAGACGTCTGGCTATAGCTGCATCTTCTAGAGTTGCCGACATCTCTACTGATAGGTCATTGTCACCTGGAAGTATATTAAAAATTAGCAAAGTTTTATCAATGTTTAGCTAAATAGTGGCATTTTATTTTAAACCTTGTTTGAATGATTATCTAAAAATGGTCTATACTGCACTGGTATGGGGTTATCTCTAATCATGTTTTGCGATTTGATCAAAATAAAATTAACGTCATCTTTATGGATTTTTTATTACATGCGCCCTAGTTGAAATTTAACTCTAAATGTATCTGTTAAAATTGGGTTTCGTTCTCATGTCAATATGCATGCTAGAAACTCATCTTAAGGGTTACCAACCAGCAGGCCTATTATGTAGCTTGCCATCTATGGTTCCTATACACCAAAAACAGATAAAAAATGAACTTTCAAAATAACATTCAATAGGTATTGAACTATTTACTGGTGACGTCAGTCCAAGTGCCAACGATCCTTAGATTTTGACGTTTGGCAACTCATTTTATGATACAGAATCAGGGGCTGATTAATGTCTCAGGGAACCCAATGGCTAGGGCATACTTTGGACAATGCTTGAGTCTATGTTTTCAACAAGGGAATGCCACCAGCTTTTTAGGGACTCTGACACAAGACAGTGCCATGCCGATTTGGCAGTATTTTTTTTATTTAGTTTGGTTTTTAAATTTTAAGAATTTTAATTTGTATCTATATTTAAATTTTAAGGTTTATGTTTGTTAAATAAAACAAAGCTGTTAATGGTTTTGGTTCTCTGGTACTAAAGGAAGACTTTAGACGTCTCAATTTTATTTCTAAACTTATTTTATATAGACAACACTATTGATGGTCTGACAACACAAGTGTTTTCCTAAATAGAAAATTTGGTTGGGGTGGAGACATGGGGGAATTATAGGAAAGAAAAAAAGATTTTTTCCAGCGTTTGGTAGCTGTTGCCGTGTATTACATTACATTTCTATTTAATTTGTATTGCTTTCAATTTCAATCAATGAAACACAAGTAATCAGTACTTATATCATAACAGTTTTAACTGGCTTGTTGTAGTCCAATATTTATTCCTATGCATAAGTTTAATTAGTTGACAAAGAAATGCGAGCAAGGGTTGAGTCATGCAAGGTGGAGAAAGTTTCTAATAATAGTATTTAATGAAAACGATATTTTACATATTCAGGAAGTTAAAATTGTGCTGAATATTTTAATGGATACACCACTGTAGCATAAATTAGCTTACCTTCGACAAAAACCACAAAAATTGCATTTTTTTGTTTTGATAAGTTCACAGCCTCGGCGATGCTTCCTCCAAACCAATGCATGTTTGGGATACTTTGTGTTGCAATTTTTCAAGCACCTGTTATAAAGTGGAAGGTTTTTCTGCTATTTTTTTCTTCCAGTTTCAGTGTTTTTGGCTGAACAAAAATATTACGGGGACATGACACTTCAAATTTTGACAGATCTGACGTGTTTATTTTTGTGTACTTTTGTTTCATTCACTCATTTCAAACCTAACCAAAACACATTAAACCAAAACTTGCTACGTTTTATGCTTATTGTGGTCAATTAAATTTTGCCGGTTAATGAAGAGTAAGTAAGATGGAAGTACATCATCTTTGTCTATGGTTTTCATGTGATAATAAAGTTGCCACTACTTGCTCATAGATGGCTGTAGTATATTATAGCTCAGCTTCCGCCACTTGACAACAGATGTCATTACTTGTAAATTATGCAATAAAACCTCTGACAAGAATAAAAAACCGGCCAAGTGCGTGTCGGGCCACGCGCAATGTAGGATTCCATAGTTGCCCGGTACATTTTATAAGTTGGTCTACCAATACAGACCGCGCCAAACTGCTAGTCCCATACATTAGAGGGGACCAAAAGCTTGGCGCGCGCGACCTGTACTCGTAAACCTGTAAAGCCTACATTCACAGGCCTACTTAGCTGCGATAGATTTCCTTAAAAGGATTCATTAATATACCACTTCTGCGAATTTTTTCACATTTTTATAACAACCGTTTAGCCGGCAGGGGGGGGGGACACGCTCCACTCTAACCTTGGATGAACAAAGGCCCCGCCGCTGTCCGTCTGTCACCAGGCTGTATCTCATGAACCGTGATAGTTAGACAGTTGACTATAACAACAAATACTAAAACCGGCCAAGTGCGAGTCGGACCTGCGCACTCCCATACAAAAGACATGACTTTTTTGCCGTTTTTATAGATAATGGTACGGAACCCTTCGTGCGCTAGTCCGATTCGCACTTGGCCGGTTTTTTTTTTGACATCTTAGGTAACGGACAAACAACTGGGATTCCTCACATATATTACAATCAATGAATGAACAAACTATTCGGCCTTGCATTTGATTGACCACCGAGTAATTGGATGATTATGGCGGAAGACTGACACGAAGCGAAATTAAGAACGCTGTCAATGAGATTGAAAAGGTCCCGATGTCGAGAAACCTCTTATGTTTAAATTTTCCCCATACTGCCCGATCTCAACCTGTATACCACATATCGGGTGTAAAAGCAAAGGCAAGAATCCTTTAAGGGTGTGTTAGTATGATCGGTAAAGATATTATTTTAAATACTGGGATCTCTTAATAAAGTACCAGTACCTCATAATAAGACGATTTTCTTTACTTAAAATACACTAATCGCGTGGACACCCTCACTGGTCGCTGGCCACTCGGATGAGGGGTGCGGGTTGCGGGGTGCAATTAGGTGTGTGGGGAGGCCGGTGAGCTGCGTAGCCGTAGATTAGAAAAATGGTGGAATTTTTGGTGAAAATTCAAGGTATATTTTTTTTTTCTCGTAATGACATCAGAATCGTGTATACTATCATACCCTTAAGGGATTCTTCACTTTGCATTTACATCCTGTTTAAGGTGAAATTTATTTATGCAGCCATATTCATAGTAGAGGCTTGTTAGGTGATCATTATCACGGATCGATAACACTTTTTGTAAATTTGTAAATTGTAATTTATAATTTGTTCCCGGAACCCAAAAAAGGCAATTTTATAAGTGCACAATACTTGCACATTGAGGTATTTATCTCTATTGCACATTGAAATAATTGAAGAATCCTGATTTCTGACCGGTTTACTCCAGACCAGGGGTGGCCAATGCGCGGTCTGCGGGATACATGCGGCTCGCCTGACATTTATGTGATAAAACCAATGGATAAAACCCTCACCATGTCATATGAAAGATGTCATAAAAGTGGTTTATCAAAACAGGGTACCTACCTACTTCATCAGGTCAAATAGGCTCAATCACCTTCAGTTCTGAGATTTTCTTAAGTCTTTGGATTCAGAGTATCAGAGGACCTTAATACTCGTCTACAGGGGAAAAATAAATAATTCAATGACATGTCATGCGCACATTAAAATTGTTTCCAAACCATTTTGACATTTTTTTCTCATTTTTTTTTAACTCTCTATTATTAAAATATAAAATACATAGTATGTTTTGTTTTCTTTCATTAATAGAAAAAAATTGGTATTGCGGAACGGCGAAATTTCTAATTTCCAAATATGGCCCGGCTCTTAAAAAGGCTGGCCACCCTTGCTCTAGCTAGCCATATATGGGCAACCACTGGCCCGCGGGCCGCATCCGGCCCGTTACGAACTTTATTACGGCCCACGGTACTATTTAAAATCGGAGTAACTTTTTCACCGGAAAGTTGCAATTTCAGCTTTAACACCTTTAGGGACACATAATGAATGACACACAAAAATCGCAATCGAATCACGTCTTTGGGTAAAGAGTATGTGCAGCGCGCTAAACTTCTTGGTCGGGTCGATTTGAGTAAGGGGAAAGAGATAACGAGGGATGAAAATTAACGAAATATGTACCTAAATAAACATCAGCAGGCATGAATATCAATAAATGTGACACCCAAGTGAAGAAACAGGCTGACCGATAAAAAATGCTTTGCGCCTGTGTATTAGTGGAAATAAATTTATCCTGATATTAGTAATCTTTTTTCTGAAAACCACAAGCCAGAGAATATAAAGCTCCCAATCTTTCCCAATTCTTTAATAATTGTAAATTGATAAAAATATGTTACATATCATTAATTTTTTTTAGTTGAAAATATTACTTTTTAGCTTTATTATGAAACTTGCATGATTTTAGTAAGTATAAATTAAACCTGCGGCGTCGTTATTTTCGTATACGAGGGATCAAAAAGTAGTAAGAATGAGATAGAATAAAAATACTAGTGATAACTTAATAATTTATTTTTCTACATAGTCTCCGAGTCTCTCTATACACCGAGTCCTGGCGCTTTTCCAAGGCTTTAATCCCTTTAAAAAAAAAGTTTTGTCTTGGTCCTGCAAAAAGCTCTCCACGGCATACAACACCTCGTTATCTACTTCGTACCTGTTTCCCCTCAAGTATTCTTTTAATTTGGGAAACAGATGAAAATCGCTAGGCGCCAGATCTGGTGAATAAGGAGGGTGGTCAACCAATTCGAAGCCAGCTTGCTGAATGGCAGCCATCGCAACCGCCAAGCTGTGCGCGGGTGCGTTTTCTTGATCAAACAGCACGCCCCTTCCAAGTTTCTCTCTCCTTTTCTCTTTGATGACATTCCTCAACTTAGAAATTAAAGCTGCATAATATTGGACAGTAAATAGTGGTTCCACGCTCCAGATAACAATATCCCTTCTAAGTCCCAAAATATTGAATCCATAAACTTGCCAGGCGATGCCATGGCACGAAACTTCTTCGGGGTCGGTGATGAAGGCCGTTTCCATTGCGAAGATTGCTGTTTAATCTCGGGATCAAAATGATAGACCCATGTTCGTCATTTGTTACGAAACGAGACAAAAAGTTTTCAGAATCTTTTTGAAAGTTGTCCAACAATGTCTTCGAAATGTCAAGTCGATTTTGTTTCTGACTGTTGGTTAACAGTCTCGACACCCATCTTGCGGAGACTTTTCTCATATTCAAAGATTTTTTCAATATGGATTGAATCGAAAAAGTTGCCTCCAAATCGCAGTGAATCTCTTGCGTCGTTAACTTTTTTAAACAAAGGTAATTAATAACGGCTCGCACTTTATTTTTCTCTATTTTTGAAAACACGAAGCAAACAAATGACTACATTCAGAAAAAAACCAAAGAGAATCGAAGATTTTTTTCTTTAATAATATCACAAATATCTGAGCTATGCCTGCCAGTATTTTTTTTCCTATCAAGGAGTATATATGTCGTTCTCACTACTTTTTGATCCCCCTAGAACGCATCAACCCATGGCCCGCAACGTCATTGTTTGTCCCGTGACTTCCCAAATCTAAGTATTTTTTTAAATCAATGGATACCATATTTTATTTTAATTTCAAAGTAAGTACAGATAGCATGCGAGTTCATGTCCATCCTGAGCAATGCGGTAGTGCTGGACCTAGCCAATAAAATAAATGTGATAATTGTTTATTGCTAATAGAGAAAAATATTTTATTAAATGCTATTTAATCACTATCAGATGCAAAGATAACCGACAGAGCAGAGTCGGAATCAATATCTTCGCCGTCGCAGACTTCAATTATGAATCTGTTGATCGTATTTTTCATTTGTCCGTCTGGTGTCGATAAGCGCGCGTCACAACCATCGAGGACAACACTCGACTGCAGACTAATGCACTGAGCATAGAAAGCAGCTAGCGAGATGGGTGAAGGCGGGACTAGCTGCCCCCGCGCGTCGCCTCTGGCCCCGATGGACATGAACTCGCGCGCTATCTGTACGTTATTTGAAAGAAAAACGCGATTTTTGAGATTGTGTGATATTTCTGTTGTCGTAACAGCCAAGGCTCAGAGCACGCTATTTTAAACATGAAACGCCACAGTGTTCCTGTTCTACGTGACGGAAAATGTCAGGGAAAAAACAGTCAAAAATTTAATGCAATTGTAATGTAATTTTTGCCTTGACTCAGTTCAGTACAATAGCGATATCCCATTACATTTAAAAATTTCGCAAAAATATTTATTAATCCAGTAATTTATCTGGAATATACTTAAACATACTAATGATAAAATAGTAAAAAAGTCACACGGAAAGATCCGAAATAGAAATCGAAATAGGACTTACTTATTGTTGTAACCAGACTTTACCATACGTACCCTACTTACACCCTTATTTACAAATGTAATTATTTCTTCTCGACATATTTTTAACCTACCGCCAACAGTCTGAAGGCAATTAACCAATTTGTTGTTGAAGGCACTGACAACAGCATGCTCGACTTGCTTTATTTTATTAGCCTGGCAACATTTTAGCGCTCTTTGAAAATGAAGCTCAAAATTATCCGTTCGAGTCATTCCAGCGAGAGTTGGACGGCGGAACATATTGGAACTATTTGGTGAAGACTGAACTAAAAAAAAACTAAAAATATAAGAATAGGTAGGTAATACAAATAATTCAGCCAAGTGCGAGTCGAACTCGGGCCCAAATGGTTCCGTACCGCCACAAAATACGGATACGGTACCCAAAAACATTGTGGCAAAAAATAACAACACTCATTGAATATGCCATAGCAACCTCAAGGCGACAAAAAACAAACTATTAAAATTGTAGCGCCTGACAAACAATTCGGAATGTAATATTTGTTGTTTTATTTTACTTTAGAATGTACAACAATTTTACCAAATTTGAAACCTGTATGTATTACCGTCTTTGAAAGATAAAGTTGAAACAAACGTTAAGAACTTGGGGTTTAATTTTTTAATTTAAGCGAGTAATCTTTGGAAACTTAAACTATTTTGAACATTATTTCACTGTTGTAATACTTTATAGGTATATGTTACAATAAATGTACTCTTCACTTTCCCTGGGGAATTGGCAGGCAGTTCCCTAGAGTTTCCCTTCACTTGGACATAGGCTATAGTGTTTTCCTGGAGCCGAAGTAGATACTTCGTGGGCCATAGCACGAACTACTTCGTAGTCATTAATGACTACGGAACCGATTTCAAAAATTATTTCATGAAATGGTCGACTATTTCATGAAATGTTCAATTCTATGATCTGGGTACCTAGCATAGTAGACCATATCGAGCTTTGACAGCTCGATATACCCTGTCTGTCCCTCTCTAAGTAGATCAATAAAGTGAGACAGAGTATTGTATCAAGCGCTATCTTGCTCGATATGGTTTGCTATGCTAGACTAGCTGGTCACGATATGCACCAATTGAGCATTATACCACTCGGCCAAAGGGCCAATATGTTTTATAATGTGGCTAGGTACATATATAGTATTCAAAATAATGTCAATATTTCTGAAGTTTAGATATGTTGTTTAAATATTTAGATAATTTTAATCGGATTAGATATTTTGTTTTGTCAAAATTACAAATTAAATTTGATTATCTTGTCAATTTAATTAGAATACTACACATAGCTTTGCAAAGATATTCTAATCGAGGCGACAGTGGTGCCATCTTCAATTAGCTTTGCGTGGCTTTCCTCATTGACTTTATTTTGGTCTTCCAAGCAGTAAAAACGAAATGAGGCGCGAAATACGTTGCCGGTTTCGCGCCTTTACTGTCTAAAAATGGCTGCTAACATATGACAGCTGCGAGAAGTCAGACGGATGGCTTGTTGGTTACTTTGATCTTTGAAATATTTATGTGGAAGGCTTAAAGCTAATAAACTCTTGAAAACAATGGTGTCGCGGAACCCTTCGAATTCCTAATCCTAGTTCATGGGTGAAACCATAGACGTAGTATGTCTATACTTAGGTGAGACTGACACAAAGGCTGAGATTCAGAGTGCATTTTGAGTTCGAACTCAATGTTATAAACGTCACTCTAGTATGAGATCACGTTGCTTTTTGACGTTTGTAAGATTGTGTTTGGACTCAAAATACACTCTGAATCTCACCCTAATAGTCATTGACGTACCTACTACCAAGTGGACATCGGGTCTGTGCTCAAAAATGTCCGCATCAAAAGAGAGTCAAAACCATTGAAAATTAAAAATGGGTGTCAATCACACGTCAATCAAGATTAAGCCGTGCAGCAATGACATACGATTCAAATTAAAATGTTTTGTTTCTTAATATTTTGACACTTCACTAAGGACACTTTTTTGGTAAATTTTATACTAGACCCGAGGTCCATGGTTTGATAATTGTCAATGCTAATACTAATAATTTAATAAATATCCTGAACTAACCGTTTTTGCTACAAACACAATAAATACAACGTGAAATTTCAGTCATTTTGTTAACAAAAACTGGTGATAGTACTCGTCCATATGACAAAGAGACAAATAAAAAGCTTTTATTATTATTATTATTATTATTATATAAACAACTTTTACTATGGAGCTAACCCTGAAATCGTGAAAAAAATATCAAGGTGTTCTTTGCAGCGTGCGGTACGTTTACGATCCTGCGATGGATGTCGACGTTAGACGAGAAGGCCTCAGAACCTTTTAGATGTTCTTTGCAGCGTGCGGTACGTTTACGATCCTGCGATGGATGTCGACGTTAGACGAGAAGGCCTCAGAACCTTTTAGGTGTTCTTTGCAGCGTGCGGTACGTTTACGATCCTGCGATGGATGTCGACGTTAGACGAGAAGGCCTCAGAACCTTTTAGATGTTCTTTGCAGCGTGCGGTACGTTTACGATCCTGCGATGGATGTCGACGTTAGACGAGAAGGCCCCAGAACCTTTTAGGTGTTCTTTGCAGCGTGCGGTACGTTTACGATCCGCTTAGCATGGTGTCATTGTTTTTTTAGATGTTTGGATTCTTACGTGTGAGATGGGTAGCCATTAGTGGCTATTCAATGACATCTGGCTGGATCCCTCCGTGCCTCCGTGCCGTGAAAAGCACGTGAAGTTGTTGATCCCGGGCTGGGACTCCATGTTAATGGATTCATTAATGAAAATTAATTTTAAATTTTTAATCCATAAAACCCTACCTTTTTTCAAGGCAGGTGTAAATATCAAAAGTATATTTTTAAATACCAAAATTAAATTATCTATGTATGTATTTAGATGATTAAAAACCCGTTTTTCTTAATGCAATAAGTGATCAAGAATATACCATTTCAACGGAAAAATGGATATATGAAAATATGGATTACATAATATTACAATGGCTATTATCTTTCCCAAACTAAGTAGTTAAAAAGAAATCGGAGGGGCAAAATAATTTATTGTGATAAAATTATGAAAATTCAATAAATACGCCCCGGTGGGTAAAGCTACGAGGGAAGCAAGTTTCCAACAAAATGGTTTCCCTAAATCATAAACATAATTTTATGTTTTTTAAAGCTATTTTTTTTCATTGTATACTCGAATTACTATAAAATAAGGTTTATATACTGGGCGTTAAGATGATAACCTTTTTCCATAAAACGGGGTGCTCTACCCACCAATACGAACAACTTTTACTATGGGGCCAACCTTGAAATCGCGAAAAAAAAATCAATTTTTCTATAGAAAAATACCTATCCTACTTCCTACTAATATTATAAACGCGAAAGTTTGTGCGTGTGTGTGTCTATGTTTGTTACTCTTTCACGCTGAAACGGCTAGACGGATTTGGATGACATTTAATTATTGTGATTTATTTATTTACATATATTAACACATAGGTTACTTTTTATCCCGGAAAAAGCATGTCGTTAAACCGAATAACACGCGGGCGGAGCCGCGGGCAAAAGCTAGTTCGAACTAAATGTATGAAACAGCTGATTTTTTTTTTTCGCGATTTCGGGGTTTACCTCATAGTACAAGTTGTTCATATTCATGGGTAGAACACCCCGTTTTAAGGAAAAAGGTTATCATCTTAACACTCTGTATAGATATTACTGAATAAAATAAAATAGGGTCCGACATCAACCACAATCACAATTTCGGCTTCGGGCCCAGAATAGGCCCCAAAGTACAGGTTGAAAATTAAGTCACTAGCTTTATTGAACGCTATGGTTCAGAATCACTAGTGTAACACATAATCGCAAAAAAAAAAAAAAAAAATTTTTTTTATAAGCAAGTTTTGAAAAAATTGCAAACTTACGCGATGCAACATGTGACTGATAATAGAACGTACATATTCCCGGCGGTAAATAATGCACATAGGCTATGTACACATAGTTTTTGTCTCTGTTACCGGAGTATTAGTGCTTCTTTGGCGGTCGATATCTTTTTTTAAAAATATAAATCCTGACGAAAGTAACAAAACATGTATTTTTCATTTCCAACAGAACAGTTTCTCTTGTTTAGCTAGAGGTTTAATTGGGATGCTCAAATCGAAAAAGTTTCTCGAAAATTTTATGCCTCTCTCCATTCTCTTTTAAGTCTGAAAAACGTATTACCTATTTCAACGAAAATCTCTATCGCCAATTCCCTTCTCATCCCTATTATTAACTACGCTGATACCTGTTATTTGGATGCTAAAGAAGAGCATCTCAATAAACTGGAACGCTTGCTTAACACCTGCATCCGTTTCATATTTGGCTTGAGGAAATATGACCACGTTTCAGAGTTTCGTGCAAAACTCAACTGGCTTCCTATTCGCGACCGTAGAAACCTAAGAATGGTTTGCCTTCTTTATAGTATAATTACCGATCCAAATACCCCCTCATACCTCAAGTCAATGATACATCTCGTGTCTGACAATCACGATAGAATGCTCAGATCCTCAAATAACCTTCTTCTCTCGATTCCTTTGCATCATTCCGGATTTGTATCCAATTCTTTTAGTGTGGTTGCTGTTCGTCTCTGGAACGAACTTCCCGACGATGTCAGAAAAGCCCCCTCCCGTAACTCTTTTAAGTATTCTGTGCACAGACACTACCTCTCCAAAACACACAAATATGAACTTCTTTAATTCTTATTATTTTTTGCAGTCATGGTATGTATTTATTTATGTATTTATTTACAATATACTTATTAAAACTTGTATTTATTTATGTATTAACATATATTCTTTTTAGGTATTGTTACCTATAGTTATAAATTTAGAGTAGTATCTTCATTTAATTTGTAATTTTAAAGTTTTTACTCTTCTTGCACGCCCACCTACCTATCTATCTTGTACCATCTGTGGGTTGACTGGTAGAAAATGCTTTATGCATTAAGTCCGCCTTTTTGTACTTATTTTTTTGCAATAAAGTATTTATGATGATGTTGATGAGGTTTCATTTTCAACCGGTAACTCTCAGTTTCAATTGTATTTTATTCAAAAGTTTAACTCTATACTTAATAAAGACAAACAAGTCGATTAATAATATTCATTTACTATAAAATAATAAATTGTATTGCTGGGTAGTCTTAGATATTAACTCAATCCCAATTCGACCGATTTAACTCAGCAGCAAGGAGAAACGGAACGCGTCATCGCTTCCCCGCACAAAAAAGAAAGTCAAAATGCGCGCGAATCCATCCATCAAGTTGACAGCTGCGTCTCATCGCACAAAACACCACGATCGTTGCTCGTTAGGCATTGATGACTTTGTTAATTGTTATTTGCCTTCAAATTAGATTTAAAGCATTTACTGACGTGTAAATTAATTACTTTAACGTTTCAGTATGTTAATTTGAATTCTTAACAAGTTGGCGTGGCTTGACTGTTGCCTCTGATTTGTTGCGTTTCGTTCCGAAGTTCCGAATCACTCTCCCGTAACGAAGCGCATTGGGATTTTACAAAAATGCTCCTGATATTGAAACGTAAGCACGCCCGTCACAATAGCAATCCTTTGTTCAAATAAAAAATCGATTAGACAGATAACAAAGTGAGGAGGGTCAAATTAGTTGCGTGGGGTGAAATAGCACCCCAAATATTTCGTGCGTGAACGATTTGCAACGGAAACCCCAAATCGAAGCTCAAGCACCCACGGAACCAGAAATTAACAAACTGTATATTTTGTTTCAATAGCCCAAATCAGTGTTGACTATAGAATAACCAAGAATCAGATAAAACTTTAAAATGTTGTAATTTATTTTAATTCAAAGAACTTTTGAAGTTTTTTTTTTACAAACATCATAATATTTTCATCCAAATTGTTTTGTTTTGGACATTATGCAGATTCTTATGCTGTTTTACTGCTACCTAGGAAGTTTCTTGAGAAAGATTTTAGGTGGTGTCATGGCCTGTATTCATTGCGTCTTCCTCTGAAAATACTAGGTGTAATAGACTGCTAATATTCTACCGATCATACTTTTCCCATCAAGAGAACCGTTAGCTATGCTATACTATGCCGTTAGTTAGGGAAATATTTGAGTTTCAAACAAAAATGTGTGAGGCATAATGCACCGACATACGGGGGGTTTTTGAAACAGCGTCTTCCGTAAAATAGCTGTGCAGGTACAGCGTTCTAAAATAGACCTTCCTTCTACGAAATAGTCTTAAATATCTTCTTCTCTGAATATTTGCGCGGGTATTTTACTTTATAGAGTTGTTCAGTATGAGCAGTAGAGAATGTGGTTTTATTTAAATAAATATAAATTTAATTTCTATTTACACCCGGTATATAATTTCGGTGAGAATGGAACGCTGTGCACGGGCGGATCTAGCTCGGAATAAAATAGTAATTTAAAAAAATCACGTCAGGAAAATATTTCGTTGTTAGTCTTTCTTTATTATTTCATATAAACTAAGAATAGGTTTTGTTTTGGCCCACGCTAAGACACATAAAAAAAATTTGCTTCGTTCTTCCAAATCAAATCAAATCAAAATATTTATTTTGTAAAATAGATACATAAAGTATACTTTCTACAAGTCAAAGTTAATCTTTACAATAAATATATTTAGAATAAAAAAAATATAAAAAAATAATATGTATATACTAATAAGGGAAATACGTACAAAAAATATTTAGGTTGGGCTACAAAAATTCAATTATACACCTTCATAAAATATAAATAGACATTGTCACTGTGAAGAGAGCCGTCCCATTTTGAACCGTATTACTTGGTTTATAAATGGCATTATTCGTCAAAAAAGGGATTAGTGGCCGTGCCATGTGATTACCTGAATAAATATTTATTCGATAATCATCCTCAATTGTAATGTGTGTTTAATTTGACCGTTTTGTATGGTAATTGTATGTTTTGTGCGCTCGCATGATACATTTCATTAGTACTTGCATTACGGCTAAATTACTGTAGTTTTCTATTTACGACTACCCTTCGATAGCATTATTGTGGGGAGACTGAGCAAAGCTTTTTAAACAGTAGGTGCCTACCGCATCGAGAAAATGACAAAATGAATTAGGAAAATTAAATGAATACGATACTTACTTCACTTATAGTGAACATATCACTAAACCCAGATACTTAAACCACTTTTCCCCCATACTTAACGCTAAATAGACCTTGTTACTTTGGCAAAACTAATGGATCATGCGAGTCATCCGCAGACAGTATTGAGCAAAACGGAACGTGGCCGGAAACCACGCCCCTTCCGGTGAACTGTCATCTTGACAGACCGCGAATAGATGTCACATTCCAGCGTTCTTTTTGCATTATGGGAGATATTGCTATAAGCAATAAGTGCCGCCTTTGTACAAAATATATGTCCTTTATTTTAAAATGTGTTGTAAAATATATATGTGAATGTACAAAAAGAGAAATAAATAAAATAAGTATAATTACATTGTTTTATTGGTCAATATTTTTTCAATGCAAGTGAAAAATGCTATGAAAATTTTTTCAATGTGAAGTCCTATTTTATACGCTTCAAAACTGTTGTCAAAGTCAACTTTAGCACACCAGTGTCTTTTCTTAGGATTCCGTAGTCCGACAAGGAACCCTTATAGTTTCGAAGCTTGGCGCGGTCTGTATTAGTAGACCAACTTATATGTACCGGGCAACTACGGAACCCTACATTGCGCGTGGCCCGACACGCACTTGGCCGGTTTTTTATTTATTGATAAAAAGTTGCCAGTCTTTTTTTTGTACCACCATCATTTTTTTGCATCAAACTGAAAGCAGCGTATTTTCGTCAAGTTGGCACCTTACGTGCAAAGGAAAAAATAAGAATGCCCACTTAGAGTTCCATTGGAGTATTTATTTATTTTTTGTTTCTTTAATGATATTTCATTTTTTTACTCACACTATGCATTAAAAAACAGAGCATGATACACGAGGGTAACAATAAATTACTCGTAACGTTTAAGACATCCTCGTATGCTACAGCTTCCTTACAGCACTTATAGCATAAACTACTATTATATGTAAGTACTCATAGCTAAGTCCTGGGACTGAAGTCTTCCATAGTATGCAAGGAATCCTAATGAAAAATGAATTAACCCTAAGGGCCCGTTATCCCTGTCGTTTTCCCGGGTAGAACTGAACTAACCAAACAAAACAACCAAAACATCGCGCGCTCTAAGATCCTGCTTTTCTCTCAATATTTACGGTGAAATATTAAAAAAAGTATCCCTTAATATTAATATTAGAGTGCATTACAAACCAGAAAAAATAAATTTGAAACAAATGTAAAGACAAGAATTTGAAAAAATTCGTTGGACCAGGAATCGAGCCTGCGACCTCTTGTTATAATTGCGCCACCGAGGTACAAGAGGTCGCAGGTTCGAATCCTGACCCAAGGAATTTTTTCAAATTCTTATCTTTACATTTGTTTCTAATTTATCTTTTCCAGTTTGTAATGCACTCTAATAATAATATTTAGAGTATTCCAAAGCGAAGGATTTCACAATAAAAACATAATCTTATTAAGTACCTTTTCTTTAAATACCTGCAATATTCATATAATTTGGTCATGTATGTAAACATCATATAAAACGAAAAGATTTAAAAAAATCGACCAAGATTCCGTATTTTGTACTGAACCCTCAGTGCGCGTGTCCGATTCGCACTTGCCCAAACTACAAACAAACAAAGATCGTTTTTTTTTCATTTATTATGATGCTGATCTGCAACAATTTACGAACCGGAAAACTAAACTATAATAATAAAATTAGATATTTTAAATCTATCATTAAACTTTGTTTTCATCATGTGCCTAATTAATGAGCGTTTTAAAAAATAATTCCATCAACTTTGAGAATGGTGTTGACTGACAGAATCACGCCCTGTTTAATTTTAGATTTAGTGACTTTCATTTTATAAGCTACTAGCCTTTGCCCGCGGCTCCGCCCGCGTTTTTTCAATCACTACCCCGTTTTCAGCTTGGGCGTTATTTTATGGACATCCCTTATAGTTTATGTGTTGACCGGGGTCACTACGATGATAATAAAATAAAAAACCGGACAAGTACGAGTTGGATTCGCCCACCGAGGGTTCCGTTAACAACATGAAATTTAAGTCATTTTGTTAACGAAAGCTGGTGATGGTACTCTTCCATATGAACAACTTTTACTATGAAGCCAACCCTGAAATCGTGACAAAAAATATCAGCTGTTCCATAGAAAAGTTAAATACCTACTTGAAACAAATGTATGAAACAGCTGATTTTTTTTCGCGATTTCAGGGTTGACTTCATAGTTAAAGTTGTTCATATGGACGAGTACTATCACCAGTTTTCGTTAACAAAATTAATTAAATTTCACGTTGTATATTTAATCGTTTCATTACAAATGTAAAGTTTTCAGATTTTTCCCTATATTTGTAGTATAAGGCGGTATTATTTGACAAATTTCATAGTTCTAGGTCACCGGGAAATACCCTACAAAATTTTAATTCCCTTGAGAGTGTCGAAATATACGTTTTTTGCGGCATAAACGGCCGTATATTTTTTACGTTAACTCAGAAGTTTGATTTTTTCACAGCTTCAAGGGACTCTAGACCTGAGTATATGGTTTTAATTTCAAATCGATACCTCCACGCGTTTCCGAAATAAAGGGTCTTGACAGACAGACAGACGGACGGACGCACGGACAGACGGACAACAAAGTGATCTTATACTATAAGGGTTCAGATATTTTTCCTTTTGAGGTAGAGAACCCCAAAAAACGGCATCTCAAATCTGTTGAATGGTTCTCTTGTTAAAGCAGAACATACGTACATCATACAGACAGATAAAAATTTTAACACTTGTGGTTTGGCCTCAGTACAATAACTAAGAAATAACCCATTTCATTCAAAACTTCCGAAAATATTCAATATGCAGTCACGACCTTTTATTACTTTATTATTAGCACAGGCTTTTATACGTAGGTGTCCCGATTGGCGCAGGGCGTCCCGATTTACGAGGGTCTGGGAACACGTCCCGATTTACCCTTGATTGGGACGCCGAATGTACCGATTATTCGCCAGCTTATGAAAATTAGAGTTTATCTTTGCATGTGTTAAAGTTTATAAAAATGGCATGTAATTAAACAGACTTCTTTTTAATAGCATTATTCGCCTCTAAAAATGCGTTCTAAATTACTAAGTCAGCCACAATCAACGCGCATCTGAATAATACTATCTTAGCCACTAGTTGTCTTCTATGTGAGACACTCTAAATATAACTCAGCATGGTGGTTATTTTTTAGCATCTAAATTTGTTGCATTTTTTTGAAGCAGTTAACTTCTAAAATATTAATACAACTCAATACGTTTAAAATTTAACTCCTCTTACCTCTTGGAATGTCAATTTTACGAACCTAGTAAATTATGGTAATTATGGTATTTTAATTTATCTATCCAACTTAAATGTATTTTTGCATTAGCTCCGGCGCTCGGAGCGTGGCACCTAACAACGTGCAATACGTCGTCGCAGACGTCCTCACTCGCCGTGTCTGCTCCTCACCGCACGCTGGTGGTGCGCTCCTACACCTCCGATTTTTTATATACACTCTAGTACGAGCTAGAAGCCCGGCTTCGGTAGCCTAATCACCACTACAGTACCGTGTCGGACTTCTACACTCTCACCGATTTCGCGAAGGAATTCTGAATTACAAAATGGCCACTTCCGTGTAAAACACGGTCAATTTTATACCATCGTTTTAGGCATTGTACCTTTTATTGCAAAACAAACGCACGAACGACAATAAACAATTACGGGTCGGTAACTCGTTGGTACATGAATTAAATGGCGTTCTCTGATTAGTGCAAATGGCTGGTCGCTGAAAAATCGTACAGTAGCTATTTTCACGATAAAAGAATATGATATATTATTTCTCATGCTAAGTTATTTATAATCTATGATTTTGTCTATTGAAGCTTGAATAATATTTTTGAGGAGCTTGTGTTGAAGCTATAAAATGAACAATTGTGATAAGTTGTAAAATCCGAGGCTGAGTTAGTAAATTAGGTGGCAATGTATAAATCAGAAGGACAAGTAAAAATTATTGTTGATAATTACTTGACGCTTTGTTTAAAAGATTTAGTTGGCGTTGTAAAAAAGACGAATTAGTTAATTAATTTCTCATAAGAAATGTATGCGAACCAGCTATAAATTGATAAGAGAATTCCTTTTAATTACTTCATCAAACTATTTCTCTGTCTATCCATCCATCAGCCTGCCATCGTCCACCGCTGTATATAGGCCTTTCCAAAATTTCGCCACTCTTGGCTGTCCTCCGTCCTCCTTATCCAGCCACCACCCGCAATGTCCTATAAGACGTTTTATCATTGACTATCATTGTGATATTAATGTGATCTATTGCAAAATGTCCAAAGATTTTATTCAATAATTGGTATATTATAGTTGCTCGCGGGGGTTTACTAGGAAGAACGGCTGTATTAGCCATCTTTGGCATAGTCTTTGGGCACACCAACTGGGAGTCGTTGTAATCGCCGTGTCGGAACCGATAATTATAGTCTATCACACTATCACACTAATCACACTAATATTATAAATGCGAAAGTTTGTGTGTGTTTGTGTATGTGTATGTTTGTTACTCTTTCACGCTGAAACGGCTGGACGGATTTGGATTAAATTTAAAATGGATATAGCTTATACCCTAACTTAACACATAGGCTACTTTTTATCTCGGAAAAAAGCATGTCATTAAACCGAATAACCGAATAAAACGCGGGCGGAGCCGCGGGCAAAAGCTAGTACCTAGTTTTATATAAAACAAATATTAATTTTGTCGAAACCTTTGTTTATACATTATTTAGGTATTTATTTATTCATTTATTTATTTTAACTTCATATATTTTACTATGTCTTGTCTTATTTTACGATTAAATATTATCCTGGAAAAGTACCATTAAATTATTTTGATAACTGAATATTATGAGTAAACTTTGATTCATACTACTTTCTGTTGTCCTGGTTTGAAAACCAAAATGGGGATTGTTTCATCGTTCCGTCCCAAACTTTGACATACTAGACCTGGCAACACTATTCATTTCATACGGGACGAAAGCGATCGCCTTGAACGAAGTTTCCATCAAAATTCTTATTTTAACGTTATTTGGTTCAAACTTAAGATGGTAAAGCAGAATCTCGGTGCAAAATGCACATCATAATATTGTTTTTCTTACTTTTGAAGAAAAAGTATGCAATAAATGTGTTTTAAAGCAATAAGCGGAAATTGAAAATTTCTATGAAAAGGTAAAAAAGTGTACGCGAAAAAATTTTTTTTTTCGGTGGAATGTGATCTGTTATGGATCTCTATCATCTGTAGAATTTTTTTCACTTTGAATTGTAGGACCTTATGAGTTTCTAAGGTTCTAGAGATCTGTAGAGAGTATACTACTTCCTCTCTGATGAGTAATATTTAAATTATTTAAGTATGTGTTGTATAATAATATATTATATATTTATGTATAATTTCCTTTCCTTTTATTTGTGTAGAATAAGTTCTGTTGTAAAAATCCTTTTGTATACTTGGTGCCAACCTATTTCGTGTACTCTTTCACCACAGTTCTGGTTGGCTGGAAGAAACCTCTTGAAGAGGTAAGCTCGCCTGTATGCATTTTTATTTTCTTATTTATCGTAGTTTAAGTTTAAGGATATAATAGTTTAAGGATATAATAGAGAGAAGAATTATAAATTTGAAAGCCGCAAAAATAAAATTTATTGTGCCTTATTTTATTATCATCATAAAAAGGAAAGCTCAAAGCTACTAAAAGCTATTTCCTTTTCAACTACCAATTCACGCTTTCAAAATATATTTTATGAATATTTATCTGAATGAAATTTTTCGCGCCCTTGCCATCCCTTAGGACCCCGAGCTGTCAAAAACGTCAAAATGGAGCGTTACCCATTTTCGAACGAGTGAACAGTGACGTCATATCCGTCACGCGCGTAAAGTGCACTCAAGTAGTGATGTGACATAAACATTAACTGGGGACGAAAGTGCGGAACGAAATTATTCGATATAAGAGCGACCGGTTTAATTTTCAACTTGTGTAAAAGGAGTTTCGTTAAGAAATGGGTAACCTTATTTGCAATGTTTCTATGCTTAGTTTCTACATCTGTGTAATCATAATTTAAAAAAAAAACAAAAATAATACTTTTTGTTTTTTGTCATCATTTGTCGCTAAAATACATTAACAATAGGGGCGAAAAGTGGGCCGCTGCAAATTTCCGCCTTAGTAGATAACTCAATAAAAAATATAATTACCTTTTTGTTTTTATGTCTTATATTTTAAATCTTTTGATGAGTTCAGTTCAGTTCAGTTAAAAAAACCAAACATTTTGTTTTACTTTCTTTTTATAAAAGTGTAAAGTTGTAATAGATACACAAAAATCGTTTCGCTCTGAGATAGATAATAATTTGTAGTACAGATTAACAGGAAGTTATCCAAGACCTCATTTGAAAGTGTGACAATCCTAAGCAGATTACCGGAACAAATTAAATTATCTCACACGAGTGTCATCGTCCAAACGTTACGTGCCATTGCCTCCAAGACGCTAATGAAATTTAAAAAAAAAATCTTATTTCAAAACTTCAAACCCTATTAAACCCCGCCAATGAGAACTCCCTAGCATGATTGCTGGGCGTGACCGAGATCATTACTTACCGAAAGAGGAAACCGAACGCAACGAAAGAAGTCTATCTGTCTCTTTTTAAAACGAAGCCCGGACGAAGTCAAAAAGGGATGGAAAACACTTGATTATGGAACGTAATTTGGCCGCATCGTTTAGCAGGGTTTATTCACAGCGTGTATATTTTAATATTTAATTTTATGACGATATTAACTTTGTTATGAATAAGTTTATTCTATTATTGTGGATTTATGTGAGGGTGCGCTAATGGTTGCTGGATTAATGGCTGGAAATGCGATTTGTTGGATAATTTGGTTTGGATTATTATTGTTTCTCTAATACGTATACGAGTTTGGCTCACTCTTTGTTAGCGTTAGCAAATTCAAATTCTCCGCATATCACCAAATATTGGGATGAAAGATAGATATTAAAATAAAATACAGACCCGAAAGTGGAAACCAATGTTTCTTTATAGTTAAATATTGTAATTATAACGCAGGTACCAAAGTTAAAGAAGTATTGTTAGTGCAAGATATTTTCACTATTACTTCAATCAGCTTTTAAATAAATTAGATAATTGTCTTTCTTTTTAATAGCAAGAATAGCACAAATTTTAGCATTTTTTTTTAAGTAAAAATTAAATATCAATTTTAATCCGAATAAGATCGACCCGCCCAGACCAGACATCCACATATTGAGAGAAAGACGCCATGAAACCAGCCACCAGCGACACGCAAAAGGATCCCTGTCAGACAACTGTGAATCATACCAAGTAATATTTGAAACATAAATCGTAGTCGACATGTAAGGGTGTCGGTTTCAATTCCCTCCGGCCGAGACACTTGATGGTCCCCGTGGAGTCAGGACGTAGGTAGGGTTGGGGGTTGTTTTGTGGTTTTCATACTAACATCTAAAACAGTTTTAGATTAATTGCTAAAACAATAAATTGCAGACCAAAGGACAATCGTATCAAATGATGAGAGCATAAAACGTACGATTTCAAATGTCAAAAGTCTTAAGCAAATAAGCTCGTTTGACAATTGAAATCGTACGTTTTTGGCTGTTAAATGAATACGATTGGCTCGGATCCATTTTACAGATTTAAGGGGCTCCATAATGCTAAAGAGTGGCGAAATCCTGGAAAGGCCTATGTCCAGCAGTGGACGAAACAGGCTGGTGGATAGATGGATGGATAATGCTAAACTTCAGTCTGACGCTTTTGTTTTTCAATTGTCTATCCTGCTCTAAAACAGCCGCGCACGCAAATCTTCAGCTATTTGACATTGCGGCTACATTGGGACACTAACTATATAAAAATTTGCCTAGTGTTTTCTTTTGTAAATATCTGCGTGTGATAATCGGTTCTGAAATATGATACTTAATTGCTTTTTTTGTGAAATTAATACTTTTTTTTATAAATTTAATTGTTAGAAGTTTAAAGGTATGTTTATTTCTGAAATGTAATTAAAATGTCAAAATCCCCATGAAATGGAAAATGTTAGACTTTTTCCCTAGACAAAATTAGACACCTCACAAACATCCCCCTTCCCCCCTCCTCCCCTACATCACTTTAACCCCAGACAATGAAATTATTTTGAGTCAATCTACGTTGACGGAACTGAAACCGAAGTAAAACTGAAATGGAGCCCCTTAAAAGTCAAACACCCAGGACAAGTCTGCCCTCGTAAATGATATTCTCCCTTGACTTTCCACTATTCCATTCCATCCACTAATGCATCCATCCACTTCCACTTCCACTAATATCCATCCATCTAGTATCCATCCACTAATCCACTTCCACTAATTCACTATCCGTTCATCCATCCACTGTAATAATATTATAAATGTGAAAGTTTGGATGGATGGATGTTTGTTACTCTTTCACGCCGTATCTACCAAACCGATCAGGCCGAAATTTTGCATACGTGTAGTTCTAGACCTGGAACAGGGCATAGGTTACTTTTTATCCCATAAATCAGTTCCCATTGGATGGCAACCCCGTGCCTATTGAACCGATTGGCTGAAACTGCACAAATATAGTTCTAGATCTGAATTAGGACCTAAACTACTTTTTATTCTTTAAATCAGTTCACATATGATAGCAATGGAGTGTCAAGTTTTTAAAGCAAAGTGATGGGTTACTCCTACACGCGCTGCACCTACTGAACCGATTGGGCTTATTACTAGTGGTTCGCTCCGAACTTTGAACTCGCGCTTGCCCGATTCGCGCTTGACTGATTTGGCGCATTTTCGAACTTAAAAATTATATTTGCTTTATTTACTCGCCTGCCAAATTTCATGACTTTCCGATCAACGATACTCGAGTTATCGTCGAACAAACATTCATACATACATACAAACGCCGGATTGTTCCAGTAAACTCGGAGAAGTCGCTCGCTTCGCTCGCTTGTTCAAAAACAAGATCGGAAACGCCGCTCAGCCTTCAGCCTCGCCGTAGATGTTTTGACTGGAGATCAAATAAGATCAAGTTGATCAAGAATAATTTTGGTCGGGCGTGACTTGTTATTTCACATCGCCAAAGACACTATAGCAGAGGATCAATTCAGAGAACAAGATATAGTTTCGTTCAAAAACGCGGCTTGCCCTTCGGCCTCGCCGATGACAGTTAAAATAATTAAATATCAAAACAATAATTAAGTAACGTTCGTCCAAGTAGGTACTTACAAGTATGTCAGTCAATAGTCAACGGTCCAAAAATATTGATAGGTTCTAAAGGAGTAGGAGTAAACAAAATCTAATTAAAAGCGGGCGAAGCCGCGCACAAAAGCTAGTTAAAAATATTTTCTGTAAATTGAATTATTGTTTTCATTATATCATGTTAGCTTTTGACCGCGGCTCCACCCGCGTTTTATTCGGTTTAACGACATGCTTTTTTCCGGCATAAAAGTAGCCTATGTTTTAAGTTAGGGTAGGTATAAGCTATATCCATTCCAAATTTCATCCAAATCCGTTCAACCATTTCAGTGTGAAAGAGTAACAAACATATACACACACCCTCACACAAACTTTCGCATTTATGATATTTATTACTGTTAAAAATACTTTCTGTAAACTTACTTATTGTTTTCATTATATCATATGAACGCGTTCACGTTTTTCACAAGTTATCTCGCATTTTTATTTTCAGATTTTCAACAAAATCTAATTCAACGCGGACGAAGTCGCGGACAAAAGGTAGTTAAAAATATTCTCTGTAAACTTACTTTTTGTTTTCATTATATCATATGAACGCGTTCACGTTTTTCACAAGTTATCTCGCATTTTTATTTTCAGATTTTCAACAAAATCTAATTCAACGCGGACGAAGTCGCGGACAAAAGGTAGTTAAAAATATTCTCTGTAAACTTACTTATTGTTTTCATTATATCATATGAACGCGTTCACGTTTTTCACAAGTTATCTCGCATTTTTATTTTCAGATTTTCAACAAAATCTAATTCAACGCGGACGAAGTCGCGGACAAAAGGTAGTTAAAAATATTATCTGTAAACTTACTTATTGTTTTCATTATATCATATGAACGCGTTCACGTTTTTCACAAGTTATCTCGCATTTTTATTTTCAGATTTTCAACAAAATCTAATTCAACGCGGACGAAGTCGCGGACAAAAGGTAGTTAAAAATATTCTCTGTAAACTTACTTATTGTTTTCATTATATCATATGAACGCGTTCACGTTTTTCACAAGTTATCTCGCATTTTTATTTTCAGATTTTCAACAAAATCTAATTCAACGCGGACGAAGTCGCGGACAAAAGGTAGTTAAAAATATTCTCTGTAAACTTACTTATTGTTTTCATTATATCATATGAACGCGTTCACGTTTTTCACAAGTTATCTCGCATTTTTATTTTCAGATTTTCAACAAAATCTAATTCAACGCGGACGAAGTCGCGGACAAAAGGTAGTTAAAAATATTATCTGTAAACTTACTTATTGTTTTCATTATATCATATGAACGCGTTCACGTTTTTCACCAGTTATCTCGCATTTTTATTTTCAGATTCTCAACACAATCTAATTCAATGTGGGCGAAGCCACGGACGAAAGCTAGTTAAAAATATTTTCTGTAGACTTACTTATTGTTTTCATTATATTAAATTAATAAAATTTCCAAAATCAAATATTGTTAAAACGCATCTAATAAAATATTTTATAGCACACCGTGCGTAAAATGACCGCTTTACGCACGCTGCGCTTGCGTAAAGTCGGCATTTTCCCCACTTGTGCTATAATAGTACATTACGATACGAGAGCGATGAAACGTTTTCTGACGAGTGTGAGTTTGCGGCACGAGCCGAAGGTGAGTGCTGCAATCACACGAGTCGAGAAAAAGTTTCTCGCACGAGTTTCGTATAATATTTTATTGCAAAAGTGCGGAAAATGCCGACTTTACGCAAGCGCAGCGTGCGTAAAGTGGTCATTTTACGCACGGTGTGCTATTAGTATATTACGATACGAGAGCTTTCACCTTCGGCTCGTGCCGCAAACTCACACTCGTCAGAAAACGTTTCATCGCTCTCGTATCGTAATGTACTATTTGAGTTCTGTACATGATTCCTATACGTCAAACGAGGAGAAAAAGTGCATTTGAAGACCTCATTTCAATAATTATTTCTTTCGAGGAAAATTTATCCAAATGTGTTTTCCAAAAATAAAACCCTAGATTATACAGGGTGTAAATGCAAAGTCAAGAATCCCTTTAGGGTATGAAAGTATACACGATTCTGATGTCATTACGAGAAAAAAAATACACCTTGAATTTTCACCAAAAATTCCATAATTTTTATAAGCTATGGCTACGCAGCTCACCGGCCTCCCCACACACCTAATTGCACCCCGCAACCCGCACCCCTCCACGCGATTAGTGTATTTTGAGTAAAGAAAATCGTCTTATTATGAGGTTCTGGTACTTTATTTAGAGATCCCAGTATTTAAAATAATATCTTTACCGATCATACTAACACACCCTTAAAGGATTGTTGACTTTGCTTTTACACCCGGTATAGTCAAAATGCATACATCAAAAATGTATTACAATTTTCCGTGTACTTCAAGAAATACACAGAAACAAAGCATCCATATATTTTTTACATAGCCTCTTAAAGTAATTTATGCCACAATTTACATTACATTTACATTATCCAAATTGCTCTTTTTCACGACGACGACGGTATTTTTATCTGAAGTATAAAAAGTATTGATTTAATTTTGTATAAATATCGGAAAAGATCGCACAGACTCTCTATTGAGAAAAGATTTATTTGGAAATTTCAATTGGAAAGAACTAAGTAACAAGAGCAAAAGTTGCGTCAGTGGAATCTTCCTCGATAGTACTAATAGTGTGTGATTTTTTTCAATTTTCCTCAAAAGTGCATTCTCCCTAGAACTTATGAATGATCCAAATCACATAGTGAAGAGTGTTTTGAATGCGCTAGAAGACACAAACTAGACGAGTGAAAATAAAGAGATTCATGCTATAGTGGGAATTTTGATGAGAGTTAAATGATAAACTTTAGAAATGTATGATTTCTGATGTAAATTTAAGAACCATTGAATTATTTTATGTTTCTTTAAATAAAAAAATATAAGTATCAGTTTTAACTTTAAAATTCGTTAGTTGCCAAAGAATAAAAAAATATCCATTTTTTATCAGATAAAAAAACATGTTATGAACCTGCCAATCACAAGAAATAATCAAAAATTTTAAATAGGTGTTTCTGATCCTACTGAAATTGGTGCATATAAATAGTTTTCTCTGAAACAATAAAAAAAAACATTCCGTAAAGAGAAAGACAGAAACAAATAAATAATTAATCTCTAGTTATTAATTATTATCTATGAATCCACTACAATCATTAATTATACCATTAAGTGCTCCAACTACCATTACAAAAGTCACAAAACAGGGGTCCAAATAAACTGGGCAAGTCAACGTAACAGCGGTTTGCGAAATGGCCGCAATCAATTTTGTGGCGCGCGCGGGGGTGGCTAAGTGGCGAGGGGTGCGGGGGACAAATTGCTCTCAAATGACACGAGCGGTAGCCAAATGTTTGTAGTAAATTCGTACAGGAGAGTCCACTCGACTAGACAGGAACTTATCCTTTGATCCCAAAATGCACAGGAATTAAAACAGCAAGTACACATACGGGCTGGGTTTTTAGGCATTGAAAACTCGGAAACCGGAAGTATTCGTGTATATCTATATATCCATCCATCCATCAGCCTGTTTCGTCCACTGCTGGACATAGGCCTTTCCAGGATTACGCCACTCTTGGCGGTCCCCCTGGAAGAAATGCCCATACTCACACACGCTGGGCAGGCGGGTTGGTGAGCGCGGTGCCGAAGCCCTTGCACCAGTGACGCCGCTGCCCGTCACCAGTCTGTTTTATATAAGGCCTGGCAATTGGGGATGGATATACCGCCATCCATCGGTCCCAGGCAATGGTGGGCCGCCTGGTTTTGCCTGAGAGCTGTTCTCTTACTCTCCCCCGAATAAGTTCGGTAGGATTTGCGAGTAAGATGGTGGTACCTCCACAGTCGAGCCCGGCATCCGCTCTACCACCTATAATATATATCTATATATAGTTTACAATAAAATTTTACTATGGATCCAACACTGAAATTAAAAAATCTATATCCGCCGTTCCTTAAATTTTGTTCAAGTAGTTATGCAAGTAGTATGTCAGTACCCTTTCTGAGATTTTCTTTAACAATAAATGCTTTTAATAGAGATCATTGAGCTCGCACAAGTTTAATAAATTTAGTTTTATGTGTTGGTAACCATTGGTTACCTATAATTTTAAATCATTAATTTATTTTTCGTCAACGAGAATGTTTTTTTGCTCCTGTTTTAGATGAGAACATATACATCATCATCAATACATAATAATCGTAACATCAACAATTATACCCTTCTCGTTCATTCTACATTTGTAAAATATATTTTAATATTCTTGTTCTATTGAAATTTTAACAATATAATGCTTGATTTTGATAATTTTTTCCGATGTTTTTCGCCTTGAAATCAATTGCTTTGTAGCGAAAGAACTTCTTCAATAATTTTTACCGTAGCACACGTTTTTATACATTTAGTACGAGCACGCTCATTTATTTCTGTTTTAATATCTAAATAATGTCCTATATCTATGCATTCCCATTATCAAGCAAGGTATTTTTTTCAGTAAAACTCATTCGTGGATTAAAACGGATTTTTACTGTTATCATACAAATTTAAGTAGATGGAGTGGAATTTTTTGCGATTCTATCTATTGTACCTTCAAATAATATTTAATATGCAAGCCTTTATAGAGAATCAGTAATTCAAAAGCGGTCATCTGAGAAGACGGCAAAAATTCTAACACCTTATGGAGATTATTGGTTCATAATTGCAAACTAACATTATTTTGAAATACGGAATTTTCGTTCATTTCGTTCAATGGTTGACTGCAAGCAACGGAACATTTGCCACAATAAAAATAAAAATCGTTCATTCAAACCAGATAGAATGTCTAAAGGCCGTTCAAAAATTAACCCGTCTCGGTCTAAGTAATTCTAGCATGTTACTCGGTACAAATGCACGTAAATATTTTTGAATATAATAATAAAATTGAAGGGTTTCTGTGCTAAAAATTGTCATGTTTGACAAGTGACTTTTTATTAGTGCTAACTTCTTTATGGGTTAAAGGTCGCAGTCAAGTAGAGCGAACCATTTGCACTTAGGACCATCTAGAATGATTTTATTTAAATGAGAAGATTTTTTTTAAATGATAACTAGTAGATAATGAAATACTTAACCAATCGAGATTATTCTTTCTTTATATTTTTACGTTTGAAGTATACTTTTAGATAATACTATTTAATGCCTTAGCAAACAATTTGAAATGTTGTCACTTTACTTTTTAATAATGTGTAATAATATCCCCAATGGTATATTTGTAAACGGACCATAAAACAATAAATTCGTTCAAAGCGCTGACTCTGGCAAAACACTGTGATCACCACCAATTACCAGTGTACACTGCATCTACAAATATCAGTAGCTCTATCCTTTTCTAGCTGCCCTATAGTCATGCTTCCGTCCCTTCTGCACATCACACAAAACTTCTCCCAATCATTAATGTACCAAAACTCTAAGGACGTAACCTTTAACCAGCGCCCAGAAAAACTTACCTTATTTTATTGTTTCATAGAGTCTGAAATTCAAAACCACGTAATACAGTCTACAAAAAACTCAATCTACTCAAAAACAAATCTTCAGAACCCACGAATAACGTCTTGTTTCGTTAGCACGGCAAAAAGTTCAAGGCTTTTCAACAATGGACCAAGAGCTATTAACATTGGTATTATGTTGATGGTAATAGAGCAGATATTCCTGTGGCTTAACCAGGGGAATATTAATAAAATAAAATCTTACTTTGACTACACCCCATATGGGGGCGTGGTTGGGTACTGGCTGGCTGAAACGGCGAGTGCCGCGACAAGCCGTCAAACCGAATAGACGTGTCGCCGCGAAACTTCGATTTTCAAATCGTGCCCCAACACTATTCTGCCGGAAGTTGGATACAACTTTTTAATACGAAAAAATGTGCATTGATTTTGTTTTTATTATGCCAGTGATTTTTTGAAATAATTTTTCATAAAATATTTTTCCCTGAAGAACGATGGAATTGGAAATCAGTGAAACCCAAACTCAAAGAAAGAAAATACCGAAACCATTTTCCATAGACTCTATAATAGGGAACACGGACAGAAAATCACCAGAAATCGACATAGAGAACAATCTATCAGAACATTCTAGAAATTCCGAAGAGGATGATGAGAGAGAAGACGTCAGAATGCGGTACTTATTGAACCAGCCGTTTTTGCAGCAAAATGGCGTAGGGAATTTTCCGTTTTTACTCGGTTATTCCGAGCCATGGCTATCACGGATGCTTGGAGGTTCCGGCCCGGTAAATAAAGTACCGGATAGGAGAGAAGAGGAGAAGAGAGACAGTCCTGTCAGTGTTGGGAGTGAGATCGATAGCGACGGCGGAGAGGATATGGCACAAGGTGATTTTTTTTGCCTCTAATTTTAGATATTCGCATCAGTCAGTTCTCTGCCATTAGGTGGTAGAGCTAATGCCGAGCTCGACTGTGGAGGTACCACCATCTTACTCGTAAATCCTCCCGAAGTTATTCGGGGGAGAGTAAGAGGACAGCTCTCAGGCAAAACCAGGCGGCCCACCATTGCCTGGGACCAATGGATGGCGGTATATCTCAATTGCCGGGTCTTATATAAATCAGACTGGTGACGGGCAGCGGCGTCACTGGTGCAAGGGTTTCGGCACCGCGCTCACCAACCCGCCTGCCCAGCGTGTGTGAGTATGGGCATTTCTTCCAGGAGGACCGCCAAAAGTAGCGAAATCCTGGAAAGGCCTATGTCCAGCAGTGGACGAAACAGGCTGAAGGATGGATCAGTCAGTTTATTTACTATTTTGAAATTTTCGTCTCATTTACTACAGGATTCAGTTCTAAGTACCGTAATGTGAATTATAATGATAAATCCACTAGCTACGTGAAAACTGCGTTTAAGTTATAGTGGGTGGACCACGATCCACCAATACTAACTTTAGGTTATCAAAGGAGGTCCTCCGTAAATCAAATCTAAACACGAATAAAATCTAGTTGAAGAGTAAAGCTTAATTTCTTGCAACAATTAAATTAATAAGATAGATTTTAGAATATAATATAAGACAATCTATTGTCTAATAGTTTTATACTTGAAATAAAAAAATGAAAAGAATAAGATAGAAAAGTAAATTAAACCTAAAATGTATACTAACCACATTTCTGTAAAGTTAGTAAATTATTATTACGCTAACACTAACATTTGTAAATAAGAGGAGAAACTGGCTCTAGAAACTTTTTGGGAGCCAGTTGCTTTAAGGTTTGTATATTTTTGTTGAGAAAAAATAAATTTGAAAAAATATTTGAATTAATTCAAAAACCGAAAACCGTCTGACCGTCGCACATTTGAGCTCAAAACTCGGACAAAATTATATTAGGAATATTTTGTCATGAAATTAATGAAACGCTATGTTGAAATAAAAACAACGATTAAAAACAAACAAAGAGATATGCTTCGCCGAATTATGAACAAAAGTTGTATATTTTTTTAATGTCAGTAGATATACGCAACGACAGGAAAGATGCAATCAGAGGTTAGAGGTCGCTGTCAGTGCTATCATCCGTCAGTGCCGTCATGATCCGGTGTTTTGTCCGGGTTTTCTTCGCTTTCAGGTACTAAGCATAGAAGCTCTTGCTTTACGGTTTTTTCCAGATTTTCTAGTATTAAGATAAAAAGTGAAAAAAGAGGAAACGATTTCTTTAGTATTTATTTAGTTGTCTATATTCTCAGCTTCATCAAGAGCAAACATAAAGCGCAAAAACGTATTTTTTTTACTGTTCAACCACAATTTAAGTTTTCCGAAATCTGTCACTCTACAACTTAAAAAGCCGAGAAAAAAGAAGTGCAGTTGTCTGACTGTGATGACGTGCCAGGTGTGCGTCTGAGAGAAGAGAGGATTAGGCATGTGCACTGTACAGGGTGTTGATTTGGTCTGCAACTTCAGAGGATAGGTTATTTTCACAATACTGATGTTTTTTTATTTCTATCAGCGGAGGGGTATTCTAGCACTTTCAATTTATGTAATTTCATCCATCATCGATTGCCGGGCCTTATACTGGCGTGTTAGAAAAACTACTTCATTCCTTTGAACCATGTGTTGCTCTAGGTATAACAAAGTATATTATGTTAAGCGCGTTTAATTTTTTATATACTTTTTTTTCATTTTTATTTTGTTTTATTTTATTAAATTTAATTAT
The DNA here is from genome assembly GCA_910592155.1 of Ypsolopha scabrella. Classification (NCBI taxonomy): domain Eukaryota; kingdom Metazoa; phylum Arthropoda; class Insecta; order Lepidoptera; family Ypsolophidae; genus Ypsolopha; species Ypsolopha scabrella. The sequence continues at coordinate 12,104,930 of OU342989.1, read as the reverse complement.
TATGCGTAGTTTTTTGCAATTGTCTATCACCTATCTCTATCTATCTATTGCGTTATGAACTTGGGTTGAACAATTTAATGAAAGTTTTTTAAAAATGTTTCAATTTTTTTATATAAAAAGAATTACACACGCTTAACATAATAATGCTATACCTGTAGCACACGTGGTTTGAAGGAGCGAGTCAATCTTACTATTCCTAACATCCTGTATAAAACAGACTAATGACGGGCAGCGCTCACCAACCCGCCTGCCCAGCGTGTGTGAGTATGGGCATTTCTTCCAGGAGGACCACCAAGAGTAGCGAAATCCTGGAAAGGCCTATGTCCAGCAGTGGACGAAACAGGCTGATGGATGGAGGATGTTTTTTTGTTTGCCAAAGACCTAATTATTGCTTCCCAGTACAAACTGGTTGTGACAGCTAATAAAATTTCTATGGAAAAGTGAAAAAAAGATCGCGAAAAAACTATGAATTTTCGGTATCCGGTATTTTCGGTGGAAAGCGATATATCTATTAGCGATGCTCTATCACCTCTTGAATTACTTCCACTTTTAATTTTAGGACTTATATAAGTGACTTTAATTTATGCAGCCAAATTTTTACTGAAGACCCAGTGTTAAGTAACAAGGTTCGATAACCCTTTTGTGAAATTCGTAAATTATTCTTTTCGTGTTCCTTACAAACGCAAGCCCAGCCCCGAGTCAATTACTATGGGACGTCAAGATTTTAATTTGCGAAATTTTTATCTATAAAAAGTCAAAATAATTAGACACCTTATCACACGAATATGGGGAACTAACCATGGTCTAATTAAGTTGGAAATTTGTACTCAATTGTCATCAAATATTTATCGGGGATTCTTGTGAATTTAAATTTTGCAGATAGTTTACTAACATTTTTGATTGAAAAACACTTGTACTTGTCCACTTATTTATATTATTTGTCCTTTCATATATTGTACGTAAACAACCAAAAAACCTTTGATAATGCTATAACAGCGAAACCGGTAAGGGAAATAATATAAATAAGTGGACAAGTACAAGTGTTTTTTAATCAAAAATGTATCAAAAGTTCCACCAAGTGCCAACAACCACAAGCATCAGCTCCAGTTTACTAATATATTCCCAATTTTCACCAGTGTTAATTCAACCTACTCCATACAAATATTTTTAGTTTGACTCGCCTATATGCGTTGCCCAATCCGTTTATAGAGCGTATAAGCTTGGAGTACAGTTAAGGCGCCTAGGCACGCCACCGTTTTAGTACAAAATTTAATAATCCGTTTCTCGGTTGTTTTTCGTAATAGACCAAACTATATGACCTCCATCATCTGGTGCTGGTATTTTAAAAGGCACCATTTTGCCAAAATGTTGAATATTAATTTTGTTTTAAAGATATTAAGCTGGACAGATTTACATACAAAGTAGTTTTCTTGCCTCAGATAGTACCTATATCAAAATTTTACATTTCAGTCAGATAGTGACTTTGTAAATGCCTGTATTAAACTATAGAGGTGTTATATTTTGGTCTATAACGAAAAACAACAGGGAAACGGGTTATCAAATTGTGTACTAAAACGGTGGTGTGCTTATGCGCTTTAAGCAAATGTGACCTAATCTCGTAAGTTAAAAACCTAAAATAATACAAGTTCATTTAACTTTTATCCGTCTGTGTTATAGCCTATTCTGCAATGAAAACTTTTAGGTTATGGCAGCTCTAATAATATTTACTACACGAGAATATTTTCTATAGTGTCAATGTCAATATACTAAGTGAAATTAAATCAACCGACCAAATTCATACTGGAGACTCGGTTAGTCATCAGGAACAAGGTTTAATGACACTCCAGGTGAAATTCGAAAAAAAAAATATTTTACCCGCAGAACCTGCACTAGGAATTGTACTTAAACTAGTCCAACCAGTACGGGAGCAAAAAAAAATATTTTTCGAAATTGGCCAAAAGGATTACTGAACCTAGTTCTTGATCACTAACCGAGTCTCTAGTATGAATTTGGTCGGTTGATTAAATTTCACCCTATATACTCTAAGAGCGTAAGGCAAAGGCGACGGCAAATTTGGCGCTGGAAAAATCTTTTATTATCATACCTTCGGGTATCGACTTAAGCCAATGACATTATGTCATTGACTGAAGCATACTATTTAAGAGGATAGGTTCCGAAAAACCATAATTTATTATTCCTTGTTTGAAGAATCTAGCAATACTAGATATTTGAAAAAAATTTGGACTTTTGTCAAGAATATAATGCACACTCTTATCGAAACAGAATCTTCCGACGTCATTCCAACATTGAATCATAAAAAATCAAAGATGACTCCAAAAAAAGGTTTCGTGTCGAGTTTTAACATTATTTGAGCAAAATCATATTATATTATTTATTTATTAAAATCTGTATAAACTTTATTAAACTCTTATCCGAAGAGATATTTGATACAAACTTTAGTTTTATTTAATTAATAAAATTCTTGATAAATGACGTCATTTTGATTTTTTGGCAGAATTCGTCCCTCTTGCACTGCGGGTCTTTCCGCATGGAGTAACAGCGATCAATGCAATCGGAACCTATTCTCTTAAACAGATTATGCTATTGACGGAACCAGGCATGCCTGAAAGCAGCAAGTCCCCTGGACTGTTAGACTGCTGACAAATCCTTTCACTTCAAGGGCACAAATGAATTGCCCTTTCGATTTTCACACCCGATCAGTTCTGGATGCTTGAAAAGTTAAAAACGATTTCACGGCACTCCCGGCTCGCATCTGTCCCGTGAAATTGTCAACTTACTACTGGAGTCAACGAAAATATTATATTTGTGCAGATTATTTATGCACTATTTATATACATTATACACATTACATATACACGTTTTTGGGTCGTCCTATTAAATATGTCCCTAGGGAACTGCCCATCCCTACGGAAAAAAACCGGCCAAGTGCTAGTCGGTTTCGCGTACGAAGGCAGTGCCGGCGTTAAGGGGGGGCGTGATGGGGCGACGGCCCAGGGCGCTAAATTTGGGGGGGCGATTGGTGGAGGTGGGATACTTCCCCCACCAAACTTACATTTAAAAATAAATTTTGGATAGCAAAAAAAAGAAAATCAACAAAAAAAAATAAAAAATAGGAGCTACATAACTTTCTACGTCCACGTCGTTAGCTCTGGGTCACGCTAAAGGAAAGATAGAATTCTTAATACACGTTCACATTTGTTCAGAAAAAAATTAACACTCGATTTTGATTTCCTTAAGTGGGTGCCAAAATATTCTTGCCCAGGGTGTCAGTCCCTCTAACGCCGGCACTGCACGAAGGGTTCCGTACCATTTTGTATAAAAACGGCAAAAAAATCATGTCTCTTGTATGGGAATGCGCAGGTCCGAGTCCTTATAAATAAAATAAAATAAATGTTCAAGAGCACCTTTGTGTCGTATTCCTATACAAAACAATTGTAATGTTTATATTGAGTAACATAGGTATGTATGTATTTAAATTTACGTAAATATACAATATAACTTTTTTTGTAATGAATCATTTTTATATTAACACTTCCAAATACATTTGCATTTCTATTTCTTTTATAATAATTTTATAAAATATTTTTATAATACTTGAAACAGTCTTCACATCACGCTAGAAATTAACATGCCACAAAATAAGAAATTTTAACGAAAATGTCCGGAATGTTGTGTAATTCTCCGGAATTTTCTCCGGATTTTCTTTTTTTTGATATGGCAAGCCTAGTCACGGGTCTCTGGCAGAGGAATGAGTTACAAGATCTGAAATTTGGATATGTCGTGTAAAATGTTGACCCAAAACCGAATATTGAATTGAAAATTAAATAACATTAATTTTCAGGGGGGTCCGAATACATGCAAAAGGAGCGGAAAACATTTTTTTGTTACCACTGCCTGTGGTATGTCATTGTCTAAAACTCATTGAGTGGAGTACAAATTATTTTTAGGGTTCCGTACCCGAGGGTGCCCAACGGGAACCTATTACTAAGCCTCCGTTGTCTGTCTGTCCATCTGTCACAGGGGTCTACATCTTCAATAATAGTTAGAAAGTTGAAATTTTCACAAAATACGTGTTACTATGACTTCTAACCACGAAAAATAGGAAAATATTAAAAAGTAAATTTAAATCCCCCTTAAACATCTCATACAAGAAACCTCGAAAAAGTTGCAATATTCTAACGTTATTTGTTTTGGTTGCAACTTAAAGACGGTAATACATACAAATTTTAAATTTAGTCATATTGTAGAATATTCTAAAGTAAAAATCATAATAATGAAAAGTGGGGTTCCGTACACAGAGAGCGCCAAATTTTTTTGTCAGGCCCTCTATTTTAGAGGCTTGTTCTTTGTTGATATGACATCTACATTGTTGTTATTTACCAATATATTTTTTTGAGTTTCGTACCCATATTGTGTGGTGGTACGGAACACTTTGTGCGCGAGTCCGACTCGCACTTGGCCAAATTATTTTTATTTTTTTCTCCATTCTCCAGAGATAAAGAAATGAGCCCATCAAAGTTGTCAATTTAAGACCATTTTGTTACAACATGAAAAAACATATTGTCATGTTATGATCGTTACAGAGAGCTAAGGTAAGTGCGAGTTGCCTATCGAATAACTTTACTACCGCGTGAATCGAGTTAACCCGTCCGATTATGCGCGTTTTTGCAAATTTGCAAATTTTCCCGCCAATTTTGTTTTTGGCTATATCTCCGGAACTAGTTGTCCAATTCTAATGCAGTTTTGTTTTTCTAAAACTAGATAAAATTTCCTACAAGAAAACATTTTTTTTTCTTGGGGTAAGTTGGGGGGGGGCTTTCTCCCTGAAAAAATCTTAGTTATATATATGAATATATGTATGTATACTATATATATATATATATATATATATATATATGTCTATTCAAATTTTATAATATTGTAAAAAAAATATAACTATACATATATTTAAAAAAAAGAAGATTTGGGCCAAGAATAACTATCCACAACTTTTTTTATATTATTATAATATATATTTTTTTTATTGGTTTATAATATATTAACTAACAATAATAATTTTTTATTTACAATTCGGCCTAGGCGTGACGGTCGTCACGACTGTGACTCTACGGGTACTGTGTCTCCAGTGCGTGTTTTGTCCTACACACTACATTAAATTATTTTGATTTTAAATTATTTTGAAAACGTCTACAGAGTATATTGTTCCGCTACATATTTGTGTTTATAAGCCCCGTGTCTCCTGCATGCTTGTCAGTAAAAATGTGTAGCGAAACAATGTTTTGTGTACACGTTTTTGTTTAGTGTGTAGTACAAAACACGCGCTGGAAACCAGGCTGAACTCGATTCACGCGGTAGTAAAGTCTTTCGATAGGCAACTCACACTTGTTTAGGTCTCAGTGAACTGTGAAATGTAAGCTGACAGTCCACACGACTTCGTACACACCCTTTTCACTGACGGTTTTTACGTCCCGAACGTAATGGACGGACTAGCCCTATTGCCGTAATTTGGGCACAAATCGTAAATTACTTTTAAAAACCGGTCAGTGCGAGTTGGTCTCTCGAATCACGGTTCCGTATTAAATTGTATATTATATTACTCTGAAAATTTTATACCCATCTTTTTTTTCGCCTTTATATCGACGATATTTTGAGTAATTTCGAATTTTCGGAACTTTTTATTACACCACATTATGTGGGCAAATGAATGCTTTCACCTCAAAGTCATCTCAAATGAATGCTTACCACCTTCCTAATGGAAAAATAAACCGGCTGTTATGTTAGGTGAACCTGCATGGGGACGCAAAAACCGTCACTGACAAAAGGGTGTGTGCAGTGGCGGTCCGAGGGGGGGGTCACAGAGTTCATGACCCCCCCCCCCCCAAATCATTCATGTCAACTCGAAAAATCCCCTAAAACTTTACGAACATTACAAACAAATTATTATCTATCTACTAACGTCTGAGTAATATTCAAAATAAAAGGTAATTCAAACGGTTCAAACCAAATTTGAAAAGCCCTTGAAATATTCCTGCCCAGGCGGACGTGTTGGTGGCACGGTGGTGACGGTGGCACTTCAGCCGCATGCCTCATTAAATTATTAGTAAGGTCCTATTTGTTTCGTTATTGAGAATATTCACATTATTAAAAATATTATTTATTCAACTATAAATCCCCCTTGAGCCAAGATGACCCCCCCCCCCCTCCCCCAAATCTTGAGCTGCGACTGGGTGTGTGACAGTTTCGTGACGATACGTATGTTTATAGCTACTGTTATTTTTGTGTTCATTGTAAAAATAAATAGCCACAAAATAAAATAACAATAAATAACACAGCTTCAAAATAAAGTACTGTCATTTGGTATATCATTTCTCTTTTACCGACGATAGACAGTAATCCGCATTCTCAAATCGTTGGTAACAAGAATTACATTTAATTCGAGGGCAGCAAAATCGATTTTATTCCTTTTCAATAAGATTCAGTGTAGTTTTTTTTTTGGTGCAAAATTGTCCATGGTTTCACTGCGCATGGAATTTTAAATTTCGGAACGCATCAGAAAATCGCGTTCAAGAACCGCGGTGTTAAATTGCGTGTGAACGTTCAAAAACGCATTTCGCCGTAATCGGAAATTTATCGATAAGTATCGGTTAATGGACTCTAAATATTTTGAACACGTTTGAATTTGTTTTGATTTCGCGGTTTGCGGAATTCTTTTAGTTATGTTTGCTGTATTCATTTTTATGGTTTATTTTTAGGGTTCTGTACTTGAAGGGCATAAAAGGAACCATTATGGCGAGACTCCGTTGTCTGTTTGTTCGTCCATTTGCATCTTATATCACATCACAGCCTCTTAACTTTTAATCTGTCTAGGCTACAAAATATAATTTTTGCTTCTAAAAAAATAGAAAAGGTTTTTAAAAAAGTTCAAAATTTTACAATAGGCAGTGAAAAAAAATAGTTTTTCCTACAATCACAATATTGATAACAAGTTAACACAGTTAAAGTGTTGATTATAGAATTGTATAGTTAAGCTTAATTAAATTGCAAAGATTGTCAGAAATAAAAATATTTGAAAACCTACTAAAATATTTCACAAATAACGGACCGAAAATTATAAAAAATAACAGACACTGCGAACTAAAAAAAAATATATCATGTAAATATTTTAGATTAATTTAACTTAGATTTAATTTAATTTAACTTTGAGTATTCAAATAAAAGCGATGGATTTCGCTATAAATCATAAAATCCACAAAAAAGACTCACAAACTGCGCAAGTTCCCTAGTATGTCTCTAAAAAATATTGTATACACGAAAAAATATTGAGAAAATTTACCGGTCAAATCCCTAGTACAGCCCCGCCAGTTTTTCACACACTAGGGCTCCGAAAACCGGTAAAAAGCGGTCAAGCAATATCGTTAAACGACCACTCACTGAAGACAGACGGAAGGCGGGGCAAGCTGAGTTGGCGAATCTTTCCTGACTTTTTATGAGCAGTTTTGTCTCTTGATGTGTCCTTCAAATTACACTGAGTGGCGTTTTGGTGGATAGAGGGTAGATATCTGATTTAAGGGTCGATTTAAGCGACTGCCATGTGCGTTTTCCTAAATTGTAGGAATTTGCTGCGCTATCGCGTTACATACTTGGACAGTGGAGATAGGGTTACCAGATAACAGGAGTTTTCCAGACATGTCAGGAATTTTAAGAGATAGTGAGTAAATGCTAAAAATAGTATATGTAGGAACTATTGCAAATCGTGCTGCGTCCGCATATTTGTATTAAATTATTTAAAATTTTAAGAAACTGACGGGAAATTTAAATATCTGGGATTTTGTAAGGAAATCGTGTTACCTACTGGATTTGGTGACTCTGTGGAGATCACATCTAACTTGATCAAACTATACACATTGGACTTTGAGGAAGCGCCAAGCACGAAAGACCCAGAACCGCTGCGGTAAAGCTCCTCTGGAGTCAAACCTGAACTTACGTGCCGCGAAGCCGAAGACGCCAGTGTACATCTCCCGCCTGCACTACACCACTAAGGCGGAGGACATCGCGGAGTACGTGCACCAAAAGATGGGATACTCGCCGAGGGTGCAGTTGCTGGAGTCGCGCCGCAACGTCAACTTTTAGATAAGATAAGATAAGATAAGATAATCATTTATTAATCACCACAACACAAAACACATGGCATGACAAAATAAAAGGACTTAACTCTAACAATTTTCAACAATGAGACGCAGAACATTAAACTTAATTAATGACACACACACAGCCATGTAATTAATGTATCATGTGTCGTGGCAAAAAAAGGGCTCTAAACTCAGCATGTGCTGCAATGTACTCAGTACAAACTGCAGCGCTGTTATTCTGCCAGAGCCTAATAGTGGTGACGCACGAACACAAATAACGGTGCGAGAGTTCTACATACATAATATTTATGACTCTAAAATAATTAATAATTTAAATTCCAGGATATATGTTTACTTAGATAATGAATATAATTGTTGTATAGTAATATAATAAATACGGCAATTATTATAAATAAGTCTTAATCTACCTTAGATATACAATATAATCCACAAATGCTTAGCTAATGTTGGAACTTTTGTAACGAGAGAAGATACGCTTTAAGCTTGGACTTGAAACCTATCCTAGACTTAAGTTCACGTATGGGAGGGGGAAGATTATTCCAACACTTGGAAGCTACTTTTCGGCGTTCGTGGTGCGAGTACCGGACTGCTTTCTGCACCTCGTCATGGAGGAAACCCTTTGGCCGCAGGGCGTGGTGTTCCGTCGCTTCCGCGGGCAAGTGCCACAGGACAGCACAAAGACATAGTGCGAAGTGAAGTTTTACTAACATAGTATTAAGGTTTATTAAGTATATAATATATGTTAGTTTGTAAGGTATTTATCTATGGGCCACATAGATGCCTGATAATAAATTATTTGATTTGATTTGATTTGATTAGGGCTAATGTAGTACAGCAAATGTATAACTTGATGTGATCTTCGTTGTACATAAATACACTTAATAACTGGCCAAGTGCGTGTCGGGCCCTGCGCAGTGTAGGGTTCCGTAGTTGCCCGGTACATTTTATAAGTTGGTCTACTAATACAGATCACGCCAAACTTCTAGTCCCATACATTGTCGTGTTTAGATGGGATTAAAAGATTGGCGCGACTTGTATCCGTAAACCTGTAAAGCCTATTTAACTGTGGTAGTTTTCCTTTTAAATTCATTATAAAAATTTGAGTCATTTTGTTTCCGACAACTGGTGATAGTACTCGTCCATATGAACAACTTTTACTATGGAGCCAACCCTGAAATCGTGAAAAAAATATCAGCTGTTCCATAGAAATGTTAAATACCTACTCGCCCCAAATGTATGAAACAGCTGATATTTTTTTCACGATTTCAGGGTTTGCTTCATAGTAAAAGTTGTTCATATGGACGTGTACTATCACCAGTTTTCGTTAACAAAATGACTTAAATTTCACGTTGTATATATGTATAATACTACTTCTGTGAATTTTTTCACATATCCATAAAGAACCGTTTGGCCGGCAGGGGAGGAGGGGGGACACACCACTCTAACAAAAATTGGCACTTTAAAGCTTAATATTTCGCCAACGGATCCCTAAATCGAAAAATGGTTTTACACTCCCAGAATGTTTTTGAACGACCTATCCAACGATATCCTACACTATGGAATAGATGAGAAAAAAAATTCATCCCCAATTTACAAGTATTTAGGGTACACTCAAAAAAAAAATTTCATGATTTTATTTTACAATTTTGTTGGCAAAGTCGGCATGTATAATATGTATTGTATACTCATTCCAAATTACAGCTTTCTAGTACTAATAGTCTCTGAGCTAAGCCGCGGACAGACGGACATGGCGAAACTATAAGGGTTCCTTGTTGGACTACGGAACCCTAAAAAATGGTTACACGTAGAAATTAAAAAAGGAGTGGATTTTGTTGGAGACAAAACCGTAAATTATTTAAGTGGATACCTTTTATGCAGCCTCTTTACTCAAGTTATCAATGGCGGCGCGGCGGCGAGAAAATTCCATAGTCAAGAAGGAACCCTTATAGTTCATGGAAACTATTTCGATTCAGGGATCCGTTTGGGAAATATTAAGTCTTAAGGCGACAATTACTGCTGGTGACCCCGGGTACGTGCGTCTCACTCACTCTCACGACTCGTCCCGTATTGATCTCTCCGTCGCTCGACGGGAAATCTAGTTGCAAACGCACTAAAATACCTAAATAATTAATTACAATTAACATAACTAAAATTCTTTAAAAATAATCAAGGAATTAATTTTGCATTTAACCATTTTTAAATACCCTATACTATTTGTTTTTTTTAGTCATAACAAGCCTGTGCCTCCGGTGAAAAACGAGTTAACTCAAAAAACCCAACTTTACAGGAGAGCTGAAAACCATTCACATTTCGTACACAAAATCAAAGGGTTCTATTACTGTGTATCCGTAAGGCACCAAAAAAAATATCATTGTCAAATTTGTACCTTTAGCTATAAGAAGCGTTGACCTCTCATAAACAACTAGACTCACAATCTCGCTCAAAAAGTGTCCGCGATGCATCTTGTCACCGCTATGGAGTGACAAAATCGAATGACGATTTCGTACAACTGACATTGCATCTTATGTTAACGACATAACGTCTTAATTTGGTTGAAGAATTTTTGCTACTATGCACGTCGCACGTTCGGACAGTTTCTGACGAACTTTTCTTAGAGACTGTGTGTCTTGTTGTTTATGATAGGTCAATGATTAGAAGTAAACGTGTAATAAAACAAAAACCGGCCAAGTGCGAGTTGGACTCGCGCACGAAGGGTTCCGTACCATTATCCATAAAAACGGCAAAAAAATCATGTCTGTTGTATGGGCGTGCGCGGGTCCAACTCGCACTTGGCCGGTTTTAGTATTTGCTGTTATAGCGGCAACAGGAATACATCATCTGTGAAAATTTCAACTGTCTAACTATCACGGTTCATAATAGACAGACAGACGGACAGGAGAGTCTTAGTAATTAGGGTCCCGTTGGTTACCCTTTGGGCACGGAACACTAAAAAAAAGAAACGTGAAAATTTATTTCACAAAATGAGATATTTCAGTATGCGACGAACTCTTTATAAACCATTGTGTACCGCAAAAAAAATTTACTTAAGAGCCCGGTCTGTGACGACGACAACTTCGATGAAAAACAATATTTTAAATATTTTTCTGGCCTTTATCGTGATGTTTTTGGAAAAACTGGGAACATACACCACTTCATATTGGCCGTCTTAATAAAGGCCTAGAATTTATTTGATTAAATTGTTTCTTTTTTGCGAGTTATTTTATTACTTACGAGTCCGTTCCGAATCGTTATTCATAATATCTAAGTACCAAAATAACGCGCAAAGGAGAAACAACTGAATCAAATACAATTTAGGTCTTTATTTAGATGGCTAATATGGACTGGTGTAGGTCCCTGATTTTTACAAAAACATCGCGGCAATGACTAGAAAAATAATTAAAATAATGCTTCACATCAAACAGAGGAAAAATACGGAGCGGGTTCTTAAGGGTCCGTATAAGGCTAGATGCACAACTTCAAATGAGCGTATCACTTTGTGTAACTTAGTTAATCGGTATAGTAAAAATAATATAGATAGTAGACTATATGGCTAATAGGCTGATCTAAGAAAAAACGCAAAATCTTTAAGTGCGCTTCATAGAAAAAAATTACGAATTTACCTCTAAATTTCATGTTTTTTTAGTGTTAAAGGACCTTCCTTAAATCATAAAGCCTTGAAATTTTATTCAAAATAAGTTAACAAATGACATCGTCGGCTCGTCTTTGAATATTTTAAAAAAGATATCAAAATTCCAGTTAGACCATTTTGTAGAGAAAAAAACGAAGCAAAGTGGTAAAAGAATCACATTTTGTTAAACCTTTTTTATAATCATTTTATTTTATATATAAATAAAAAAAATAAAAAAATATCAAATATAATCAAAAATATAATCAATAAAAAAATATATGTTATTTTATTTTGTTAAACCTTTATTCACCGGACCCACAGAAACAATGTCGATGAGGGGGAAATTCTGAAAAAAGGTCGTAACGGAATTCGTTCATCTCGAGTTCAAAATGTATGGGATTTGACAAATAAAATGAGATTTTCCTATCGACTTGGCCATTTCTACCACTGGGAATAGGGGTTCTAAATGACCCACCAATCCACGTGACCCGCGTTTTTACGATCGCCATGTTTCCTCAAAAAGGCGCCCTTTTTATTGGTTTTGCGAGGTCATTCATCGTTTGGAGAGGACGATGGTATATTGAGAATTTAGATTTATTACTTCCTAAATTTGGGTGATAGAATAATTTGATTTATGTCCACCTTCTCCTAGATTATGTATCGTTGAGTCGATTGCCAAGTTGTCAAAAGTAAAAAACATAGATATATTATTGTTCGACGATTGGATTGGTATTCAAAAGTACCGTTTGCATAATAGTACAAATGAATTGATTACTTAGGTACTTACTAATAAAGCCTATCAAGTAAAAAAATAATATTGTTTTTGCGTATTATGACACTTACTGATGTTTATAAAAGTTTATTCATCAATAATTGCTTCTCCAAAATATGAAACTATCGCTGATTTAGTTGTCTGAACTGTTTGCCGAATCTATTTTCAACTGTTTTATAAATGAAATCATTAAATTTTATTTGACAAACTGTCACTATTTGGCATTGATGATGAAGTTGATGAACCCATGAGTGATTGATCATCAAAACAAATGCCGAGCTGACCATTTTTTTAGAATATCATTTTATTTTAATTCCACGAAATATTATTTTGGTTAAATGTTACATTTTCTACATATTATAATTTCGCAGTACTGAAAAAGTTTCTACGTATTTTTGCACATCCTACGTTTGGTAGCTGTCATTTCATACATTCGCGTAAAGTTGACGTTAGTACCTCACTCCCAATTCAAACGTGGAACGATGATACTATCGAATTCCGAATATCTAAGGATACGTTCGTGCTTAAAGTGACGTCACAGTTCGTGAACAGTTCACTAATACAAGACTACACAACCATTTATACAAAATTATAAAAGTTACGTCTTTGTGTTAATTTTATAAATATTTTGTCTTGAACTCTACTGTCATGTGTATTATTTTAGAATGTTTTTGTTAGTAAAATAACGCCTAAGCTTAAAACCGGGCAGAGATTGAACAAACGCGGGAAAAGGCTATGCAATATGAATACATTTTTTTTACACAAAATGTGCTTCCGCTTGACTATTACCGTATCTAATGGAGGCGTCGATAAGGCATAAGCTGAAGGTTGCTTACCCAGTAGGAGAGTGGGTCAAGCAATAATCAGTTCGTCGTCAGGGTCTTCTGAAAAATCTACAGAAGTCGGTAACGAAACGATTGATACTTCGCAACTGCATCCAATTACTCTTCCGCGGGTCTATTATGTAACTCAGTGTCGGTTGCCATCTGGTAGTTAACTACTATAAACATATATGTATGCAAAAACTGAACTTTTAAAATAATTAATAGATTTGATTGATGGTTCTTGGTGGAACTCCATTATAGCCATGAAAAGTCTTACTTGTGCTAGTTCCACAGTGTTTATTTCTCCTCTGTTAGCGACCGGTTTCGTTCGTTTCGCTAACAGAGGAGAAATAAACACTGTGGAACTAGTAGAAGTAAGACTTTTCAGTGAACTTTTAAAATTGCTTTCAGTGTACATTGAACTATTCACAAAGTATGACGTAAGTATCCTTAAATAATCGGATATGTATGTTTTCGACGATAGTCACTCGGTTTGGCAACTGATTTTACGATACAGAATCAGGGAGCTGGATGGCGTCTTATGACGTCATGCCAGAACTAAGTTGTCAAGACATGTGAAATACACTTTTAGTTTGTAGATATAAGCTACGTGGGCGCTACAGTGAGACCAGTCGTTGTACTTATAACAGCTGCAAATAAAACTACATAAACATAGATTTATATGTTTATAGCAATATCCATCGCTTTGGATACTCTAATAGTACATTACGATACGAGAGCGATGAAACGTTTTCTGACGAGTGTGAGTTTGCGGCACGAGCCGAAGGTGAGTGCTGCAATCACACGAGTCGAGAAAAAGTTTCTCGCACGAGTTTCGTATAATATTGTATAGCAAAAGTGCGGAAAATGCCGACAAGCGCAGCGTGCGTAAAGTGGTCATTTTACGCAAGGTGTGCTATAAATATTATTAGAGTGCATTACAAACTAGAAAATATTAAATCAAAAATTTCAAGAAAACATATTTTTAGGGTTCCGTACCTCAAATGGAAAAACGGAATCTTGTAGGATAAGTGATGTCCGTCTGTCTGTCACGACCCTTTATCTCGAGAACGCGTAAAGGTATCAAGTTGAAATTAAAACCATATACTCAGTTTTACAGTTCCTTGAAGCTGTAAAAAATCAAACTTCTAAGTTTACGTGAAAAAATGTTACGGCCGTTTATGCCGCAAAAATCGTATATTTCGACACTCTCAAGGGAATCAAAATTTATAGGGCATTTCCCGTTGACCTAGAACTATGAAATTTGGCAAACAATACCGTCTAATACTACAAGTATAGGAAAAAAACTTAAGACATTTTTAATTAAACCATGTAAAATCATCGAGGTTAAGCAACGGTATGCGCGGTCATAATTGTACGGGTGACCAAATCTTTATGTAGATTTTTTAAAACTCTTACGAATTGTTATCAAGACAAGCGCGCATGCTCAGTGCGCGCTACCATAGAGTAATAACTTATAACCCGCTACTGACTGCGCCACCGAGGTCCTCATCCAGACCGTTGAATTTCTTCCACCACATATGTAGGTGATATTCCAATCTTAAACTGCACTCCACTTCACCTACGTTTTTATCTCTAATTAAATAACTACTATATTATATCTTAATATTACACTTCTAATTGTATCGTACATATTTAGACAATATTATAGAAATATAATAATTATATTAGAGGTGGTACTTTTATAATTATAAATGAAAACGTAGGTGGAGTGGCGTGCAGTTTAAGATTAGACGGACTCGAATTTTTCGTAACTACTTGATATACCAGTCAGTAATGCACATACTTAACGCTCACTAGGGCGTTGGGATTAAATGCCTAATTCATTCCAAACACGATGACGCTGTGGTCGCTACAATCACAGACTTATAATAATTATATGTCTGTGCGCTACAACCACAGACGTATAATAATTATATGTCTGTGCGCTACAACCACAGTACATGTTGCTACAGACAGGAAATTCACAGTTCTCATCAACTAAGATTAATGTTTTATAAGTCGCAGGTTCGAATCCTTGCAATTTTTTTTTATTTGTTTGCTTGAAAGTATCTAATGATCTTTTCTAGTTTGTAATGCACTTACAAAAATATTTACATCATAAACATATCGTCACGACATAATATCCGAAGGGATGGCAGATATGTTTCGAGGGTGGACCCTGAATATTCAGCACTCGTACAACCTCTTTTCACCAACGATTTTTTCTTCCCATGCATGGAAATCGTGGAATAAAATACCTCTCCCTCTTACAGGAGCCGAATCAGAGCCAGACCAGGAAGGTTCAGGCGCGGAGTCCACGGCAGCCAACAAGGCGCGGCGGCGACGCACCGCCTTCACCAGCGAACAGCTTTTGGAGCTGGAAAGAGAATTCCACGCCAAGAAGTACCTCAGCCTTACTGAGCGGTCACAAATAGCTCAAGCGTTGAAGCTGAGCGAAGTTCAGGTAACAAAAGACCCACGGATCTTAAGCACTCGTTTCTTATATCTAAGGATTGGTAAACTAAGGACTGCAGCCCTTTTTCTTCAGTAAGCGCAAAGTGCTTAAACTCTAAATACAGAGACCCAGTTCTAGACTGAACGTCCAGGCCAAGGAAGTGCATAAGCCTTACGTTTCTAAAAATCCAATTCATCAATTAAATCAAATTTAAAAATTTCTGTAGTTTTTCCCTACTTGGCAACTATTTAAGCATAAACCTTAGACCATTTATCTCGGGACCTGGCAAAGCGCGACTCTTAGTACTGAAATTATTCTGCCGTTTTCCACGGGAGGGGAGGTAAACACGCACAGCACACATTTACTTATACACGCACACTCCTGTGAAAAATTGATATCTCACACCATAGACAAAATTGTTCATCCATGTTCACACTAAATCAAAAGCTGCAACACAGACACAAAACGCGCGCACAAGCAAACTTACATGAACAAATCGTTCATGTACTTCGGCAGGGGGGGATAAGTGCGCTTGCCTAGTACCGAGTTATATGGACATAAACAGAAGTTGAACTGGAACGGCTGCTGCCTCCTGGGACTTTGTGCTATCATCCTCGCGTCTCCCATTGACGATATCCTAAATGGTGCCATTTGAATAAAGGCAAAGTTTCATCAGACTTTATCACAGTTTAAAAATCCATACAGTTGTCCAACAAGGGTTCGAGTGGTGCAGTTGTATGTAACTCGGTGGCTCACCTCCCGCGTCTCGCCCCGCAGACCCCGCACAATTGCTCTGTCTGAGCGCTTTCGTTGTACAACAATACCGGGTGTAAATAGAGTGCGACCATTAAATGAAATCACATATTCTACCGACCCTACTGAACCACTTTTCCCAAGAGTCATACCCGCGGACAGCCTTAGCTTAGGAAATAATTGAGTTCCAAACAAAAACGCGTGAACCCTAACGCACCGACATACGGGCGAGTTTAGAGAGAGCGTTGACCTCAAACAGCTAGAGGTTTCACGGATACATTTACACCCTATATAGATTTTTAAACTGTGACCTTATACTGATAAATTAAGCTCCGTCTCATCGTATTGTATTTAGCAATTGCTTGTTTCAGGTGAAAATTTGGTTCCAAAATCGCCGAGCAAAATGGAAACGAGTGAAAGCAGGTCTCGCATCAGGCAGCCATGCAAACGGTAAAAATAGTTCTGGTACGAAAATCGTGGTACCAATACCAGTTCACGTAAACCGATTTGCGGTACGAACCCAACACCACCAGATGGAAAAGCAAAATGGACTCCAGTTTCGCCTGGATAGGACCACACAGCCCTTACCAGGAAGCTTACTGCAATCTCAAACTTCGGCATTTTTAAGTGCAACGAAAATACAGCCGCCTGAATTACCGGTAGAAAATCGTGGCGAACCGGTAATGTTGAATCGACATCCCAACACTATGTATGACGCTAGTTTGTCCGCGAGGTTGGCAACAATGAGCCAAGCAGCCAACCTAAGGCATTTCCAAAATGGCCGTCATCCCAGTTAATTTCTTTGTTTTATTTTGTATTTTATTTCTTTAAAAGGACCAGAATTGAGTAATAAAATTGTATGTATATGTAAATAAAAGTAAATGTAGATAATTGGAAAATGTACATACTGCCTAACCTATATCTAGTGAGATAAGATAAATAAATGAAATAACAACATGTAGGTTCTTAATAAAATTTATCGTGTGAAATTGTTTGTGTTTATTTTATTAAGACCCGAATGTAAAAAGCTTAGCTTTGAAAAAGATTGTTTAACGTTGATGTTGGCACAAAAAGATATGCACTTTATTTTTCTTTTTCATTTGCAAAGTGTAGAGTTACCCTACTCACTTCAAAGGGCCGCCATAAGGGGCGTGTCCAGCGCTAATACATTTATCACATCTTGAGTCTGAAATGTCCAAGGATACAGTTGATTCCCAAAGCAATTTAAACTCTATGACCTCGAACTTAAGAAAACAAATTCATTAAATGTCTGTCTTGGGAGATCACTGACCTTGCAAGAAATCTTGCATAAAATAGAGACTACAAACAGTTCTTAAATGCTTGGGCAATAAAATTCAAAATTGTTTGCTAGTTTAGTCATTTGATTCTTTATAAGTAGCAGTAGTGAACGGCCTGTCAAATGCACAAAAGTGTTATTGGATTGCCCTTTGACATTTTGTGCGTTAGATATGAATGATTGGCGTAACGATTTATTTCTTTGTCATTGTCACAAAGTTCCCTCACACAAACTAGGGTGGCCATTCGTTCACAAATAAAAATTACGAAAATATTAGATTTATTAGTTAGTGACTCTGTGGTCATTAATCCGAAGGTCGGAGGTTCAATTCCCGTCTCCATGCTTCGGAAGGCGCGTTATGGGCTTGCCTTTGGTCTTTCAACGGTTTTTGTTTTAATCCCATCCATCCATCAGCCTGTTTCGTCCACTGCTGGACATAGGCCTTTCCAGGATTTCGCCACTCTTAGCGGTCCTCCTGGAAGAAATGCCCATACTCACACACGCTGGGCAGGCGGGTTGGTGAACGCGGTGCCGAAACCCTTGCACCAATGACGCCGCTGCCCGTCACCAGTCTAATTTATATAAGGCCCGGCAAATGGGGATGGATATACCCCCATCGCCATCCATCGGTCCCAGGTAATGGTGGGCCGCCTGGTTTTGCCTGAGAGCTGTTCTCTTACTCTCCCCCGAATAACTTCGGGAGGATTTGCGAGTAAGATGGTGGTACCTCCACAGTCGAGCCCGGCATTAGCTCTACCACCTCAGTTTTAATATTCTGAGTCAACTACTTATCTGATCAATGTAAAACTTGGACACGTGTTTTTTCAGACCTTTGTCTTTCCGTTGTCAGGTCGGTTACCTAATTGGACACATTTCACTCTATAGATTTTATTTTTGAAAATGATGCCTTTTTAATCATGGTCAACAAAATTGTAGAAATTTTCTGTCACAGAAACGATTTATTAAAATTATTTTAGAAATTTGTGTGCTGAATCCGAATATGAACTCAGATTTTCTCTATCACGTCCTAATATTTTTCTAAGAGAGACTGAATTTTGAAAAAATGCGTGTTTTTACTACTTCTGGTGGGGCTTTACGCTTAGCACAATTAGTTTTTCGGTTTTAATTTTCCATTATAATACTTCTTCTCAGTACTTAATTCTCTTCAACAATATAATAAAAGATTCACGTAACCGAGTTTAGTTTTTGATTAAATGTCTCAAAACAATCACACCCAATGTTTCATAGTAAAAACTTGGTATGAAATGTATGGACCGAACAAGCTCTCACAAAATATTATTTAATTTGAAAAATAAGGTTCAATCGCGAATTATGTTATTTTCACCTTAATAAGTATTGATGAAGGACTTGTATTGATGAAAAATAAATATATAAAATACATTTCTAATAAAATAAGTAAAAAAATTGTTCAGAAGCATTAAAGAAACGTAAAATTTCAATACTTAAAGTTGATTTCACAAAAACACCTGATAGAAAAATCTGAGTTCCGATTTGGATTCAGCACACAGTTTTCTGTTTTATATCTGAAATTACTGCTATAATAAGAAAACATGGTTTATTTTCCAATATCAGGTGAAAAAACTCCTACATCAAATACAATACTTTTTCGTAAAATCCAGAAAAACCTCGAAAATTCACTGATTATTTCACAGCTTCATGCTTCAAGGGACTGATGACAACCGAAACGTTTGGAGGTATCGAGTTGAAATTAAAATCATATAAGTACTCAAGATACGACTTGAGTAAGGTTTTAATTTCAACTCGATACCTCCACGCGTTTCAGAGATAAAGGGTTTGACAGACAGACAACAAAGTGATCCTGTAAGGGCTCCGTTTGGCAAGTAATACCGTCTTATACTTGTAAGTATAGGGAAAAATCTGAAAACTATACCTACTATATTAATTTAATTATAAAAACTCGCACTTGTCCGATTTTTTTTGGGAAATATATGGCTTATAATTAAAGCCACCGCTAAGGAAACTCCTAAAATACTGACTGGATTTTCAGATGTTGAAAGAAAATACGAAAAAAAACTAGAGACGCATCGCCCACATGAACACTTTTACCACAGATTTATTATTATATTATCACAGACGTATAATATACAAGGTCCAATAATAATAGTTAGCGAAACTCAAAACATATAGGTAGTACTGATCTATATGAATAACTTTTTCTATCGGGGCTACGCGAAATTCGCAACTTTTTTTCACTTCCTCTCATACAAATTGATCATATTCAGCCGTCTGGTTTAGGTACTATAAGAAGGCGGAAAAAAAATTTGAGAGCTTTCCATAGTCCCCATAGAAAAAGTTGTTCATAGAGACGAGTACTACCTTTGTTTTGAGTTGTTATTATTATTATTTAACCTTATAGTAGCAGACCTAACATTAAACGCATAGAGTCGACGCGTGGCAATTTTAACTCAGTGAACTTCGGGCTCTTTTAAATATATATAAGGTGACTTTAATTTATATAGCCAAACTTAGACTGGAGACTTGGTAAGTGATCAGTAACACGGATCAATAACACTTTTTGCTAATTTCGCAAAATAAAATGTTGACCACCCATAGTAATTGACTCGGGGCTGGGCTTGCGTTTGTAAGGAACACGAAAAGAATAATTTACGAATTTCACAAAAATGGTCATCGAACCTTATTACTGAGCACTTCCCAAGCCTCCAGTACAAGTTTGGCTGGATAAATTAAAGTCACCTTTCCAAACAAAATATATACTAGAGCTAGAGATTAGTTTAGGAATTAACAAATATGTTCAAAGCATAAGCCAGCCAGAACAACCCATTTTTATACGTTTCTTCGTACCATGAAGCCTAAATGTAGCTTATTTGTTGTATAGAAACTTGTCGATTCAAATTCAAATTGTTTATTTGTAAAATAGATACATAAAGTATACGTTTTACATGTCAAATCTAATCTGTTTAAAAATAATATTTTATGATGAAACAAATATGATACGGGAAATATATAAAAAAACTATATTTAAGTTGGGCTACTAAAGTTATACACATGCATAAAATAAAGACTTATTGGAATAAGAATATTATTATAACTACACAATGCAATTAGATTTAGATTTAGATTTAGATT
This sequence comes from Ypsolopha scabrella, assembly GCA_910592155.1. Classification (NCBI taxonomy): domain Eukaryota; kingdom Metazoa; phylum Arthropoda; class Insecta; order Lepidoptera; family Ypsolophidae; genus Ypsolopha; species Ypsolopha scabrella. The sequence goes on along the minus strand of OU342989.1, from coordinate 12,083,898 downwards.
TATTTATTGATAACAAATAATGTTACATGTCAAAAATAATTAATTAATACTTACAGTATAATTGTTATAAAAAATAACTATTAAATTACATGATAAAAATAAAAACAAATTATAATTATCAAGTTATGTCAAAAAGGATTTTTATGCTATGTAGGTACGAGTACGTACCATCATCTGTCCATAAACTCCTTGACTGTGTAAGGCGCAAACTCGACTAGCAGTCTTTTAAGTTTGCTTTTAAAACTAGTAAGTGATGGAGCGTTCGTGATCTCAGTAGGCAGCGAGTTATACACAGCTACACCGAAAACGCGAGTACATTTGTGTGTTTTATGCTATGTAGGTACAAGTACGTACCATCATCTGTCCATAAACTCCTTGACTGTGTAAGGCGCAAACTCGACTAGCAGTCTTTTAAGTTTGCTTTTAAAACTAGTAAGTGATGGAGCGTTCGTGATCTCAGTAGGCAGCGAGTTATACACAGCTACACCGAAAACGCGAGTACATTTGTGTGTTTTATGCTATGTAGGTACAAGTACGTACCATCATCTGTCCATAAACTCCTTGACTGTGTAAGGCGCAAACTCGACTAGCAGTCTTTTAAGTTTGCTTTTAAAACTAGTAAGTGATGGAGCGTTCGTGATCTCAGTAGGCAGCGAGTTATACACAGCTACACCGAAAACGCGAGTACATTTGTGTGTTTTATGCTATGTAGGTACAAGTACGTACCATCATCTGTCCATAAACTCCTTGACTGTGTAAGGCGCAAACTCGACTAGCAGTCTTTTAAGTTTGCTTTTAAAACTAGTAAGTGATGGAGCGTTCGTGATCTCAGTAGGCAGCGAGTTATACACAGCTACACCGAAAACGCGAGTACATTTGTGTGTTTTCCCAAGTCGGTGGATGTGCGAAACAAGCCTGTTGGCGCCCCTTGTCGCATACCTGTGGTTATCTTTATTACATCGAAAGTCCGCTAGATTTTTGCGGACGTAAATGCAAGAGTGGTAAACGACCATTGCAGGCAGAGTCATAACTTTCTGGTCAATAAATATGGGTTTCGCCGTGACAGACTGGTCGTAGACCCGTACAATGGTACGCACCGCTCGCTTCTGCATGACAAAAGCTCGTTCCCAACCAGCCGCTCGACCCCATAGTTCAGCTCCATAGCTAAGCAGCGAGTGCACCGTTGCAAAATAACACTGTCTCACTGCCTCCGGCGGCAGCACGCGCGCTACACACCCCAGCGCAAAGCAGGCCCGACCCAGCCTGTCACAGAGTGCATCGATGTGGGTGCACCAGGTGAGCGCTCTGTCAATTTTAAATCCCACCATATTGACCGCGCCAACCTGGGACAGCTTATCGCCATTCATTGTGACGGTTATTGGTACATCCATGTGTCCCGACAAATCGAATCTTACAAAATGGGTTTTGTTCGCATTAATAGCGAGTCCGTTTGAACGGAACCATGATGCTAGTCCATTCGCGGTTTCTTGCAACTTGATTTCAAGTAAGTCGTTACGACGAGCAGTCACGATAGCAGCCACATCGTCCGCGTACATCAGAACTTCCACACCGTTCAGTGAGTCGGGCAGGTCGTTCAACTGAAAGTCACGTTTGAGATGCAGGATCCCTGTGCAACACCCATATCCAGCCTTCTTGGTTCCGATCTAAGTGCACCCGCGGAAGCTACGACAGTCTGCTGTCTGTCCCGCATGAAGTCAGACATGAGCGCCAAGGCTGGCCCGCGCATCCCGTAGTACTCCAGCTTCATCTCAAGGAGACGATGATCACAGACATCAAAAGCCCGCGACAGATCACAGCTTAACAGAGCGACCTGCAAGCCAATTAATACATAAGTTGATAAATAAACTGAATAGATCCTAAATAAATATAATGCCTAGCCAAATATATACTAACATAAGTAAGAAATTAAAATATTGTATATACATACCTACATAATTCAATGAATAAATAAGTTAATAGATAAATAAACTATAAATAGATATAATGCTTAAAATCCGCCCATTCGATTAATCTTGCTAAGAAGAAGGGCAAGAAACTTAGCAAGATCATGTCTTTTTTATCAGTATTTTTTTCTGAATATGGCTTAATACTATTACAGTTTTGTTTTAACTTATATAAAATAATACTAAACAATGTATTAAAAAAGGATAAAAATATAAAACACAGAAGGAAATTGTGTCATGAGGAAAAAATATATAGTCTACCTGTCTAATGAGGTAGTAACTTAAAATACTAAGCAAAACATCATCCGCCTGTCTCATATAGTTTATCACTTTTTTTATAGTCAGATTATCAAATAAGTAATAAATGCTAAGTTTAAGTTAAACAATGTTCATGTCAATATGTAAAAATAAATGTCAAAATAATAAAAAAAAAACAATATAAGAATAATAGTCTACATAAAAACAAACGATTTGAAAAACACAAATCAGTTAGAAAATAAACGAACAGTAGTATCAATCAATATTCTCATGACACCAAGCGTCACTATCATCCAAATAGTCATTAATTTTATAATATGCTTTTCTCAAGAGTCCCTCCTTAATATATAATTTAAACTTATTTTCTGAAAAACTAAGGACCTCCTTTGGAAGTTTATTGTTAAATCTTATACCATGTCCTACAAAAGAGGTGCCTACTTTTGCAAGTCTAATTTTTGGAAAAGCCAGTTTATGTTTCTTCCTAGTGTCTATAGAGTGATGCTCACCGAGCCTAGGGAAATTATCGATATTTTTTCTGATATATTTAGCCGCGCTATTTAATCCTTATGTTTGGTCTGCTACTTAGTAATAATACAGAGTGATTGGTAATTAGACGCAATCCTTTGAAGGGGTTGTAAAAGAGAACAATTGCAGTCGATTCGACTATATAATGCCTTATGCAAAAGTGAATCATTTCTGAAATATTTTGAATTTAAGCTTTTTTTCTAAAGTAAACTTTAAAAAAATATTTAAAAAAAACCAGCCTATATTTTTTATTTTATTTGTTTCGCTTTGATAACATCCCAGCCAATAAACAATAACCCTAAAATGCACATTATTGACGTAAACCTTGACACTGTGCTCCAAAACAATGGATAATACGCACAGAAAATTGCATTGAGACTTTTTGTTTAACCAAGCTTTTTTGTGTAAATCTTTTGCGATTTTCAAAAGTTTTCAATTGTTTTGGAGCACAGTCTCAAGGTTTACGTCAATAATGTGCATTTTAGGGTTATTGTTTATTGGCTGGGATGTTATCAAAGCGAAACAAATAAAATAAAAAATATTGGCTGGTTTTTTAATAGATTTTTTTAAAGTTTACTTTAGAAAAAAAGCTTAAATTCTAAATATCTCAGAAATGGTTCACTTTTGCAAAAGGCATTATATAGTCGAATCGACTGCAATTTGTTCTCTTCTATAACCCCTTCAAAGGATCGCATCTAATTACCAATCACCCTGTATATCTGTGATTATTATACGACAATTCAGAAGTAAAAAGAATTAAGAGATCATAGAGTATCTGTAATAGAACACATTCCAAAGAAATTTTTTTTGACTTTTCCATAGAAAGTTAGGCGGCTCATTGAACCACTTTGTACTGGGAAGTAAAAATAATATTTGACTTTATGTTGAATTAATTTGAAATGTTTTTCTTCTTGAATGTGGTCACGATCTACCCTAGAATTATTTTCACTTATTATTGTAGGACCTTGAATAAATTCACAAACAACTGAACATACCATGAAGTATGGTATAAGAAAAAATACGACAGTCTTTCAACATAAAATCAAAAAAGTGCGACGACGAGCGAAATTCGGGAGCCGGGCGAAGCGGAGCGGAGCGGAGCGTGGCGACCTCTGTAGTTTCAACAGAATTCATGAATGGTCGATCAGACATTTGACCAAAATAAAATATTTTAAAATAGAATTCAGAAAAACAATGCTATGAAAATGTAAGTATGAACCAACAGTTAGTATTTAATCTATTGGAAAAGAAGAGACAAAAACAATATTATTTTTGAAGATATTACAATGTCATCACGACATAAATGCCCCCGAGTAGTTGACAGAGCAGTTTGTCCCAAAAACCAGTCCACATCCGTAACACCCGCTTTTTACCGAAGATTCGAACTACACTCGGCGTCAAAAAAATCGCACCTTTTGAAAAATTTACTTCAAACCATTTTAATTCCTATTTGAAACCAAATATGAGAGAACTATTTGGTATCAATTGAAAGGGCATTAAACGACCTTGAAATAAACAATCGTTTCATTTTATAAACGATAAAAATCTCTCGAATATCGTGGTATTAAGATAAGTATTGCTCAAATTCGCGTTCAAACGGTCGCTAGTTGCGCTACATAAAAGGGGTATAAAAAGGTAATTACACGTCAAATGTACGTCATTCACTATCCAAACTTTGAAGGTGACACACGTTAAGCGCACAAGTAAAAAATACTACCCTCAACATGGATACTACTCCTGAAGAAGCTGCACAAGTTCTTGCACTGCTGCGCCGAAGGGTGCGGCAGTGTGATATTGCCCGGCAACTCAACCTAAGCCGTTTTGCTGTTCGAAGAGTAGTCCAGCGATTCCGGGAGACTGGTAGCTTTGTCCGAAGACATGGATCTGGGAGACGACGCTGCACATCTGAAAGGGATGACCGCTTCATAGTGTCGACGAGCTTCAGAAATCGGTTCTCCAATGCTGTTGAGATAAGACAGGAACTCCAAGCAGTTCGCGGGACAACTGCAAGTGACTCTACGATTAGAAGAAGATTAACAGAGAAGAAAATAGCCGCCCATAGAGCTGCTACAGGCCCAAGATTGACTGTAGAGCAACGTAGATCCCGCTTGCAGTTTGCCCGCGATAACGTCGATTGGACGCTAGACCAATGGCGAACAGTTCTCTTCTCAGATGAGACGAGGGTGTGCCTTTTCTGTAATGACAGGCGAAAAAGAGTGTACAGGAGGCAGGGGGAGCGATTCGCACAAGCCTGTATTCAAGAAACTGTGGAATACGGGGTGGCTCCTGCATGTTTTGGGGCGGCATATCTTGCGACGGCAAAACTGACCTTGTATGCGTTTCCCGGACTAGAAGGTGCTCGCGGGCAAGGGTCGCTGACTGCTCACCGGTACATCACAGAAGTCCTGGAAGAGAATGTGGTCCCATATGCTGGTTTCGTCGGCCATGGGTTTACTTTGATGCACGACAACGCTTGCTCCCACACCGCGTTTATTGTACGTGACTACCTTCAAGAGGTTGGGATCCCTATCATGCAGTGGCCGGCGAGAAGTCCAGACCTGAACCCGATAGAGCACCTTTGGGATGAACTGAAACGGCAAGTTAGGTCACGAGATCCTGCTCCTACCACCCTCCAGGACCTGCAAGAGGCCGTAATTTCGGAATGGGACAGCATGCCACAAGATCAAGTCCTGAAATTGGTTAGGTCTATGAGAGATCGAATGGAAGCTGTTATCAGGGCAAGAGGAGGTAACACTAGGTTTTAGATTATTTTTAAGAATGGTTTTGTGATTTTTTCTGAATAATTAATTCTTTTGTTGTAGAGCGTACATAAAGATGATTTTTCTTTCCCAATCAACCTGTATTTTTTTTATGCCCTTGTAATGAAAAACACTTTTTTTTTTCAATATTTAAATAGTCTGTTTTATTACCTTTCAATTGATACCTAAAAAATCCCGCGAAATTGGTTTCAAATAAGAATAAAATTTGTTTGAAGCACATTTTTTAAAAGGTGCGATTTTTTTGACGCTGAGTGTATTTCGAACGCCTTATTACTTTTCTCTGGTCATATCATGATACCTTTTCCTCCAGCGAGCGTTATCCGTACTTCGGGCACAAAAAGATTCTTCTTACATGCAGGTTTATCTCACAGTATTTTCCTTCAGAGTCAGCAAATGCTAAATATGTCGCAGTAAGATAGTTATTTCCGTGATATTATTATATCCCTAGTTGCAATCTAGTGATATAAGTATCATACTAAACTAATCCAGTCAAATAGTTATAAAAATACCCATAACATAATACACTGTACTCTATTGGTCGATGGCATTAGTGGTAAGCCTTTAGCGCAGAAGAGAGCCGCTAGGTTAGGTTTTAAGGTTATGTATGGCGACCTTCGATCATCAATTGATGATCGGAGATGGCGAGTCGCGAGTCGCGACCGCCGAACCCATAACATAATACACTGTACTCTATTGGTCGATGGCATTAGTGGTAAGCCTTTAGCGCAGAAGAGAGCCGGTAGGTTAGGTTTTAAGGTTATGTATGGCGACCTTCGATCATCAATTGATGATCGGAGATGGCGAGTCGCGAGTCGCGACCGCCGAACCCATAACATAATACACTGTACTCTATTGGTCGATGGCATTAGTGGTAAGCCTTTAGCGCAGAAGAGAGCCGCTAGGTTAGGTTTTAAGGTTATGTATGGCGACCTTCGATCATCAATTGATGATCGGAGATGGCGAGTCGCGAGTCGCGACCGCCGAACCCATAACATAATACACTGTACTCTATTGGTCGATGGCATTAGTGGTAAGCCTTTAGCGCAGAAGAGAGCCGCTAGGTTAGGTTTTAAGGTTATGTATGGCGACCTTCGATCATCAATTGATGATCGGAGATGGCGAGTCGCGAGTCGCGACCGCCGAACCCATAACATAATACACTGTACTCTATTGGTCGATGGCATTAGTGGTAAGCCTTTAGCGCAGAAGAGAGCCGGTAGGTTAGGTTTTAAGGTTATGTATGGCGACCTTCGATCATCAATTGATGATCGGAGATGGCGAGTCGCGAGTCGCGACCGCCGAACCCATAACATAATACACTGTACTCTATTGGTCGATGGCATTAGTGGTAAGCCTTTAGCGCAGAAGAGAGCCGGTAGGTTAGGTTTTAAGGTTATGTATGGCGACCTTCGATCATCAATTGATGATCGGAGATGGCGAGTCGCGAGTCGCGACCGCCGAACCCATAACATAATACACTGTACTCTATTGGTCGATGGCATTGGTGGTAAGCCTTTAGCGCAGAAGAGAGCCGGTAGGTTAGGTTTTAAGGTTATGTATGGCGACCTTCGATCATCAATTGATGATCGGAGATGGCGAGTCGCGAGTCGCGACCGCCGAACCCATAACATAATACACTGTACTCTATTGGTCGATGGCATTGGTGGTAAGCCTTTAGCGCAGAAGAGAGCCGGTAGGTTAGGTTTTAAGGTTATGTATGGCGACCTTCGATCATCAATTGATGATCGGAGATGGCGAGTCGCGAGTCGCGACCGCCGAACCCATAACATAATACACTGTACTCTATTGGTCGATGGCATTGGTGGTAAGCCTTTAGCGCAGAAGAGAGCCGCTAGGTTAGGTTTTAAGGTTATGTATGGCGACCTTCGATCATCAATTGATGATCGGAGATGGCGAGTCGCGAGTCGCGACCGCCGAACCCATAACATAATACACTGTACTCTATTGGTCGATGGCATTAGTGGTAAGCCTTTAGCGCAGAAGAGAGCCGGTAGGTTAGGTTTTAAGGTTATGTATGGCGACCTTCGATCATCAATTGATGATCGGAGATGGCGAGTCGCGAGTCGCGACCGCCGAACCCATAACATAATACACTGTACTCTATTGGTCGATGGCATTAGTGGTAAGCCTTTAGCGCAGAAGAGAGCCGCTAGGTTAGGTTTTAAGGTTATGTATGGCGACCTTCGATCATCAATTGATGATCGGAGATGGCGAGTCGCGAGTCGCGACCGCCGAACCCATAACATAATACACTGTACTCTATTGGTCGATGGCATTAGTGGTAAGCCTTTAGCGCAGAAGAGAGCCGCTAGGTTAGGTTTTAAGGTTATGTATGGCGACCTTCGATCATCAATTGATGATCGGAGATGGCGAGTCGCGAGTCGCGACCGCCGAACCCATAACATAATACACTGTACTCTATTGGTCGATGGCATTAGTGGTAAGCCTTTAGCGCAGAAGAGAGCCGGTAGGTTAGGTTTTAAGGTTATGTATGGCGACCTTCGATCATCAATTGATGATCGGAGATGGCGAGTCGCGAGTCGCGACCGCCGAACCCATAACATAATACACTGTACTCTATTGGTCGATGGCATTAGTGGTAAGCCTTTAGCGCAGAAGAGAGCCGCTAGGTTAGGTTTTAAGGTTATGTATGGCGACCTTCGATCATCAATTGATGATCGGAGATGGCGAGTCGCGAGTCGCGACCGCCGAACCCATAACATAATACACTGTACTCTATTGGTCGATGGCATTAGTGGTAAGCCTTTAGCGCAGAAGAGAGCCGGTAGGTTAGGTTTTAAGGTTATGTATGGCGACCTTCGATCATCAATTGATGATCGGAGATGGCGAGTCGCGAGTCGCGACCGCCGAACCCATAACATAATACACTGTACTCTATTGGTCGATGGCATTAGTGGTAAGCCTTTAGCGCAGAAGAGAGCCGGTAGGTTAGGTTTTAAGGTTATGTATGGCGACCTTCGATCATCAATTGATGATCGGAGATGGCGAGTCGCGAGTCGCGACCGCCGAACCCATAACATAATACACTGTACTCTATTGGTCGATGGCATTAGTGGTAAGCCTTTAGCGCAGAAGAGAGCCGCTAGGTTAGGTTTTAAGGTTATGTATGGCGACCTTCGATCATCAATTGATGATCGGAGATGGCGAGTCGCGAGTCGCGACCGCCGAACCCATAACATAATACACTGTACTCTATTGGTCGATGGCATTAGTGGTAAGCCTTTAGCGCAGAAGAGAGCCGCTAGGTTAGGTTTTAAGGTTATGTATGGCGACCTTCGATCATCAATTGATGATCGGAGATGGCGAGTCGCGAGTCGCGACCGCCGAACCCATAACATAATACACTGTACTCTATTGGTCGATGGCATTAGTGGTAAGCCTTTAGAGAGAGCCGGTAGGTTAGGTTTTAAGGTTATGTATGGCGACCTTCGATCATCAATTGATGATCGGAGATGGCGAGTCGCGAGTCGCGACCGCCGAACCCATAACATAATACACTGTACTCTATTGGTCGATGGCATTAGTGGTAAGCCTTTAGCGCAGAAGAGAGCCGGTAGGTTAGGTTTTAAGGTTATGTATGGCGACCTTCGATCATCAATTGATGATCGGAGATGGCGAGTCGCGAGTCGCGACCGCCGAACCCATAACATAATACACTGTACTCTATTGGTCGATGGCATTGGTGGTAAGCCTTTAGCGCAGAAGAGAGCCGGTAGGTTAGGTTTTAAGGTTATGTATGGCGACCTTCGATCATCAATTGATGATCGGAGATGGCGAGTCGCGAGTCGCGACCGCCGAACCCAACCTTCGTGGTATTTTTTATGACAACCCAGAATCCTATAAATATGATAAAATTTAAGCTTTCGACGCTTCCTTATAGGATTTATGGTCGTCATGAAAAAAATTTACACGAAGGTTAGGTTTGGCTAACCTTTTAACCTAACCTACCAGCTCTCTTCTGCACTATAGGCTTGCCACCAATGCCATCGACCAATCAGAGAACAGTGTAATGTTTGTAACTATTTAACTAGATTAGTTTAGTACGATACTTATATCACTAGATTGCAACTAGGGATATAATTATATCACGGAAATAACTATCTTACTGCAACAAATATACAAAAACTATGCACATACATTCCGAAAAACTCATTGGTGCTTAAAAAAATATACAAAAAATAAAACAAATTAAATCCAAATAAATATCCTAATAAAATTCAGACAAGTAAAGGAACAAAATATCGTTTTCATCGCAAATCGCGCCCTCATTTTGCGCTAAATCCCTGCCACGCCCCCGCAAGCCCTTTTATTATAGTTTGCGCTTTTTGTTGTCAGGAGACTTATTAATTGTTCGAGGTACATAAGTATAGCAACGGCTTTTTTGCGGAGTTACTAAGGAGACAGCGACAGGCGTGGACCCAATTTAATTCTGGGGAGAGAGTCAAAGGCTTAGAGCAAGTTTCAATTAATTATCCTTGCGAATAAAATGATCAACTGTCAAAGTTATATGACATATTTAAAATTAATGTGGGTCTAAACTGTTGACTTTATTACTAATTTACTAAGTAAGGTAAGTTTTTACATTAATATTAGTCTGTAATACTTGTATATTATTATTTATTTGTTACACGTACACGTACACGTATGTATGTCTACTTTTATTATAATTCATTCTCTTTTATCCCCAAAAGGTAGACTGGAAGTAATCTCTTCTTAGAGATAAGTCTACCCTTGTACGTGTTAATTTGTTTATATGTTTTGTAAATGTTTATTTTCTGTGTGTACAATAAAGAATAAGAATAATATATTAACTCATACCCTGCATGGTGCTTATCCGAATTAAACCGGCCCTTTACTTATAATATTTATAACTAGCTTTTGCCCGCGGCTCCGCCCGCGTGTTATTCGGTTTAACGACATGCTTTTTTCTGGGATAAAAAGTAGCCTTTGTGTTAGGTTACTGTATAAGCTATATCTTTTCTAAATTTCATCCAAATACGTTCGGCCGTTTCAGCGTGAAAGAGTAACAAACATACACACGCACACACACACACACACACCCTTTCGCATTTATAACATTAGTGTGATACTGTGATAGATGACATAACAAAACAATTTCTTGCTCTGTTTGATCATAGGCCTGACTGGAAACCAGCGCGTTGCGGTTGTCATCGCAATGCTTATGCTGTGAGACGAACCTTTTTTGTCCTTAGTAAAAGTTGTTCGTATAGACGAGTACTATCTCTAGATTTCCGTTTTACTGCGACTAAAAATCTAGCCCTAAATAGCGAAGCTTCAGTAAATGTGTCTTGTCCATATCAGGCTAAAGGTCATAGACTGTCCAAATTAGGAGGATCTCAACGTGTGATTTAGTAAATATCTGGTACTTGTAGATTGGGTTCGATGCAAACACTTTTTTTGCAGTAAATAAGTTCTCTCCACACTTACTTCCCCCTAGATCAGTGCAAGCTCGCTGCGCTGGCGCATGTAACGCCACACACGGCGACCACGCCCACGGATTACACAATAATGCGCGTTATGGTACCGATTACTGCCACATCTGCCTATGTCGCTAACTATTGTTTGTTGTAGCTTGTAGCAACTAAAAGTCGTTTTTGGAAGCATTTGGAGTTTCTCGGAAGGCTAGCTAGACAGAGATACCTCCTGTTGGTAATTCTGCAAGACAATATTATTTTTGATTGATGCTTTGAACGAATGTCTATAGCGTAAACTAATGACCACGACGGGCAGCGAGGTAGCTTTGCTCTTATCACAGTATAGGTAACAACAGTAGTTTAAGGCGACGCCACGAAATTTTGGCGACATGGATCTCCATTTTACTCAGCAATAAGAAAACATATGTAATTAACAATTTATATACTAGATTAAGCATTTCATTGACATCATTTTGCAAGAAGGTTTAGTTGATTGATTAATTTTCATAGCAGACAAAAAAATATTTAAAAAACCTCTTTTAAAACAGGGATTCCTATTTTACTGACAAACGGGAGCGAATGAAGCCTCTCAGTTTTTCATTTAAATTAGTTTACAAATACACTTCAATATAGCCGATTGGATTTATTAAATTACTTAAAGTTGTCATTTTAAATGAAAAATACTGTTTTGCCCCATACGACCTTACGGCATAAGCTAGTTCGTGAGCGCATATTTGTATGGAGTAAGTCCCCCTCACTCCACTCCCCTAAGGCGCCGATTTGAAATTAAAAGTTTATCAATGCCTCGCCTTAACTAGGCGGTGTCCTTGAAATCAATACCTACGGCCGCTCGGCGCCCAAACACGCCCTAGGGCTGCCAACCGACTGTTTACGTATTTGATAATGCTATATTATTATTATAAACAATGCACAACATACACTGTAATTTCATGCCATAATTTACGAAAATGCGCGAGAGCGTCACAGATACAACGTGCGTACGTAACTGCGGTGCAACCGCGACTGTCGTAAACCGAGTTGAACCATGTTTTGGCGGTGGTTCGTTTCGGCCCGCTTGTATGGAGATAGAAATACTATTTGTTACTTATACTATCCATCCATCAGCCTGTTTCGTCCACTGCTGGACATAGGCCTTTCCAGGATTTCGCCACTCTTGGCGGTCCTCCTGGAAGAAATGCCCATACTTACACACGCTGGGCAGGCGGGTTGGTGAGCGCGGTGCCGAAACCCTTGCACCAGTGACGCCGCTGCCCGGCATTAGTCTGTTTTATATAAGGCCCGGCAATTGGGGATGGATATACCGCCATCCATCGGTCCCAGGCAATGGTGGGCCGCCTGGTTTTTTTGCCTGAGAGCTGTCCTCTTACTCTCCCCCGAATAACCTCGTGAGGATTTGCGAGTAAGATGGTGGTACCTCCACAGTCGAGCCCGGCATTAGCTCTACCACCTAACACTTATACTATGCTCTTATTTAAATATACGGCGACGGTGACCGAGGAGTCTAGCGCCCATCGCCGTCAAAAGTCAACTCAAAACGGCAGATGCGCGTCTAATCGTTCGGCCTATTGTTGGCCTGTTTATATTATTGCAACTATAATAAGTGGGCGTGACGGTCTGTGCGTGCGACAAACGGGACTATTATGCGTGTGTTCGGGGGATTTAGGTGAGAAATTGTGAATCTTCTCACGCCCAGTGCATGTGTGATTTCTCAGGGTTCCATACGTGGTGTCAAACGGGGTCCAGGCCAAGGAACAGTGAAAATTTCAATTTTCTACCTTCACATTTGAAGTTGTAAATCCATGTGACAGACAGACAGACAGACAGCGGATGCCTAATAATAGGGTCCCGTAACCCTAAAAATGCGGGTGTGGAACCCTAAAAATTGACATTTTTAACGTTATTCGTTTCAGCTCTATCTTAGGGCCAGTCCGCACTGCGAATTTTCACCGCGTGGTTTTTTTCTCGCAATTCTGTAACACATTGAATCTTAAACGAGTATCCGCACTGGCGATCAAAAATAAAATATAATATTTCTGTTTAGTCCAATAAACTATTTGTATTTGTATTTAATAATACACGGAAATAATTCGCGCGAATAAATATCGCGCGGTGAAAATTCGCAGTGCGGACAGGCCCTTAAGGTGGTTAAACCGAATCCCGGTGCAAAATGCACATCATAATATTGTTTTTCTTACTTTTGAATAAAATTTATAAAGAAAAAAATCTTCGATTCTCTTTTGTTTTTTTTTCTGAATATGAAAAAGAAATATAAAAATAAATTGAATGCAAGAATAATAAAATTACAAAAATAAAACATAATACAAATTTTGGTACATTGCACATAATTTAAAAAGTAAATTTACCAGGGGTTCCCAAACTCAGCTACGCTAGTAACTTGGGGTACCAGTGAAATATTTGTGCCAATAGTGGATAAATTATTAATTGATTAATTACTTATTTATAAATAATAAAAGATTACAAATGAATGCGTTCATTTGTTTGCTTCTTGTCGGAACGTGTTCTCGAAAATGGAGCAAACGAAGTGCGAGCCGTTATTAAATACCTCTGTTTAAAAAAGTTAACGACGCAAGATTCACTGCGATTTGGAGGCAACATTAGGAGAGTCTGCTCCGCCGTATTCCACTGTCGCGAGGTGGGCTTCTCAATTTCGAGAACGAGCACGGAAGACGAACATCGTCGCGGCCGTCCATCGACGTCAGTCACCCAAGACAATGTTGTGAACATGTCAATGGTTGTGAAAGTCAAGAAAATTTCACTGAGCGATCGAAGAGTTACCATCCGTTACTTAGTTCAAGAAACGGGCATTTCATATGGAAGTATTCAATCCATATCGAAACAATCTTTGAATATGAGAAAAGTCTCCGCAAGATGGGTGCCGAGAATGTTAACCGACAGTCAGAAACAAAATCGACTTGACATTTCGAAGACATTGTCGAACAAGTTTCAAGAAGATTCTGAAACCTTTTGTCTCATTTCGTAACAATGGACGAAACATGGGTCCATCATTTTGATCCCGAGACAAAACAACAATCTTCGCAATGGAAACGGCCATCATCACCGGCCCCAAAGAAGTTTCGTGCCGTGGCATCGGCTGGCAAGGTTATGGATTCAATATTTTGGGACTCAGAAGGGATATTGTTGATTGATTACCTGGAGCGTGGAACCACTATTACTGGCCAATATTATGCAGCTTTAATTCCCAAGTTGAGGAATGCCATCAAAGAGACAAGGAGAGGGAAACTTCGAAGGGGCGTGTCTTTTTTTTTAAAGCGATTAAAGCCTTGGAAAATCTCTGGACTCGATGGTGTGTAGAGAGACTCGGAGACTATTTAGAAAAATAAATTATTAAGTTGTCAATAGTAATTTTATTCTATCTCATTCTTACTACTTTTTGATCCCTCTCGACTCGAAATACTTTTACAATGGAGCCACCCTTCCAACCGCTTCCGTTTCAACAAGGACAGACCCTTAGAACAATGATCTAAATTATTCAAACTTTCACACCGAGAGTTGACACTCGTCATATCGTCCTCGCATCAGTCTCGAACAGGGTTTTATTCATGACATGCGTTCCCCAAGAGCGCATGAATTTCATGCATTGCTCACTTTTCCGGCTTAGTGCTGTGCACATGTTCGTGGAGATTTCGATAAAACTATACTGGATAGATTTTTAGGGTTCCGTAGTCCGCGGCTTAGTTCAGAGACTATTAGTACTAGAAAGCTGTAATTTGGCATGAATATAAATATTAATCACGCCGACAAAATGGTAAAATAACTGAATTAACAGTTGTTGCAAACCTATTTCCATCGGACTATTGACCAACAAGTCGCCCTTGTACAGGTACAGCGACTCATAGTATGCTCGAAACAGCGATATTTTGACTGGTCTCTTACACTTTGCTGATCTGCAAGTCAGCATGATTGCAGCGGACCGCCCCGCGCCGCCCGTGCTCTAGTTCTGCGCTCTCTTGACAACGTTGTTGAGGTCGTCAATGAACCAGTGACCCGAGAAACTGAAAACTAAATTACTTATACCTTATTTCGGAGAAAGGGTCATTCCACAGACCAGTGGGTCATTCACTTTAGTTGCTCTCTGTACCAATACAAACACCTTATATAGACCAGATTTTAAGTCGATAAAAGTCACCTAACAGATTTTTCAAAATAATAACCCCTGTTTCATACAGTTTGGTGAAGTAGATGGTAAGCCTTTTGTATGAAGGCGCTGATTTTTTTCCGCGGTTTAGGCGTTGGCTCAGTCGTAACATTCTTTGAATATACTAGTACAATCTCTAGTTTTCGGCTTCCCAAAAAGTAATAAAAACCGGCCAAGTGCGTGTTGGGTCACGCGCAGTGTAGGGTTCCGTAGTTGTCCAGTACATTTTTCAAGTTGGTCTACTAATACAGATCGTGCCAAACTTCTATTCCCATACATTTAGGGGGACTAAAAGTTTGGCGCACCTGTACTCGTAAACATGTAAAGCCTGCTTAGCTGTGATAGTTTTCCTTTTAAATTTATTATATTCTGTGAATTTTTTACATATCTATAAACAACCGTTTAGCCGGCAGGGGGAGAACGCTTGACTCTAACAAAAATTAGCACTTTAAGGCTTAATAATTCGCCAACCGATCGAACACAATGTTTTTGAACGACCCACACTATGGGATAGACGAGAAAAAGAAAACATCCCCAATTTACGTGTATGGGATTAATTAAAATGAAATTTGTTTCTAGATTTTTTTCACCATTTTGTTGGCGTGATTGATAAAGTATACCCATACCAAATTACAGCTTCCTAGGACTAATAGTCTCTGAGCTAAACCGCGGGCAGACAGACATGGCGAAACTGTAAGGGTTCCTTGTCGGACTACGGAACCCTAAAAAAGATTTCAATTATTTATTTACGTTGCGGTAAAAACTTATCGATAAGCAGCTCCTAAATGTGGCGCTCTGACCCCATCCCTATAAAAGTGCCTCATATTCCGTACCGTGACGAAACAGGGTAAAGCACATTTTGACTAAAATTAGCATAACAAAATGGACATGGAAATTGATTTAAAACGAGTATAAATACTTAGAGCTGTTTGTAAGTGAGGGTGGCATTGGGGGGAGATTATCGGATTTGTTTTAATTTAGTGGTTTTTGTATTCGTCGGGAATTAATACTGAATGGATTTTTTATTGCCAAAAAGCAAAAAAACTGTATATAAGGTGACTTTTATATATGCAGCCAAACTCATACTGGAGACTTGGTAATTGATCAGTAACACGGATCGATAACACTAATTGCCAATTTCGCAAAATAAAATCTTGACGTCCCATAGTAATTGACTCGGGGCTGGGCTTGCGTTTGTTAGGAGGAACACAAAAGAATAATTTACGAATTTCACATAAAGGGTCATCGAACATATTATGTAGATAGAAGGTAAGAAACCAGATCCGTCGGAACCACTTTACCAGCTCCAAGGGCTATCAGTGGCACCTCTGGTAAAAAAGTGTTAATTTAGATTAAAGTTAATCTAAAGCCGTGATTACACCCTACGATTTATCGGGATCCTTACTAGGAATCTAATTAGGACGCGTGAAGAAACAGGCCGTACTGTCCTTAAGGTGGTAACGGAGGATCTCGGTGCAAAATGCACATCATAGTATTGTTTTCCTTACCTTTGAATAAAAAGTTGGCAATAAATGCGTTTTATAGCAATTCGCTCAAACTGCTTGTTAATAGTTAGGTGATCACATGAAAATTATTCAATTTTATGCGTTACATTTTAGCTGCATTACATTACAACTGTAAACACGCTTTTAAGTTTGATAATGTAATGCAAATAAAATGTTATACATGTACATAAGTACGTAATTTTTTTGTGAAGACTTTATTATTAATAAACTATTTCTGCAAGTTGCTTTAAAACACATTCATTGCATACTTTTTATTCAAAAGTAAGGAAAACATTACCGGGTGTAAAAGCAAAGGCAAGAATCCTTTAAGGGTGTGTTAGTATGATCGGTAAAGATATTATTTTAAATACTGGGATCTCTAAATAAAGTACCAGTACCTCACAATGAGACGATATTCTTTACTTAAAATACACTAATCGCGTGGACACCCTCACTGGTCGCTGGCCACTCGGATGAGGGGTGCGGGTTGCGGGGTGCAATTAGGTAGAAGCCGGTGAGCTGCGTAGCCATAGCTTAGAAGAATGATGGAATTTTTGGTGAAAATTCAAGGTATATTTTTTTTCTCGTAATGAGATGAGAATCGTGTATACTTACATATCCTAAAGGGATTCTTGACTTTGCATTTACAACCTGTATAATGATGTGCGTTTTGTAACGAGTTAAAAAGTTACCCCCTTAAGCCGTGATTACTCGCGCGAAGAAACAGACCGTCCTAAACGATATGGCAAGTATCATAACCGGACATCGCAACTTGAACAAACATCTTTTCACTACAGGCGTGACCGACAACAGCCTCCTATGTCGAGGGTGCTTAGACGAGGACGAGACGGTGAAGCATGTGCTGCTTCACTGCCCCGCCACTGATGACATGAGACGTACAGCAGGGATCACAACTAGTTCCATCTCCCCTTCTCTGGACCAGATTTTGTGTCGGCAGGCTGAAGCCGTTCGGCTCTATTTCAAGGAGTTGTACTGGCTGGGCTAGCCGACCGGGGGGAAGTGCACAATACTCACGATCACGGAGAGTCAGTGCAGGAGTCATCGTCCCCGCTACGAATTTAGAATTAAGAATTATAGTAATTAGAATATTATTAATAGAGTGCCTTACAAACTAGAAAAGATAAATTAGAAAGAAATGTAAAGACAAGAATTTGAAAAAATAATAATAATATTTAGAGTATTCCAAAGCGATGGATTTCGCAAGAAAAACATAACATTATGAGAATATTAATCTCTCAGCTCCTTGTTTTAGTTGAATTGTGCCCCTGTGCTGGATCCGCCCTTGATTACACCATCCGATTTGTCGGTATCCTAACTAGATTATGATAGGACTAATTACGATCATCCGTCCATCCATCCATCAGCCCGTGTTCGTCCACTGCTGGACATAGGCCTTTCCCAAATTTCGCCACTCATGTCGGTCCTCCGTCCTCCTCATCCAGCCGCCCCCCGCAACGTCCTTCAGGTCGTCGGTCCAGCGGGCACGAGGTCGTCCTACACTACGCTTTGCTGTACGTGGTCTCCATTCTATAGAATAGAATAGAATAGAAATATTTATTTGTTCCAAACATGGTTTACAAAAGATGTTAAATATAATAACAGTTCAGCATGTTTCACCTGCAGGAGGTATACAAATACTTTAATACAATTAAATTACAATGTCTTTACAATTATTAATAATCTCGGCATGCATGTCATAACAATTTCATTGAACTAATGTCAGGATAGTTTTATTATATACATTTTTCAATTTAAGTTTTATCCTAATGCTTATAATTATTATAATTCATAAATTCTTTGACAGTGTAAAAACCTCTGTCAATGAGCCAGCTAAACAGTTTTCTCCTAAACAATGTTTCCGGCAATGTCTTCATATATTCTGGCAATAAATTATACATTTTTACAGCCATTGAATAACAATTTTTAGAGAAAAGAGCGCTTCGCTGTCTAGGAATCACTAGATTTTCTGGTTGTCTCAATCTATAACCATCCGCGTCACTTTTTTTTGTAAATAAGTTTGGATGCTGTTTGACAAAATTACACATTTCAAATATATACAGGCATGGCAGGGTAAGGACCTTAAGTTTTTTAAATAGGGGCTTACATGAGTCAAGTGGTTTTGCACCACATATTGCTCTAATGCATCTAGAGCCTTTCGGCCTCAACGGCCATCATGTCAGCGACAAATATGGCCTGCCCACTGCCACTTCAACTTACTGATTCTGCAGGCTATGTCGGTTACTTTAGATCTCCGACGGATCTCCTCATTTCGGATTCTATCCATCAGAGATACCCCAAGCATAGCCCGCTCCATAGCTCGCTGAGCGACCTTAAACCGGTGGATCAGACCCTTTGTAAAAGACCACGTCTCAGCGCCATACGTCATCACAGGAAGGACGCACTGGTTGAACACCTTAGCCTTTAAGCACTGCGATATTGACGACGTAAATATGTGACGCAACTTTCCGAATGCTGCCCAACCCAAGCATATTCTTCTGTCAGCCTCGGCGTCGAAGTTGTTTTTATCCAGCTGTTTGACTTGACCCAGATAAACATATTTTTGAACAACTTCGATGCTGACATTGTCGACGGTTATTGGCCCTTGGATGACGTGACAGTTGGACATGACCTTAGTCTTATCCAAATTCATCCGCAAGCCCACTCGTCTCGAAGAATCGCCAAGGCCGCGCATCATTTCCTCTAGTTCCTGCAGCGATTCCGCCATTATGACGATGTCATCGGCAAAGCGAAGATGTGAAATGTACTCTCCGTTTACGTTTATGCCTCGTCCATTCCAGTCTAGTGTTTTAAAGACGTCCTCCAGCGCGGCGGTAAACAGTTTTGGAGAAATAACATCTCCCTGTCTCACGCCGCGCTGAAGATGTATCGGTCTTGTTTGTACACCCTGTACTTGGACGGACATCGTAGCGGAGTCATACAGACATTTCAACAACTCCACGTAACGCCAGTCAACTTGGCAACGCTGCAAGGACTGCAGAACAGACCAAGTTTCGATGGAGTCGAAGGCTTTCTCGTAGTCCACAAACGCTAGACATAGGGGCTGATTATACTCTTGAGTTTTCTGTATAACCTGCCTTAGCGTGTGAATGTGGTCCACGGTGCTGTAGCCTTTTCGAAACCCAGCCTGCTCTGGAGGTTGGAAGTCGTCGAATCGTTGGGCGAGACGATTCGTGATAACTCTTGAGAAGATAAGACTTAATTACGATAGTGTAATTAATCACGGTTAGTACAATGGACACTTTGTTTTTTCGCGCGTCCTAATTAGGTAAGATCCCGATAAATCGGATGGTGTTTATGTGGTATCAGTACCATGTATCTGTAGGCAAAAACGTTACCAATTTTATTATGGAAGGATGTATTTTTTTTAACACGGATCATTATTCATATCGAAACCCATGATAAACAATAATTTCGATGGGATGCAAAATGGAAAAAATATGAATACGGGAATACGCTAATTTAAACGTGTGGCGCCATCTACGATGCAGTAGGAATACTAATATGGAGGAAATTAATTCTCATATTTTCGATACAATTGTTTTTTTACATCCTCGGGCGCCTAGAAAAGGGTTTTTTGTAACTATGAATATTTAGGAGTTATTGTTTCAAGTTTTTATTCAAATCCGGCGGATTTACGAAGTTTTTGTTCAAATATTTAGACGAAATGTGGCGCCTTTTTAGACGCGACCACATTTTCGTTTGGAGATGTTATTTTTGTATTCCGAGAATTTTAATTTATGTAAAATTGACTTTATATTTAACCAAACCCAAACAGTAAAATAAATATTTACCTAATTGTATTTTTAATTTGCTTTACCAGTGGTTTATTTAGATCACTTTTTATTACATTACCTACTTAGACTAAGAGCTGGCACATAATGTATTAATTAACTAGCACCGAAGTCCTATAGCAAAGAAATGCAGATTAGGTGGATGACATTGATTTTTTTTATTGTACATTTTACAAAAGAAAACTTGCTTTGGTTGGGAATTAATAGAAGAAGACTAATTGACACATTAGTAATTCACCAATCGAATTTGTTGTATGAAAATAAGGTAATAAACAAAAGATTTAAATAAAAGATAATGCAAATGATTTCCGTTTTTCTAATTTTATACATTATCTCATAAAAATGTGACTGGATTCTATTAACCGAAATTTAGCAATAATTCGCCATTCAAATTCAAATACGATTGTTTTGGGATTGTAATGTGAAAATCGATAACGGAACATGTTACCTATGGGTAAGAGGAAATCTGTAGAAACCAAAGAAGCTCACAGTAAATTCATAGTACTGATTTAATCCTAACATCAATGATTTTAATCACGTAGCCAAAGACTGTTGCATTGCAACCAAAACCTAATAATAGTTGATGAAACTTGGATGAAATTGGATGACAATTTCAATTCCCCAATAAAATCACGCAATTCAAACTAACTTTGGTCGGACACAATGACCAAAACCTTTGTTTGAACAAAACTATAACCCGGTCCCAATATCTGTGCACCTCGCTGGAATGTGGCGCCTCTCCCGCTTCCCCTGTCACCTCTCCGCGCACTCCCCGGTGCGACAGTACGGTTAGCATCTTCGTTGCCGCTACACGTCCCGATAATTTTGATATTTTCGCTTTATTGTTGTTTTGTTTTTTAATGTTTATTGTTAAGTTTAGACTGTTTACTGTTAAGTTTGGACTGGTTTGGTTGTTATTAAAATTGTTGTAGCTGTTAAACTGAAGTCATGGGAAAAACAATACACAGCGAATCAAGAAATTTAATCTTGAAAGTGCTCAAGTTTTTTGAATCGGACAAAGCAAACAAACAGTACACCATACCCGATGACAACATCACACAACTTTTAATATCACTAGGGGAAGACAGTTCGGCGAGTTCAGAAAGTGAGAGTGAGGAAGATACAATGTCAGGCATAGAGTCAATAATTTATAGTGACTGAGTTTAAGAATAAATGTTTTTGTAATCAAAATTATTGTTTTTTAATAACAAACCCTTCATCAATAATAAATTGATTTGAAAAGGTTAGTAAATTTTTTTTACCTCCACATTTCTCGAAAAAACTTTTTTTCACACCGTACCCAGACCGCCGATATGACGTCACGAGGTCAGGTGCACAGATATTGTGACCGTGTAGTACTAGGCCACGTTGTCTTGACTGCGGCGTATTTCTTTTTAATTTCTTTACAATGCCGCCGTTAGCTGTTCATGGAATAATTTGAGTTCGAGAATCGTTAGTCGTGGCATGCATTTAATTACTGATAAAATAATAAGCTACATTAGACGAGTTATCCATAAGTATGGTTGAAGAAAATAAATACAGCTAGAAAATAAACGTATATTGATATTGTACTTTTTATACAGTACATTGTTCAAGATATTTTTGTTCATTTAATTTTGTACCCCAGTCATCTATAAATTAGTTATCACCGTTTGACATACAATACAAACTAGGCTGCCTGACTGGGTCATAGATTTGTTTCGCCCGCAACTTCATTTTCGTTGAATACTGGTATTCTTAATATTAATTAATTATCAAAAGGGCAAGTCCGAAGTTATTCGGGGGAGAGTAAGAGAACAGCTCTCAGGCAAAACCAGGCGGCCCACCATTGCCTGGGCCCGATGGATGGCGGTATATCCATCCACAATTGCCGGGCCTTATATAAATTAGACTGGTGACGGGCAGCGGCGTCACTGGTGCAAGGGTTTCGGCACCGCGCTCACCAACCCGCCTGCCCAGCGTGTGTGAGTATGGGCATTTCTTCCAGGAGGACCGCCAAGAGTGGCAAAATCCTGGAAAGGCCTATGTCCAGCAGTGGACGAAACAGGCTGATGGATGGATTTCCATAAATAATATTTAATATAAGTTTCCGGAATGAATATGAAAAAATACTATTAAAGGTACAAAATTAATTTATTGTTTTTCAAAATAATCTCCCTTGGCGTCTATGCACTTTTTCATTCGATCAAACCAGTTTTGAAAACTTTTGTGCCACTCCCCTGTGGTGACCTCTGAAACGTGTTTTTCATACTCCTCGACAGCCTCTTCTGGTGATGAAAATCGTTGACCGCGTAATTGGTTCTTAATTTTTGGGAACAGAAAAAAGTCACAAGATGCCAGGTCGGGACTGTATGCAGGATGACTCATGAGTTCTACATTTTTCGTCTTCAAAAAGTCGTTTGTCTGTCTGGCCGTGTGAGAACTAGCATTGTCGTGGTGCAGGATGATACGGCGTTTACGGTTATTTTTACGGAGTTCGTCAATAACTTCCGGCAAACAAATGGTCGTGTACCAGTCACTATTCACGGTACGACGATTCTCTAAAGCAACAGTAGCCATGTGTCCAGTTTTATTAAAAAAAGAAGCAATCATCCGCTTAGATGCACTTTTCACGCGCGCCACTTTGGTTGGTTTCGGCTCATCTTGAAAGACCCATACGCTCGATTGCTGCTTTGTTTTGGGATCGTAGCAATAAATCCATGTTTCGTCACCTGTTACTATGTCCCACACCAAATTTGACGCACCTTCGTTGAATCTGGTAAGCATGGCACTGCACCAAGTGACGCGGTCCGTTTTTTGAGCCTCGGTCAAGTTGTGTGGGATCCACCGCGAGCACAGCTTTCTCACACCCAAATGTTTGTGTAGGATTGATTGTATTTGACTCATGCCTATTTCTAAGGATGCGCGAATTTCATGGTAGGTCACATGCCTGTCTGTTTCAATCATACGGCGCACAGCATCGATGTTTTTGTTGGTCACAGCGGTGGACGGCCGACCATCGCGAGATTCGTCACTGAGATTGATACGACCACGCTTGAATTCTGCAAACCAGCTATAAACAGTCGTCTTGCATCGTGCTTCATTGCCAAAAGCTGTTTCAAGCCGAGCGATGCTCTGTTGAGCTGTCAAATTACACTTAAAATCGTAGAAAATCATACTACGAAAATTTTCCCGAGTTAAATCCATGTTGATGCAGACACACAATTTTTTAAATGGCGCCACAAGGTAAAAAAAAAAGACAGTCAGATGAAACAAACTGCATTCTACAGCCAAAGAGTTCTATTTTCAAATGTTGCAATAAATTTTTAAATATTGTTTATGTAAGTGGCCAGTTCCGGAAACTTTTAGTGTTACCTATGTATTACATTAGCCAACCGGTTTCACTATGTGAGCATCATCAGGGGATTTTAAATTAAAGTAATTACATATTTTCACAATGTTTGTGTTGCTAGATGTCAGTGTTTTTTCATTACAAGCGCCGTATCAGTAGTATAATATAATGTACTCTGTGATCTCAATAATCAACTTCCAAATACTTATTAAGTATACACACAATCATTTGTACTAAGATTTAAAAAATTAAAAGACAAAGCATACTAATTTAATTACAATCAAATAAACTAATCTAAAAAAATTATAATAATGAAAGACTTAATTAAAATCATCATCCAAAGCAAAAACAGAACTAGTGAGAACCGTATTCTAATCCGTTCACTAGATTTCACATGAATCAAGAAAGAGCGCACAATCAGAAGTACCTAATTGTGAATAATTTTCAATGCATTTTTGCGGGCCCCAAGAAATCCATTTCTTTTTTCAAGAACATAACATAATACCCTGGATTCTTTTTGTAAGTAATTGATTTAATGTTAATTAGTACCGTGATTGAAATGATACAGTGAAGTGTACTATTTTTAAAAGTACAGATTACAAAGAAGGAATGCTTTCGGTCAATCAAAGGACTTGGCCACTGTTTTATATTTCGATGACGTTCCTGATCAGTTGAGTCTCTAAACCAACATAACGTGAACCCTACTTTTTATTAAAAAGTAGGAAAGTATTGTTCGAATAAACTGGTCACTTTGTAATGGCCGATGAATGAAATAATGATGTTATGCTAAGTGTATAATTGGAATTGTTTTTTGTCGGCGATTCAAACTGCAGTTGCGGCCATTTAAAAGTTGATTTCTTTGATATATGTTTCTGTGAATTGTTCGCAACCTTGGGAAAGAAATGGACTTACTGAATAACGAATCAGTAATTTGAGTTTGGATGGCGACCTACTTGAAATAAGAAAATTTCATATAATTACTTTTATTATTGTAAGGAATTCTTCATTTATGAATACTATTATCTAAGGATTATATATAATTATATTTTTTTAAATCACTATCATATTATAATTATCTATAAATAATTATGTTTATTATACATTGAATATATTATTGAGTTTTACAACATTATGTACCAACTTATACTATTTTTGACAAAACCAAATTCTTATAATACTTGAAAAGAAATATTTACTCAGTACAACCGCACACCTGCAACTAATAAAGTACCCAAAATACATATTAAAAATCGATAAATTTTACGACATCCTGCGCTAAAGTTATTATTTTTAATTGCGGCATAGTCAATACGGTTGCATTTGGTTGATGCGTATGCGCAGTGCGTGGCGCGGTAGAAGCAAAGGACGGTGCATGCTGACCGAATACCTAATGCAGGTGATAGATGTGTATGCTTTAATTGATTTGTTTGCCCTGTCTGCCGACGATTGAAAACGTTTGGCGGATTGTCAAGGAAAACGGTATGCTTGAATTTTGCTATTCAAAAAATCAGCTCCTGTTAACGGCTCTTTTATTTGGCTATTTAATAGATGAAGACACAAAAACATGTCGCCACGACCTAGACTAATGGCCACGACATCCATCCCTGAGGAGTGCTAGAGATGTTACCCAAATGTCAACTTTTTACCGAAGATTTTAGCGTCCCAACATTTAATAGTGGATGAACCATATCGCCGTACTTAGGACAAAAAAACAAGTTTTTTTATGGCATGTTAGTGTTTACCTTCACCGTCAGCAAGTGGTAAGTATACAAATACTATGTACATGTAGGTTTACCTAGCAGTATTTACCTTCACTGTCAGCAAGTGGTAAGTATACAAATACTATGTACATGTAGGTTTACCTCGTAGTGTTTACCTTCACTGTCAGCAAGTGGTAAGTATACAAATACTATGTACATGTAGGTTTACCTCGTAGTGTTTACCTTCACTGTCAGCAAGTGGTAAGTATACAAATACTATGTACATGTAGGTTTACCTAGCAGTGTTTAACTTCACTGTCAGCAAGTGAAGGTAAACACTGCTAGGTATACAAATACTATGTACATACAGGTTTACCTCACAGTGTTTACCTTCACTGTTTACAGTATTTACCTTCACCGTCAGCAAGTGGTAAGTAAACAAATACTATGTACATGCAGGTTTACCTCACAGTATTTACCTTCACCATCAGCAAGTGGTAAGTATACAAATACTATGTACATGTAAGTTTACCTAGCACTGTTTACCTTCACTGTCAGCAAGTGGTAAGTATACAAATACTATGTACATGCAGGTTTACCTCACAGTGTTTACCTTCACTGTTTACAGTATTTACCATCACCGTCAGCAAGTGGTAAGTATACAAATACTATGTACATGCAGATTTACCTCACAGTGTTTACCTTCACTGTTTACAGTATTTACCTTCACCGTCAGCAAGTGGTAAGTATACAAATACTATTTACATGCAGGTTTACCTCACAGTATTTACCTTCACCATCAGCAAGTGGTAAGTATACAAATACAAGGTACATGCAGGTTTACCTCGTAGTGTTTACCTTCACTGTCAGCAAGTGGTAAGTATACAAATACTATGTACATGCAGGTTTACCTCACAGTGTTTACCTTCACTGTTTACAGTATTTACCATCACCGTCAGCAAGTGGTAAGTATACAAATACTATGTACATGCAGATTTACCTCACAGTGTTTACCTTCACTGTTTACAGTATTTACCTTCACTGTCAGCAAGTGGTAAGTATACAAATAATATGTACATCCAGGTTTACCTCACATTGTTTACCTTCACTGTTTACAGTATTTACCATCACCGTCAGCGATCACACGTCACACCTTATATCAATGCCGCGAATATTTTAAGGGTAGAGGGTCGTCGTGAGCTGCATCTCGCTGCTTTACTGTTTGGTGTAGTAAAAACTGGTTCTCCCAAATATTTACATGACAAATTTACGTGGTCATCTACTGTTAGCAGATACAGCACCAGGATGAATCGTATATTGTTTCCAAAGCACAAAACCACTGCATTTAGGGGTAGTTTTAGGTACATGGCGTCAAAATGTTGGAATAACATTCCACCACCGCTACGTGACCTTAAGTGTAAGTATACTTTTAAAATTAAACTAAAAAAGTATCTCCTTGACTTACAAATGTCTTCGCCTGCCTAAAACTAGACGCTTCATCGCCATTTTAATAATTTTTGACCAACGAGTTTCTGACATTTATTTAGAGCTTACCTATTAATTGAATTTATTTATTTACAAATATTAGCACCTACATTATGTACTCGTATATGTATATCATATTTATTCTGCCATTCGTAATTATTATTTTCAAAATGTGCAAGAATACTCGCGCTGTTTTGTTTGTTCGTGCGTTACCTACGCGGGCTCGGACTGAAAATCAGCGCTGTCGGTCTTACTCTGTAAGACTACAGCATATGCTGAGTTCTAGCCTTTTTGTCTGCTTCGACACATGATTTCATTTAGCTTTAGTCACATTGTTTTATTCTTTTATGTTATTTCCTTGTGTTTGACTTTATAATTTGTTTTTATAATTTATTGTGTTGTGGTAGATAAATAAATGGATATTCTATTCTATTCTATTCTATTCAAGTGGTAAGTATACAAATATTATGTACATGCAGGTTTACCTCACAGTATTTACCTTCACCATCAGCAAGTGGTAAGTATACAAATACTATGTACATGTAAGTTTACCTAGCACTGTTTACCTTCACTGTCAGCAAGTGGTAAGTATACAAATACTATGTACATGCAGGTTTACCTCACAGTGTTTACCTTCACTGTTTACAGTATTTACCATCACCGTCAGCAAGTGGTAAGTATACAAATACTATGTACATGCAGATTTACCTCACAGTGTTAACCTTCACTGTTTACAGTATTTACCTTCACCGTCAGCAAGTGGTAAGTATACAAATACTATTTACATGCAGGTTTACCTCACAGTATTTACCTTCACCATCAGCAAGTGGTAAGTATACAAATACTAGGTATATGCAGGTTTACCTCGTAGTGTTTACCTTCACTGTCAGCAAGTGGTAAGTATACAAATACTATGTACATGCAGGTTTACCTCACAGTGTTTACCTTCACTGTTTACAGTATTTACCATCACCGTCAGCAAGTGGTAAGTATACAAATACTATGTACATGCAGATTTACCTCACAGTGTTTACCTTCACTGTTTACAGTATTTACCTTCACCGTTAGCAAGTGGTAAGTATACAAATACTATGTACATTCAGGTTTACCTCGTAGTGTTTACCTTCACTGTCAGCAAGTGGTAAGTATACAAATAATATGTACATGCAGGTTTACCTCACATTGTTTACCTTCACTGTTTACAGTATTTACCATCACCGTCAGCAAGTGGTAAGTATACAAATATTATGTACATGCAGGTTTACCTCACAGTATTTACCTTCACCATCAGCAAGTGGTAAGTATACAAATACTATGTACATGTAAGTTTACCTAGCACTGTTTACCTTCACTGTCAGCAAGTGGTAAGTATACAAATACTATGTACATGCAGGTTTACCTCACAGTGTTTACCTTCACTGTTAACAGTATTTACCTTCACCGTCAGCAAGTGGTAAGTATACAAATACTATGTACATGCAGGTTTAACTCACAGTATTTACCTTCACCATCAGCAAGTGGTAAGTATACAAATACTATGTACATGCAGATTTACTTCACAGTGTTTACCTTTACTGTTTACAGTATTTACCTTCACCGTCAGCAAATAGTAAGTATACAAATACTATGTACATGCAGGTTTACCTCACAGTATTTACCTTCACCATCAGCAAGTGGTAAGTATACAAATACTATGTACATGTAGGTTTACCTAGCAGTGTTTACCTTCACTGTCAGCAAATAGTAAGTATACAAATACTATGTACATGCAGGTTTACCTCACAGTATTTACCTTCACCATCAGCAAGTGCTAAGTATACAAATACTATGTACATGTATGTAGCTAATAATCAACTCAAACGCGTTCTGCTACCAACAAATGTATGGAAAAGAACCCTGTCCGGCCAACTAAATATACGGGATTCTATATAGGGCCCATAGTATATCAGAAACACCATATACCTGGCACGAAATTAGTATGCAGACAGAGTCCTCACCCCGATTAATAAATAATACGAACTCACATAAATCCAGTAAATTATTGACTGCGTCACGGTACCTCCAGAAGTCCAAAATCTGGGGTCCTCGCTATCTGTTGCTTGGCCGTCTTGTTGCTCCAGTGCTGGCCGGTATTATGAAGGGGAAAGACTTAGGCAAGGAACAGCAGGAAGGCAAGGAACGGCCGCGGGCATTCAACACGTGTCACCGAAAATTCTGACGCAATCATCCAAGTATTTTTCTGGAATTAGCCCGACTTCTACGAGCACAATTCCCCAACACGGTTTCACTAGAAGACCTTATTTTATACACACATGTCCCTGAAGCAGGAATCTCTAAAAACCTTTCAGGCGACCAATTTTCACCATCAAACCGGGAGAGAGCAAAATTAACAAGTCATTTCTGATTTCTGATCATTCAAAATCATAGACAAGAAGAGCGAGAATTAAAAACAAACAAAATGATTATTCCACCGCTAGCGGTCTAGAAAAAATAGATTAGCACACTGCGAACAAAGCGCGTTCAATTTGAGTGTTGCGCGAACAATCCCCCGCTCCGGACTGATGCCCTCATCAGAACGCTAGCTCAATCAATCGGGAGCCGGGAGAGTGTTGCTACAGCTCGTCGCAGAATCGAACCTCCAACCAACACCTCAGCTACACGAGGAGTTCCACCCCCACCGTATATTAACTTGATAATGCGACCCCGGCGCCAATGTAGAGATGCCAAATTTGCATCCTTCAATAAAACTAAGTCTCCTTCTTTCGGAGGTTCGGTCCTGTCTGTCCACTTCACCCGCTGCTGTAACAAATGCAGATATTCCAACGACCAACGATTCCAGAAGTCCTGGCCCATTTGTTGCAACATTTGAAAACGTGACAACCGGGTTGTACGTTCTTCCCTCCAGGGGTATTCCGGCAGGGCAGTAAGAGGCTGCCTAATCAAGAAATGGCCAGGAGTCAAGACCTCGAGGTCGTTCGGATCAGATGACAGGGGACAGAGAGGACGAGAGTTGAGGACGGCCTCAACTTTACAGAACATAGTGACGAGCTCCTCGAAGCTTAAAATGGTTTCCCCGATGACGCGGCGGAGGTGGGTCTTGGCTGACTTCACGGCGGCTTCAAAAATCCCACCCCAGTGGGGACAAATTGGCGGGTTGAACCGCCAAGTTATCCCCCTCTGGGCGCAGATATGACTTAAACTAACACAATTATTCTCTAAAAATTTATACACATCTTTCAAATAGTTTGAGGTACCCTGGTAGTTTGTGCCATTGTCAGAGCGGATCAATGAAGGTAGACCCCTACGCGAAACAAAACGGTCTAACGCAGCAACGAAGGCCTCCGTGGACAACGAGGACACTAATTCCAAATGGACGGCCTTGGTGGACAAGCACACAAATACGCACAGGTAAGCCTTAACAATCCGAGCATTACGAAGAGTGGAGGTCTTGACCGAGAACGGGCCTGCCATGTCCGTGGCGACTCCTTCGAATGGTCTCGACTGGGTGATCCTGTCAGCCGGCAGATCTCCCATCTGAGGCTGCATCAATGAGGCTCGCAGTCTGTAACAAGGAACGCAGGAGAAAACTACATTGCGAATTACCCGGCGAGCAGACAATATCCAAAACTCCCGCTGTAATATCGCCAATAACGCATTGCGTCCCGCATGAGAGTTACGAACATGTCGGTCAAATACCAAAAGCTTTACCAAAGGACCCTCCTTGGGTAACAGCAGAGGATGACGGCTCCCGTATGGCAGGTCAGCTTTCCGAAGTCGACCTCCAACACGCAGAAGTG
The DNA here is from genome assembly GCA_910592155.1 of Ypsolopha scabrella. Classification (NCBI taxonomy): domain Eukaryota; kingdom Metazoa; phylum Arthropoda; class Insecta; order Lepidoptera; family Ypsolophidae; genus Ypsolopha; species Ypsolopha scabrella. The sequence continues at coordinate 12,053,045 of OU342989.1, read as the reverse complement.
TTGTGAATGTTGTGAATCCAGAAAAGGATTTAATCTAGCGACCGCTCCCTTCAGCTTGGCACGTTCATCGCGAAGGATCTGCAATTCAGACTTGAAACGGTCCGCCTGCACTACCTTGACCCAGTGAAGCAGTGCATCTCGACGCTCCTCGGCACTCACCACTGGCGACAACTGTTTATTTCGGGGGTTACGACAATTATTTATAAAACGCTTAATCCAACTAGTAACCGCCAATAATTTGTCCAAACTACTATATCTCCCAGTCAGCCAATCGGGATCTAAATCTGTCTCTGCAACTAAAGCATGCACACGCAGCCCTGGCAAAATCTGGGTCGTCCTATCCACTTGCTGAACAGGCCAAGAAGACTCAGGTCCCCTGAGCCACTCCGGACCCCACCATAAAACATGTGACACCAACTCCGGCGCTGTGCAGCCCCTCGATGCGCAGTCTGCAGGATTACATTCACCTGGGACGTGCCTCCAATTAATATGAATACCCATGTTATGAATTTGCGAAACCCGGTTTCCAACAAAAATCTCTAAGGTATGCGGAGCCGCGCGCAACCATGCTAGCGCGACCTGACTATCCGACCATGCATACACATCCTGAAAATCAACAGTGGCAGCTAACTCCCGAGATATATGATTCAGTAATCTAGCTAAAAGATGAGCTCCGCTTAATTCCAATTTAGGAATAGTAAGACGAGTACGTATGGGAGCAACCTTGCTTTTCGCTAGAAGTAACACAACATTGACGTGACCCTGACTATCAACGGTTCGTAAATATACGGCCGCAGCGTATCCACGTTCGGAGGCGTCACAAAAGCCATGCAAAGAAGCGTGATACTTTCCTGATCTGATCTTTTCCTGGCAAGATCCGGCGAGGTAAGGCAACTCGATTGACTTCCTCCAACGATGACATCAACTCCAGCCAGTCGTCCAACGGAGACCCGGTGAGCGGCTCGTCCCACGACACGCCCAGGATCCACAGCCGTTGCAGCAGACACTTCGCTGAGAAGATCACCGGACTGATCCAGCCGTTCGGATCAAACATGCGAGCGATGGTAGACAGCACGGTCCTCTTCGACCATACTCTCTCTGGTTTCTGATAATTATTTAAATAAATAATACTCCAATATAAATGCAGAGCTTTTTATTAGCGTCCATCTTAGCCGCATACATAGAGAAGAGAGAGAGATCAAAAGAGTGAGCAGTGTAACAACATGTTGGCTGTATTCCGATATTACAGTTGCGTTCATACATTTATCATTATCTAACACTCCGCCTCAATTGAAAGTCTCTAGGTACTTTAAATTGTTTACCTTAACTTAAACAAAAGTGAAAAAACTACTTTACAGAAAATATCTTATTATTTATATATAAAACGACATGGTAAAAAATTATGTCCCACAACTTCTTTGTTCGATTGTACTTCAAATACTACAGTTTACAACCTTTAAAGAAAATTATGCTTAGTTAACTTTACATTGACATTTAAGTTGAATAAACTTTTCTGATGACAAAGCTTTTGTGAAGATATCTGCTAAATTATCATGTGTAGGAACATAGTCAACAATCAACTCTTTTTTATAAACTAAATCCTTAAGAAAATGCATTTTAATGTCTATATGTTTTGCTCTTTTACTGTTCTCATAAGATTTTGAAAGTTCAATTGCACCTTTATTATCTATGTATAGAATACACTTCACTTCACTCATGTTACATTTTAGATTAAATTCTTGAAACAGTCCTTTTAAATTTATTAAATCACAAGCACTAGTTGCCGCAGCTATAAATTCCGCCTCTGCTGTGGACAACGCCACACAGTTTTGTTTCCTTGAGAACCATGAGACTGCATTTCCTTTATAGAAGGTAACTGACCCACTAATACTTTTTCTGTCTGAATGGTTTCCTGCCCAATCTGCATCTGAGTAAGTTTCAATAGTCAGTTCTCTTTCATTCTTTGTATACAATAATCCTGTGTTCCTAGTTCCTTTTAGATATCTTAGCACCCTTTTTGCTTGAACCCAAAGACTCTTGGTAGGTTTATCCAAGTATTGACTCAGGAATGATGTCGCATATGAAATGTCAGGTCTAGATATTGTAGCAATAAACATGAGACTTCCAATGAGACTTCTGTAAGGTGAGTTGCTGTCAATTTCTTCTTCACCATTCACTTGAAATCCTTTTATTATGGGGGTTTTGCAGGGATTGCATTCAGTCATTTTGAATTTCTGTAACATTTTGTCAATCTGCTTTGTCTGGTTTATTTTCAGGGTGTCTTTTTTTCTAGTTATTTCCATACCTAGAAATATTTTAACTTCACCAAAATCTTTTGCCTGAAATTCTTTTCTCAGCTTTTTAATAATCTCTTCGATTTTTTCAGGTTTTCCTGTCAGCAGGATGTCATCAACGTACAGACATAACCAAATATCTTCTTTAATGTATAAGCAAGAATCATTCTTCGAGCGTTCAAATCCTTGTTTCTTAATAAAATCATCAAATCTATGATTCCAGCACCTGGGACTTTCACGTAGACCATACAGTCCTTTGACTAGCTTTAATGTGTCTGTTTCAGTTTCTACACCTTCTGGCTTTTTTATAAAAATGTGTTTTTCGAGTTCTCCATTGAGAAATGCTGTCGGAATATCTAGTTGTCTTATTGGGTATGAATTTTGTACAGCTTCAGCAAATACTGTTCTTACAGTTGAGGTTCTCGCCACTGGTGAGTAGTTTTTGCCAAGATTCTCATTTTCCTGTAACTGATAGCCTCTTGCTACGAGACGTGCCTTCTTAGATCCATTTTCTTTTATCTTAAATATCCATCGGGTGTCTATTATCTGTTTATCTTCCGGTACTTCTTCTTTCTCCATTTCCACCCAAGTTTTCATCTCCTTGTGAGCATTAAGTTCTTTTTCTATAGCTTTTTTCCATCCTTCATCTTTAATGGCTTCTTTAAATGTTTTTGGTTCTTCTTCAACATGTAATAAGCAATATGCTTCATATACTTCATAGTCATTCAACATAGATGGTGGTTTAACTGTTCTACCACTTCTAGTTCTAGTAGGTTCTATGTCCTCATGTTGCCCTGTGTTATTTGTTACTGGATCCTCATTGGTTGCTGGATGTTGTTCTATATTCGGTATACTTATTTCATTTTCTGCATCTTTAATCATTTCTTGGCTTCCTTCCTCATTTTCGTATCTTATTCTGTGTATTTCGTTTGTTAATTTGTTATCATTGTTGTTTGCTTCTTTTTCATTTTTATATGTTATTTGTGTTTCATCAAACTGAACATCTCTTGACTGTATTATTTCATCATTTGTTGGATTCCACAATCTATATCCATTTCTTCCATATCCTACCATTCTGCATTCAACTGCTCTATCTTTCAGTTTATTTAGTTTTGGTAAAATAACTGCCCAAGCTTTTGCTCCAAATACTCTGAGTCTGTTAAGGTCTCTATCACCATAATAAATTTCAGCTGGAGTTTTAAAATTTATGGCTGATGATGGTGATCGATTTAGAGTATAGGCAGCACACATAATAGCTTCATGCCATAAATATTTTGGTAGTTCAGTTTCAGTCATCATTGTTCGGGCTTTGTTGCACAGTGTGCGGTTCATCCGCTCAGCTACACCGTTCTGTTGCGGTGAGTAGACTTGAGTATATTCAATAATGATGCCTCGTCTTCTACAAAATACTTCTATGCATCCATTTTTAAATTCACCTCCATTATCACATCTTATTCGCTTTGTCTTGATATCAAACTGTGTTTTCAAGTCTCTTATGTACTCTATTATATTGTTTGTTGCTTGAGATTTATTTTTCAATAGATATACTCTGGTCATGTGCGAGTAATCATCAATTATGGTTTGAAAATATTTATAGCCTCCATTTGATTCTGGACTGATCGGTCCTGCTATGTCGGTATGAAGCAAATCTCCAATCGCTCTACTTCTTGGCTTCTTTTGCGATCTAAATGGTTGTCTAATCGCTTTACCTTTCATACATGGTTCACAAACATCATTTGATATGGGTAATTTCATAATTTTAAGTCCCTTTCTGTTGAGATGACCCAAACGTTGATGCCAAATGTTTAAATTTTCACTTTGACTTGTGTGGACTTCTTCTTGTTTGTCTCCTAGTGTTGCGTCTAATATGTATAGTCCATTTCTTTCTTGGCATTCAAATACTGTACCTTTACTTATGATACAAGTTCTATTCTTCTCGAAATTTACTTTATTTTCTCCAATTTCTACTATTTTCTTCACTGAGAGGATATTGTGAAAAATTCCTGGTACTAACAACGCTTCAAAGTTTATTTCTTTTCCATTTATTAAAATTTTTATCTTACCCATTTCTTCTGCTTTCATTGTGACACCATTTGCTATTTTAATATTGACATTTCTGTTTAACTTCTTGATTTCTGACATGTGTTGTCTCATTCTTTCATTCACCAAATGTTCACTTGCTCCAGAGTCCAGTATAAATTTAACTTGGTTTTGGTCAGATTCACAACCATTACGTTCTGTGTAATATGCTGACGCTACAAAACTGAAAGACTCGCTATCTTCGTGTGCACTATTTGCTTGTGCATGACCTCTTCTGCCTCGGAATTGACCACGTCCACGATTAAATGATCTTCCTCTTCCTCGGTATGCTCTACACTGAGCTGCTATGTGTCCTGGTTTCTGACATTTAAAGCATTTTGTTACGAATGCTACTTCGCTTACCATTTGTTGTGGTGCACTTTCATTTTTAAGTTCTGCATCAAGTAGACGGGACTTGACTGTGTCCAGCGTTAGTTCAGATTGATTCATAGTTTCAATCGCAGTAACTACACTCTCATACTTGTCTGGCAGTGTAAGTAATAAATGACATATCTTGTCAGTTTCGTCTAATTTACATTGAATTGCTTCGAGGTTATTCACGATCGAATCAAATTTTAAAAAATGATCCTCAAGTTTTGAATTGCACTTTAGCTGCAACAATTTTTTCTTCAAATGAACTCTGCTCAGGACACTTTTTCTTTGTAGAACTGCTTCTAAACATTGCATCATCTCTTTAGCGGTTGTCGCTTTCCGTACATATTCCAAATATTTATCCGTCAAACATGCCACTATTATGGATTTTGCTTTGGCATCTTTCTGCTTGTCTCCAACCTTTATTTCATCAGACAAAAGTATCTCACTGCAACCTTTCTCTTCTAGAATCATTTGTAGTCTAAACTTCCAATTTGCGAAATTTGTGTTTTCGCGTAATTGTGGAAAAGCTTCATGTACGATCGCCATTTTTGACGCCACGTTGTCTCACTGAATAGGATTCCAAATTAGATTTTCGAACTTTTAACACTCCCTAACCTTTATCTAACACTGCCCTAAGAACTTTGCCATCTGGCTTACATGGTGCCCATAACCTGATAATTATTTAAATAAATAATACTCCAATATAAATGCAGAGCTTTTTATTAGCGTCCATCTTAGCCGCATACATAGAGAAGAGAGAGAGATCAAAAGAGTGAGCAGTGTAACAACATGTTGGCTGTATTCCGATATTACAGTTGCGTTCATACATTTATCATTATCTAACAGTTTCAGTTCCACCTGAAACGTGAAAATATCATTTACCGGTTGATACTTCATTCCCAAAACCGCTATCATATTAGGATCGTCCACCTCAGCAAACAGGTTAGGGTTCTGTTGGTGATCCTCTGGAATACCTTCTAACAGACGGGGCTCATTCGATAACCATTTTCTTAACTCGTAGCCTCCCGCTGCTAGTATAGCAATTAATTCATCCCTGAGTATAAGAGCTTCCTCAACTGTTTGGGCCCCAGTACACACGTCGTCTACGTAGAGGTCACGTGTCAGTACGGCTGCCGCACGCGGGTAGCGGGCCCTCTCCCGCTCCGCCAGTTCTAATAAGCATCTTATAGCTATATATGGACTTGATTTCAAACCATATGTGTTGGTGTTGAGCTCGTAGACTGTCACTGGGTCCTCTGGATGCTCCCGCCAGAGAATCAACTGGAAACGCCTGTCGTCAGGATGAATGACAGTCTGCCGGAACATCATCTTAATGTCGGCTCCAAACACCACCTGATGTCTCCTGAAATTTAAAATTATATCTATGACATCCCGATGAAGCTTTGGCCCAGAGTGTAGACACGAATTCAACGAGACTCCTGTTGAGGTAGGCACCGACCCGTCGAACACGGTGCGCAGCTTTCCTGAAGAAGCCTTCAATACTGCATGGTGAGGTAGGAAGTAATGCTCAGTAGAGCTCCAATCTACTCGAGCCGGTGACATATGACCTAGTGCTTCGTACTCACGCATGAAGTCAATATATTTCTCACGTAGCACTGGGTCACGCTGCATGCGCCGTTCCATAGCCAGCAGTCGCTTCTCTGCCAGTGCTCTGGATTGTCCAAGAATAGGAGGGGATGCTGTAAAAGGCAACCGCGTTACAAATCTCCCTGAAGCTAGCCTCGTAGTGTTGGCTTGAAAGAAGGCCTCACATTCTGCATGTTCCGGGTCCACCCTCGGAACCATGGGAGGCTCTTCTACTTCCCAGAACCGATGCATCGTCTTAGCCAGGGATGCTGTATTGACGACCCTCGACTCATCCGGAGTGTAGTCATCGAAGACTGGTCCCAACACAGCATGTCCAAAAATGGTGGACACCGCCAACAGTGATGAGGTACCTAGTGCCTTCTGGGCACCCGAAAGAATCCATCCCAACACATCCGAGCCCAAGAGGACGTCCACTGGGCCGGGAACATAAAACCTGGGTTCAGCCAAATTTAAATTAGACGTACACGATAGTATAGATGGGGAGATATCTGAGGAGGGCTGCCAGCCTACTATATCATCCATAACCATAGCTGCAGCTGTAATCCTCAAAGTGGAGGAACGTACCGAAGAAAACCTTATATGAGTTCGGCCTACCAAACGTTTAACTTCTAAACCCCCAATACCAAAAAGGGGCACCGAAGAAGGCTCCAAGTTCAAACCCAACATATTAACTATCCGTGTAGTCACCATACACCCTTGTGCCCCTGAGTCCAGTAGAGCCCTTACCCTAACCGAATCTCCACGGGGACCCCATATGCAAACTATTGCAGTGGGCAGCAGAACCGTCCTCGGCTCTGCGCTAGTAGAGTGGCAGGCTAGCTATTGACTGGTCGGCCTCGCCAACCCAGGGTGAACCCACTGCCCTACATATGGTGAGCGAGTACACATCGCCAACCTAGGGGGGGCGTAGCCTGCCGCTCTCCCATACCTAAAATAAGGTGGGTGGTACTCTACCCGCGGGTACTCATGAGACGGCGGCGAGTATCTCTGCGGCTCCTCCCATACCTAAAATAAGGTGGGTGATACTCTACCCGCGGGTACTCATGAGACGGCGGCGAGTATCTCTGCGGCTCCTCCCGACTATACTCCCTTCCAGTGGGCGCTGGCACTGGCGCGGGAAATTGAGGTCCACTAACCGGTGAAGTGAAGCCCCCGCCCGTAGGGCCTTCTTCCCTCGAAGAGTCCCGAGGCGGGCCCGCAGTTGCAGAAACATGGGGACCACTTCCATAATTTTGAATGGGCCCCTCACCCGTGGAGTACCCCCAACCTCGGGGCCTCCTAGCCGGGCCCGCAGTATAGCCCTGTACCGCAGGTGCATGCTCCTCAAAATTATTAGGGTGTGCATGACTCACCCGAGAACTCTCTCTCCACTCCGACGGGTGCGCGCCTCGTCCTGGACGAGGGCCCCTCGACGGACATGGCTGCTGTGCGGACGGTGAGGCTGCTCCCCCGCCCGTAGCGCGACGCTGGTGCTGCGACGTGGAGACTGCTTCCCCTCTCGCAGCAGGTCCGCGCTGCGGTGCCGGAGCCGGCGCACCAGACCTGTTAGCACACAGCAGTAAATGGTGAGCTCTTCCACATGCATAACAAGTACCTTGCCTGGAACAATCGCGCGCGAAATGATCTTCCATGCAATGAAAACATAAGCGCTTGGCTTTTACCAAGCACCGCCTTTCGCGGACCGGCAGCTCAGCAAACTCAGGGCACCTCCGCAAAGCATGTCCCAAACGCCCACACTGAGGACATGTCGGTTCCCCCACGGCAGCAGTCAGTGCAGCCAAGCAAGCTGCCACACGTCCCCGGGACGGTGGCACTCCCTGGGCGTCACTGCGTCGCGATGTGCCGGCGGATCTTCCCAAACTCCCGCTAGGTGGCGCCACTTCCAACGGAGACGACTCCACAGCCCTAGCTTCAAACTCCAAAAATCTCATTAAGTCCGTAAAGCTAGGCAAGGCACTGCCGTCCCGTTCTGCCATCTCGCGTTCAAACCGTGAGCGAGAGTCAGCCGGCAACTTGCTCAAAATTATGTGTACCAACAGATACGACCATTCATCCACTGGTAGTCCCAACATTTTTAATGCGTTACACGCCACTGTAACGGGTGTGAGTAACTGAGCCCTGATATGCGATCTAGACGTAACCCGAGGCAGACCTAACAGCTGACTCGCATGCGCGTCTGCTAACAACCGGACGTTCTGATATCTGTTGTTCAATAACTCCCATGCGATGACGTAGTTATGCTCCTCAACCATCAGATGTTGTACCAATGATCTAGCCTCCCCTTGTAAACTGGACATCAAATACGCCATTTTCTGCGTTGGACAGATCCTGTCTACCGTCTACCAAAGAAGTAAACATATTCTTAAAGGCGACCCATTGCTCCATACGTCCGTCAAAGTGACCAAGCTCTAAGGTAGGCAGTCTGCTATGCAACCCTACCCCTTGACTACTGGTGCCCAATTTGACATCCGGACCCCCAGACTGCAATCTCTTAATCGTACATGCCACCTGCGTAGTCTCATTATAAATGTCCATTATCTGCTCCATATCACTGCTACTGCTAGCCATTACCTCCGGTGGCAGCTCCTGGTCCAACAGCTCCATGAGCGCCTGCTCAGCTTTCTCGAGGCGATGCTCCATCTGTGAGTATCGCTCCAGGACTGCATCGCCCCGATCAGCTCGAGCCAACAAGCCTTGAACGCTGACAAACCAACGCAGCTGACTGGCCAAGATGTTCCTCGGAGAAGTCTTCGACATTGTAGACCGGGAATTGAGAAATACAAACAATTAAAGACGGAACTGACAATGTCACAAACCACAAAGCGCCCCAATGTATACACTCAAACAAGTTGTCACAGTAACTCGGTAAATACAAAATGTTATTAATATAAATAAACTAACTGCCTTGTAACAGTGCTCTCAAACAAGCCTACAATAGGTCGTTATATTATATTATAACCAAATATCTTATATAAACACAAACAACCGAGTTATAAAGTTACACCAACAAGGTCTAACAATTACAATTTAAATCTGTGTACAACAACCTAAACAGCGCTAATAAAGTTATATGTTTATCCACAATACAAACATATAATATTATACCTAATATCCTTCCAGCTTACATAAACCTATTCATATACACAGTCCGAGTACTGTAGTATGAGAAATAACAAAATATTCTATTTGAACTCGCTTTAGGTTGCAAGGTTACAACTACCTACCTATATAAACAGAATATATCTTGGTCCGGGGTTGTTTAATATCCGATACTAAACAACTTAACCGCGCTCTGCTACCAGAAAATGTAGCTAATAATCAACTCAAACGCGTTCTGCTACCAACAAATGTATGGAAAAGAACCCTGTCCGGCCAAACTAAATATACGGGATTCTATATAGGGCCCATAGTATATCAGAAACACCATATACCTGGCACGAAATTAGTATGCAGACAGAGTCCTCACCCCGATTAATAAATAATACGAACTCACATAAATCCAGTAAATTATTGACTGCGTCACGGTACCTCCAGAAGTCCAAAATCTGGGGTCCTCGCTATCTGTTGCTTGGCCGTCTTGTTGCTCCAGTACTAGCCGGTATTATGAAGGGGAAAGACTTAGGCAAGGAACAGCAGGAAGGCAAGGAACGGCCGCGGGCATTCAACACGTGTCACCGAAAATTCTGACGCAATCATCCAAGTATTTTTCTGGAATTAGCCCGGCTTCTACGAGCACAATTCCCCAACACGGTTTCACTAGAAGACCTTATTTTATACACACATGTCCCTGAAGCAGGAATCTCTAAAAACCTTTCAGGCGACCAATTTTCACCATCAAACCGGGAGAGAGCAAAATAAACAAGTCATTTCTGTCAAAAATCATAGACAAGAAGAGCGAGAATTAAAAACAAACAAATTGATTATTCCAACGCTAGCGGTCTACAAAAAATAGATTAGCACACTGCGAACAAAGCGCGTTCAATTTGAGTGTTGCGCGAACATGTAGGTTTACCTAGCAGTGTTTACCTTCACTGTCAGCAAGTGGTAAGTATACAAATACTATGTACATGCAGGTTTACCTCACAGTGTTTACCTTCACGGTTTACAGTATTTACCGTCACCGTCAGCAAGTGGTAAGTATACAAATACTATGTACATGCAGGTTTACCTCGTAGTGTACCTTCACCATCACTAAGTGGTAAGTATACAAATACTATGTACATACAGGTTTACCTCGTAGTGTTTACCTTCGCCATCATCAAGTGGTAAGTATACAAATACTATGTACATGCAGGTTTACCTCACAGTATTTACCATCACCGTCAGCAAGTGGTAAGTATACAAATACTATGTACATGCAGGTTTACCTCGTAGTGTTTACCTTCACCATCACCAAGTGGTAAGTATACAAATACTATGTACATGCAGGTTTACCTCGTAGTGTTTACCTTCGCCATCAGCAAGTGGTAAGTATACAAATACTATGTATATGCAGGTTTACCTCGTAGTGTTTACTTTCACTGTCAGCAAGTGGTAAGTATACAAATACTATGTACAGTGGAGCCCACATCAAGCTTAACACTTTCAGTATAAGCTGACCTCTCACTTTATAGGCTTCCAGTACAATGAGAGGTCAGCTTATACTCAATGTGTATAGCTTGATGCGGGCTCCACTGTACATGCAGGTTTACCTCACAGTGTTTACCTTCACTGTTTACAGTATTTACCTTCACCGTCAGCAAGTGGTAAGTATAAACCAATAAATTCCAAAAAAACGTATGGGTTTTATAAAAACATTCAGAGTCGTTTCGACTTAGTTGCTGCTATTTCTTACTATCCTGAATAATTATAACCAGGTAAATAACTAACTATAGTCTAAGTTTTTAGCTTTTGTGCAAAAATAAGTGCAAAGTGTCTTGTAAACAATTTCATTTTATCCTCTTCCACCTACTTTTTTTCTAAGATTTCATAGATACAAAATCACATAACGAATCTTAAAATGGGTAGGAAAAATTCTGAGCAGATAATAATTGATTAAATCTATTCTTGGCCAGTAGGATCTGTTTTCAAATTCTAGACCACACTCAAATGAGAAATCAATACAGCAAGGTGTCGGCTCTAGCATTGCAGTCAAACTGAATTGTAAATTTTAATTTCTTTTGTTTCAAATCTTATTCTTCTAGAATCGGCAAATAGCTGTGTACAGCGAAAAATGTAGCGATTTCGTATTATAATGATACTTGATCTTATTATATACTAGCTTTTGCCTGAGGCTCCGCCCGCGTGTTATTCGGTTTAACGACATGCTTTTTTCCGGGATAAAAAGTAGCCTATGTGTTAAGTTAGGGTATAAGCTACATCCATTATAAATTTCATCCAAATCTGTCCAGCCGTTTCAGCGTGAAAGAGTAACAAACACACACAAACACACACACACAAACTTTCGCATTTATAATATTAGTGTGATGTGATATATAGTACGGGCATGGAAATTTCTTCCAAGAGGACCGCCAAGAGTGGCGAAATCCTGGAAAGGCCTATGTCCAGCAGTAAATGAAACAGGCTGATGGATGGATATAGTACGGAACCCTTCGTGCGCGAGTCCGATTCGCACTTGGCTGGTTTTTTCATCTAATTAGGGTTTATATTTTGGTTTCTTATTAATATGTATATAATAACATAGCCTTGTCTTATTTCACCACAAACGATTAAGCACCGTGCTAATTAGACACCTGATTTTTCAATGATATTGATCTATCCTACGGGAACCATGCATTTTTCCGGGATAAAAAGTAGCTTATGTGTTAAGTTAGAATTAAGCTATATCTATTCTAAATTTCATTTAAATCCGTTCAGCTGTTTCAGCGTGAAAGAGTAACAAACTTTCGCATTTATAATACTAGGAGGATTTGTCTGTATAAATTAATGTCACCTTGTATATTATATACCGGGCGTAAACGCATAGTTATCATGAAATTAAACACATAATTTACTGATCATACCTAACAACTTAATTAAACAAACATAACGGAGTATATAAAAAAAATGTTCTTACTGTAATTTTCAAAACCTACTGTAAATGGACCTATTTTTTCCACCTGAGAAAGATTTTTGAGTAAACTTATTTTGAGGTATATGTTCTTTATTTAAATATGCGTGTCCATTTACAACCGGTATAATATGAGAATGGACTAGACATTGAGTTAATGTTCCATATTATAATAGATTATTTTCTTACCTCCCGACGAACTGCGTTCCTGCACGATCGGTGTGATATAGCGTTAGCAAAAATGTGTTTTTATTTTAGTAGAAATTGTTCCGTAACTTTATTCTCTTTATGGAGTGGATACCAGCCAGTCTGTCACACGCAGAATAAAATTGAATACAATCATAAACATTTATTTCGTAATATTCATTACATGAAAAGAATAATATAATAAGGTAATATAAGATTTTATAATTAATACTTGCGATCGTCGGCACATGGTGAAACCACTATTAGTTGTTGGTTATTTTAGTTATTAAGTTATTGTGACCTTATGCCGTAAGGTGAAACCGGTAGTGTAATAAAGTGAATTAAATTAAAACATTACAAGTGTATTTTTTAAGATGTTGTGAAGATTTTAACCAAAACAAATGTGTAAAACATTCTGAAAACACTAAACGTCTGCCTACTTAATTTTTCTTCATGTACCATAATAATAACAAGCTTAAAAAACTTTTCTGTTAAGAAAACACAGGCGTAGGTACTTATGACATACTTTTTTTTTTTTTTATGTGCGGAGACACATTATAGGAAGCCACATAAAATGGCTTTGATTGATTGACATACTTTTTTATTTTAGTACTTGGCGTAAAGTAAAAGATTTTTTTTAAAGTAATGTTTTTGCTACCATTACAAATTTTTCGGCGCCAGCGTCCGGCTTCTCTCGCTGGTGAAGTGAACAAATCTCTTTATTATGATAATTTAATAACTTCTATTGTTGTAGAGAAAACGGAAATTATTGACTTGTAGGCCTATAGGATCCGCTTCTACCATATCAAAGTCCATCACACCTTTAAAAATTTAATTATGAAGTTAGTCACTCACAGATGATAGCGTCCAGTGGAATAAGGACGTAAGCATCGATTCGTAATTTAAAAAATAAAATCGATTGTGTTGCAAACGACAACTCTTATTGTGAGGAAATAAGAATTACATATTCTTTTATCGCGTTCTTGAAACTTTGACGAGGGAGATGCGCGAGGGCAGGGCATACTGCGCATGTAATAGCTAATTTTACACGCTTTATTTACTGTCCCAAATTGTAGGCCTTAGAGCTTAAGGTGACTTTAGTTTATATAGCCAAATTCATACTGTATAGTACAGGAATAGAAAGTCTAAATTTAATTTTTCGAATTTCATAGAAAGGGTCACTTAACCGTGATCCTGACCACTTATCGAGTGTCTAGTATGAATTTGGCTATATAACCGAAACTCACTTATGTATAATATTATTAAAACTCACGTGAGCTGACATGCTAAATTACGTATTATTAAATACCGGCTTTAAAACCCGTGTATTATTATTGTTGACTATTTGCCAACTGTTTCACCGAGACAATTTCGGCATTTTCAAGGCGAGTGTCGCTCTTATGACGACGACGCAGCGTTCACCGACGTTGTCACACGGCCACGAAATTGTGTCGGTGAAACAGTTGGCAAATAGTCAACAATAATAATACGTGAGTGTTAAAGCCGGTACTTAACAATAATTCACCTTATATACTCTAACAAAGATATAATTTATATTAAATTTTGATTTAGTAAGGGCGGTGGCATCGATTTCTAAATCTTGATAGGTGTGTTTAATTTAATAATAATAAATTGGCAGTACAGATCGTAATCCCGATTTACAAACAATATCTACTAGAAATTAAGACTTGAAATGAAACGTTTATTTGCGAGAGTATGCAGTTAAAAGATCATGAAAAATATATAAGTAGTGTCAGCATAATCAAACGTAGAAACAGTCTGAAAAAAAAGTAGAGCTGATGCCGGGCTCGACTGTGGAGGTACCACCATCTTACTCGCAAATCCTCCCGAAGGTATTCGGGGGAGAGTAAGAGGACAGCTCTCAGGCAAAACCAGGCGGCCCACCATTGTCTGGGACCGATGGATGGCGGTATATCCATCCCTGATAGTCGGGCCTTATATAAATCAGACTGGTGACGGGCAGCGGCGTCACTGGTGCAAGGGTTTCGGCACCGCGCTCACCAACCTGCCTGCCCAGCGTGTTTGAGTATGGGCATTTCTTCCAGGGAGACCGCCAAGAGTGGCGAAATCCTGGAAAGGCCTATGTCCAGCAGTGGACGAAACAGGCTGATTGATGGATGGATGGATGGATATACATCTTATAAACTAATTATGTTAGTAAGTTACATTAATAATTGACAAATAATAGAATTAATTAAATTAACATAATCAAAATTCACAAGTTATTTTTATATTCCATGAACACTTTGATCGTGTAAAATGTCTTTTCATTAAGCCAGATACATAATTGATGTTTAAATGAGTTATGTGGAAGAAGAATATTACTAAATACCTTTTATAGCCATAGGGTAGCAGCTCTTTTGAAACAAAGAAAATTTAATAATGTTTGGTGCAAGCCACCCCAAAATTGCTGATGTTATCGTGATTACAGCCAAGTATTACTAGTGTGGGTTTATGATGACAAATAATAAAAAACAATATGGCTGCCAAAAAAGGCGAGCCAAATCAAACCTCAAAATAATAAAAAACAATATGGCTGCCAAAAAAGGCGAGCCAAATCAAACCTCAAAATGGTGGACAATTACCGTCGATTATGTCTCGAATACAATCGATTGGCTCTGATTGTATGCAAAAATCATACACTATGTGCATTATTTGATTAGTTTCATCAATCCATTGACTGCAAATTGGTCTATTATCGACATTAGGTACTAATGAATTTCAAGAATTATGGCTGGCTGTTTAACGGATATAGATTCTTATTTTAATAACCTGACTGTTTGAGCTCTTTGTATATTTACGTAATAATGAAGTAACGTTGCAATAATGTTAGTTGGTAGAGCTGATGCCGGGCTCGACTGTGGAGGTACCACCATCTTACTCGCAAACCGCACCGAAGTTATTCGTGGGAGAGTAAGAGAACAGCTCTCAGGCAAAACCAGGCGGCCCACCATTGCCTGGGACCGATGGATGGCGGTTTATAAACCTGGTGACGGGCAGCGGCGTCACTGGTGCAAGGGTTTCGGCACCACGCTCACCAACCCACCTGCCCAGCGTGTGCGAGTATGGGCATTTCTTCCAGGAGGGCCGCCAAGTGTGGCGAAATCCTGGAAAGGCCTATGTCCAGCAGTGGACGAAACAGGCTGATGGATGGATGGATGTTGCAATAATATGAGGTGACTTTTGTTTATGCAGCCAAATTCTTACTGGAGACTCAGTAAGTAGTCAGGACCAAGGTTCAATGACCCTGTTTGCGAAATACAAGATATTTGTGTTGCCCTATACTTTGTTCAAGAACAATCTAGACTTAATAAAGAAGTCCAAATTCTATTTTGCGTATTTCACGGAACCTCGGTCCTGACCACTCACTGAGTCTCCAATATGAATTTGGCTGTACCAATATAATAATAATATTTTTCTGAGTCTCAAAATCTGTCAAACTTAGACAAGGAGGCAGAATAATGTGGGCAATAATAAGAATTAATCTATGACTAGACCTAAGTTTTAAAATATATGAATATTAAATCACAATGTTCTTCTTAATAACCACATACAATTTTAATCTTTTTTTTATTGTATGTTAAATACATAAACGATAAACTGGTAAATAAGACAAATCATTTTGTTTTAATATAATTTTTCTTATCTGCCCCCATGCTACAAATTCGAAGATTTAAAATGTTAAGGGTTATGATACCTTCAAAACTACAACCTTCCAAAAACAAAAAACTCATATGGAACGAGAACATGGCGATATGTCCTACCAAAAATTATTAATGGTCTACCAGAAAACTTACAAAAACTACATATATATATAGACACAAATAAATTTAGAAAGAAAATCAAGTTCCACTTTATTAATAACCAAAATTATGTATAAATTATAAATAAAAACATTCAAATTACACTACCTAGGTTATCCCATACACGTTTAATTAGAAGTAAGATGGAATACTTATGTTAGAAATACATGTCATATAAAAATCTATGGAACACCTCGCCGCCACAGATAAACTCTGCGAGTTTTCGTGGATGGCTCAGAAAATGCTAACTAGCATATAAGTTATATTAAATAAAAAAAGATAATAATTATTTTTGACCAGTCCAGAGCATCTAAAATGAGAATCATCCGTGGCATCTGTCATAAAGCCAGTTTAATTACCATCATTAATCGTGCAACATGTGCGGTGTCGTCACCAGCTAGCTCATTGTGATGCTAGGAGCGGATCTCAACGTGATTCTAATGAATCGACGATAAATCAGCTAGCTATTCGCGAACTGGACGTTCCATGTGATCAAGGTGCCAGGTGCTAAGAATTTTTCAAACTTTTAGCCTAGCCATTCAACGGGGGAATTCTTCCAGCCTTTTGGGGACCCTGCCAATCGACGGCGGTGATTTAGAGAAAATATTTTGCTTAGTATAATTTTTCCTTTTTTTTGTACTTTTTAGGTAATTTTAAGATTTTAGATTGTGTAGTTATTTTTTTTTCTGTTTTTACCAATAAATATAATATTCAAACTTCTTGGTTGTATAGTACGTTTTGACTATAACTTGCTTTGGTAACCCAACTTTTTTCGGAAAACTGTTTTTTGAATGTTATAAGTAATTTGCGCCAAAATGTCTCTAACTTGTTACTTTAGTATCAGTATGGGAGCGAAAATATAAACAATCATTATAAATTAATAAAATAAATTAAAATTTAAAAAAACATTGTCAATTATCGTCACGAGACGAATTCCCAAGCGGGTTTCAGAGGTTTTCTTTCACTTTATAGTTTTAAAAAACTTTTAAATATGTTAAGACAAGATCATAAATAAAAATACTTTAATGCATCATCTGGAATGTATTTATTAAATCGTCACAAATTATATAACATTTATAGTCTTTTTGTAATTTTTTTTATCGTTTTTGTTATTTAATGCACTTATATTTAAAAAATATATATTTCGGGCCCTTCTGGGCTCGGTACTAGTTGAAAAATTAGTCCTACTTGTAAAATTGTATTATCTATTTTTATTTATGTAAGTCAACAATATGAGTGGAAACTTTATTGGTACCAATTTTTTCTAGTTTTAAGTTACCATAATTTGTTTATAAACTGTTCGTTTCCCTAGGAATTTAAAAAAACATATTTTAAAAAATCTGGGTTTCGGAGGTTTTCAAGCTGCCTCTCTCTGTCCTTCCCTTCCTCTGTCACAGATAAGATCGAGTCTATAGCTTCAGTTGAGCCATAATAACTTTCACAGAATACCTGTTAATATGGCCACTATCAAGCCTTATTTATTTATTTGTTTAAGGAAAACATACAGCATTAACTTACACATAAAAATTGAAATACAAACTTAATACACATGCCAGTGAAATTTTCACTGATTAAATAAAAAGTAATTCATTTTACACAATAAATAGAGACATACACTAGTTGCAAACAGAAATATATACAATTAAGCTAAAACAATTATACGAGGGGTGGCTGATATAAAATCTCCTTTGTTAAAGAAAGTTTAAAAAATGTTACTGGCCACTATATTCTCGTATTCTTTGTTTATTCCTTTTTTAAAAATTATGACACTTATTTGTTTCTACGAGTTCAATTTTTTTTTGGCGCGTCTTCGTTTTTATCAAGTTGGAATAAAATTAAAAATGGATAAAACTGAGTATCGCGCTGTGATTAAATTCCTCGGTAAAGAAGGGAATACGCCGACGCAGATCCGAGAGCGCATGTTTAAGGTGTTCGGAGATTCATGTCCTTCCGAATTTGTAATAAAGTTTTGGTCAAAGCAGTTTAAACAAGGCCGTGTGAGCTTAGAAGACGATCCCCGTAGTGGAAGGCCCATTTCTGCAGTTACCGCAGATAATGTGGAAAAAGTGAAGAAACTGATCCTTGCCGATCGGCGAATTAAGCAGTGGGAAATAGCTAGAGATGTTGGCATTAGCAAGGAACGAGTTCATGAAATAATTCATGAACATTTGGGAATGTCCAAGGTGAGCGCGCGTTGGGTGCCTAAAATGTTGACCCCGTTTGATAAGCAAAGGCGTGTGGAATGTTGTCAGTCATTTTTAGACTTGGTAAAGGATAAAGAGGAAGAAACTATCTTGCGAATAGTGACCTGTGATGAAACTTGGATTCGTCAGTGGGATCCCGAAAGCAAACAAGAATCGATGCAATGGAAATTTAAAGGGGAAAAACCACCAAGGAAGTTTAAGGTCCGGCTGTCAGCGGGCAAACTAATGGCAACCATTTTTTGGGATGTTGAGGGGATTCTTATGATAGATTACCTGCCAAAAAACACCACGATGAATGCTGAATACTATGCGAACTTACTTGACCAGCTACGCAAAAAAATAAAAGAAGACAGGAGGGGCAAACTTCGCAAAGGCGTTTTGATTTTGCATGATAATGCACCCGCGCACACGGCCTTTAAGGCGCGGTCATCTCTGACAAAAAACGGCTTTACAGAGATCAACCACCCACCCTATAGTCCAGACCTGGCTCCCTCTGACTACTTCTTATTTAAAAATTTAAAGAAAAATTTGAGAGGGCGCAGATTTTCAACAGACGAAGAGATGAAGGACGCTGTGAATGACTATTTTGACGAACAAAATAATAATTATTATTTTAATGGTATGCTGTCACTTATTGACAAATGTCGTAAGTGCATTTCAGTTGCAGGGGACTATATTGAAAAATAAAAAATAAATTATTAATCCATGTATTTTCTTTCATAGTCAGGTAGATTACTTTTCAGCCACCCCTCGTAAAAGTAAACAAATATGATTAAACGTTATATTATTTGGAAACAGAACAGATCAGATTTGTCAGAGTTATTATAACAGTCATCGAATTTAGAGCAAGATCTTAATAAGAATCGATTTTTTGCATAGTTCGTCTTGGTAAATTTGACAGAATATGATGATTTTGTACGAGTTCTGAATGTTGGAGTTCGAAAAGTAACTTTGTTAAGTAAATATTATGGTGAGTCAACTAGGCCATCTAAAATTTTATACAGGAATATTTTGATCTCGGTGCTCACGACGTTTCAAAAGTGATGTGAAATTACAATTAAATCTTTTAAATCGATACTTGAGTCTTTTTAAAAAGCGTAGCGTAAAAACATCATGGCTACGATACATTTTGCGTTCACGTTTTTTGTTTGGAATCTGAAATATTCCGCTACTGTCGCCGCTTCGGGCAGTTATTAGATTCCATACAACATTTGTTTTCATACTAAGGCTAAAGGATAACAACTGGCCAAGTGCGAGTCGGACTCGCGCACGAAAGGTTCCGTACTATCACACTAATGCGAAAGTTTGTGTGTGTGTATGTTTGTTACTCTTTCACGCTGAAACGGCTGAACGGATTTGGATGAAATTTAGAATGGATATAGCTTATACCCTAACTTAACACATAGGCTACTTTATGTGTATGTATTGACCTAGTAATACCTTATCTCATCTAGCACTTACCTGTCGGTTTTAGGATCAAAGTGTTTGCGATGGGCCTTGTATACTTTTGCTGTCTGTACATCATTGCACTTATGACTGAAGAAACCTCCATAAGCCTCCAAAATTTGATCTCAATTCTTTTTTGTCGAAGCCGAAAACCTGCGCTGGCTTTTTACTGAACCCGGCCCCTTTTTCACATTTTATGTTTTTGGTGGGATATCTTCTTCCCTGAAGATTTGCGTGGTTATGCTTCTTGGGAACAGTTTGTTCAGTATGATCAGTTGAGTATTACATTTTAAGACCGCTGTCTTTTTACACCCGATATACTGTCGTTATACCATAATGTTTTTACAAAAAACTTTTTAGGGTTCCGTACCCGTATTGTGTGCTGTTCGACTCCAACTTGACCATATTTTTGATGTTTAAAACGACACACAATAGTTACCATAGTTTTTAATAAATACACAATCAATATTTCCTGCTCTGAATAAGAAACCATCAGTTTCCTAGTATACGAACCAGTAGCCTTTTATTGGCTTTAAAACAATAGCTAACTTTTTCTATAATAAGTCACGTAGCTGTTTAACAAGAATCTGTTTTACTGGTATAAAAAGTTTTAATTTACTAACTATCCTTTGTGTTACCCTTTGAAAAAATAAAGGTAGTTGAAGATACCAATACTGTAATGTGTGTAAGAATTTTTGGTGACAAACACCTTATGTTATGAATATATAAACTAATCAAAAGTCTATCAGGTGCCAAGGGAAGCAGTTTAATAGCAATAAAATCTATTTCAACTTCCGATTACATCGTGCAAGGAATATTAATGCGTATTTTTATGCTCTCGTTATCGAGATCTTCATTCATATAACTGATTGCGTTGAGGATAATAAACAACGCAAACAATGAGAATTTAAATCAATGAAGTGGGAAGATGTAGTGTGAATGAAAATAAAAATAAATCATCTTTAAAGTAGGTAAAGAAAGAAGGCCTATAATCCGTTCGTCCTTGCCCTAAGGATGACTAGTACAAAAAGAAACAATACCCATAGACAATCGCGCCAAATTTCCAAACAAATGTTCTGGAGAAACCTCCTCGATATGATCTGTAGAAAAAAACAAAGAAACTAATAAATAATAAAGTGGAAAGTGACAAAACAATATGTAAATATCATTATTTAGCTGTTCTGCTGTGTCATGAAACCAATTTGTTCTTTGGTTTTGGCTAGAAACCACAAGCATAGCTTTAAGCGGTACCCATCTGCTCCGGAATACGCTTGTCATTTGTTTCTTCAATGAACTATCTTATTTCGCTTTTAAAAGTTCTTCGTAGCATAAGCCAATTGAATGACGCCTTGCGGACTGGTTGATCTATTGGTTGGAGCTTTTGGAACAGAGTGAGGGGTGCAGTAGTGTTCCCAACTGACGCGACGTATGGATGTTTGATATATGGAACAATAAAAAACTTTTTCGGGAATTTTTCAGAAATCACCCACAACTTCTGTTCACACCCACATGCGTGCATGATCGAAAGAGATCCCTTAAATTAAGTTTAATATGAAGGCAAATAATAGATTATATATGTATGTTATGTGCGCAAAAACAATTAAAAGTAAATAAAATTACAAGCCATTAACAAATAAAACTGAGTTATCAGCAATCACGCAGTATCACCAGAATAATTTTAATTCTGTTTGTTTAAATTTCAACCAAGATAACAACACAATACGTTTAAGCTCAACCCTATGACTAAATATCTATAGCTCGTTGGCTTAACCTATTAGTTTTCATGTAAAATATGTATTAGCTGTTGTATAAATGTGCTTTTATACCTTCTTTAAAAATGTACGCAACCAATCCAGAGATCGAAAATATGCATAACAATTTGTAATAAATAAAAGACTAGCCATCCAAATTTTGTTTAGAAATAACAGCTCTACAAATTTTGGAACTTCGATTTATTTTGAAATTGGAACGAGTCATATACAATAATGATGGTATCGTTAGCCGTTTAACATAGTACATGGCGAGGTTCCAGTCCTCGGCGGAGATCTAAAATGTAATTTAATTCAGTATATCAATCGATTGTTGTTATTTTAAACAAAAGGTTTTAGCTTCTTCCCATTAACGGCTCTAGAATCTCATTTTGGGAAAAGGGAATAAATAATTGTGAGAATATAAGTTTTTTTATATACATATACCGGATGTAAAAGCAAAGGCAAGAATGCTTTAAGGGTGTTAGTATGATAGGTAAATATATTATATTAAATACTGGGATCTCTAAATAAAGTACCAGTACCTTATAATAAGACGATTTTCATTACTCAAAATACACTAATCGCGTGGACACCCTCACTGGTCGCTGGCCACTCGGATGAGGGGTGCGGGTTGCGGGGTGCAATTAGGTGTGTGGGGGGGCCGGTGAGCTGCGTAGCCATAGCTTATAAAAATGATGGAATTTTTGGTGAAAATTCAAGGTATATTTTTTTTCTTGTAATGACATCAAAATCGTGTATACTTTCATACCCTGTATACAATGAAAGTAAAGAATATAAGACTTTTTGTCTTTTATTTTTATATCATGCATATTTTTTAAATAACCTCTGTATATAGAAGTTAAAAAATAATATTTCGGCCATTAGTATGGTCGGCATCAGTCAAAATTATAATTAAATATAGATTATGTAATAATAATAATAATTAATATCTCCAAATATTATTTCAATGTGTTTTTAACTTCTATATACATAAATTAAAAAATATTTTGTTCTTTAATCTTTGATCAATTAAGAAGATGCAATATAAAGTAAATGCCATTAATTAACAGCAGATTTTGACTGTATTATTAAAGACGTGTGTTAAATCGGCAAATCTTCTTTATTCTATCTCTATCTCTATACATATAAAATACAAAGTCTGTCTGTCTGTCTGTCTGTTCGTTCGCTTATAACTTGAGAACCACTCAATGGATTTAGATGCAGTTTTCATTGAAAGATAAAGCATTTTTTCGGGAAGGTTTAAAGCTATGTATCATCACGCTATGACAAAAAGGAGCAGCGCAATGAGAATTTAAGTGAGATATATGGAAGGTTAGCCGCCGCAGCGTAGTCGATCTTTGCGGGCTCAAACCCCAACTGGTAAAATTTGTTTTCACTTTTTGTTTTTTATTCTTTAATTTTATTTTCAGAATTTTTTCTTCCTTTTGTAAAAAAAAAATATTTAAGCTGAAATTATATTTCTTGACAGAGCAAAGACCAATAAATAAAATATTTTTATTTTCAAGACCTTAGAAAACGCCATCCCCAGAGATTATAATTAATATTTAATTAATTAATAATTAATTGAAATAGGCGTTACCTTGCGGAAGTCCATCTCTGGGAAGCTATCCTGGATAACGACTCAGTAAGCTGGCGTTGAAATTGTTTTTATTTTAATACACTAGATGGCGCTGCAGTTTCAAACTATTGAATTTGACGCAGTCTGGTTCAAATCAACTCACGTTAAAGTTTGTCTACACTATTATTTGTCTATGCTATTATATAAAGAAGAAAGATTTGTTTGTTTGTTTGTTTGCATATAATGAGTACATTATGTTTATTTATAACTCATGTACTTGTCCACAATATACTTATATTAAATATTATACCCAACCGGTTTCGCTATTCAGCATTCTCAAGGGCTTAACTACAATATTTATTTAATTACATTTTCAGAATCTACAAATAAAGTACGTGCAATAAAAATGATGAATTGCACGTACTTTATTT
The DNA here is from genome assembly GCA_910592155.1 of Ypsolopha scabrella. Lineage (NCBI taxonomy): Eukaryota > Metazoa > Arthropoda > Insecta > Lepidoptera > Ypsolophidae > Ypsolopha > Ypsolopha scabrella. Next base: position 12,029,219 of record OU342989.1, on the reverse strand, counting down.
GTAGATTCTGAAAATGTAATTAAATAAATATTGTAGTTAAGCCCTTGAGAATGCTGAATAGCGAAACCGGTTGGGTATAATATTTAATATAAGTATATTGTGGACAAGTAAATGAGTTATAAATAAACATAATGTGTATTAATTTCCACCAAGTGCCAACAATCACAAGCATCAACTATATAATGAGTAATATCTAGAACTACTGAACTAACTATTGAAATTCCTTAAGCACTCAATAAGATTTTTAGTTAATCATGTGGTATGTACGCCTTGCGTAGTCGTATGTAGTCTCATCGTCGGGGTTTCAATCATCCACTGGTAAATGTTTTTTAGGAGACCTCTGAAGTTTAAGTTTATTTGATCGGTATTGATGAGTATTTTTTGTAGAACATGGTGATCAGGATCTAATGACGGGACTGGGAGGTGGGTACGGGAGCTCCTCAACGGATAACAGCAGACCCATCGATTTCGGGCTTATTTTAATGGTCTTTATTAGCACTTTGGTAAAACATGGTGACCAGGGTCTGATGACCGGTCTGGAAGGTGGGTACGGGATCTCCTCAACGGACAATAGCAGACCCTTCGAGTTTAGGCTTATTTAGTTGGTATTTATTAGCACTTTGGTAAAACATGGTGACCAGGGTCTGCTGATCATTAACTAAATAGTATACTGGAATAAAAATCGCATGGTATTAATAAAGATTAAAATATCTATAATTCAAAGAAATTAAATTTAAATATCCATAAGATTCCTTAGTTTGTCTATGCCAGATGTGTTGCATATATTTTTATGTCAATGTCAATATTTTTATACTCAACTGATGCCGGGCCCAGCTAGGGCCCGAAATATATCTTGAGCATATTTTATTGTTTATAATATATTTTATTCCACTATAATTCAAAGAGTGCTTTTTCAAAAGAAATCCTTGTGTCACTTATTTTGTTCTGATGCAGTTTGTTTAAGGTGAATGTATATTCAAACTGCAATATTAGACCTGTCTTTCTATGAAAGCCCACTCCTCCTAAACGTGTGGTAAAATACTTAAAGGCATAACATAACCAAAATAAAATCCATGTTTAATTTTCATTAAGCTGTCTTTACTTTTAATAAAGACAAATTCAAGTTATCGAAAGTTGTAGCTTACGCAAGAATGTTTTAACTCCTCCCGAATGCTTGAAGTTGTTTTAACAAAAAGACAATTTTCAAAATATCTCGGCCTCTTCTTCTCAACTGATGACGGCCTCATAGAAGAGGCCGAAATATTTTGAAAATTGTGTTTTTATTTAATTTTTCTTGTAACTAGTAATATTTAAAGAAAATAAAAGGCTAAACATAGCAATTATATCTTTATTTATATTTTAACAAAAAGAAAATTTATAGATCTGGAAAACTAATCCTCAATTTTTTTTTTCGTATTTACTCTTATTTTGCGTTATCCGGAGAAGCAGCCACTTACCAATACGCACTGATATGAATGTTATTTTAATTCCAGGAGGACCGCCAAGAGCGGCGAGATCCTGGAAAGGCCTATGTCCAGCAGTGGACGAAACAGGCTGATGGATTGTTTATGCAAAGATTCATGTATGTAATAGAATGTAGTTATGCTGTGTATGTATATGTAGGGATTTATATATATATATATATATGTATGTATTAAAATTTTAATTTAATAGTGTGATGCGTAGTTTTGTGTACACGTATGTCTACTTATTAATTTATTATGATTTTTTTTATTTATCACAGGGGTTTGCTGGAAGAAATCTCTACTTAGAGATAAGCTCGCCTGTGTACATCCTATTTCTAACCTCAATTGTAATTATATTTATGTGTACAATAAAGTATAAAGTATAAAGTATGGATGGATGCGCCTTATGCAACTTATCCAACAACATCCCACACCATGGGATAGACGAGAAAAAAATACCGTAAAAATCTAAGGATATCTTTTAAAATTTATTTTACCACTTTGCCAGCATGATTAATAGTAGATAGGTATACTTATGCTAAATTACAGCTTTCTACTTTCTAGTACTTAGCTTAGCTCAGAGAGTCTAATAAGGCTGAGATTCAGAGTGCATTTTGAGACCGAACTCAAGAGGAACTCAATCTTACAAACGTCACTCTAGTATGAGATCACGTCGCTTTTTGACGTTTGTAAGATTGAGTTTGGACTCAAAATGCACTCTGAAAGCTAAGCCGCGGATAGACAGGCAGGCAGACGGATGGACATAGCGAAACTATAAGGGTTCCTTGTTGACTACGGAACTCATCAATAAGAACAATTTTTTATTATGAAACCAACCCTCAAATTGCCAAAAAAACAACACCATAAAAAAGTTACATGGGTACCTATTTGACAAATTTAAATACGAACCAACTGTTTTGTTTTTCACGATTTCTCTATGTCTTTTCACGAAAAGTTGTTCATATGGACGAGTACTATCGCCAGTTTGCGGCTTCATCATCTTAAGAATCTATACCTAGCCCTGTTGTATATAGATAATTAAAATTATTAAGATATTAGACATAAAATCTCATCAATATTTAGATAATTAAAAGTAATAAAGCGTAAATGCTAATAGATATCTATTACTCTTAATAAGTAAGTGCGCACTTGCTATAAAATATCAAAATATAGGAGAGAACTAGAGCCAACTTTCGGTGCAATGCAAATAATTTTCTGCGTCATTTTCGTTGGTGACTCTTTGTCTAAAAATATCTCCAAATAAAACCGCTACCGTCATCTTCTGGCAAGTAGCAGAACTAAACTCTAATTTATTTTAAAGGCCACCTCTATCTTGTCTACGACCACTTGGCAAAGTACATTGAAGTTCAATTTTGACAGTTGTTCAGTCAGTGGTCATCTTATTTTTTATGCCTTCTTGCATTTTGATACAAATTATTTAGTTATTTGCAAAGCTGTATTACGTGAACGAGATGAAAATACGAGCCCACGCATTCAGGGAACCGTGGAATGCGGACCGCTAGCATCGGTAAGTAGATTCAAGACCATGAAAATACATCGTAATGTCCTGTATTTTTAACTGATTAAAAAAAACTGTAGTCAATTGCCTGTTAACCTTTTAACTAAAAGCGAGATGTAGCGTAATTTGACGCTGTGTCCCGTATATAATTTTATTACGTTTCGGATGTAGACGAATACATTAGTCTTCAACTCTCAACTACCTATAGAATAGAACTGGCTGGTTTTGTTTTCTTATTCGGCGAACGCGCTCCAAAACAGACAAGTTAGCTTATCAAATTGTGATTGTTTCCTTATCAATACAAATTATATATTTAAACCCTTGATTGGCTCTTAACTGTTTGATAAAATATTAACTTGTAACGTTATAGTTTATCTTTTTGTAATTTTAATCAGGTGATAGAGAACTGTATTATTTTTATGTTGTGTAACATTTAAATCCTTGTATTCTTATTTTTTGTGGAGGTATTTTATTGCAACAAGTTCAGGTCTGTATTTTTTATATTTTTTACCATATAAGTCTTATTTTTATTTTGTTGCTGTGATGTTTGAATGGTTTTCCTAAACTTCTGCTTATCAGTTGTTTATCAATCCACCTAAAACTACTATCTATAAATTTGTGGCCGGTGCACAGGTGATCTCAAAACATTCTTTATTTAATTTTGACTCTTCAACCCTGTAACAACAAAATCAAGACAACTTTCAGCAGTGTTGCCAGATCTTTTGATTTTGCAGAAGATTTACTTTTTTCATAAACATTGTAGGTACTGATTTTATATATAAGCTTCTGTTTTTTCCACCAACCCTAAAAAAATAACATCACCTGCAATTTTTTTTTCTGTTACATCTCTTAGATTTTTATAAATAGATTTAGTAACACTGTGATGAACCTAAGACTGAAAATTTCAATTTTTTAAAGTTAATGTATGATTCTCATTATTGTTTTAAAGTATTCTCTACCTTAGAGCCCTTATGATCACTTTCATCTGTCCGTCTATTAAAAAAGTTTTTCTCAAAAACTAAGTCACTTTTATTTTTTGGCGTAATGTCTTGATGACCTGAACATACCAACTGACCATCACAGGGTAGCCAATGGCAAAGACTTCACTAGATCTTGATATAGGTGATTGTTGGTTGTCTCATTGGCTTACTTATATTGGTCGGGTAAATATAACCATTCAAAGATGACATTTTGTTTAGTCCAAAGAAAAAAGATGTATGTATAAGGTCCTACAAGAAAATAATTCTTGGGTAGATTGTGTATTGTTAATTGGTCACAATCAAGAAGAAAAGTAATTTTTTGGCCAAATATTTTTCTTACTCTTCCTGTTTCAATCAGCTGACTAAATTCCTAGAAAGAAGAGAAACAAAGATCACACAAAAAAAAATATTTAAAGTGGTCTGTCTGTTACTCTAATCACCTGAATTTTTTTGCACTTTGAATTTTAGGACCTTACAGTGAGAATACATACACTAAGGAATCTAAAAATATTTTTTTATAATTTTTGATCCAGTAAATCTTATTGCTTGCTATACCTACAACATGCTAAATTTGATTGAAAAAAAACTGTCCCTCAGATCTCCTAAGCTAAATTATTTACACTTTAGTAGGGTAAGTAGATTTTACTCATTCCGACATTAATGAAAAAAAACAGGTTTTTTTATAAGTGTAATAGTAAACATAAACTTTTTATTTGTACGAAACCGACTCGCTCCTGGCCGCTTTTAAAAGTGCAGTATCTATTTAATTATTTTTTAAATCTAGTGTTTTTATAGTACTCGCTTTTGCCCGCGGCTTCGCCCGCGTGGAAGTGTCTTTCAATCAGTGTATCTTTTAAAACTTATCAACAGTTTTCGGCTTGGCGGTTATTTTATCAGCACCCGTATAGCTTATGTGTTGACCAGTGTCACTACCATGATAATCAAGAGCACCGCATCTAAATCCGTTGAGTGGTTCCTGAGTAAAAACGAAACATACATACAGACAAATATTCTAAAATTTGCAGTGTTTGCCATACTAATGAATAACCCATTTCTTTGAAAATGTTGCAAATATATTTATTTTACTTGTTTTTTATTTGACGTCTTTTACATACTCTTCATATAGTCCTATTATAAAGCTTATTTTAACCTGTTTGTCACTTTCTCCTTAAGGGTATCGAGCTTTATGCGAAATAATTGCGTTCGTTTGATCCATTGCTGTATCCTTGTTACTTGAGCTTTAATTGTGCAATTAATATGCAAGATATTTAAGGATTCACTCCTTAAATCATACACTTTAAAACCACGATTTCTTATAGTTCCCTCGATGGAAAATAAATCCAAAGTTATCTCTAAAACACAAAATAAACCCATAGTAAGTTGTAAATACTTCACGGAAGGTCATTAGTTTTTGAATAATAACTAAACAACATGTTTTATATAACGTATACACTTTACATTTTCATAATATGTATTTGTTTTAACAATACGAAGGAAATACCTAAATTGTCGCGCGTTCCGCCCAGCCTAACCTTAGCCGCCTCGCTTCTCCCTTGTGTGCAGTCCTACTTCGGCCATCGGACGGGGAGCCCGTATTGCTTGCGCCATAAGAACGGTTTTAAAACGCTCACTCGCTCTTACCGGTGTGCCTCACGCACACATAGACGGAGCCATAGGTTCCGATTGCATTGATCGCTGTTACTCCATGCGGAAAGACCCGCAGTGCGAGAGGGATGAATTCTGGAAAAAAAAAACAAAATTACGACATTAATCACGAAATTTGGTATATAAAAAAAAGTTTCTATCAAATATCTGTTCGTTTCAGAGTTTAAATACAGAATTATAATTCATAATTCATAAATAATATGATTTTGCTCAAATAATGTTAAAACTCGACATGAAAACTTTTTTTGGAGGTATCTTTGATTTTTTATGATTCAATGTTGGAATGACGTCTGAAGATTCTGTTTTGATAAGAGTGTGCAAAAGAAGTCCATTTTTTTTTCAAATATCTGATATTGCTAGATTCTTCAAACAAGGAAGAATAAATTATGGTTCTTCGGAACCTATCCTCTTCAGGCGATAATTACTGCTGGTGACCCCGGGTACGTGCGTCTCACTCACTCGTACGACTCGTCCCGTATTGATCTCTCCGTCGCTCAACGGGAATCTAGTTGCGAACGCGCTAGAATATACCTAAATAATTTATTACAATTAACATAACTGAAATTCTTTAAAATAATCAAGGGAAATCATTTGTCGTTATAATATCTTAATTATTCCTTATTACGTATTCAGATATATTATTTACAAAAAAAACGGTCTAGTGCAAATAGGACTCGTGCCCTGAGGGTTCCGTACATAACGTTCAAGATACGTGCAGTTATGAAGCCCAAATTAACTTGACACTTACGATCTATTAAACTCTTTGTATGCAGGGGTCTAATTAGGCTGGAAATATCTCCATGAATTATAAAATATTGGTAAATTGGAACCCCCCCCCCCCTACCCTCTTCGTGACCCAAAGTGACACTGGACGACCAACTCCCCTAATTAGCGTCACAATAAGACATTATTAGTAAATAAATAAAATTAAAATATTTAAAGGTTTGTCCTACCCGCATGCCAAGCGATTCATATATTGTACGTAAACAACCAAACAAACCTTTGATAATGCTTTAACAGCGAAACCGGTAAGGGAAATTAATATAAATAAGTGGACAAGTACAAGTGTTTATCAAACAAAAAATGTTTCAAAAGTTCCACCAAGTGCCAACAATCACGAGCATCAACTCCAAAATTAAAATAATTATACCTAACAGGGCTCGCTCGAGAAAATGGGTCTGGACTACTCATAAGTAACTTAAAAATACTTAGAGCTAAAAGGCAGGATTGGACATTAGAAAAAAATAGGCGAAATCTTCAAAGAAGACATTAAAAAGAAAACAGTTAATGAAAAGTTAATTTTCAGCAGATTTCGTGATGTCTAAGTAAAAACTAGAAAAAGAGACGTCAATCACAGAAAACAATCGCCCCTAAAACCGTATAATTTTCCAAGGAACCCTAAAAAACGAGACTTTTATCTTGAACTTGGCGGATAGAATTAGCGTGAGAACTGACATATAAACCGACCTCGTACCGAGCGGCGGCAGAGGGGGGAAGGGGGAAGATGGCAAAACTGTTACCATTTTAACGGTTCATTTTCTCTTAGCTTTTAATTGGCTTTCAGATTACGTAAACCGTTATTTATTTTAATTGATATTAGCGTAGGCCGACCTCGTGCCCGCTGGACCGACGATGTGACGGACGTTGCGGTTGGCGGCTGGATGAGAACCGCCAAGAGTGGCGAAATATAGGAAGGGCCTATTTCCAGCAGTGGATGATGACAGGCTGATGGATGGATGAGTATTAAAATGGGCTCCTCATGGCTACAGGTTCCTCATTAAGAGGGCAATACATGCTGGTGACAGAGAATATAAAGTATTACTCCGTACTGTGACCTTGAAAGTCGAAATTGGTAGCAGGTTGTAATCAAAAGTTATAAAAGTAAAAAAATATATACTTATGATAAACTACGGAATATCTGGAATGATGTGCCTTGATTATAATTTTAAATCTTCATTAAAATCTTTAAATAAACAAATACCAAACCTAGGTCTAATTTAAAACGAAAATCCGGTTTAATTATTTAAGATAATTAGTTATTTATGGTTATTTTAGTAAATATGAGTATAATTTTTGACAATTCCGATCTCTTCATTTAACGTTTAATTATACATTATTATATTATATACTACAATTCAAAGTGAAAAAAAAATTAACATATTTATGATAGACTATCCCCAATAGACCGCTTTCCAACGGACAAAACGAATATTGTTTTGCGCATACTTTTTTTTACCTTTCCATAGTAATTTAGTCAGCTGATTGAACCACTTTGTACTGGGAAGTGAAAAATATATTTGATAAGAAAAAAAATATGTTTTCTTTATTGTTATGTGAACGTTACATGACCTACCGTAGAATTATTTACACTTATTAATTATTATTGTAGGACCTTTATATTAAATAACACATAGATATTTTTCCTTGGTCTTTTCGTTGTTTTTTGCATGCAAATAAATTATCTTAGGTAAGGGTTCCATTTTTCATTTTGAGGTACGGAACCCTAAAAATGAAGCGTATTTTCAAGCAGATGAAACCCACATTTATGGAACCCTTAGAATGAACGACAAATAAAAAATGTATCTGATTCTTTTTCTGTGCAAACACCAGATGCAAATTTCATGTTTAACTAAACCTGTCTTGCAAATACTAACATTTTGGATCGCCGAGTTTAGATCAAAAATAATACTAAACCGGCCATCTTTATACCAATAATGAATAATTTAAATACGTTAAATCAATTAGGAGGTTGGTATTTCGGTGAACAAGTTATCTATATATTGATAAAATGCAACGTCTGCGTGTTTGTTCGCTTTACGGTTATTGGGGTAGTTTCGCTAATGCATCATTGTATTGCTTAGACCATATAACACGGGAAGCACACTTATCCCCCTCTGCTGAAGTACATGAACAATTTGTTCATGTAAGTTTGCTTGTGTGCGCGTTTTGTGTTTGTGTTGCAGCTTTTGATTCAGTGTGACATATAAATTTTTCGCAGGAGTGTGCGTGAATGAGTAAATGTGTGCTGTGCGTGTTTACCTCCCCTCCCGTGGAAAACGGCAGAATAATTTCAGTACTAAGAGTCGCGCTTTGCCAGGTCCCGTGTTAAATAGTCTAAGTTGTATTGAGATTAAATAGAGCTAAGTAAAAAAAAACATGTATTTTGTTAAGGGCCCATAATACCTCAATTCGCAGTCCTCCTTTAACGCTTCTGCTTTTTAAGCTGCTTTATACTAATATCAGTTATATTATGCAAAGTTTCAGATCCAATTTCAAGTATTCATTGAATGCTACCGGTTTATTGTACGGTTTGTAGGTAACTTTGTAATTTTTTTCTATCGAGAAAATTTAATGGAATCAAGTTTTCACAACAGCATGGACATAGCATTAGTCCTCAACTTTATCATATATTAATTTCAGAGTGATTGTTTCAGTATTTGTTGGTATAAAACAGGATCATGCGAAGCGAAGTGAGGTATTATACACCCTTAATGAGAGAATTTGAAGTTTCCTTTTGGTTCATCCTAAATGTATTTTTTTATCCCTGTAAAGTACGCATCCAATGGTTTCTGTGAATTAGAATTTCAAAATAGGAACTTAGGTTTTGTATGGTAATACTAGCTTTTGCCCGCGGCTGCGCCCGCGTGTTACTCGGTTTAACGATGTGCTTTTTTCCGGGATAATAAGTAGCCTTGTATGTTAAGTTAGGGTATAAACTATATCCATTCCAAATTTCATCCAAATCCGTTCAGCCGTTCCAGCGTCAAAGAGTAACAAACATACACACACACACACACACACACACACACGGACAAACTTTCGCGTTTATAATATAAGTGTGATGTGATAATAGTTCAGTGCGAGTCGGACTCGCGCACAAAGGGTTCCGTTCTACCCGACATACGAGTGCGGAACCCTAAAAACATTTGAATAATAACAATATATATGCCAAAGCAACATCAAGGCAATACAAGAACAACCCACTTAAATGGAAGCGCCTGACAAAAAAAAATCGCATTGTCCGGGTACGGAACCCTACCTTTTATTATTTTTTGTTTTACTTTAGAGTATTTATTTTATTTATTTAGTACTTATGTCCTAAAATCTGACTAATTTTAAAACTTGTATGTTTTACCATTTTTAAGTAAGAGCCAAAACTAATAACGTTTAAATAATGCAACTATTTTGAGGTTTCTTATATGGGGACCCCCCTTAATATATATATTTTTTGATATTTTATAATTTGTCGTGGTGGAGACCATTGTAACACGTATTTTTTGAAAATTTCAACTTTCTAACTATTACGGCTGAGGCTGTAGACCCCTGTACTGTAACCGTTTGGCACCCTTCGAGTACGGAATCCCAAAAAGGTTTTAATTATGACTAAGGCAGGTTTTTTTGCCGGCGAAGACGCGGGCGAAAATCTAAACAAAACTGAAGCTTAGATTCGATTTCTGTCTATTTAAATATATATATAAATTATACCTACTTTTCCAAATCTCAAATATTTACATATGTCAGTTTATCACGCAATTAAAAACATATAAAACGCTCACTATCTGATTTTATTGACTTGCAATATTTTTCACAGGTATTGCTTTTTTCAGTTGATTAAATTATTGTTTTGTAGGTTTTGGAATGAATAATGATTCGTGATTCAATAATGTTTTTTAATGTAATAAGAAAATTTTAATAAGACCCATTGTATATGCATCAAACAAAACTGTTGACAGAGTCATTTTACCGCACTATTGCTTTTTTAAATTTATAAGCAGTTGGCAGTTTTACCTTATGTATCACATGGTATAAGAAAACAAGGTATGCTCTTCGAGAGCACAAGACGACGTCATCACAATCACTGTGGATGTGTGTGTGACAACACAAGCTCATAAAAATGACGTCTCGTTGTGTGTGTGTCTGTGTATGTTTGTTACTCTTTCACGCTGAAACGGCTGAACGGATTTGAATGAAATTTAGAATACATATAGCTTATACCTCAACTTAACACATAAGCTACTTTTTATCCCGGAAAAATGCATGGTTCCTGTAGGATAGATCAATATCATTGAAAAATCAGGTGTCTAATTAGCGCGGTTCTTACTCGTTTGTGGTGAAATAAGACAAGGCTATGTTATCTCATCACACTTCACACTAATATTATAAATGCGAAAGTTTGTGTGTGTGTGTGTATGTTTGTAACTCTTTCACGCTGAAACGGCTGGACGGATTTGGATGATATTAAGAATGGATATAGCTTATACCTCAACTTAACACATATGTTACTTTTTATCCTGGAAAAAAGCATGTCGTTAAACCGAATAAAACGCGGGTGGAGCCGCGGGCAAAAGCTAGTATTTAATAATCTCAGTGTAGCCATACGAGCTCTCCTCCTCACTCATGCAAAATGACGTCTCGTTGAGCGAAGCGCGTTCTAAATATTCAATAATCTCAGTGTAGCCATGCGAGCTCTCTTCCTCACTCATTCACACTCATGCAAAATGACGGCTCGTTGATAGAAGCGCGTTCTAAATCTATCTACACTAATAAATAAAGAGGAAAGATTTGTTTGTTTGTTTGTTTATTTGTATGTTTGAGGTAAACTTTGGAACTACTGAACCGATTCTGAAAATTCTTTCTTTTGTAAAAAGCTACACAATCGCTGAGTAACATAGGCTATATTTTATTTAAATAAAAGTAGTTTTTCAGTTTGAAAATTCAGTATTTGTGAACCATGTCGTGAAGCAATTCAGTATTTGTGAAAAAACGCTGCTTGGCTGCTTTATCGGCGTACCCTGACCAAATGGTTAGTTATACGTGATGAAACCGGTTGTTTTTCCATACGAGGAAACCGTATCAGTTTAATCTGACTAAAGATTTCCATCTACAACGATCCTGACACACCTCTTGCTAATATTAAGCTTGAAAAATTGAGTACAGCCAGGTTTAAGCATAGATACATCAAATACTATGGTTTAAGTAATGATTTCTTCCCATATGGCAAAACTAATCAGTTTAATCTGACTATACATTTACATCTACAACGATCCTGACACTCCTCTTGCTAATATTAAGCTTGAGAAAGTGACTACAGCCAGGTTTAAGCACAGATACATTAAATACCATGATTTAAGTATTGATTTTTTCCCATACGAGAGAACTGTATCAGTTTAATCTGACTACAGATTTCCATCTACAACGATCCTGATACACTTCTTGGCACTTTGCTAAAACATAGTAACCAGGGTCTGATGATTAGACTGGAAGATGGGTACGGGATCTCCTCAACGGACAACAGCAGATCCTTCGAGTTTGGGCTTATTGATTGATAGGTGGTAGAGCTGATGCCGAGCTCGACTGTGGAGGTACCACCATCTTACTCGCAAATCCTCTCTAAGTTATTCGGGGGAGAGTAAGAGAACAGCTCTCACGCAAAACCAGGCGGCCCACCATTGCCTGGGACCGATGGATGGCGGTTTATCCATCCCCAATTGCCGGGCCTTATATTAAACAGACTAGTATTTAATATCTCAGTGTAGCCATACGAGCTCTCTTCCTCACTCATCCACACTCATGCAAAAATGCATATGCTATCCTGTTGTCAGTGCTCAAATTGAAGTAAGCATGCAAACGGAAATTGAAATGCAAACCTAAGGAGCAGGCCTTGTTTTTTTTAGGCTATGGTGTATTATAGATAGACTTGACGGAAATAAACTGCGCCCAGTTTGATGCGTTCGTATTCTTCGTTCAGTTTGATTGTCGGACGACACCCGCCTACCATTAACAGCAGGACAGTATCAAGATATGTCAGGAATTGAGAGCAGCCTACGAACACATCAAGTTGGCTTTAGTGTTTCAAATCGTCATCGTAAACTATTGCCTCTTACCGCACTATATGCAATATTTTTTGTTACGTGTAAGAAATGTTCGTGAAAAAAAAATTATGCACTATTTTTTTTTCATAGTTGTGATTTTTACGATATTAGAGTATAAATCAATTTTACCTTTGAAACTTATAGATTACCATAGAGTAATTTTTAAACTACAGTGTTACGATCATTGACCCCATAAAACAACAAGACACAAGTCTCTAAGAAAAGTTCCTCAGAAAGTGTCCGAACGTGCGACGTGCTTAGTAGCAAAAATCTTCAACCGAATTAAGACGTTATGTCGTCAACATAAGATGCAATGTCAGTTGTACTAAATCGTCATTCGATTTTGTCACTCCATAGCAGTGACAAGATGCATCGCGGACACTTTTTGAGCGAGATTGTGAGTCTAGTTGTTTAATGGAGGTCAATGGTTACGATATTTAAAATAGAGCTAAAAGAAATATCATTAAAAACATACCTTCAAGGTTTTTTTGTATATGGACACTCCTTTGATATAATTTTTTTCTTATTTGCCATGATAGTAACACGTATTCTGTGAAAATTTAAACTGTCTACCTTTTATGGCTGAAGCTGTAGACCCCTGTGACAGACAGACAGTGGAGGCTTAGTAATAAGGTCACGTTTGGCACCCTTCGGGTACAGAACCCTAAAATTTTCTAAACTGTATATAAAAATACTTGAAAAAATACTAAATGACTGTTTTATTTTTCGTTTTATTGAACTAAAAATGACAAATACTGATTTTTTTATGACAAAGGCTGAAAAAAAGTTTGTGTCATGTGCTTTTGAGGCAAAATCCGCAGACCCACTCTTCGCCCGTATTATAACGGTGATAAGAGCGAAAAGTGAGTCTGCCGCAAATTCTTCGATCCATCCATCCATCAGCCTGTTTCGTCCACTGCTGGACATAGGCCTTTCCAGGATTTGGCCACTCTTGGCGGTCCTCCTGGAAGAAATGCCCATACTCACACACGCTGGGCAGGCGGGTTGGTGAGCGTGGTGCCGAAACCCTTGCACCAGTGACGCCGCTGCCTGTCACTAGTCTGTTTTATATAAGGCCCGGCAATTGGGGATGGATATACCGCCATCCATCGGTCCCAGGCAATGGTGGGCCGCCTGGTTTTGCCTAAGAGCTGTTCTCTTACTCTCCCCCGAATAATTTCGAGAGGATTTGCGAGTAAGATGGTGGTACCTCCACAGTCGAGCCCGGCATCAGCTCTACCACCTTTAAGCCCGGCATCAGCTCTACCACCTTCTGTCTAATGAACGAGTGAAATATCGCACTATGATCGCACGTTCTGAAACGCTTCCTAATTATTATATTACTTGACATTCAAATTTGCATTTTCTATAAAGCCTCACATCAAACAAAAAAATTTCATAACTCCCATTAAAATGTCAGATTCCGCATCCAGCCTATTGCGTTATCTTGTTTTTGTAGCTGCTTAGATTGAGAATCCTGTTCCGCACAAGTAGGTACGTTGTTGCGAACGGGAGGACATTCAGGGCCTTTGTGCCAAGTTGCGGATATTCAACACGGATCCTGCACCAAAATTCATTTAGCGACATTTGGAATATTTATGGATTGTATAATGAATTTTATTTTACTCTGCAACCTTGAGTTTTTTATTATTATAATGTAGGTACACTTTTCAGTCACGGGCCCATAGGGACCCGGTCATTTGAAAGGCATTCATGGGGCCGAAGCCAACATTGAAGAGGCCTTAGTACCATTTAATCTAAATGTGAGATGGCCGCATCAATGGAGGCCTCTCCCTCAATGTACCATTGGGATACATTAACGGAAAGTCCCCCATAGTTGCCAAGCTATTGCCAGGAAGGAAGACTTGGAGTGGGCTATGAGGATGGGATGCTAGATGGGCCGGATAACAGGGCTATGGAGTGAGATAACTGACATCTGCCTCAAAAATCTCTCACAAATTTAAGTCTGGCAGATGGTGACTTGCTGCTTGATGACTACCCAGAAGGATAGCCGTTGTGGGCCCCCTATCTAGCCACCATGGGGTGGCCAAGGGGCAACACTATGTAAGCAGCTAAGGTTATCGAGAGGTGAGTCTGCGGGGCGCAAGATCCTTATACAGTCAAGTGCCCCCGGCGTTATGACATTTTACACTTCCAACCTGGAGCATAGGTTCCGCTCTTGCGACTCCACTCTGGCCGGCTGGTTAAGGCAAGCACAGAGGCGGGGAGGTGTCGCTGTGTGTATGTGTGTGTAAGTGCATGTGTGTGTGTTTCCCCTGGAGGTAGGGTCCGAGGTGTCGCCACTCACCATCGGCTCGCCACAAGCCGCCCTGCGGTGACTGCTTGCACTGCACATACCAGAGGGCGAAGGGGTCGTCACTTCCCTACGCAGTTTATTATCATTATTATGGGAATTTTTGATCTCGTCTCTCTCTCTTGGCCAAGAGAATTATTATTAGAATTATTATTATTATTATTAACAGAGGCTCTGCGGAGCACACTTTGAGTATGGCTGCCATATATTTACATTTTATAGTACTGTCTGCTCCCCCTCCCCCCCAGAAATACAGGTGTCATCACAGTACAGTGGATCTTGTTGATCCCCCCCAGCTACAAATCTAAATACTGGTCACGCCAATGAAAACACTGAGGAAACCTGTGTGTGACAGACGGACAGCGGAGGCTTAGTAATAGGGTCCCGTTTGGCACCCATCGGGTACGGAACTCTAAAGAACGACCTTCACAAGTTATTGACTGTTGACAGTGAGCCTTCTCTTAGTTTAAAAGAATCCAAAATGGCGTCCCCAAAATTAATATTCCCAGAGCGACTTCGTTATCAATAAATTAGATGAAATCTAATACCTAGATAGTTTTAATGCCTAGATTTTGACCGGGTCCATTAACATTGCCCGCTTAGACACATAAACAAAGTTGCAGCCAGAACCAGATGCTCTGAACTGGTTCTATCAAGGCTTTTAACATACATAGTTAGTTAAGTGGAGTTCGGGCCCGTGTGACTTCCAAATTGGACCTGCAGTAAAATGTTTGGTGTTTTGGACCAAGATTTAATAGCTAGTTACTCTTGATTACTCGTGTATGAAAAAAAGTTGTGAGGTTTATGACCGGTTCAAAAATAATGATTTTCGTTTATCACGCCTTTCTCGGTTTCTGCGTTGTAATTCAGAAAAAAAAGTCCTGATTACTTGTGTATGAAACAATTTTGAGGTTGTATGAGCGGCTCGAAAAGAAGGATTTGCGTTCATCACGCCTTTCCCAGTTTCTGGCATTATGCGTTTCTGACATTTTGCGTTTCTGACATTTTGCGTTTTCTGTCATTTTGCCTATCTGACATTATGCATAATTCAGAAAAAAAGTCTTATTACTTATGTATGAAAGAATTTTGAGTTTGTATGACCGGCTCGAAAATAAGGATTTTCATTCATCACGCCTTTCTCAAAAAATACACATTTAGATAAACAAGTAAAATTATCTAAAACTAGTATTTCGCTCGCGGCTCCAATCTCTGCCCCGTTTTCAGCTTGGACGCTATTTTATCAACACCCCTTAAAGCTTATATGTTGACCAGGGTCACAACGATCCAAATCCGTTGAGTGGTTCTCCGGTTAAAACGGAACATACAGACAAACAAAAATTCTAAAAGATTTGACTTAACAAATTACATAAAAAAATACATTGTAAAGGCACAACTTTTTCAGGCCATACCTTGTAAAATATGTTTTGCAAAAAAATATGCAAAACGTAGAAAAAAAATTAGAAGATGGTTTAAAATAATTCTTACGGGACCAACCCCGATGGTAGTAGCGGTACAGTAGTTTTAAGACAGTTAATTTACAGTCACCAAAATGTAGATACAGATATTATATCAAGATATTCTAGTATTGCCATTAAAGTTTTTATTTTTAGTCTTTTCGGCGGTTTCGAAAACTTCAAGTTTATACGGTATGCGGTGCCGGAGCGCGATGGACAATTCTTTGTGACTGCAAAAACTGAACGCATTAGAAAAGTTGTTAGAAAAGTACCCACGGTTGTGATAGTTCCGTTTTCGAATTGGTGATGTATAGTTATCACGAGTACGTATATACATACACATAACACTACGGGTGAGTTTATTGATCACAAGATAAACGAAGTCTATTTTCCAAATAATTCACTTAGTTAGATATTCGTGTCGATTCCGTGTAAGACGACTTAAGGCGGTAACTTTTTACATCGGTACAAAATGCACATCATAATATTGTTTTCCTTACTTTTGAATAAAATGTATGCAATAAATGTGTTTTTAAGCAACTTGCGGAAATAGTTTATTAATAATAAAGTCTTCAAACAAAAATTACGTACTTTAATGTATTACATTTTGTTTGCATTACATTAACAAACTTACAGTTTACAGTTGTAATGTAATGCAGGTAAAATGTAACGCATAACATTGAATAATTTTCATGTGATCACCTAATTTTTAACAAGCAGTTTGCGCGAATTGCTATAAAACGCATTTATTGCAAACTTCTTATTCAAAAGTAAGGAAAACAATATTATGATGTGCATTTTGCACCGAGATCCTCCGTCACCACCTTAACTTACTTGACAGGACTAACCTTATTTTATGCGTACTGTCCTTCTCTTTTTGATACGGAAAGAAAAAGACAGAATGGTTAAATTAAGGCCTTGCCTTTTAGATTTCAAGGGTTTTTGCTTAAATATGCTGAGTCAATGTGAAACTCACAGAAATGTTTTTTTCAGACCTTTATCTTTCTTTTCTAAAGACGGTTACCTAATTGGACACATTTCACTCGATAGATTTTATTTTGGGAAATGATGCCTTTTTATATGATAAATACATTTTTTATTTTATTAAGTTAATATATTGATGAATAAAATAAAATAAAAATTGAGTGAAATATATTTCGGGCCCTTTCCTGGGTCACTGTGACTAATGCCGGACCCAGGAAAGGGTCCGAAATATATTTCACTCAATTTTAATTATATTTTATTCATCAATATCTATATATTAACTTAATAATAAAGACAAGGAAGTCGATTAAACATATTTATTCACATTTTTTATTTTAGTGACTTGAGTGTTATGTCTGAAATTACTGCTATAGCAAGAAAACATAGTACCTGCACCAATACAGAAAAACCTCGAAAATACACTGATTATGCGTGCCGGCAGCGCGCGAAGCGAGCGTTCTAATGTAGACTTTCTAACAACATTTTGAAGTTCAAAATCACTCAATAAGGTTGTCGTGTCCCGTGGGCCAGGCCTTAAATTTAGTCCTGTCAAATAAGTTAAATCGTGTTACACTGAATCCACACTATGATTGATCATATCTGAATGCTGATTGATAAACTCGCCCTTACTGGTATTTATTTTTTGATAGTTTTTGATGGTTGACTATTTCATGAGAGTGTAGCGGATGCTCCGAATCTGAGGGTCACGATTCGATTCCTGCCGCAGGTTATCCAGAGAAATCTGTCCTGCTCCAACATGCTTTCATTTTACACTTTTCTATTCTGCTCAGTGAACTAGCAATTTCGATGTGTCTTTGTATATTATTTTGGAATTAAGAGGATGGATTTTTAATAATTGGGGCCGTTCAAGTATTACGTAAGCACTATAGAGGGGGGGGGGGGTCTTTGTTTTGCTTATTTTCGATGACATGAGGGGTAGGGGAGTCTAGATGATGATTACGTGATCGGTATATTTTTGCCCCTTACTCTATGTTGAATATTGTATCAGTAAAATCTAATCTCTATCCTAAATCTATTTTCTTATTTTTAAAATTATAATTATAACATTATAATATAAAAAAATATATACTTATAATTGAAAAATGTTTACGTAAGCGTGGGGGGAGGGGGTAAGAGCTTTGCTTACTTTTGCTGACATGGGGGATGGGGGTACTTGTAATAAATCTGCTTACGTAATACTTGAACGGCCCCTATGACGGCAGTTTTATATCACATTTCTTGCGACGGTTATTTTGATATAAGTTTTATATAACTTCAAATATTTTATATAACTTCATATTTTGGACCTATCTTTGCAATTTTATTGGATGCAGTAAAATGCAAGTATTCGTATATCAAACGGCCGTAATATTACGTTTAGAGAGTTAAATATAATATATTTCCTTTTCAAATGTAATTATTACAATATTACTGTTTAAAATGTATTTGCAAAGAGACAATACCGGGATAACCCCCCCCCCCCTCCCCCATCCCCCCACCTCTTAATGAGTTATCAAGTGTTGTACTTGTTCCGTTGACACTCGGTATAAAATTGACTACCCCTTGGAGAAACTGTAGTTTATTTTCAAGTCTAGATTTTTTTTTTGAGTTCTTTACTTATTAGTAAAAAGTATCAATGAGTAATTTTAGCTTTTATTATATCTAATTAAGTACTATTTTGCAATAAAGAAACTTTCAATTAGAAAGCGCCTAATCTAAATGTGAATTAATGTTTCAGTACATATAAAATGCTGTTCTCTTTTTACATTCGCTTAAAATTAGAGAACTACTAAACTAATGTTAATTCGGTTCCCACTACTACCTAAAATTTGCAGTTGTATCGGCACATGGGCTATAAGAATTAATCTTAGAACTTTGCGTTTTCCTTTTCAACCTACCAAGAAGAACGAAAAAGAAAAGAACTGAAGGACTTGGCTTTTGGCAGAGAACGGTCGGTGGAAGAAGATAAAACGACAGGAGCTAGGCTTTTAAAAATTGGTGATAATTATCTATGCGTTAGTTTTTTTTCCTAATAATATCTTGTTAAAATATTAATTGAAAAAATATTTTTATCTAACCTCATATCGTGAAATCCTCATTATGAACTCAAAACTACTTGCATACTGAAAAGTACGAGGGGCGTTTTTAAGTTCGCGGAATCGGGGGTAAAACGTGGAAATAAAAATACAAGTTTATTTTTCCTTTTCAATATATTCACCTGCAACCCTAATACATTTTTCAGATCTTTCAATTAGCTTATGTATACCCTCGAAAAAAATGTTTTTTCTTTGTCTGAAAAATAAGCTGAAACTGCTTCCTTCACTTCTTCATCGCTTGAGAACTTCTTCCCCCGAAGTTCTTTTTTCATTTTTGGAAAAAGATAATAAACACTGGGAGCCAGGTCAGGACTGTAGGGTGGATGAACCAAAATATCGAAGCCCACCTTATGCAGGGAAGCCAACGCAACACGGCTCGTGTGCACAGGCGCGTTGTCGTGCAGAAGGAGGACACCTTTGGTTAATTTTCCCCTTCTTTTTGCCTTGATTGCTTCCTTTAATCGCTCTAAGATTGAAGCGTAGTATTCTCCGGTTCTGGAGACACCTTTATCT
Organism: Ypsolopha scabrella; assembly: GCA_910592155.1. NCBI lineage: Eukaryota > Metazoa > Arthropoda > Insecta > Lepidoptera > Ypsolophidae > Ypsolopha > Ypsolopha scabrella. The sequence goes on along the minus strand of OU342989.1, from coordinate 12,009,356 downwards.
TTATAATCTATCAACATTTTCCGGAGTGGTCACCTCGATCGACCGTCCTGGCCGAGGATCATCTTCAAGTGAGGCCCTGCCTTTCTTAAAAAGGGTATGCCACTTATAAACCATGGTTTTACCGGGGCAAGATTCCCCGTAAACGGATGACATCTCTTCTAGTATGGTTTGAACCGATTTACCTTGCTTGGTAAGGAACTTTATGACAGCGCGGTGCTCGATTTTCTCAATTTTTCACAATGTTCTTCCCAACTGAGTTGTTTGATCGACGATAATTCAAATAGTAATGGCCCGATTAAAACAAAACATTCTATTTATACTAATAATGAGCTACTTAACCAGTTACGACTAAGGAAAGTACCCTCATTTATTAATTACCTACCCATTCCGCGAATATAAAAATGCACCCTCGTATGTTCCATGAATGTCCCTAAAACAGAAAAAAAAATTATAGTGTACATAGGTCTCCGAACAACTAATGCTATAAAATAACTTTTTCTGAAATTACAGTACATGTGACACTTACTCGAAGGCAAAGGGAACTTAGCCCATACAGCCATGTCTGAGGTTTAATATCAAATACCAATGAGGTTTTATAATATTCTCCAATACGTACAAAACAATATTGTGACCAAGCAGGTTAGAGCTCTACTTTATTTTCGGCCAGGATTTTATATGGCTGACGGCGCGCGTTGAACTCAGTCTGTCAAAGGATGGATGTTGGGAAATCTATTTATTATCTACTGTGGCTTTAATATTAAAGAATTATTTTACCCTAAAATTACTGACAGCCGTGATGCTGATCATAATTTGACTTCACCTGACATTCTGGAAAGAACGACGGAAATTACAAAAAACGAACAAGCTTTTACAAGAAAAATCAAAAATGATACTATTATACTCGCCTCCGGCTCGGTTCTTAAGCTCACACTCGTCTTTTAATAACCTCTTTATGTACCAGTTTCATAAACTACATTTTTTTTACACCACTGTATAATATATCTATATTTTATAAAACTCCCAGAGTCGGTAACGGAGTGATGACTGATATTACGCGACTGCCTGCGAGTCCTGCGACCACTCCCCCCGTACGGCTACTCTATGACGTCATGCCGGAACACGACGAGTCGCTTGGCGTCTCTTCGTGCGGATGGTGACAAGCCACGGCCGTTACCACCAGTTAAACATACAACTTTGTTCCCAGAGTGATGTCCACTCGGAGCGGATCAGCGGCCATAAGAGCCCGCCGCGGGCACAAGGAGCGCAGCAAAAACTTCACCGAATTGGAGAAGCGGACCGTCCTCGAACTGATCGCGAGACATCGGGACGTGCTCCGGCAGGGCAGGTCCAATAACGCGACAAATAGGAGCAAACAGGTGATTATTACCTTAACTGTGGTTAAAGAATCATCAATATCGGTCCTATAGTTTCGGAGATATAAGCGTAGTTGTAAAAGTTGAGTTTAAGAGCTTTTATTTAACATATCTCAAAAACTAGTTTTAAAACTTTGGTGATTATTACTTTGTTACGTTCTCTGGATAATTCCAAGCCAATACGTATAAGTTTCATCTATATCGGTTCAGTACTTCCTGAAATATTTACGTTCAAATCGTCTAGAGGACAGAACATGATGGCGATCTTGCACATGCGACAATTTGCGAAGGCAGGAAAGCGGGTGATTTTTACAAGCTTTTTATAAAGAAACGTATCAGACTTATAAACTTGTTGTACGTATTCATAACATGCTTTACGTGTCTTTTAGGGAGTTATAGTTAATAGAATTATCATCACACAGCATCTATGATACGATAAACAGACATGTATGAAAAGCAAAGCGTGTGAAAATTTTTGCGAGAATCGCCGTTCAGCTCCCTGATTCTGTATCGTAAAATCAGTTGCCAAACCGAGTAAAGTCGAAAACATACATATCCGCTTTAATAAGGATACGTTCGCACTTGAAATGACGTCACGATTCGTAAATAGTTCAATACCCATATTACCCATTGAAGGTTATTTTGGAAGTTTTTATCTGTTTTTGGTGAATAGCAACCATAGTTGGCAACCAACCAATTCAAAGAAACTTAATAGGCCCGCAGGTCGAATAACGCCACAAACGCCAAAATCTCGAAGTTTTCTTTTGTTGTTTTTTACGTTGTTCTTTTGATGGTTACGAGCTAAAATCTGTACTAATGAAAAAGTCGTGTCTGTACATCAACGACGTAAAGATACTCGTAAAGTCCAACGAGCTTTTCTGACCCTGTAAGCCAAACTAAAATGACCTCTATATTCAAGAAACGACAGTCCTCGACACCGGGTCAGATAAGTTTGTAGCCCTATACATGTCGTTGCTGTACATTGAATATTTTTGCGTAATTTTAGTCAAAAGCGTAATTTTAAATGAAATGTGTTGGGGTATAGCTTAGACCATATAACACGGGACTAGGCAAGCGCCTGCATTCCCCTCTGCCGAAGTACATGAACAATTTGTTCATGTAAGTTAGCTTGTGTGCGCGTTTTGTGTTTGTGTTGCAGCTTTTGATTTAGTGTGACATATCAATTCTTCGCAGGAGTGTGCGTGAATGAGTAAATGTGTACTGTTCGTGTTTACCTCCCCTCCCGTGGAAAACGGCAGAATAATTTCAATACTAAAAGTTGCGCTTTGCCAGGTCCCGTGTTAAATGGTCTAAGGGTTATAGTCAAAAGTGTAATTTTAAATGAAATGGGTTATTAAATGCAGCCGCCATTAGAAAAAACGAGTGATCGTTTTGTTGAAAAGTTTTTACCAAAAAGTGAGTTAAGATGCATTTTATTGTGACCAAAAGTGTATTCTACATGAAGATCGAAGTGTCTAGAATCGATGTATGTGAAGTTTTTAATAAGAGGTGTGTACAATATCGGTAATTTTCATCCTAAACGGTTTGCTTACCCCATTTTTCCATCCGACTTGATCGTAGTACATACCATTCGGACCAAAGGCGCACACCTCGCACAGTGCTTTAAAAACCCTTGAAATCGGACATTTCTAATGGAAGTCATGGGTCGATACAGAGATGTGTTTTGAGTGCGAGACTAAAACTCCCACGTGCCATTTCTTTCTACACTCGGCGTCAAAAAAATCGCACCTTTTGAAAAATTTACTTCAAACCATTTTAATTCCTATTTGAAACCAAATATGAGAGAACTATTTGGTATCAATTGAAAGGGCATTAAACGACCTTGAAATAAACAATCGTTTCATTTTATAAACGATAAAAATCTCTCGAATATCGTGGTATTAAGAAAAGTATTGCTCAAATACGCGTTCAAACGGTCGCTAGTTGCGCTACATAAAAGGGGTATAAAAAGGTAATTACACGTCAAATGTAGGTCATTCACTATCCAAACTTTGAAGGTGACACACGTTAAGCGCACAAGTAAAAAATACTACCCTCAACATGGATACTACTCCTGAAGAAGCTGCACAAGTTCTTGCACTGCTGCGCCGAAGGGTGCGGCAGTGTGATATTGCCCGGCAACTCAACCTAAGCCGTTTTGCTGTTCGAAGAGTAGTCCAGCGATTCCGGGAGACTGGTGGCTTTGTCCGAAGACATGGATCTGGGAGACGACGCTGCACATCTGAAAGGGATGACCGCTTCATAGTGTCGACGAGCTTGAGAAATCGGTTCTCCAATGCTGTTGAGATAAGACAGGAACTCCAAGCAGTTCGCGGGACAACTGCAAGTGACTCTACGATTAGAAGAAGATTAACAGAGAAGAAAATAGCCACCCATAGAGCTGCTACAGGCCCAAGATTGACTGTAGAGCATCGTAGATCCCGCTTGCAGTTTGCCCGCGATCACGTCGATTGGACGCTAGACCAATGGCGAACAGTTCTCTTCCCAGATGAGACGAGGGTGTGCCTTTTCTGTAATGACAGGCGAAAAAGAGTGTACAGGAGGCAGGGGGAGCGATTCGCACAAGCCTGTATTCAAGAAACTGTGGAATACGGGGGTGGCTCCTGCATGTTTTGGGGCGGCATATCTTGCGACGGCAAAACTGACCTTGTATGCGTTTCCCGGACTGGAGGTGCTCGCGGGCAAGGGTCGCTGACTGCTCACCGGTACATCACGGAAGTCCTGTAAGTGAATGTGGTCCCATATGCTGGTTTCGTCGGCCATGGGTTTACTTTGATGCACGACAACGCTCGCTCCCACACCGCGTTTATTGTACGTGACTACCTTCAAGAGGTTGGGATCCCTATCATGCAGTGGCCGGCGAGAAGTCCAGACCTGAACCCGATAGAGCACCTTTGGGATGAACTGAAACGGCAAGTTAGGTCACGAGATCCTGCTCCTACCACCCTCCAGAACCTGCAAGAGGCCGTAATTTCGGAATGGGACAGCATGCCACAAGATCAAGTCCTGAAATTGGTTAGGTCTATGAGAGATCGAATGGAAGCTGTTATCAGGGCAAGAGGAGGTAACACTAGGTTTTAGATTACTTTTAAGAATGATTTTGTGATTTTTTCTGAATAATTAATTCTTTTGTTGTAGAGCGTAAATAAAGATGATTTTTCTTTCCCAATCAACCTGTATTTTTTTTATGCCCTTGTAATGAAAAACACTTTTTTTTTCAATATTTAAATAGTCTGTTTTATTACCTTTCAATTGATACCTAAAAAATCCCGCGAAATTGGTTTCAAATAAGAATAAAATTTGATTGAAGCACATTTTTTAAAAGGTGCGATTTTTTTGACGCTGAGTGTAGTTATGGAGAAAAAAAATCTCAAAGTTGGACATTTTTACTGACCCTAAAAATGAAAAATTCAAAATATCTCGATATTCTTCAAATGTCGATGGCTTTTTGTATAACTACTTGATAATGAAAATGTAAATAAAATAATATAATATAAAATAGTGTACCTAATAAAGATATAAGATATACTCAATTACTATAGAGTAAGGATTTAAAAATTTATTAAAATATACATTCTCATTACTCGCCATCAAATTGTAAACACCTATATTGTTTGTTATTTTATAAAATAATTGAGATCAATTAAATACATCATAGTATCATACTATGTTACTTTAGTTAATATAAAGTCAATTTCATGTCTTCTACGTAATAGTATTTTTTTTGTAATTTTTAACTTTAGCCGGTACACAACTAATTCAGAAAATGTGTCAATTTATGTAAAGAGCGCTGGTCGTTAAATCTCAGGCAGGTTCTTCTACCTTAATGGTCAGAGTTCCAATTAATAGTGTCATATGTAATTTTAAATCAATAAATATTTTTTCATTTTCAGGTTTATTAACTGTTCACATTTTGTACTTTGTAACATTATCTTAGGACTTCAGTTACGCCGGAGACATTTATTTTTTTATTTTTCAGATTAAATTTTTTTCCTAAAGTCTGGGGTTTCCACAATTTATTTTAACACATATAGATAACTTGGTTTGCATTCTTCTAATAAAAAAAATCTCAATTGTGCAATAAAGCAAGGGCCTTACAAAAATAAGAACAATACTTCACAACACAAACATTATTGGCGAAAAATTTTAACAGGAGTTTAAAAAAAAGAAATTCTATGCAACTCGTGCACTCTACCCGATGCGCACTTAATATAATAGGGCCACTAAAAATGTCCAACTTTCAGTTTTTTTTTTCTCCGTAACTACCTATAAAGAATTGGTGCGTGGGAATTTTAATCTTGCAGTTCAAACACTTCTCTGTATCGACCCATGACTTCAGTTAGAAATGTCCGATTTCAAGGCACTGTGCCAACTGTGCGTCGCGTTCTTTCCTCGCTGCCATAATATTGAAAAAAGTTACATAAAGTGACCTATTGCAGTGCAGCAAACCTTAAATTTAGAGTTGAAAAACCTAAAATAATACAAAGCTCATTTAACTTTTATCCATCCGCGTTAAAGCCTATTTTGCAATGAAAAGTTTTAGGTTATGGCAACTCTAAATCTAATATTTGCTACTCGAGAATAGGTGTCAAAGACAGCGAGATATTTTACTTTAGGATTCAAAGTCAAGAAGTGGTATTATTCACGTTTATTAAATGTAACAAGGTGACATTACTTTCTAAAGCCAAATTCATACTGAGGACTCGATAAGTGCTCAGTATCAAGATTCGATGACCCTTTTTGTGAAATTAGTAAATGATTTTTTTCGTGTTCCCTACAAACGCAAGTCCAGCTCAGGGTCAATTTCAATGGGAGGACAATATTTTATTTTGCAAAATTAGCAAAAACTGTTATCGATCCGTGGTACAGATCACTTACCAAGCCTATGAATTTGGCTGTATAAAGTAATGTCACTCTATATGCATCTTCGACTAATAAAATGAAACAGCATACCCGGACCGTTTTGAAATACCGATTCTCCTACTATAAATGTCTTTTGAATGCAATCAAATTGACTTGTTTAAAATATGCAAGCAGGAGACGGTCAGAACAGAACAAATATTTAAAAGGAAGTGACTAAAGGGCCGTTATCGGTCCTTTAATTTTGAAAATTATTGAACCGTAAGTCATTATTTAGCTGTTGGAATATCTTCTTCAGCACGAACTGATAAAGTTCAATTTGCAATGTACAGTTCGAAAAGTGAAGCGGTCCTTTAATTTTATAAATTATTGAACCGTAAGTCATCGGAAAGTGCTCGGAAAATGTTTTTTATGCATATCGTGAATTCTGTTAAAACTACGGGGGTCGCCTCGCTCCGCTCCGCTTCGCTCGGCTCCCTAATATGTACTTACATGTTAATCTAACCGCTCCTCCTCGCTTCGCTCGTCGTCGCAACCTATCCCTAGCGGTCGAATAAAATTAAAACTAAGGTAGCCGCTAACGGCTATTCAGTCACTTTCTATTTAAAATATATTATAATCGAATAATTTCATAACCGCATCTTTTTTATAACGAAGTCATGAGAAATCAAAGCGTTCGAATATTTTTCTGTTGATAAGAATTACCTTCTCCATAAACAGGAAGAAAACGCAACGTTTGGTGTCCCTAGTCAATATATAAGTTATAAGGGGTATCCATAAAATAACGAACTAGCCGGAAACGGGGCAGAGATTGAATAAATTGATTACTTACTTTTTTAATACTTCATTATTATTATAGCTACGTGAGATCTAGGTACTTAGCTTGTATCTAGCTGACATAGATAACTATGAAACATGATAATGTTAGGTAAACTACGTCAGTTCTGTCGAATTGCAAATATTTCTCTGCCCGTGTTTGAATCCATACTGTTTACATCGGGTGTAAATGGGCGGGTCTCTTTAAATGGACCACATAATACTAGGTGAAATTAAATCAACCGACCAAATTCATACTGGAGACTCGGTTAGTAATTAAGAACTAGGTTCAGTAATCCTTTTGGCCAATTTCAAAAAATAAATTTTTGAAAATGTATCATGCTAAACTGTCCACGCAAAAAGGAGTGGAAGTCAAAAGGTTGCAAAAAGGCCGAAACCGCGATATAGTACAGCTGGGCTAAAGATTAGATGCGCATAGAAATCGTCGCCAGTGTTTGTAAATATATCTTAACGACATGAATCCCCGAGGGGGTGTCGGAGGTGTTCCGGGTGTAAACTGTGAAATGCAAGTCACAGTCCGCACTCGGCACACCCGCGTTTCAAACGACGATTATACGTCTCAACTTGATGAGTGATCCTATCGCCGTACTTCGGGCACAAATACACGCTTTTTAGGGCATGCAGGTTTCCTCACGATGTTTTCCTTCACCGTTCAGCAAGTGTTAAGTATTAAGGGCCCATAATACCTTAATTCGCAGTCGTGCTGTAACGCTTCTGCTGTTTGACTGTCTATCCTACTCTAATCAGATGCCGCGCACGCAAAAACATCAGTTATTTTGAAATCGCGTCTACACTGATGGTTTTTTCATTTTTATGGAACAGTCTGCAGCTGCTTTATACTAATATCAGTTATATTATGCAAAGTTTCAGATCTAATTTCAAGTATTCATTGAATAAGGTGGTAGAGCTAATGCCGAGCTCTACTGTGGAGTTATTCCCGAAGTTATTCGGGGGAAAGTAAGAGGACAGCTCTCAGGCAAAAAAACCAGGCGGCCCACCATCGCCTGGGACCGATGGATGGCGGTATATCCATTCCCAATTGCCGGGCCTTATATAAAACAGACTGGTGACGGGCAGCGGCGTCACTGGTGCAAGGGTTTTGGCACCGCGCTCACCAACTCGCCTGCCCAGCGTGGGCATTTCTTCCAGAAGGACCGTCAAGAGTGGCAAAATCCTGGAAAGGCCGATGTCCAGCAGTGGACGCAACAGGCTGATGGATGGATGGATGGATTCAATGCTATCGGTTTATCGTACGGTTTGGAGGTAACTTTGTAATTTTTTTCTATAGAGAAAATTTAATGGAATCAAGTTTTCACAACAGCATGGACATAGCATTAGTCCTCAACTTTATCATATATTAATTTCAGAGTGATTGTTTCAGTATTTGTTGGTATAAAACAGGATCATGCGAAGCCTAGTTAAACTACTGTTGTTACCTATACTGTGACATTTGTAATTAAATCATAAAATTATAGTCTTTAACGAAACCGTCGGTGGTCGAATCCGACTCGCACTTGTCCGTTTTGTTTTTCTATGCAGCAATGAGTTTAGGCCTCTCTTCGTGTGTTCCAGCTGGTATGGTCGACGATCTGCGAGGAGGTGAACAAGCGGTGCGGGGGGGAGAGGCCGCGCACCGCCGCGCAAGTCAAGATGTGGTACGAGAACTATAAGAAGAAGTGCAAGATGCGCGCGCACGATACTCAGGTACAAAACTTCACCACATTTAAGGTGGTAACGGAGGATCTCGGTGCAAAATGTACTTCATTATATTGTTTTCCTTACATTTGAGTAAAAAGTATGCAATAAATGCGTTTTATAGCAATTCGAGTTAGGTGATCACATGAAAATTATTCAATTTTATGCGTTACATTTTAGCTGCATTACATTACAACTGTAAACTGTAAGTTTGTTAATGTAATGCAAACAAAATGTAATACATTCAAATACGTGTTTTTTGTGAAGACTTTATTATGAATAAACTATTTCCGCAAGTTGCTTTAAAACACATTTATTGCGTAATTTTTATTCAAAAGTAATAACAATATTATGATGTGCATTTTGTACCGAGGTTTAAAGTTACCCCCTTAAGGCGAGGTTATCCAGAGAAGTCTGTCCTGCTCCATCGCTACACTTTTCTATCCTGCTCAGTGGGAGCGGGCCGCTCAGAAAACTCGCGATTTCGATGTGTCTTTGTATATTATTTTGGAATTAAGGGGATGGATGTTTAATATGACGGCCGTTTTATATCACATTTCTTTCGAAGTTTATTTTCATGGAATTTTTATTCTCTAAAACCTTAAATAACTCGAATAAAATGGTATTGATATCATAGCTTAGACCTATCTTTACGATTTTATTATAGGTAGATACAGTGTAATCCAAGTAAGTATTCGTATATCAAGCAGTCGAAATATTAAGATGAGAATAAACGAATATTAGCACAACGATTTAAGATAAATATATATTTTACTGGCTTTTGCCCGCGGCTTCGTCCCCGTTTAATTAGTTTTTGTGTACTCCTATAAAATCAGTCAATATTATTCGGTGTATATATTGTGTGTTATGCGCCTCTGTGTTTCCCATTTTGTATGTCTCTTTTATAGCTTTTCCATGGGAACTGATTTATAGGATAAAAAGTAGTTTTTGTCCTATTCTAGATCTGGAATTTTATTTGTGCAAAGTTTCAGCCCAATCGGTTCAATAGGTACGGCGTGACAGAGTAACAAACATCCATCCATCCATACATATGTACAACCAAACTTTGTCATTTATAATATTACCGGATTTGGATACCGGCGCACTATATCTGTGTTCGTATATCATTTGCAGGGCCTAGCAGAATAACAGCGCTGCAGAATGTTATAGTAACACTCGCAGCATATGCTGAGTTGGTGTCCCTTTAATTACCACGACACAAGTCGTTATACATTATTATTTGTATCTTGGTCTCATTATTACTGTAATTATTATATATTTGTTTATATTCTTAAGATATATTATATTGTTAAAATTAACTTTGACTTGTAGAAAGTATACTTTATGTATCTATTTTGCAAAAATAAATATTTTGATTTGATTATATTAATCACAAAACTTAAAAAGGAATCGTTGCAAATGGGCCATGAAAAAATTAACACTGTATAATCTGGTGATTCGCTCATTGAAAGGTACTTCTATTTTACCATTTTTAGGGTTCCGTAGTACGACAAGGAACCCTTATAGTTTCGGCATATCCGTCTGTCCGCGGCTTAGCTCAGAGACTATTAGTACTAGAAAGCTGTAATTTGGTATGGGTATACAATACATATTAATCACGCCAACAAAATGGTACAAATTAATCTCGAAACTATAGGTGGTAGAGCTGATGCCGGGCTCGACTGTGGAGGTACCACTATCTTACTCGCAAATCCTCCCGAAGTTATTCGGGGGAGAGTAAGAGAACAGCTCTCAGGCAAAACCAGGCGGCCCACCATTGCCTGGGGCCGATGGATGGCGGTATATTCCCTTAAAAACGGTCATGAAAGTCATAATAGGAATCCAACGGATAGAAATAACGAACAAAAAAATAAAAAACTTGTAGGTACTTAACAAAAGTAAACACAGAATATAAAAATAGATGCATTAATGTAATATTTATATAATATATTTTGGACATGTAAGCTTTGCCTTTGGATAAGAGAGGGTGTATGTTTGTGTGCAAGGGTGTGTGTGCATGTGTGTGAGGGTGCGTGTGTGTAAGAGGGTGTGCTTGTGAAATGACAATATGAAATAAGAGCTACAGTATTGTTATCGAAGCGATGTCGAGTCGATAGTATATACTTACTGTAGCCTGGTTCGGTCTGCGTGCTTCGGTACACGGTAGGGCTCACCACCGGTCTCGCTAAGACATAATAAACCTGGCTGTGGACTGTGACTTTTACTGTGATTTGTTCAAGAGTAACCTCGACTCAAGTAGTACCTCCCCCTGATTCTGTATCGTAAAATCAGTTGCCGAACCGAGTGCCTATCGTCGAAAACATATGAGGAGCATTCAAGCAAAAAGTCTTATGTCACTTAAACCAAACTTTTGAATCATACAGAAAAAAAATATTTTAAGAAATATTTAGTGCTCAAAAGTCAAACTATGATGCATTATACTAGGTGAAATTAAATCAACCGACCAAATTCATACTGGAGACTCGGTTAGTCATCAGGAACAAGGTTTAATGACCCTCCAGGTGAAATTCGAAAAAAAAATTTTTTTTTCCGTAGAACCTGCACTAGGAATTGTACTTAAATTAGTCCAACCAGAACGGGAGCAAAAAAAATTATTTTTCGAAATTGGCCAAAAGGATTACTGAACCTAGTTCTTGATCACCAACCGAGTCTCTAGTATGAATTTGGTCGGTTGATTAAATTTCACCCTATATACTTGGTTTATATAATAAATTATTCTATTGCGATCTTTATATTAATTAATTATACCGTAGATAATCAGAAAATTATCAGAAAATGCAGCGAACACGAAATTTATTTTTTGTAACAAAACACGTTTTGCAAGTTTGCTCCTCATACATGTCCGCTTATCTAAGGATACGTTCGCACTTGAAATGACGTCACAATTCGTTAATAGTTCAATACCCATATTACCCATTGAAGGTTATTCTGGAAGTTCATTTTTTATCTGTTTTTGGTGAATAGCAACCATAGATGGCAACCAACACTGAGTTAAAGTTAAAGGCCCGCTGGAAGTCTAAATTATACCGGGTGTAAATAAACGTATTTTATTCTACCGACCCTACTGAACCACTTTTCCCAGAATCATACCCGCGGACACCTTTAGTTTAGGAAATAATTGAGTTCCAAACAAAAACGCGTGAACCTTGACGCACCGACATACGGGCGAGTTTAGAGAGAGCGTTGTCCGTTTTCGTTTCGTTGATTCTTGGGAAAAGTGGTTCAGTAGGGTCGGTAGAATATGTGGTTTCATTTAATGGTAGCAGTCTATTTACACCCGGTATTTTTGCGTATTTCACGGAAAAGGTCATTGAATCTTAGTCCTGCCACTTACAAAGTCTCCAGTATGAATTTGGGTGTATAAACAAAAGTAACCTAATATTTTATAATTTACAGCACCAGCAGCCGGAAGCCCCGGGACTACTCGACGGCATGCTTTGGCAGAGTATGCATCCTCTAGACGTTACAGGTACTGTTCTATGCCGTTATAGCTTTTGCCGTCCGCGCTTCGCAACTATTTAGGGACAGCCATCACGTCCACATCTCCGTACAAACGCAAACACAAAATTGTGACTTGAAAAAATAGTTGTTCGCTGGCTGGAGGTTATTTCAAACCTAATTATTATCGAAATAATACATGTTAGAAACTTGTTTGCACTTTGAACATAATACTGGGAAGTAGAACTAAAGTTTGGCACCAATTTGGAGTCCCTGAAGCTTATAAATAGGAAGTACCCCGCTGGCTGGAGGTCACCTGTAAAATCGTGTCCTTCATCCATTTTGACGGAACAAATTAAAAATTTGACTGGATTCGATAGAACTAATCTGGAGCTAACGCTGAGTGTAGGCACATGGTGTCTATGGAATGTTTTTACATTATGTTAGGCTGAGTCCATTGATATCTTTATCCTGTGGCGGATTTACAAACTTATTGCCGCCCTTAAAGCAAAGGTTAAATTATTTTTCAGTTTGGGAATCATCTAAAAACTAAAGCCACTTGACCGGTTTTTTTAATTATTTGCCGTGATGGAGGCCATAGTAAAAAATTTCAACTGGCTGCCTATTTTATTCTCAAAATGTTTACTTATTTCAGAGGACGACGGCGAAGCAGCGACAAGCGCGCGCAGCGAGGGAGCTCACAGCGTCAAAGACGATGATTGCGTACCTGTCAACGTGAGTATCATCCAAGAAGCCTTTCACCATACCGGAGCCCTGACTTCTGATAAGGGGCTGTCCATATATTACATCATCGACTTTTGCCGATTCCCCCCCCCCCCCCACCTTCCCACTAAAATCATCCCATCGTCATTATTCAATGACCCCCCTCTCACAAAACTGATGTAATTTTATGTTGTTAAAATTATCGTTTTTTTCTTTTGGCGAGATTATAGTATATTGTTCACCGAGTGGAGAAAGAGGCCGATTACCAACGAGGCCTCAATACGCACGAGTTATGAATCGCACTTTCTCCCGAGTGATACATAGTGCTTTATACTACATCCATCCATCCATCAGCCCGTGTTCGTCCACTGCTGGATATAGGCCTTTCCCAAATTTCGCCACTCATGTCAGTCCTCCGTCCTCCTCATCCAGCCGCCCCCCGCAACGCTCTTCAGGTCGTCGGTCCAGCGGGCAGCATAAAAGACAAAATCTTTTTTTAATTATCTACATAAATAACAAATGGCCAGTATTATTTTGCAAATTTAGACATAAAAACTTTTTGTCTTTCACTTTTTTAATTTTTTTATGATCATAAATAGAAAGTGGCCAGTATTATTTTGCAAACTAAGACATAAAAACTTTTTGTCTTTTGGCATTATTGTTCAAGCTAGGTTATGTACCAATAAGTTTATACCCTTTTTAATGTAACATTTATGCTTATCGTACGGATGTTGTCAACAAATAAAAAAAAACAGCACGTTAACAATGGATTTTCATATACTTTTTCTGCCCGCTCAGCACGTTAACAATGGATTTTCATATACTTTTTCTGCCCGCTCAGCACGTTAACAATGGATTTTCATACATTTTTTCCGCCCGCATATTGGTATGACAGCAATGACGTATATTCTCCATCGTTTTCGAAAAAGTAAGAAGGAACGTTCCAAGCAGGTGTAGTATAAAGGTAATTTATATTAGCGTGCGGCTTTCAATAGTGGTTAGCACTCCAGTTGGGTTATAAAATTCTTAGTTTTGCCGCAAAGCAAACAAACGACTTACCTCAATCATAGTAAAAATAGACTAGAAAGCAATCTTCACAGAGATGTCGCCCGCGCTCCTTATATGTGTGCGAGCCTGCACGCACGAGCCGCAGCACCCACACAACGACAGTATCTCAGGCGGTATGACTAGGGGCGGCAGCGCTCCGCAGTACGCCACGCGCCGTTCGGCGCATCGCCGCAAAATAAATTGATAACCCTGCAACAGTAGGCATTTAAGCCTCGCACGGCGCGGGAGTTGTTCTCCATTCTGTTTTTACTATGCCTCAATAAATACTATGATCCGGATAGCCGACCAGTTTCCGCAGATTCGGACTGCCTTCTTCAAGGCTGATGAATTTATTGAGTTGATTCTTATATTTCATTTAATTCATAGTAGTTTTAGGGTAACCGCTATAATTGCACTGTAACTAAAAGGAGCTGAGTAGAAACAAGACAGAAAAAACGGTCATGAGTTGATAATAGCGGTAGCCTAGTCGAAAGAACGCAATGAATCTTGAAATTTGCGTCCAAATCCAGTAAAAAAATATATTTTTCGGTATTTATGTGAGTGATTGTATACTTAACTTACCACTTCCCAAAGATGACCCCTTGTAGATAATTCATACAAGACAACCGACGTGCAACATTCATCAGCAGTTTTTCATATATTTTATTGCATTCCATAATGTATATACACAGGTGAAAAACATTACATTAAGCTGTGCTTGGATTATCGTCGTCAATGTCGACCAAGATCCGTGCGGTACCGTATGCCGTCCGCGCTTGAAAAATTGTCATTCTGTGTTAAAAATTATCAAACAAGTTCTTGTTTAGTAAAATGGTGTTTCCGTACTCGGAAACATGACACACCGTCGGGGGTTATTTATATTTTATATATTTATTCCAGATGTCAAACGGCCGCCTATCCAGTAACAACGACAGCGACGACACGATGCCGAACGTACTCGAACCACATGTCCAGATAATCCCCCAATCCTCCCCAACGCCCCCCTTAAAACAAACCCCCTTAACAACCATCCCCACGCATCTCATGCTCGCCAACCCCCTACAAGCAATAGAGCAAGTGAGACTACATCAAAACTTGAATTATCTTCAGAAATTAAATGAATTGTCAAACACGCCGTTGAATTTAAGCCATTTGGATGATGAACGAAAGAACGGTCATGAAAGTCATGATAGGAATCCAACTGATAGAAATAACGAACAAATCAAGCAAGATTGTGGTTCCGCAACTGAAGAAGAACGATTATACTTTTCAGCGAAAAGACAGCATGCAATATGGGAACATGAAGCGAAAATGAAGATTTTGAATATGGAATTAAGGCAGAAAGAAGAGATATTTTCGTTGCAAAAGCAGCTCTTTCTGATTGAGTTAAAATTGAAAATGGATTTTTTGGAAAAGGCGAGCGCTAAGTAGTGCTATTTTGGGCTGTGCCCCGCTGAGCCAAAGGTAGGTTTAATAGGAAACCCCTTTTTTAAGACCAAAAAAACATCATTGTATGGATTTTTATAGAATTCTTTTTGATGGTTTGTAAGCATTGTAGCCATAAGCCAGCAAAGTAGCCTTGAATGTATAGCCTGACGTCATGTAAGATCTGCCTCCCATAGTCTGCCTAAATAAGGAGCGAATGGCGGCATTCGACCAATTGTGGTATACTTATAACTTAATACGCCCGCCCCGCGACCCGTGCCTACAATGGGAGTGAACTGTTACTGGAAATACGTTTTACACCTTGATACAGATGCGTTAGTTTGGCTTAGTGGGATTTTAGTGAATAGTTTACATGTGCCATTTTAACTATGAAAAGTTACCAAACGATTGTTTTATAATCTTTAATGGTTGGTGCCCCCTTTAAATACGATGTTAAGAATTTTTAACACGATATTGATATTATTCTTACAGGTTTATATTTTTTTAATATGTTGGATAGTTTCTATTATTATTATATTTATTTTGTTATACATTTTTGAAGCAATATTTTGTATTTGAATACAAATAAAACTATTTTTTAATGAATATTATTTTGATATTAAAAGGCGCACAGTTGCTTATTTTTATGTATTTTTTAAATAAATTAGTTGCCTAAGTTTTTAAGCCACTACGTAGGTATTTGGCAATTTGCATAGTATTACATAATACTAAAAGTATATTTCTTTAATAAGGCAGCTTAAAGTTTGCATAATTTTCATAACGTAAATGAAACATAAAGATTACTGCCAAATTAACATATAATAATCAGATTAAAATATGAAGAATTGTTATAACTTAAGTACTTAGACCTTATAAGACACGTGAAGTCAAAATAAGTACTTTTGAATTTTTTTTTATAAAAAAATACAGAAAGCGCTAGTCTTAGAAATTATATTTTTAAAACATGCTGTTATTTTTTTGTAAATATTGCACATTTTAATGAGCATATTTTGAGAACTTGTAAAAGCATGTTTAAAAATAATAAATATATTTTATGTGCCAATACAAACTCTGATCCCGTTGTATATAAGTAGTTATTACATTTATAAGACAATCTGTTATATATATTTGTTACTTTGGATTTGAATAATTGGTATTTTTTAAACCGGAATAATCTCAACTTCGAACATAAAGTTACCGATTTTTTTATTGCCAAAATGTTGTTACCAAATTCATTTTGACGACATAATTAATATCCTTGAGGGGATCTTGGAGATGTTTTCCAGTGTGGACTACAGTCTACGCTCGTACACCCACATTTAACCGACGATTATTACGTCCCAGCGTGATAAGTGGGTAACGCCATAATAGTCCTGCCATACTTTGGGCACATATGTATATTGACCAGCAGCTTACGGTGCCTACCGAAGTACGCAGACCACACAAATGTGGTGATTCGTGGTCAACCACTAGCTGTGGTCTAGCGGTCGATTTCGGCGGAAAAATCCAATTATTCGAATTTACCAAAAGCCATAAAATGACGTACAAGATATAAAGTATAACGTGGTTTTACGTAATTACTGTAGATGTAAGCTAAGTAATACACAGAATGATCCAAAATATGTCATAGGAGTTATTCCTATAGTGTTCATCAAGTCGAGACGAGATTTTTTATTACATCCTTTAGTATACAAAAAAAATGGTTTTTCTAGTATACTTTAATTTGTAACACGGCATGCTATAGCTAAAATTGTTGGGCTAGGAAAGGTGTAATAATTAAAATACAGTACAAAATGTAATAAAAAATATATTACCTCATATTATACAGTGTAATTAATAGCTAATTGTATACAGGATGTGGTCTGCATCTTGGTTTACGTTTATACCAGTGGTTTTTTATAAAGTAGGCTGTACTTTTAACATGTACTTCTTAACCAGATTTACTATAATAAATAATAATACAAAGTAATTGTTATTATACAATTTAAAGTAATCAGATGCTGGCTTCACCTTATATACAATAATATGTATTATACATAGACATTAGGTAACAATTTTAAGGAGGCGGCTTACACCTCATTCAAAACAGAACCCAGTTTTTAAAAAAAAATCTATTTTCATTTTTGTGACAGGAAATAATGTTTTACTTCGTAATAGTAAAAATTAAACTGTATTTTATGTAAACGTTTTGGCAATTTCTATTGTGATGATGAATGACATTGTATTTTACGTAAGATCTCAGTTAAAGGTTTAGATAAAATAAAAATTACTTCTGGTTAAAAGAAATATTTCTTTGTGCATTCAGTATATAGTTTCTTTTCGTTTAAAGAAACTCATGATAACTGAAAAGTATTGATTAATTGATAAATTCAATTGTATTTTATGTAATTAATTAAAAATAGAATCATGTTTTTATTTTATAAAATTTTCGAGTTGTCTCATTAAATTGGATATTATTAAAATTTTAATAAAGAATTTATTTTCTGTTCCGGTGTATTTTATTTCGACAAGCTATTATAAAAAAATCGTCATCTCAGTCTTCACGCAAGGAAAATTGCCTCGACTATTGAAACATTATTATTATAAGGTGGGTATGGTAATTTTTACCATGTTGACATAATTTGAGAACACAGAACCTTTGTCTTTTTCGGAAATAAATAACTTAATTATTACCAAGGCATTAATTTGTAGCCATTTTTGTTCCATTGGCGTTTCAAAACGTTGGATTTCGTTGATTGATACTACAAATCGGTCCCAATTGGACTACCTGTGGGCTACCTGGTTGTGTCTGTTTGAGAGCCGTCCTCTTACTCTCCCCCGAATAACTTCGGGAGGATTTGCGAGTAAGATGGTGGTACCTCCACAGTCGAGCCCGGCATCAGCTCTACCAACTACATACATGAATATAATGTACATATTTCATTTCAAAAGTTCATGACTCGCATATTTGTAATTTCAAAAACTATCTAATAATAATCCGAAGTAAGATTAAATATACTTAAAGCAATGCTTACCATTATATTATAATAATTTACATGTAGAATTTATACGAACTGAAACCGGTATACCATTGAAAGAGTATCAGTATTTGTGTGCAAACCTAATTCAGTCCCTAACCAGCCGTTATGCAAAAACATAACCCGGAATTTGTGCCAAACGGGACCCCATTACTAAGCCTCTGCTCTCTGTCGATCTATCACAGGGGTCTATAGCTTCAAACGTAAGGTACAAAGTTTAAATTTTCACAGAATATGAACACTGAGACTTTTATTAGTGTTAAAATAAAGTTCCATCAAGGAGTTACACCATACACTATAAATTAAATAATAAAATATTTGATTCCCATACAAGAAACCTCGAGAAAGTTGCATTATTTAAACGTTTCTGGTTTTGGCTCTCACTTAAATTTGGTAAAACATACAAGTTTTGAATTTAGTCAGATTGTAGCACGTACTCTAAAGTAAAACAAAAAATTATAAAAAAAGGTTATACATATACTCCGATAGCGCCAATTTTTTTTTTGTCAGGCGCTACCATTGCAGCGGCTTGTTCTTTGTAGCCTTGATGTTACTTTGGCATCTATATTGTAATTTGCCATGTTTTTAAGGTTCCGCACAATATGTGTAAGGTGGTAAGGAACCCTTTGTGCGCGAGTCCGAATCGCACTTCACCAAATATTTTTTTTCAACCTTTTTATAGAAAGCTCTAATTAGGCTCAGTAGCGTAAGGCATGAAAACATCTCGGTTACCTTATAGTTGCGTTCGCGTTTCATTTCGTATGGAATCTGATAACGCCCCTAGCGGACAGTAGCGGAACTTTACAGATTCCATACGAAATCTAACGTAAACATAACATACAATTTATTTTTTGAGCAAAACACGTTTAGAACAAAGTTTGAGCCACTGGCTTCCAAAGTAGTTTCAACTGTGATCCAGAAGCCAGTTTCTCCCTTAGAATACAAAGTACATGTGGTGTTAGCGCAATCAGTACGAGTAAACTGTTACAATAACTTTAAATTAATGCATAGGTTTTTATTTATTGAAAATCCTGTAAACGGAAGAAAAGCAGAAACCTTGATTTAGAGTACTTATGTGTATGTATGGTTAGGAAGAGAGAGAGGGTGTGTGTATGTGTTTGTATGAATGTGATACCTTAGCCCTACGACACCAAGGTCACGCAACTATATCGTAACCGTGATGTTTTTATGCTTAGGCTACAGGTCCAAAAAAAATGTCAAGTGCGATCAAAACTCGGGCCCTGAGGGTTCCGCACATACCGATTAAAACACAAACTTGTTGCCCGTGCAATAAACTCTGTATCCAAGATGTCTAATTAAGTTGGTCTAGTATATCTCCTTGAATAATTAAATATTGGTACTTGTGGAAATAATTTCAAATTTCTAAGTCAACTGGAAGTACAGTACTCCCAAACTTTAATGCGCATACGAATCTTCGCCACTGCTCGGCTTTCTATACAAGCAGTAAGGTCACGTGGTACGTCCGGTCGCTCGGCTATAGATTTCTATGCGCATTATAACTTTGGGCGTACTGTACCGTTTTCACATGGCGACACAATTTGTATGAAATTGATTGCATAAAGAGCAATAACTTTTTTCGCGTTGAGTTAGAAATCTGGCCGCAGGCTCCTGTTTGGACCTATTAGTTTCAAATTGATATCACGGGGCCGGAGAGAAAGGGATTTTGACAGACTGACAACAAAGTGACCGTATAAGGGTTCCGTGTTTTCATTTTGAGGTACGGAAACCTAAAAACAACAAAGGAATGTCTATGATTAAGTTCACATACTGTATAAACATGAAACTGTAATCTTGAAGGTATAATAGAGAGAACAAATTACGAAAACATCAGGCCCGGTAACCCGAAAAAAAATACGGTCGATCGTCTATCGTTCGAGCATATGTTTATCTCTGTCACATGCATAAAGTGTGCGATAGAGATGAATATATAACCTAATGATACTTAGAGGCTTTTGGTCTTTCAATGGTTTTTGCTATAAGGCCTTACCCCTGGTGCACGATAATCTTACGGAGCGATTTTAAACTTCAGTACGTTGTGAGAAAGTCTAAATATTAAAACAAAAACAGTTGAAAGACCCAATACAAGTCCATAATAAAATAAATAGATAAAATACTGTAAAGGTTTTACAAACATATTATTGGTAAAATTAATGTAACATTTTTGATGCGAAATTACAGGTCGCGCATAACTGAGTCTGTTCCTGAGGTATGGGAGCGGCACGGGAGGGGTGACAAGCGAGGCAAGGCTGACGCCCGACCACAGAGTACCTTTAGATATAAGTAACGCCCGACTGACGTTGCGCGTCGTTAGACGTTCCGTAGACACACCCCTCCCGTACCGCCCCCATACCTCAGAAACAGACTCAGTTATGCGCTAGACCTGTAGTATACATATCTTGATTTTATCTAAATTCAGCTACACTTTTAGTAAAAGACCGTTAACGTTTTTAGGGGTTAGTTAAGATATTAAAATTTGCCAATTTTTAGTTCAATTTGGCAATATCAATGAACTCTGCCTAAAAACTGTAAAACGAGCCTGTAACGAAACTGTAAAAAGCAGATTCGGTAGGCTTTCATTTAAGGGCTGTCAAAACCAAATTTTTTTACAGTATTAACTGTGTATTGGGGATTTAATCGCGTTGAATAACAACATACTTTAATAGATTCAGTTAGCTTGTGACCACGACAGCCTACAGAGGCGTCGAAACGTCAAGCACATACCGATTAAGGCAGGAGTCTTCAACCTTTTATAGCTCGAGGGCCAATAATATATTCCAGGTCAGTCAAAGGGCCGCATTGCCGCACGTTAAGATACCACCTCAACAATAATTTTAACACCAAACAAGTTAATAAAAATTTCCTTTATTTGTTCAAAAAAAATAAACAGATTAATGTGAGGATTGACACTGTTTATTTTTCACTAGATTGTCGATATTTGCTTTTATTTTTATGGTCTTAACTCGTAAGCCGCAGTATACCTTCCAGATGTACATCCGTAATCCGTAATCCTGGTTTTGGACTTTACGTTTTTCATCCTTATGTGCTGCTAAACGTGATATCATCTTTGTGGGCGTGATTTCTTATTATATAATCTATTCAATAGATAAATAAATATTTCCTTTAGCCTCTGAGGGCCGCCAGAAATGTCCCGGCGGGCCGCGGGTTGAAGACCCTTGTATAAAGTATGTTGTTAGTCAACGCTATTAAGACCCCAATACAAAGTTAAAAATGTGTGAAAATAGCGAAAGATTAGAGTTAACTACATTTTTTTCATTCCAGAATAGTTGATAACAACAGAAGCTGGAAATTGGAAAAATTAAAGTTTTGACAGGACTAAAACTAAAATTAAAGCCATCAACTTTAATTATCTGGCCTTAATTGCATAAATGCAGCCGACTCGATTTGATAGGTTATTCTTTTGTATAAATATAAATAATAGTTCATGATGTATGTTGTCATGAAAATTTATTATTACACCCACGTCGTTCCTTCTATCATACTAGCGCTCGCGCATTGACAAACGCGGTACCTATACGTGAGAGCGCAAGTAAGATTAGATAGAAAAAGTATCTCTGGCGCGTGCTAGCTACACTGGAGTTGGTAGATACCACTGTCAGACGCATTTTAAGGTGACTATTGACAAATAATGCTGGTGACCCCGGGTACGTGCGTCTCACTCACTCGTACGACTCGTCCCGTATTGATCTCTCCGTCGCTCGACGGGGAATCTAGTTGCGAACGCGCTAGAATATACCTAAAATTAAGTACAATTAACAAAATTCTTCAAAAATAACAATTGTTTCTTTAAATATACTTAATTAACTAAACCGGATATTCGTTTTAAATTAGATCCAGGTTTAGTATTTATTTAGCTAAGGTACTAACGCAAAATCTCGGACCTGTAGTAGGTATGTTTCGGTCTCGTGACGCGCTCACATAGGTGATGTGATTTGCAGCGGTATGTTACGACTAAGCACAAATGTGTATGCATTTAGCATAGCATAGCATTTTCCTAATATTGTTTATGCATTTTCCAAGCACAAAGGCTTGTCAAATGCTCAAAGTGAAATAATGGTTTCGTGGAAAGTGTGTGCGTGCGACTAACGGCAGGCACAAAATGGATAGGTACAGAAGGCCTGCTCCCTACAAGCAGCGATTTCGAGCGCACGCACACATAGACGTGTACGTACGACGATCTCGGTAGGATTCAGTCGAATGCAAGTACGACTAGTCACGAGTGCTTGCGCTTGCAGATACATGTGATGAGTAGGTATTTAAAATCAAGGTCAGTCATAGCTGTACCTATGTATTTTGTGACACAGGTTCCCCGTGCGAAGGCCGTCGGGCGCGAGTCAGGATGATAGATTCTGATGAAAATGTAAAATTCTAATCAAGAGACATCATTCCAGACATTCTATAGTTTATCAT
Organism: Ypsolopha scabrella; assembly: GCA_910592155.1. Taxonomy (NCBI): domain Eukaryota; kingdom Metazoa; phylum Arthropoda; class Insecta; order Lepidoptera; family Ypsolophidae; genus Ypsolopha; species Ypsolopha scabrella. The sequence continues at coordinate 11,986,450 of OU342989.1, read as the reverse complement.
GTTTTTTTATAACTTTTATAACTTCAATTTCATCTTTCAAGGTCACCAGCATGTATTGCCCCCCCTAAAAGCAAAAGAACATCCAAACAGCTGTTTATTTACCATCTCCGATTAAAATAGACAATCCCGGTTTCCCAACTAGGGCCTCTAGCAGTAGGCTTGAATTATGTTCAAGGAGATGAAAATTATAGAAAAAAATCGCCGATTCTGGTAACACACAACAAGCACATGAATTTCGTACATTTAATAATTTAATAGGTCTTTACCTATGAAGTTACCGAAATATTCCAACAGATTCATGAGTTAATAATTTCAGTAAATCAATAGCTATTTCCGTTATTTGCTTTTTGTTTGAAAGTTGATTTCAAGGTTTTATATCTCCGTATGAAATTTTGTTTTTATTTTAAGTTTTATTACTAAAATTAAGTCTTCAAAGAAGAGTCTTAAGTGTCATCAGTTTTCATGATAAGATTCGTAATAACTTTAAACAGTTGACACTTTTCAAAAATTAAATTGTAGTTCCCATTCATACACAATATTTTTTATATATGGAAAAACGTTTGTACTGAAAACTGAGTTTTCTTCAAATTCCCCATACAAAACGGCAATTTCAAAGGGAAAAGACCTATTATAATTATAACATAAAAAAGCTCTTTGTAAACTTGATGCTTTTAAATGGATTTGCAGAAAACCTGCCATAATCCCGAAATTAAGCCTAAATCATATCGCTTTGCACTCAACTACTCCACAATTAACTAAACACTATCCGGGTGTCCGACACTCGGTAAAACCAAACCTTGCAGCAAGTCCTTTCTAACGGGATGCAGGAGTGGTTCCGTGCCTTTTATACTGTGCATTTTGAGATGGGTTTTCAACGCTGAACCTTGTCTGAAAGCCTGGAAGAGATATAACACATATCAGCAAAACATATGAGTAAATTCGCGACTTGTGTCGCCACCTAAATAGCTTAGTGGTAGAGCAGTCGCCAGCATAGCTAAGAAGGGCGAAAATAATAGAAGTTCTGTCTCTCGAAGGAAACGTTTGACCAATGGAAACGCAGGTCACGAGACCATCGCCTCGACTCGTCCTGCGTGTCCATTGGTCAAACGTTTCTTCGAGAGACAATATTTATCTATTCGTGTCATCTACGCTAGCTATAGTAAAATAATACATTTTAACATTATCCGTGGATATGACAGTTTTATATTTTAGTTGTAATTATGAACTTTTTTATTTAAAAAAATATATGACATTGTATTATACTTTACAATTCCAGACCATTCATCATAACTTGTCCCTTGCAGTCATTTTGGCATCACTGCTTGTCAAGATTTTGCTGTCATGTTGTTGTCAGTCAGATTTTTCAAAATTATGTATTATTATTGCCAAAGCCATTGAACAATAGTGCAAAAGAGATTGTGTTGAAGGTAAGCTTTTTGTGAAAGAGAAAATGCAAACAATGCACCGTGATTCCTCTCTATCAGGTTCGATCTCGTGTCAGTGCCATGACGGGTTAGTAAAACAGGGATACCAGCTTTAAACATAAAGCCAATTTTAAAGGCAAATAATAATTAGCTATTCACTTTTACAGGCATATCGGAAAAAAGCGTTAAAAACGTAAAAAACGGGAGCCATTCCCTTTCGCCACTCATAGCGGTCCTCCGTCCTCCTCATCCAGCCGCCACCCACAACGTTCTTCAGGTCCCTTAAAAAGGCTACTTTGGATGAATCACATATTATTATGATTCTGTTCTATTGCCGCCTCTTTTGCATGGGTGAATAAATTCTATCTCTGTCCTACTTTCAAATCATTTTATGATTCACCCAAGTCGGCCTTTGTAGATGTCCAGGTCGTCGGTCCAGCGGGCACGAGGTCGGCCTACACTACGCTTTGCTATACGTATGGATAGAGATAGATAGGTATTAACCTGTCCACAGGTAGCACACACATATGGCCGCTCCCCCGTGTGACACCTTGTGTGCGCGGTGAGATCGTTCTTCTGTACAAACGCCTTGTCGCAGAGACCGCATTTGTACGGCTTTTCTCCCGTGTGCGTTCGACGGTGGTTCTTTAGGGTACCTGTTAATGAAAAGTATAACACACCTGCTCAAAATATTCCTGTTTAGCGTGCGTAAAATAACAAATTCGTGCTTTTTGTTTTTACTGCTAACGCCATCTAGGGGAAACCGGCGATACCATTTAGTAAGCAGTTGTTCTACTTGTCGTTTTGTTGGTGTTTCTAGAAGTAAACGGATACACTAAAAACTGTTTAGGATGAGTATTTTCAAACTTTTATATTGTTATTAAATACAAGGTGACTTTTATTTATGCAGCCAAACTCATACTGAAGGCTTGGTAAGTGATCAGTAACACGGATCGATAACACTTTTTGATAATTTAGCAAAATAAAATCTTGACGTCCCATAGTAATTGACTCGGGGCTGGGTTTGCATTTAATTTTGTAAGGAACACGAAAATAATAATTTACGAATTTCACAAAAACGGTCATCGCACCTGAGATTACTGAGTCTTCAGCAAGAATTTGGCTGCATAAATTAAAGTCACCGTATGCAAGGTGTTCCTTTTGATATCCCATACCTCCAAGGTTATATTCTATGACTAAAAATAATCATAATTAAATTCACTTGTACTTGTTTCACTGGTTTTAATTTTAAGGTTTACACGTTAATCCCGACCGGTTTCGGTTAAGACGCTATGCGAAAAAATATTCGCCGTCGAGTGGGCGGAGACTAGCTTAAACAGTGGGGCGCACCCCCGCTTCAAAACATCGCCTGTCGATCCGACCGACCGCGGCGCGAGAGTTTTGCGGGAACAAAGCGTGGATGGAGACGCATACTATTTTTTTTATTATCGATTTCATTTTGAAAAAATGTATTTAGTATGTGTTTTGTATTTTTTGTATTTTATATTAAAACACATTTGTTTTTGTATTTTTATCTGTTGTAAAATTCAAGTTTGTTTAGTTTTTGAGCCGTTTTTTAAATATTATTCCATGTTTAATTTAGGTTCCCAGGGTTTGAAATATAAACAAAAAGACAGTAATATTATTTCTATTTCAAAATTTAAGTCGTTTTCATGTCCATTACCATACATGGTGATTTCTTAGGGTTCCGTTCACCGAAATTACAAAATGGAACCCTTATTGGACAGACGTTTATATATGTAAGTAGTTAAGTAGGTAATAAAAGTAAATAATGCAAAAAATATGTATTTTTTATTAAAAATCAAAATAATTTAGTATAATATCTTTATTTATTTCGTCGTTTGGCTCGCGTACTTCTTCTGAAACATTGGGCTCTTTATTCGATCCGTTATCTTCGTCTTCACAATCTTCATTTTCCTTATTTGTTTCTTTCGATTTCACGTAGGATGGTTCTCGTATCGGTCTACCTATTGTGAATCGCGGGTCTATCAATTCTGGTAAAAGGCAATCTATATAAAAGGTTGATAAATTGGGTTCCATACGTTCTCTCCAAAACTGATCATCTTTTTCAATGACTTCTATTTTGATTTTTTGATCCCCGTACCACACCGCCAGTATACATTTCGGTATTTTGCAAACATGCATTTGTCTTTGTACCTGCATAAACCAGTCTGAATTTTTATTAACCACTTTATCCACTTTCCAAAAATGCATTTTGCCTTGTATTATGGCTTCATCGATGCCAGTCTTGAAGGCTGTCATTGGACATTTTATTTCTACCAACGTATTTTCTTCAACAATTATGCCATCAGGACTAGCTCCAAAAAATGGTTGATGTTCATCAATGAAAAGTCCACACAACTCTATTTTGACTTTGAGTATGTCAGACAGTTGTTCTCGAGCAATTTTTTCATGCATTTTGCCATGATTAATGGTGCAATTTCTTCACACTATCTTGCTGTCTATGGTCATGATGATATTTTATAGCTTGACAAATGTATTTTCTGGCTGAAAGTATGCGTTCCGTTGTTACCATTTTCCCCTGTTTTGTGTCAAACTGTGTGTTCAATTTCATTGACTGCAATTTATTACAGAAATTCCTTAAAATATGATTTCGGCAACCGATTTTCTCCACTGTTATGTCCGGGTAGGGTCGAGCTTTTAAAATTTTTGCATATGTGCTGCTGTCGCCATCTGCTATAAACCTTGAATATATGACCTGATGCATCTCCATCGATAGCTTGAATCCTTCTACTAGGATATCCGATTCCATACCTGTAGAAGGACCGCTGTAATTTTTATAGCAGGAATGCCATTTAGCAGCCTCACCACGTTTTTCGGCCCTTGCGCAGATGCGGCAATATTTATTTTTAACTGCGAAAAATAATACTTTTCCAAACCGCCTCCCGATTATAGAAGCAGCCCCAGAAAGTGCAGCGTAATTGGTCTTATAAGATCTTTTGCACCAACAACCATCGATGATAACATCTATGACAGGTATGCCATCTTTGGTGACCCTTCCTTCCGCAATTGCAGCTTCTTTTTCTTCTTCTCCGGCCTTCCTCATTTCATCTAAGGACGTTTCTTCCCAGGCCTGGCAAACTTCATTGTGTGACTTTTCATACAGATAGGGTGATAACTTCGGTAAATCTAAGGAAGCACTAAAATTTTGCAACTGTATGTTCCCACAACCAGCTACCATAGCACCGGTTACAGCATTCTTGTTCAAATTGTCTAGGGAATTTTTTATTTTGAGTTCCTTGTTACACATGGAGCACAAGTAAACAAACTCTGAATTTAAACCTTTCTGTACTTCTTTAACTAGACGTAGCGTGCTGAGACTGCACTCAAATAGTGAATTATGTAGTGATATGCGCGTTAGCTCCCTTGTAAAATAATTCGTATCTATTATTCTGTGACCAACGTAGGAAGATTCCTGCAAAAATAAAATATATATATATAACGGCTATTGTAAACTAAACTTACCACATGTAAGTAAATATTTTCAATAATTAAGTTGATTATAATTTATGCATCCAAAATCATATTGGACACTTGGAAAATGATCAGATGCAAAGGCAATTACATTTTTTATGAAATTCACTGCTGGGCTTGGTATTGGTTAAATACATGATTTTTGTTTATGATTTTTTACAAGGAAGACCAACAAACTTTGATACTGAGCACTTATTGAGTCTCCAGGATGAATTTGGCAACATAATTATAGGTACCTTAAATACAAGACCGTTACAAAATAACTTACATTAGCATCGCCTTTGTTAGTATATTCTATAAGCAGCTCGTGATCTTCATTTTCAGTTACATAATTTTCAACTTCGTCAACCGCAGACATTTTTCTCTTCTTAACACGCTTTTGAATACTTTCATTTTCTGATGTACGGGTTTGCGACATGTCGGGATGTTTTCTGAAAATATATTAAATAACATTGTACTTTTATATTATGTACTTTATTTTATATTACAGCGCACAAGCATATTATAAAGATATACTCAAATATAACATTATTATTGAACATTATAAAAAAACTCACTCGAGGATATTTCTATCACAAAAGGTTAGTTTAGGATCCGCTATCCTTGTGCTCGATTCCTGCTGCGATGTTACATCGTCAACAATATAGTTTGATCGTCCAAATTCAGGAAAAGTAATGGCGACTCCACAGTTCCCTGTTCCACGTCATCTACGTCTGAATTTTTTGTAAATCTGTAAAAGAAACACGTTATAGTAAGTATTTATCCCGCTGCTTCGCTTGTTATAGGTAGTTTTTATTATCAAATAATGAATTTTTCGGGGAAACCAACCAACATGACCTCTAAATTGTATTATAGCGTTGTATGTCTACTATAAAGATATCCAGGTGTACTTCGTTCCGTATTTCTCTTTCTCAACCTATTGAAATGATATGATATTGAAATACCTGCTGTACGTCACTGTGAAATAAAAAGAGTCTCTAACAACAAAATAACAAATTTATAATATTATTATACATAATAGGAACTACTTACACATTTTTTGTCCCACTTCACGACCTTTGGATCTCATATAGCCCTTGTACCGGGATTAGTTTAATTTTCTTTTCTTTTTATTACCCATAATTCACTTAGCACTATTTATTTACACTTATAACTACGATATTGTGCACTTTTTACTACTATATTGTAAATAAAATGTAATTTACATATAAGTCACAGAAATAGATTTTTTGTAAATCCGGGAGAGAATCGACACAGGTCCGTCCTCGACAAAAATCCTACGCGACTAACAAAGATCGCGGAAGTGAGATGCGGTAATTACTCGGTAACAGAAATAAGCAGGATAGCAATAATGCGCTCGCGCCTAATCTGAAACAACGTAAGCGCCAACACAATAAAAAAATCATAAAAAATAAGCTATTTGAGTAAATTAGATTTAAAAAATGGAATCCTTAGAAGAAACGATTGCCAAGATTATGGTATAAATAGATAAATCGTATTCACTACCACTTGGCTATAACAGGAGAAAAATGTACAAAACAGGGCTTACTTTGGATTTTTTTTCTATCGAGGAAATTTTATCCAAACGTGTTTTCCAAAATCAAAACCCTAGATTATATAGTGAAAATGCATATACCAGAAATTTATTACAATATTCCGAGTATTTTATGAGATACACAGAAAAGAAACACGCCTATTTTATTCGCATATCCTCTTAATACACCATTCTCAAGGGATACAGAAATTCAGGAAATTAAGCTAATATTACGACGAGCCGTTAAAAATATACACGACATTTTTACATTTTTTACATTGCAGGTGTAACGAAAAACGTCGTTTGTCGTGTTGTCACTTTCTATAGTCTGTTCGGCGAGAGTTGAAAAAGCAGGGTTTCTAACCTCATTGCAAATTACGGCCCGCAAATTGTTGTTACTGAGAGATAATAAAAAATAATGAAAGGTGTGTATTGTCAACATAATAATATTGTCTTTGGGCACTATTTTCAATACGCGAGATGCTAAGTGGTTCATTTATGAAATAATTATCCCCACAAAATAAAAACCTTAACAAGCAACAAATAATATTAAGCAATTTATTTGATCAAACAGTAAAGAACGCCAGAACAGAACGGAATGAGTGTTGCCAACCATATTCAACGCGAAATTTATTCAGGGGTCTTGATACATCCGTTAGTCTACTTTGAGAGAAAATCTGTATTTTATAACTTTATCAGGCTTAATCTACTACTTTTTATCCTGATATTTCAGCGAGTAAGAGTAATATCTGCTACAAACTATTCAAGAGTGAAGAATAGATACTCGTAAAACTAAACAAAACTATGTCCCATCTCTTTCAAACGACAAATAATTAATGCAAATTCCTTCCTTTCGTAGATGTAGTACCAACCTAATAATCTTACAATTTTATAATGCTTCTGCGAACTGCGTTGCGTACGTCGAGATGCTGAAGTGTCTATATGACTCCGCTACAATGTCCGTCCAAGTACAGAATATACAAACAAGACAGATACACCTTCAGCGCGGCGTGCGACAGGGAGATGTTATTTCCCCAAAACTATTTACCGCCGCGGTGAAGGACGTCTTTAAAACACTAGCCTGGAATGGACGAGGCATAAACGTAAACGGAGAGTACATTTCACATTTTCGCTTTGCCGATGACATCGTGAAAATAGAAGAAAAAGCTGCGCCTAAGCGATTCTTCCCGACGAGTAGGCCTGCGGATGAATTTGGATAAGACTAAGGTCATACCCAACTGTTAAATCATCCAAGGGCCAGTAACCGTCGACAGCATCGACAGTGAAGTTTTTCAGAAATATGTTTATCTGTGTCAAGTTATACAGCTTGCCAAGTTCTATAATATTCAGTATCAAGGACCCTAACAAACTTTATTTTAAAACAAGTGAAGACGGTTGTACATTATTGCAGTTATGACTGAAGGATCCTCCATAAACCTCGGCACGAAATTTGATCTCAATTCTTTTTTTGGCGAAGCCAACAACTTGCACTGCCTTTGGACTGAACTCGGCCCCTTTTTCACATTTAAGTTTTTGGTAGGTTCTATCTCACGAAGTTCGTTTGCTATGATTGTAGTAGTTACGTGTACAGATAAGCGCGTTTTGAAGCGCTACCAAGGTTAAGGACACTAGAAAAAAATTGTGCATGCTCTACTACAACCATAGCTAAATGGACTTCATGAGAATATCTGTATGGTATCTAAGCATTTGATTGAATGAACCTTACCAGAAGCTGCAAATTTCAAATGGCAGAGATCACAAGCATATGGCTTTTCTCCAGTGTGAGTCCGTCTGTGTTTGACCAACGAGCTAGATGTGGTGAACCCATTACCACAGTCCACACAAATGAAAGGATGGGCCCCACTGTGCTTTCGATTGTGGGCTGCTAACTCGCCTTTTGATACAAATCTGGAATAAAATACGAGGATTTAAGAAATAAGATGTTCTCTTAAAAATAAATAAGAATAGAATAGGTCTATTAAGATGAACATGCATAAGACAGTGTTAATATTTTTTGTAAAGAAATGTTTACTTTTTGTATTAATTCTTGTATATTTTTTCAATAAAATTGTTGTAGAATTTTATTATTTTTGTAAGAAATTGTATGCAATTTCCACATCACATAAGCTGCATTGTGCGAGGTGGACAGAAACTATTTGATGACTGCAGAGGGTTCGGCTCGTGTAGTGTGCTTACTTCACAATTTAGTTAAAATATGGTAGAGAGTATTGAAACTAAGCTGGAAAAGATTTGCAGAAGGCGTAAAACTTCATTGATCTCAAAGTCTTTTCTTGGAGACTTGAGCAATAATATAATTATGTTATCATATCATATCATGCCTGCTTTACAGGTTAAAAGTCAACTTCAGTTAACCCGTCCCAGGTTACCATACAAGCAATTCCCGCTGACCCGGAAGCTAAAAATAGAGGAATATTAATATAGTTAGTAAGAATATTAAATATAGTTAGTGAACTATATGAAAGAGTTTTGCACACAGTCTCCATAAATGACATTTCTAGGGTTAATTTCCATGCTATATTAAATTTTAAATATTAGGGTATCTCACCTTCTGTCACAAATAGAACATTTAAATGGTTTGATTCCTTGATGTCTCCGTAAATGCTCTGTCAAATTTGTATTTTGTGAAAATCCTTTACCACACAATGGACAGAGGAATGGCTTTTCTCCAGTATGCACTCTAAGATGATCTTTTAATGTAGATAACATATTGAATGATTTAGAACAGTAACTGCATTCATGCATTTTTTTTATGCTGTGGTGAATTTCGATGTGGAGGTCTAAACTGTCCTGAGTAGGGAAGTGTTGTGTGCAAGAATAACATTTATAACCATCTCGGTGCGTTGTGTGGATCTTGAGAATGTGGTTATCTAAATGGGCTTTATGAACGAATTCTCTTTTGCACAGTGTGCAGTTGTATGAAGTAGGATTGTCATGACGTTTCAAATGTGCTATAAGCGTCATCTTTTTAACAAATTTCCTCATGCAGAGCGAGCACTCATACTTTTCTTTTGACCCGTCTTCTGATTTCTTAATTTTGTCTTCGAATTCTGATGTTTTCGCCTTCTGCAGTGGATTATTATGCTTTTTCCAGTTGTGATTCTTTAATGATTTCAAATTCTTAAAATGTACACGACAGCTCTTGCAATAATATTCACTTAGTGCTGGTTTTATGTCTTTTATCATATCTGCATTCTTTACAGTAGTTGTTTTTCTTTTTCTAGTTTTTGGTTCCTTTTTGAGGAGGCTTAGCGTTTTATTAGGACTTGAATGCACAACTTGCAAATGCTCTTTATGTTCACTTTTATTCTCAAAACCTAAGCCACAAAAGGAACAAACATAATCTTTATTTTTTTGTTTTATTTCAGACAAATGTTGGTGATGGCGGGATAAAGGAGCATCATCAAGTATGTAATCTTCGTAATGACTCGAAAACACATCTTCAGCAAATTCATGGTGATCTAGCTCTTCTTTAACGTTAGTTTTAGCATCGAAATGGTTTTTCACATCAGCTATACAAGTTTGATCAAGAGAAGAGTTTGGATGGGTCTGTACCACATGTGTCTTGAGATCATTGCTTTCCTGGAATTTCATAGAGCATATTGAGCATTGATATGGCTGACTAGAAGTTTCAAAAGTGACTTCCGACTTGACAACAGGTTTTTCAATAGTTTCAGGTCCACCACTTTGGCTTTGCTTGGGACATTTTAGCAGATTGAAAAGTCTAGCTTCTACATCGATACAGCGACGTTTAAAAGCATCGGACTGGGCGAGGACATTCTCGCATTCGTTGCATATCTGTTTCGGAAGATTATCTTGTTCTTTTATGTTTAAATTTGTAACAAATGTAAGCACTTCACTGAGAGTTCTTTCACCACAAAGATTATTAAAAAGAGACCGCATGTTTTCGGATTCCACCATACAAGTTCTACACATATTACTGGAATTAATTTCTTCTTTAGGTTCCATGATTAGAATAGCAATATGGGCCTCCAAATTATTCAAATTTGTTAAAATAAATAGACCCTACAGTCGCTCACATCATCGCTGCGAAATTTTAATTCTTTTTTTTATATTTTATTCCGTCTTGGAATAGGCAAAGAGCAACAGCCCGTGCTGCCAAGTCTCATTTATTTTTAATCGTGTCTGGAAACTTGATAAATTATAGGTCGTAGCGTAGCCAAGTCTTCGTAAAATTGTCTTCAATATGGCCGAAGCCAAAATCTTGTCCAATATAATCATGTACTTCATAAATGAGTATTTATGGCCATAACCAAAGTCTTGTTCCTTGTTTTCTTTTCAATGTCTTGTTTAAATATTTTGAACAGTTGTTGTTGATAAAAATTCATAAATTGCATAGGTACCTACTATGTTCCAAAGTTCAATTGCAGTTCTCGAGTGTCACGCGGGATATTTTCCGGTTTTTTGTAAATATTGAGAATTTATCAATCAATTTAAGACTTTGAAAATTATAAGAGGAACATTGAAATAAAATATAATCCAAGATCTGAACGAGGTTATAATGTGCATTGTGCATTCTATGAAGATGGTGGTTGATACGGCAGTGCCCGGATCTTAGGTGGTTTAAAATTATGTAAAATTTTCTGTTTTTGTACAATTTCAATTTGGTAAACCAAGGAGTGAAGCCAATAGTATTATTGATCTTAGCATACTAAGAGGCTTTCGTAAGGAGTGTATTTTGCCAGTCTTCATGCCACTCTTGGCGAATTTTTATTTTTGTTTTATTTAGAAGATCGGAATAGGGTATGGTGACATTCACATTTTTCAAACTATCATTATCTGGGGGCACGGGAGTGCCCCCCGCCAAGACGAGCCAAAAGCGGAAGGGGCACTACGCACCTTTTCCTTTCGTCGTATTTTCGAGCCCTGGATAATAAGATACCAAATTCTCAAGATAATATGCAGTAAGCAGTCTTATTAATCACGATAAGTTTCATTTGTCTAGCATTCATACTTGAATTTTATTGAAAAATAAAATACCTAGGTCGATTTCGTCACTCACTCACTGATGATCATCAAAACCTCTAGGGTACTTCCTGAAGTCCTAGAAAGCTGAAATTTGGTATGCAGGCTAGGATTAGCACGCAAACAACAGATAAATTAAGAAATCTGTAACTTTAACCCTCCACATGTTATGTATGTCATATTATTTCAAAAAATGTGGTAAGAAAATCTATATATGTGGCATTGTCATATTCGATGGCTAAATGCACGAAATTGCTATTTGTTTGGAGCAGGGGTATTCTTTTTTTGTTTCGGTATGTGTGTTGTTTTTTTGCTAAAACTGTGGTAAGTAAATATGAGATGTAAAATTATCAAAATCAATGGCTAAGTGTACGATATTGCTATTTGTTTCAAGTAGGGGCAACATTTTATTGTTATATATTTTTACTATATAAATTCACATTATAGTAAAAAAAATGTCTAAAAGTTACCCCTTCTTGAAACAAATAGCAATAACGTTAATTTAGCCATCATCAATTTTATATTTGTCACATACTTACATAGATTTTATAACTGCATTTTCGGAAAATATAACATACATAATATAACATAAATAATAAGATTTGCGATCTTAGATAGTAAAAACATAATTTATAACGGTTACCCGTGCTTGAAACAAATAGCAAAAACGTTTATTTAGCAATTGATTTTGAAAATGTCATGAACAGATATACTATATTTATCGCATCCTAAAAAAATAGAATATACATAACATTTGCGACTTTAGATAGTAAAAACATAATTTAAAATGTTGCCCCTACTTGAAAGAAATAGCAATATCATACACTTAGCCATTGATTTTGATAATATCACATGTGATATTTACTTACCACATTTTTAGCAAAAAAAACATACATACCGAAACAAAAAAAATACCCCTGCTACAAACAAATAGCAATTTCGTACATGTGATATTTACTTACCACATTTTTAGCAAAAAAAAACATACATACCGAAACAAAAAAAATACCCCTGCTACAAACAAATAGCAATTTCGTGCATTTAGCCATCGAATTTGATAATGCCACATATACAGATTTACTTACCACATTTTTAGAAAATGACATACATAACTTTTGCGCCGGGCCTGGGTTTTTTGTGGCATTGTCCTTTGGTATGCAGGTATGTTTGGTTTTGGTATCCTAGGGGATTAGCACACAAACAACAAATGAATTAAGAAATCTGTAACTTTAAACCTGCAAACCCTCCTGAAGGGGTCCGGCTATATATTATTTAAAAAATAATCCCAACTTCCAAAAGTCCTAGAAATTTGAAATTGGTATGAAGGCTACAATTTGCACACACCCAACGAAAATATTAAAATCTCTGTTAATTTTACCCTTCAACCCCCCACCATATATACCCCTATATCAAGGTGACAAAACCAAGGCGCTAAAGTTCTTGCGCCTGACATTCGACACCCTCTTCAGTAAATTGCAAATAATAAGCCAACAAGAAAAAGAGGCAAAGATAGTGGGCTATAAAAAAATCATGGCTAAGGCGCAAGAAATGCAGCCTGAAAAAATGAAAAAAGTAGAGCATCTTACAAAAAGAAATGAAATCCCATCAAAAATATTTCATGTAAACTAGGTCGCCAAAACTCAGAAGCTCATAACGTTTTCACGGTTAAAAAGTTATCAGATCATATGTAGAGCCAAGCCCTTAACTCTACAAGGCCTAACTTTACAAGCCCTAACTCTACACACTCTACATCTTGATCAAAAAGTATGGCTTGGCCGTTTCATGTAACTATTGAATGACATAATATTATAAGTCCATGGGAGTGTTTGTTTCACGGCTTCGAAACGGCCGAGCCATACTTTTTGTGCAAGATGTAGGGTTTGTAGAGTTAGGGCTTGTAGAGTTAAGGGCTTGGCTCTACATATGATCTGATAACTTACTAACCGTGAAAACGTTACGAGCTTCTGAGTCTTGGCGACCTAGTTTACATGAAATGTTTTTGATGGGATAAATATTGTCTTTTTCTACGATTGTTCTTGCAAGATAATCTGCATTTTCGTTTCCAGAAACTCCGATATGTGAAGGTGTCCATAAAAGTGTTACTTACATCAATATGTATGTTCTCTCTTCATATAAAAATTGTGTAAAAAGATGTCGATTATTATGAATACTTTGAGCGTTCCAATTTACTACAGACCATTCATCTTAACTTGTCCCTTGGGGTCATGTTGGCATAACATCTTGTCAAAATTTTGCTGTCATATTGTTGTCAGTCAGATTTTTCAGAATTATTTGATAAATTATCTACTACTAGCTTTTGCCCGCGGCTCCACCCGTGGGTTATTGGGTTTAACGACATGCTTTTTTCCGGGATAAAAAGTAGCCTATGTGTTAAGTTGGGGTATAAGCTAATATGTATTCTAAATTTCATCCAAATCCGTTCAGCCGTTTCAGCGTGAAAGAATAACAAACATACACATACACACACACACACGCACAAACTTTCGCATTTATAAATTAGTGTAATTATGGCCTAAGCCGTTAAACAATAATGCAAAAGAGATTGTGTAGAAGGTACGCCTTTTGTGAAAGAGAAAATGAAAACAATGCACCGTGATTCCTCTCGATCAGGTTCGATCTCGTGTAATGTTCTCTATGGTGCCATGACGGGTTCGTAAAATAGGGTTACCAGCTTTAAACAGGAAGCCACTTTTATGGGCAAATAATAATTAGCTATTCATTTTTGCAGGCATATCGGAAAAAAGGGTTCACATTAAGTCGCCTGGAAAAAAATGTCAAAAACGTAAAAAAACGTTTCGGCACCGCGCTCACCAACCCTCCTGCCCAGCGTGTGTGAGTATGGGCATTTCTTCCAGGAGGACCGCCAAGAGTGGCGAAATGTTAGAAAGGCCTATGTCCAGCAGTGGACGAAACAGGCTGATGGATGGAACTATTTACGAATTGTGAAGTCATTTCAAGTGCGAACTTATCCTTAGATAAGTGGATATGTATGTTTTAGATGATATGTACTTGGTGTGGCAACTGAGTTTACGATACAGACTCAGGGGGCAGGGGACTTCTTATAGTGAATGGTCTTATATGTTTAACTGATCCATAGAGAAAAATTGAAAAAATCCATTAAATATTTTTTAAATTTTCTAAAAGAACATCTTTGATATTGTTAACTGAAATACTTTTTTCGTTACTTTTATTCAATGTTATTAATTTGACTACTGGGTTTGCTAAAATGTTTAAGATAGTGTCTGAGTTAAGTAGAGAGACTAATTGTTCTGAAGGAGAAGAGATTTTCCTAATGGTGGAAATGACTTTTCATTATTATCTACTAAAAGCATCAGCATATTTATGACTTTTTTTCCATATTTTTCTTGCTTTCTTCTATTTTTCGTTTTATTGAAAAGATTGCAAATGACAGCATTGAGGACTTTCAGTTTAAGAGCATTCTTTATAATTGTGGTTGTCTCAACAGATTGAGCACCTTTCTGCATTTTTACAAAATTTGGTAATGTGTCCATAGGTATCTTAAACATTTTAAGCATTGTTTTACAGGTGGAATGTATGGCCTTACTTGGAATCTCCAGCTGTTTAGATCAACACTTTCAGGCAGGACCGGACATGAGAAAGTGATTGATACAGTTTTTGTTGGCTGAAAGATGAAACCCTTGTCTGTTTTAACTTTTCGCATAAATCTGCGAACTAAAACAATATTTTTAGCACTAGACATAGCCGAGTGGATCTGAACATTTGACATTTCTATGGGTACATGTAAATTAACTCCAGTAGTTTCAGTCATTGTTGCAGGGATACTTGCTTTCAATTTATGGAGGTCCAAGAACTTTTATTAAGGAAAGTTGCATTTGCCAACCCTGGACATTCAAAAATGGCCCCAATCTTGAATTTATTTATTCTTACCAGCTGCTTAACTCCTTCGTTATGTCTTTTTAGTGAATTTCCTAGGCTCATTAGGTCTCTATTCCCAATTGGCCTATTCTTGTTTTCATTAATATTTATGATTCGAAAACCATTTCGAGCAATAGCTTTCCTGAACTGTTATTAGTAGATAGATTTTAAAATAAGCGTTCATAACATTTATTAAATGAAAAAAAAGGGATGACATTAACTTGATCTTCAGTGACGTCATCATCACACATTTCCATTTTCATTGAACGCATCCTAAGACATATTTTTTTCTTGAACGCTTTCGAAAGACTGCAAATTGTAAATGTTACCAACTTTATCAAAAAACCCTGTTTTAATGGGTATTTTACCAATAATTATCAGAATTCGAGAACTAACAACTAATAATAATAATAATAATCACTATCAACAAATAAGAGCTTAGGGTCAACTTTGAAACCTATTTATATAATAATTACTCATAAAATAATTATTAATTACTAATAATTATTTATATTAGACAGAGGTCATTGCACGAATAGGTATGTAAAGCTAGTTTATTTTAACAGAAATGTATTGGCTGTCGGATCGTGAACCTGATTTAGGTGTTAAATGTAGATTTATGATTTTTGTTCGAACTCACTCTAGCTGGTATATTCTCTAGTTCTATCAGACAGAATCGAAGTTTAGAAAAAAGAATTACCGAGGTCGAAATTTTAAAATTATTGTTGCTGTTAGAAACACTGATACTGATATGTCTAGTATACTTTGACTGATTGGGTTCCGTTTCAAAACGAGTTGGTTTCTATCGGAGTGATGCAAATAGTGATCCAACCTAATGTGATGACGTCATTTCCTGTAAATACTAAAATACTTATAAAATTGGTTTTAAAGCACAAAATTATATGTTATTCAATTTAAATTCCTAGAGTAGTCTATTTATTCCAAGAAGGAGACAGAAATAACACATTCATATTAAAAAAATTGGCGTATTGGCTTGTCAACATCTGAACTTTCTAAAAATACGATATATTCAAAGTTGCCCCCATCTTCTGCGTAAAACCGCACATAGTCCGGAATCCTAAAAATTTTGTACTTATCTTGATTCTCATAAGGCTCGTCAGACACTGAAGAAATTTCCTTCTCCCCTTCTAGCAGACCACCAGATTCTCCTTCATCTTTTTTACGTTTCTTACGGACCCTCGAGCCTTTACCCACTTTGATACAGTAACTTTACACTATACACAAGTTTTATTTACATTTTTTATTTTAATATTTAAACAAAAACTTTTGGTAACTTTAAAATTACCGCCTTCCGTGTCTATGATGTGGAGGTCTAAACTGTCCTGAGTAGGGAAGTGTTGTGTGCAAGAATAACATTTATAACCATCTCGGTGCGTTGTGTGGATCTTGAGAATGTGGTTATCTAAATGGGCTTTATGAACGAATTCTCTTTTGCACAGTGTGCAGTTGTATGAAGTAGGATTGTCATGACGTTTCAAATGTGCTATAAGCGTCATCTTTTTAACAAATTTCCTCATGCAGAGCGAGCACTCATACTTTTCTTTTGACCCGTCTTCTGATTTCTTAATTTTGTCTTCGAATTCTGATGTTTTCGCCTTCTGCAGTGGATTATTATGCTTTTTCCAGTTGTGATTCTTTAATGATTTCAAATTCTTAAAATGTACACGACAGCTCTTGCAATAATATTCACTTAGTGCTGGTTTTATGTCTTTTATCATATCTGCATTCTTTACAGTAGTTGTTTTTCTTTTTCTAGTTTTTGGTTCCTTTTTGAGGAGGCTTAGCGTTTTATTAGGACTTGAATGCACAACTTGCAAATGCTCTTTATGTTCACTTTTATTCTCAAAACCTAAGCCACAAAAGGAACAAACATAATCTTTATTTTTTTGTTTTATTTCAGACAAATGTTGGTGATGGCGGGATAAAGGAGCATCATCAAGTATGTAATCTTCGTAATGACTCGAAAACACATCTTCAGCAAATTCATGGTGATCTAGCTCTTCTTTAACGTTAGTTTTAGCATCGAAATGGTTTTTCACATCAGCTATACAAGTTTGATCAAGAGAAGAGTTTGGATGGGTCTGTACCACATGTGTCTTGAGATCATTGCTTTCCTGGAATTTCATAGAGCATATTGAGCATTGATATGGCTGACTAGAAGTTTCAAAAGTGACTTCCGACTTGACAACAGGTTTTTCAATAGTTTCAGGTCCACCACTTTGGCTTTGCTTGGGACATTTTAGCAGATTGAAAAGTCTAGCTTCTACATCGATACAGCGACGTTTAAAAGCATCGGACTGGGCGAGGACATTCTCGCATTCGTTGCATATCTGTTTCGGAAGATTATCTTGTTCTTTTATGTTTAAATTTGTAACAAATGTAAGCACTTCACTGAGAGTTCTTTCACCACAAAGATTATTAAAAAGAGACCGCATGTTTTCGGATTCCACCATACAAGTTCTACACATATTACTGGAATTAATTTCTTCTTTAGGTTCCATGATTAGAATAGCAATATGGGCCTCCAAATTATTCAAATTTGTTAAAATAAATAGACCCTACAGTCGCTCACATCATCGCTGCGAAATTTTAATTCTTTTTTTTATATTTTATTCCGTCTTGGAATAGGCAAAGAGCAACAGCCCGTGCTGCCAAGTCTCATTTATTTTTAATCGTGTCTGGAAACTTGATAAATTATAGGTCGTAGCGTAGCCAAGTCTTCGTAAAATTGTCTTCAATATGGCCGAAGCCAAAATCTTGTCCAATATAATCATGTACTTCATAAATGAGTATTTATGGCCATAACCAAAGTCTTGTTCCTTGTTTTCTTTTCAATGTCTTGTTTAAATATTTTGAACAGTTGTTGTTGATAAAAATTCATAAATTGCATAGGTACCTACTATGTTCCAAAGTTCAATTGCAGTTCTCGAGTGTCACGCGGGATATTTTCCGGTTTTTTGTAAATATTGAGAATTTATCAATCAATTTAAGACTTTGAAAATTATAAGAGGAACATTGAAATAAAATATAATCCAAGATCTGAACGAGGTTATAATGTGCATTGTGCATTCTATGAAGATGGTGGTTGATACGGCAGTGCCCGGATCTTAGGTGGTTTAAAATTATGTAAAATTTTCTGTTTTTGTACAATTTCAATTTGGTAAACCAAGGAGTGAAGCCAATAGTATTATTGATCTTAGCATACTAAGAGGCTTTCGTAAGGAGTGTATTTTGCCAGTCTTCATGCCACTCTTGGCGAATTTTTATTTTTGTTTTATTTAGAAGATCGGAATAGGGTATGGTGACATTCACATTTTTCAAACTATCATTATCTGGGGGCACGGGAGTGCCCCCCGCCAAGACGAGCCAAAAGCGGAAGGGGCACTACGCACCTTTTCCTTTCGTCGTATTTTCGAGCCCTGGATAATAAGATACCAAATTCTCAAGATAATATGCAGTAAGCAGTCTTATTAATCACGATAAGTTTCATTTGTCTAGCATTCATACTTGAATTTTATTGAAAAATAAAATACCTAGGTCGATTTCGTCACTCACTCACTGATGATCATCAAAACCTCTAGGGTACTTCCTGAAGTCCTAGAAAGCTGAAATTTGGTATGCAGGCTAGGATTAGCACGCAAACAACAGATAAATTAAGAAATCTGTAACTTTAACCCTCCACATGTTATGTATGTCATATTATTTCAAAAAATGTGGTAAGAAAATCTATATATGTGGCATTGTCATATTCGATGGCTAAATGCACGAAATTGCTATTTGTTTGGAGCAGGGGTATTCTTTTTTTGTTTCGGTATGTGTGTTGTTTTTTTGCTAAAACTGTGGTAAGTAAATATGAGATGTAAAATTATCAAAATCAATGGCTAAGTGTACGATATTGCTATTTGTTTCAAGTAGGGGCAACATTTTATTGTTATATATTTTTACTATATAAATTCACATTATAGTAAAAAAAATGTCTAAAAGTTACCCCTTCTTGAAACAAATAGCAATAACGTTAATTTAGCCATCATCAATTTTATATTTGTCACATACTTACATAGATTTTATAACTGCATTTTCGGAAAATATAACATACATAATATAACATAAATAATAAGATTTGCGATCTTAGATAGTAAAAACATAATTTATAACGGTTACCCGTGCTTGAAACAAATAGCAAAAACGTTTATTTAGCAATTGATTTTGAAAATGTCATGAACAGATATACTATATTTATCGCATCCTAAAAAAATAGAATATACATAACATTTGCGACTTTAGATAGTAAAAACATAATTTAAAATGTTGCCCCTACTTGAAAGAAATAGCAATATCATACACTTAGCCATTGATTTTGATAATATCACATGTGATATTTACTTACCACATTTTTAGCAAAAAAAACATACATACCGAAACAAAAAAAATACCCCTGCTACAAACAAATAGCAATTTCGTACATGTGATATTTACTTACCACATTTTTAGCAAAAAAAAACATACATACCGAAACAAAAAAAATACCCCTGCTACAAACAAATAGCAATTTCGTGCATTTAGCCATCGAATTTGATAATGCCACATATACAGATTTACTTACCACATTTTTAGAAAATGACATACATAACTTTTGCGCCGGGCCTGGGTTTTTTGTGGCATTGTCCTTTGGTATGCAGGTATGTTTGGTTTTGGTATCCTAGGGGATTAGCACACAAACAACAAATGAATTAAGAAATCTGTAACTTTAAACCTGCAAACCCTCCTGAAGGGGTCCGGCTATATATTATTTAAAAAATAATCCCAACTTCCAAAAGTCCTAGAAATTTGAAATTGGTATGAAGGCTACAATTTGCACACACCCAACGAAAATATTAAAATCTCTGTTAATTTTACCCTTCAACCCCCCACCATATATACCCCTATATCAAGGTGACAAAACCAAGGCGCTAAAGTTCTTGCGCCTGACATTCGACACCCTCTTCAGTAAATTGCAAATAATAAGCCAACAAGAAAAAGAGGCAAAGATAGTGGGCTATAAAAAAATCATGGCTAAGGCGCAAGAAATGCAGCCTGAAAAAATGAAAAAAGTAGAGCATCTTACAAAAAGAAATGAAATCCCATCAAAAATATTTCATGTAAACTAGGTCGCCAAAACTCAGAAGCTCATAACGTTTTCACGGTTAAAAAGTTATCAGATCATATGTAGAGCCAAGCCCTTAACTCTACAAGGCCTAACTTTACAAGCCCTAACTCTACACACTCTACATCTTGATCAAAAAGTATGGCTTGGCCGTTTCATGTAACTATTGAATGACATAATATTATAAGTCCATGGGAGTGTTTGTTTCACGGCTTCGAAACGGCCGAGCCATACTTTTTGTGCAAGATGTAGGGTTTGTAGAGTTAGGGCTTGTAGAGTTAAGGGCTTGGCTCTACATATGATCTGATAACTTACTAACCGTGAAAACGTTACGAGCTTCTGAGTCTTGGCGACCTAGTTTACATGAAATGTTTTTGATGGGATAAATATTGTCTTTTTCTACGATTGTTCTTGCAAGATAATCTGCATTTTCGTTTCCAGAAACTCCGATATGTGAAGGTGTCCATAAAAGTGTTACTTACATCAATATGTATGTTCTCTCTTCATATAAAAATTGTGTAAAAAGATGTCGATTATTATGAATACTTTGAGCGTTCCAATTTACTACAGACCATTCATCTTAACTTGTCCCTTGGGGTCATGTTGGCATAACATCTTGTCAAAATTTTGCTGTCATATTGTTGTCAGTCAGATTTTTCAGAATTATTTGATAAATTATCTACTACTAGCTTTTGCCCGCGGCTCCACCCGTGGGTTATTGGGTTTAACGACATGCTTTTTTCCGGGATAAAAAGTAGCCTATGTGTTAAGTTGGGGTATAAGCTAATATGTATTCTAAATTTCATCCAAATCCGTTCAGCCGTTTCAGCGTGAAAGAATAACAAACATACACATACACACACACACACGCACAAACTTTCGCATTTATAAATTAGTGTAATTATGGCCTAAGCCGTTAAACAATAATGCAAAAGAGATTGTGTAGAAGGTACGCCTTTTGTGAAAGAGAAAATGAAAACAATGCACCGTGATTCCTCTCGATCAGGTTCGATCTCGTGTAATGTTCTCTATGGTGCCATGACGGGTTCGTAAAATAGGGTTACCAGCTTTAAACAGGAAGCCACTTTTATGGGCAAATAATAATTAGCTATTCATTTTTGCAGGCATATCGGAAAAAAGGGTTCACATTAAGTCGCCTGGAAAAAAATGTCAAAAACGTAAAAAAACGTTTCGGCACCGCGCTCACCAACCCTCCTGCCCAGCGTGTGTGAGTATGGGCATTTCTTCCAGGAGGACCGCCAAGAGTGGCGAAATGTTAGAAAGGCCTATGTCCAGCAGTGGACGAAACAGGCTGATGGATGGAACTATTTACGAATTGTGAAGTCATTTCAAGTGCGAACTTATCCTTAGATAAGTGGATATGTATGTTTTAGATGATATGTACTTGGTGTGGCAACTGAGTTTACGATACAGACTCAGGGGGCAGGGGACTTCTTATAGTGAATGGTCTTATATGTTTAACTGATCCATTGAGAAAAATTGAAAAAATCCATTAAATATTTTTTAAATTTTCTAAAAGAACATCTTTGATATTGTTAACTGAAATACTTTTTTCGTTACTTTTATTCAATGTTATTAATTTGACTACTGGGTTTGCTAAAATGTTTAAGATAGTGTCTGAGTTAAGTAGAGAGACTAATTGTTCTGAAGGAGAAGAGATTTTCCTAATGGTGGAAATGACTTTTCATTATTATCTACTAAAAGCATCAGCATATTTATGACTTTTTTTCCATATTTTTCTTGCTTTCTTCTATTTTTCGTTTTATTGAAAAGATTGCAAATGACAGCATTGAGGACTTTCAGTTTAAGAGCATTCTTTATAATTGTGGTTGTCTCAACAGATTGAGCACCTTTCTGCATTTTTACAAAATTTGGTAATGTGTCCATAGGTATCTTAAACATTTTAAGCATTGTTTTACAGGTGGAATGTATGGCCTTACTTGGAATCTCCAGCTGTTTAGATCAACACTTTCAGGCAGGACCGGACATGAGAAAGTGATTGATACAGTTTTTGTTGGCTGAAAGATGAAACCCTTGTCTGTTTTAACTTTTCGCATAAATCTGCGAACTAAAACAATATTTTTAGCACTAGACATAGCCGAGTGGATCTGAACATTTGACATTTCTATGGGTACATGTAAATTAACTCCAGTAGTTTCAGTCATTGTTGCAGGGATACTTGCTTTCAATTTATGGAGGTCCAAGAACTTTTATTAAGGAAAGTTGCATTTGCCAACCCTGGACATTCAAAAATGGCCCCAATCTTGAATTTATTTATTCTTACCAGCTGCTTAACTCCTTCGTTATGTCTTTTTAGTGAATTTCCTAGGCTCATTAGGTCTCTATTCCCAATTGGCCTATTCTTGTTTTCATTAATATTTATGATTCGAAAACCATTTCGAGCAATAGCTTTCCTGAACTGTTATTAGTAGATAGATTTTAAAATAAGCGTTCATAACATTTATTAAATGAAAAAAAAGGGATGACATTAACTTGATCTTCAGTGACGTCATCATCACACATTTCCATTTTCATTGAACGCATCCTAAGACATATTTTTTTCTTGAACGCTTTCGAAAGACTGCAAATTGTAAATGTTACCAACTTTATCAAAAAACCCTGTTTTAATGGGTATTTTACCAATAATTATCAGAATTCGAGAACTAACAACTAATAATAATAATAATAATCACTATCAACAAATAAGAGCTTAGGGTCAACTTTGAAACCTATTTATATAATAATTACTCATAAAATAATTATTAATTACTAATAATTATTTATATTAGACAGAGGTCATTGCACGAATAGGTATGTAAAGCTAGTTTATTTTAACAGAAATGTATTGGCTGTCGGATCGTGAACCTGATTTAGGTGTTAAATGTAGATTTATGATTTTTGTTCGAACTCACTCTAGCTGGTATATTCTCTAGTTCTATCAGACAGAATCGAAGTTTAGAAAAAAGAATTACCGAGGTCGAAATTTTAAAATTATTGTTGCTGTTAGAAACACTGATACTGATATGTCTAGTATACTTTGACTGATTGGGTTCCGTTTCAAAACGAGTTGGTTTCTATCGGAGTGATGCAAATAGTGATCCAACCTAATGTGATGACGTCATTTCCTGTAAATACTAAAATACTTATAAAATTGGTTTTAAAGCACAAAATTATATGTTATTCAATTTAAATTCCTAGAGTAGTCTATTTATTCCAAGAAGGAGACAGAAATAACACATTCATATTAAAAAAATTGGCGTATTGGCTTGTCAACATCTGAACTTTCTAAAAATACGATATATTCAAAGTTGCCCCCATCTTCTGCGTAAAACCGCACATAGTCCGGAATCCTAAAAATTTTGTACTTATCTTGATTCTCATAAGGCTCGTCAGACACTGAAGAAATTTCCTTCTCCCCTTCTAGCAGACCACCAGATTCTCCTTCATCTTTTTTACGTTTCTTACGGACCCTCGAGCCTTTACCCACTTTGATACAGTAACTTTACACTATACACAAGTTTTATTTACATTTTTTATTTTAATATTTAAACAAAAACTTTTGGTAACTTTAAAATTACCGCCTTCCGTGTCTACGGTTCCCGCGCTTTTCGCGACATTTTCATTCGATTATGAAAAAAAAACAATACGAATTTTTCATGGTAAGATTTTCTTCACATTAATTCGTTTGAATGCTTAAAAAAAAAAGAGTTGCTATAAAATAGGTAAAAAAATGTAAAATAAAAACAGGATAATAACAAAGCTGTGCTGTCAATGTTGTATAATTTGACACTAAGCCAGAGTACAGTTCACGCTTCGGACCATTATGCTACGTTCCGAAAAGCCTCCATCTAGAAAACCACCCCGTTGAAGTGTTAGCACGGCGAGTGCTGCAGGACGACAAGTGTCACGTCTGTTGAGCGGTGCGGGCCGCGCGTCAAGTGATTTAGTTTATTGGTTTTTGTGGCTTTCCTGTTTAGAAATACCACACATATTATTATTAGTAATACAGCAGTATTTTCATTAAAACACATGGAACGTAATTGTAGTATGATCGAACGGAAGGCAGGTAAACAAAGAAAAAGGTTACCCGTATTTTGAAGGTTTCGTATTCAAAAGTACGGCTAAAAATCTTTAAAACACCTTTTTAAATCGATTAAGCACTTACCTAGGCATGTTTTCCTCGTTCGTTGTGTGTATTTAAACACATATTTCATTCCCACACACGACACTGCACAACACCCAACTCACCAATTTCCGCCATTTTGCGGCACCACGGCACAGATAATTCGACTTTTTCCTAAATTCCAGCCTATTTTCAGTGAAAGGACTGTTTTCATTGAACATTTATAACCCGTGGGACCATTTAAAACAAACCACAGACCATAATTTTACATAAATAATTTTACTATTATCGCCATGTACCGCTCACCTTCCATTAAAAATATCACAAACTTTCTGACTTCTTTAGATAGCATTCTAAACTCTGTTAAACACTGCCCTTATATAGTTCTAGCGGGAGACATAAACATTAACATCCTTCCAGACATCGATAACGATCATAAATCTAACTATTTATGCTGCGTTGCTGAACACGGTCTTTTACCAGCGTTTACCACACCCACAAGGCTTAAGTCCTGCATAGATCACATTTGCATTAGAACAAAATTTGAAGCTTTAGGCATTGTTTGCAAGACATCTCTTACTGACCACGATCTTCCCATTACAGCTATATGTACAAATTTCCACCATAAAACAACCAGAAGATCATTACCTAAAACAAATTATGCTGCGGTAGCAACTGACCTTCTAACTGAAGACTGGTCTGACATAATATCTTCTTTTTATGAATCAGAAGCAACCACCAAGCTAACCGGAAAACTTAACCTGATTGTCATGAATCACACACAATTCGTGAAAATCAGTCGCTCACAGTACAATATCAAGCCCTGGATATGTGAATTAACTCCTGCTAAAAGAAATGCTTCTGCTGAGCTACTTGCTAATAAACCAAGCAAATCAGAATCAATCAACGACTGCAATACCTATTTTACTTCAGTAGGAACAAATCTAGCAAAAGAAATACTAACAACAACGAGTCAAACAGAATCGAATCTTGCTTTACTTGCTGCTTCTTCCTCTACCCCTTCAGGATCTTTCTTCTTGCTCCCTACAGACGAAGCTGAAATAATAGACATCGTACGTCAGCTAAAAAATGATAGTGCACCTGGCCTAGATGGGTTTAAAAACCTCCTTGTGAAGTATGCCTTAAATAGTTTAGCTAAACCTTTATCAAACATTTGTAAGTCTGAGCAATGGCATATTTCCTGATTCCTGGAAAGTTGTTACTGTAACTCCTATTCATAAATCCGGTGACAAAAGCATGCCATGTAACTACAGACCCATTTCACTTCTATCAGTATTCTCAAAATTGTTGGAGAAAATTGTAAACCGTCGCCTAGTTAAATATCTAGAATCAAATGAAATTCTCTCACCAACCCAGTTTGGCTTCAGACATGGAAAGTCTACTGAAGATGCAGTCACACTTCTCCTAAATTCAATAGCTTCACATCTTGACAAAGGGCGCTGTTGTGTAGGTGTCTTCTTAGACCTAGCAAAAGCGTTTGACACGGTTTCCATTCCGATGTTTTTGAAAAAATTAGACAACATAGGTATTAGAGGCATTACTCTCGATTGGTTCCGCAGTTATTTGTCGGACAGAGTTCAGATTACTAAAATTAGTGACATTGTCAGTGATCCTTCAAATGTGAAATTCGGTGTACCACAGGGCAGCACTCTTTTCAACATCTACATAAATGACATGAACAATGCTTTATCTCAACTTTAAACGCAGAAATTGTGTTTTACGCCGACGATACTGCGATTATCTTTAACGATACCACCTGGCTTTCTGTTTTTAATCGAACAACTAACGGTCTTTCTAAAATCGCTAACTGGCTTTCTAGAAATCTTCTTACACTAAACACAACCAAAACCAAATACTTACGTTTCCACAAAACTGCAGCTTCAGAACCAATTTGTAACATCCCAATCAAAATACATTCCTGTGATCGATCCACCTGCACATGTTCCTGCGACATTATTCAAAGAACCGATGCTATAAAATATCTAGGTATCTTCCTCGATGAGAAAGTCAACTTCAATAAACATATATCTTTCCTTGCCGGAAGGGCAAGAAAACTCATCCACGTCATGAGACTACTACGTAATAGTGCCGCAAAAGAAACCTTAAGACTCGTATATATTACTCTTTGTCAAGCTGTTCTGAATTACTGTATAAGCTGCTGGGGTGGATCATCTAAAACACATATTATCACAATCGAAAGAGCGCAAAGGTCAATTCTAAAAGTAATGTTAAAACACCTATCGATTATCCCACAGAAACTCTCTACAGAGAATGCGGTGTCTTAACTATCAGAAAACATTTTATCCTTAGAGCAGCACTCATCCAACACAGAAAAATTATTAACTCTCCCGAATACGATAAATTGCTTCGAAGAAGAGTATTTAGGACAAAAATAACAGCGACAAAAACTAAATTCGCACAAAGATTTCCTCCCTATCTACATCCTCATATCTACAATATTGTCGCTAAAGAATGCAATTTAAAACTGGCTTCCGTACATGAAGCAAAACGAAAAATTGAAAAATGGCTTCTTAACTTAAATTACGTCGATACTGAAAATATATTAGGTATTATATTAGGTTCTAATATTAGGTTCTATATATCAATAGTAAATAATGCTCGTATATATATATTACTCATACATACTCATTACTTATTTCAATACTATCTATTGCATTATATATAAACACTCGCTTAATTTATACATATTCTTTCTATATAGGTAACTATTTATTTTCTTTAGTAGCATTGAGTCCTTATTAGATATTTAGATTAAGACCCTAGAAATGCTTTTGTTCTTTTTTGTTTTAGGCTTAGGTTAAAATAAGTTTAAAGGTATATATGTAGGTTATATAGATCTTAATCACCTTATTCACAAATAACACATTTATCACTTGTCCAAATATAAGACAAAACTTTTGATTAACCAACCTACCAGCACCCACAGAACAGACTACCCATCGCCTAGTCTGGGAGCTACTGAATTTTTTGTGTGAAATAAATATTTTTGTATTTTGTATAGTGTAAAAAGAGGGGCACCCACCATAATATGACAAAAAAAAACAAAAAAAGCCATAATATGCCAAGTAACATTTTACGGCTGCAAAATTTTGTCATAATATGGTGTGTGACACGTTCTATGTCTATGATATATATGGATGAAAACCATAGACATCTTATAATATTATACTAATATGAAAACACACCCCGGCCGGAATATTTCCGGGCGTGAGTAGTCGGGAATCGGTTAGCATTAACCTTATTAATCTTAACAGCACATAATAAATCTTCATGAAAATTAGCGCCGTCCGGATGTATTTCGGCCGGGAGTACCAGTGTGTATTGCATTTAAGAGTTTACGAGTGCCAATGTCCATTTTGGACCAAAGACATTAAATATTTTTGTTTGGATGATTTTGGTACTAACCTACTTAACTGCCTACTTTGATGCAAAGAGACGAGACTCGAGTTGGCTCGGTGAACCTAGAGCCCTTGACCTTCTGAAGACCATAGCCTTCTTTCGCTACAAGAGATAAAGACGGCTATACCTCGATCGACGTACAAAATGTGATTTGAACGCGATACACAAAAATAAAGAAACATAAACAGAAAAGGCTACAATGGTCCTAGATACCTTTGCCTGTCTCTGAAAGGGACGAAAGAAAAAATAAAATAAAGAAACATAAACGTCAAAGTCAAAATTAGCATTGCCAGATTGTCCTGAAAGGGACGATTTCCATCCTTTTTGACGATGAACCATAATTTTTTTTTTCTTAAGGCTGGCGAACCAAATCTCGGTGCAAAATGCACATCATAATATTGTTTTCCTTACTTTTTAATAAAAGTAAGCAAAAATTTCGTTTTAAAAAAATTGGCGGAGATTTATTCGTTATAATTAAGTTTTCAAGTTTAAATTCTATCATTTTATGATATTCATTTTGATTGCATTCGGTTAACAAACTTAAAGGCGTATTTATCGTTATAATCGAATGTAATCAAAATGTAAGGCATGAAATAACATAATTTTAGTGCAAAAACCCTATTATTAGTAATCAATTTTCGCTAATTGCTTTAAAACACAATTTTTGTTTTATTCAAAAGTAATGAAAACAATGTTATGATGTGCATGTTGCACCGAGATTTGGTTCGACCACCTTAACATCAGTGGACAGGGTCGTATCTAGGGTTGTAGTCTCGAAACAAAAGTATCGATACTATACTCGCTACTGATATCGTGTAAGAAGTATCGTTAGCGGTAGCAGTATCGACCAAAAAGTATCGATACCAACGGGTATCGAGAACTATTTGGAATATTTTGGTTCCTGTATTCAATGCTCAATATCTTATGGATTTGACCGGATGTAAATGAAGAAATAACACTAAATGAAGCGAAACATTCCACTGATCATACAGGACAACTCTCTAGAAGAAACATAACTGCGTTAATAAATTTTATTTTTAATATTTATATTTTTAAATATTTCCTGATAATTTTCACCACGCTCACCAACCCACCCGCTCAGCGTGTGTGAGTATGTTGATGTTGATGCTACAGTTATCACAAATATCACTGGTTAAAAATGCACCCATTGAAAGAAAGAAAGAAAGAAAGGTTTATTTAAAAAAACACAATCATGGTACACAATAATAGACCCGCAGTACCCGCATTGGACAAATTTGAGAAGTTTTGTATTGCTTATTAAAGATTACACGTTACAAAAACTTCTTTTAATATTTTTAACTTATCTTAAAATGAGTAAATAAAACTATGCTTATCAGTTTCGAAAGTAAAGTCTTAAAACAGCTAAAATATAAAAAAGAATATCTTCTTATCTCGTAATTATTATAGAAAGGTATAAATTTAGATGTATGCCAGTTATGAAGTCAGAAACATTAATGCATTTAAAAAAAAAACAATGAACTGTACATAACCAATTTCGCGTGTGTACAGGTATTTAGAACGACGCAAGGCTGAAGTAAATCAATTTATACCATTGGACAATATTGGAAAGCTGGTTTCGGAAATGACTGGTAAGGTGATACATTGTTTAGCACGCCCGCCTGGTGCCGTGGTCATGTTATGCCGTATTCAAAAATACGCAGTGATACGTAGGTCATTCCAAACTACATGAACAACCGAAATTCTCGTCAAAACTGTCTCAATAGTCATTCAGTATGGCACGAATGCAATTTTAAATGATATCGAAATACTTATTATGTACCATTGTTGTAAAAAAGATAAAACAGACTATCGATATTGAAAATGTATGATCACATCACTGTATTAACTGATAACATTAAAGTTCGGTATTGCCATATGAAATGCAGAACTAGCGTCCCCATTAACAGGTCGGCTCAGTTCCTGGTCGAGCTTTATAATTCTAATACTTAAATGAACGAACATATTCTAGTTCTATCAGGTGCCAATAGATGGCGATCTATTGCCTTAGTGACTGATGACTCTATTCTGAGTATTATACCCCTAATTTTTCTGACTATCCAGAATTTTCATGTACTAAACATGAAAACATACTTATTTCGTCGGTAATTTGATGTGTATAAATTACATTATATTCTTCAAAGCCGAACTATAAAAAAATGATTTACTAATGTTATTAAATTAGCCAATACTTTTATTTCAACTTTTATTTCAGGCAAATCTGAAAAACCGTCCCGTTTCTTTCAAAATCGTCCCTTTTAAGGTGGCCCGTCGTCCGAAATTTGAAGTGCATACTGGTAACACTGGTCAAAATGTCGCCGCTGCTGTTCTTTCGTTCTTTGAGCGGCTGTAATGTTGTTTTTACTGAATTTTTGCATTTAAACTGAAAAATAAAATGTGGAAACGGCAATAAAAAGTGTTGTTGAAGTATTTTTGCGTGGTTACGAACAGTGCTAGTGATAAAATGAAAGTTATAGAAGCAAAAATCGTTGTTTTGGGCTCCCAAGGTAACACAAACTTTTGTCATAAAAAATTAAACTGGTTTTTATGCTCTAATAGTTAAGCGATCTAGATGGTTACGACATCGTTTAAATATATAATAAACTCAGATCAGAGATTTCCTTAGAGTTTAGACACTTAAATTAATACTAAACCCTGTTGACACAAAAGTTTTAAAAACTTTTGTAAGAGCTGATCAGTGTTTTGTTATGCATTTCACTTAACAAACGTTTTTTTAATATCTTCGTGTATCTACATCTTCCACAAATTCCTGCATATACATTTATTAAACTAGCATCCTAATGCCCAATATCCTGTAAAAAGACCCTCATCCAGCTTGGGGTTGGCGCCCAAAGCATTTTTTTTTACATATATAACCCGCGATGATATAGAAAGGAATCTAAAATGTTTCCTATAATCCTCACTCGCACTGTATGTCTGTCTTCAGTCGCACTTGCCTACTGCATGCAAAAAAGGTAGTCTGGATTTGCCGCTAAAGCTTACTCCATGCGTTCCGTCCGTTTCATTGACCCATTGTTACTTGTTTCACTTATTTTTGTTATTTTTTGTTGTTATTGTTAATAATTACATACTGACTGATGGTACCAAAATAATACTTTTGCCGACTTCTTTCTTCCTGAAACACATGTTCTCTAAAAGCCTTTGCTCTCATATTAGTATCTGTGTTATATAGACCATGGGGAATGCGCCAACTTAACACACTTAACACAGAAAAGGTATAAAAAAGTAAAATGTTACTCATAAAAAATAATCCTAAAGAAACAATTTTTTATGCTGACTCTATCACAATTTCACAATCCAATGCAGACACAAGTACATGCTGCCATTTCAGATTCCTTTCTTTATTCTCATGGGTTATACCTACATTTTTAGTTTTATGCAACCCTGGTACACTTTGTAAGTACCAAATATACTATTTCTTGGGTTTAGGAAGCTAAGCAAACTTTGTAACCTTTAATGCTCCAACTAATAGGTACTTGAAAGGACAGATTTATTTTGTGTTGAATTCCAACACTATTAGTAAAGTCCTAAGAAAGAGTACCTTGGGTTGTGAAACCCATTTTTTTGAAAAAACCTTCTGGTCTTTCCCCCTGCTCTGAGATAGACCCTTTGTAAGACCATAGGTGCTAGGAGGCTATATGGAGATATGTTATTTAGATATACTATGAACTGAAATAATACTAATTAAAAATATAGAATGAGTACAGATGAACTGAATAATACTTAGGGTTGGAAGCAGAGGATGCCAATGTTGAGCCCGGGTGCCTTAATCCTTTTCACCGTCGCAACAACCACTTACCACTATGTATGTATATGTGAATAGCAAAAAATGCTCAAAATAGTCCAGGGGCCAATTTTAAGGAAAACCAAAACTCCTTTTGTGTATTAGCCCAGACAAACTGTAAATTGATTAAATACCCTTTAAGACTAAACCAAACTGACTAACCTAAATAAATTTCTCTATACTACGGGTGCCATATACGCTGTGTAGGGGATGCATGAACAAAGATGAGACTGTGGTGCATGTGATACTCCACTGCCCCGTCACTGCGGACATAAGAATGAAAGTAGGGTTTGCGACGATGATGAGTTCCAGCTTTCCGTGACTGAATAAGTTTTGTCAGCATGCCGATAGTGCGGCTCTGTTTTAAAAAGCTGTGCTGGTTAGGCTTATTGACCAGGGGAAAGTACATGTTTGCTGAATCAACCCCATTTTTGATCAATTTGATGAACCCTGATAGACAGTTGAAATTTTCACAGATGATGTATTTCTGTTGCAGCTGTAACAACAAATACTTAAAAACAGAATAAATATTTATTAAAGGGGGCCCCCATACAATTGATAATGGCAACAGGTAGACCACTTGAAATATTCACAGAATATTTAGTTACCTAGTCGGTGCTTACATTCTGTCACAAAAACAAAATTGGCTATAAAATGAAAACTAGTCATGATATTCAAAAAAGTATTTTTTTTTTAAAAAAAGGTAATTTAATTAGCTTACATTAAACACAAAATTTATTCAAAATGAATTTTCACACAAGCCTTGAAGATGGCCAATCATCATTAGCAGCACTGACCATATTCATGTCGATATTGGCCACTGCTTTAATCAATGATGACTTTAGGCTGCTCAAATTTTCGTGAGGCTTAGAACAGACCTTCTCCTCCAATTCCTGCCAAATTTTATAATCCAGTGGATTGAGGTCAGGGCTAGATGAGGGCCAATCTTGATGCCCAACTAGCTCGATATTCTGGTGCTCGAACCACTCCTGAGTTGTTTTGGCCTTATGAGCATGTCCTGTTGAAACACAAATGGCCGCTCTCCAAAGAGTGTCAGGGGTAGATCTTTTACTATGCGGTCTAAAACCGTGTCTTGGTACACTTTTGCACTGGTTTGGACACCTTTTTCACAAAAATGCACTTCAGTAGGGCCATAGTAGGACACTCCGAACCAAATCATGACTGATGATGGATGATGGCCGTGCTGCACTCTAGGAATGGCATTTACAGCGGCCACAGAGCTGGTAGCGTATACCCTGTCATTTTGTTTGTTGTACTTCTCTTCGATATTAAAAAATTTCTCGTCTGTAAACAGGATATCGCGGTGTCTGTTTCTTGCGTACCGCTTTTGCGAAACTTTGCATTTTTTGGCTCTCATAGCTATCAGACGCGCGTCCAGAAGATGTCCACTCTTTTTTCGGTAAGCTCGTAGTCCCAGGTCTTCATTGAGTACTTTTTTTACGGTACTTCTGGTTAATCCCATCTCCAAAGCCATCAGTTTCTGCTTGCGGACGGGATTTCTTGCAATACGCGCCTTGATTGCTTTGATGACCCCTGGAGTCCTAACGGAACGAGGTCTGCTTCTTTTCTCGTCATCGACTCTAGAGGTTTCATTGTACCTCTTGATGGTACGGTACATGAACCTCTTCGTGATTTTTAATTTTTGAAGCAAGTTGAATATCGTCTTCAGTGGATGGCCGCAACGATGCAATGCAATTACTGCTACTCGGTCCTCTTTGCGAGTCCACTCCATCGTAAAAAATGAATGAATGTAATTGTGATTTGGCAGATTATTAATCAAAAAATATTTGAAAATCGAACACCATTTCATTTTTTTTCTAAGTGTTCTATTTTTAAAATAAATGGCCTGTGACAGTATTTAAGAACCGACTAGGTATATACTCACTTTAAAAATAAATAAGTAATTGAATTAAAATAAATACTGAAACAGAATAAAATAAATATATAAGTGGGGCTCCCACACAACAGACATGATTTTTTTGCTGTTTTTATAGATAATGGTACGGAACCCTTCGTGCGCGAGTCCGACTTGCACTTGGCCGGTTTTTTTAATGTATTACCCGTTCCTTAACTATTCTCCTTGCTTACTTTACAATGCATTTACTGCCATGTACTGGAGTGGGCTTGCTGTAAAGTCCTATAAAAAAAAACATTTAAGTATTACTAGATTATTATTAGAGTTCAAAATTGCATCAACTGACTGGTCATTGTTCCGATAATACTACATTTACTATGAATCATCTTTGTTGGGTTTCCCCTTTTGTAAAATAGAGGCATGATTAATATACAGGCCTCATTATTATAAAAAAGAAATTGTGTGTATAGTATCTGAGGATCTCCTAAAATCTGGAGGAATCCATGCTAGTCTAGATTAATAAAATAGCTAAATACCTAAGTATTTTTTTATAAGTAGGTATATATTTCTAAATCTAAATCAAACTTAAACCAATATAATAATAACAAATATACTTATACATAGGTAACACTAAAAGTTTCCGGAACTGGCCACTTACATAAACAATATTTAAAAATTTATTGCAACATTTGAAAATAGAACTCTTTGGCTGTAGAATGCAGTTTGTCTCATCTGACTGTCTTTTGTTTTTACCTTGTGGCGCCATTTAAAAAATTGTGTGTCTGCATCAACATGGATTTAACTCGGGAAAATTTTCGTAGTATGATTTTCTACGATTTTAAGTGTAATTTGACAGCTCAACAGAGCATCGCTCGGCTTGAAACAGCTTTTGGCAATGAAGCACCATGCAAGACGACTGTTTATAGCTGGTTTGCAGAATTCAAGCGTGGTCGTATCAATCTCAGTGATGAATCTCGCGATGGTCGGCCGTCCACCGCTGTGACCAACAAAAACATCGATGCTGTGCGCCGTATGATTGAAACAGACAGGCATGTGACCTACCATGAAATTCGCGCATCCTTAGAAATAGGCATGAGTCAAATACAATCAATCCTACACAAACATTTGGGTGTGAGAAAGCTGTGCTCGCGGTGGATCCCACACAACTTGACCGAGGCTCAAAAAACGGACCGCGTCACTTGGTGCAGTGCCATGCTTACCAGATTCAACGAAGGTGCGTCAAATTTGGTGTGGGACATAGTAACAGGTGACGAAACATGGATTTATTGCTACGATCCCAAAACAAAGCAGCAATCGAGCGTATGGGTCTTTCAAGATGAGCCGAAACCAACCAAAGTGGCGCGCGTGAAAAGTGCATCTAAGCGGATGATTGCTTCTTTTTTTAATAAAACTGGACACGTGGCTACTGTTGCTTTAGAGAATCGTCGTACCGTGAATAGTGACTGGTACACGACCATTTGTTTGCCGGAAGTTATTGACGAACTCCGTAAAAATAACCGTAAACGCCGTATCATCCTGCACCACGACAATGCTAGTTCTCACACGGCCAGACAGACAAACGACTTTTTGAAGACGAAAAATGTAGAACTCATGAGTCATCCTGCATACAGTCCCGACCTGGCACCTTGTGACTTTTTCTGTTCCCAAAAATTAAGAACCAATTACGCGGTCAACGATTTTCATTACCAGAAGAGGCTGTCGAGGAGTATGAAAAACACGTTTCAGAGGTCACCACAGGGGAGTGGCACAAAAGTTTTCAAAACTGGTTTGATCAAATGAAAAAGTGCATAGACGCCTAGGGAGATTATTTTGAAAAACAATAAATTAATTTTGTACCTTTAATAGTATTTTTTCATATTCATTCCGGAAACTTATAGTGCGTCCCACGTACAGGGTGTAAATGCAAAGTCATGAATCCCTTATGTGTATGAAAGTATACAAGATTCTGATGTCATTACGAGAAAAAAAATATACTATCTTGAATTTTCACCAAAAATTCCATCATTTTTCTAAGCTATGGCTACGCAGCTCACCGGCCTGCCCACACACCTAATTGCACCCCGCAACCCGCACCCCTCATCCGAGTGGCCAGCGACCAGTGAGGGTGTCCACGCTATTAGTATATTTTGAGTAAAGAAAATGGTCTTATTATGAGGTACTTCCAGCAAATATTCGTGATTGTCCCTCTATGAATATATTTAAAAGGCGACTCAAAGAGCACTATATATCACTCTCATGAGTATCTTTTAGCATTTTAATATAGTATCATTAGTATATATGTATGTATTAGTATTCTTATTTATATATTAATAAGTATATATGTATTAGATTATGTATTATATATTATTATATATCATTATATATCATTAAATTATTAATAAATGTACACTTATGTATGTCTACCTATTTACTATCTTTTCTCTAATCCCCAGAGGTAAACTGGAAGAAATCTCTTCTTAGAGATAAGTTTGCTTTTGTACATGTTTATTTGTTTAGTTTTATTTAAAAATAAGTTTTTAGTGTACAATAAAGAATAAAGAATACTGGTACTTTATTTAGAGATCCCAGTATTTAAAATAATATCTTTACCTATCATACTAACACACCGTTAAAGGATTCTTGCCTTTGCTTTTACACCCCGTATATTGTATAAGAACTGTGCAAAAATATAAAACAACTTTTAAAAAGCATCTTTTTTGCTTTTTGATGATTTTGCAAATCATGAAATTGCATAGTTAATAAAAAGGAAAATACACATTTTATGTACAAGTAAGTATGTATATCGTCACGACATGAATCCCCGAAAGGGTCTCAGAGGTGTTCCCGGGTGTGAACTGTGAAATGCAAGTCACAGTCCACACCCGGTGCACCCGCGTTTCACCAACGATTATTTTATTATTATTAGAGTGCATTACAAACCAGAAAAGATAAATTAGAAACAAATGTAAGGACAAGAATTTGAAAAAATTCCTCGGGCCAGGATTCGAACCTGGCCCTTCGACAAGAGGTCGCAGGTTCGAATCCTGGCCCGAGGAATTTTTTCAAATTCTTGTCTTTACATTTGTTTCTAATTTATCTTATCTAGTTTGTAATGCACTCTAATAATAATATTTAGAGTATTCCAATGCGATGGATTTCGCAATAAAAACATGATTATTTTATTACATCCCAACGTGATGGGTGGTGATCCCTATCGCCGTACTTCGGGCACAAATACAAGCTTTTTAGGGCATAAGTACAGGTTTCCTCATGTTTTCCTTCACCGTTGAGCAAGTGGTGTACTTACTATGTATGCACATAAATTCCGAAAAACTCATTGGTGCAAGCCCGACCGGATATCGAACCTGGGTCTCAAGATTGAGAGGCCAGCGTTCTACCACCACTACATTTTATATCAATCTAAAAAACATTCCATCACAATACCTAGTTTTTGTATTTTCCAACATTAGGGAACATAACGTTATAAAATAACCCTATATTTCAAGGTATTTTTACATTGACTCCTTAAAACTCCTTCACATAACACCCTCGTGAGCGTTCAGTATGTGCATTACAGGCTGGTGTGTGAAGTAAAACTCGATTTTTGGGATATTTCTCCTGTAATTGTGGGAACAATCAAAGACAGTTTCATCTCAAGTTATTTCAAGACACTAATCTTGTAAAAAAAAGAACTCATTATCCTGCCTCTTGCTCGCTCTCTGCAAGCAAAGCAAGCCAAAGCGACCACGTGGTGCGCGACTGACTTCAATCCACCGAACACATTTGAATTGAAACGGAAAAAAAACCCTCTCCGTACGGTCCGAAATAGAATTACATCGCTGAAAGCCATAAATGATTTCAAGTGTGAGCGAGGACTGGTCCGTAATTTGTGAGCTAGCAAACGATGTGAAAGATAGCTCATGATTCGAAACGCTTTATAAAAGATACCTCATAACCTCTTAATTTAACACAGAATACAATACGTTATATATATTTTTTATCGACTCCACAAACCCAGAAACACATTCACAAATATAAATTCTTCCATTTCGAGATGTTCCACAAGACTTTTCAAAATTTTGTCTGAAATTATGGAGTGAAAATAATTTTTGACGTTTCATTCCGTTCAACGCTCTCATCGCCTCACCTCCGCTCCGTCGCCTGAGCTACAAAAGTATACGCCAATACACCCATCTATACCTATATTAACTATAGTCCAGCGGAAATACAAATGAAAGCAATAAAAATATTCGAGTATAATAATAAATATTATTATTATTATTTATTTAAAATGCATAACATTACAGTTTTAAAACTAATGAGTTATACACTTCCATATTATTAAATTAAATTTACTAACAAAGGCAATAATAAACACAATCAAATCAATTAAATAAAAACAAAGCAACATGGTTGACTCTGTCTATTGAAACGTTAAAAAGCGACTTATAAATTAACTAGCTTTTGCCCGCAGCTCCGCCCACGTGTTATTCGGTTTAACGACATGCTTTTTCCGGGATAAAACGTAGCCTATGTGTTAAGTTAGGGTATACGCTATATCCATTCTAAATTTCATTCAAATCTGATCAGCCGTTTCAGCGTGAAAGAGTAACAAACACACACACACACACACACACACACACACACACACACACACACACACACACACACACACACACACACACACGCACACGCACACACACACACACACACACACACACGCACACACAAGCTTTCGCATTTATATTATTAGTAGGATAGTTGTTAAAAAATTCATTTCTATCGGACTACTAAGCTCGTTTCTTATCTGAAAAACATTGACGGCCTACATTAAAATAAAATTAACCTAATACCTATCAGAGTAGTATATATTTATTAATTTGCAATAAACAATTGGTATAATGATAAGGAGTGATGATGAATGACGCAATCATTATTTAAGGAGACTCTATTCCCCCCTATACATGTACTCCTATATTACCATACTAGCTATTGCCCTTCGGTTTAATGACATGCTTTTTTCCGGGATAAAAAGTAGCCTATGTGTTAAGTTAGGGTATAAGCTATATCCATTCTAAATTTCATCCAAATCCGTCCAGCCGTTTCTGCGTGCGAGAGTAACAAACATACACACACACACCCTTTTGCATTTATAATATTATTACTTCGATACTCCCATACTAGCGCAGTTCGCTGATCATATCCTTATTTATAGGTATAGTCTGTCAAAAAAGTGTTGAAATGAATATTGAAGAAACTATTTTTCTTTCGCCTAGTTACACCAAACAAACGAGTACAAAATCTGTTAAATCGAGTTAACCGCGTTGTTATTTCATAAATATATTACCTAATTTGTAATTTGAACGTTTAAAGTCCAATAAAGTTCATTAAAGTTTCATTTTCATTTCAACACCTTTTTGACAGACTCTACTTGCTTATTATTTTATCCTTTTCAACATATTCCATACAATATCCATGACGTGAAACTAAAAAATTTATCAAAATCAAATACATACAAAAGTTACAAGCGTATAAAAGTCCTGGATTTTACACATTATTTTGATGAATGTTTATGTGCCGTGATGTCCTAGAAGCGATACAACAAATCAAATAATTTTAGTTTTACAGCTTTATATATTTTATACTATTCAAAAATATTTTTGTTTCATTTCGATTTTTGGGATATTTCTCCTGAAATCATAGGAACCACCAAAACCATTCTCGAGTTTTTTCAAAACATGAAAGTTGTCTCGCGTTAGCTTGCCTCTCATACTGTGTTCGGTTAGTTCCGTACGAGCTCGGGAAATGAACGTTCGGGCCAACCAATAACAGTCAGTCAGTGCTCTATAATCCGAAGTTGAATGTAGAATGAAATAGCAAGCATAGCGACCCCGTGCGCGACTGACTTCAAGCCGCCGACTACAGGCCTCTTAACACCCATTAACATGTAAATCATAATAAAACAGGTTTGTTTGGAAGCATAAATTATACATTTACATATTTAGTCACAGCTTTTGCTCAAGCAAAGCAAGTTCTCTTTCCAATAGTGTGCCAACCAACTAATGAAGGGCAAAGTTTAAAGTTTGTATGACTATTATCATAGACAAAAATTATGGATGTGTAACCAAAAGAGTTGTGTTAGGAGCATCGCAAATTGCAACTCTGTAGTCTCGGCCTACCTCTCTAGGAGACAAGCGTGAGTATATAAAGTGACTTTCGTTTATGCAGCCAAATTCATACTGGAGACTCGGTCAGTGGTCAGGACCAAGGTTCAATGACCTTTTTTTCTGTGAAATACGCAAAATTTAATTTAGACTTCACATACTAATTGAGTGCAGGTTGTTCTTGAACAAGTATAGAGGCACAAAAAATGTTTTTCGAATTTTGCAAACTGTGTCATTGAACTTCAGTCCTGACAACTTACCGAGTCTCCAGTATGAATTTGGCAATAAAAACGAAAATCACCGTACACATCGAAGTTAAAAGGAAAATGTTATTATTTTTAGGGTTCCGTACCTCGAGAGGAAAAAACGGAGCCCTTATAGGATCACTTTGTTGTCCGTGTGTCCGTCCGTCTGTCTGTCAAGACACTTTATCTCGGGAACGCGTGCAGGTATCGAGTTGAAATTAAAACCATATATATACTCAGGTCTACAGTTCCTTGAAGCTGTGAAAAAATCAAACTTTTTAAGTTAGCGTCAAAAAAAGATACGGCCGTTTATGCCGCAAAAAACGTATATTTCGACTCTCAAGGGAATCAAAATTTAGAGGGTATTTTCCGTCAACCTAGCTATAACTATGAAATTTAACAAGTAATACCTTCTTATACTACAAGTATAGGGAACAATCTAAAAACTATACATTTGTAATTAAATCTTTAATATACAATGTATGTACACGTGAAATTTAAATCATTTTGTTAACGAAAACTGGTGATAGTACTCGTCCATATGAACAACGTTTACTATGGAGCCAAACCTGAAATCGTGAAAAAAATATCAGCTGTTTCATATAAAAGTTAAATACCTACCCGACCCAAATGTATGAAACAGCTGATATTTTTTTCACGATTTCAGGGTTGGCTCCATAGTAAACGTTGTTCATATGGACGAGTACTATCACCAGTTTTCGTTAACAAAATGACTTAAATTTCACGTTGTACAATAGTCTTCAACGGAACCCTCGGTGAGCGAGTCCGACTCGCACTTGTCCGGTTTTTTATTATTAGTATAGATATAAAGCTACAAAGCCTTTAAGTACTTGATATGTTTCTAACTGGTGATAGTACAGTCTTTCAAAAAAGTGTTGAAATTAATATTGAAGGAACTATTTTTCTTTCGCCTACAGACCATTCATCATAACTTGTCCCTTGCCGTCATGTTGGCATCACCGCTTGTCAAGATTTGCTGTCATTATAATTGTCAGTCAGATTTTCCAAAATTATTTGATAAAATTATGTATTATTATTGCCAAAGCCGTTGAACAATAGTGCAAAAGAGATTGTGTTGAAGTTACGCCTTTTCTGAAAGAGAAAATGCAAAGAATGCACCGTGATTCCTATCAATCAGGTTCGATCTCGTGTCAGAGCCATGACGGGTTAGTAAAATAGGGATACCAGCTTTAAACATAAAGCCAATTTTCTGGGCAAATAATAATTAGCTTTTGCAGGCATATCGGAAAAAAGCGTTCACATTAAGTCGCCTGGAAATAATCGTCAAAAACGTAAAAAACGGGAGCTCGACTGTTTAGAACAAACGTCGTCGAGCTAGAACAAGAAATAAAAAATATCGTTTTGATACAGAGATACATATATAGATATTCATACCATTAGCTTATACGTATTGTCTGCAAAATACAAGTCAATAAATAATTGATAATGTTTTTTGATTCTGTAAATTTTATTTTTATTAAATAGTAGTCTAATTAATATATAAAAACGCAGTTAAGTAAATATTATGAATGCGTAGTATAGGGTGAATGCTACGTGAGCCATTGGCAACATTATATGCAGTGCTACCATTTCCTAAGCCAGGGGACTTCTTATAGTGAATGGTATGTAGTTACACCAAACAAACAAGTACAAAATCTGTTAAATCGGGTTTACACCGTTGTTATTTCATAAATATATTACCTAAATTATACTACTTGAACGTTTAAAGTTCATTAAGGGTGTATAATACCTCACTTCGCTTCGCATGATCCTGTTTTATACCAACAAATACTGCAACAATCACTCTGAAATTAATATATGATAAAGTTGAGGACTAATGCTATGTCCATGCTGTTGTGAAAACTTGATTCCATTAAACTTTCTCGATACAAAAATATTACAAAGTTACCTCCAAACCGTACAATAAACCGATAG
Organism: Ypsolopha scabrella; assembly: GCA_910592155.1. NCBI lineage: Eukaryota > Metazoa > Arthropoda > Insecta > Lepidoptera > Ypsolophidae > Ypsolopha > Ypsolopha scabrella. Next base: position 11,944,241 of record OU342989.1, on the reverse strand, counting down.
CATTCAATGAATACTTGAAATTAGATCTGAAACTTTGCATAATATAACTGATATTAGTATAAAGCAGCTGCAGACTGTAACATAAAAATGAAAAAACCATCAGTGTAGCCGCGATTTCAAACTATCTGATGTTTTTGCGTGCGCGGCATCTGATTAGAGTGGAATAGACACTTAAAAAGCAGAAGCGTTGAGGTATTATGGGCCCCTAAAGTTCATTATCAACACTTTTTTGTCAGACTATACAGTAGCCTTTGTGCCTAGTGGTTAATTTCCGGCTTCCTTATCTCGAGGTCACAGGTTCAAACTTATGATTCGGCTCGTTTTATAGAAAACAAACACTGGCGAAGATTTGTATTACCAGATATGTAGCAAAAAAGTCTTGTAATAATTTTGCGAAATGTTTAATGAACTTGGTTATTTATTTGTATTGTACCGAAAAGTATTTTTTTTATACATTTCTATCTGTCTGTTCCGTTTCAACTCGAGAACCACTCGACGGAATTAGATGGGGTTTTCTTTATTATCAAACTAGTGACTCTAGGCGGCGTGAAGCATGCTATGAATAAGGACAGCAGGTTTATATTTTACGTTTCTTTGATAAAAAGCTTGTAAAAATCGCCCGCTTTCGACCTTCGCAAATTGTCGCATGCGCGAGAATCGCCGTCCTTGTCAACATAATATAGGCGGATAGGGTGTGTATAAAATAACTGCCAAGACGAAAACTGTCAATAAATAGTTTTTAATGAAAGACAATTTTACGCGAGCGAAGTTTTGTTGAACAGTATCTCACTGAAGGGCCATTCGCCCTCGGGTCTGTATCAAATAACACTGCCCTTGACACGACAATTCCACTCCAAGGCTCAAATCCCGCGGCTGATTGTGTTCTTACCTTACATATCTGTTGTCGTTTTTAGGGTACCGTAGTCGACAAGGAACCCTTATAGTTTCGTCATGTCCGTCCGTCTGTTTGTCCGCCGCTTTGTTGAACAGTATCTCACTGAAGGGCCATTCGCCCTCGGGTCTGTATCAAATAACACTGCCCTTGACATGACAATTCCACTCCAATGCTCAAATCCCGCGGCTGATTGTGTTCTTACCTTACATATCTGTTGTCGTTTTTAGGGTACCGTAGTCGACAAGGAACCCTTATAGTTTCGTCATGTCCGTCCGTCTGTTTGTCCGCCGCTTTGTTGAACAGTATCTCACTGAAGGGCCATTCGCCCTCGGGTCTGTATCAAATAACACTGCCCTTGACATGACAATTCCACTCCAATGCTCAAATCCCGCGGCTGATTGTGTTCTTACCTTACATATCTGTTGTCGTTTTTAGGGTACCGTAGTCGACAAGGAACCCTTATAGTTTCGTCATGTCCGTCCGTCTGTTTGTCCGCCGCTTTGTTGAACAGTATCTCACTGAAGGGCCATTCGCCCTCGGGTCTGTATCAAATAACACTGCCCTTGACATGACAATTCCACTCCAATGCTCAAATCCCGCGGCTGATTGTGTTCTTACCTTACATATCTGTTGTCGTTTTTAGGGTACCGTAGTCGACAAGGAACCCTTATAGTTTCGTCATGTCCGTCCGTCTGTTTGTCCGCCGCTTTGTTGAACAGTATCTCACTGAAGGGCCATTCGCCCTCGGGTCTGTATCAAATAACACTGCCCTTGACATGACAATTCCACTCCAATGCTCAAATCCCGCGGCTGATTGTGTTCTTACCTTACATATCTGTTGTCGTTTTTAGGGTACCGTAGTCGACAAGGAACCCTTATAGTTTCGTCATGTCCGTCCGTCTGTTTGTCCGCCGCTTTGTTGAACAGTATCTCACTGAAGGGCCATTCGCCCTCGGGTCTGTATCAAATAACACTGCCCTTGACATGACAATTCCACTCCAATGCTCAAATCCCGCGGCTGATTGTGTTCTTACCTTACATATCTGTTGTCGTTTTTAGGGTACCGTAGTCGACAAGGAACCCTTATAGTTTCGTCATGTCCGTCCGTCTGTTTGTCCGCCGCTTTGTTGAACAGTATCTCACTGAAGGGCCATTCGCCCTCGGGTCTGTATCAAATAACACTGCCCTTGACATGACAATTCCACTCCAATGCTCAAATCCCGCGGCTGATTGTGTTCTTACCTTACATATCTGTTGTCGTTTTTAGGGTACCGTAGTCGACAAGGAACCCTTATAGTTTCGTCATGTCCGTCCGTCTGTTTGTCCGCCGCTTTGTTGAACAGTATCTCACTGAAGGGCCATTCGCCCTCGGGTCTGTATCAAATAACACTGCCCTTGACATGACAATTCCACTCCAATGCTCAAATCCCGCGGCTGATTGTGTTCTTACCTTACATATCTGTTGTCGTTTTTAGGGTACCGTAGTCGACAAGGAACCCTTATAGTTTCGTCATGTCCGTCCGTCTGTTTGTCCGCCGCTTTGTTGAACAGTATCTCACTGAAGGGCCATTCGCCCTCGGGTCTGTATCAAATAACACTGCCCTTGACATGACAATTCCACTCCAATGCTCAAATCCCGCGGCTGATTGTGTTCTTACCTTACATATCTGTTGTCGTTTTTAGGGTACCGTAGTCGACAAGGAACCCTTATAGTTTCGTCATGTCCGTCCGTCTGTTTGTCCGCCGCTTTGTTGAACAGTATCTCACTGAAGGGCCATTCGCCCTCGGGTCTGTATCAAATAACACTGCCCTTGACATGACAATTCCACTCCAATGCTCAAATCCCGCGGCTGATTGTGTTCTTACCTTACATATCTGTTGTCGTTTTTAGGGTACCGTAGTCGACAAGGAACCCTTATAGTTTCGTCATGTCCGTCCGTCTGTTTGTCCGCGGCTTTGCTCAGAGACTCTTAGTACTAGAAAGCTGTAATTTGGCATGAGTATACACAAGGGCGGATCCAGAGGGGGGGGCACAGGGGCACGTGCCCCCCCCAGGCGGTTCAAATAAAACGAGGAGCTGGGAGATTAACACTATACCGTGTTACTAATATTAGTTTCTTTTTGTGTCATGCTTTTAACAACATTTGCAGCATTATTGGCCTATCGGTAGGACTAAAAGATATATTCCAATACTACGCAGGACACTATATCTATACCTATTTGGCCATTGTGCCCCCCCCCCCCCCCCCCCCCAATAAATCCTGGATCCGCCCTTTTGTATACATACATCAGTGGCGAGGGGTGAACATTTTAAAAAGAGAAGCCGGACAATAAAATTGCCTTACTCAGAAAAACAACCAAGGAAAACATAAATGTCTTAATACTTTGCAACTCCCTGTCAGCCAAGTGTATTGTCGTATTGAGATTTATGTAAATGTTTGACAAAGCGAAGAGCACGGAATACAGAAATGTAGTATGATGCCATTTCCTGAACAAGCCGATGGGAATCGTGTTTTAAGGATCCTTCGCCACTGGTATACATACAACCGACATATGTGGTGAAATAAAACACTGAAATATATGTCGTCGAGCTCTTGAGGAGATGTATGGAAAACAAGGGCAGATCACCACCTGAAATGCCTGAGTATGGCCCTTGGCAGCAGCGTCGCGTCATTCGACATTTTGTCATTGGTTCGGTGACGCACGTAGCCAAGGGACTTGCTTGTTTTATCATACAGCATCGTGTGAATAGTGAAAAGACAATAATACCTAGTGATAGTGACAGACATTGTGACAACTAAGTTATGTTTAGTGTGACAATCAATGTAGAACTTTATTAAATACGTTAGACTGTAACTGTATTGTCTCATTTCTGCTTGAGTACCCAAAAGCCTACACCAAGATGGGAGATAATGCTGAAGAAGATCCTAAGATCCTACTGATTCTCCGACATATATATATTTTTGGTATGCCGCGTTTTTCGCGTCTTTCCCATAGCGTGGGTGGAGTGTTGGATAGGTCATTCAAAGATATTGCGGATGTGTGAAAACCATTTTTCGATTCAGGGATCTGTCATATAAGGTCAGATTGAGCACCTCCTTATGCATCAATCAGAACTAGAGATGGGATTCCACCCGGAATCTTTTCCGATTTCGGAAAGATTCCCATTGAAGCCACCCGACCGGAGCCGTCTTTACATATAGTGCAGGGTGTGCAGCGCCCGTGTTATGGCCGAAGCCGGTGTTATAGTGGAACCGTAGCCAGGGCCCAGTCTCTATTATCCTAGCGTTAAGGCTACTGTCTAGCTAGATGCTGTCTGCATTTTCGCGGACATCGAAGCGTTAGATCACTGTATGATTTTTACACTGTGACACTACACAATAACTTTTGTTTCAACGTGGAAACAGCAAAGTTGTGCCTTAATATTCTTGTAACCCCTTCCTTCCTAAAAATGCTTTTTAGTTGTGCACTTAAGATTGCAACATTTGCACTTGAATTTCCGTTCATTGGTGAAAATGTAACTGTAAGTATTCCATTTTGAGCGCGCGCCTACTAGAGGGCGCCAGGGTTATGATTGCTCACAGGCGCTACATGGGCTAAAGACGGCTCTGCACCCGACGGGTAATTCGGGTATTAAAGTTTTTCACTACTTTTACCTTATATTAGTAGTTATCTTACGGTTATTATATGAAGCTAGGGACCATCTTGATGTATCTCAGTTCATTAGTACATGCTAAACAATAAATTGGAAAATAAAGTCATTTATGTGATTTATGGTAAAAATTTACTTCGATCAGTTGGTTTCAATCGGTTTTCATGTGTTTTATCAAAAAGTACCTAGGTGTTTCTTTTTTACGGTTTTTACGGTCACCCATCCCTAAAATAAACGAGACGAGCGTTGCTTAACTTGAAGCACCAAAGAACATAAACATTAAAATGAATGCAAATGTTCAATAGCATGTGTTAAAGTTGAATTTGAAGTATTTTAAAATCATTATATCTTTTTATTTAGTAATAATGAGTGTAAGTAAAGAGATCAAATAAAAACTACAAAACTAAATATTTAGAGTCTGTTACGTATCAAGAACACCCGCATAAATACCCATTTCGGGTTGCAACCCGGAAAGATTCCCAACGGGAATACGCCCTAGTCTAATCAGAACTGAACTCTACGTTTAAATATACCTCATAGCGCGTTCTCAGCCGTGGTTGTTACGACCACCAAGAAACACGCGCCCACAAAAATCTTCATTTAATAACTCTGCTTCTAAATGCAATTTTTAAAATATTCTAAGACGAGCCGACGATGTCATTCGTTAACTTATTTTTATACAAAGGAGATCAGTCACGCATCATACATTTTTTGAACAAAAAAGTAAAAGTGCCGGCCAACAAAAATAACATTCATATTATTATTGTAAACAGTGTTATGATAATTTCTTGTTATGACGTCAATAGTGTACGACTAGTGCTCAAGCAGTTATTCAAGTTTGAAAATGTCATTATTTTTGGTATAAATACGACCACAAAACGGATTGACCCACCACGTAATAATGTAACCTTTTAACAGAATATCGTTTATTAGATTGAGATCAGTTCCTCGTCAGTATCATAACGACCCACGAACGTCCCACTGCTGGGTACGCGTCCCAACTAAACAATAATGCAATACTTTTCGCTGAATGTATTTTACTACATTATTATCAGTTTATTATTATAGTTAATAGGTGGTAGAGCTAATGCCGGGCTCGACTGTGAAGGTACCACCATCTTACTCGCAAATCCTCCCGAAGTTATTCGAGGGAGAGTAAGAGAACAGCTCTCAGGCAAAACCAGGCGGCCCACCATTGCCTGGGACCGATGGATGGCGGTATATCCATCCTCAATTGCCGGGCCTTATATAAATCAGACTGATGATGGGTAGCGGCGTCACTGGTGCAAGGGTTTCGGCACCGCGCTCACCAACCCGCCTGCCCAGCGTGTGTGAATATGGGCATTTCTTCCAGTAGGAACGCCCAGAGTGGCGAAATCCTGGAAAGGCCTATGTCCAGCAGTGGACGAAACAGGCTGATGGATGGATGGATTATCAGTTTAACATCATCAAAATAAGTAACCCCCGTACGTCTTACTGCTGGGCTCGTGCCCCGATCGAATAATACAAAATATTTTAGAAAAATGTTAAGAAACCGGTACTTAGATGGGTGGTTTTGTAAAATAATAATACTATTTATTTTATTAAAATCTTTAATAAGTCGTAGGTACGTAAACTACTGTTTTATAAGTACATTACGATACGAGAGCGATGAAACGTTTTCTGACGAGTGTGAGTTTGCGGCACGAGCCGAAGGTGAGTGCTGCAATCACACGAGTCGAGAAAAAGTTTCTCGCACGAGTTTCGTATAATATTTTATAGCAAAAGTGCGGAAAATGCCGATTTTACGCAAGCGCGGCGTGCGTAAAGTGGTCATTTTACGCACGGTGTGCTATAAACATTATTATTTCGTACAATTATGTATTGCAAACCTAGTGCTGGAGGCGTAATGTGCGGTTCATGCCTTGCAAAGCACATGTATGACAGGATGCACATAATGTGAGAACAGCATCCGACCGTCCTTTTCCATATATTGCAAGTGTAATAATAGTGTACTTCTAGCATGTCCACCACGCGCGCCTTATTGCAATAGACTTGTACGAAACAGGGAGAAAAGCGGCCAAGAGCAGAGATTCTGTTCAGAGCAGGCAGAGTCGAAGGCAAAAGGCTAGCACGCAGGCCGATTAAGTTCGTAATGTTTACATCGCATTACATCTGAGTTACAACTCTGATAAACAGTTTACAATATCTCTAATCTGAAGAAAGCCAGTAGTCAGTCGAACTGATAATCTTGTTACGTTTATCAGTTTCTATGATTACAGTTATGGAAAGTTACGAAGGTATGTTGGCGCTTTGATAAATTAGTATCTAAATATGGGTACCTTTTTCTAGTTTTCTTGAATACAGAAACGCGATTGCAGAACTTTCGCTCGATAGAAATAATTATTGAAATGGGGTCTTCTTCTACACTTTTTTTCATAGTATGCGAAATAGGAATGACATATAGACCTGGACGATATTTTATTAGATAGATTTTAACAATATCTAAATTTTGTGAATGTGAAATTTTGATAAGTATTTTAGTTAATTTTATATTAATTTAAAACCGACATTTTGCATTTTTTTCCGGAACCCGTCCCTCTCGCACTGCGGGTCGACGCCGCATAGAGTAACAGTGACCGTTGCAAAATTCACATATCACCTTAAGAGGATAGGTCGCGCTTATATCAATCACTGAAGAAATTTAGTTAGAAACTTAAATAACAAATCTACCCTTTTCTTTCTTTCTTATGGTGCCTTCTCCTAGCGGATGTCGGTGATCATTATGTTACATAAATTTCTATTCTGTGCCAGTCTCTTGAGTGTGGCAGCACCCTTTGTTCCGGTCCATGCTTTTATGTTTTCATACCATGATGTCCTTGGTCTTCGTCTGCCTCTCATCCTAAAACTACTTAAAAATACTAAATCTAAAGATTCAAAGATTCAAAATGTTTATTTGTAAAATAGATACATAAAGTATACGTTTTACATGTCAAATCTGATCTGCATAAAAATAATATTTTATGATGAAACAAATATGATACGGGAAATATATAAAAAAACTATATTTAAGTTAGGCTACTAAAGTTATACACATGCATAAAATAAAGACTTATTGGAATAAGAATATTATTATACCTACATAATGCAATTAATAAATGAGTTGATAAATAAACTGAATAGACCATAAATAAATATAATGCCTAGCCAAATATATACTAACATAAGTAAAAAATTAAAATATTGTATATACCTACATAATGCAATGAATAAATAAGTTAGTAGATAAATAAACTATAAATAGATATAATGCCTAAATCCGCCCATTCGATTAATCTTGCTTAGAAGAAGGGCAAGAAACTTAGCAAGATCATGTCTTTTTTTAATATAAACTAGAATACCTACCATATAAAAGGTACACAAAGTAAAAAAAAATGCCAGATCGCCGCCGTCATATGGCCGAGTCCCTAGAAGGCTGGCGGCATTCCCTCTGGATTGCCAAACGAAGGCGTTTCCGTGTTGGGTTATACAGGTTATTTGAGCAAAAAACCATAGATAAATATTATTTATGGGCTAAAAATCTGTATAAATTGTAACCTTTAGTTTTTTTTTGTAATGTTAGTAATAAAAGTCGTCATTTTGATTTTTTTCTAGAATCCGTCACTCTCGCACACCGGGACTTTTCGGATGAAGTAACAGTGATTAATGACAGCATGATCCTGTCCTCTTAATAACGTTGTCCCATGCACACATGCACATTTCAACAATGATAGGTTTGCCGAAGTGTCCCCAGACTAGTTGTTCGTTTGTTCACTTGGTTGATCGGACTTTTTGTCTCGTTTCAGGGGTCGGCAAAACCAGTATGGTGGTCCGGTACATCGGCAAAATGTTCTCCAAACACATTTCTCCGACGATTGGGGCGTCATTCTTCACGTGCAAGATTAATTTAGAAGATGCTACCGTCAAGTTACAGGTGAATTAAACGTATACTTTAGTTCCCTTCTTACTTCCGCACTTCTACTTTTGATTAATTTAGATGCTACCGCATCATATGTTCATACCAGTGCAGACGGTACTCTGAGTTTGTCTTGGATGTTTGCAACTTCAAAGTTTCCATCTGTACACGGTAAACAATTATCCCATTGAAACTTTAAAACGCATATTCCAGTTTCCTTCTTACTTGTGCACTTCTACTTTTGATTAATTTAGAAGGTGCTACCGCATCATATGTTCATACCAGTGCAGACGGTTCCCTCAGTTTGTCTTCGATGTTTGCAACTTCAAAGTTTCCATTTGTACACGGTAAACAATTATCCCATTGAAACTTTAAAACGCATATTCCAGTTTCCTTCTTACTTGCGCACTTCTACTTTTGATTAATTTAGAAGGTGCTACCGCATCATATGTTCATACCAGTGCAGACGGTTCTCTCAGTTTGTCTTCGATGTTTGCAACTTCAAAGTTTCCATTTGTACACGGTAAACAATTATCCCATTGAAACTTTAAAACGCATATTCCAGTTTCCTTCTTACTTGCGCACTTCTACTTTTGATTAATTTAGAAGGTGCTACCGCATCATATGTTCATACCAGTGCAGACGGTACTCTCAGTTTGTCTTCGATGTTTGCAACTTCAAAGTTTCCATTTGTACACGGTAAACAATTATCCCATTGAAACTTTAAAACGCATATTCCAGTTTCCTTCTTACTTGCGCACTTCTACTTTTGATTAATTTAGAAGGTGCTACCGCATCATATGTTCATACCAGTGCAGACGGTTCTCTCAGTTTGTCTTGGATGTTTGCAACTTTTCAATTCCATTTGTACCCGAAAAACATTGCTATCCCATTAAGGCTTCTCTCAACGCCAATGACCTTGAACTGAGCAACTTTGTAACCAGTTTGTACGGTAAATATAGCATTTTTTGATACAAGAAAAATATATAGTAATCTACATGATACCAAGTGTAATCTGGTTTTCCCTGAATTTTATTTTCATATTTAGAAGTGAAGAAATGCATTTTTTTAAGTCACCCTTATTTCTCAGATTTCTGTCCACTTGTAATGATTTTGTATAGAATACATATCGTCGCCATACTTTCTTAACCTCCTATGGATGTCTGTTTGCAAAGTTATTAGGCAAGCTTTTTTTGATTTGCATTCTCATTCTTATTAACTACTATTAATACTCACCTTCCGAATCAGTTTTAATTTATTGAATTTCATATATTTGGTTTTATTGTATATTTTTTTGTAAACAGACAGAACCCACTAAAGATATATATACAGGATGTCCCAAAAGTCAACGTTATCCCTTGGATGGCTGATAGGCCAGCTCATGACTCTCCAGAATATCAAAATATGACCTCAGTAAAAAGTCGATAGTTTTCGAGTTATCGATAGTTTTATGAATTTCGTAAAATCCGACATCTTAGATTCCAAGATTATAATTTTTGTTTCGCAATCCTGAGTAGCTCTGCTATTGATCCTAGTCCAAAATCAAACCAATATGATAAACATCTGTAATAAAAAATAAAATAAAAACATTTTTGTTCGAATTATGAGTTTCAAATTTTTATGTGCTAACTTTGACTCTTCATACTGTAAAAAAAACCGGTCAAGTGCGAGTCAGACTCGCATACCTAGGAGAGAAGGTATTTAAAATCTTGCCCATAACTGTTTATGATAACTAAAAAAAAAATTGATTGTACCACAAAAGAAAGACTCAAATATTTCTATACCGTACTCGAAATAAAACTCGTGGATGAAAAATTTTATTTTGTCTTTTTGGTATCGCAAATTTATTACCCGCTATATGTTTCCTGTAATCTTTACGTAATCCCAAACCACCTGTCTACGGCCGCGCTCGCTTTTCAGTGCCAGACTAACGGTCATTCAGACAAGACGTGTGTTACCTACCTAAGTGCATACTATTGTTATGGCGTCCAAAATAAATATTATATTAACCTGTGTTTAAACCAAAGGACTATTTCTTTCTCATTCTCTACATGAACACCACCATTTAAGAAGAAAAAAAAAATTTTTGTACAGTATTTTTTTCGCTTCCCAGTACAAAGTGGTATCTCTGATGGATAGAATCCGAAATGAGGAGATCCGTCGAATCGAAAGTAACCGACATAGCCTGCAGAATCAGTAAGTTGAAGTGGCAGTGGGCAGGCCATATTTCTCGCCGACATGATGGCCGTTGGGGCCGAATGGAGACCACGTACAGCAAAGCGTAGTGTAGGCCGACCTCGTTCCCGCTGGACCGACGACCTGAAGGACGTTGCGGGGGCGGCTGGATGAGGAGGACGGAGGACCGATATGAGTGGCGAAATTTGGGAAAGGCCTATGTCTAGCAGTAGACGAACACGGGCTGATGTTGACTAATGATGACTAAATTTCTATAGAAAGTTGAAAAAAAAGTTGGTGCAAAATTTTTTTTTCTTGTGCAACGAGGTCTATTAGGGATACCATACCCTATCATGTCTTGCATTTTTTACTTTGAATTGTAGCACCCTATATATTCATTAAGTAAATGTTCCGTTAGCATTTTTATTCAAAATTAATTAATTACATTAAAAAATATATATTTTTGTTTGCTTGTTTGTTTCGTTTTAACCCGAGAGCCACTCAGCGGATTTGGATGCGATTTTCTCTATCATCATTGTAGTGGTGTTGATAAAATAACAAGCAAACTGTCAATAATAGTTTTTATTTTACGCCTAAATAAAAAAAGAGTTAAATCACGAGGACACTTGGTACAATCCAGGTGTGGGACACAGCAGGCCAGGAGCGGTTCAGGTCGATGGCGCCGATGTACTACAGGAACGCCAACGCCGCACTCCTGGTCTACGACATCTCCAGCGTCATGAGCTTCAACGCCATCAAGGGTTGGGTGAAGGAACTACAGAGGTATGGGTGATCCGACTGGTTATCTACGTTATGTCTATGTCGCTGGCATTTTATTTAATCAGTCACTTAACTAAATGGCTACTCTTTTGGTTTAAATCATAATTCAGGTGGTCATGAAAAAAAAACACGAAGGTTAGATATGGCGAATCACCTAAGCTACCGCCTCTCAAAAACTACAATTTATAGAATTTTTGTCTGTCTGTCTGTATGTATGTATGTTCCATTTTAACTGTAGAACTACTGAACGGATTTGGATGCGTTTTTTTTTAAATGATCATCGTAGTTGCCCAGGTCAACATAATAGGCTGGCTATAAGGACGTTCATAAAATAACTCCCAAGCCGAAAACGGGACAGAGACTGAACAAGCACAGGCGGAGCCGCGGGCGTAAGGCTAATACAATATACATATGCATTATATGTCGCCGTAAAATCGCGCTCTCCGCTTTATCGTGAAAAACCGAATTAAGCGGCTATTCGCGAAACAGCGATCTAGCAATACAAACATTTAAATGTAATTTAATAAATAATATTAATATTTTATAATTAAATACAAATTGTAGAAAAATACAAGAACAAGTGTTTTTCATCACAACAATAAAGTTTTAGAGTTATGAATATTCTTTGGCGTGTTTTATTTATTTTTCAACACACTTGCTTATAAAGTGGCCCTTATTGCAGCGTTCTCAGGGTAATAATGCAGCATATTAAACACACGTGCTTTTTACTTCACATTATAGCACTAGTGTTTTTTAAATTACAGTTTTTTTTAAATCTTAGCAAAGAGTTTTGATGTCTTGAGAAATAGTAATGTTTTTGCGAATAAATAGATTGTCTCAGTTAAAATATAATAAATAATCATTTAATTTCATCAAATTATTTATTTTTATCAACAAATTAACTCAAATTTTTGTTGTAAATACAAAAATATTCAGTTTGTTAATATTTTACTGTTTGGCAATATTTGGCTGTTTGGCTTTTTGCGTCAGTGCCTCTATTTCCATCTGCGCAAAAAACAAATCTCATTCGCCATTTTTAAAAGAAAATTGTCAGTTCATAGCTGTGGTTTCGATTATGTGGAAAAAAAGACAGTGAAATTTTAAGTATTATTTTTCCTCGCAAGTGTGTTGAAAAACGTCGTATGAAACGCGTGAGCATTAGACATTACACTCTCGGCTCCATTACGCCCTCGCCTTCTTTCGGCTCGGGCAGCAATCCCGCCTCGACTGTAATGTCCAACGCAGCTCACTTGTATCATAATGTACTATTATTTGTTAGTAAATCATTGTTATTGTCTTGTTCTTACAGCAACGTCACAGAGCCCATGGTTCTATCTCTAGTCGGCAACAAATGTGATCTAGAGGATTGTCGGCAAGTGAGCACGAGTGAAGCGACACAATACGCGGCTAGTATAGGCGCCACGTATTGCGAAACTTCGGCGTTGCATGACCAGGTAATTACTTGTTTTATTCACTGGTTTCAGTCACTAAAAGTATAATATCAGGGGCGCAAAGTAACTTGAACAGTAACGAGAGGGGCGTATCGTCACTCAAAATGTAATGAAAGAGACTATGACGTCGCTCTGAATTCGTCTTTGATAACGAAACCTGGATATGCTTTCTTGATTTGGATTCTGGATCAGGTTCTGGATTGATTGTTGTTTCACAACAATGAATACCACGTAAGGAAGAAACTGACGATGAATTTATTGCTTATTTACAATAAGAATCGGTGATTGACATGCGTGTATAAAAAATATTTGAGTGTGTCGCTTCAAGGGTGAACGAGCTCTGCCGGCTCGTGAGTTTTTCTAATTTGGTGAGGTACCTCCTTCTTTTTATATTTCTCGTCACAACTCTGCTGCACTGATTTGCGGTTGAGGTTTTGTGCTCCAATTCTCAACACGTTACGACAACAAATGTATAGGCGCCACGTATTGTGCGACCTCGGCGTTGCATGACCAGATAATTACTTGTTTTATTCTTTGGAATCAGCGTTCTCAAATAAACGAAAGTTGTAAAAAAATAACGAAAATTGGACGGTGGACTAGGGCAGTAACAGAGTGGCGGCCAAGGCCAGGAAAGCGTTCAGTGGGTAGACCGATGGCATGATGGCGAGACGATATCGTCAACTGGGGCGCAAATTAACTTGCACTGTAACGACAGGGGCACAAAGTCAATCAAAACGCAACTTCACAGTTCTAGGTCTAGTTTGCGACAGATGTATAGGCGCCACGTATTGTGCGACCTCAGCGTTGCATGATCAGGTAATTTATTTGTTTTATCCATTCGTTTCAAATGAGCATTAAGTCATTAAAAGTATAATCTGGGGTGCACTTGAACTAAAGTCACTCAAAACGTTACGCCACAGTTCGTACCTCTAAATGGCAACAAATGTATAGGCGCCAAGTATTGTGATGAAATTTAAGTAAACGAAATTTTAATTCTACTGTATTGGATTTATTTCCTGCCTGACCTGCGATACGTGTATACAATGTACCTATATTGCAAAATAAACCTACACCTATTTCTATAGTTTTGTTCCCCGTTAAAAACAAGTCCTCTCTCTTTCCAGGGTATCGACCAAGTGTTCGTGGCCACCGCGAGCTCCCTCCTCAAACTGTCAGCCACCACTCTGATGTCGTCACTACGTTCGTATGACTCTGACTCTGAGACCTTGCCTACCGGTCGGTCCAAATAACAGTACTAACTTTTCATGCGCAGAAGTCAAGGGCGTAGCAAATATTTGTTTTGGGGGTGGGCCAGATTTTAAATTAACGCTGTCGACCGACAGATTAAACAGACCACGACAAGCTGTAGAAGTGATTAAGTGTAATTGAGGCGATGAGAGCCAGAGCGACCTATTTTTTCTAAACACAATTAATAATCAATTGTGTCTGGAATTGTGTAGGTGGTAGAGCTGATGCCGGGCTTGACTGTGGAGGTACCACCATCTTAATCGCAAATCCTCCCGAAGTTATTCGGGGGAGAGTAAGAGAACAGCTCTCAGGCAAAACCAGGCGGCCCACCATTGCCTGGGACCGATGGATGGCGGTATATCCATCCCCAATTGCCGAGCCTTATATAAAACAGACTGGTGGCGGGCAGCGGCGTCACTGGTGCAAGGGTTTCGGCACCGCGCTCAACAACCCGCCTGCCTAGCGTGTGTGAGTATGGGCATTTCTTCCAGGAGGATCGCTAAGAGTGGCGAAATCCTGGAAAGGCCTATGTCCAGCAGTGGACGAAACATGCTGAAGGATGGATGGATGTGTCTGGAAAAGACAGGTTGCTCTGGCTCTCATCTGCCTCGATCGACAGTTAGTGTTAATGCGAATATTACAGTTATTAGACTTATTAGTTAAAGCGAAATACTCTATATTTTTATGCTGCCCCATCCCTTCTTTGCTACGCGCTTGGAAGAAGCATATTATCCGGGTCAACTGAGAAAGATTGTGCGTCTTGTGTGCTAAAGTTGAATAAAAAGGGCGCAAAGTCAATAAAAATGTAATATTGGGGGCGCAAAGTAGTTCACTATGTAATGAGAGATACTGATGTCAGCTATAAAGCTAATTCCACGCCCGCCTTTTTGGTTGACGCGTTGATTGTATCATATATTACGTTAACGAAACAGCACAGAGTTATGAGAGTAAGCGAGATGCAAGAGTTGTTTAAAAAATACACCGTCACGGCTTCAATCCTCGGGGGAGCGTCAGAGGTATTTCCGAGTATGTAATACAAGTCACGATACACACTCGTACACCCACGTTTGAACGACGATTATTACTTTCTAGCGTGATGGGTGGTGAGCTCTATCGCCGTACTTCGGGCACAAATATGGTCGGACGGTTAATATTTAAAGCAGCGGTAGCTCACTCGGTAAGACTCAGTTTTAAGACCCGGGTTCTATTCCCGCGGTCGAATGCATCAATGAGTTATCGGAATCCACAAGTTTTCATTTCTGTTAAAGTAAAAAAGTATAAAATTTATGGAGATATCTTTTATTCTTATTCCGAAAAGCGTTTTAATTCTTTTTTATTTCCTTAGCTCCAGAGAAATGTTGAACAAAAAACAAATTTTAAGGATATGGGCTGAACAGCTAGAAATACATTTGCCAAGCAATAAATAAAACACTAGCTGTCAATTTCAAGTGTCAATGACATTTCATAGATTAAGCTCTATGGTCATGCCATTTCGTTTTTTTTAAATACAATCAAAGTGGTTACCTACCGGCATTGGTACGCAAGTCATTATGCCTACAAGGCTTTTGTTGAAAAGTCAAGTTTCAAAAAATCATTTACGTATGTAAAATTCAAAATTTTGGAAAAGGGTGGCGAAGTTCGCCAAGAGTGGCGAAATCCTGGAAAGGCCTATGCCCAGCAGTGGACGAAACAGGCTGATGGATGATCTACTAAGATCTACGACCATCTGTGCGATACCAATTTCTTTATATCTTTCTTTTCTGCACTGATCGCTCTTAGCTCATGCTAGCCATCTGCCATACATAACAATAATTTGGTCTAGAATCAAATCTTACATAATCTGCTAAGATGTACGACCATCTGTGCGATACTAATTGCTTGATATCATTCGTTTTCTGCACTGATCGCTCTTAGCTCATGTTAGCCATACATCAATTTATTTAGTCTAGGATTAAATCTCACACGATCTACTAAGATCTACGGTCATCTGTGCCATGTCAAAATATCGATTCGTATTCTGCACTGATCGCTTTTAGCTCGTGATTCAACATAATAATGTATTAATTCTATGATTCGGTTCTTACCTTTTCTCTAATTTGACTATACTTAATTATTCACCGTCTAAAATCAATAAGTTTCTACATTATATCAATTTGATCACTCCACTCCCGAAGAATCACCGCCAATGTCATCTTCGCTACCCTCACTACACTGGACCTTAAAATTAAGCCATGGATGAATTTTATCCAGTGCTACGATATTTTCGTATCTTTTATTACCTTTCCTCGTCATTGGGGTATCTTCGACTAAAAATCGATCATTTGGCAAAATTTTAAAATTCGTTACGGGCCCTGAAATTTGGCTCTGAGTTTTTTTGATTTTCCAACATGATCTTTATCCACCACTGTCCTTTCAATCCTAACTAAATGCCCAACATTATAGGCTGTTGCTTTCTTCCTTCGTTTATCAAATTGTTCCTTTAACTTTTACTGTTGTTTATCTATCTTTTCCCTAGCATTAGATCCCATCTGCTCTAAGTCGCTGCCAGTTACACGTTCTGACACTTCGTTAATTACGTCACTTAAAATGCTTTCTGACCCATTCATTACTTTGCAACCAAACAGTAATTCGGAAGGGCTCTTGCCGGTAGATTTGTTTACGGTTGTATTAATCCCTAATTGTATATCGCCCAAGTGTTCATCCCAAGTATTATCGTTTTGACCGTGACAATTCGCGCCTAAGGCATCTGATACCTTAGCTTTTTACGTACTTTCTAAATAGCTAATGAAATTAGCGGGTTAGTATTTTGAAATGTTATTGATTGATGTGCGTTGTATTTGTTTAGTTACCTCTTGCTGAACGGTGAAGGAAAACACAGCTAAACCTAGACTTATGCCTTAAAATGCGTGTATTTGTGCCCTAAGTACGACGATAATGCTCATTCCGATCACTTTGGGACTTAAAGGTGAAAAGTGGGTGTGTGAGTTTTGAATGTTCTAGTGACGGTTCATACTTGAAGACACCTCTAAGCCCCATCGAGGATTTATGTCGTGACGATACGTAATATTTCGAGTAATTTTTTATATGGCTTGAATGCACAAATAAAGTAGAGGAATATCTACTGCAAGAGTAGGTAATACTTGAACGCAGTGTTTTGTATTATAAATAAAAAGCGGCGGTAGCTCAGGCGGTAGAACGCTCGCCTCTCAAGCTTGAGACCCAGGTTCGATCCCCGCGCGGGCATGCACCAATGAGTTTTTCTGAATTTATGTGCATAGTGTTTGTGTTCTTATCTAATACTTACCACTTGCTGAACGGTGAAGGAAAACATGAGGAAACCTGCATGCCCTAAAAATTGTGTATTTGTGCCCGAAGTACGGCGATAGGGCTCACCACCCATCACCGACGTAAT
Source organism: Ypsolopha scabrella (assembly GCA_910592155.1). Taxonomy (NCBI): domain Eukaryota; kingdom Metazoa; phylum Arthropoda; class Insecta; order Lepidoptera; family Ypsolophidae; genus Ypsolopha; species Ypsolopha scabrella. The sequence goes on along the minus strand of OU342989.1, from coordinate 11,926,694 downwards.
AATCGTCGGTGAAACGCGGGTGCATCGGGTGACTAGCATCTCACACCTGGGAACACTTCTGACACCCCCTCGTGGATTCATGTCGTGACGATATATGGTTATTCGTTTTAAGGAAAGATCGATCAAATTTAGAAACCTAAATACTTGCTTCGTATATTTCTGTCTGCATTTTTCCAAATTAACAAAATTTAACAATCTTCTACTGGAATTGGCTATTTTCTATTGGCATTCGTTTCTGTTAGACCATATCAAGCTGGATTCTGACCTCCTTAAGTTAAGGCGAAGAGTTCCGATACTCTGTCCAAGGGCGGATACATGATTTAAATTTGAGAGGCCTTCTGGCCTCGTGTCTAGATTTTCAGCTGAGTTTAGAGATGAAAGCGGTTATCTCGACTACAAAAAAAAACAAGTTTTTTTTTTCATTTAAAGTGACTTTAATTTATGCAGCCAAACTCATACTGGAGGCTTGGTAAGTGATCAGTAACACGGATCGATAACACTTTTTGCTTATTTCGCAAAATGAAATCTTGACGTCCCATACTAATTGACTTGGGGCTGGGCTTGCGTTTGTAAGGAACACGAAATGAATAATTTACGAATTTCACAAAAGGGGTCATCGAACCTTGTTACTGAGCACTTACCGAGTCTTCAGTGAGAATTTGGCTGCATAAATTAAAGTCACCGTATTATACACTAGCCTTTCGCCTGCCCTTTCTAATATCTTATTTTGGTAAACCAAAGTCATAATGAAATAGATCATTTTTACGAGGTTAAACTTGCCGCCGTATAATTTAAACGCCGCAAACCTGTATCGACCCTTGACTTTGCCAAACCAATTGCATCGAAATCTGAACGTACGCTTGTCCTCCTTGTTTTGCGATTAGCATCTTTACGCAGGCGCTAAAAGAACTACAGTACCCGGCAGTAAATATTACACATCGGCTAGCTTCGGCTTCGTAGAGCGTTGTCTCTCTCACCGGACCGTTTGGCCTACGTGCGACAGAGATGACACTACGATACGATGTGCAATATTTACTACTGAAGTTTACTGTGACGTGTTTATCTATACTTTCACAAAGTGACGGTCTTAATTTCGATCTTATTACCGCGTCGTAAAGTTCACGAATGACTAGCCATCAGTTTAGGCCAAAAACTTGTCAGTTTTCGATGTAATGCAATTCAGACTAAGATTTCAAAGTAAAGTGGTCATAGATTAACAAGCTGAGACAATTTTTATGTGAAATAAAAATGTAATAAATAAATAACCCCAATACAATTTGATTACCACCAATCGTTCCTTTACGATTTAGTAGAGGATTTGAAAAATATTCAGGGGAAAAATAGTATTATAAATGCAAAAGCTATAAGCCAGGTTCGATTATCATGTAACCGTACCGAAATTCGTATAAGTATAATGAATAAATAAAATGTCTAAATAAGGCAAAATAATTTCACACCTGCAAAGGTGAATGCCAAAAAAACACCCAGAGCGAAAAGATACAGGATGTAACTCAGAATTTTAATTACATTTAATTACATCATTCTGAAATTATTTTACTGTACTTATACTATTTTCTGAAATTATTTTACTGTACTATCTCCGATTTGGACACGATACCACACGATATATACAAATCGGAGATATCCTCGAGATAAAAATCTAGGCCCTGATGAAAAACAAATAGCAATACCACACATTTAGCCATCGAATCTTACAGTAAAATAATTTCAGAATGATGTAATTAAATGTCATTAAAATTCTGAGCTCCAACCTGTATCTGTTCGCTCTGTGTGTTTTTTTCAGTACTCGGTGAGCATTCTCCTTTGACTGTGGGAGCTGAAATCTTAGTCTAATAAACGCATGTCTTAAACTGTATCTATAATTTTGTAGATGAATTAGCATATTTAAAGTCTCCCAAATGTATGCCAGCTACTCAAACTTGGGCATGTCCATAAACCACGTGGTTTGCTTCGCGGGGACAAAGGGTTACGTTACACCCTGAGTTATAGTTTTCATTATATGTATAAAAAAACTTCGAGGAAGATGTAATTTCCTATAAATCTTGATTTTCAGAAATGGCTCATACTCTTTGTTTTGTAATAATAAAATTACATTAAATCGGAAATTCCAATGATGTTTTTTTTTTTAAATATTAAGTTAAAATAGATCACCTATAATAATAATAAAGTAGTAAAAGAGTTGTGTCTGTTGAATCTTGCGAAATTTTAGATGTAATGTGTTATTTATTAGTATTGTACAGATCAAAACAATTTTATTTTAAATTTTTGATTCTCTGTTCCGTTTTAACTCGAGAGCCACTTAATGGGTTTGGATGCGGTTATCTTTATCATCGTAGTAACCCTGGTTAACAGACTATAAGAGTGTTAATAAAATAACCGCCAAGCCGAAAACTGTCGTTACTAGTTTTTACCTTACGTGCAAATCCTTGTTAATACACTTCCTCGCCATCTAAGCTGCGGGCAAAAGCTATTTAAATAATATCAATAGTTCTAACGACAGGAATCAGCGCAAATAACTACTAAATTCATTGAGGGTGCTCCGACCAAAAGAAGCTAAATCGGCAGTCACGGTTAAGTTGATTTAATGAATAATATGTCATTCATAAATATAAAAAACCATATTTAGTATCACAGAAAATATATTATATGTACACTTTATCTGAATCAAAAATTAAAAGTAATTTATAGTTTATTAAGCACAACTATTTAAACTAAGCCCAAAATGTAACAAAGGCGTTTAGGTCATTTCAACAACTTAACTGTAGAATTTTATTTCGAACTTAATTTCAAACAATCACCAAAATATAAACTACAATTTGTCCAACTTACATTTTAGAAATATTGCCTGGCAATTTAAATACAATTTATTCAAAATGCACCACAAATCCGCCATACATTTTTAGTATGGCCGCGCAGCAGTCAATAAAACTGACCACGAGAGTACAGAGCGAGGTGCCTAATCGTCGTACGCTCGGCGCAGCCTTAAGAAAAGCTGCGTTCCAACCGCGGGTTTACAGATGGGGTTAAAATAAATAAAAACCACGTGGTATATGAACGTTCCCCGAGTGCAAGACTGACCGCCGCGACAGCAACACCCGTAATACCTCTGATATTCATTTTAATTACAGGAACGCCAACGGAAGAGGACGCGACGCACACAGGAAAAGTAGAACTACCCGCGTGGAGCATAGATAGCATAGCTCACGGGGAATTGCAGAAGTCTATGTGCTGCTAACACTCATACAGTCTGTCTATCGAAAGATGAGTCTGGAAAAACGCGGCAAATTTAGAAAATATTCGAATGTGTGGAAATAGTCGATTTGTCTATGGTTGTAGTATTCACGTGTACAGATAAGCGCGTTCTGTGTGTGGCGCTCCCGAGGTCACGCACACTAGAAACAAGTGTCTGTGCACGCACTACTACCATTGGCGTGACAAACGGTGGGGGGAGGGTAGCCCCCCCACCCCTGGTGGCTTCGAGGCCAATTTGACGGCTAAATTGCCTACCTAGGACTTCCACTATCATTCACAAAAGGGATAAATTACATTAAAACAGTATTTATGTACTGCTTAGTTCTGAAAATATTTTTAGAGGCCAGACAAGGCAGAAATTAAAGTAATGGTGAAAGCTTTTTTAAATATGTATGATGGACAAGAATTGTAACTTCTTATGACAAGTCAAAGTTATCAATCAAAATGAGATTGACTTTAGTGGACATGAACACAAGGTGACATGTCTTTATACAGCAAAATTCCATACTGGAGCCTTGGTAAGTTATCAGTACCACGGATCAATCATTCTTTATACGTAAGTTGGAAAAGAAAATGTTGACTTTCCATACTATCAACTCGGGGCTGGGCTTGAGAAAAATAATTTTCAAATTTCCGAAAGAAGGCCATCCAACTTCGATACCGAATACTTACCGAGTCTTCAGTGTTGAATACGTAAAAGTCACTTTATTTAACACATACTTAACAATACTTTCTGAATCTGTTTCGCATGAATCCATATAAAATACACACTCTACCTACACTACCTTTTAGAAGAGTTCAGTTGTAGCATCCCACGACTGCGGGCGAGCCATACTCGTGTGTGTAAATATACATGCACATTGCCTTAGTGTGCGTAAGCTCGGGAGCGCTCAGTTTCGGTACGCTACCTGTAGTTACGCACACAAGCGCGTGTCTATACGCATTACAACTACAAGTATGGCTCGCCAGCACTCGAGAGATGCAACTACTGTACTTGAATGGTTCTAGGGGGGCCAGGCCAAGGCCTAGATAAAAACGCTAGTTACACCTATGACTACTACAACCATAGAGTAATAATAATAGTAATTAATAATCACAGGCATCATCTAAGTTGTTCAACCATAGTCACTAGATTATCATTAGAGTGTATTACAAACTTTGATTAAAAAATATGACAGCGCCATTTGTTCCCTAAGAGCAAGGCGTGAAATCACACAATGCCCTCGTAAGCGTTCAGTGTGTGCATTACAAGCTGGTTTAGATGAAATAAAGATATTCGGTGGACAAGTATGGTGGAAAAATTCAACGGTGTAGGATAAGTACCTTGGTGGCGCAGTCGGTAGCGCACTATTCCTGATAGCAAGAGGCTCGGATCCTGGCCCGAGAAAATTTTCAGATTCTCGTCTTTTTGTTTTCAAATTGATATTTTCTAGTTTATAATGCACTCTAATAATAATCTCTATTTTGTGTGTCAAGGATGGCATTTCGCGACATTTGTGTCCAACAGCTTAGTAAGTGTATGGAATTTACTGTCAAATCGTGTTTAAAATGGTGTTAAAGTGGCACCATGCTAAGCTTCCAGAAGTGCGTTCTTAAAGAACCCTAGGCTGGGTAGGAACACTGGGGTTGCAAACGGGTTTGGCCGAGTTGCTACATTCCAAACGTCATTTGACATATTTATTTAGTATTGATGTTTATCTGTCATTTTGACGTCACTCTACGAACCTTGCGAACCCTGCTCAGAGTCGGTGTTGAAAAATTAGACACCGGTGTAGCGAAACTGATATTTCTGAACGGTTAGTGTTGCCACCCGTGATGATTTTTGAACGGGTTAGTGTAGCAACCCGGGTACGAAACCCAACCCAGTGCGAGTTTTTGAATGACTATCAGGGGGTGGATTCTAGATAAAAGTTGGAGTCACACAACATATTTGCAAAATTACTACCATTTTTGGGGTTGCCAGCTAATAAAAAAAACTCAGTCTCATCTTTCAATATCCAAACTATATCTGTGATACAAGTTAGTGTGGGGAGAGCATTACGAACTATATTCAAGATCTTCCATGTGATGTCTTTGAGCGCGAATTTTGCCTTTGCCAAGCAAGGATAATGTTTTATGTGGTCAAGTCTGAACAACTTTCCCAAAGACATCTTGATAATGAACATTTATTTTTACGTTGTAGGAGTCTTATTTTATTTTACTTCGGCGAGTGTTTCTTTCGGGAATTTGTTCAATATGACAAAGTGTGGTAGCAGTCAATTTTAGCCGCTATTTACACCTATGAATCTGTTTACGAAATACGAAAAATATTTGTTGTGCCTCTATACTTGTTCAAGAACAACCTCGACTCAATTAGTATAGGAAGTCTAAATTTTATTTTGCATATTTCACAAAAAAGGTCATTGAACCTTGGTCCTGACCACTTACCGAGTCTCCAGTATGAATTTGGCTTTCGAAAGTCGCCGTATATAATTAATGACGTAAATTTGTGCAGCCACATTCATACTGAAGACTCTGTAGGTAGACGGTATCAAGGTTCGATGACCCTTTTTTGAAAAAATTGTTTTTACTTCCTTTCCCTTACAAACGCAACTCCAGCCCTGATTAAATACTGTGGAAAGACAAAATTTCGTAAGAATGTTATCGATCCGTGTTACTGATCACTTACCAAGCCTCCAGTATGAATTTGGCTGCATAAATTAATGTCAACTTGTATTTATTTTGAAATTCTCTAACTCGACATACAAAAAGGGTAAATTTAAAGAATTTTATGCTAATTAAAATAGGTGTAAAACGCTTTAGAGTAATCGAGGACCACTTTTAAATACATCTTTATGTATGAATAATGTACATAGTTATTATAGGAAAACGCTAGATAGCTTTACTGATGGAAAATAACGTACAATACTTTAAATATTATTATTAGACTCCATACTTACAAATTAGAAAATATCAATTATAACAAATGTAAAGACAAGAATTTGAAAAATTCCTCGGGCCAGGATTCGAACCTGCGACCTCTTGTTATCAAGGCAAGCGCGCTACCGACTGCGCCACCGAGGTACTTACCTAGACCGTTGAATTTTTCCACCATACTTGTCCACCGAATATTTTTGTAACTATTTTATCCAACAAGCTTGTAAGGCACTTACTGAACGCTCACGAGGGCGTTGTGTGATTTCACGCCTTTGAAATTACAATTGTATTTCAATACTTTGTTGAACAATACAAATTCTTATTTAATAAGTCGGGCGTGACGTCATGAGAAGCCGTACCGGGAGTGGTTACCGACAAATGCACATCAGTCATTCGTCCGTTGCCGACTTCTAGATCTTTAATTGGAGTCGTTTTACTACTTTCAATAAGAAGATACCAGTTTGATAAATTATAGTCTGTTCGGGATAGCATGATACAGGTGACAGTTCGTAATTTTCCGTTTCACCTATACTACTCACACACTTCATACACCTATGTACAAAAGAAAATGATAGGTTTTAGAAATAATGTATTTCATTATTGCAAAAATACAATAAATAATCTTCTCCTCTCTAAATTTTGGGTGCCCTTTCCAAGCTAGTTACCCAAAAAACCGTTTTATGGGATCGCTTCTCTGTTCCCAATATATTAGGTACTCAGTGTTTTAAATTTTAAAATGCACTTAAATATAAAATTAAATATTTTTCTAAGACAAATAAACACGATTTGGAGACCCTTTTTTAAACTCAAGTTAGGTAGTAGGGAATTTTTCGACTTCAGAAATCCCGGGATTTCCAAATCATGTAAGAAATTTCTTGGAAGCCCGGGATTTTATTTTTATGATTGGTAGCGCCTTAAATCGCACCCGTGTTCCGATCTCTGCTTATAACTTGAGAACTACTCAATGGATTTTGATGCAGTTTTCACTGAAAGATAAAGCATTTCTTCGGGAAGGTTTTAGGCTATGAATCATCCGCTATCATGCTAGTGCATCGTGTATGCGGTTTGTGTTTTCGTTGCGGTTGCTTTACGTACTATTTGTTTTGACGTTTGTTACAGTTTTTGTTTTGTTATTGTTGTTTGCTTTTGGTGAAATGCAAATTAATAAAAATTTGTTTGGTTAATCAAAGATTCAAGATTCAAAATGTCTATTTGTAAAATAGATACATAAAGTAAACGTTTTACGGGTCATATCTAATCAATATATAAACAAGAAAAGATTAAATTAAATTTAAACTGCAACCCATATCATGATATCCCGAATAGAATATAGTACAACGTTTTTGTATCCTTTTTTAGATTTCCGTAGTACAGAAACGCAATTGAAAATCTTTTACTTGATAGAAATAATCATTATTAAAATGAGGTCCCCAAACACATGCTTCCTCACAGTTTTGGCTTTTGACAATATCTTGATTTTTGTAATTGGAAATTATGCTAGCTATTTTAGTTTTTTTTTTTATACAAGGTGACTTTCGTCATCGTAAAAACAGACTAGTAAGCTATCTTCACAGAGATGTCGCCCGCGCGGCTTATATGTGTGCGACAATATTTCAGGCGGTTTCTGGCGGTGTGACTAGGGTCGGCTGCGCTCCGCAGTCACGCTTACGTACGCCGCGCTACAAAACAGATAGGTATTTTGTGGCCGCGCGCCGTTCGTCGCATCGCCGCAAAATAAATTGACATATCTGCAGCAGTAGCCATTTAAGCCTTGCACGGCGCGGGAGTGGTTCTACTATTCTGTTTTTACTATGCTTTCGTTTATATAGCCGAATTCGTACTGGGGACTCGGTAAGTAGTCAGGACAAAGGTTTAATGACCTTGTTTGTAATAATACGAAATATATTTTGTTGTGCCCCTATACTTGTTCAAGAACAACTTAGACTCAATTAGTGTAGGAAGCCTAAAACAGATAGGCATTGAACCTTGGTCCTGATCACTTACCGAGTCTGCAGTGTGAATATGCCTGTATTCACCTTATATAGCTACATGGTGTTTATTGTATATAATAATTATCACACTAGGTATTTAGTTAAAAACTGATTATAGTGGAAAATTTGTATTCGATCAAAACAAGAACTATTTCGTCCAAAAATGCCTTGCCTCTCAAACATTCCAAATGAATTTGTAAATGTAACACAATTATTAGCAATTACGGAGTATTTTTAATGCATAACGTACCTTATAGTTATTTTTATGAATTGTATAAATAATAATAAAGTTAATTTTATAACACATTTTGTTATTCATTTATAAAACAATAAATTGGTTAGTGCTCACACTTGGGATGACACCACCCCGGAGATTCAAGTCGTGACGATATATAAGGTCCTACAATTCAAAATGAAAAAAAATTAACAGATGATAGAGTACCCCAAATAGACATTCCACCGAAAATGAATTTTTTTGCGCGTACTTTTTTTTGCCTTTCCATAGAAATTTAGTCAGCTAATTGAACCACATTGTACTGGGGAGTGAAAAAGTTATTTGAGCAAAAATTTTTTTCTTCTGGAATGTGATCAGTGAACGATACATGATCTACCCTAGAATTATTTTCACTTATTATTGTAGGACCTTATATGTTTCTAGGGTTCCGTGCCCAAAGGCAACACGGAGCCCTTTTAATATCACGATTATGTCACGGGTCTCTAGCTTGCAGACGGAATGATCATGTCAACTCTTTTACTAATAGGTACAAAGACGTGGAATGCAAGTCACAGTTCACATTCGTACACCCACGTTTCCACGACGATTTTTACGTTAATGATTTATAATCGCTCAGGCCCTCAATTCTGGCACGTGAGCAAAAATTGCAAAGGCAGATTGCGGGTGAACTTAAAAGGGATTTTGTACGAATATGTATAGACTTATAGTGAGCCCCTTGCATAGTTTTTATTTGATGTGGTTTAGTCACTCTAATTTTCATCGCGTGGCATTAATCACACTTTATAAAAATGTTTAATTTATGAATTTCTCCCAGGAGTACCGCCAAGAGTGGCGAAATCCTGGCAAGGCCTGTGTCCAGCAGTGGACGAAACAGGCTGATGGATGCATTCGCAATAATGCCGGGCGATCAGTTGACGTATCACTTAAGCAACTTATTTTATTACAGATAGCACAGTAAAATAAAATAAACATTTCATTTTCTATAACAATTTTATTTTTTAAAACCCATAACAACCTCGAATGCAACCGATCACAGCACAAATAAACTTAATACATCATCATCATACATAACTATAATCTATACTAAATGCTCTTATCTTATTGTCAGAAAATTGGCTCGTTGGGAAGTGGAAGAGATCGATTAATTGGAAGTCAACCCACAATCGCTCTCGATTCTTTTTCCTGGCGTGCCATATTTTTTGTAGTACAAATTGTATCTATCCTAAATGAATGCGTAGATCGTTTATTAAATGCCGGCATCCAATTTAAAGGCCATTTATATAAGTTAACCCAAAGTAAAACGTGTTGGTTGTCATTTAAATTTAGTATTTTTTTGCTCAAGGCTAATCGCTGTTTAGCCTTTGAATAAACGTTTCGTTCAATTATTGGGCTAAGTATCCTTTAGCCGTTTAACTGGATGCCGCCATTTAGTGAAAACCCTAGCCATCCAATTAAGAGGCTGATTCAACCACTATGTGGCGACATGTCTATGACGTGCTACAAATCTTAAACCACTTGCTATCTTGATCATACTGAACAAGTCTACAGTTTTTTAATTAAAGCGAACAACCGTACAATTATGTAAAAAATTACTTGTATGGAGAACTGAAATTTTGCTTTACGTTACCTACTTTCAAGTCATTAAAAGAATGTTCGCATGATCAGCATAAATTAATGGTTTAGGTTTTGAAAAACAGTCAAAACTAGTCAATAATTTATCGATAGTTCTAGAGAGGGATGGCACTCTGCGAGTGAGCGAGATACAACATAGTCACGCCTACTTTGACAACTACGAGAGACGCGAAACGTCAAAGAAAATACCGTCGACTCACTTTTCGCTCTACTACTAGTACAATATATTGGAAAAAAATAGACCTGCAGATTTAAGAGCAGTTTTATTGTAATTTCTTTTTGTCTCATAATACAAATATTTATAATCTTAATAATCTCAGTTTTATTCGTACTTTGTGATTGATAATGATAAGGCACGATCTAGTAGATATTTTAGATAAATATTTTACTTTCTCACATTTTCCTATAATTTAGATTAAAATTATTGCACAATACAGCATACTGGCCAAGGTAGAAAAAGTCAAAAACTTGAATTTCATTCATTATATTAAAATAAATTTAAGTACATAACCTCAGCCAAATAAACATAAACCAATCTTTTAAAGACTAAGGAAATCCTTTCGCGGGTTACTCACAAAAAACTCGCTAAGAATAAACCTACTAACTAACCCCCAGGGCCGTTTTTACGCAAGGGGCCAGGGGGACCCGGGCCCCGGGCCCCGTGTCCTGGAGGGCCCCGGGTGGACCCACCCAAATGCTCAAGCAATAAGAAAAGTGGTAAGAGTGGCGTAGTGGCGTAGTTTCATACAACAAGCGGTAAATTCTTGCAAGGAATTTGGTGAAAAGTACTTTAAGGATGTAAACGCCGAAGAACTAGAGTCGGATTGTCTTCATTTACAGCAATACTTAAGAAGCTATGATGATCCACGGAATGAAGTAAATGTCCCAGAATGGTATAGTCTCCTTTGCTTGTAAAAGATTGAAAATACTTTTCCAAATTATTAGGAATATTTTTGTTGTTAATGATAACGAGCTGCAGTGGTGAGCGCTCATTTAGCAAGCTGACAAGAATATCCATCAAGATAGATTAAATACTATCTTTGATGAGCATCGAATGTGACGTATTAAAGAAATAAACTTCGAAGATGTTATAACTGATTTTGCCAATCTGGAATCAACAAGAACGTCACTTTTCTCAATCTAGAATGTTGACATAATATCTTTAGTTATTTTTTTAATAATACAATACAATAAAGTCTATTTTCGATTCTTTAAATCTTTCATCCTATTTTAACAGCTTATTTTCCTATGATTTACAAATCATAACATCAACATCAGAAACACAAGCGAAATTACTTGTATGCTATCTTTGATGTGTAAGCTGTAGTTTTTTAACATAACCACAACGTTCTTATGGCAGAGGGCCTCAAAATGGAAATTGCCTAGGGCCTTCACATGGTTAAAAACGGCCCTGCTCACCCCCAGTTGCACGAAACCACAGAAGAAATAATACTACGTACAGACGATGCACTCTTCAAAGAAACTTGAATAAAAAGCTACTCTCGCATCGCGGCAATGAAGTGCAATTCAGTCCGCAATGCTGAGTTGCTAAAATTTTATTCACCAACATGGCGCCTCTCTTTCTATCACGTGACTTTATCCCTGTACTGTACCAAAGACATTGTATAGAGAACAAGACTGTGCGTTACGATACGAAAAACGAGCCGAGCAAGATGGGTGTTGGCACTCGTTGGTCCCTTTCTAACACGTTAGAAACCCAACAATACTATATAAGTATATTGTACCGAGAAAACGGATGGTACGGTGTGCCGCTTTTTAGCTCGACTTTGCGGGGGCACTGCCGTGGCCCCAGATATATTATATACACTGGCAACTTGCTAGACAAGGACACACGAGGAGCGACAGCTATTTTGCTCGGCTCGTTTTTCGCTTGAAAATGGTGTGATAATAATAACAACCTTAATTCTAAGGAAATAAAATCTAGCTGAGCAAAAATTGGACAGTGCACAGTCTTGTTATTATACAATGTCTTTGTACTGTACACGCCTAGTGCGTGACGTCACAGAATGCGCGGTTACCTTCGGCTTCGGTTAGCCGCCCCGCACAAACGGCGGGACCAACATACGCGCGCCGCTAGACCCACCAGTGCTTTCCCAAACCGACCGAGGGAACCGCGTCGGTGCCCTAGCTCAACTACTCATCGGCTCTCCGTGCATCTACGAAACAAACCTACACAACAACCAGCTCGTGAACGCCACGGCCAAGTAAGGCCCGGGAGCTCACTTCAAGGTTAGTCTCCACCTGAATTCCGAATTCGAATGGTCCATAATATCATAACAGCACCTAATTGACGATTTTTTTGAAAGGAATAGACTTTTTTAAGGTCGTATAAAAGTATAATTTTTTTTCTCCTTGAAATACAAAAGATTTACATGAAAATATTCAGGATCTGAATAAATAGCTTTGATGACGTAATAGTCATGTCATTTAGGCATTATCCAAAAGGCCATTGCCTACAAGAAAAAAAAGTTATGTCAAAACCGACGTCTGTTTTTTTATTTTCAGTAATCCCATCTTCAAGTTTTATCCCCTATTTTTTTTTTCTTTCTTTACGTCAAGGAACTCTCCCTATTGAGCCTAAACGGTATGACTATTACGTCACAGTCCCATTTCTCCAAACTGATTTTCAATAAATAATTTCTTTATAAAAATACCACCTGAAAGTTAAAGCACACTTAACTTCATGCTTTAGTCTATATTTTCAGAAAAAATATACAAAAGGGCCTGTTACAATTTATAGTTGGTTCGAATTCCTAACAATTCTCTTTTTCTGCCCATGCCTTTCAGCCCTGCACTGTGATGGCGCTTACATCCCTCTTAACCCATTGAATGGGTCGCTGATTTAACTGTAGCTTCTTGTAACCTAAACCAAATTAGTTTAACGGTCACTGAATCCTGTCCTTTTCTTTTTCATACGAAATGCAAGGGATGGCGTGAATGTTAAGTCTTTTTTAAACTATTCGTGGTTTCGTGTAACTGATGGTAAATCTCCTAGCGAATGCTTAAATATAAAGTTTTCTCATGATTTTTTACGTAGTTTGGTCCCCTTTTTTATTGTCATGTATTTGACAAACTTGCCCTGACGGAATCCTGGAATGTGTCATGTTATGGCTGTTGAGAATTTGGCACCTTATTAATATAAATAAAATAATTATTTTCATTACAAATTATGTAAAATTATATCAATTGTCATTTCAAAACACTGAAATTGAAGCGAAAATTTAATTTTGCTCTCTTTATTTTAATTCACAAACTCTTGCGTGAAAAAGGTCTCAAATTGTTTATGATTTGATGCAACCGATTTTGGTATTTCTGTGGTTGCAATAAGACACCGTTGTCTATTCTCGATACGTATTATCGCACTATAGTATTTCAAATCAAAACCGGCCCCACACAAATGGCAAACGTCAAGAGAGGTTATAAAGTTTAGGAGCCTGCTGAAAACCAGCGCTAACCTGTTTTTCAGATGAGCACATGCTTGCTTAGCTTGTCTTCTTTTCACAAAGTTTTTTCTGTACTATTGTTAATAATTTTGTGGCTCTTTTTTGTGGAAGTAAATACACGGCGAATTTTTGAGACGGGACAGTAAGGTCCGCATTTACAGATTTTGGAAAAAATGTACAGTCAGCAAGAAAATGGTCATTTTAAACAAAAACTGTTTTTGATGCCAATCGATCCTGTTTCTTATAACGATCAAAAGTCTCTGCTGGACCGACTGAGGTTTGAGCACTAGAAATGTCAGAAATCGCAAAAAACTTTTCCCAGTAGAGACTTTTAATCCTTATAAGAAACAGGATCGATTGGAATCAAAAAAAGATTTTCTTTAAATTTACCATTTTCTTGCTGACTGTAATTTTTTTCCAAAATCTGTAAATGCAGTTCAGAATATCTTATAAATTTATGGATAGTCTCGTAAAAGCGTTTTCCTGTAACTATAACGGTTAAGGTACCTGCCCTTACTGTCCCGTCTCAAAAATTCATCCTGTATATAACAATCTTTATTCTTATTTACTCCTGAATGACGTATGAACGGGGTCTTTCAACATTTGCCATATTATCCGTTAGAGATGCTATTATGATGGAATGTGACAGTTCGTGATAGTGCGAAATGCGATTTGACAAAGTGCAGGAGCCATTGAGCCATTTCACACTTCAATAAACGGCTCATACACCATTCTCAGAGGGATAGGCTACGATCCTGACCCACCTCTTTTCACTTCTTCCTCTTCCATCAACATACAAGCTCTTCTAGGTATGCCGGGTACTTTTGACTTTGCCCTTCTTTAGTGTGTCACCAATTTGGTCGACATTCGTTATTCTTGGACGCCAATCACTTGATTAGCCAATCACGACACCTTTGATGTCTATAACGATAGATATTGAAGTTAGACAATAAGAGGGCCGGTCGAGCTTTATCTTCTACTTACACCATGAATTTCGCACCATTTCGTCACTCTACTTTCAATAATCCTCTCGGTATGCCCAAACAGCGCATTTCCCACTATCACGCATCTTATAAGAAAACTGGGTAATTCAATCTTCGCCCGCGACGTTACAGGGACGCGGGGGATGACGACAAAGGGAATCGCGCGGGGAGCGGGCGGCGGGGTGTACAAACGGCACTAAGCTAATGGTGCCTCTGAAGTTCGTCTCTCTCTGTCATATATTCCTCTCTACATAACACAAAGCGAGAAATATAGGTACCACTTATACACTCTCAATGCGACATAAGCCCGCCCCGCGCCCCTGTAGCGTCGCGGACGAAGACTGAGATATCCGGCCAGTCTATAATAGCATCTTTAAACGCATAGGTACGCCACCGTTTTAGTACAAAATTTGATAGCCCGTTTCTCTGTTTTTTTTTTCGTTATAGCCTTAAGTTTGAGACCTCTATAGTTTAATACTGGCATTTACAAACTCACCATTTGGCTGAAATGTAAAATTTTGGTATATAAGTACAATTTAAGGAAAGAAAACAACTTTGTATCTAAATCTGCCCAGCTTGATATCTTTAAAACAAAATCAATATTAAAATTTTTGCCAAAATGTTGCCTTTTAAAATATTAGTACCAGATGATTGAGTTCTTATATTTTGATCTGTAACGAATAACAACAGAGAAACGGGTTATCAAAATTAAATGTTGTACAAAAACGGTGGCTGGCCTATGTGCCTTAACGGGTAATAAAACGAACGATAACAATTTAGAACTCATCTCGGGGCGCGTCGTCTTCGGCGGCGATCTCGTCGTAGTCGGCGTCTTCGACGTCTTCCATGGGAGGGGGAGGGGGGGCCGCCATGTTGCCGAAACCGTACGGGTCGGGGCCGTGGATCTGAAACAGTTATATGTATATGTTACAGCCAAAGTAATTAATCTAGATATTGTGACCTATTCTCGTGAAGCAAACCTTACATTTAGAGTTGAAAGACCTGAAATAATACAAGCTCATTTAACTTTTATCCATCTGCGTTAAAGCCTATTTTGCAATGAAAAGTTTTAGGTTATGGCAGCTCTAAATCTAATATTTGCTACACGAGAATAGGTGTCATTATTTATACTAACTAGCTATTATATATAATATCTATTCAATTTGGACAAAGTGAATATTGGGGCAGAATTTATCAAATAATCTACTTATTTTATCTAATATCTAATAAGACTTGGATAAAGTAATAAAACACAATAATTAAAAGTTAATTTTCTATTGGACGGGTACATATTATACTCGTATACTTAGCTACATGTCCAGAAAAAACACATCTGATAGGTTTTGAAAGTTTTTTGACGTGCCCAAATAGGTGCTCTGATTCCAAATCTAAATCTCCGATCTAGAATCTATTAGGTTGGGGAAAAAGTTTCTTCGCATTTTATATGAAAATTCAAAACATTTTTTAATAAAGTTTATTTACATTTAACTAAAGTATGTAGGTGCCATTTTGTTCGATAACTTTCTGCCATCTTGTAAAGTCGTTTGCAATAGAATCCAACAATCATGTAAACAAATATGGCGGACTGACATTGACAGCGTATTGTTTATGCCCATAGTGATGTCATAGTGTTCTAATTTAATTTTAATTAAATTTATTTTTCTAATTATTTTAATTTTAAGTCATAGACTATGGCCCATAGTAGGATAGGTACTAAAATAAAACTGACTAAATAGATTAAATATATAAGCCATAGACTATAAAATAAAACTGATTATATATAAAAAAAGTGTTTATTAAAACAAATTTAAATCTTCTTTGTGATCTATTCAAATAATTAGTTACGAGGGCAATACAATATTAAAGTGCGTCTAATAGATTTCCGTTGTAGGTAATAGATCTAAATCATTCTTACCTCCTGATTACTCCTTGAGAAAAAATACCAATCGTATGCTATATCAAAGTCCGTGTTGCCGTGCAAAGGTCGTCGTTCCAAGAAAAATATGTCCAGCCAAATCGTAAAGCAAAACAAAAGTCCAAAATGAGAATGCAAAGTCGTAGAAATCGGAAACAGAAAACGGAAACAGAAAACACTAATGCACAGCGAACCCACAGAACAGTGAATGACTGTGAATGACAATTCTAACAAAATGGCCACCTGTCAATTTTTAAAAACTAACCATTATTTTTATGGCTTAGGATACAATCCGTTTTGGTTAATTATATTAAGCTCTTGAAAAAAAATTTTTATTGTATTCAAATAATATTAAATTAAAATAATTTATTAAATTAAAAATAAAAGATAACTTCAGATTACGAACAACACTAACTTTTCAATGACTTATAGAGTTCGATGAGTAAAAAACTAAGATGACAGCTTGTCAAATACTTCGAAATTTTTACGTTGCAAATGTTTTAACAAATTTAACTTATAAATACAAGTTAAATCGTGTTGAAGATAATGTGAAAACAATGGTGCGTTCGTTGAAATCAGACTATGTTCATAATTGATCGTCAAATGTATGTGATTACGGAGTAATCGTGACAATTTGGTTTGTTTACATGATTGTTGGATTCTATTGCAAACGACTTTAGGTAGGGACATGATCCCATTGCTATAGAAATTCTGGGGCTTCTGATCAAAAAACCGCGACACGTGGTTTTGGTAGTCTTCTCGTGATGTTAACCTGACACTGCCTAAAGAATTCTGAAGAGACCGAAACAAGTAGAAATCTGAAGGTGGGACTATACGGCGGATGCATTAATACGTCCCAGCCAAACTCTCTTAATTTTTGCTGAGTGGCTAAAGATGTGTGAGTTCTAGCGTTATCATGATGAAAAACCACACCCCTTCTGTTGACTAATTCCGGCCGCTTTCTCTCAACTTCTCTCTTCAGCTACATCGTAATATGCCGATCTTGGTCCACTTTTTCAAAAATGGCATCCATTTTATCCGTAACAGAGCACCCAGAGCGAGGTGCATCTTTGACATCAAAATTTCCGGATTGAAACCGCTTAAACCAAATTTGTGCTACTCTCACAGACACTACACCAGGTCCATAAACATCACAAATTTTTTTCGCGGTTTGCGTTTCATTTTTACCTTTTTTGTAGTAAAATTTTAAAATGTATCGAATTTCTTCATTATATTCACTCATCTTAACAGTAAGAAAAACAAATGAAAATCACACATTTTACCTAATTTGAATTTGGAATTATCTTTTTTTTTAATTTAAACTTTTTAATGATACCAAAACCAGCCAGATACAAATGGTATAGCCAAAGAGATTTTATTATAAGCTCTTATATACTATTTGCGAAAAGAGTTTTTCCCCAACCTAATAGATCCTTAAGAAATCATGAACATTTTAAGTAAAATTCAAAAGAACTAAGCCGAATACTAAAATATCACAAGAATTTACGAACATTAAGGCAACTTTGGAAGCTCTTGATTTAATTTAATTAGATTGTTAAATAGTCTTTAATTGTATGGATAAAGTACTCTTTGTTTTTTTTTAGTTGATTCACTGTCAATTTACTTCATTCGGCAGGTAAACAAATAAATAATGCTCCATGGGTGCTACCTGACTGCAATCACACGATCGGTCAATTCGCGTCGAGAAAACTGTCTTATAAGGCATTAACTATCGACTGTTTAACCTTTTTAGGATTAATTATAATTCTATAAAAATAAAAATGTAACAAAAAAACAGCAATCTTGTTAAAAATACACTATACAAATATCATTACCCAGTAAATCACCACTCCACAGATGATACAACTTTTATGTGTATCAAATGAGAAGATAAAAGTTTAGTTATTTATTCTTAGGGGTCGTTCACAAATAACGTAACACAAAATTCTGAAAATTCAGGAAATGTGAACAACCTTCCAGGAAATTCGTATGAAAATCCATTACATACCATAATATATGTTCACGGAGTACATATCATATGTTTTCTTTTTAAAACTATCCGTGTCTATGTTTTAAGAGACTAAGGAGTTTGGCGATCATAAGGTTTTAAGCGGCCAATTTACAAAGAAAAATAAAATTAATTACAATTTCATGTTTAGAATGTAGAAATGTTTGCTATATTTTATTACTCCAATAGCAATAACAAAGATATATAATTTTTATTGATTTTATAGGTATATTTAAAACCATCAAAAGTAAGTAGAGTGACGAAAGGAATTTATGCTGCACAAGTGGAATGTAAAGCTCGACCGGGCCGCCCTAGAAGGACGTATCAAATAGGTGACATACTGAACAAGGGCAAAGTAAAAAGCACCCGGAATAGAAGAGCTTGTATGACTAGATTGATGGATGTAGAAGCAAAAGAGGTGTGTCAGGAACGTGGCAGATGTAAATCTGTAGTCTCTATATACCCTTCTGGGAGACAGGCGTGATGTGTGTATACCGGGTATAAATGGACTGCTACCATTAAATGAAACCACATATTTTACCGACCCTACTGAACCACTTTTCCCAAGAGTCATACCCGCGGACAGCCTTAGTTTGGGAAATAATTGAGTTCCAAACAAAAATGCGTGAACCCTAACGCACCGACATACGGGCGAGTTTCAAAAAACAGCTATTACGGTGCAGCGTTCTAAAATAGACCTTCCTCTTACGAGATAAAGTCTTTGAGTTACAGTTGAATATGTTTTTCACCGAAGATTTTGGCGGTTGTTTTTTTCGAAAACAAGTTTAGTGTGATCAGTAGAGTATGTGATTTTATTTAATGGTCGCACTCTATTTACATCCTGTATGTATATTATGTATGTAGATATAAACCTTGACATATTCGGCCTCCATCTCGTTGGTCCAGGTCGTATCTGTCTCGTCCGGCAGCATCCACTCTTCGCAGTAGTTGGCGTGCTTGAAGCAGATCTGAGAAGAAGAACACCTGGATTTGAGGGCCCAAAATACCTAAATTTTCAGTCCTGCTCTAATGCTTCTGCTTTTTAACTGTCTATCCTACTCTAATCAGATGCCGCGCACGCAAAAACATCAGTTATTTTGAAATCGCGGCTACACTGATGGTTTTTTCATTTCTATGAAACAGTCTGCAGCTGCGTTATACTAATATCAGTTATAGTATGCAAAGTTTCAGATCTAATTTCAAGTATTTATTGAATGCTATCGGTTTATTGTACAGTTTGGAGGTAACTTATTTAATGCAATCAAGTTTTCACAACAGCAGGACATAGCATTAGTCCTCAACTTTTTCATATATAAATTTCAGAGTGATTGTTGCAGTATTTGTTGGTATAAAACAGGATCATGCGAAGCGAAGTGAGGTATAATACACTCTTAATGCCTGTACATAATTGGTGCTTTGGCTGTAAGTTGCCACCAGTCTCACGACTCGACAAGCGACTCGTGTCACACATAAGGCCATGAGTAGTAGGTGGTTAGGGTTTCTACTCCGAAGTTCCGGAGTTCCGTAACTCCGGAGTTACGGACTGAATTTTGGCATTTTTCAATTCCGGAGTTAGAACGGAACTCCGGAGTTATAATCGGTTGTTTTGATTTTTGTTCTAAATAATGAAAATTAAACACAAAGTGTACTAACATTAGGAAAAATCGCGTCTCTTATTGCTTAGCTCAGCTCATGTGCTTTTTTTCGGACCCCGTGGGAGATATTAAGTTGAAAGCATACAGCCCTATAGACCCGTTCACGAAATTCCGTACCACCACACAATAAGGGTACGGAACCCGAAAAACTTTATGGTAAATAACTACAATGTGGATGCAATAGCAACATCAAGGCGGCAAAAAACAAACCGCTAAAATGTTACCCCCTGACAAACAATTCGGCACTCTTTAGTATGGAAACTAAATATTTATTTATTGTTCTTTTAATTTGGAGTATTTTCGACAATCGCACAACATTTGAAACATGTACCCGGTTGGAACTAAATTCCTTTCGCTACTGACGCGCGCACGCAGCACATCCGAGCTGCAGTAATATACTTACACACTTACGTACGCTTGTCAACACACACACTATAAAGTCCCCGTCACGAGAAGCTATAAATTTTGTAAACACACATTCGAGGGTTCGCAACCTTTGGATTTGGAGATGCATTCGAAACTGGAATGACAGCATTGACAGCGTGAACTTACTTCAAAATGGCGGCCCAAATGTTTACGAGACGCGTACCAGTACCACAAAACATTAGAGGACAGCGCTTTATATCGCTAAAATATAACCCGACCAAGTGCAATTGCTCGTTAGTTTCATATTACACGTGTTACTTTGAGTTGATTGAATTTGGGATTACTTGTTGTCGATTGAATTGTCGCTACGTAACTCAGTAGAAGTTCTTTGTTTACAAAATTTATAGCTTCTCGTGACGGGGACTTTAGCAGAAGTTTCGTGACGGTCCAACTAAGAGTATTTTCAAGCTAGCTCCCATTCACCGAGTGTCTGTAGTGTAAAGTGCGACAAGGTACTTCGTTAGTTAGTGGACATTTGGTGGACCGTGGACGTGATGCGAGTGCCACTTACCTCACCGACGGAGTCTGGCATCACGTCGTCGTGTGGCCTGCTCTTGTACAGAGCGATGATCTCTTCCTCATTCTCTTCGAACATGCGCTCACACTGGAATTGTAATTGAGAGGACATTACATTACACCACAGGGGAAATCAATTATACAGGTTGAAAATGAACCCTCCAGCCTTATTGAAATCTATGAATCAGAAACACCAATAGAACAAAAAACCGTAATAAAAGATTTTTTTTAATTTTCATTTTTTAGTTTTCAAATTTGGAATGTATGGCCAACCATAATGCATATAGGCTATGTACGTAGGTTTTGCAGAGCGTCGTCTCTGTCCCCGGAGTATTAGTGCTTTTTTTGACGGTCGATATCTTTTTTTTTAAATTAAGAGTCATGTCATGACTAAAGTAACAAATCATGTATGTTCATTTTTAACCGGTATACTCTGGGGTTGCCACCTGTTATGTCAGGGTTACCAGCACCAAAAAAAAATTAAGTTGTTATTTTTACTGGAGAATTATATTTTTTTAATGATAATAACTTTAATCGCCTCTGTAGCCGCGTAAATTTCGTGTTTTTTATGCAGATGTTTCATTTATTGGCCTATATTAGTCAGTAAGACTAAACGGAACAAGTTATTGACTACGTTACATAATTTGTGACAAGCAAATATATCATAGGCGTAGCGAGAGGGGGAGGTAGAGATAACGCAGGAGGGTGTTTTGGGGGTTCAACCAAGGACTGCTAGCGTTGTTGTAGTGGCAGAGTAAAATGAACTAAATGTACAACAATGAAAATTATAATGACGCGGTGGCTTTTAGTTTAGCTGTTTCCAAAGAGGTTTCTTACGGGCAGCCGACACGTTAAACATTGACGTATCTTAACCTAAACAATCAGCAGCCTAGCCATTCAATTAATGACCTGGACGTCCAATTAGGAGGCTGATTTAACCATCCGGCGGCAACATATACAAGAATGTGATTGATTATATTGTAATGTCTTAACTGTGTATTTTTATTGTACTTATCCTTATTTTGTATTTTGCTTTGTGTTATGTACTGTTGTTTTGAATAAATAAATGAATTGAATTGAATGAAAGTTCAATGGTCCCGAACACACTAATAATTTTTCAATAGATATTTAATTATTTAATTTCTCACATCCAGACTCCTTCAGCGTTTCTATATAAATTTCTATTTATGGTATAATATTTATATTTATAATTATACTATTATATTCAAACTATATTTATACTAATTTATACTATTTTATACTATACAGGTATAATATTTTATTAATAATAATTCTTTTCTTTTTGCTATAAGATAAATTTTGCCCCTCCATACTAATTGACTCGGGGTTAGGTTAGGCATAGACGTACAAAAAAGTACGGATTCGCCGCCAAGCAACAACTGAAGCATAGCAATGGCGGCGGTTTACAAGTGTGTGAGTGGAGTTTCATGGAAAATAAGACTTAACGTGTGAATGTGTGCGTGCCGGGCTCGTGGGAACACGCGAGTAGACTTATCATGGGTGCTTCCGTTTTTGGTTAGTGAAACTCCGTCCGCCGTTTTTTGTACGTTCATGGGGTTGGGGTAAGGGCACAAGTCTTTTTTCGAATTTCACAGTAAGTTTAATGAACCTTGGTAGCCGTTGTTGTTTATCGTCTTAACAGAAACAACTTACATAATACTCCAAGCTTTTGTTCAGGTCATCGTCAGTAACAAATTTGGTTTTGGAGAACTCGGGGTTCATTCCCCCTCCACTGGTTATAAGCTGCATTATCGCCAACTTGCCAGTCGCCTTGTAATACACTCGGACGTAGTCATCCATTTAACAGAAACAACTTACATAATACTCCAAGCTTTTGTTCAGGTCATCGTCAGTAACAAATTTGGTTTTGGAGAACTCGGGGTTCATTCCCCCTCCACTGGTTATAAGCTGCATTATCGCCAACTTGCCAGTCGCCTTGTAATACACTCGGACGTAGTCATCCATTTAACAGAAACAACTTACATAATACTCCAAGCTTTTGTTCAGGTCATCGTCAGTAACAAATTTGGTTTTGGAGAACTCGGGGTTCATTCCCCCTCCACTGGTTATAAGTTGCATTATCGCCAACTTGCCAGTCGCCTTGTAATACACTCGGACGTAGTCATCCATTTAACAGAAACAGCTTACATAATACTCCAAGCTTTTGTTCAGGTCATCGTCAGTAACAAATTTGGTTTTGGAGAACTCGGGGTTCATTCCCCCTCCACTGGTTATAAGCTGCATTATCGCCAACTTGCCAGTCGCCTTGTAATACACTCGGACGTAGTCATCCATTTAACAGAAACAACTTACATAATACTCCAAGCTTTTGTTCAGGTCATCGTCAGTAACAAATTTGGTTTTGGAGAACTCGGGGTTCATTCCCCCTCCACTGGTTATAAGCTGCATTATCGCCAACTTGCCAGTCGCCTTGTAATACACTCGGACGTAGTCATCCATTTAACAGAAACAACTTACATAATACTCCAAGCTTTTGTTCAGGTCATCGTCAGTAACAAATTTGGTTTTGGAGAACTCGGGGTTC
The DNA here is from genome assembly GCA_910592155.1 of Ypsolopha scabrella. Lineage (NCBI taxonomy): Eukaryota > Metazoa > Arthropoda > Insecta > Lepidoptera > Ypsolophidae > Ypsolopha > Ypsolopha scabrella. The sequence goes on along the minus strand of OU342989.1, from coordinate 11,903,114 downwards.
ATTCCCCCTCCACTGGTTATAAGCTGCATTATCGCCAACTTGCCAGTCGCCTTGTAATACACTCGGACGTAGTCATCCATTTAACAGAAACAACTTACATAATACTCCAAGCTTTTGTTCAGGTCATCGTCAGTAACAAATTTGGTTTTGGAGAACTCGGGGTTCATTCCCCCTCCACTGGTTATAAGCTGCATTATCGCCAACTTGCCAGTCGCCTTGTAATACACTCGGACGTAGTCATCCATTTAACAGAAACAACTTACATAATACTCCAAGCTTTTGTTCAGGTCATCGTCAGTAACAAATTTGGTTTTGGAGAACTCGGGGTTCATTCCCCCTCCACTGGTTATAAGCTGCATTATCGCCAACTTGCCAGTCGCCTTGTAATACACTCGGACGTAGTCATCCATTTAACAGAAACAGCTTACATAATACTCCAAGCTTTTGTTCAGGTCATCGTCAGTAACAAATTTGGTTTTGGAGAACTCGGGGTTCATTCCCCCTCCACTGGTTATAAGCTGCATTATCGCCAACTTGCCAGTCGCCTTGTAATACACTCGGACGTAGTCATCCATTTAACAGAAACAACTTACATAATACTCCAAGCTTTTGTTCAGGTCATCGTCAGTAACAAATTTGGTTTTGGAGAACTCGGGGTTCATTCCCCCTCCACTGGTTATAAGCTGCATTATCGCCAACTTGCCAGTCGCCTTGTAATACACTCGGACGTAGTCATCCATTTAACAGAAACAACTTACATAATACTCCAAGCTTTTGTTCAGGTCATCGTCAGTAACAAATTTGGTTTTGGAGAACTCGGGGTTCATTCCCCCTCCACTGGTTATAAGCTGCATTATCGCCAACTTGCCAGTCGCCTTGTAATACACTCGGACGTAGTCATCCATTTAACAGTAACAACTTACCTAATACTCCAAGCTTTTGTTCAGGTCATCGTCAGTAACAAATTTGGTTTTGGAGAACTCGGGGTTCATTCCCCCTCCACTGGTTATAAGCTGCATTATCGCCAACTTGCCAGTCGCCTTGTAATACACTCGGACGTAGTCATCCATTTAACAGAAACAACTTACATAATACTCCAAGCTTTTGTTCAGGTCATCGTCAGTAACAAATTTGGTTTTGGAGAACTCGGGGTTCATTCCCCCTCCACTGGTTATAAGCTGCATTATCGCCAACTTGCCAGTCGCCTTGTAATACACTCGGACGTAGTCATCCATTTAACAGAAACAACTTACATAATACTCCAAGCTTTTGTTCAGGTCATCGTCAGTAACAAATTTGGTTTTGGAGAACTCGGGGTTCATTCCCCCTCCACTGGTTATAAGCTGCATTATCGCCAACTTGCCAGTCGCCTTGTAATACACTCGGACGTAGTCATCCATTTTCTTGCCTGAAATAGGTTAAAATCAAATTGTTAGAGATGAGAAACCATAGATTTAGTATATACTACCGTCAGATTGGCAATGCAAAAGAGAAAGAGCATATATACGCGTATGTTAGAGCGAGACCATTCACGTACTCGCTATGGACCTGGATGGACCGGACTTACAGTCAATTATGAACGAAACATAATATAATACTTCTTATTTTTGCAACATTTCAGGTTTTCAAGTATAATTTTGTGTTTAAGAGACGTAATTAATTATGGTTACGTGTGCAGCACCTGTATGTCACTCATCTTAGAAAAAAAACACAGAATTGTACATTTTTCATGGACATAATATTCAAGTATTTTGTTATCTAAATGCAATGTTTTAGAACTAACACCAAAGTTTTGTTCTCTAATCGGTGGCAATAGGTATCGAATTTAATCACATATTGCTTTGAATACCTACGGATTTAATTTGGAATGATAAGAAATATGTGAATTATTGCTGGTCATTACCTTCACGTCGCAATATTATCATCATATTTGTGGTGTTTTACTACACTATTCCCTAAAGGACGACATATACATACATTTTATTCCATGTTCGGCAGAAGTCCACAAAAAGTGATCTCCCCAGATCCAGTGGCGTAGCTAAGTGGACAAGGGCCCCGGTGCATAGAGAAAGAATCGGGCCCTCACCCCCTCTTTCCACGTAGCTTGAATTTATATTGGCCTTCAAAATTAGTGCACCAGGGCCCCCTGACCGGCCCTATGATAGCTACACCACTGCCCAGATCAAGCTTTATGGTCTCGCCTTCGTTGCTGCATAACCGATCTATTACTAATACTATATCTGTGTGAGAAACAAAGAGTCTTCAAAGATAGGGTTTATTTATTTTACAATTAATGGGTACACCAACAAAATCGTTCAAAAATGTAAAATACACATTATACCTTTATCTGGTGTTGCCATCAATGACAGGTGTACACGGGATTATCTAGATACAATTATTATTTACAAAATATAAGCAATTTATGATTAATTAAAAAAAAACGGAATGCCTTAGAGCTACACAGCATAAGCTGAAATTTCACATATAAATTAATACATGGAGAGTAAAAATACACACAGATAATGATGATACATGGGCGTCGAAAAGGTGGGGCAGGGGGGGCAGCTGCACCCCCCCCCCCTGGAAACGGAATGGGGCAGTAAAAAACATGGCCTAGGGGGGGGGGGGGGGCATGGTGGGGCAATGCCCTACCTTGAAATCACAATGCCCTACCTACCTTAAAAATACATATTTTGTGAAATATACGATTTAACACTGATAAATTTTCATAACAAAATAACAATCTTCAATTTTGAGAGGTTAATTTTGTGCCGCAATAACTTTCCTGTGTATATTTCCATATATATATTTCCTACCTGTAACCCCTTTAAAATTCGACTCTAGCTACAGCCCTGGTTAAAAATAGTACTAAAGTGCACATAAGAGAGACAAGGCCGATCAGCAGGTTTTATATTTCAACCATAAATCCCGATGATACTTGAAAGCGGTTGCCCCACCCTAAACTTTCGTCTTCCGAGGCCCATGTGATGATTTTACATCTATATCCATACTAATAATATAGTAGTTGAAAAGTTGTGTCCGTACATACATTTTTTTCAAAATTTTGAAAAAAGCTGCCATTTTTACAATTTTTATCTGTCTGTGTGAATGTATTTCTGTATGTATATTCCCTTTCAACTTTTTTTTATGGAAATTTTTGCTGTTGGGGGGGACAGCGTGCACCTAGCTTCACCACCATAGCGTGTCTATGGCATGCGTTGTTGAATAATGGCGAATCTTACGGTACGAATAATTTGATACATGCAAGGAATACTGGTTGATGTTGGTTTATCTACCTTTTAATAGATAGTGTTTAAATTTTCTTAAGGAATCCAAAAAATGAGTTAGTATGTTTAATGTTGACACTCACAGATACCATCGACAAGTTCAGAAATATAGACCGAGGACCGATGGGCGGGAACTCGGTCCTGCATGGTGTTACCAGCAGCATCCATCCTGAAGTTACCCACCTGAAAGCAACAAGGTCATTGGTCATCTGCAACCAAAAACAAAACAAGCAATAACTCTTTGTAGTTTACTCTATTTTACGTGTACACGCTCCCTCTACACTATTTCCTTCTCATCTTCTATCTCATCCAGGTTGCCTGGTAGATATTGCTATAGAAATACAATATGTTCTTTTTAAAATGTTCCGTTTTTGTATATTTTTTTGTAAATGTACATTAAGGGCAATGGTCCAAAGCCGCTCTCCATACAAACTTGTTGGAGCCAACAACCATGGCAAAAGAATTAAACTTTCGTTGTGTTACTTTTTTCTACATGTTCCATCAATTCTACACCCGCGAATAATCAGTTATTTTACAAAAAACATTATCTTACTATCAAATTTGGATATTTAAAAAAAAAAATATAAATATTGTACGTAAACAACCAAACAAACCTTTGATAATGCTTTAACAGCGAAACCGGTAAGGGAAATTAATATAAATAAGTGGACAAGTACAAGTGTTTATCAAACAAAAAATGTTTCAAAAGTTCCACCAAGTGCCAACAATCACGAGCATCAACTCTATAAATATTTCCTTTTGTAAAAAAAATAATATAATATAAGCCTTTATTATTAATTTTTAACTATAAAATAATTATTTAAAATATATATATATATAATATAATAATAATATAAGCCTTTATTCAGAATATACTCATTACTTCTAAAACGTGAAATTTAAATCATTTTGCTAACGAAAACTTGTGATAGTACTCGTCCATATGAACAACTTTTACTATGGAGCCAACCCTGAAATCGTGAAAAAAATATCAGCTGTTCCATAGAAAAGTTAAATACCTACTCGACCCAAATGTATGAAACAGCTGATTTTTTTTCACGATTTCAGGGTTGGCTCCATAGTAAAAGTTGTTCATATAGACGAGTACAATCACCAGTTTTCGTTAACAAATTGACTTAAAAGTCAGGGTTTAAACTAATAACATTAACACTTTTTGTTTCTCTTTTAGTATTAATCTGATTGCCCTTTGGCAAAGGCCTCCCCTAGTGTTTTCCAAAGCTGTCTGTCCATGGCTTTCCTACTCCATGTTATTCCTGCTGCTGTTTTTAGTTCGTCCTGCCACCTTTTCCTTTGTCTTCCTCGCCTTCTTTTTCCATCCCGAGGGTACCACACAGTGACATCTTTTGCCCATTTATTTTTCCTACTTCGTATTGTGTTTCCTGTCCATTTCCATTTCAATCTCTTCACTTTAAGGTGGTAACGGAGGATCTCGGTGCAAAATGCACATCATAATATTGTTTACCTTACTTTTAAATAAAAAGTTTGCAATAAATGCGTTTTATAGCAATTCGCGCAAACTGCTTGTTAATAATTAGGTGATCACATGAAAATTATTCAATTTTATGCGTTACATTTTAGCTGCTACATTACAACTGTAAACACGCTTTTATATTTGTTTAATTTTTATTTTTGCTTTTATGACATTAAAGTACGTACTTTTTTGATGAAGACTTTATTATTAACTTGCTTTTGCCCGCGGCTCCGCCCGCGTGTTATTCGGTATAACGAAATGCTTTTTTCCGGGATAAAAAGTAACCTATGTGTTAAGTTGGGGTATAAGCTATATCCATTCTAAATTTCATCCAAATCCATTCAGCTGTTTCAGCGTGAAAGAGTAACAAACATACACACACACACACACACACACGCACAAAGTTTCGCATTAATAATATTGTATTAGTAGGATTATAAATGCGAAAGTTTGTGCGTGTGTGTGTGTGTGTGTGTGTGTATGTTTGTTACTCTTTCAGGCTGAAACGGCTGAACGGATTTGGATGAAATTTAGAATGGATATAGCTTATACCCTAACTTATCACACAGGCTACTGTTTATCCCGGAAAAATGCATGGTTCCTGCAGGATAGATCAATATCATTGAAAAATCAGGTGTCTAATTAGCGCGGTCTTATTCGTTTGTGGTGAAATAAGACAATGTTTTGTTATTCCATACATCAGGTGTCTAATTAGCGCGCACCTTAATCGTTTGGGGTAAAATAAGACAAGGCTATGTTATCTCATCACACTTTGTGAATTTCATCCAAATCCGTTCAGCCGTTTCAGCGTGAAAGAGTAACAAACATACACACACACACGCACAAACTTTCGCATTTATAATATTAGTAAGAAGTACGATAGGATAAACTATTTCTGCAAGTTGCTATAAAACACATTTATTGCATACTTTTTATTCAAAAGTAAGGAAAACAATATTATGATGTGCATTTTGTACCGAGGTAAAAAGTTACCCCCTTAAAAAATATAGGAAAGTAATAAATAGCAATATTTTATAGCAAGAACATTTTTTGGTGAAAAAATTGATTATTTGCGGGTGTAGAATTGATGGAAAGTGTAGAAAAAAGTAACACAACGAAATTATAATGCTTTTGTCCTGGTTAAAGGTTCCGACAAGTTTGTATGGAGAGCGGCTTCGGACCATCCCCCTTAAGTGTAATAATAAAATAAAATAAATGATGCCTTAAATTGGATTAAGTACCTTTTTACATCAATGTCTCCTATATTTATAGGGGGAGAGGGCCAGACGGTACTCTGAGGCCCCGTTGCCTCACGGGCCCTACCTAGTTATGCCTATGTAATGAGATGTAGTTCCCTGACAGTGGCATTGGATATCAGCTCCCTTAACCCATGGAGTGACTTCTAACACCTCCAACTCTTATTTTATTAGTTATGGAAGTTAGTATAATTTATTTTTGGTGAATTTTTGTTTTATATAGACTAAGGCGTCATCTCGGCCACATAAAACTCGATTTTATTGGGGGTTAACTCGGCCTCACAGACAAAGTACAGTCAATCTAAAAAGGATTGGGTCCAAATACCTACTATAAAACATCAAGTAAAACTATATAAAAAAAAAATAAAAGCAATCTCGGTACCAAAAAAGAAAATGCTTTGTTGAAATCATGATAAGTTCTTACCTGTCTCTTCCTTTTCATATAGTATTTGTTTTCGTCTAACATGTTTCATTTAAATATATTCAAATAAGGTCTTTTAAAAAAACTTGCAGCATCAAGTGATGGCATGTTTAAATGGATACCCAGTTTCGTTATTACTTACACATACAAAACGTTTATTTTTTCATTTGTTTGGTTATAGAGATAATAAGAGCTATATGCTTGAAACTTTCTCATACCTTTTGGTGATTAGATTAATTACGTTTGGGTATAGTATTAGTTCATATTTTCGTGATGTTTATTTTTATAATATATACCTATTTAAATATTGATGTTTTGTTTTATTTTGAAGCCACGTTATTTGTCTTAAGAATTTATCATATTACATTTTCTAAGAACTTCTTGTGTTGACTGTACATAACTACCTCAAATTTTCACTGTCGGCTGAGTTGACCCCTAATAAAATTGATTTAATCGAAAGGTGTCAACTCGGCCAAGCGGTCGAGATGACGCCTTAGCCGTTTTATATGATTGTTTAGCAATAAATTCCATTTTATTTTGTTTCTTCTTTCTTTCTAACAAACCATGATTTTATTAAAATCTTAGCACTTACGTTATTTTTAGAGTTCCGTACTTCAAGAGACAAAAACGGAGCTCTTATAGGACCACTTTGTTGTCCATCTGTCCATCCGTCAATCTGTCTGTCAAGACCGTTTATCTCGGGAACGCATGAAGGTGTCGAGTTGAAATTAAAATCATACACTCAGGTCTACAGTCCCTTGAAAATGTGAAAAAATCAAACTTCCAAGTAAACGTAAAAAAAAGATATGGCTGTTTATGCTGCAAAAAACTTATATTTCGACACTCTCAAGGGAATCAAAATTTATTAGAACTATAAAATTTGGCAAGTAATACCGTCTTATACAATAAGTATAGGAAAAAATCTGAAAGCTATAAATTTGTAATTAAATAATAAAAAATATTTTCTTTAATGGAACCCTCGGTGGGTGAGTCCAACTCACACTTGTCCAGTTTTTTCTTCTTATTTGCTCGGTTAGGACTTACAATAGAGAATTATCAACACTCTGATCAATAGCCAGGCACAGTCACAGCTCAACATTTTGGGGGTCATCTTGGCTCAAGTACAGTTCAAGAGGCCTACTTTAACAGTAAAATAGGTCAAGCAAATATTTAAAATAAAAAAAAATATATCTCTGGAAATAATATTTCAAAAAAAAATATCTGTCACAAAACAAATAGAAGCCTACTATTAATTTTATGGGGCTTGCCGCCACCACTACCAATGTGTAATGTTTTATGGACTTTTCAAGTGCATTTGCACCATTTGAATTCCTTCTTTTAACATTATTTTGAGTATTTATTACTATACCGGGTATACATAGGCAGCTACAAGTGGCGCAACGAGTTATCAGCGCTCGGCGGAAGTGGAGGGGGACTAGCGCATGTGTTCATTCATGCACAAAATCACTAAGTGTGATAGAGAAACAATGACTAGTGCAGATAAGGTCACCGCTTATAAACTGTTGCAATGCTTGTACCATTAAATGAAACCACAAATTCTACAAACCCCACTGAACCACTTTCCCAGGAATCATACCCGCAGACACCCTAAGTTTGGGAAGTAATTGAGTTCCAAACAAAAATGCGTGAACCCCAACGCACCGATATACGGGCGAGTATCGAGAGAGCGTCGTCCATGAAACAGCTGTTCCGGTGCAGTGTTCTAAAATAGACCTACCTCCTACAAGATAAAATCTTTGAGATACATTTATATCTTTTTCCCTGAAGATTTGAGCGAGTTTTTTTTCAAATAGTTGTTCAGTATGATCAGTAGAGTATGTGGTTTTATTTAATGGTCGCACTCTTTTTACACCTGTATGTTAGAAGATTAGAAGACAGATGATAATTTGTTTGAAATGTTTGTAACCTATCAAGTTCTAGAAAATTTTTCGAGTTGACTTGAATTATTTTGGGGAGTCATGAATCCTGTAAAAATTCAGTTAGAAAACACTTACTTTTCGATATTTGTTAAAAGTTTTCCCATACTTACATCAATTTTTTTCCATTTATCAACGCTTTTTATCGCAGTGTTGAGCTCATCGAAGGTAGTTCGACATACTGAAAGCAATTTAGAGACATATTTTTTTTATTAAATCCATTATTTAATCTAGAAATCAATTGTAAATACCAACCAAGACACTTCAAATTTCTAGGATCAATTTTAGCTGATACAACAGCAAATGCAGCTAGAACAACCAAATTAAAAAAGTAAATCTGCATTTTGGAATGCCTGGATAAAATCACAGAACTTAAGAAATATGGAAAATGGGTATTAACGTGAAAATTAAGTTATAATGTCCTCAGAATTTTTCACGACGTGGTAAATTAGTTTTTCTTTTTCTGTCAAAAGTGGTATACACGAACTTGTCTCTGATTGGTCGGTTCGGTCTCATCATCCTTTTTGGAAGTGACTAAAAAACCGCTTGCGGTCCTTTGAATTTTAAAGTTATTGAACCATAAGTCATTATTTAGCTGTTAGAATATCTTCCTTAGCACGACCTTATAAAGTTCAATTTGCAATGTCCACTTCGGAGAGGAAGCCGTATTTTAATTTTATAAATTCACCTACCTATTCTTGTTTTCACCAATACTTATGATCCGAAAACCATTTCGAGTAATAGCTTTCCTGAACTGTTTTTAGTAGAAAGATTTTAAAATAAGCGTTTATAACATTTATTAAATGAAAAAAAAAAAGCGATGACATTAGCTTGATCCTCAGTGACGTCATCATCACACATTTCCACATTCATTGAACGCATCCTAAGACGTATTTTTTTCTTGAACGCTTTCGAAAGACTGCAAATTGTAAATATTACCAACTTTATCAAAAAACCCTGTTTTCTTAGGTATTTTACCAATAATCATCGGAAATCGAGAACTAACAACAACCTATTTATATAAGAATTACTCATTAAATTATTATTAATTACTAATAATTATTTATATCAGACAGAGGTCATTGCACGAATAGGTAATAAAAGCTAATTTATTTTTAAAAAAATGTATTGGCTGTCGGATCGTGAACCTGTTTTAGGTGTTAAATATAGATTTATGATTTTTGTTCGAACTCACTCTAGCTGGGTAGGTATCTATTATAAATTCTCTAGTTCTATCAGATAGAATCGAAGTTTTGAAAAATGAAATATGGAGGTCGAAATTTTAAAATTATTGTTGCTGTTGGAAACACTGATACTGATGTGTTTGTCACTTTGACTGATTGGGTTTCGTTTCAAAACGAGTGGGTTTCCATCGGAGTGATGCAAATAGTGATCCAACCTAATGTGATGACGTCTTTTCCTGTATATACTAAAATACTTATAAAATCGGTTTTAAAGCAAAAAATATATATAATTTTCAAAATTCAAAATTTTCATTGGTCTATTTATTCAAAAAGCAGACAAAAATAGCACATTGATATTTCAAAAATAGGCGAATTATTGAACCGTAAGTCATCGGAAAGTGCTCAGAAAATGTTTTTTTCTGCATATCGTGAATTCTGTTAAAACTGTGGGAGTCGCCTCACTCCACTCCGCTTCACTCGGCTCCTTAATATGTGCTAATATGTCAACATAACCGCTCCTCCAAGCTCCTCCTTGCTTCGCTCGTCGCCGTAACAAGAATAAAATTGAAACTAAGGAAGCCGCTACTGCTATTTAGTCACTTCCTTTCTTTTTCTTCTGCTTGCTTTGTTCCGTTTTGTAAATAATTTCATGTAAACACGTAATACTTTTTTGTGATTATAAATGGACGCCCAGTTAAACAATGCAACTTTATTATACTACGATGAAGTTGGATTAAAAAATGATGTAACATACCGTTTAGGATGTAAATTACCGATATTGTACACACTTCTTATTAAAAACTTCACATACATCGATTCTAGACACTTCGATCTTCATGTAGAATGCAAAATGCATCGTTGTCACAATTGTCGGGTTTAAAAACCTCGCATCGCTGCAGCGATGAACTGTGCAGCCGCCACTGCTTATAAACGACCATTTCACATGACTTTGACAAGCATCGAGCAGCGCAAATAATTTCCGTTGATCTCTGCAGCGTATAGGCGTGCGACCAACTTATCTGTTCAGAAAAATCATTCACCGTCTCTTTCTAAATATACTCTTTTCTACCGCACTAGAAAGAGATAGGTGGATAATTTAACTGAACAGACAAGTTGGTCGCACTGTATCTGTCATTTTGACGTATGGCCGTTTATCACAAATTCATCGCTGCAACCGTTGCACAACTCATCGCTGCAGCGATGCAAACCTGTTAAACACGACAATTATAGGAGGCCCGTTTTTGCATGTGTCATCGCAACGTATATAAGGGTGTGAATCAAACAAACCGGTAACTAGAATAATCGATTCGCACAAGAAATCGATTTAAAATTGTATCAGTTCGTGATCGTTGGGAATATTTTCATGTTCATTGCTTATGTTATAATATCTAGATAGAAGTTGTATTCAATAATATGTGGCCCATAGATAAATACATTACAAACTAACATACATTACAGTATATTTATGAATACAAACAATCGCTTCGCCTTTTATACGTGGGACGCACTATAAGTTTCCGGAATGAATATGAAAAAATACTATTAAAGGTACAAAATTAATTTATTGTTTTTCAAAATAATCTCCCTTGGCGTCTATGCACTTTTTCATTCGATCAAACCAGTTTTGAAAACTTTTGTGCCACTCCCCTGTGGGTGACCTCTGAAACGTGTTTTTCATACTCCTCGACAGCCTCTTCTGGTGATGAAAATCGTTGACCGCGTAATTGGTTCTTAATTTTTGGGAACAGAAAAAAGTCACAAGGTGCCAGGTCGGGACTGTATGCAGGATGACTCATGAGTTCTACATTTTTCGTCTTCAAAAAGTCGTTTGTCTGTCTGGCCGTGTGAGAACTAGCATTGTCGTGGTGCAGGATGATACGGCGTTTACGGTTATTTTTACGGAGTTCGTCAATAACTTCCGGCAAACAAATGGTCGTGTACCAGTCACTATTCACGGTACGACGATTCTCTAAAGCAACAGTAGCCACGTGTCCAGTTTTATTAAAAAAAGAAGCAATCATCCGCTTAGATGCACTTTTCACGCGCGCCACTTTGGTTGGTTTCGGCTCATCTTGAAAGACCCATACGCTCGATTGCTGCTTTGTTTTGGGATCGTAGCAATAAATCCATGTTTCGTCACCTGTTACTATGTCCCACACCAAATTTGACGCACCTTCGTTGAATCTGGTAAGCATGGCACTGCACCAAGTGACGCGGTCCGTTTTTTGAGCCTCGGTCAAGTTGTGTGGGATCCACCGCGAGCACAGCTTTCTCACACCCAAATGTTTGTGTAGGATTGATTGTATTTGACTCATGCCTATTTCTAAGGATGCGCGAATTTCATGGTAGGTCACATGCCTGTCTGTTTCAATCATACGGCGCACAGCATCGATGTTTTTGTTGGTCACAGCGGTGGACGGCCGACCATCGCGAGATTCGTCACTGAGATTGATACGACCACGCTTGAATTCTGCAAACCAGCTATAAACAGTCGTCTTGCATGGTGCTTCATTGCCAAAAGCTGTTTCAAGCCGAGCGATGCTCTGTTGAGCTGTCAAATTACACTTAAAATCGTAGAAAATCATACTACGAAAATTTTCCCGAGTTAAATCCATGTTGATGCAGACACACAATTTTTTAAATGGCGCCACAAGGTAAAAACAAAAGACAGTCAGATGAAACAAACTGCATTCTACAGCCAAAGAGTTCTATTTTCAAATGTTGCAATAAATTTTTAAATATTGTTTATGTAAGTGGCCAGTTCCGGAAACTTTTAGTGTTACCTATGTATCTGTGGGACGCACCTCTAGTTGCTACGCGAATGCTCTAGAAGGCGCGTACGTTGCCCCGCATCAAGACCATTCGTGTATTTTCATCTTTCTCCAACAGCGAATGCTCTCTCTTTCCCACCGCTTCGAGCGCCAAGCTTTCGGGACAATCAGTCACGAAGTTGACCAGCGGGGCTATTATGTAACTCAGTTTCGGTTGCTAGCTATAGTTGCTATTCACCAAAAACAGATAAAAAATGAACTTCCAAAATAACCTTTAATGGGTATTGAACTATTTACGAATTGTGAAGTCATTTCTAGTACAAACTTATCCTTAGATAAGCGGATATGTATGTTTTAGACGATAGCCACTTGGTTTGGCAACTGAGTTTACGATACAGAATCAGGGGGCTGGGTAGCTAGCATGGTAGACCATATCGAGCTTTGACAGCTCAATATACCACTGTATGTCTTTCTTTAAGTAGATCAACGGAGTGAGAGAGAGCACTGTATCTCGCACTATCGAGCTCTATATGGTTTGCTATGCTAGACTAGCTGAGCGCGGGCGCACGTCGCCCGACCTTTCCCGAGATTACGACGCGCGACTGCGTATGCCGGTATGTACAGGTAAATAAATTAAGGGAGCCTAGCAAAGTAGAGCTGAGTGAGGTGGCCCTAGTAGTTTTACCAGAATTCATGATACCTATATCCAAAATCCTGCCGACACCTGGTATTATTCTACATATTCGTAAATACCCGATGCGGTTATCCCTTCGGAATATTTTGGCTGCACTTGGACACATGGTAAATACTGTAACGGAATACCGGCATACGTAGTCGCGCGTCGTAATCTCGGGAAAGATCGGGCGACGTGCGCCCGCGCTCAGGTCAACTTCGTGACTGATTGTACCGAAAGTTCGGCGCTCGAAGCGGTGGGAAAGGGAGAGCATTCGCTGTTGGAGAAAGATAAAAATACACGAATGGTCTCGATGCGGGGCAACGTACGCGTCTTCTAGAGCATTCGCGTAGCAACTAGAGGTGCGTCTCACAGATATAAAAGGCGAATCGATTGGCGGGCGGAGTTAGTTGAGTGTTAACTACGAGGTGAATCAGAAAAGCGGAAAACTAAAGTGCGACTCTAGTGAAGTGAGTGCGACTGTATAGAGAGAATATAACCCAGTAACGATTCTAGTTAGTAGTGGTGAAATAATAGCGCGGTCAAATTAGTGAGTCCAGTTTGTAATTCCAGTTGTTATTGTGTGTGTGATTGCAAATAAAATCAGTTAGTGGTTTTTGGTGCGAATTGGTATAAAATTAATTTATCCCGAACCTCAGCTCGTAACAATACCTTACGTCTCGGAACCGATCAGCTGGTCTAGCATAGCAAACCATATCGAGCTTGATAGCGCTTGATACAGTGATCTGTCTCATTCTTTTGATCTACCTAAAAAGGGACAGACAGTGGTATATCGAGCTGTCAAAGCTCGATATGGTCAACTATGCTAGGTACCCAGGAATATTAAAATTATTCATTTTATATAAATGGTTCGTTGTGTTTTTAGTTCATTAAATTTTATATATACAGCATAAAATGAAAATAAAAAGATTTTTAAAATGTTTATTATATTAATATTGTTAATATTATGTTACTTCACTTAAACATTATACATTTTATTTACGACAATATATTACAAAAGAAATCACGAACAAAAAAAAATTCAAATAATTTGACAAAAATTAAAATAAACGTGTAAATAAAAGTGTAAATTAAATAAATTTGAACCAAGTAAAAAATATTGGCTAGATCGCCATCATAATGTGTGCCTCGATCTCAGCCTAGAAGACTGGCTCTCTCTGCGTTTCCCCTTCAAAGTCTATGGTATGGCCAGAGTGAAAATATCCCAAAAATGTACTATTTTGGCAACTTTTCCCCAAATATTTTGAAACTATTTATTCACTTATTAAATTAAAATTTTACATTGTTTATATTTGATACACCATAAATATTATTTATCAATTTTCACACATCACACTTAGGAAGCGTTTCAGAACGTGCGATCATAGTGCGAAATTTCACTCGTTTATTAGAAAGAGACAGATCTATATAAGAGCAAGATAAACGAAAACCTGGTTGCACCAATCAGGTGGCCAAGTGTGATTTTCTCATTACTCCGAAGCGTTTCAAAACTCAGGTAACAGTGAGGTTACCCTCGGCTTAACTCGGGTCAATTTTTAAACGCTTTAATGTGAAATTCACATTACTCCGAGTGAAATTCACTCGTTTCCAAACGAAACCTTAATAAGGTTTCGTTTCAAATCGAGTGAATTTCACTCGGAGTGATGCGAATTTCACCCTAGAAATTTGAAACGCTTCCGAGTCATCCGAAAATCACACTGGGCCACCTGATTGGTTCAACCAGATTTTTCTTTCTCATTTTCATATATAGATCTTCTCTTTCTAATAAACGAGTGAAATTTCGCACTATGATCGCACGTTCTGAAACGCTTCTATAATTAATATTAACTGATACCGATAAATATTAACTTGACTTTTTGTCAATCCTAACAATGGATTTTAACCACCCACATTTATTAATTTATTCTGATATTTTCTTCCCCAAAATTTTCCGTGAGAGTAGTGTGAGCGGACATGGTAAAAATATCTGTATTTCCCATAGACATCTTATAATATTATTCTAATACACAGATCAGTGGTACTTCCCCATTTTCTAATTTCCCTATTTCCCCATTCCTTATCGAAATTCTCCACATCCTGAGGGCGCCAAAATGCTATGCAGTCGGAATAGTGGCTTGCATATTTGCGCCTCAATTTTATTTTAATAATATTTGCCAAATCTGCAGTCGATATTTCGTTATCTATTAGGGGACCAAACAGAAAAAAGGTACATTCCCATTATGTAAATTCCGGCTATACTCCAAGTACTTCACATAAGACATTGAAATGAAATATTTCGAACACCGATTTACATAAAGTTTAAACATATTTTGTTGGATTCTAATGCCTTCTTGTTTTCCTTTCACCTTACAATATATTGTAGCTGGCCTGGCTGTGTTGTCTCTCCGGTGATGATAATAAATAAAATAAACCAATCATCATGATCATGTTTTAATATTGGTATCACTGCCGTAGTATATTATACCAACAAAAGAAAAAATGCGTAATCAAATTAATATCTTTATTCATTATTTCTACAAACCAAGGATATTTTTAATGAGTTCTGATAAATAATTCTAATTTGGTAAAAGGAAGTGATATACATTGTCTTTTAGATGACAATATAACGTCTCTAAATAAATAATGGTTCGATTCCTCACACCACTGTATTCTCGTCTTCCGCCCGCGGCGACCCCTTCTTACCAACCGATCCAATCTAACCAAACCAAACGAACAACAGTTCGCATTCGTGCCATTTGAGTGGCGGACGTTTGCTCTAAGGAATGTGTAATTTTTTTGTGCATATCAAATCATTTAAAATCCTTAAAATACCCTAATATTCTTGTTTATCTCGACGAGAAGTGACGTTCCTGTGATTTTCGTTAAAAAAAAACGTCAATTTCTAGTAAAAATAAAGGTAAGTGCATCACTGATAGCCTGCGTCTTTTCCATTCTCAGCTTTTGTGGCATATTTTGCAGAAATAAAATTTGCTTTATTGATCCCTGAATAGTAAAATCATTTTGTAAAACCATCATCTTTATTTATTGTAACTATTTATACATGTCCACACCTGTTTGTAGCCATACGTTACACGTAGTAGAAGTCAAATTGGATTTCATCTTTTCCCATCATATTGGAAAATAAATAATCTAAATAAGATTACGTGAATTAAACAATCTGGAATTCATAATGATAGGCTGACTTCGCTATTAAACATAAAACGTAATAAGTAATAACCGACTTGGCAACGCGCATTCTAGATAAATTGAAAATATCCTGAAAGTTTGCTTAAAATATTTCTGTGTTATACTTTGACCGGTGTTTTCCTTTGTTTTCCGTGTGAAATCGGCCCTTTGTCCTTCGACAGTGAGCGCTGGGCGCGCCATAGCATAGGATTTTCGACTCTAGAAAAGTGCCGTAATATAGGTTGATATGATAGTATACATTCATTCGGCACAGCTTCGTCCGATCGCGTCGTTTGCCTTGCGCTTGTATTCGTACGTATGTAGCTACGTGGATGATATCTATGTATTCGTGAGGTAGTTTGTTTATAATACTAGTTGACGTAAAATGAACCGTATAGTGACTCTGTAAGGCCGTTATTGATATGTAGGCCAGTGTCCTCGCGGGTGTTTGTCTATCGATCTCTGCGGTGGCCAATGGCATTATGGCGGTCTTTCTTGCGCCGTCGTGGCCATGCCTCACCCCGCGCTGCCTGGTGAAAGCTATACTGTTCCTCTATATATTTGTACATAACATCTTCATCCTATGATCTTAGCATAACACTATTGCGTTTTCATTATGCCCCCATTTTGCTTAAATTAACACAGGTTTTTAATGTTTTTCTTTTCATAGATATTAGATATCCTTGCGCATAGCAGTTATTCGAATCATGTTTTGTGTCGAGCAATGTTTGCTGACCTCCGGTAGAGCGTCATCGAGACGCGGGGAGAAGGGGCCGCTCGAAATAGAAGTGCGGATTGGAAACGTTACAACGTGGCAACGTCGCACGTTTTTCCTGTAGCCTGCCTGCCTTAGTGTCGGTTCAAAATGGCGTCTGTGCGTGATCGATACTGTGGAATTTGCGTTAAAATGTCTGAATTTGTGATGTATCGAGTGGTGGGTCGGTCCGAGCGTTGCCCTGGGACCTCGGGGTTTTCGCTCAGCACCAGGCACCGGCTCCCAAAGTACGTATCTCGCCCATATTGCGCCGACACTTTATCCTATAAGTAGCTATGGATATGTACCTAGAATTGGAATCTAATCCCGACGATCTAGACATCAATCTCATATTCATAACTCCTTCACATACAGAGAATGCGTTGACACATTTACTTTCCTAAGTCAAAGATGGTATGAAATTATAAAGCACAAGTACATTGCAGGTATGTTGCGTAATTCCTAGCCTTATTGCCATCTTCATATTTCAAATGTATTTATTACCTACTGGAAAAATGTTATATTGACAGGATCGTTGTGTTGGTTTATAATGATCATTGCATAGCAAAAAATATATGTTAACCTATTCGTAAGTACATAGTTGCATCTATCTGACTGGTAGATAGGATAGGATAGGTAAATTAAAAACAAGATGGCGGCGCGCACTTGTAAAATTAAGACGCAGTAGTGAGCGCGGAATGTTGGCAACGTCGCACACCACCGCACAGCTCTGTCGCTGTCGGTAATCGTGAGCGAGCAGAACAGGTCACTTGTTCGATAAGAATTTTCAAGGCTATACATTTCGTATCCTATGGTTATAAGTAGGTATAAATCTTATAATAAAAGAATGGATAAAATTTAATACGCGATAAATTATTTTTGCGACGATCTTGATCACTATACAAGTATTTACAAATATATTTGGATATAAAGTTTAAGAAGTAAATAAATAAGTTGGTTGTTCACTCAAAAACACGCAAAAATATATCGTTGAAGTGAGCAAAAAATACTTGTTTTTTCTAACCATTAAATACATATTTGGTTTTTATTAAATACTAGCTTTTGCCTGTGGCTCCTCCCGCGTGTTATTCGGTTTAAGTAGCCTATGTGTTAAGTTGGGTTATAAGCTATATTAATTCTAAATTTTATCTAAATCCGCCCAGCCGTTTCAGCGTGAAAGAGTAAAAAACATACACACACACAAACTTTCGCATTTATAATATTAGTGTGATAGTGTGATTACCGAAGGAAAATAATCATAAATACCAACTTAGCTAAACATGCTTAATTTACATTAAATCGAAAGAACCTATATACTGTATATTGGATACTTACATAAACAAAGCTTACGTAATTGTTAATTTAAAGTTTTACCATGCAAAATATTAATTTGTTTGTTTTTTTTTTTACATTATAGTTATCGTAGGAGTTGGTAATAAAATCAGTTCAGATAATTAAAAGTCAATTATTGAAAGTTTTAGGATACACAAGAAGTTTTAGGGTTGGGGAATATTCGTCCCTAAGAATTTGTCCTCTTTTTCTATTTTTGGGAAAATTCGTCCCTCTTTACTCAAGCAGAGTAAATTCGTCCCTCAAATTATAACATACAAAACCGTTAGGTACTTAAAAATGTACCTGCTTCTCGATAGTACAATGAGAGTGAAAAGTGAAATCAGAACAAAATAAAAGTAAATTTGCAATCAACATTCTGTTTATTAAAAATCAACGAAATTAAAAGAAATTTATGCTGCACAAGTAGAAGGTAAAGCTCGACCGGGCTATCCTAGAAGGACGTATGAGGCGACATACTAAAGATGGGCAAAGTAAAATCTACCCGGAGTAGAAGAGCTTGTATGACTACACTGATGGATGTAGAAAAAGCAAAAGAGGTGTGTCAGGATGTAAATCTGTAGTCTCTGCCAATCCCTCTGGGAGACGGGCGTGAGTATATGTAAGTATGTATGTATATTACTTTTAATTTTTGTGACCGATAGTACGAATCGACGGGCAAAAAGAGGACAAATTTTCACATGATGCATATTATTTTTGAAAAGGGACGAATTGGTACCACAAATGAATACTTTTCGGGACGAATTTACGCGGTACTAATTTCTGGAGGTAAAATTTGTCAGTTAGATCTATATAAACAGGTATACTTAGATAATAATCAAAGTTTGATAGATAACTAATAATTATTTTCTGGAGTTATGAAAGTAATGAGCGTGTCGTTTATGGACTGGTAAATGTTGGAGCCGTTCTTATGGACGTATATTATAGAGTTGAATTTTGAGGGTTCAAATCATATATATCATAATAATATTATTCTCTATAGAGGTTAGTTGTCCGAACCCATCTATTAGATCTGCATTCAAGTAGGAAACTAAGTAAAGGTAAAAAAGCAATAGTTCTCTAGATGGAAAGTACTATCCTCTGTTTACAGATAATTGTTACTTTGTTATCGTTCTAACATATCCTTGTAGACGTTATTGTTATTTTATCACCAACTTTAAATTCAAATAGAAACTAAACTATAGTCAACTAAGTAAAACTTTGGTAGGTGCGGCAGATTTAAGAGCTAATGCCGAGCTCAACAGTGGAGGTACCACCATCTTACTCGCAAACGCCGCAAAGTTATTTGGGGGATAGTTAAAAGAAAGCTCTCAAATGGGCCACTTACCTGGGATCGATTGATGGCGGTATATCCATTCCCAATTGCCGGGCTCTATGTTAAACAGACTGGTGACGTCAGTGACGTCAGTGGTGCGACGGTTTCGATACCGCGCTCTCCAACCCGGCTGCCCAGCTTGTGTAATTATCAGACTATGGGCATTTCTTCCAAAAGGAACGCCAAATGTGACAAAATCTTGGAAAGACTTATGTCCAGCAGTGGACGTATGTCAGCAATTTGGTCGGCATGCGTCCCCTAGGGCGGTCCGGTCGAACTTTATCATCCACTTGCGCACCATAATTTTCTTTCGTCGCCATATTTTTATAAACCGCCTAATCATTCAGTTTTTCATTCTAGTTACTACAACATCGATATTTTTCACTGTTTCATTTAATATCAAACTACACTCACTCCGCTAAGAAAATATATCCACCGAATTTGCTTTTCTTTGGTACTTTTTTTTACCAATCATTCACTAACATACAAAAGTGTCTTTCAATGTCACCATCACACTTTCCATTGCACGTAAACAGACAAAAAACTGTGGGATGTTACAATTTTCTGTTCATTTAGTGTTCCAATTTCTACTAAGTGCCAATAATCAACAGTATCAACAACCCATTACTTTAACAATAGACCTAACCTTGCATTTAGTCATCGCTTCATCTCTTTCTAGCACCATTATCTTTGTTTTCTTTACGTTAATTTTCATTCCTTTTTCCTTTTAAATCATCATTCAGATTTGTTACCATCTCTTGCAGCTCATCCGTCAATGAAGCAAGCAGAACTTGGTCATATTTGTATAAGAGGCATTTTATAAATAACTCCCCTATCTTCGGTCCAGATTTATTTAAATAACTGTCCACAGCCCCGGTGACATTACAATATCCTTCTCTTACTCCTCTAGATACATTAAACCATTTAGTGTATGTCCTGTTAATCCTGATGCAAGCACTGGAATCATCGTAAAGAGATTTAAGAGCCTACGCCATATAGCTACTCCATTGTGATAATCATTTTAGTGGAAAATTTATCAACTGTTAGAACGGACGATTCATCGAGTGAAGATTACACTGAAGATGGCTTTATGTGAGACAATATCTAGCAAGATGGTTGAAAAATGTCAAAGGTGCTGGCTTAGTGGGGACGGCAAAAGATCAAATTTTATAGCAGCCCAAATTTTATAGTAGTTATGCACTGGACTCTTTTCTTTAAAAAGGCCTTCTTGAGGCAATCTCAAATCTTCTGATCATGTGCGAAATACCAAAGTTGTGCGACAAGCCAATGTTGGTAGCATTGAGGCTTACCTGATGCGGCAGCAACTTTGGTAGTGCGGACAAGTCTCGCGATGTCGAAGGTCCGAGTGGCAAAGCGCATTTTCTGTTTTGAATTGAAGGAGGGCAATCGAAAACAGGGAAGCCAACTCCGCAGATACAAATATGTTCAGAAGCTACACCCTTTTGATGCGGTCTGAATGGCCTGGGCTTGTAACAGACCTCGATACCAAGTGAGACGGGTTAAAAACCTGACTGCGCCAGTGTATACGGGGGCTTATTTGGAAGATTGGCCTTAGCCATCTTCGGGGCACACCATCGACGTACCAAATAGTGAGTCGAAGTAGTAGCTTTGACTTGACCGAAAACGGTCGGAGCCAATCATTATCATTTTAAATATTTTTGGAAATTTAGGGTGTCTTTTAAGATTAAAAGCGTATTTTCAAACAGATTTTATACACTTTGACTCCGTTTATTGTGTACGACTACATTTAATTAACTGTCATTTTTCTAAATCAGAATACAATGCACAACTTTTGGTCTGCTAAGGTGTGCTGATACCTACGAATTAAGTTTTAATTCAGTTAAGTAAAAAACAATAATGTGATTCTAAATATTTTTTCCTATCATTTAATATTCATCAAAAAATAATGACCTTTAAATAATCTAATAAAAAAATTAAAATGTTGCAAAGAATGTGTTTAATTTCCTTTAGTTAAAATTATGCAATTTTTGTAATTTTGCTTTATAATTAAAATTGAAAATGTTTAAATTATGGTGATATCTTGATTTAAAACGATATCGGAATAGAAAGTAAAGGAAGATCGTCTCTTGACTCTTTGTCCACAAATAAAACCTATATCAATTGATAGATCGTAATATGAGCAATAGCAACTTTTACTGTGAGACCAATAAAATCCAACCAAGGAAAAAAGATATGGTGAAAAAGAATTGTTATACAAGATGCTGTTTTTTGATATATGATATTATGAACATGTTTTCAATACGTTTAATTAATGTAATTATCTATTAACTCAATATATCGCCGTTATGCAGGCAGAACCAAGTAACTTACTAAAAAGTCAAAATGAGATATCGCGGTTACAAAGTTCAGTATGTTAATAATGACCTTTTGAAAACCCTATTAATATTAAAAGTATATACTATCGGTACATTAATTCATGTGCTATAAGTAAGTGCATTTACAGTTCCAAAAAACTGGTGTTTTGTAATAAAATTTGACGAAAACTGTGACGAGGTCTCCCATTTACTTGTTTTTACCTGGGGAGAGAAAAATCTCTATAATTGAAAAACTAAAAGGCTGATAATAATACCAACGAAATTACTTATTGCTTTTATTTATTAAATGCTAATTAAGTCATGAAAATACATAAAAAGTACTTCTTTAATATACTACCAAGTAGAAATGTGTTAAGATACTTGGTTTTACCTCGAGACAATTTTGAGATCTAAAATTTTAAATATGTTGTTCAAAGTATTTGGCATGAAAATTAAACAATTGTGAAACCTTACAATAAATTGAAAGACATAAAAATCATCCAAAACACTCAGGACAGGAAAATACTTTATCCTGAAAAAATCTACCAATTCTTTTTAAAAGAAAGTAACATAACAAACAAACAATTTTTGTTCAAAGAATTATAACGTCACAATAGAAAAGTGTAGCCTAAATTAGGTAGGTACCAACATTTTTTTTTATTTGCAACTTTAAATTAGTCTGCTTACCTACATTAAAAGTAAAAAATAATGACGTCAATTATAATTCAAATGATAACAGATATAAATTCAATGTCATCAAAATTTGTTACATGCTCACTAAGTGAATGCGAAATGAAAAATAAGTTTATAAAAGGTTAATTTAATCTTCCTCAGAATCATCTGGATCAGATAATGTTGGCTCCGGTAGTTTATCTTTTTCGTTATCATCAGCCTTTAGCGACTGATACCACGCGTGGTATTCTTCTGGGATAACGCCTTTGTTGCAAAGAATTAATAGGTCCTTCTTCTTTGCCAAACTAATTGTTAGTGGAGCATCATAAAGTTGTGCAAGTTTATCAGGGATCACTGGGCTCCGTGTACTCACAGTAGAGGTAGATGCAGTCAATTTCCTTCTTTTTGTTCGAGTGCCATATTCGTGTTCTACCACCTGAGTCTGTGGTTCTGTTTGGGTACGTAACGTATCAATTGTACGAAAATTTTCGCTCATATCGTAGTTGTATAAGATCTTCATTTCTCCTTTTATAAATCTCAGTCTCTTAATCTTAAGCCATTGAACTTTTCTCCCATCTGTATCTTTTGTTGTGTTGTGTAAGATTTTTTCAGCAAGATCCTTAAGGTCTTTGAAATCTTGGTACTTGAACTCCTTGACATGATAAGGCTGTTTCTTGATTGTCTTTTTGCCCTTTTTGTAGGATCCTTTTGCTCTCGCTCGTTTAAATACATTTATCCATTCATTAATGGAATAAATTGCGGTGTTTTGTTTTGCAGATTCTATGCTACTATGCATTGAATCTGCCTCCATATAAGTATGGCCGGACTCTAAGAACTTTTGTTCTATTATATTTAGTTGGCCAATTTTTTGAACAGCCCACAACAACAGAGCGGCGACGTATTTATTTCTATTTTGGCCACCACACGTATCAGAAAAGAGACTGACTTCATTCACATTGGGCAGGAGACAATTTGATAGATAATACAATAAAATACTACCTATTTCAGCACTACCCTTTTTCCCATTTAGTTCTGTCCATGTGCAACAATACGCTTCATTAGGTTCAGCACTCTCATAAATGGTCAAATTGTAGACAGTTAATTTCCGTGTATAATAAAGCAATCCTACGTCACCACATGGTATTTGTAAGATTGCTTGCAAATCAAATGTAACAGAGACAAAATTTTCTTCGTTTTGTGCTCTGCTTTTGTCTTTTGACTTCTCATTGTTGCAGATTTCTTTTCTCTGAATATGCTCGTCGTACTCTTTTTTTAATAGATCATTACGAATATCATTTGAATTCGAATATTTCGTACACAACAAGCACTGATCTTTTTTAGGTATAAAAAAGCCCAAATTATACTCCTGGCCAAAAACTCGGCGATAAATCGTTTCAGATACAGGTTCAACGTTTTTCTTCTCGCACAATTCAGCGTAAAGACTGTACATTTTTCCAATTGACAGTGTCTTATCTAGGTACCTCCTCTTTATGTCCTTGCGGACATAGTGGCTCTCCATCGTTGGAAAAGATTCAATATGCTTACGCACCTCTGCCATTTTTTCCGGAGTAGTCTTATTCGGAGGTTCGTGTCGCCCTCGTTGATCGTGTTCAAGACCAAATTGTCCAGACAAATCTCGTTTTTTAACAGCATCTGAAACTACAGATTGTGCAATGCAAAGTGTTGCACAAAAGAATTTTTGGCATACTTGTACTTTTTCATCGTTCAAGAAAAAAAAACACTGAGTCGAAAATGTTCTTGTTGTTTCTCTTTTTCTTTCAACGAGAATAGTTTTCGGCTTTTTTATATCTATATTTGCCAATATGAAGTTCTTTTTGCCAACAAATTCAAGACTCCAATATTTCCTACAAAGACTTATTCTGCACTCTTCAGAAAAATTGTCAGTGCAATGAAATTTACACTTTGAACAGTTAATAGCCTTTGGTACTTTCGGATTCCTTATTTTTTTTCCAGTCTCATAAGGCAATCCCTCAGCACGTCTACTTTTTGCCACATTGACCTTCCACGTTCCAGGTTGAGGATTCCGCCAACGATTCAACGATTTAGTTTTCTTACATGCCGTGTCAAAAATCTCCATTAAAATAACGGTTGCAATAAAAGACGATTCGCATAAGTCATTATCACCAGAAAATTCGTCCGACCCTTCATCCGTCTCATTTCTATTCTCTTTGTCATTATATTTTCTATTCTTAGCTTTCCCGTCCTGATTGTGCTTGTTCTTGTCTGTCTCTGCGTGTGGAGATGTTGTTTCCAATTCTTCATCCTTCTTATTACCCGTCTTCTTGCACTTCTCTTTGTCCTTCTTAGCTTTCCGGTTATGATTGTTCTTATCCTCATTTGTCTCTCCGTGTGGAGATTTCATGTGCGATTCTTCATCCTTCTTCTTATCCGTCTTCTTGGTCTTCTCTTTGCCTTTCTTATTATTTTTCTCTTTATTTTTAACCTCGTCCCCATCCATGAGTTCGCACGTATTGTTGTCATATTCTTTGTGCTTCTCCTGGTCCATTTTGGTCTCCATTTTCATTGTTTCGTCATTGTTGCCGTTCACATTGCTTTTCTTATTTCCCTTGCTTTTCTTTTTCATCGTTTTATTTTCATTGGTAACAGTTGAAATAGGAAAAGTTGGTTTCAGCGATTCTGATATTATATCGTCTAGTGTCATGAGATCATCATCTGAAATTTCCCTAATTTTTTTTTCTGAACTTTTTGCTGGACTCATTTGTGACAAATATAACTCATAAGCTTGTGAAATAATATTATCATCTAATTCAGCATCGTTGAAAGTGCTGTCGGTACCTGAAATATTAACAGTAGCATTTAAATTGGTATTTTATTTTACTCTACTCCCAACAAAGTATATACTTTGAATTAAAACCATAAAATGTTTATCTAGACTACGAAACCCTTCACTGTGAGTGGTTAGACACGTATTTCGCCGGTTGTTTACACTTATCTGGTAATAACCTAACCTCAAAATTAAAAACAGTTCATACATTTACTTGAATGAAGATCTACATATCCAGGATAGATAGACTACGGAACCCTTTGCATTGCGTGGTTCGACACGTATTTCACCGGTTATTTACACTTAACTGGTCATAACCTAACCTCAAAGTTAAAAACAGTTGATACTTACTTGAATGAAGATCCACATCTCCAGGATCGACTGACAATCGTTTTATATCATCTGCACTCATTTTCAGAGCAAGTTACTTTTATTTTTTTATCCAAAAACTAGGTCGCAGCACGCGGCGTGACGAAAAGTACTTGTCAAGCGCAGAAGCCGAATACCAAATGCGCGTGCGTAAATACTTATAATTGGTTTTACCTGCAGGCACTTACCAGCAACACGATATGAAATTCCGTCAGCTAAAATACAGTTCCTTGATTAACTTACTTTTGTGTTCAGACTTGTAAACGTTTGGTTTAAATTTATCTTCTGTAAAAACCAAGTAAGTATTCGTACAACTTTTTAGCTGGAGTAATTTTCGTTTCTTACGATTTTATCCGCTGAAAACTGCTTTTACCAGATCGGTGTTGACTAAAAACGCCATATTAACTTGCTAACAAAAAACGTTAAATCGTTATATTTGCTTTTAATTTGAGACAATTAGTGGGATCAATGACTTATGTCCAGGTAACATAAACTAGCTGGAGAGAGTTTATAAAATTGCACTATTTATTCGGTTTTCAAATTAGTATCTTTCCAACGGAGCGTTTTGAAAGAAAATTGGTTCTACCAGCCGATAGAGCTTAAAAAGCCGAATCCAACCATGGTCTTAACTCGGTTTTCAAATTATCTCGAGATAATTGGTTCTGCCTGCATAACGGCGATATACGCATTAAAACTTGTCTGAATTAAATATTTATAGTATAAAATATGTTTGATGAAAAATAAATAATTGTAAACCCTGTAACCGTGGCATTTAAAGTTAAAATATGTATTATCGATGGCATTATCGACTTTTATATACCTACTTACATTTATTAAAACAAAAACCTTGAATTTTTTAAACATTTCATCATTTTATTATTTTTTCCGCGGATACATTTTTTGGTTTAAAATAAAAAGTTGCTATCAATAGGTGCTATCAATTAGCTAAGATTTTATTCGTAGGCATTAGATTTCAAAATATTCATATAACTTATAACAAAACAATATTTATATTGTTAAATATTTCTATTTATTTAAGTTGACTAATTCATTCATTAATAATTTGTATTTATATTAATAAGTTTCAAATTTATATTACCAACACATCAATTAACAAGCACCTTTTTAAAATTCGCGAAATGTAATTTTGGTGTTGACTGATCCGCAATTATCTTTAAAGATCTAGGTACTTTAAGAAGTCGTGTTACACATAATCGACACAAATATGCCTCAATAGATGATTAAACCCAAACTAAACCATACTCTGCCTCGATCAGTAATCAATTAATGTAGTCAGATCAGTCACAGAAGCAACCCAATAGAATTTTTTAATTTTGCGGATAGAATAATTGATCGTTGTTATTGTTACCGGTAATTACAGTCTCTAGATTGAAATTGGACATAGAAGCCAAAGTGACTTTTTGTTTCGTTTTTGATTAATATAAATTAGAGCCATTGACGCACCTTTTTTGCCCACTGTTCATGTCTCTCTCTCTATATTTAGTTAAAAATCGTTATATTTTCAATGTGTATATTCACAGTCAAGATGATGTATTTTTATTTTTCAAACATAGTACCTATCTGCTATTATTGCACTGGCGTCAAGGCAACCTACCTCTCAACCTCTCATAAACCTTAGCGCATATTGTAGAAACCTTCGAATTTGTACTAAAACCGGGTTAACTAGGTCGTTTTATGAATTAACTCTTTATTATTTTTGATAAATAAGCAAATAGGTTGTAGGCATTTTCAACTCAACAATAAGTAATGGCGGGAAAAGCGTACATAACCGTGTTCGGTTGCGCTTGTATAATTTTAGAGAAAGGAGATTTGTTTTGGTCCACCTCCTCTGAGGAGGTTTGGCTGTGGTGGCATTTCATTACGAGAGGTAGGTCCACTTCTCTTTCGATATTATTTAAACGCGACGTTGCCGCTTTGATTGGGTGCGTCGCCGGGCTGTAGTGCTCGATTATTCAGCTTGCTCCATCCGACCCTCATGAAATGAAGGCGCTCGCTGTTAAACGCAACGCAGTAGTCACTCAGTTCAGTTCAGTCGGGCGCGCAGCTTAGTGCGCGACGTTCGTCCGGAGAGGGCTCCGTTTGCGTCCCCTCCTTTCCCGGGCTGATATCGTTACGAGTGCGATAAAGACAGCATGAACCCCAATCGAACGAAGAGCGCAACCGTGGTAAAAATGAGACAACACTATGTCGGTGTCGCAACCTCGCCCACCTGACCGTGTTGATGCCGCGCTCGAAAAAGTTGCGCCGTTGCGCTATTTGGAGGCGCACGAATGTTCACTCGCGGAGCTTGTCGTGACGCTTTATTATCTTCATCCGTTGTCTAAATCAGTTAAATTGCAGCGAATGGTCAATGTTTTGAAGAAATCAACATTTTTTTGCTACAGATTAGTTGGTATGTATGCCTTTTCTTTATTTGTGACCATCTATATTACGGTTAGGGTCGCGAATCTTTATCTACATACATGTCAATATAACAACCTTTTTAATTTATGTTATCTCCGTTTACCTCTTTTGTAAATTGTAATACGTCTAATATTCAATAAATATTTATATGCGATTGTACGATGTAATTGTTGGTATTTAGTCGCCATTTTCTACGTCGGTGACGAATACCACCGCGCCGCCGTCCTCGATTCTGTTTGATGGTTTAAACCGGACCTTATCCTCTACCCTGAAAGACTGTTATCTTTCAACAATTACAACATATTCTTCATCGAGATCTGTCTGCTGATTCACCGAGAATCATAATAATAATGATTCTTTGGAAACCTGCAAAATGAATAAGGTGGGAATAGACCTAACCGCGTTTCAAAATTGATGACGTGCGCACTACTAGAAATATAAAAAATATGTAGCGTTCCTGAAAATCGATTCCGGAACGCATTTTCGGAAAAGGCGGGATGCGTCTCAAAAAGTTGACATGTCTGCTATTTTTCGTCTGATTTTCTTCTCTTCTTTTATTGGGATTTCGCGTGTTGCTGCACCGGTCGTTTGCTGTATGTAAGTATGTAATTGTGCATATCTCTAGAGTGTTATCGATTTGTGTACGTTTTCCGCTATAAATAAGTACGAGTTTGTGTCGTCTCTGTTGAGGTGTACCGGTTTTGCTGCCGTGTGTGGGTGCCGAGGGCGTTCGAAATTCCAAAGCGGGCGTGTAAGTTGCTTTCGAGATTGTATTTACGCGTCGTGAAACTTGGAAATCGGCTTTAGTTGCGCAATTTGTTTACTTCGTGTGGATAAATCTGCTACCTACTGTGTAGAGTGCGGATGCGATGCTCTGGTCACGTCACGCACGTCACAGCCCACGAATCATCGGTTCTCTTTATATTTAGCTCGTGATACGTAACGAAATCTTGCCATGAGCCTCATGACGTCACCTCACCAGCACCAAACACGTATAGGTTTTCGATTGTTTTCTGTTTTGTATAACATTGACCTAACCTTATTTCTAACATAACCTCTTACGCAATAAAGCGGAGAGCTCGTTTCGGTCTGCATCGATAGGGGGCATGATCCAGCACTTGCACATTTTTCCCATTTCGGGGCCGCTTTTCTAGTCTTTGCAATGCTGTCTCGTTTACTGATCATGATATTCAGCAGAGAAAATGGTTGTTGGAATAAAAAAAACTTTGTAGAGGTTATCTTTTGTTCATATCTATATGCCATACCTTTTTCATCAAATCCATGATAATTCCAGCTAGCATATTCATGTCAAATGCCTTGATCTTGCCTATTTCCTGTATAAAAAAAATATCTGTCCTCTGATACTTAATTACACTTGTTAGTTTTATGGTTATATTGCTACCCTAGAAATTGCCTCTGGCATCTTTTACATGTATTAATTACTATTGTATATGATCTAAAAAGTCTAATATTGTTACGTTCATGGTAAATATACACAAGTGAGTGTTTGAAATAAGAATGGGATGGAAAAATAATATTTATTGCAATATGATGAACAATTTTATTGTATTATATCATTAAAAGACTTGATAAAGTTATGGAAAACAGCAAGTGCAAGGAAATATACATAGGTCCTATTTGATGTACGATTCTCAGTATTGACGAAAAGGTTCATTCAAGCAAAAAAAATGGGAAAAGATTTGTTCCTATTTTAACGTTTTAATACTGGCTAATATGTGTCAAACCTTTGTACTATTTCACGATTTCTGGGTTTATTTCCTTGAAACTACAAAGCACAATGGTTTATTTTCATACTATTTTTTATAATTTTTTAGCAAATCATAGCAGTTTAAATGGGGAATAATGAAAACTCATAAGACAGGATCATGCCATGATCTGGACTGCAATCTTTTGTTTTAGCAATATTGAGAATTCAACAAAATTGAACAGAATAAGGATGCATCAAATTATAAATATATCCTTTCATCCCTAGTTCTCAGGCAGTCAAGCTCCAAATATAAAATAAAAATTGAAACTTGTTTTAAGTACTTTTGTTAATTTTGATACCAGAAAAAGTGTTTTCACTTTTACATTGTCTCTGTCATTTCATTCCTTTTTCCCACATGTAAAAAAATCAGTGCAATAGCCTCGAATAGGAAACGAAACTGTAAGAAATTGATTTATTCCGAGTTACAACTGAATTACCAGTTGGTCTGAAAGAATGGAATTAGCAACAACCAGTGAAGAAAAAGACCAATGTGCCGTGACCTTTCTGATAAAATATTAGCTGCAAATATTCAGTGAAAATGTAAAACGCAGTAATTATAATTGCAGTTCAATAAACCTTCTAGAAATTGCGCAAACAAAACAATTCACACTTTATTACCTTCACCCATTGATCAATTTTTGTATACCATCTTGCTAGTGTCGATAAATATGACAATGTATTAATTTCTCAACATTCTATAGTGGTCAGCAGTGAGGTCTCCTAGCAACACTAGCTATAAAAAAACTTTTTCTGAGATTACAGTACATGTGATACTAACTAGGAAGGCAAAGGGAACTTAGCCCATGCAGCCATGTCTGAGGTTTAATATCAAATACCAATGAGGTTATTATATAATACGTTGTATTTTATATGTATAGAGATTCTCTAACACATACTAAATAATATTGCGGCATGACAAAGAAGGTCACAATTTATTTCAATTTCTTCAATCATTTTCGGCCTGTATTGTCTATG
Organism: Ypsolopha scabrella; assembly: GCA_910592155.1. Taxonomy (NCBI): domain Eukaryota; kingdom Metazoa; phylum Arthropoda; class Insecta; order Lepidoptera; family Ypsolophidae; genus Ypsolopha; species Ypsolopha scabrella. The sequence continues at coordinate 11,872,138 of OU342989.1, read as the reverse complement.
GCTGTCATGGCCGGCGCACGCAACGCTTACACATGCGTGGTGGACTGTTGGATTTTTGCGCCGTAGCTTACGTGGAAATTACCATTTACCGTGGTTTTATGTTTTTTTTTTATAATCTTTATTAGAAAAAGGTTTTGTCGCACAGCGACGACAAAACAAAAGTATTATTTTGCCCTAAAATTACTTACAGCAGTGATGGTGATGATAATTTGACTCCACCTGACATTCTGGAAATAACGACAGAAATTATGAACACTTTTAGAACAAGCTTTTACAAGAAAAATAAAAAATGGCAAACGACAAATTTTATCAAGATTATGAAAATGGGTTGCTAGGCATGAGTTTAGATAAAGTAGTGTATGAAACTATACATAACTAGGTATTAAAACACTCCTTTACTATTAAAAGACTCGCCTTTGGCTCGTTTTTTAAACTGACACTCGTGTTTTTAATAACCTCTTTATGTACCAGTTTCATAAACTACTATTACCTGCAGCTTTGCTAATGCCTTATTTGTGCGTGGGATGAAAATGTTTCAGTTTCTAGCATGGTGGTTGTTTACCAACACCTCTTAAAGCCTATATTTTGACCAGGGTCACTATGATGATAATAAAAAAAACTGCATTAAAATTTGTTGAGTGGGTCTCAAGCTAAAACTGAAAATACAGAAAAATTCAAAATTTTTAGTTCTGTCTTCAGAACAATACCTATAATAACTCATTTTTTTAATTTAATTTAGAATAAGTTATTTGCTGTTTAACCAGCATTCACATCTTTGTATTAACCATGAATTTGATCAATTTGTTGAAGTTTTATACCATGCCCAACAAATTTGCCTGTTATTCCTATGACTGATTTTTTTCTATTAACATAATCTTAATAGCATTTTAATCCCTTTTTTCATCTGTAGATTTACTGGTTACTGAAAACTAAGTTAGATTCTTGGGTCTGCACTCAGTCTGAACACAAATGTGTGCAAGATTTGAGCTTGCTACCTTCAGAATTGTTATTGAGGCGTTGGAACCATTATACCATAAAGGCACACAAATTTGAAGAATCTGTAAATAAATCTTGCAATAAATGAATGAATCCATTGTATAGGCGTTACTTTATGAGCACCCTTATACCCTATGTTTACCAGAGTCACTACGATGATAATAAAAATAACCTGCATCCAAATCCGTTTAGTGGTTCTTGAGTTAAAACGGAACATATATGTATGTACATATAGACTAAAATTCTAAGAATTATTGTGGTTTTGGCCTCAGTATGATACTAATAACCCATTTCATTTGAAATTTCGCGAAAATATTAATTGTACAGACACGGTTAATAAATATTTAAAAAACGGATTGGACTCACTTTTTTAACTGTGCGAGGAGGCACAGGTCCAGCTTTCGATGAGATTATGACTCATCATCATCAGGACTCTTCGGGAGTACTTTTGCCCACAGCTGTCAGTCGAGTACTAAGCTTCCTCCCCTCTCTCGTCGCCGCTCGCCTTTCCGCTCTTCGGCTGCGTTCGGAGGTTTCCGGTATTGAAGCCTTGACCGCCGTGGGCAAAAGTACTCCCGAAGAGTCCTGGTGATGATGAGTCATAATCTCATCGAAAGCTCGACCTGTGCCTCCTCACACAGTTAAAAAAGTGAGTCCAATCCGTTTTTTAAATATTTATGATGTCAACTCACTCTAATTTTAATGAATGTATGTACAGACACGCCCTTTTTACTACTTTATTATTAGTATAGATATATAAAATGTACATACTTATGTTGAAAGAAGTAATGGAAAACCCGCTAACCAATTAGTCTGTGCTAAAGTAATATACGCGTAAATAATGACCTCAGCTGTAGGCTGTAGGTCATCTAACAATCAAGACATAATACTGTTTTATACATGTGTAACTAGCCTGTTGCCTGTGGTTTTGACTGAGTGTAAAGAAATATTACCCTAGGCTTCTTTTTCTCCCACTTGATCTTTTTAGGTATGGCAATATACAAAATTACAACCCTAAAAACTTCATCAAAATCTGTTGAGTAATAGTAATATTAGATAATAAAATTTATTTTATTATCTAGAATAATATACCTATTATTATAATATTGAGTTATAAAATTAAACCTTTTCAATTAAAAATAAAACGAAATTTTTTGGTGTACTGTTAAAATAAAAAGAACAGATTTTTTTTCTTTTTCTTATAAAACCTTCTATAAAAAATGCGTTTACTATAATACAATCAATGTTACCTTCACGCCTTTGAACATCTAATATAACAATCTAAATGAAAAATAAATACCATTTAATCAAAGACATAAGTATCTTTAGATTGTTGCGTAAATAAATTTAATCATAACTGTGATGATAAATATTTTTACTTTTTTACAAGTTTTTTTATTTGAATTTAACTTTAAATATTTTTACTTTTTATTACTTTTTTATTTGAATTTAACTTTATAAGACATATACATAGAATATACATAAATAAAAAGTAATAAAAGGAAATATAGTTGTAGATATACTAAAATTTCGGCCCACTTTTAGGGTCATCTTCAATCGAATAATCAAAACAATGTGTTTGTTTTATCTCCATTGTCTAATAAATCCCAAAATTTAAATAGCACGCTTAAAAACAATTAAATCTATATAAAAATAACAAAAAACCGGTCAAATGCGAGTGGGACTCGCGCCTGAGGGTTCCGTACTATTCAAATATATAATTTAATATTATAATATTATAAATGCGAAAGTTTGTGTGTGTGTGTGTTTGTTACTCTTTCACGCTGAAACGGCTGAACGGATCTGGATGAAATTTAGAATGGATATAGCTTATACCCTAACTTAACATACAGGCTACTTTTAATCCGGAAAAAACCATGTCGTTAAACCGAATAACACGCGGGCGAAACCGCGGGCAAAAGCTAGTAAGCTATATGGACCCGTAGAGTCACAGTCGTGACGATCGTCACGCCTAGTTATAAAAAAAATATTATTGTTAGTTAATATATTATAAACCTAGTGATATGGGTATTTTTCGAAAGCTATTAAGATGAGCAACAAAAAAATAAAATAATAATAATAATATAAAAAAAAGTTGTGGATTGTAATTCTAGGCCCAAATTTTTTTATATATATATGTATAGAGTTTATATGTATTTTTATTTTTTTTTATTATTCTTTATATTTTTTTACAATATTATAAAATTTGAATAGACATATATATATAGTATACATACATATATTTATATATATAACTAAGATTTTTTCAAGGAGAAAGACCCCCCCCAACTTTCCCCAAGAAAAAAAAAATGTTTTCTTGTAGGAAATTTTATCTAGTTTTAGAAAAAAAAACCGCATTAGAATTGGACAACTAGTTCCGGAGATATAGCCAAAAACAAAATTGGCGGGAAAATTTGCAAATTTGCAAAAACGCGCGTTTTCCAACGGGTTAAATGAAATTACAAACTTTTGTATGAAACAAAACTGCAAAATTAAGTTGGTTGACTATTACTCATTAACTTGTAAAGCCTACTTAGCTGTGATAGTTTTCCTTTTAATGGCGTTATTATACTACTGCCGTGAATTTTTTTACATATCCAAAAGCAACCGTTTAGTTTAAACAAAAATGTTCATATTTCGCAAACGGATTTCTGTATCGAAAAATGGTTCCACAATATCTTTGAAAGATACCCATATGGGGTAGACGTGAAAAAAATTCATACCGACTACGTATACGGGAGGTAACCTAAAAAAATACTATTAAATGTTTTATTTTACCACTTTGTCTACGTGATTAATATGTATACCTTTGCCAAATTACAACTTTCTAGTACTAAGACTCTCTGCGGCAAGCCGCGGACAGACAGACGGACATAGCGACACCTTGAAACAAGGTTTCTTGTTGTTTAGGGAACCCTAAAAACGCTCGCGTGAAAGTGTCTCTTAATCAATCTATTCTATTATCGACAGGTTATTTTATCAACATTATTTGCAGCTACAAAATAACTTCATACCCGCTTAGTTTGCCAAAGTCCTTGCCTATTGGCATTAAAAAAAAAATATTATCATACAAATATACAGACGAGATAGAGGTCAGTCAGCTTTAGCTTAATAAAACTTTTATTGATTTTATTGATATTTGGCTCCAGAATACAAAGAGTTAAGGTCATCATACCTATTCAATCTAATCATAAACACATTCACGTCAGTGTGTCGAACCTTTTTAAATTCAGACAATGTCAATCAGCTGTTTTATATGTCAACCAAAACATATGGTGTTTTAAACTAACCATTTGGAGAGTACAAAGTCTGAAGAAAAACCAATATTTTGTGATTCTTTGAGAAGAACTTTTGATCGTGATCAAAGAGGTAAAGAGAAAAGACGCCATCCCAAAAAAGTAGTATTGTAAAAGTAAATAATTTGCGTATTTTGGTTTTAACCGGGTAATAGATGTTTTTACTAACAAAAATCGTGAATAATGTGAGAAACAAGTATTCCTTGATGGACCTAATCATCTCCAGATCTTGTCTTGTGACAAAGAAAAAGACGTGTTTCTCTTCAAATATGGACAAGGAACGTTTTCCTGTCTTCATTATCAATGGACTATTTAGCCTTTAGAAGTAGGTAAATATAGCAAGATTATAAAACTCTTGGCAAGGTAAAAGCCTCGAATCTCCATAAACCTCAGTCACAACACTCTCATTCTGTTGACACCCCAGCGTTTCTCCCAAAGTAGACTTCCGTTAGCCGTTTAGTCACAGCACAGTCATACTTGAAACTTTCATAAAGATACCTTGCTCACAGAATACATTTTTTTAATTTATTTATTGTATTAAAAGAGTAACATTTTTCTTGTCATTGCCACGATGTTTTTGTAAAAATCGGGGACACAAAAGTCCATCTATTGGCCATCTCAATGAAGACCTAAAATTTATTTGATTCAACTGTTTCTCCTTTGCGCGTTATTTTGATACTTAGGTATTATGAATAACTATTCGGAGCGGGCTCGTAAGTAATAAAATAACTCGCAAAAGAGAAACAATTCAATCAAATGAATTCTAGGCCTTTATTTAGACAGCCAATATGAAGTGGTGTCCTTAGTTTTTCCAAAAATATCGCAATAAAGGCCAGAAAAATATTTAACATATTATTTTTGATCAAAGTTGTCGTCGTCGCGGACCGGGCTCTTAAGCTAAATTTGAAGGGCCCTTCCCGTGGGCGTAATTCCGGATTTTACAACCCCAATATGGCAATAAAGATTACTTGTACTTGGGAACCAATACCCAGCACCTCTAGCATGGTAGACCATATCGAGTTTTGACAGTACGATATACCACTGTCTGTCCCTCTAGGTAGATCAACAGAGTGAGACAGAGCACTGTATCAAGCGCTATCGAGCTCGGTCTTTCATGTTAGAGGTCTCAAATGTACATGTAATACTCACGCCTGCATCTCCCAGAGTGGTAGGCAGAGACAGGTTTCCATCGGTTTCCTGACTCCTATTTAGCCTCCTCCACAAAAGTATAACTTAAAATGTAGAAGCATAAAGTAACCCGGCGTTCTCTCTAATTCCAGCGGTTCGTGTGATGGGCTCTGGCTGAAGCCGGATGATGAAGCGCACGGGAGTCCAGCGGCTGCTGCCGGATGAAGCGGCGCCGCTGCCGTCCCAGTCTCCTGCCACGGTCAGTACTGGATCTGTTACTTCGCGTTAGCTAAGGAGGCGGGGCTTTCAAGAGCACTCTGCTGCGAGGGTTCCTATAACTTTCTTAGCTGGCGCTTTTTGGTTAATCTACATGAAATTTTCATTATTTTGTTCTTCTTGGGCTTTACCTGAGGATGATTCGAGGAATTGTAATTTGGACTCACAATAGTCAGACATAGAACAGCATATTTAACACCAGTTCTATAAGAATATCTGCTCAAGTAACAACATTTGTTGAATAAAACCATAGGAACAAAATATTGACTATAAGATTTAAATCTTCATGTAGGGTTGTATAGCTTTACTCCTGCAATATGCAAGTGCGAAATCGAGTAAGGTAGAGATTTCCAACAAAAATCATCTTTACTAAAATAATAGTTTAATTTTTTTTAACTGTTTTCAAAGTTTCAATCGCAGTTTAAGTATCTCAAACCGTACGGTCCGAAATAAAATAACATCGCTAAAATCGATTACAAATGAATGAGGTGAATGGCAAATAATCCATGAGTGAAGCAAATGTCTTCATTCATTCGTATGACTTTTGTGGCTCACGTGTCGGAGGTGAGGCGATGAGAGCGTTGAACGGAATAAAATATGATTTTCACTCCATAATTTCAGACAAAATTTTGAAAAGTCTTGTGGAACAAAGTAATATACTTGTATTTTATTCTGCTAAGCTAAGAGGTTATGAGGTATCTTTTTTAATGCGGTCCGAATCATGAGCTATCTTTCACATCGTTTGCTAGCTCACAAATTACGGATCAGTCATCGCTCACACTCTAAATCATTCATGGCTTTGAACGATGTAATTCTATCTCGGACCGTACGGAAAGTGAGGTGAATGAATAAACACTTTATTGCACAAAAAGAAGATTGTTGATCGAGCGAGCGAAGTGAGCGAGTTCTCCGAGGCTACTAGAACAATCCGGCGTTTAAGTTCAAACATGAGACAAATCGGTCAAGCGCGGATCGGGCGAGCGCGAGTTCACAGTTCGGAGCGAACTACTAGTTAAAAAGATACAAATAACAGACAGGAGGCAAGGGCGGACTCATTCTTAAAACAACATTAAAGTCTGGGCATTTTAAGGCGATCTCACACGATCTCATTAACAAACGCACGAGTTATTGTTTTTGTATTTTTGTATAAAAGTATTCAATAAATGTGACTTTTAGTCCGGGTGCTGCGGGGGGGAGCTCCGCTCTTCCAGCGACTCCTGATGAGGTGCTGTTAATTTATGTAATCTATCAGGTTGTCCACATTCCGGAAAGTCAGGGAAGCTCAGGGAAAAGTCAGGGATTTTTCTTGGACACTATAAGTGGACACCCTGTCTTTGTTCTACGTGAGATATGTTCAGCCTTTTTTGACCCCACCAACGAGTAAGTACAAAATATATTAATAAAACCCAAATTTATTGATAAAATTATGAGTAGGCGTACAAATAAGGACTAAAAACCATTCATGAATCTGGACTAGCCCTGGGGCTCAATCAACAGCCAATCAGATAAAATGGATATAATAAAGGATCATGGAAAATATGTCACATAATCTGACATAAGATATATTTAGACCCCCTATCACTGGTGATAAATGAACAGCCTGATAATGAGTCGTCAGTATCTCGGCGAAGGCTCGACCTGTGCCTTAAATACACAGATTTTAAACATAGTTTCGTTTTTATCCGTTTTTAGGGTTCCGTACCCGAGGGGTGCCAAACGGGACCGTATTACTGAGCCCCAGCTGTCGTGTCTGACTGTCCGTCTGCCACAGGGATCTACAGCTTCAACCGTAATATGCAGATAATTTAAGTTTTCACGGAATACGTGTTACTATTACTATAGCCTCTATCACGTCAATTTTTTTTTGGGTAATAATAAAGCCTCCGAAAAAATCCCAGCGAACTGCTGCACACTGTAATATTATCTAAGCAGCGGTAAAATTAGTATACTAATTTAACTGTGTAACATCTACGGACAAAATGAATAAAAAATAGCAAACTAAAATTCCTTACGACCACCTGGTTTAAATAATGAACCCCCGAATAAATTACTGAACTTCCAAAAGAAATACTAAGTTAACGAAAACAAGTGTTCTGCTGAGTCAAAAAATAGGTGCGACGACGAGCGTGGCGAGGAGGAGCGTGTTAGGTTGACATGTAAATACATATTGGGAGCCGAGCGAAGCGGAGCGAAGCGAGGCGACCCCTTAAGTTTTAACAGAATTCATGATATGGTCATTCGGAGATCTACGACAAAAACAGGTGACAATAGTTTTTGCTGAATGATTATTAAGTTGATGCTGATGTATTAAGTTTTCGGAATTTTCAGTATTTCATTCGGTAGTTTTGGGTAGTTGGTAGTTTATTTATTAGCACAGAAGTTTTCGGTAACTTGGTATTTAAAGTAGTAACATTCATAAATTGAACATCCTCATTTTAAATTTAGTTTTCGGAGCTTTTATTACTACCTTTTTTTTACCCAATGTTCGTGCTAAGTATTTAATACTTACCACTTGCTGAACCGTGAAGAAAAACATCGCGAGGAAACCTGCATGCCCTAAAAATTGTGTATTTGTGCCCGAAGTACGGCGATAGGGCTCACCACCCATCACGTTGAGACGTATAATCGTTGGTGAAACAAGGGTGTACCAAGTGTGGACTGTGACTTGCATTTCACAGTTTACACCCGGAACACCTCTGACACCCCCTCGGGTATTCATGTCGTGACGATTCGTGTTAACCATAGCGCCATCTGAGATAACTTGTTTGACAGCTTTTACCGAGAGACAGCTTTTTAGAGCCCCATACCACAATAGGAAAAAACGGAGCCCTTATAGGATCACTTTGTTGTCCGTCTGTCCGTCCGTCTGTCTGTCAAGACCCTTTATCTCGAGAACGCGTGCAGGTATCGAGTTGAAATTAAAACCATACACTCAGGTCTACAGTCCCTTGAAGCTGTGAAAATATCAAACTTCCAAGTTAACGTGAAAAAAACATTTTATGCCGCAAATAACGTACATTTCGACACTCTCAAGGGAATCAAAATTCATAGGGTATTTCCCGTTGACCTAGAACTATGAAATTTGGCAAGTAATACCGTCTTATACTACAAATATAGGAAAAAATCTGAAAACTATACATTTGTAATTAAATCATAAAAAATATAGTCTTTAGCGGAGCCCTCGATGGGCGAGCCCGACTCGCACTTGTCCGGTTTTTTTTATTTGATTTTATTCCCCTTTTCTCGTTGTGTACCTCCATAGGTATGACAACTGCGTATCGGGGATACAGTAAGTTAGCATTGGAAGCGCCACACAGACTTGCATGACTGGCGGCGTGTCGAAAATGTTAAGACAAGCTTTTATCTATGTTAAGATGGTTGCGACGCGTCTCGTTCCCAAACGCACAACTTATGATTGTTTTTCTTATTTTTGAATAAAAAGTATCAAGAAGATAATGTCAAGCTTGCAAAGGTCGCTGTTACTCCATGCAGAACAACCCGCATTGCGAGAAGGACGGATTAGGGAAAAGATAGCAAAATGTCGGCTTAAAATTACTATAAATTGAATTGAACGAACGAGCGAAACAAGCGAGTTCTCCGAGTCTACTTGAACAATCCGGCGTTTGTATGTATGTATGAATGTTTGTTCGACTCGAGTATCGTTGATCGGAATGTCATAAAATTTAGCTACTAGTTAAAATAGTTATCAAAATATAGCTTTTTATTCAAAAGTATGAAAAACAATATTATGATGTGCATTTTGCACCGAGATCCTCTGTTACCACCTATATGGCATACCCTAGGAAAAAAATGTTATTACCCGTTCAACACAAAAAGGCCAATGTCAAATACTTTATTAGCTTTTGATAGAGGCGATTATTGGTTATCTAATCGACCTATTTGTCTAGGACGCGTAATACTAATAATTACGCGCGAAACAGCAGATCGGAGGATTTTTAGCTAATACTGAAATATTTTGTAGCGAAAAAAATATATATCTATTACCTATTTTATGAAAAAAAAAATGTTGATCTCTTAAACGCGTTCTTGAAACGAACGTTTCAAAACAAAAATAAGTGGGTGGAAAACATATTTTTTTAACAAAAGTATAAATCTTAGTACATTGTTTATAAGTAGATCCCCTAGATAAAAGATCAACAAATCAAATATATTTTTTCCAATATTAAGATAGTCCCTACTTTCGTCAAAAAAACCCTCGAAAATCTGTCTTTTTTCATATTCTAGGGTCAGGTACAGCCTTAACTCATTCAACTACAAACAATGCTAGCTTCAAAGTCATTCATCAGAACAGGGTCAACGCTCTGCTTGATATTTTGCCAATGCACGGTTTACTTATACGTGGGACGCACTATAAGTTTCCGGAAGGAATATGAAAAAATACTATTAAAGGTACAAAATTAATTTATTGTTTTTCTAAATAATCTCCCTTGGCGTCTATGCACTTTTTCATTCGATCAAACCAGTTTTGAAAACTTTTGTGCCACTCCCCTGTGGTGACCTCTGAAACGTGTTTTTCATACTCCTCGACAGCCTCTTCTGGTGATGAAAATCGTTGACCGCGTAATTGGTTCTTAATTTTTGGGAACAGAAAAAAGTCACAAGGTGCCAGGTCGGGACTGTATGCAGGATGACTCATGAGTTCTACATTTTTCGTCTTCAAAAAGTCGTTTGTCTGTCTGGCCGTGTGAGAACTAGCATTGTCGTGGTGCAGGATGATACGGCGTTTACGGTTATTTTTACGGAGTTCGTCAATAACTTCCGGCAAACAAATGGTCGTGTACCAGTCACTATTCACGGTACGACGATTCTCTAAAGCAACAGTAGCCACGTGTCCAGTTTTATTAAAAAAAGAAGCAATCATCCGCTTAGATGCACTTTTCACGCGCGCCACTTTGGTTGGTTTCGGCTCATCTTGAAAGACCCATACGCTCGATTGCTGCTTTGTTTTGGGATCGTAGCAATAAATCCATGTTTCGTCACCTGTTACTATGTCCCACACCAAATTTGACGCACCTTCGTTGAATCTGGTAAGCATGGCACTGCACCAAGTGACGCGGTCCGTTTTTTGAGCCTCGGTCAAGTTGTGTGGGATCCACCGCGAGCACAGCTTTCTCACACCCAAATGTTTGTGTAGGATTGATTGTATTTGACTCATGCCTATTTCTAAGGATGCGCGAATTTCATGGTAGGTCACATGCCTGTCTGTTTCAATCATACGGCGCACAGCATCGATGTTTTTGTTGGTCACAGCGGTGGACGGCCAACCATCGCGAGATTCGTCACTGAGATTGATACAACCACGCTTGAATTCTGCAAACCAGCTACAAACAGTCGTCTTGCATGGTTCTTCATTGCCAAAAGCTGTTTCAAGCCGAGCGATGCTCTGTTGAGCTGTCAAATTACACTTAAAATCGTAGAAAATCATACTACGAAAATTTTTCCGAGTTAAATCCATGTTGATGCAGACACACAATTTTTTAAATGGCGCCACAAGGTAAAATCAAAAGACAGTCAGATGAAACAAACTGCATTCTACAGCCAAAGAGTTCTATTTTCAAATGTTGCAATAAATTTTTAAATATTGTTTATGTAAGTGGCCAGTTCCGGAAACTTTTAGTGTTACCTATGTATAAGGCCAGACCCATACTGTTGCTGAAAACGCACTCTAAGTTTCTATTCAATTATAACTAGGACGTTCTGTACAGGTCGTTTTATGACTGAGATCTTTTAGGGTTCCGTAGCCAAAGGGTAACCAACGAGACCCTATTACTAAGACTCCGCTGTCCGTCTGTCTGTCACCAGGCTGTATCTCATGAACCGTGATAGTTAGTGTTGAAATTTCTGTTGCCGCTATAACAACAAATACTAAAAAAACATAGTAAAATAAATATTAAAGGGGGCTCCCATACAACGAACGTGATTTTTTTTGCTCGATATTGATAACGGCAACAGGTAGACGCTTGAAATATTCACAGAATATTTAGTTATATATATTCACTTAAAAATAAATAATTGAATTAAAATAAAACGAATATTTAAGGGGGCCTCCCATTTAACAAAAGTGATCTTTTTTTGCTCGTTTTTGTTCGATATTGATAACGGCAACTTAATTAAACTCTGAGACGAACCAATATATCATACCTCTGGTTTTTTAGGGTTCCGTAGTCCGACAAGGAACCATTATAGTTTCGCCATGTCCGTCTGCCCGCGGCTTAGCTTAGGGACTATAAGTACTAGAAAGCTGTAATTTGGTATGGGTATACAATACATATTAATCACGCCGACAAAACGATAATTTTTTTAATTAAAACTATTTTCTTAGGTGTATATTTAAATATATTTTTTTTCTCGTCTATCCCATAATGTGGGGTATCGTTAGATAGGTCGTTCAAAAACATTATGGGTGTGTGAAAACCGTTTTTTGATTTAGGGATCAGTTGCCGGCTAAACTGCTGTTTATGGATATGTGAAATAATTCATAGAAGTAGTATATATAATTAATCATGCACGGCTAAGTATAGCCCGGGCGGCAGCGTTGCATTTTAAGTAGTGACTTTACGCCGATAGATTGCCATCTTTGTCAACAGATCTGGAATGACTAATTACAGAACCAAGCGTCAGCTGACGCACCCGCGGTGGGTGTTGACATCATACTGAGCTAAAAAAAAATAGTCAGCTGCATCGTGGAGGGGGGATTATGCGTCAGCTACTCGCATAAACTTAAAAAAAACACGTAAAATAAAGTAATAGTACGCCGCATGAAATTTGAGTAGGTGATTCTTTAAATAATTAAAAGTACAAAAACAACATGGGTAGCGGTGGAAAGACCGTCAGCTGACGCAGTAAAGATACAGATTAAATATACTAATCCCGTTTTACACATAATACGACAAAGAGACGCACACGCGATGTTTCCTTGGAATTTTAGGGGGAGAGGCCCAGGTAGCCTGAAGGTCGTGTTATGGGCTCAAGCAGTTCCGGAATCTATCTCCAAATATGCGTTTAAAGGGAAAATGCTCCAATATTTTGCGTCAGTGCTTCCACTGACCAGCAGGTCTAACATGGTGCCACTTTAAACACCTTTGACAGAAAATTCCATGTGTTTACTGTCAAATGGTGTTAAAGTGGCACCATGTTTGGTCTCCAGGATATACTTTGCTTATATGCACCCAAGATAGCTTAATACGCGAGCGTATACATAGCTTTCAACTTTGGCAGCAGAGGAATTTGGGTTTGAAGGCAACCATCGAACCGTACAAAGTTATGACGGTTTCATTTGAAATTTATGAAACTTTTAGGGAAACATTTTATGATTACCTTTACTTAAATTCAGACCAAGGAGAGGGGGGACTGAACCTCCCAAGCTCCCTTATCTACACCCATGGCTGAATATTATCACAATTGATCGCCAAGGGCTAGGGCGGGGCAGATAGTTGGTACCTCTATAGAGATAACGCCTACATCTGGATACTGGATCAATAAACTGTCACCAGTCTAACATATGTAAGTTTTCAGCTAAAGTGAATATCGGGTGCTCTACTCTACATAAATTAGGCAGCGTTTGACTGATATGAAAGTAGGTCAAGTTGGTTGAAAACCATTTTAACAAAGTTTGGCGTGTAGACCACTTCCTTTTTTGTGGTTGTATCTGTAAAAATATTTTTTGCACTGATAAAATAGTCAAAAACAAATTCAATATCAGTTTTTTGTTGTGTTATATTTTTTTTACATTTCTTTAGCAAATAACGATCAATAAAGCAGCGGTTTGCGTTTAAACTACGGTTTTAAGCTTTACTGTCACATGGTTCTATAGTGGGTCACCCGACCGTGCGCGTTCTGTCAGCGGATATATCGTTGCTATATCGTAGAATTTATTATTTCATGATCTGCTCAAATAACATGAAATGTGTAAAAACTAAAAGAGGTCGCCTAGTTCCGCTTCCGAATTCATGATCAAAAGCAACCTAAACCGAGGGCCGCGTTCAACGACGCTCCAAGCGAATTCGCTCTGCGCTACAAGCGTCAGCGTCAAGCCCATACAATATTGTAGTAGAGCATACAATATGTTGAGTAGGGCATACAGTTTTGTATGAGCTTGGCGCCGATGCTTGCAGCGCAGAGCGAATTCGCTTGGAGCGTCATTGCCCGTGCCCTCGCATGACACGCTCCTCCTTACTTCGCTCGTCGTCGCACCTATTTTTGACTTATTTAAATTTCTTTTATCATACTTTACGATATTGTCTATCATAGGTGCAATTGTGTAAGACAATCGTATTAATTTGACAGCTAAAACGTACGGATTCAATTGTCAAACAGGCTAATTTGCGTAGGTTTTAAGCCGTCAAATAAATCTTACCCAATTGCACCTCTGATCATAATCATATTATGATTAATTCTACAATATGAGCACAACATACACGTAAATACAAAGACTTGTTAGTGATGAACAAAGGAAATTCACTAATTGAGCCTTAGCGAAACCCCACAATTTAACCATTCCTTGTACAAAGACACCTGTCACCAGTAAACTGACGTCAAATGTCAAATGTAACTGACATTACAAAAAAAAACAAATTTTATTTACAGCACGTAGGTTAGGTCTTAAAATATTAAAATGAGTTGTTAAGCCCTTGAAAATGAATTGAATTTCGAAACCGGTTGGGTTAAAAGTACCTATAGTTTAGTAAATTTTGTGTAAACTGTGTACAAGTGGTTTTCATCAAGATGTAACTGACATTATTGTTTTACTGATTATAAGTCACCACTTTAAGAAAGCGTTTCAGAACGTGCGATCATAGTGCGAAATTTCACTCGTTTATTAGACAGAGACAGATCTATATAGGAGCAAGAGAAACAAAAATCTGGTTGCACCAATCAGGTGGCCCAGTGATTTTCGCATTACTCCGAAGCGTTTCAAAACACTTTCGTGCAACTGTCAGGTAACAGTTCGGTTACCTTCGGTTTAACTCGTGTCAATTTTTAGGGTGAAATTCGCATCACTCCGAGTGAAATTCACTCGTTTCCAAACGGAACCTTAAAAAACACACGGAAGCAAATACAAATATATTTATTTCCAAAAAGAAAAAATCTTACATACTAGGCAGTTAGAAAAAGAGGGTACATCCGATTTTAACACATTACACAAACACAATTTCAGTAAAATAATATTTTTACAGTTGAGTCCAATATTTTGTTATTTACGACTGTGGATTCTGTATTCGATAAAGTCGCTAAGAATTCGTGGCTTTTTAAACGCCAGCACTTTCCAATCCAAACGGGTAAATTTTAAATATGCTTACTAGGTATTTAAATGGAAATATTCCAAACAAATGATACTATTTATAGTAAGGACATTGGAATAGCCATGTATAGAATAGATTTGTGATAAATATATCGTGTATTAGATAGCGGGGCATGCCAGTGTAAACAAGAGGTTATCTATGTTATCTCCAGTAGGTAGATGCAGAGTTATGTACTTGGCGCTTGCGCATCGAAAACTTAGACATTGTCAACGTATGTGTAGGTTGTTTCAGTTTTCTTCCAGTGCATTATTGATAGGTTCCATTCATTTGACTATTTCACAATGTAACTTGAATTTTCTTTCCTGGGGTTCAGATATTATTTTTGTGCCCAAAAAAGTGACGTCGTTTTATTAAATAAAACTTATTACCCCAAATGCAAGAGTAAAATTCTCAGGTGCCCATTTTCATTAGGTAAAGGTAATTGAAAAAATAATAATAATCTTATATTTATATTCTTAATAAACACGTTTGTTTTAATTACTCCTAAAAAAATATAATTTGTTGGCCTAATAATGTGTAATACGAAAACGGTAGGAAAATTAAAATTGTGTGGAATAAAAGTGTAAGGATTTGTGTATCATTTATTGAAGATGATATTCTACCAAGAACCATAAAATGAGATCCATAAAAAAACTGGTCAAGTGCGAGTAGCGCCAAAATATGGCGTCATGGGTGTTTAGTTTATTTCCCTGAGTTTCTGGGATTCTGGTTAGATCATTAAATCCGTTTTTTAGTTATGAGGCACACACACATTCAGACAGAGGCTAACTAAAAATGTTATTGACGATAAACCAAGATTTTTTATTAAAGTAGTAGTTGAGTGAGATAATGGTGTTGCTTCGGTGTAGTAATACTTTAGTTTTTTTTTAAGCGTCCTGTCCTTATCTTTTCGATACAGAAAGAAAAAGACAGAATGCTTAAATGACGTATTATCCTGTGAAATAGTTAAGTCGTGTTACACCGAATCGACACCAATCTAACAATTGACTCGCTCGGGCTTTTTCAACTTGCGATCAAGGTCATTTTTTTGCCAAAACACGTGGAATATGAAGAACACTTTTCACAAACTTGTTCATAAATATATTTGGCTATGGCCACCAAATTTGAATTTGTGAATCATCGGCCGTATAATGTTGTTATTAAGATTAATCTTGATTTTTTATTCAAAGTTGCGAAAACCTTGCGATTACAATTCATTATGTATTGGAAAATCTGCTGATTTAGGTGTTTTTTTTTTGTTATTTTGTAACTTATCGCCTTCATAATTATAAATAAAACCTTTATAATTGATCAAATTTAACGGGTACGTTCCGTGGAGTTAAATTCTACAAAAAAATAAATGTATATGTCCAGAGTACAAAGATTTATTTAAGGGAACCGTTTCGATCTCGGTGCAAACTCAACAACTTATGATTGTATTTCTTATTATTAAATAAAAGGTACTAAATAATTTTCTTTATTCGACTGATGCCGGCCCCAAAGTGGGCCGAAATATATTTCGAAAAACAATATCTTATTATTTTTTGTCTCAAAATGAAGAAATAAAAAGCTTTATATAGCCAACAATATATATATTTTAATTTAAAGTACAAAATAAATGTAATTTATGGCATTTCGCGACCATAGTTTAATGTTTCCATCCATCCATCAGCCTGTTTCGTCCACTGCTGGACATAGGCCTTTCCGTGAATTTGCCACTCTTGGCGGCCTCCTGGAAGAAATGCCCATACTCACACACGCTGGGCAGGCGGGTTGGTGAGCGCGGTGCCGAAACCCTTGCACCAGTGACGCCGCTGCCCGTCACTAGTCTGTTTTAAATAAGGCCCGGCAATTGGGGATGGATATACCGCCATCCATCGGTCTCAGGCAATGGTGGGCCGCCTGGTTTTGCCTGAGAGCTGTTCTCTTACTCTCCCCCGAATATCTTCGGGAGGATTTGCAAGTAAGACGGTGGTACCTCCACAGTCGAGCCCACAGTTTAATGTTTAATTAGACTTTTCTACCAAAGTTGTGTAATTTTATGCATTACGTTGTAAATTAATGTCCACAACAACGTTAAACACGCTTTTAAGTTGGTATGGATGATATTCACACGAACTATAATCCATTAAATGACGCAGTTATGCTAAAAACCCTTGATATATTTATTAAATAATAGTCGCAAAAAAGGTGAAACTATTTTTTTCATAAACATTATTAAAAAATAATATAAATAATCATAAGTTGTGCATGCACCGAGATCGAAACGGTTCCCCTTAAGTACCTTTAAACTTAGTTTCAGAAATATCCATAGAAATAACTAATGAAATTTTTAATTTGTTACAGATTCAGCAGCAGGCTGGAGCGAGCAATATGCATACGTTGGCCCAGTCGGCCCAACCTCAAATTATTGGTAAGCCAAATTCTAAACTCTTTATTTGGATTACAATAGGCCATCATTTGGTTGTTTCGTTCGTGTGTAGCCATTTCATGGTTGCACGAATAAGGTGGCAGTCTAAACTATTCATATTCAGATTTCGTTTCTTTGCAATAAATATAGTATATTAGGTGACTTTTGTTTATATGTATAGCTAAATTCATACTGGATACTCGGTTAGTGGTCAGGACCATGGTTCCATGACCATGTTTGCGAAACCAAATACGAACATTATAAAATATTTCTCATAATTTTTTTGTACCTCTATATAAAAACAATCTCGACTCAATTAGTATAGGAAGTCTTAATTGACCTTAATTTTCTGACCACTTACCGAGTCTCCAGTATGAATTTGAAAAACGAACTTAACCTTATATATAGAGGCCCCAATTTACTGCCTTGAGGCACACCAAATTTATTTATTCGGGTTGATGACTTTTATGGAATTATTTCATATTTTTCGTTCACCTTGTCAACCTGAATTAACTGTTGCCTATTAGAAAGGTAACCTTTAACCATTAGTTTAAAAAGTCTTGTGAAATAACAAAAGAATGTTTCAGAATTCATAACTTAACTCAAAATAAGTCAACACTTTTTGAATTAACGCCACAAACACAAGAAACGTGAAAAGCTTCGCTAAAGAGGTTCCCGTACGATGGAACTCCAAAAGGAACCCTTTGTGCTCGAACAAAGTCAATAAGGACGCGCGACATATAAAAACTGGTCCCGGCCGGAGCCGAACCGGCGTCCCGCCTTGCCAATTACTGGCGGTTGGGGCGAGCTGATAATGTAATGAACTTGCAAGATGTTTTTATTAGTGGCGTCTCTTTGTTGGCTTGAATTATTTAACTAACACCA
Source organism: Ypsolopha scabrella (assembly GCA_910592155.1). Lineage (NCBI taxonomy): Eukaryota > Metazoa > Arthropoda > Insecta > Lepidoptera > Ypsolophidae > Ypsolopha > Ypsolopha scabrella. The sequence continues at coordinate 11,853,845 of OU342989.1, read as the reverse complement.
TATCTTCACGACCTGAATCCCCGGGGTGTCAGAGAGGTGTTCCTAAGTATGAACTGTGAAATGCAAGCCACAGTCCACACTTGGTACACCCTGTTTTCACTGACGATTTACGTCTGTTCATGGTTGAAATTCTTCCCTTTTGTAACGAAATAATTTAAACGTCCAAAAAATAACATCATTTTCATTGATATTCTTTTTAATCCGTATCAAGAGACCTTGGGAATAAACATGGCAGCTGTTCTGTTCATCTCTCACCATTGGCACCATTGGTATGACAAAAGGTTGATAAGGTACGTTTTATATCGTCAACTGAAAAATGGATCTCTTTTTTAAACAAGCGAGTGGAATAGAATCAGCTTTATTTTATATAATTCAGGTTACAATTATTTGGCCCGCCAAGTTCGGGCAGTGTTGTTTACATATGTGTCTTAATGTATCTGTCCTGCTCCAATGCTTTCGTTTTACACATGGTCATCCTGCTCAGCGGAAGCGCGCCGCTTAGAAAATTCGCGGTTTCGAGATGTTTTTATTTATTATTTTGGAATTAAAGGGATGGGTTCTTCATATGACGGCCGTTTTATATTACATTTAAAAAAAAAATTGTATAAGTTTTTCTCTTCAAAATATAACATAGCTCAAGTGAAATTATATTTAGATTTAGTTAGATTAGTTCAGACCTATCTTTGCGATTTAAATGTATCAAGGAAAATGTAAGCAATCGTCTATCGAACGGCCGAAATATCAAGATCAAAGAGTGAAATAAATATATATTTTTTACAAAATTTTATCTTCACTATTAATTAGTTAAAAATTAATTTGATACGAGACAAAATCGGGATAACCCCCCCTTAAGAGCGACAAACTTCGACAGTGGCGCGAGCGAAACAAGCTACACAAAACAGACCCATTGGGCCTATATTTGCAGGGCCGCGCGTGAGAAGCGGGGTATCGCATCTTCCTTTTGTTTTATCTAATCCTCTCACTCACCCACTATCTTCGTCTTTATTAACATGCAATACAGATGTCATTAAACAATAGCAGCTAATGTCAATGGCACCAAACGCTTGCATCTCATAACATATTATTATTTACTAGCTTTTGCCCGCGGTTTCACCCGCGTTGAATTAGTTTTTGTGTACTCCTATAAAATCAGTCAATATTATTCCGACTGTTACCTACAGTAAACACAGCTGGTGAAATGTGTGTGTTATGCGCCTCTGTTTCCCATTGTGTGTGTCTCTTTATAGTTTTTCCATGGGAACAAAGGGTAAAAGTAGTTTTTGTCCTATTCAATGTCTAGAACTACATTTATGCAAAATTTCAGCTTAATCGGTTTCGTAAGCATGGCGTGAAAGGGTGACATCACTTTTCTATAGAAATTTTAAAGCTCATTTTCATCCCATGGGAACTGATTTATGGGATAAAAAGTAGCCTATGTCCTATTCCAGGTCTAGAACTACATTCATGTAAAATTTCAGCCCAATCGGTTCAGTAGTTATGTACAGGCACGAGTTTCTTACTATTTTATGATAAGTTTATCTGTATGTACAGTAAGATAATAAGTAAAAATAATTCTAGGGTAGATTCATGTTTCACCAAGTGCCGACAATCTCAAGTATAAGTTATACTAGGGTAGATAGATCATGTATCGTTCACTGATTAGATTACAATCAAAAAGAATATTTTTTTAAATCAAATATTTTTTTCACTACCCAGTTCAATCAGCTGACTAAATTTATATGGAAACGTGAAAAAATGTTCGCCCACACGTATTTTTTTTTTCGTTGGAAGGTAGTCTATTTGGTATACCCTATCATCTGTTATTTTTCTTTTCACTTTGAGTTTTAGGATTTTAAAGATTTCAGGCGTGTGTTTAGTTTCTGCTAACGGAGCAGCCATTTTTAATCCCAAATTCTATTAATCCGTGTTATACCCAGATCATTTACTTGTAAGCTTCTGTAAACTACTACATATACCGGGTGTAAATAGACTGCTACCATTAAATGAAACCACATATTCTACCGACCCCACTGAACCACTTTTCCCAAGAATCATACCCCCGGACACACTTCGTTTGGGAAATAATTGAGTTCCAAACAAAAATGCGTGAACCCCAAAGTGCAAGCCACACAGAAACGGCGCAGCGCGCTCGGTCGCGCGGGCGTTATTCAAATTTCGTACAAAACGCATGGAAATAAAGTCGCAATTTGAGATATGGTACGGACGCCCGTTCCACGCCCGACGCCGCCTCAAACATACCATTCGGTGTATTCAAATTGCGACTTTATTTCCATGTGTTTTGTACGAAATTTGAATGACGCCCACGCGCTCGATGCGCGCCGCGCCGCTTCTGTGTGGCTTGAACCTAACGCACCGACATACGGGCAAGTTTCGACAGAGCGTCGTCCGTGAAACAGCTATTCGGTGCAGCGTTCTAAAATAGACCTTCCTCCTACGAGATAAAGTCTTTGAGTTACAGTTGAATATCTCTTTCTCTGAAGATTTGCGCGGAGTTTTTTTTTCGAATAGTTGCTCAGTATGATCGGTAGAGTATGTGGTTTTATTTAATGGTTGCATTATATTTACAGCCTGTATGTATTATCTAATAACCGTGCGTCCCCAGGAACGACGGCGATGCTGTCCGGAGTGGGGGTGGGCGTTGGGGGCGTGTCGCAGTTCGGCCGCGCGCGCGCACCGCCGCCCGTCATCAACTACATGAAGCCGGCGCTGCAGTACGCGCACAACAAGCCCGCCTCGCTCGCGCCGCGGCACAAGGTACGTACTGAACGCGGCGACAGACGCTGGCGGGGACGGGGTACGCTAGACGTTAGCGGGGCGCGGCCGGTGTAGCGGGGTGGGAAGCGAGTCACCTTCAGAAATTAACAACTATCCTTTTGCTCGCGTTTGTTCAGTCAGTCAGTCGGCTTGGTTGTTGTTTTATCAACACCCCTTAGTTAGAGTATATGTTGACGAGGGTCACTACGGTGATTATAAAGAAAACCTCATCCAAATCCGTTGAGTGGTTCTCGAGTTAAAACTGAACGTACATTCAGACACACGACGTATAGCCTAAATTAAAAAAAAACAGTTTTTGCTTTGGAACAATTTAAAAAACAAATTTGTCTAAAATAAATATAAAAAATTCAATGGACAGATGAATTTTTAACTAGGTACTTTATTATTATTGGTAATTTAAATTAAACAGGTAACTTTTTTATTTTAGTCTCACCTAATTTGCATGATGCTGTTATCGCATTTAATTGTGTTTTGCCACTTGTATTGTGTTTTTCAGTCCAATGCCTCTCTTAATCTCTTTGGCCGTATAGTCACTAAAATTTTCCATTAAAAGTTGATGGTCTTGTAATAGGCCTTTGGCTCATTAGGGTTATCAATCACAGTCAATACATTCGTCTTTGTTGGTCCGATGACGAGTGTGTCTTCGAATGCATAACGTAATTTTTTACATAAATAAATTGAAATATATTTATTATGTAATATTGGTACATTATTACAAGTCGGAATGTATAACAATAATTTTTACTAAAAATAATAATATGAAGAATAAAACGAATTCAAAATATAATAAAGTTTGATATACTTATTGATTAAAAAAATATAAATAAAATAATAAATGTAATGTTACATACAACAAAGATGATAAACAAAGAAACTATAAATAAATACAAATACCTCAAATAAATATTGTGCCTAACTTCGCTTATTAGATTAATTAGTCTTAGACTTAGAAAGGCAAGAAACTTAGCAACACATTAAAAATGCAGCATCAACTGTTTGCCATTCCTGCTACCTCTGATTCCATGAACGTAAAGTAACCACATGTGTAACAACAGCCGCTGGGCAGCCAGTCGCCCGGCGCGGCGCCCTTACCGGCCCCGGCCGCGGCTCCCCCCGCGCACTCCGCGCCGCACCCCGCGCAGCACCCGCCGCCGGCGCCCCCGCACCCCGCGCAACACCCCGGTGGCCCTGGAGCGCAGTTCCAGCGGCTGAAGGTGAGACAATCTTTAATCCGAGGATTATATGATTTGTACGAAACCCATCGCTTTGGATACTTATTTAGGGTGCATCACACACTAACAAAGATCAATAGAAATAAGTTTTTTACTGAGAAAAGTATTGGAAAGATACCTCAGGCCAGGCCCCGCGCTCCCAAAAAGATTCGGTCGGTCGTTTATCGTTGGAGCATACGTCCATCTCTGACGCACGGGTGTGATAGAGATGGATAAAGGACCGATCGATACTCGATCGAATTTTTCCACTTCGGAGTAGACCCCCAGGATTCGAACCTGCGACGTCTTGTTTTGTCGGCAAGTGCGCTACCGCTGTAGTCTTAGTACGGTACTTACAGATAAGGGCTTCGCGAAAGAGACAATAAAGAATATGCATGTCAATTTTTTTATTCACCTATCGTTAATATATGATCAATTTAGGGCTATGAATAAGAATTTACAACTAAATTATCCTTATTTCATAGTTATAAAATCAAAATACGTTTCTTAATAATCTTCTACAATTCAAACGGCTGCCATTTTAGCGCGCATCAAGTGACGTCACATGATACTGCTCTTGCTTGCGGTGTATGGCGAGTGGCCGGATTTTTCATTATTTTTGATTAAAACAACCTATTACAAAATAGTTGAGGGTTTTATTTTACATTTATTAATTTTGAACTTGATATTTTATGATGAAATGTACTCTATTTGTCACAAAAGGCAGTTAGCCAATGGTGACGCGTTTTGCATTTGCGTTTCATTTCATTAAAATGTTGTATTTTTAATGGAAATTATTACAAAACCATAAAATAAAATAGTTTCCCATGGTCATCATAAAATGCTACTAAGTAAATAGAATACAAAAACGCAATATGTTACTTATTTAAACGACATACATATTCTCTATTCTGAAGGGTTTAGAGTTTTAGTTTTATCATACAAGCTTATAATTGAATATAAAAAGTAGTTAAAAAAGGAGATTGTCAAGATCAAAGCTGATAATCGTCTGTAGTTTCTGCTTTCTTTTCTGGGACATAAGCGTGATTATTAATTACTATTAATTGCTATCAACAATTACCGTATGACCAGACCACGACTATACTATACATATATTATCAAATCCCTTTCAAATTGAAAAAAGCCATCCATCAGCCTAATTCATCCACTGCTGGACATTTCAAGATTTCACCTTGGTGGTTCTCCTGGAAGAAATGCCCATACTCACACGCTGGGCAGGCGGGTTGGTGAGCGCGGTGCCGAAACCCTTGCACCAGTGACGCCGCTGCCCGTCACCAGTCTGTTTTATATAAGGCCCGGCAATTGGGGATGGATATACCGCCATCCATCGGTCCCAGGCAATGGTGGGCCGCCTGGTTTTGCCTGAGAGCTGTTCTCTTACTCTCCCCCGAATAACTTCGGGAGGATTTGCGAGTAAGATGGTGGTACCTCCACAGTCGCGCCCGGCATCAGCTCTACCACCTATAAATAATTTAGATAAATTACCATGATGATAACAATTACCGTATGACAAAACCATGACTATACCAATGGCTGCATATTTTATGAACTGATCAAGATCACATCTCATCAATTCTACCCCAAACGTTTCACAAGCAATATTGAACCTTATCTGTTTGTTGTTTAGGTGGAAGATGCCCTGTCGTATTTGGATCAAGTGAAATACAAGTTCAACACCCAGCCCCAAGTCTACAATGACTTCCTGGACATTATGAAGGAGTTTAAAAGTCAAACGTGAGTATTTTGTTACATAGAATAAGAAAAAGAAAGGAAAATATAACTTTTTTTCAGAAACCACAGCAACGAAGGATAAGGAAAAACCGGACAAATGTGAGTCGGACTCGCCCATCGAGGGTTCCGTTAAAGACTATTTTTTATGATTTAATTACAAAATATGTATATTTTAAATATTTTTTCCTGTACTAACTTGTAGTATTAGACAGTATTACTTGCTAAATTTCATAGTTCTAGGTCAACGGGAAATACCCTACATAAAATTTGATTCCCTTGAGTGTCAAAATATACGTTTTTTGCGGCATAAACGGTCGTATCTTTTCTTACGTTAACTTAGAAGTTTGATTTTTTCGCAGCTTCAAGGGACCTGAATATATGGTTTTAATTTCAACTCGATACCACCACGCGTTCCCGAGATAAAGGGTCCTGACAGACAGACGGACGGACGGACAGCCAACAAAGTGATGCTATAAGGGTTCCGTTTTTCCTCTTGCGGTACGGAACCCTAAAAACGGGTGACACATCTTCCATGGTTATTTAAATTTATTGAACCACTAGACCACAGGCGGTATTTTGTTACGTGTATCGTAAAATATGTGAACCTTACAGCAAAGCCTCGCTAATATTTATATTGTCATAGTGTATAAGGTATATAAATCTCCTATACTATACCCTGACCGCAAGCTATACAGGAGGTTAGGGAAAGTACTTCGCTCCTTTAAACCACGTGTGCTAATAGGTATAACAAAGTATGTTCAGCGTGTTTAATTATCCGAAATAAATTATTTTGATTTGATTTGATTTGATTTGAATTATTTTTTTTTATAAAAAAATTGAAATATGTATTTTTCATTTTATTTTATGTTATTAAATTAAATTGTTATCCCCTTTCTCTTACGCGCCGTTTTTTTTGCAATTTGTTTATCACCTATCTCTATCTATCTATTGCGTTCTACTAGTCTAGTATAGCAAACCATATCGAGCTCGATAGAGTGCTCTCTCTCACTCTGTTGATCTACGTAAAGAGGGACAGACAGTGGTTTATCGAGCTGTCAATATGCTCGATATGGTCTACCATGCTAGCTACCCAGAACTGGGGTTGAACAATTTAATGAAAGTTCTTAAAACATTTTTTTTTTAAATATTAAAATTTATTATTTTTAAAATTAAAATTTGTTATATATAGCAACCGTGGTTTAAAGGAACGAAGTACTTTTCCTAACATCCTGTATACCGCGCCTTAGGTAACTGCTAGTAGTAGCTGTAGCTGAGCGGGGAGGGGGGTCGAGCAGCTGTCATTTCGTTCGGCAAAGTTCCCCCCGCCGCGTCTATCGCCACCCAAGGCGCGGTACAGCGCTCGCGGTGAAGCCATAGAATTTCTGAAGAAATTTAATCTCAGGCGGGCCTCGAACCCGCCTCTCTGCCTATTTATACAGTTTGTACACCAGGCCTACTAGACTCCGCAGAATTTTGTAACTACTCGATACACTAGCTAGTAATGCACATATAAACGCTCACGGGGGCGTTGTGTACATGTCACTTCTTAGCTTCGTTACCCTTTTGTCTGTGCTGTAGCCCAAGGAAATGCTTGTACGACTGATTGTGAAAGCAAAAGAGGTGTGTTAGGATCAGGTTTGAGCAGAAAAAGCTTGTGAATAAAGGAAGGATTCCAAGAAATACACCCATTTGTAAAATACGAAATTGTGCACATTGTGTAACGTGTTTATCAAAGTTTTAACCATTTTTGACTTCTAAAAATAGGTTAGTTGCGAAAATTTGTGTGAAAAGAAAAAGTTTTACCATTTCGCACAAGTTGATGTAATTTATTTCGAAATAGACGAACAAAAGCTTTCGATCCGACAAAACTGAGTGTTTGATGGCAATGAAAAATCTTTTCTAGACTATATAATTCAACAGTATTTATTTACTACTAATTAATTGGCAACAAACAAACCAAACCATTAGAAAATCCATAGTAATAATCTTCTTAACCTTAGACCTGAAGATTTATTAAACGAAACCGGTCGGTAAGAGGAAAAAATAAATACCGTGAACTTAGAGTACAAGTGAGATATTTCATTGCTATATTTAAGTTCCATCGAGAACTATCAATGGAATCTATGAAGTGTTTAATGATGAAAACAATTACCGTATGACAACCATGACTATAATTATTGGCTGCATTTTTATGTTCTGAACGCACCATTATTCCCAAAACCGAGTACTCATCTCTACCGCTCTAAAATGACAGCTTTGTCCACAGAATCGACACCCCTGGCGTGATCAGGCGAGTTTCGAACCTATTCCAAGGACACCCAGAGTTGATAGTCGGGTTTAACACCTTCCTGCCGCCCGGGTATAAGATTGAGGTGCAGAGCGATGGACAGGTAAGATTCTGATTACATTTTTAATTGATAAGAATGAATTATTTATTTGTATATTCATAATAATAATATAGCCTCTATTTTCCAAATTCACAAAATCTTGACGTACCGAAATTCAACCCGGGACCTCTCGCTAATCGGGCGTTCCTTCTACAGACTGAGCTATCCAATTCTTAACACAACCTGCGAATTTACCTATGTGATTTCGAATACTGCAACGATATGATATGTCGTGACCAGATCATAGAATTGAACATTTCATGAATTAGTTTACCATTTCATGATATGGATTGACCAAATCAATGAATAGAGATCGTTTGACGATATAATCAACTAACACAAGACCGTTTCATAATCTGGGGTGCAATTGTGTAAGGCAATGGTATTCAAATTGATTGTCATATGGCTATTTGGCTAAGCAAATTAGCCCGTATGACAATTGAAATCGTAGATTTTTGGCTGTCAAATTAATATGTCTTTTCTGTTGTGGACAACCAAAAACGTACAATTTCAATTGTCAAACGGGCTAATTTGCTTATCCGAATAGCCATATGACAATCAATTTGAATACCATTGGCTTACACAATTGCACCTCTGGTCAAACATCGTATGATCATATCGTAAAATAGTTACATTTATTCACCACTAGCGGCGCTGTTATTGTTTGTGCGATGCGATTTATAGTTTTTCCGTGGCCAAAGTAGGTGCGACGTTAGGACGACGTATAGGAAGGAGCGTGTTAGGTTGCTTGTGAATATAAATTCAGGAGCCGAGCGAAGCGGAGCGGAGTGACAACAGTTGACTATCTCATGAAATGCGATCATTTCATGAAATGGTCGACTATTTCATTATATGTTCAATTCCATAATCTGGCCACGACATCCAACGTGAAATTTAAGTCATTTTGTTAACGAACTGGTGATAGTACTCGTACATTTGAACAACTTTTACTATGGAGCCAACCCTGAAATCGTGAAAAAAATATCAGCTGTTCCATAGAAAAGTTAAATACCTACTCGACCCAAATATATGAGAACAATTTTTGTTTTGACAGCACTTAGCCTTAGACCCTAAAGCCTTCGGAATCGGCTTTACTATATCATTAAAAACTTAAAATAATTTTCGATTTACGTTTCGTTACATATTTTCGAAAGACGAAAGTATAGAGTGGGGCGACCTCTTCTATATCAACGGGATTTATAGTCGAAAAATTAAAAAAACTTATTTTTGTGACAAAAACTGCCGATTGGTCTTGTCTCTCGTATGTCCGCTGTATGTGTACTTTAGTACTATTTTTTACTGTCCTATTCTGTTTCGAGAATCCCCCTAATCTTCCGACGCCCATGTATAGTTTCAGTTAAAATGTCATTTCAACATCTAAAGTCTGTACGTGAATGAACTGCCGTATGTTTCAAGATCCAATAAACACGTCTGGCATTCCATCAATGGTGACGCAAAACAATAGAACATTCCGTGTGCTTCTCCGAACCGAGTAACATTACCACATGTGTGAGGTCTAGTGTCAATACCGGTGTGTAGTCGAGAACACTGGAACTTCGAGCGATACTCCGTACTGGTTCCTTCCAAAACACTGCGGGAGTAAAAGTCGCAGGGTTCCATCACAGTTATTCTATCTCACAGAGTTCGTTTGGCCATAGTTTAAAAATCCATACAGTTGTCCAACGGAAGCGCTCAGACAGAGCTACATACAATATTCGAGCAAGCAGTTCGGAGCCTCGCCCCGCAAACCCCGCACAACTGCTCCGTCCGAACGCTTTTGTTGGACAACTGTATGGATTTTTAAACTGTGGTTGTAGTAGTGACGTGTACATATAAGCGCGTTTTGTGTATGTGGCGCGTTTTGCACACTAGAAACACGTGCGTGTGCACGTACTACTACCATAGCCAAACAGATAAGAGAGAATATTATACTATAATCACTGTTAAAGTGGTTGGCTTCGGTCTCGGTTCAAAAAAACACAGCATATGATTGTTTTTGAATTAAAAGTGTAAAATAAAAGCGTTTTATGTAATTTCGCGACTATTGTTTTATAACAATAGTTTTTTTTAATTTATTTTTTATTATTGTTTCGTTTTATTACTTTTTTTTTGCTGAAAAGCGTGTTTGAATTTGTTGGGGATATAAAATCACGTAATGCATGAAATAATACAACTTTGCCGAACAAGCCCAATTGTCATACAACCGTAGTCGCGAAATGTCATAAATCACATTTTTTAATACAAGGAATTTTAAAAACAATCATATGTTGTATATGTCGCAGCAAGACCGAAACAAATCCCATACAACGATATTAGAATTTGCGCTGTTTTCTAGTCTCATGTCTCGATAGCCAGATTTAACCCAACGTTGTGCTGATGTGATGATGATGTTTGTGTGCAGGTATCAGTGTCGATGCCGTCTCCGACCGCGTTGGGCGCCAGTGGGTTGGTGCTGGGCGTGCATCATGCGCAGCCGCAGTTGGTGCATTTGTTGCCGGTGCCTTCGCCTGTGCAGTGAGTATTGTATAGTGAGAATTACTTTTAGTTGCCCTGGGCAATCTGGGCATAGATGATGAAGGAAAACACTGTCAGGTAAATGCATGCCCTGAAAAGAATGTCAATATTTTGTGCTCGAAATATGGTTAACCTTGTATCACTTTTTGCACACAAAAATGGTTCGTGAAAATCGGGTGTATTCCCGTTGGTCCCGTTAAACGGGGACAGCTTTAATAAAATGACTAAAAATATTTCCCGTTGTCCCCGTATTCTGTCCCGTTGATGCAGTAGAATAAAATAATTATAAATTGTGCCCGTTATCCCGGTTTGCAGCATCAATTACACAATTATTTATTTCATTAACGGGGACAGCGGGAATACAGGAAAAATTGTCGGTAAACACCTGTTCGGGGATGTGTCATAAAGATCCTTATTTTTGCTTTGGTGAAGAGATATTTGGTATATATGTATAGTGCTAGATGAAGTTGTATCAATCACGACGAAACTAGTAGTTCTAAATCTAACTATTCAAGCCGTTCAGTAATCGATTTTTAATTACATAAAAAAAAATAGATACTCAGCGAGATCGCGCCTTGCGAAGTTAGCCGGGATAAAATTAATTAGTTGAACGAAAAATCGTTAGCATACCCATTTAATTAACAACAATATATTGATGATAAACAATCATATTTCTCAGCTGTGACAGTGTGACGTAATCAGCCATACTAAATGAAAAACATATTCATTTTCATATACTCAGTAAAATTACATCGTCAAACATCATGTACAGTGCAGAAGGTGAGACTGTAGAATTGCGATTGTGTGCGTGCACACCATTTACATTGTGGAAAACAACTCTTATACGTGGGACGCACTATAAGTTTCCGGAATGAATATGAAAAAATACTATTAAAGGTACAAAATTAATTTATTGTTTTTCAAAATAATCTCCCTTGGCGTCTATGCACTTTTTCATTCGATCAAACCAGTTTTGAAAACTTTTGTGCCACTCCCCTGTGGTGACCTCTGAAACGTGTTTTTCATACTCCTCGACAGCCTCTTCTGGTGATGAAAATCGTTGACCGCGTAATTGGTTCTTAATTTTTGGGAACAGAAAAAAGTCACAAGGTGCCAGGTCGGGACTGTATGCAGGATGACTCATGAGTTCTACATTTTTCGTCTTCAAAAAGTCGTTTGTCTGTCTGGCCGTGTGAGAACTAGCATTGTCGTGGTGCAGGATGATACGGCGTTTACGGTTATTTTTACGGAGTTCGTCAATAACTTCCGGCAAACAAATGGTCGTGTACCAGTCACTATTCACGGTACGACGATTCTCTAAAGCAACAGTAGCCACGTGTCCAGTTTTATTAAAAAAAGAAGCAATCATCCGCTTAGATGCACTTTTCACGCGCGCCACTTTGGTTGGTTTCGGCTCATCTTGAAAGACCCGTACGCTCGATTGCTGCTTTGTTTTGGGATCGTAGCAATAAATCCATGTTTCGTCAGCTGTTACTATGTCCCACACCAAATTTGACGCACCTTCGTTGAATCTGGTAAGCATGGCACTGCACCAAGTGACGCGGTCCGTTTTTTGAGCCTCGGTCAAGTTGTGTGGGATCCACCGCAAGCACAGCTTTCTCACACCCAAATGTTTGTGTAGGATTGATTATATTTGACTCATGCCTATTTCTAAGGATGCGCGAATTTCATGGTAGGTCACATGCCTGTCTGTTTCAATCATACGGCGCACAGCATCGATGTTTTTGTTGGTCACAGCGGTGGACGGCCGACCATCGCGAGATTCGTCACTGAGATTGATACGACCACGCTTGAATTCTGCAAACCAGCTATAAACAGTCGTTTTGCATGGTGCTTCATTGCCAAAAGCTGTTTCAAGCCGAGCGATGCTCTGTTGAGCTGTCAAATTACACTTAAAATCGTAGAAAATCATACTACGAAAATTTTCCCGAGTTAAATCCATGTTGATGCAGACACACAATTTTTTAAATGGCGCCACAAGGTAAAAACAAAAGACAGTCAGATGAAACAAACTGCATTCTACAGCCAAAGAGTTCTATTTTCAAATGTTGCAATAAATTTTTAAATATTGTTTATGTAAGTGGCCAGTTCCGGAAACTTTTAGTGTTACCTATGTAGTAGTCCAGGCAAGGTCTGTTTTCAAAAAATTATGGTTTGTCTTTTATCTTATTCTTCTTTTGTTACGATGTATACTTGTGCTTGCCTGCACTGCTAGAAGAGTAGTTTTCCACAATGTCAATGGTGTGCACGCACACAACCGCAATTCTACAGTCTCACCTTCTGCACTGTAGAAAATATAAACATGAAAATATTTAACATCTTAATATAATAAACGTCAACATGATGACATTAATTACCGATTGACGCAAATGATAAAAACTTGCGGCTGCTCTTTTGAGTTCTGACCTCCTCCACACCAACCCCCCCTTTTTTGAAACCACTTTTTTTCTAACCCTCCCCCCCTTTTTTTACAGGTCAGTAAGCAGTGCAATAGTCCACAATCTGTCAGTAAACCCGTCGCCAGCGAACACGCTTCACCACATATCTCAAGCTCATCAGCAGATCGAAGCGGCGGCCATTCATCATCAACAACAGCAACAGCAGCCCGGTATATAGAACACTAGCTTTTGCCCGCGGATTCGACCGCATTGATTCAGTTTTTGAGGCTGCCTAAAACTAAACTAAATCGAATACGTATATTAATTTGACTTTTGGTTCTTATGAAAGTAATTTTATACAGGTGTAAAAGCAAAGGCAAGAATCCTTTAAGGGTTTGTTGGTATGATAGGTAAAGATTTATTTTTAAATACTGGGATCTCTAAATAAAGTACCAGTACCGCATAATGAGACGATTTTCTTTACTCAAAATACATTAATATACACCCGTTAGGATTTATTAAATAGGCAATAAAAACAATTAAATTTATAAGAGGAAATACAATATTTTAAATAGGTTTTGGGTTTGCTTATATTTAATACGTAAATACACGTACTGAAGTAAAGTAAGGGTATATTCAATGTATACAATTATGTATATACGATATGATAATAATAATAGCTACCCATATACTAAATACTAATACGTTACATACATAAATACATACCTAACTCCGCCCATTCGTTTAGTTTTGCTAAGAAGAAGGACAAGAAATTTAGCAAGATCATGTCTTTTTTTTTTCAATCATCAATATTTATATACAACAGTGTTTTAGTAATAGATAGAAGGTACAGGACAAGAGAAAGTCGGATAATCAGGCCAAAAGTTTAGTAAAATATTATTAAAAACAAACCGAAATTAAAAGATTATCTATTTATCCTATTATACGTAGAAAAAGTCCAAAGATGCGTTTGTGATTGAACAAAATTATTTCATCGATTTTGTTATTCGCATATTTGATTACAAAAAACGCCCTTCTTTTATTGTTTTTTTTCTTTACGTAACAAAAATTCATCATAACAAGCATGCGATGCAATCGAATAGCAGTATAATGAGCAATTTAATCCGGAAAACCCATTTATAACAATCTCAATGATGAAGTTAATTACCGATTGACGCAATCATGATAAAAACTGGCGGCTGCTCTTTCGAGTTCTGATTCTACCCTCAAATAACTTCAAAGCAATTTATAACTAGATTCTATAACTAATATGTGTGATGTAACCAGGTGGCGCCCAATCCGGTGCCGCCCAGCATCCGCCCACAGCGCCGCCCGGGCAACCTGTCGAGTTCAATCACGCTATTGAATATGTCAACAAGATTAAGGTACGTGGTGTTTTTTGTTAAATTTTGGATAAGTTGATGGCAGTGGCGTGCATCTCATATAGGCAAATACGCAATGCCTACCCTGGGCTTGGCTTAGCTAACTAGACCACTATCTATTTAAATATAGGAAGGTACACACCACTATTTCAATATTACAATCAGGGAAGCTGCACCCGTTCTTTGAAATATCTACCTGCTTGCTCCGCAGCGCTCGCGACCATGGCAACACGCATTACTTAAATTCGTTGCCAATTCTCTATGTGTGCATCTGTAACAATACTACCAAGAGGTCAGCGGCTCGCGGCAAGCACGCACACATTCTCATTAAAATACGCAACGCCTGTTCGATGCAACCACGTTGTGTCGGACAGTTTGGACTTTTTACCCATCTTATTTTTCGTATGCAAAATGAAACATAATATTATATGGAATAAATTAAAAATTTACAGTTTTGTGCCTACCCTACATAAAATCCTATGCACGCCACTGGTTGATGGGTTCGGTCACAAGAATGACTACCGATCTTACCATTTACCGTCAACTTAAAAAGGGCACGTAGGATGAACTGAACAAACAAAACAGTCTAGAGGCACTCCAGTGACTTATTTTAAAATTATGTTTTATAATGAAATCCATCGCTTTGGAATACTCGTAACATTATTGGAGTGCATTACAAACGCCTAGTAATAAAAGCTACGAAAACTAAATTCAAAATGAGGATGTTCAATTTTTGAATGTTACTGCTTTAAGAGCCAGTCCACAAAATGACACTATCGAAGTTTCGGTAAATACGCTGCGTGACCTCTCATGACCCTCGAGCACGATGCGACGATGTTGCGAATAGCGCGACCTAGACGTATTGATGTTTGCATCTTTTATAAATATTATGATTTTTCAAAATTTAAAATAAAGTGGGTTGTTTGTTAGTATTTATTACTGTACTATTTTTTTTATTTTTGTCGGCCTGTCTTTAACTTAACTTATGTATTTATTCATTGCATTATGTAGGTAAAGTCGTTTGCAATAGAATCCAACAATCATGTAAACAAATATGGCGGACTGACATTGACAGCGTATTGTTTATGCCCATAGTGATGTCATAGTGTTCTAATTTAATTTTAATTTAATTTATTTTTCTAATTATTTTAATTTTAAGTCATAGACTATGGCCCATAGTAGGATAGGTACTAAAATAAAACTGACTAAATAGATTAAATATATAAGCCATAGACTATAAAATAAAACTGATTATATATAAAAAAAGTGTTTATTAAAACAAATTTAAATCTTCGTCTTCGTAATCATCACTATCAGAAGTGTCGCCGGTGACCGTAATTATAAATGGAAGAACCACTGTGTCATCGCTTGCCGTGTCTAAAATGCCGTCGAGCTTTTTCATTTCTTCCTCTTCCTTTAGGACGTGACTTACGCATTTCGACCATTGTTCGGCTCCGATTCTCGCCAACCCTTCGTTCAATAAAGTTTTTAATTCCGCCATTTTAAAAGATTTGTTATTTCTCCCAACATACGACTTAACCTGTGCCCAAATGAGCTCAATTGGGTTGAGTTTGCAGTGGTAGGGAGGAAGGCGAAGCACAGTTATTCCTTTCGATGCGGCGAGCTCGTCAACGTATTTTGTAACATAATTTTTTTTATCAAATTTTGTGAGTAACTGTGCTTTTATTTCACTTGTTCCAAAAGCTATATTTTTGCTACGTAACCATTCTTGTATAGCATCCTTCCTCCAGCTCATGTTGGGCACTCGTTCGAGTTGGCGAGAATGGTATGGAGCATTATCCATTACAATTACAGATCCCGGCAGAATTTTGTCTAAAACCATCTTAAGAGGCATCTTACACTTTCCTGAAGTAATCTCAATTTTCAAGCGCCTAATTTATCATCTTAGGAAAGATTTTTATACTGTTTAATACGTGATAAACATAGACCAATCGTTCGTATTGTGTGTTAATTTACCACAATTCCAAATACTACTTTGTATTTTTTGTAGTGATCAATCTCCCACACCTCGTTTACGAAAAACTGATCACATTGTCAACTTTAAGGATCTAATTCTGTGTATTAATTTCAATAAATTTGCTAAAAAAAAATACCAGTACAACAGACATATAAATTTGTTGTGACATCATTTACCAGAATATGTATAAATAATCACATTATCCCCAAAAAAATAAAAGAATTCCGTCAATTTTCCCAATTAATGTAGCCAGTATACAACGAGTTTTTGTATTGAATACAGCTTATTTTACATTCAAAATTGCATTTCAAAATAGCCTATGACTTTGATCAATTGTATTCTGTAATTTTGTTGACATTCCTTTTATTTAATTAGACTCAAAAACATCATTATCTTTACTCCAAATTCCAATAAATTACGATGCACAAACGCGCACCGATCAGTACGGCGCGAGCGCTCAATCAGGTAGGATCTATGTCAGTTTTTTCCCGCCATACTGCGTCTCGACTCTTTGTACGCGATACTCGTATACGATCGCAGAGTTTTGATCATTGATCGACACTTTTTCGTACTTCAATTTTGTTTGTTGTCAAAAATAATAGTATTTATTTCGGAATATTTATAATCTTATATTTTGGTGTTAGTTTAAATGTATGTTTATTTGCTGTATGGACTGGTTCGGATTTTCCGCTGAAAGTCGTAAGGATACTCAGAGATGATGTTTTTTGGCAGGAAAAATGCTTCCTAAATTGACTCGGTTTTACCATGATTGCGTATTGCAAGAAATCATAGACCCTAGAAAGACAAGATCAATGCCCTTACGGCAAATATATATATATATATATAGAATGAAATTAAATCAACCGACCAAATTCATACTGGAGACTCGGTTAGTGATCAATAACTAGGTTCAGTAATCCTTTTAGCCAATTTCGAAAAACACATTTTTTGCTCCCTTACTGGTTGGACTACAATTCCTAGTGCAGGCACTAAGGGACAATAAAATTTTTTTTTAGAATTTCACCAGGTGGGTCATTAAACCTTGTTTCTGATGACTAACCGAGTCTCCAGTATGAATTTGGTCGGTTGATTTAATTTCACCCGGTATAGCGTAAAATTAAACCATTTGTTGACTGTGGTACCAATATATTTTTGTTCCAATGTATATAAACACAAATGTACATCTTACGAAACTTTTAATTTATTTTTAAACCTTGACAAAAATTATCCTCACACATTAATTTCACTACCCCTTCACTCCCACATCCTCACCTTGTAGGTAATACCTACACCTACACAATAGGGTAAAAAAGAACCGCGTCCAAATCCATTGAGTGGCTATCGGGTTAAAACGGTACCAAGATTCAAGATTAAAAATGTTTATTTGTAAAATATATAGTATAATAAATTATACATATGCATAAAATAAAGTCTTATTGGAATAAGAATATTATTATATATAATGCAATTAATAAATAAGTTGATAAATAAACTGAATAGACTATAAATAAATATAATGCCTAACCAAATATACACTAACATAAGTAAAAAATTAAAACATTGTAAGTATATACCTACATAATGCAATGAATAAATACATAAGTTAAGTTAAAGACAGGCCGACAAAAATAAAAAAAATAGTACAGTAATAAATATTAACAAACAACCCACTTTATTTTAAATTTTGAAAAATCATAATTTTTATAAAAGATGCAAACATCAATATGTCTAGGTCGCGCTATTCGCAACATCGTCGCATCGTGCTCGAGGGTCATGAGAGGTCACGCAGCGTATTTACCGAAACTTCGATAGTGTCATTTTGTGGACTGGCTCTTAAACCTGAAAATCCCCGACGAACCTGGCTGCGGCTCGCTCATTATAACCTTAAAAACAAATATAATTTTACACACATACATTTCAGTAATTGTGATCTATTCAAATAATTAGTTACGAGGGCAATACAATATTAAAGTGCGTCTAATAGATTTCCGTTGTAGGTAATAGATCTAAATCATTCTTACCTCCTGATTACTCCTTGAGAAAAAATACCAATCGTATGCTATATCAAAGTCCGTGATGCCGTGCAAAGGTCGTCGTTCCAAGAAAAATATGTCCAGCCAAATCGTAAAGCAAAACAAAAGTCCAAAATGAGAATGCAAAGTCGTAGAAATCGGAAACAGAAAACGGAAACAGAAAACACTAATGCACAGCGAACCCACAGAACAGTGAATGACTGTGAATGACAATTCTAATAAAATGGCCACCTGTCAATTTTTAAAAACTAACCATTATTTTTATGGCTTAGGATACAATCCGTTTTGGTTAATTATATTAAGCTCTTGAAAAAAAATTTTTATTGTATTCAAATAATATTAAATTAAAAATAAAAGATAACTTCAGATTACGAACAACACTAACTTTTCAATGACTTATAGAGTTCGATGAGTAAAAAACTAAGATGACAGCTTGTCAAATACTTCGAAATTTTTACGTTGCAAATGTTTTAACAAATTTAACTTATAAATACAAGTTAAATCGTGTTGAAGATAATGTGAAAACAATGGTGCGTTCGTTGAAATCAGACTATGTTCATAATTGATCGTCAAATGTATGTGATTACAGAGTAATCGTGACAATTTGGTTTGTTTACATGATTGTTGGATTCTATTGCAAACGACTTTATATACTTACAATGTTTTAATTTTTTACTCATGTCAGTATATATTTGGTTAGGCATTATATTTATTTATGGTCTATTCAGTTTATTTATCAACTTATTTATTAATTAAATTATGTATAATAATATTCTTATTCCAATAAGACTTTATTTCATGCATATGTATAATTTATTATAGTATATATTTTACGCATAAATATTTTTAATCTTGAATCTTGGTACCGTTTAAACCCGATAACCACTCAATGGATTTGGACGCGGTTCTTTTTTACCCTATTGTGTAGGTGTAGGTATTACCTACAAGGTGAGGATGTGGGAGTGAAGGGGTAGTGAAATTAATGTGTGAGGATAATTTTTTTCAAGGTTGTGATGTGATTATATATTAGTGATATATTATTCTGTTTATAAAAAATATTAAAAGATAGAGTATTTGTAATGTTTTTAAAAAATAACAAACAGTTTACAACAAAAATATAAAGTGAGCTTATGGTAAGAAATGAAAACAAAGTGTACGGGCGCAGGTGTAGCGTATTTTCTTGAAAATGTTATCGGAAGGAAGTGTGTATTGAGTGTTCATAAAAAAACACAAATGTACATCTTACGAAACTTTTAATTTATAAAAATATACATTGGAACAAAAATATATTGGTACCACAGTCAACAAATGGTTTAATTTTACGCTATACTGGGTGAAATTAAATCAACCGACCAAATTCATACTGGAGACTCGGTTAGTCATCAGAAACAAGGTTTAATGACCCACCAGGTGAAATTCGAAAAAATTTTTTTTTGCCCCTTAGTGCCTGCACTAGGAATTGTAGTCCAACCAGTAAGGGAGCAAAAAATGTGTTTTTCGAAATTGGCTAAAAGGATTACTGAACCTAGTTATTGATCACTAACCGAGTCTCCAGTATGAATTTGGTCGGTTGATTTAATTTCATTCTATATATATATTTGCCGTTAGGGCATTGATCTTGTCTTTCTAGGGTCTATGATTTCTTGCAATACGCAATCATGGTAAAACCGAGTCAATTTAGGAAGAATTTTTCCTGCCAAAAAACATCATCTCTGAGTATCCTTGAGACTTTCAGCGGAAAATCCGAGCCAGTCCATACAGCAAATAAACATACATTTAAACTAACACCAAAATATAAGATTATAAATATTCCGAAATAAATACTATTATTTTTGACAACAAACAAAATTGAAGTACGAAAAAGTGTCGATCAATGATCAAAACTCTGCGATCATATACGAGTGTCGCGTACAGAGAGTCGAGACGCAGTATGGCGGGAAAAAACTGACATAGATCCTACCTGATTGAGCGCTCGCGCGGTACTGATCGGTGCGCGTTTGTGCATCGTAATTTATTGGAATTTGGAGTAAAGATAATGATGTTTTTGAGTCTAATTAAATAAAAGGAATGTCAACAAAATTACAGAATACAATTGATCAAAGTCATAGGCTATTTTGAAATGCAATTTTGAATGTAAAATAAGCTGTATTCAATACAAAAACTCGTTGTATACTGGCTACATTAATTGGGAAAATTGACGGAATTCTTTTATTTTTTTGGGGATAATGTGATTATTTATACATATTCTGGTAAATGATGTCACAACAAATTTATATGTCTGATGTACTGGTATTTTTTTTTAGCAAATTTATTGAAATTCATAGACAGAATTAGATCCTTAAAGTTGACAATGTGATCAGTTTTTCGTAAACGAGGTGTGGGAGATTGATCACTACAAAAAATACAAAGTAGTATTTGGAATTGTGGTAAATTAACACACAATACGAAAGATTGGTCTATGTTTATCACGTATTAAACAGTATAAAAATCTTTCCTAAGATGATAAATTAGGCGCTTGAAAATTGAGATTACTTCAGGAAAGTGTAAGATGCCTCTTAAGGGGGTGGTAACTTTTGACCTCGATACAAAATACAGATCTTAATATTGTTTTCCTTACTTTTGAATAAAAATTGTGCAATAAATGTGTTTTAAAGCAACTTGCGGAAATAGTTTATTAATAATAAAGTCTTCACAAAAAACTACGTACTTTAATGTATTACATTTTGTTTCTATTACATTAACAAAATTAAAAGCGTGTTTACAGTTGTAATGTAATGCAGCTAAAACGTAACGCATAAAATTGAATAATTTTCATGTGATCACCTAACTATTGACAAGAAGTTTGCGCGAATTGCTATTAAACGCATTTATTGCAAACTTTTAATTCAAAACTAAGGAAAACAATCTTATGATGTGCATTTTGCACCGAGATCCTCCGTTACCACCTTAAATACTAAGTTACCGAAAACTTCTGTGCTAATAAATAAACTACCAACTACCGAATGAAATACTGAAAATTTCGAAAACTTAATACATCAAAAAGCTGCTATAATACTATTTCACCAGCTGAAAATACATTTCAGCGAAAACTATTGTCAGCTTTTTTTGTCGTAGATCTCCGTATGACCATAAATATCTTGAATTCTGTTAAAACTTAAGGGGTCGCCTGGCTCCGCTCCGCTTCGCTCGGCTCCCAATATGTATTTACATGTCAACCTAACACGCTCCTCCTCGCACCTATTTTTTGACTTATCAGAACATTTGTTTTCGTTAACTTAGTATTTCTTTCGGAAGTTCAGTAATTTATTCGGAGGTTCATCATTTAAACCAGGTGGTCGTAAGGAATTTTAGTTGGCTATTTTTTATTTATTTTGTCGGTAGATGTTACACAGTTAAATTAGTATATTTTTCGGTAACTAATTTTACCGCTGCTTAGATAGTATTACAGTGTGCAGCAGTTCGCTAGGATTTAATTTGTTTTTCGGAGGCTAGAGGTCACAGGTTCGAATCCTGGCACGAGGAATTTTTTAAAATTTTTAGCATTAAATTTCGTTTCTAATTGATTTTTTCTAGTTTGTAATGCACTCTAATAATAATATTTGTTATGGATTCCCTAATTTATCTATCATTCATCGTATGAAAATGTAAATTTTCGTATTATTTTTGATCGCAGCGCCTTTGCACTGACTTTCCTTTCATTGCATTGTCAGGCCTAGACCTGGTAAATTGTTCAAATTAAAACAATGTTTAATACACTTGTAAATAGGTCGCAAATAGTTCCTCAAGCAACATTTTCTACCTATTATTGTTATTAACAATGTTACCATAGAGAAAATATCAGCGCATAGTCGAATTTTAAATATGTATAAAGCTTACAATATCTCTGGCAATGTTCATGTAGTCAAATGTGTATTAAGGTATTGAACACAGCCAATTATTCTCAACCTTATCCCATTGACATACGGTTTGTATTCCGACAGTCGCGCTTCAGCCGCCAGCCGGACAAATACAAGAGGTTCCTAGAGATACTGCACGCGTACCAACGCGGCCATCGCGACTTGAAGCAGCCTCAAGCCAAACAGCAAACCGAGCAGGAGGTTTACTCGCAGGTGAGCTCTATCCCCTACACTTAAGGTGTATTATCGTTTAGCAACATGATAAGTGTCGTTTCTAGGGTTTTGTACCCGAAGGGTGCCAAACGGTAGGCCCGTTTACTAAGTTTGTCTGTCACAGGGGTCTTCAGCTTCAACCGTAGTAGGTAGATAATATTTTGTTACTAAGTCTTGAAAAATAATAAAATATTCAACAAATTAAAATCCAAGTCCCTATCACAGACGTATAATATAGTAGCAGACCTTAACATTTAGTAATAAACGCATAGAGCCGACGCGTGGCAATTTTAGCTCAGTGAACTTCGGGCTCTTTTAAATGTAAACATTGCTTGTTTCCAAACAAAATATATACTAGAGATTAGTTTAGGAATTAACAAATATGTTCCAAGCATAAGCCAGCCAAAACAACCCATTTTTATACGTTTCTTCGTACCATGAAGCCTAAATGTAGCTTATTTTTTGTATGGAAACTTGCCACGCTATTTAATCCTTATGTTTGGTCTGCTACTTAGTAATAATTATATGTCTGTGGTCCCTATACAAGAAACCTCGTAAAGTTAGTTCTTGTTTTCACTCTTACTTAAAGTCGGTAATACATTTAAGTTTTAAATGAAGTCAGTACCTACTCTGAAGTTTAAAAAAATATATAAAAACTAGGGTTCCGTACGTAGAGGATACCAAATTTTTGCCACGCTTTATCATTTTAGCGCTACGTTTTTTTGTAGACTTGATGTTGCTTTGGCATAAATATTGTTACTTACCATAATAAGGGTTCTGTACTCGTTTTGTGTAGTGGTACGGAACCATTTCTGTGCGAGTTGACTCGCTTCTGGCCAAATTATTCAATATCAATGATTTTTCTTTAATTGAGTCTGGAAAGGAAATCAGACGAGCAACCACTGCTTCACCCACTTTTTATCAACGATATTTCTATCGTGACGTGAGGCCTTTTCGCTGCACTTGGGGCAAAAATAAGTTACGCAGATTTTATCCAACTGTTTTACTTCACCGTTTAGAAAGTGGTAAGTTCAAACAGACGGCAGTAATTAGACAACAACATGAAATTATTATCATTAACTATTCAATTTGAATTTTAATATATACTAGCCTTTCGCCCGCAGCTTCACCTGCGTTTCTTTAATCTCTGTCCCGTTTTCGGTTTGGTCGTTACTTTGTCAACACTCCTTATAGCGTATATGGTGACCAGGGTGACTGCGATGATAATAAACGAAACCGCACCCAAATTGAGCGGTTCACGAGTTATTAAATCAAATCAAAATATTCATTTTGCTAAATAGATACATAAAGTATACTTTCTACAAGTCAAAGTTAATATTTACAATATATAAGGTGGAATCGTAATACCTGCCACGGATGAAATAGGAGATACTATTATGTTTATAGATTACATTAGTGAAGAAATTTCGTACCCCGGAATAGTTAAATAAATTTGAGAAGGTAAAGTAATTAAATAAACATTTTCTTCATTCTGCATAACGTGGTTCACAAATTACGCTTGACGAGTCGTTTAGTCAATGATAACAATTGCTATCTCTTTCTAACCGTTCAATGAATGAAATCAGCTGCCCAGTTCGTCTCTACCAGGTAGAGATATTTGTACCTATTCTGTGTAGCACAAACTTAAATGTAGAGTTGTGAAAACCCAAAATAATACAAGCTCATTTAACTGTCATCCCTCCGCGTTAAGGTCTATTTTGCTATGAAAATTCTTGGTTTTTTTTAGCTCGAAATTTAAAAGTGCTACACGAGAATAGGTGCCATTGCATGCCTCTCCAATGTGCTTACGCTCACACGCAAAGTAGATGTAAATACGAAGTACATTGCAAATTACTCTTCGTCATTGGTCATTAAGACACCGGTAAATTAACTAATTAGGGTACTGTTAAATTTCCAAACGGCTGGATCTGTTGGCCAACCAGTACCCAATAATACGCAGGCAAAAGTTTAAAAGTGCACTTACCAGTTATTGCATTCCTCTAATTCATTCCGTAGATAAAAACTGATGTAATAAGATGGTAAACTTCCCATCACACTTAAAGCCGGGTCTCCTGATTATGTTTTGCCGTAGGTACACATTACACAAAAACATTATGTTCTGTCTTTGCATTTTTACACCAATTGTACCTTATTTACACCAATTACACCTTAGCTACAGTTATTTGCATAATTTACAACAGTATTATTTATCTACAAAACTGTTGCACAAGTCCGCCTTCGCGTTGCACACAAATGTAGGCACGCTTGCGTACATGTCTTTGCACTTTATTTAAGGTGTCAGTTTCACTTTTTACTTGCTGAAAAGCGCGCTTGATGCGCCTTTTTAGTTCTCGCACAGTTCTAATATCATGTCCGGTTTGGCCGTACACAATGGTATGATGGCTCACTCGTACACCAAATCTCTGCTCGTATAGGTTTACTGCATGCGCGGTTACGTTGTTACACTCGCGGTAGCACGATACCATCTCAAGATATTCTTGATTTGAATATCGTGGTCTAGGAGGCATTTTTAAAGAATGCGCGCGAGATACGCACCTCTGCGACCAGCGAAAACAGCGAACTGGGGTGGGGGCACAACAGCAAACAAAAACAAGCGCGTGCGACGAAGGGGGTAGTGGGGGACGGGGTGGCGGCAGGCGGTCTGCCCTTTGACTATTTGACGAGTGGCTCGCTCGGATAGAGCGGCGTCCTTTGACGGACGGTTTCATACAATTAAATGAATTTAAATTTATACGCACATTTGTTTGTATGGAAAAATTTATGAAGTTAGATCAATAAATTATCTTCACTATTGTAATCTATAAACATAATAGTATCTCCTATTTCATCCGTGGCAGGTATTACGATTCCACCTTATATATCTTTAGAATATAAAAAATATATATGATAATACGGGAAATAAAATATATAACCTGCATAAAATAGAGGAATCTAGGAATAAAAACATTATATATAAATGATGCAACGAACAAACAAGTTGATAAATAAATACGGGAAATACATGCAAAAATATGAAGGTTGGGCTACTAAAATGTAGTAAAGTTATACACCTTCATAAAATATAGAAATATAGGAATAAAAATATTATATATACATAATGCAATAAACAATGTGTTGAAAAATGAACTAAATAAACCATAAATAAAAATGATGTCTAACCATCCGCACCATTCGAGTTAAAACGGAACATACATACATACAGACAGATAAAAATTCCAAAAGTGGTAGTTTTAACTTTAGTCACTGATAACAATAACACATTTCAACAGAAAACAAATGTATGTACAGTAACGGAGCGACATTTTTACCACTTTAGTATTAGTTCTGCACGCACGGATGGGTTTTTCGGAATTTATGTGCATAGTGTTTGTGTACCTACCAGTTCAATCAATCAGCTATTTATTTAGATGTAATATGTACTACTCATAAATTATTAATATTAAAGCCGATTCTGAAGGCTTTAATTTTAGTTTTAGTGCTGTCAAAACAAAATTTTCTTCATTCCAAAATAGTTCTTTAGCTTTTACAACAGAAGCTTACTTTCAAAAAAGTTTTGACAGCACTAAAACTAAAATTAAAGCCTTCAGAATCGACTTTAGTATGAAAACATTGCGGTTACGTTCAGTTTGAACGTAATACGGTTTTGTATGGAATTATGATGAGTTCAGCTACTGACTGCTAGGGGCGGTTATCAGAATTCCATACAAAACCGCGTTACGTTCAAACTAAACGTAACCGTAATGTTTTCATGCTAAGGCCACTGGTAAGTACACAAGCACGTAAATTCCGAAAAACCCATCTGTGCGTGCAGCATTCAAACCGTCGAAACTTTGTCTCACTACCGCTGACACGTTAAACAATACTTATTGACTTACAGGCGAATTTATCGTGGGAGGCGTTTATATTCAGTTGTTATTAGTAATAACCACCCAAGCGGTCCAGAAATAACGTGCTCTATTGATAGAACAACAGGTAGTCTATTTATATAAGACGGTTTCTCGCAGCCAATAGAGCGCGGGCCAAGGGTAAAATAGTTCTGAAAAGTTTATTGGCCGTCGCACACGGTTTATGTAACAAATCTTAGTAGAACGCCAATGTTATTGATCAAAATCCATCCGGCCATCAACCCGTGTTCGTCTATTGCTGGACATAAGCCTTTCCCGGATTTCCCCACTCATGGCGGTCCTCCTCATCCAGCCGCCACCCTCAACGTTTTCAGGTTGTTAGTCCAGCGTGTACGTGGTCTCTATTCTACCGCCTTTCGGCCCCAACGGCCATTGTGTCGGCGACGAATGTGGCCTGCCCATTACTGATTCTGCAGGCTATGTCGGTCACTTTCGATCTTCAACGAATCTCCTCATAACGGATTCTATCCATCAGAGATATCCCAAGCGTGGCCCGCTCGTTGAGTTTTGGCCTGAAAAATAACCCATCTTATTAAAAAATTTTGCAAAAATATTAAATGTACCGACATGACTTTTTTCACTACTTTATTATAACCATAGATTATAATAATAACTAATAAATAACAAATAATGACCGATTAAAAACGTAATAATCAGATATCAAATCACCCTTAATTTAAAAAAAAACACTATTTAGGAAACGCATAATATCGACGAAAATACAAACGAGTTCGTTAAAAAACAGTCTAAGCCCAACATCATGTTATAGATACTTTCGCATGGCCAAACTTTTCCATACTTACCACTTGCCGAACGGTAAATGCATGCACTAAAAAGCGTGTATTTGTACCCGAAGTACTTCTATAAGGCTTACACTTACCAGGTTGGGATGTAAAAGTCGTCTGAGAAACGAGGATGCATGATTGTTAACTGAATAGAATATCTGTTTATGATTGGTTCCAGTGGTAGTTCCCACTAGGAAGCAATTGATTCTCCTTCGGTGATATGTTGTGACGATAGGAGCCTTGCACGCACCGTCGATACAGTGTCTTTTCATCGTACTTGCTCCCGCACATTGACAAACGCGGTATACGTGAGAGCGCAAGTACAGATAGCGCGCGAGTTCATGTCCATCCTGAGGAATGCGGTAGTGCTGTGACCTAATAAATTATGGTAATGTCGATAGTTACTATCGATTTTGTCAACAGCTCACAATTTGGTTTATTGTAACTCAAGGTAAAGTTGCAAATTATAAAATAAAATAAATTTGATAAGTACTTACTTGATTATTGGTAATAGACAAAAATATATTTTTAAATGCACTATCAGATGCAAAGACAACCGACGGAGCAGAGTCGGAATCAGTATCTTCGCCGTCGCTGACTTCAATTACGAATTTGTCTATCGTATTTTCCATTAGTCCGTCTTTTTATTTTCGGTATCGATAAGCGCGCGTCACAAAAGTCAAGGACAACACTCGACTGCAGACTAATGCGGCGAGGTGGGTGAAGGTGGGGCGAGCTGCCCCCGCGCGTCGCCTCTGGCCCCGATGGACATGAACCCGCGCGCTATCTGTAGTATGGACGCACGTGGCGCGTGTTAGACCCCCTTATTTTACCAATTTCTCACGATAGATTTTTCTCTGAATGATGATTCGCTTGTTTATAAATATTTTCTTGTATTGTGTGTGAGTATGCAATAGATTTAAATTGCAAATAAGACGTCACAATTTGCAGTTACGGTATTAATTAACGGTAAATAATATCGGTGATAGCTGTCATATTTATTTTAACTTATTTTGAAATCTATACTAATAATAAAGTAGTAAAAAAGTCGTGTTTGAACATTAAATATTTTATTTTTATTTTTGTATGGAATGGGTGATTAGTTTTGTACTGAAGCCAAAACTACCATTTTCAGATTTTTTGTGTCTGTCTGTCTGTATGTTCCATTTTAACTCGAGGACCACCCAATGGATTTGGATGCGGTTTTTATTATAATCGTATTGACTCTGGCTTACATATAGCCTAAAAGGGATGTTGATTAAATGACGCCCAAGCCGCAGAGATTGAAAAAACGCGGGCGAATCCGCGAGTGAAAGGCCAGTTAGGGACAAAAAGTGGTTCTACTACATCTGCGTGTTGGCAACTAGAAAATCGATTAATAGTTGCGCGTGGGCGTGCAAATTGCCAGTAAATTATAGTGGGAGGATCATAACCACTGTATTCTGAGTATGTACGGGACATTTACAGCAAATCCATTTAATGATTCTCGAGTTAAAACGGAATATACCGACAAAAATTCAAAATGTTGTCGTTTTAGTCTCAGCAAAGGCATATAGGCATAAAAGCACTGCCTACCCTAGGCTCAGTTCAACGCTTTACAGTAAACACAGTCTCTTGGCCAGTAACAACGGCACACAGAATTGCGCTCTGCCGTGCGTTGTTACTGGACAAGAGACTGTGTTTTGTAAAGCGTTGAACTGAGTCTAGGGCAGGCAGTGCTTTTATGCCTACATGGACTGCATGCCTTTGAGTCTCAGTGAAATACTTATAACCCATTTCAATTAAAATTTCGCAAAAAATATTCAATGTGCAGATACGATCACCGTTCACACCATGAACTACCCACTTTCTTCAGCTAAAAAAAATGTAAAAAAATTACATACATTAGTATCATACTCAATTGTATTGAATTTTCTATTCGCCTCACGACGACCCTATTGAAGGGGTCGTAATATAACGCTAAATTGTGTCTTTTTTATTCATTTATATTATTTAAATTACCTTAAAATACATAATTTATTTCTATTTGTCCAGGTGGCGAAACTATTTGAGAACCAAGACGATCTCCTGGCGGAATTCGGTCAGTTCTTGCCGGACGCTAAGGCCACCGGCGCGGTCGTGCCGCCGCCCAAACACTACCCGCACAGCCCGCCCCACGCTCCGATACAGGTAACATACTGCATACGGCTGACTGACCATGGTACCTAGCATAGTAGACCATATCGAGCTTTGGAGCTCGATATACACTTGTCTCTCCCTCTTTAGGTAGATCAACAGAATGCTAAGTGCGAGTTGCCATCGAATGACTTTACTACCGCGTGAATCGAGTTAAGCCGGGTTTCCAGCGCGTGTTTCGTCCTACACACTACACCAAAACGTCTACAAACTATATTGTTCCACTACATATTTGTGTTTATAAGCCCCGTGTCTCCTGCATGCTTATCAGTAAAAATGTGTAGCGAAACAATGTTTTGTGTACACGTTTTTGTTTAGTGTGTAGTACAAAACACGCGCTGGAGACCCAGCTTAACTCGATTCACGCGGTAGTAAAGTCATTTAGCGTTCAGAGTGAGACAGCACTGTATCAAGCGCTATCGAGTTCGTATGGTTTGCTATGCTAGACTAGCTGATATAACAGTTCTGATTCAATTTTTTTTACTAACGAATAAGCCTCACTTTTTTAACCGTGTAAGGGGGCACAGGTCGAGTTTTCGAAAGACGCGTTATTATAGGACTCTTCGGGAGTACGGACGCGCATGGCGTTCATGAGTACTGGCTTCCATTTCTTCTCTCTTCGCCGCTTTCCGCAATTCTGACTAAATGCTACAGACAATCGAAGCTTTGATCACCCAGCAGCGTAGCCAGCGAGTCGATCAGAGCAAAGACTGGGAGGGTTTGTAGCAGAGGCTTTCATCCAGCAGTGAACTGATAATGATAATTCATTCTTCAATGAATATTTTATATAATCTCCCTTAAGAGGCTATGTAAATTTTATTTTTGTCACTCTTCCTACAAGCGGAAAAACGCGTAGTGCTAGGGGCGGAATCAGCGGAAAAGACGAAAAAAAAAAGATTTAATTTTATTAAAAAAACTGAAAATTTTCCACAATCAAAAACCAAGATATTGTTATTCCCCTTCTAATAAAATATGTTTGAGTTCTGTACATGATTCCTATTCGTCAAACGAGGAGAAAAAGTGTGTTTGAACACCTCATTTCAATAATTATTTCTATCGAAGAAAATGTATCCAAACGTGTTTTCCAAAAACAAAACCCTAGATTATATAGTCAAAATGCATATATCAGAAATTTATATATCTTTTTGTGTACTTCATGAAATACACAGAAAGAAACAAAGTATCCATATTTTATTTATATATAGGTAGCCTCTTAAACACAGTTTAGCTTCTGAAGCCCCTTTAATATCAATCTTCATGATATAGTATACGCCGGAGGTGCCATACGTCTTTTTGATGTTTGAAATACGTTTCGATGTGAACCCCTTTTTGTTATTGTAGCGTGAAGAGCCGGAGCGGTACCCCGCCCCGCCCGCCTCCCCGCCGCATGCGCCCGCGCACCTCGCGCCCCATGCACAGGTAAATTAATATAATAATACTGTCTCCTACATACATTTATTATAGACTATTTTAATAATAGTTGATATTTATCTAGAAATCTTCTATACAATGTATAAGGAGAAGACAAATACTCTTTATTGTGCACCAAATACAAATGATAAAAAACAATACTTTATAAAAGAAGGTAACAATTGGCGGCCCTATCGCTTATAGCGATTTCTTCCAGACAACCTTTGGGTGGAAATTAATTGTAGGAAAGAAAAACGACGTTAATTTATGCAGCCAAATTCATATTGAAGACTCGGTAAGTGCTCAGTATGAAGGTTTGATGAACTTTTTTTGTGAAATACGTAAATAATTTTTTTTCGTGTTCCCTACAAACGTAAGCCCACTATAGAGTCAATTACTGTAGGACGTCAACAATTTGAGTCAAATGAATACGGTGCTCTTACACAGTTGCATCTCTGGACGGCGATTCTCACAAATGCGACAATTTGCGAAGGCTGAAAGCGGGTGATTTTTACAAGCCCTTTATGAAGAAACGCATCAAACTTTTAAAATATAAACCCATTGTACGTATTCATAACATGCTTTACGTGTCTTTAAATGAGTCATAGTTAATAGAATTATCATGATGCGATAAGCATGTATTGACAAATAATAACTATTCTCAAGGTATATTTCGGGTTATATTATAAATATATTTTCTTGCTACAGCTGTTATTTCAGATATAAAACTAAAGCCGCTTAGATAAAACGTATTTATCACTAAAACAAGTGAATCGTTTCCAATTAAGTTATTGTCTTTACAACAGAAAGATAAAAAAGTTTGAAAAAACATGTCCGTGAGTTTTACATTGATCGGACAAGTAGTTGACTCAGTGTGTTTAAGCAAAAACCCTTGAAATATAGAAGGCAAGGCCTTTGATAACCACAGCAATGTACAATTACCGGTCTATTGTGTAACGAACGAGCTATAAATACAACATTACATCTGTATGACACACTGCTTCAATACAACAGTTGAACAGCACTACCAATTTATCTGTTCACGTGGATTAAATTGGAACTAAAGCCGAATGTATGTTTTAAAGTACTTCTAGCCTTTCGTTGGTTTGAGCATATAGAGAGGATTAATGAAAGTAGAGTGACGTAAGAAATTTATACTGCACAAGTGGAAGATAAAGCTCGACCGGGCCGCCCTAGAAGGACGTATCAAATAGGCGACATACTGAACAAGGACAAAGTAAAAAGTACCCGGAATAGAAGAGCTTGTATGACTAGATTTATCGATGTAGAAGCAAAAGAGGTTTGTCAGGATCGTAGCAGATTTAAATTTGTAGTATCTGCATATCCCCCTGGGAGACAGGCGTGAGTATATATATATGTATGTAGTCTTTCGTCTGCCCTGTTTTCGGTTAGTATTCTAGAAAATGATAAGTTTTGTTATTTTTATTAAAGTCTATTAACTTATCAGAATGGACCGGTTTTTTCCTAATAATGTATCCACTAGCGTCGCCGCGTTCCTGCACACATAAGTTGGTTGCACTGTATTTGTTTATTGATATTGTTGTCAACACTCGTTACACATACTAGGTGGCTCTTTTGTTATTCAGTCGATGAATTCTTTCGCTCATTGTGGGTCTTTCGTTTCTTTAAGACTAGTTTACATTCACTGAAATTAGAGTAAGTTGACGTCATAAATGTTGCAATTTCGGATAGGACTCACTCGTTTAAAGAAGGCACAGGTCATAATATCATCGAAAGCACGACTTGTGCCTCCCTGCAAAGTTAAACAAGTGAGTCCTAGCCGTTATCACAACATTTTAGACTGGTTAATTTTAGGCGTCAATTTATTGTACCCTTTTGTAAATTAAATAAAAAATAGTGTGATATTAAAGCCGATTCTGAAGGCTTTAATTTTAATTTTAGTGGTGTCAAAACAAAATATTTTTCATTCCAAAATAGTTCTTTAGTGTCAACTACAGAAGCTATATTACTTTGGAAAAGTTTTAAGTTTTGACAGCACTAAAACTAAAATTGAAGCCTTCAGAATCGGCCTTAGTGAACCGTAAATCATAGTTTTAGTTTGGTGACAATGATGAAACACGTGCGATGTGCTTTGACGGAATGTCAGTGAAGATACACGCATGCTGCCTTCCTTCTGATGTCCGAGTTTGTTACACCAAAACGAGAATTTAATGAAACTGGGTTCCGAAATCGCTGATAGAAGCAAACGTAGTTTCAAAGCGTCAGTGCACTAGTCCAAATTTTACAGTTCTGACTGCTTTTGGAATAAAGTGACTTCGCATGATATAGCCAAATTAATACTGGAGACTGGCAAGTGGTCGGGAGCGAGGTTCAATTTCCTCTTTTAGCAAAATACGTTTTTTGTTTTGCCTCTATACTGGTACTAGAACAACCCTGAGTCAACTAGTATAGGAAGGCTACATTTTATTTTGCGTTTTTAGAAAGGGTCATTGAACCTTCGTCTCGACTGCTTATCGAGTCTCCAGTCTGAATTTGGCTAAATCATGCAACGTTTCCTTACATAATATCCTCACGACATAAATCTCCGAGGTATTTCGAGTGTGGACCGTTAAAAGGACATTTTACCGCGCTAAAGTGCTCTAAGCTTTTTCGGAACGTAGAGTTTATTTCATTGATTGGCTAAAATACTACCAAATAGTTACGGTATGCCATATTGTAGCCTAGAAACATTTATAGAAAAGTAAATTCATAATACTGATATAAAAAACACCTTGAACCTTTTCTAAACCTTTTGGCGGGCTGTATTCCGTTTTGGTGGGCATACGATAATCAACAATTACAATGCCAAATGATTAACACCTTAAAGTGATAACTAATAGAAGCTAATATCCCAGCAGCTGAAGCACGCGGCCCCGCTGAGCAGCGCAGCGCCCCCGCCGCAGCATCTGAAGAGATCGCCAAGTTTCTCGTCTTCAACGCCGATGAGTGAGTATATTGTCTTTCTATACAGGTTGAAATTGAACACCCTAGCTTTAATGAAATCTATGAATCAGAATAACTAATAGAACACAAAACCGTAAAAGAAGTATTTCATTTTTTTTTGGTTCCCAAATTTCGATTGAGTGGCCAACCTACGCGACATGTGACTGACAATAGACAGTACATATTCCCGGCGGTAAATAATGCACATAAGGCTATGTAGCTTCGGCTTCGTAAAGCGTCGTCTGTTACCGGAGTATTAGTGCTTCTTTGACGGTCGATATCTTTTTTTTAAATTATGCATCATGACAAAAGTAACAAAACATGTACCTAAAGTCGCCGTCAATAGAAATTGTGGACTATGTAAACAAAGCGCCATGTTGTCTTTGTCTATGAATAGGTGAAATATCTAGAGATGGGTAAGTATGTGATTAAAATATGTTAGGTGCTTAATTAATTTTCTTTATTTGATTCATCGCTAAAATATTCTGATGAATCGCTAGTCAAATCGCCCACGTTAATTACAAATAGTTCCGTCGCATCGTCGGTGGCCGTATCTATTATCCCATCCAGTTCTTTCATTTTTTCTTCTGCTTTTAGGACATGAGCTACACATTTCGCCCACTGTTCTGGCCCGATCCGCGCTAAACCTTGGTCCAACAAAATCTTCACATCGCCATTTTGAATATTTTTTTGTTCCTTCCAACGTAACCTTTTACTTGCGCCCATATCAACACTATCGGGTTAAGCTCGCAATGATATATGGTGGGAAGGCGCAAAACTGTCACATTTTTCGATGCCGCCAACTCATCTACGTACATTTTTAATATTTTTGCTTGTCTGCTTTAGCTATGAGATTCACTTTGATTTCGGTTTCTTGAAATTTGATTTCCTTTTCGCGCAACCAGTTTTGAATAGCCTCCTTCCGCCAACTCATTTTTTCGATTTGACGCGAATGATATGGGGCATCGAAGCCAAGTCGTTAGAATACCGAAAACACAAAAGATTTTAGAGCAACGCTGGAAGATCACACAGCTCAGATATGACAGCAATCTCGACGCAGTACAGAATTGACTATTGATTCTATAATTTTCCGTAATTAACTGGTGATTATTGAATTTTTCATGATGAAATACAGCGAATGGCAGGTAAGACTTGATGCTTCATGATTTGGAATAATGTTCAGTGAGACTCCGTGACAGAACCTTGAGAAAAATTGAGAAAACGGTTTGTTTACATAGTCCACAATTCCTATTGACGGCGACTTTATATTTTTTATTTCGAACATAGAACAGTTTCCTTTGTTATAGCTAGAGGGTTCATTTTCAACCTGTATATGTAACCATTTTCTCATTTACTTTTACTGTATATTACCTTCAAAGAGTTGGTGGTCCATGGCAAGACAGAAATTTTGTCAAATGGAAATTCATCAGAAAAAGGTTAAGGACCACCGATCTAGAGATACAAGCTCTTCTATTCCGGGTACTTTTGACATTGCCCTTCCTCAGTATGTCGCCAATCTGTTCAGAACACGTCCTTCTGCCAAACACCATGTCTTAAGGGGGTAACTTTTTACCTCGGTACAAAATGCACATCATAATATTGTTTTCCTTACTTTTGAATAAAAAGTATGCAATAAATGTCTTTTAAAGCAACATTCGGAAATATTTTATTAATAATAAAGTCTTCACATAGAAATTACATACTTATGTACATGTATTATATTTTATTTGCATTACATTATCAAACTTAAAAGCGTGTTTACAGTTGTAATGTAATGCAGCTAAAATGTAACGCATAAAATTGATTAATTTTCATGTGATCACCTAACTATTAACAAGCAGTTTGCGCGAATAGCTATAAAACGCATTTATTGCAAACTTTTTATTTAAAAGTAAGGAACACAATATTATGATGCGCATTTTGCACCGAGATAACTTAGCTAAAAATAATGACTTTTATTATGTACTTATCCCTCTTAGTGGCCTGTAATAAAGGATTTATAATTAAGCACAATATCCCGAACAGACGTGGGTGCCCCGCCCCCCAAGAAGGCCCGCCCGACCGTGCTGACGGGCGCGACGGTGCGCGACGTGTCGTACGCTGAAGCGGCCAAGGTGGGCACCATGCAGGACTACTCGTACTTCGACAGAGTGCGCAAGGCGCTGCGGAACCAGCAGGTCTACGACAACTTCCTCAGGTGAGTACTGGTCACAGACGTATGATATAGTAACAGACCTAACAATTATAATAAACGCATAGAGTCGACGCGTCGCAATTTTAGCTCAGTGAACCTCGGGCTCTTTTAAATGTAAACATTGCTTGTTTCCAAACAAAATATATACTAGAGATTAGTTTAGGAATTAACAAATATGTTCCAAGCATAAGCCAGCCAAAACAACCCATTTTTATACGTTTCTTCGTACCATGAAGCCCAAATGTAGCTTATTTTTTGTATAGAAACTTGCCACGCTATTTAATCCTTATGTTTGGTCTGCTACTTAGTAATAATTATATGTCTGTGGTAGTGGTGGACGCACAGTGCGGGACACATGGCTTTGTTTAAACATAAAAAGAAACATTGAATATTTATTTCGCGCACGGCGCTCAGTCGAGTACTGTAAAAGAAAAAGTAAAAAACAAACAAATTTTAATGTTTTAAATATTGATTGTCTTAAGACCATTATTAATTAAATTGCACTTCAGAAATATACATACTCTTGATCATATATCAGTTAAATTTATTTTAAAAAAGTATTAATTTCACTAAAAAGGCGATTCAGTTCCTATATTTCAAAACAGACTAAAACGGAACAATCACACGCACACTTTAGAAATATTCATACTATTCTAAGCACTTAAACTTGTTTAAAAAAGTATTATTTGAAGTGACAAGAGACAAAAAAAACTGCAACGTGATTATGACCCGAATATAATGTTCAGAACGTGTGAAAATCGCGAAATTAAAAAATGTACTATTTTATATTATATTAAAACTTATCTTCTCTCCACAGATGCCTGCTCCTCTTTACAAACGAGATAATATCCTCCTCGGAGCTACTCTGTGTGACTGCGCCGTTCCTGTGTCGCCATCCGGAGTTGCAGCGCTGGCTGCAGGACTTCGTGGGCCCGACGTCGCCTCCCGACACGCCCACTAACACTGAACACGGTGAGTTGAAGCAGTGTTTCATAATGAAAAATACATAAATTGAAAGGATTTAGTATTGTCCAGTTTTTTATGAAAACAGTATATTATTTTTATGTTAAACATGTAAAGAAACGGTATTTCTTTCATTTGGAATCTAAATTTTCCACGTTCTACCCCCGTAAGTAAAGCACACTCTAGTGAACGACTGTGTCGATAAAGTGGTAATATGTAGGTTAGACAAGGTTACTTTGAGATTAACAACAATATAGAGTCGTGTAAAGACTAAAGTGAAATAAGAAAGAAGAACTATATTGAAATAACCAGTTATAAAGGAATTGACATATTAAAGAATAAACTTTAAATGTCGTTTCTTTGTTTACAGGTAGGAATTTTTGTTTAAATTGTGTTATTATAAGTGTAGTTTGGTATGTGATAGCATAAAACTAATAAAATTAAATCTTTGTTTACACATCATAGTTTATTTTATTTGTCAATCCTTTAAAAAAGACGATAAGCATCTTATATACATAAATATAAAGTGTATTAATTTCCACCTAGAGCCAACAATCACAAGCATCAACTATGTTATATAATATAATTCTAAATAAACCTTACTCCATATTTCTCTCTATTATCTGTTCCATTTATTGAGCGCATCGCTGAAAAAAACAACCTAAGATTAAAAACGTCGACGTAGCTTTCAAAAAAAAAACATAAACAAAACTAGAGTCAATAAACTGCGCTTGTATGTACACAACGCGTACCAAATAATAGAAAAAACACGGATGAAAACTGCTTCCCTGGCACACGGCCAAAAATTTACAACACGACGCCCAGGAAACTGTAACAGATATAATAGTATTTGTAAATAGACCGAAGTATGCTTCTGGACGTTTGTCTTATTACGTAGACTACGTTTGTACTTCGCCCACCCAGGTTTGAATGTGAATCATGGCGGATTATACTGGTATTAGTTGGTCATTCTCCTAGCATAGGTGAAAAAATGAATCCTATCCTATTCGTTATTAAAATACTAGCTTTTGCCCGCGGTTTCGCCCGCGTTGAATTAGGTTTTGTGTACTCCTATAAAATCAGTCAATATTTTTCGGACTGTTACCTACAGTAAACATAGCTGGTGAAATCTGTGTGTTATGCGCCTCTGTTTCCCATTTTGTATGTTTCTTTTATAGTTTTTCCATGGGAACAAAGGGTAAAAGTAGTTTGTCCCATTCAAAGTCTAGAAATATATTTATGCAAAATTTCAGCCTAATCGGTTTCGTAAGCATGGCGTGAAAGGGTGACATCACTTTTCTATAGAAATTTGAAAGCTCATTTTCATCCCATGGGAACTGATTTATGGAATAAAAAGTAGCCTATGTCCTATTCCAGGTCTAGAACTATATTCATGTAAAATCTCACCCCAATCGGTTCAGTAGTTACGGCGTGAAAGAGTAACGAACATCCATCCAAACTTTCGCATTTATAATATTAGTGTGATTAGTGGGATTTATAATGTCAACTCACTGTCTTGGCAACATTGAGATGATTTATTTATTAAAAACTAACCTTTGCCCGCGGCTCCGCCTGCCCTCTCTGTCTGTCACAGGGGTCTACAGCTTCAACTGCAGGAAGTTAAAAATTTCATAAAATACCTATTACTATGGCCTCTACCACGACAAATACTAAAGTATTGAAAATATTGAAATTTAAGGAGGGTTCCGGGGGGGTCAGATTGTAGTACATACAAATACATGTTTTTTGTAGCCTTGATTTTGCTTTGGCAATGTATATTGTTGTTATTTACCATAATGTTTTAGGGTTCCGCACCAGTATTGTGGGGTGGTACGGAACCCATTCTTAACGAGTCTTATTCGCACTTGGCCAAGTTATTGACCTCTGCGCATTAACGGTCAAACTCAGGCTGTAACTCGAGTCTCCCCTCCAGGTTACAACAACTACCCGAGCAGCGCCACCAGCCTGCTGAGCTACGACCGCGAGCGGCTCAACTCCGAGTCCAAGTCGAGCGGCCGGTACGAGCCGATCGGGCCGTTAGCGGCGCAGCTGCGGCACGACCGCCCGCAGGGGGACGCTGCTATGGATATTGGTAAGATTCTATACTAAAAAACATGTCTATTCAGGTGGTAGAGCTGATGCAGAGCTCGACTGCGGAAGTACCACCATCTTTCTCGGGGAGAGTAAGAGGACAGCTCGCAGACAGGCACAACCAGCTGGCCCACTATGTTTAGTACCGATTGACGGCGGTATATCTATCCCGTATTACTGGCCCTTATACAGGCTGACTTTTAACCTAACCCTATCGGTTATATTTAGTTTTTTAGTATTTTGTAGAAGAAACAAACTGGTTTTATTAAAACCATTCCAAATCATATTCATGATAATTTTTTAAAAGTTGGAGCCCTTTGAAGGTTTTCGTGAAATCCAAAGTAATCATGTTCAACCGAAGAGATAAGATAATTAGGTCGCGCGAAGTTATTTTTATTATTGATCCCACTATTTTGGACAATTTTCAACATTTTCCGTATGGGAATGGCTAGGCTTACCATACATTTTATTTCCAAGTAACATTTTTAATAATATTTGACTTTGAATTATTTTAATCGTTTAAACATTTAAAATGCGTTCTACTAACGTTTCTTAATAACCTCTAAAATTGTCGGGGTATTGTTTGAAAGTCACCTGTATAAAACAGACTGGTGACGGCCTCAGTCACCGGCACCGCCCTCACCAACCCGCCTGTCCAGCGTGTATGAGTATGGGCTTTTCTTCCAGGAAGACCGCCAAGAGAAGCGTAATTTTTGGATAGGCCTATGTCCAGCGGTGGACGAAACAGGCTGGTGGATGGACGGACGGCATATATTCCGAATTCCGTCTTCTACTTTTGTTGTTGTTGGCTAACCTTGTGTCAAGAGTTTATAAGTCGCCATACAGGACTCTTGACATGGCTTATTACCGTATCTTTCAATATAAATCTTGACCAACAGCTTTACGTGCTTTCCGAAGACCCAGATGTAAATGCCATTATTGGTCACCCATCCAAAGACTGACCTTGCCAAGTGTTGCGTAACCGCGGCCACACGCTGCTACAGCCCCTCTCCTACTGAGTAACCATGTTGTCAAAGATGTTCCTCTGTATTGAAATACAACTGCCTTTAAAAACTACTAACGAACTGATTAATGTTAATTGTCAAGTACTTACCATAAGTACATTCTAGATAATAAATGAATGACACTTTTCAATTTTTGTGAACAACGTACGATATATCAATCTAATCCCGTAAATGGCGGGATCTCGCGAGATCGAAGTTCCTGCCCCCTTATTGTCTAAGTACAACATCCATCGCTTTCGAATGTATCGTGATTGGCTAAAAACGACATCATACATCATTATTTATAATTACATTTTAGTAGCCCAACCTAAATATTTTTTGTATGTATTTCCCTTGTTAGTATATATATATTTTTTTATTCTAATGATATATATTGTAAAGATTAACTTTGACTCGTAGAAAGTATACTTTATGTATCTATTTTACAAAATAAATATTTTGATTTTGATTAACCAATCACGATACATTTGAAAACAATAGCGATATTATGTTGAAGTTGGAAAAAAAATCCCCTGCTTCCGCGAGATCTCGCTTTGGCTCGAATATCGCGAGATAGTAAAGCCGATTTTGAAGGCTTTAATTTCAGTTTTAGTGCTGTCAAAACTAAATTTTCATAATTCCAAAATAGTTATTTAGTGTTAACAGCAGAAGCAAAAATTCAAGTTTTGACAGCACTAAAGCTTTCAGAGTCGACCAAGTTTTGTTTCTAAAAATGTAAATCAGAAAACCATAATTTCTCCTGAAGCAACCTTTTTCTCTGTGTCATGTTGAACATGTTCATAGATTAACGGCACTTGTAACGTTCTAGATCTGAGCACGTGCAAGCGTCTCGGCACGTCGTACTGTGCTCTGCCGCGCGGCTCCGCAGAGGCCGCGTCCCGACGCTGCTCCGGCCGTACCGCGCTTTGTAAAGAGGTAAGCGTTCCCTTTCTAGAGTCGGCACCAAACTTAATGGCGGCTCTGAAGTTACGACTATCTGTCTCTCTCAGCCGACTTTAAGTTTGGCGCGATAGCTGTATAAATACGTCGGCCCAATATCTGTGGGCGAGCGCCATTTTATTATTTACTAGCCGTTGCTCGCGTTTATTCAATATTTGTCCCGTTTTCGACTTGGGCGTTATTTTATGAACACCCCTTATAGCATATGTGTTGAAGAGAGTCTCTACGGTGATAAGAAAAAAACGCATCCAAAACCGATGATTGGTTCTCAAACGGAACATTATACAGGGTTAGTTTTTCAAGTGGGCGTGGATG
Organism: Ypsolopha scabrella; assembly: GCA_910592155.1. Classification (NCBI taxonomy): domain Eukaryota; kingdom Metazoa; phylum Arthropoda; class Insecta; order Lepidoptera; family Ypsolophidae; genus Ypsolopha; species Ypsolopha scabrella. Next base: position 11,812,497 of record OU342989.1, on the reverse strand, counting down.
GTCATTCTAAATTATAGGGAATAGCGAAAAATGCTCTTGAGGATTTTAATAAAAACCAAAACTACATCATTAGATTTTCTACAAGTTAAATTTCTTTAGCCGAGAACCGAAACAGCTGATTAAAAAAACACTTATATTATTGCATCATCTGATAGTGCTGCTATCCCGAGACTCGTTTGATTTTACGCTTTTCCCTGTAGTTAAAAAACCTTGAAAAACCAACCTGTATATAAGGTTCTACAATAATAAGTGAAAATAATTCAAAGGTAGGTAGATCATGTATCGTTAACTGACCACATTCAAAAAGAAAAATTTTTTTTGTGCAAATGATTTTTTTACTTAGTACAAAGTGGTTCAATCAGCTGACAAAAAGTTCGCGCAATTTTTTTTTTTTTTGGGATTTGGTCTATTAGGGATACCCTATCCCTCTTAAATTAAATTTCACTTTGAATTGTAGGACCTTATAGATTATAATTAAAACAACTATTTATACAGAGCGTTAAAATGATGTGTGCGGACGCCGGAAACTAGCGATAGTACGAAAATTAAGGAATATGTTGATGATACATTTAAAGAATTAATGATGCGTAATACATCTGCACTGACAGAGCCCATGTATTAATGTACGTGGTACGCTTTACATACTTTTTGTATGTAACTAAGAGTGGATTATTCCAGTACGTTTTGGTTGAAGTAATACTCACTGGAGCTTGAAGAGATAATTACATAAATCAGGCTACAAAAAACTGAAGCAACTACTTATATACAAAACTAGTTTTTCCCCGCGACTTGGTCTGCGCTAAATACTGACTAATGTTAATAAACCATCATGACTGCACCCGGATGCCTCTGTGGTTCAAATCTCACTACTAATCCAAAGGTTTGGGCATATAGAGAAGATGAATGAAAGTGGAGTGACGAAAGAAATTTATACTGCACAAGTGGAAGGTAAAGCTCGACCGGGCCGCCCTAGAAGGACGTATCAAATAGGTGACATACTGAACAAGGGCAAAGTAAAAAGTACCCGGAATAGAAGAGCTTGTATGACTAGATTGATGGCTGTGGAAGAAACAAAAGAGGAAATCTGTGGTCTCTGCCTACCCCTCTGGGACAGGCGTGAGTATATGTATGTATGAATGTAATCCAAAGGTCACGGGTTTAAATCTCGTAATGACACTTGTGTTTGGTTTGCGTTCTTTGGAGGGCACGTCGGTACAATACCTCTGACGTCGTAATTATAATGTTTTTTATTTTTAATCATGAATCTCCTCTACATCCCGTTCAATAACATTTCAAGTATTTGAACGTCATAAGATGGGAGAAGAGAAACAATTCACCGAGCGAAAGATTACAGTTGTATGATGGCTGTAATTCATTCAGTTATTTGGTGAATACATGTTTTAAATAGTGCAGTCAAAAATGTAAACCGTATTACAATACGATTAAAATCAGTTAACGATTCGGCTTTTCTCGGATATCATCGCCTAAATCCCGAGACGGAAATGACACGAAATACATTACCGCGATTTCTTTTAGGTAGCATTCAATTTGAAGTATCATAAACGCAATGTATAGCACCTGCCAAGATGACATTACTAACCGGTAGACCTAAGAAATTTATTATGCAGAAGCGACATGAATTTGAACCTTCATTATTTACTGAAGCTATATTTGTATACAATATATACAAAAAATATGGTATTTACTTTCTTCTTTTTTAAATAAATTAGCTTCTTTTCTAAAATAGTTATATACATTATTTACAATTTCACGAGATTGAGCAATAATTTTTTTACCACGCTTTAAATTTGTTGAAGCCATGATACATAACTATTGTAAGTTAATTTTGATAAAAGGTTGTGTTAGTTTAGAGCTACAAAGGAGGTTTTGTTGCTCATATCGTTCTTGTATTGTATTCAATAAGACAAGGAGTAATATAATTAAAGGTCATATCTGTAAATTGATAACTCTATGTGAGAGATGAGGGATTCACGACAATTACCGAGGTTGGCCGAATCGTTAACTGATTTTAATCGTACTGTAGTGTATTTATTTGCTCGTATTTCCGTAGTGGTATCGCAAAATTGCGCTATAAGTTTGAGCTTAAATTTGGTTACGTAGAAAAACTATGGTACGATAAAAAAATGGTACCAAAAAGGTTTTCGCTCAGTATAATGTTGTAGCAGTAGCCATGATGCTGATTTTCAGCGGACACCCAAAGATTGAAGATTGGGTTACCAATCACACAAAATCTTTGTCCCTGCACTGTGCTAAATGTTACAATAATAGTATACGGTACACACGATACCCAGCCTTATTTACCGTTTACTAAGGTACATATTCGTTGACAGGTGCTGAACGACACTTGGGTGTCGTTCCCGACTTGGAGCGAAGATTCAACGTTCGTGACTAGTCGGAAGACTCAGTATGAGGAGTATATCTATCGGTGTGAAGATGAGAGGTTCGAGGTGAGTTTCTTGCAGAAGGTTTGTTTTTTTTTTGTCTGTTGTAGATCTTGGAATAGTGTCTAACATTATAAAATACAAAAAAGTTATTGCAGCCAAAGGTTATTTATGTCGATGTATCCATCCATCCATCAGCCTGTTTCGTCCACTGCTGCACATAGTCCTTTCCAAGATTTCGCCACTCTTGGCGGTCCTCCCGGAAGAAATGCCCATATTCACACACGCTGGGCAGGCGGGTCGGTAAGCGCGGTGCCGAAGCCCTTGCACCAGTGACGCCGCTGCCCGTCACCAGTCTGTTTTATATAAGGCCCGGCAATTGGGGATGGATATACCGCCATCCATCGGTCCCAGGCAATGGTGGGCCGCCTGATTTTGCCTGAGAGCTGTTCTCTTACTCTCTTCCGAATAACTTCGGGAGGATTTGCGAGTAAGATGATGGTACCTCCACAGTCGAGCCCGGCATCAGCTCTACCACCTAAAATGTATAACGTTAGTTTATACCAAATACGCATAAAATAATGGTAAACGGTCACTGGTGCGAGTGTTTCGGCAACGCGCTCACCAACCCGGTGCGAGTATAGGCAATTCTTCCAGGAGGACCGCCAAGTATGGAAAGGCGTATGTCCAGCAGTGGACGATGACAGGCTGATGGACGGATGGAAGTTCTGCATACACACAAACCGCGCTAACTCTGTACGTTCCCCCAGCTCGACGTGGTGATAGAGACGAACGCGGCCACGATCCGCGTGCTCGAGGGCGTGCAGAAGAAGCTGTCGCGCATGTCCGCCGAGGACGCGGCCAAGTACCGGCTGGACGAGTGCCTCGGCGGCCACTCCCCCACCATACACCAGAGGGCGCTCAAGAGGATCTACGGTGATAAGGTGGTACGGGTATATTGTGCTGTTGGCATGCTCGCGCGACTTGCACCGAGCTGGGATTGTAGTTTGTTTATTAATAAAAAAGAAACACAAAATTATTCACAATAACTCTGTTAACACTCTGTGGAAAAAGGAGTCATGCTCAGCATATGCTCATCTGAGAAACAGATTAGCGCTGGTTTTCAGTAAGCTCCTAATTTTATTTTTAACAACATAAATCATATTTAACACGAGGACACTGATCAACATACAAAAATAAATGTACAACAAAAAATAATTAATCTAATTACATAGTAATTTATAGTTTTTTAGATATTTATAGTATTTTTGAAGTATACACCTTGATTAGTAAATAAAAGACTGTTCCAGGAGCCACATTTGCTTTAATGATTGCGGCACTCATATTCACACACAATACAACACCACACTTTGACATCACATATGAGGTGATTTTCATTTATGCAGCCAAATTCATACTGAAGACTGGGTAAGTGATCAGGATCAAGTTTCAATTATCCTGTCTATGAAATACCCGAAATAAAATGTGGAAATACTATATCCTAATATTATGTCGAGGTTGTTCTTGAACAAGTACAGAGGCATAAAAAAACGTATTTCGCAAACAGGTTCATTGAACCTTGGTTGTGACCACTTACCGAGTCTCCAGTATGAATTAGGCTGTATAAATAAATATCACCATATATCAACAAAAAAAACTTAATTTTAATTTCTATTTGCACTATATGAAAAAGTATTATGTCATTATATCTTATTTTAATGTTTTATGTGTAGTTAGATAAATATTACTGGAATAGTTGGTTGGTTTAATTTAAACTTTGTTATGCTTACGAATTATTTTATGTACAATTTACGTAGTTATTTATCAATATATGCATGCCACAGCAAACTTTAGCTTGGATTTATTGGTTCCAAGTATGCTATTATGTTATTTACCACTGATGCGCAGTTTTTATACTAAATGAGAAATATCCCAGTAAAGACGATGATGAAACACGTGCGATGTGCTTTGACGGAATGTCAGTGAAGATACACGCATGCTGCCTTCCTTCTGATGTCTAGAATATTTTATTTAGAATAGAGGGCGCTTTTAAGGTGAATTAAAACTAGTGAATGTTGGTCTTATTTCTTAATAAAACGTTTAATAGCTCTGTTTACATGTAAATTAATTTAAGGAGTCGAGCGAACCGCAGCGGGGCCACTCCTTAGTTTTAACAGAAGTACGATCTGCCTAGGCAGACTATGATAAGCCGATTTCTACGATATACCAACGACATATACCGGGTGTAAATAGAGTGCGACCATTAAATAAAACCGCATACTCTACTGATCATACTGAACAACTATTCGAAAAAAAACGCGTAATTCTTCAAAGAAAAAGATGTTCAAGTGTAACTCAAAGACTTTATCTCGTAGGAGCAAGGTCTATTTTAGAACGCTGCAACGTAATAGCTTTTTCACGGACGACGCTCTCTCTAAACTCGCCCGTATGTCGGTGCGTTGGGGTTCACGCATCTTTGTTTGGAATTCGATTATTTCCAAAACTAAGGTTGTCCGCGGGTATGACTCTTGGGAAAAGTGGTTCGGTAGAGTCGGCAGAATACATATGTGGTTTTATTTAATGGTAGCTGTCTATTTACACCCGGTATACTAATTATTTTTTACCATTCTGCTGACGACCCTACTGAGGGGTCGAAATATATCTTTACTGTTAATATTTATTAAATCTTCTAAAAATAAAAAAGACAAACATCTAAATGAATAATAGTTACATGATTTGGTTTTCGACAAAAGAGCAAGTTTGTATAGTTTTTCGTCCAAAAAGCGCCCTCTCACCACCCCCCATCATTTAGTATAGTTGAGCGGCGCACTACGCCCAGTATAACTGACGTGGCGGCTCGTTGCAGGCGGTGGACATCATAGCCGGCCTGAAGAAGAACCCGGCGGTCGCTGTGCCGGTCGTGCTGAGGCGGCTCAAGGCTAAGGAGGAGGAATGGAGAGAGGCGCAGAAGGTGAGCGAATCCATATCTATCTATACTTACTAGTTATGGCGTGCGTAGATTTTTTTCTGGAAAAGCAATGAGAAGGTCAAGTTTGACGATAAAAATAAAATTAAAAACATTTAAAACCAATTTGAATTATTTTTAGGGCTCCGTACCTCAATAAAAAAAAACAGCCCATACAGGATCACTTTGTTGTCCGTCTGTCTGTCAAGACCCTTTATTTCGGGAACGCTTGGAGGTATCGAGTTGAAATTAAAACCATATACTCAGGTCTACAGTCCCTTGAAGCTGTGAAAATATAATTTCTAAGTTACAAAAAAGATACGGCCGTTAATGCCAGGAATCTGCAGGGAATCAAAATTCATAGGGTATTTCCCGTTGACCTAGAACTATGAAATTTGGCAAGTAATAGCGTCTTATACTGCAAGTATAGGAAAAAATCTGAAAATTATACATTTGTAATTAATCATAAAAAATATAGTCATTAGTGGAGCCCTCGGCGGGCGAGTCCGACTCGCACTTGTCGTTTTTTTTAATGAAATCATGTACTCTATGCCTACCCTGGCGTCATACAAATAACGATTTATCAAAGTGACATTTAAATTTTTTCATATTATTTTTATTGTCAAACTTGACCTTTTCATTGCATTTCCATCAAAAAGTTCTGTGCACGCCAATGATTACTAGCCTTATCTCTGCCCCGTTTTCGGCTTGGGCGGTATTTTATCAACAACCCTTTCATTAATTGATTACCATTGTCACTATGATGATAATAAAAGTAACCACATCCAAATCCGTTAAGTGGTTCTCGAGTTTAAACGGAACATACAGACAGACATTTTTTTTTGTTTTGGATTTGGTTTTGCCCAGTAAAATACTACTAACCTATACCAATTAAAATTTTGAAAAAATATTCCATGTACAGGCACGACTTTTTTACTACTTTAGTAAATTGGTATAGAAAACGACGTGAATCAATGTTTCTGAGTACGGACTGTGAAATCGATTGATTCGATAGTGAAATCAACTCACCGACGATTATTATCACGGTCAAATGAGACAATTAGAATATACTCACACCTGCCTCCCAGAGGGTAAGACAGATTTCCATCTTTCGTCATCCTGACACACCTTTTTCGTTCTTTCAAATACATAAATCTAGTCATAATACAAGCTCTTCTATTCCGGGTGCTTTTTACTTTGTTTTATTTGGTCGGCATACGTCCTTCTAGAGCGGCCTGGTCGAGGTGTACCTTCCACTTGTGCACAATAAATTTCTTTCGTCACTATATTCATCCTCTCGATATGCCCAAACCACCGGAGTTTTCCTTTTTCTATTCTAGTCATTACATATTCTTTCAGGCCCCTATGGCCCCGTATGTGGATATTTTTCACTCCATCATTATTCAATATTAAATATCATTTCATTTCATTTATTTATTGCATTAAATCACATGTATATATTAAAGATCTTAAATAAACATTTACAGAACAATTAGAATCAATGTGATTTTACCCTAGGGTGTAGCAAATTATGATAAAATTAATTTTTAAAGTTAAATTACTAAAATACAAAAACGTAAAATAACAATATTTACAAGCATTTACACTTTTATAATAATTGATTTTTAGGAGCACATGTATAGTTATAGAATTCCTTAAGATTATATGGACACATTTTTACTAAATATTTTTTTAATGTCGTATGGAATTTTGACCCTGTTAATGATTTAATGTCATTTAAATACTTTAACTGCCATGAATTTAGTTGTTCGTGTATAAGCTGCCGTTCTAGGTAATAAGGCTTCTAAATTAAACCTATATATTTCATTTTTTTTCAATATAACCACACATACTCTGTAAGGGACGCTTGAACAATGCATTTACAATTTCATCTATCCATCTATCTGCCTGGTTCATCTACTGCTGGACATAGGCCTTTTCAAGATTTCGCCACATTGGCAGTCCTACTGGAAGAACACATGTAGCCAGAGACTACAGATTTCCATGTGTCACAACCCCGACACACCTCTTTTGCTTCTACACCCATCAATCTAGTCATACAAGCTCTTCTCTTCCGGGTACTTTTTACCTTACGAAGAAGAAGTTCGGTGTGTATTGGTCGTTTTATTCAATAATAATTAAAATAAAACCAAAAATACTAACAACATAAATCTTAAATTCCTTTCCAGGGCTTCAACAAGCAATGGCGCGAACAGAACGAGAAGTACTACTTGAAATCCCTCGACCACCAAGGGATCAACTTCAAACAGAACGACCTGAAGGCTCTGCGCTCCAAGTCTTTATTCAACGAGGTGGAGAGCGCGTTCGCGGCGAGGAAGCCTGGCCCGCATGTGTTGGTCGACTACACCATGAAGAGTAGACAGGAAGGTGCGTATTGCTCGGTGATAGAGACGGGAGTCGTTTAGAAGCCGATTTGGAGCGGCTTACCTCGCGTGGAAGTTTCTTGTATTTGAAATTGTTTATTACACAATAACATATTATTTATTTACATAAACTTATATTACTATTGTTTTAATAATTTCTCGTACAATATTGTTAACTTAGTTCTGATTTCACATTTTATAGATTATAATTATATAGGAAAACTTCCTATTAGTGTGAGCATTTTGATAATTGTCTCAACTGGTGCATGATGTGGATGCATTTAATTAAATAAACAAATTGCTACTTGACTCTTTTACGTAATCTTATTGTATTTCTTGTTGGTATTCCTAAATAATAATAAATAAATGAATACTAAATAAACCAGAGCAAAAAAAGATGAAACATGCAAGGGTATACATTTTCACATTGCGACAAAAAAGGGCATACTCAGCATCTGCCATGAGCTGCGAGCAGCAGCACAGCGCTGGTTTTCAGCCTTTCCTTATAAAATCAGTAAATTCAAATAGCATTTGCGTGTAGCTTAAGTAGTATTATTCTTCCACCTTTCGGTTTGGCGGTTATTTTATCAACACTACTTTTAGTATATAATTATGTTAAGTGATGCAGATAAGATAAGTAAAAAAGGAACATACGAGAGCCCCAAAAATACTAATAATCCATTACATATTAAATTTCTCAAAAATACACAATGTCTTTTTCACTACTTTTGACAATGATGAAACACGTGCGATGTGCTTTGACGGAATTTCAGTGAAGATACACGCATGCTGCCTTCCTTCTGATGTCTCTTATTATATAACCACAACTGATCGTCCACCTGAATTTACCAGTTTATTTGCACATATGTACATAAATTTACCTGTAATTTGCTTTATGCAGTTCTTGCAATCACAAAGGTATTTAAACTTAATGATGCCTCTAAAATTCATCTATTGTATCTACATATCTCGCCGAAGCTAACTTCACTCAGCCGTCTTTGAGTTTGGCGCGAACAGTTAGTCGTGCATATAAGGTGACCTGCGTTTATATAGCTAAATTCATACTCGAGTCCCGTTAAGTGGTCAGGACCAAGGTTCAATGACCCTGTTTGCGATATACGAAAAATATTTTTTTATACTTGTTCAAAAACAACCTCAACTCGATTAGCATAGGAAGTCTTAATTTTACTTTGCCTATTTCACAGAAAGGGTCATTGAACCTTGGTCCTGATCACTTACCGAGTCTCCAGTATGAATTTGGCTGAATAAACGAAAGTCAACTTATATGCACGTTGCTTTAGTGTGCGTGCCTGGCGGAGTGTGTCGCACACATCTGCATGTACTTCACACAATCAAAACAGATTAGTCGTTGTAGATTGCAAGAACTAATCGTCTAGATTCTGCTTCACTCGGCCTGTAACGTAGTTTGCCAAACACCAAAAGCATAGATAAAAACTGGACCTTTCAAAATTGCTTTTTAGTGTGTATTTAATACACTGTATTGAACTGTTCACGAACTGTGACGTCACTTCAAGTACGAACATATAACTGCCATCAGACGGACAGCATCGCCGCAACCGCGCGCAGTCGATATATTACAACTGCATGCAGTTGTACGTTTCAGTGATGATATCAACTTCACGCGGTCGGTTGCAGTCGTGTGAAGTCAATATTAACTGCATACAGTCGTGTAGTGTCGACGCACTGACTGCGTAAAGTTGAAGTCACGACTGTATGCAGTTAATATTGACTTCACACGACTGCAGCCGACCGCGTGAAATTGATATCATCACTGAACGAAGTCGAACGTACAACTGCTGTAATATATAGAGTGCGCGCGGTTGCGGCGATGCTGTCCGTCTAATGGCAGCCTTGGATAATCGTAATTCGATAGAATATCTATGTTTTCGATGTCGGCAACTAGTTGGCAACCGACTCCCACATAATCTAGGGGCTGGACGTTCAGTTATGATTCCACCGTTCCCCCTCCCTAGTCGTATCACTAGTGACCTAAAGTTTACAATCTCCTTCCAGCTATAAAGATAATGCGAGACGCGTCCGAGCTCCTTATCCACCACGCGAGGAGACAGACGGCAATACAGAAGGCGGAGAAGCGGAGAATAAAGCAGCTGCTGAGAAGGTTCCTGCCGGACCTGTTCAGTCATCCGAGACAGCCGCCCAGCGACGATGAGCCGGACAATGGTGAGTTTAAGAGGGGACGGCTGTTCAGGAACTAATTTAAGGGGGTTCGTGTTGTTTCGGAACAAGCGGGGTATTACGCTAAGAAACGAGACCCCAATTTGACAATTTTTTTTTTCTAAAATACAGGACTCCAAGTTACAGTAAATTAAAACTAAAAATGAATGAAAATCAACAAATTGAGGTCAAAATTGCTTTTTTGGATAATGTTTTTGTTTACTATTTCGTGTTTTTTTTAGATAAGAGGGCATTTTTTTAGCATTTGTTGTTCTTTAGACGTCAACAAATATAAAAATACAAATATTAAAGTGCTCGAAAAATACGCTTATGTCTAAAGAACTTTACATAATGGAAAAGGGTACAATAAAAAAAAAACATTTTTATCTCTGTAGATTCTATTCCTGAAGAAAACGAACTCTTTTTAACCTCAAAAGGAAAAAAACGGAACCTTTATAGGATCACTTTGTTGTCCGTATGTCCGTCCGTCCCGTCTGTCCGTCAAGACCCTTTATCTCGAGAACGTGTAGAGGTATCGAGTTGAAATTAAAACGGTGGGCGAGTCCGACTCTTACTTGTCAGGTCTTTACTTTTTATTTACAGTAGCGTTTATGAAAATAATAAGATTTTTTTTTATATATTGTAAAAATGTTTGTCATAAAATACAGCGATCAAGCGTTGTACACAAAAAACACAATATTGCGCCCTAAAACCCTGAGACAATGATGAAACACGTGCGATGTGCTTTGACGGAATGTCAGTGAAGATACACGCATGCTGCCTTCCTTCTGATGTCTCACACACAATACACGACCTAAATAATGTAAAACTTATACAATTTGAAGGACATCGCTGCACTCGCATTAGCATGATAATGATATTTACGTTAGTGTTATGATAATTTGAATGCGACGTGAATTGCACACGTCATTACTGTTTACGTGCTAGCTAGCAGCTTTGTTTATAAGCATTAGCATATTTATTGCTGGATGCTATTTGTGTACTTATCATTTGCTGAATAGTGAAGGAAAACAATGTGACCTATTGCAGTGCAGCAAACCTTAAATTTAGAGTTAAAAAACCTAAAATAATACAAGCTCATTTAACTTTTATCCATCTGCGTTAAAGCCTATTTTGCAATGAAAAGTTTTAGGTTATGGCAGCTCTAAATCTAATATTTGCTACACGAGAATAGGTGTCAATGTGATGTTAACCTGTCCTAAATAGCATGTATTTATTTGTGACTAAAGTACCCGAAAGGCGGTACAAAAATATTCGAGTATAGGCGTGCAGGGAAAATGTAAATTCAGTCAGTTCCGAGTTCAGTCTCTATGTCGTCGACAGATCGTAGAATTGGGCATATCATGCTCGCTCTGCCCATATTATCGTATTTCTGTTAAAACTAAGAGGGATCGCCTCGCTCCGCTGTGCTTCGCTCGGCTCCCTAAATTTATGATCACAAGCAACTTCACGCTCGTCGCTCCGCTCGTCGTCGCACCTATTTTCACTTCTGGTGAAACATTTTCGGTTTCATATCACGATCTGCCGACGATAACGTGAGTTTCAGCTTCATAAACGAGAGTCACCTTATGTGAATTAATTTCTGAATAATAAATTCTAGCTCCAATTGAAAACCTTTTAGGTTCAGCTTGTGTCTGCATTGCACTATAGATTTATCAATTTTAGAAATTCGCTCTCATCCCAACTCAGGTCAAAAAATTAATAACTATCTATGGAGCCGCTAAATGCATTAACAGATATGTCATAGAGCAAGAACAAGTTATAGTTTATTTCTAGGGCAGCTAGAAAATCGGTCTTTGAACTTTTTGTACTAGACCCCGTACCACGAAACGCAGTAATTAGCGTTAAGCCATAAAGATTGTATGGCGAGATTGGCGAGCGATACGCATCCTTTACTTTTGATGCGTAGTCTTTCAATCTGCCCTAGAAATAGACTTAAACATTATATATTATTACAGTGCAGTACAAGATAGAAACGATCAATTAGAAACAAATCTCAAGGAAGACAAATATTTTAAAATAATACTTCGGGCCAGGATTTGAACCTGCGACCTCTTGCTTACACGGCAAGTGCTGTACCGACTGAGGTACCCACCCCAGACCGTTCATTTTCAATTTGTGCATTACTTTCATACCAAATAGTTACAGAGTTCGGTGTAGTGGGGCCTTATGGTCTAACTTCAACATCTTTCGCTATCACTTTCAAATGTATATAAAATTATGTGTGATGCAATTTATAACCGATCACGACACATTTGAAAGAGCGCTAGGTGTTGAATTCAGACAATAAGTGGGCTGGCATGGCGGAAAATTCTACGGTTTAGAATGGTTACCTCGGTAGCTCAGTCGATAGAGCGCTTACCATGTAAGCAAGGGGTCGTTATTTCAAATGTTAGATTTGCTTTGAGTATCCAAAACGATTAATTTCGCTATAAATCATAGTCAACAATAATAAGTGAAAATAGTTCTAGTAGATCATGTATCTGCACCTCTAACAGGACCATATTCGATAGCGCTTGATACAGTGCTCTGTCTCACCCTGTTAATCCACCTAAAGAGGAACAGCCAGTGGTATGAAAGCTCGATATGCTCTACCATACTAGGTACCCTGATCACTGAGGATCCGGTCACCTAGGGCCACATTCCTTAAACGGCCTTTTCCCGTTGATGGCCTATTCTCCTAACGGCCACTTCGCTAAAAGGGCCACGATCACATTTCCCCTAACGGCTCAATCCCCAAATTACCACAAGATACTTATAAACTATAAACTATCTATGGAGTACTTTCGAATTTTAAACAGAATAAGAAAAAACAACTTTGTATAAATAAAATTTTTACATTTCCCAGTACAAAGTGGTTCAATCAGCTGACTAAATTTCTCTGGGAAGGTGAAAAAAAGTTCGCGCAATAAATCTTTTTTTTTCGTTACAATATGTTCCATTTGCGGTAGTCTATAATCTCTACATTTTTTTTTCACTTTTAATTATAGGACCTAATCAAAGTTGACATAAAATTAGAGTTTACGAACTATTTACTAGCAATAGATATGTAAACAAACATTTCATCACTTACACAGACACGCAGCACGCAGACTCCTATCACAAAGGAATAAGGTACAAATTAGTTAAAACCAGTGTTTCGTTCCAGAAGACAAAGACGAGTTGGCGAGCACGGGCAGTCTGACACAAGAGGACCAAGGCAGCGGCGATAACGATAAGAGTGATAAAGGTGTTAAGCAAGAGAAAGAGGTACGTTCACGGGCTTCCTGTTACAGACAACGATCGTTTACAGATACTCTACATATCTCGTGGTCCGTTTGTCTATGGTTGTAGTAGACGTGTACAGATTAGTTCGTTCTGTAGCGCTCCCGAGGTTAGGTATAGTAGAAACAAGTGCGTGTGCACTGGGGTGTGGGTTTTTAAACGCATTCCCGTTTTATTTTATTTAGATAGGTCCTAAAACGAGTTGTAAAATAAATTTGAAGACATTGCCGACTTGCATCGAAACATGTGAGAAATATTGCATTTTTCCATCATCCATCAGCCTTTTTTACGTCCACTGCTGTGATCCTCTTGAAAAAAATGCCCATACTCACGCACGCTGGGCAAGCGGGTTGGTGAGCGCAGTGCCGAACCCTCTCACCAGTGACGCCGCTGCCCGTCACCAGTCTGTTTCATATATGGTCCAGCTGAGGATGGATGCACCGCCATCAATCGGTTGGCCACCTGGTTGTTGTACCTGTTTGAGAGCTGTCCTCTTACTCTCCCCCGGATAACTTCGTGCGAGTAAGATGGCGGTGCCTCCACAGTCGAGCCCGACACCAGCTCTACAAGCACGTAAACTGAACACGAATTAATGTGCTCCGCGGGGATATAACCCACGACTTCTAGGTTAGCAGGTTAAAAATAACTTAAGGGGGAACGTTTCGAGCTCGGTGCAAATGATTGTTTATCTTATTTGTAATAAAATAAAATAGTTTCATCTTATTTTGCGACTGTTGTTTACTAATTATTAGGGGGGTTTTTAGCAGAATTGCGTTATTTCAGGGATTATAGTTCGCGTGAATATTGGTATGGCACAACATAAAAGCGGGTTCAAAGTTGCTGTAGTGATTAATTTACATCGAAATGCATTTTGGTAGAAAAGCCTAATTGACATTAAACTATGGTCGCGAAATGACATAAAACAGTTTGACTTATGTAGTACTTATTATTAAATAAAAAGAAAAACGATAAGTGGTGCATTTTTCACCGAGCTCGAAACGTTCCCCCTTAACATAAACAGACTTGTAGGCAAACATATTTCACACAACATTCCGTTTGTCCACAGCCGTCCTCCGAGTCAGACAACGCGTCAGATAAGAGCACAAAGAATAACAAAAACAATAAAGAGAATACGCCCAAAAACAACAACAACACTACCGATAGCAAAGGTAAGATAATACCGTATAATAACATTGAATATTACGTTATATGTTATTGTGTTACACAACGCTATCGGTCGTTTACCTTACGGCTGTAAAACTAGACTATAAAACCGTGAGGTTGCTTGGTGTATTATAATGTATCATTACGACATGGTTCCCTGAAGTGAATAGATGTGATTGCAAGTCACGGTCCATACTAGCACACTCACGTTTCGCCGACAAATATGGAGCCACAGTTTTTTAGGCAACTGTATAACGTTGTATCGGTTGCCAAACACTAAAAAGACATTGATAAAAACTGCACTTTCAAAATTGCCTGCAGTGTAAATTGAACTGTGACGTTAGTACGAACCTTTCCAAGTTGCCCGTAAAAGGGTCTTATGTGCAAAATATTTTTGCCGAGAAAAAGCTAATTTTTGTTTATAAAGACTGGTCACTTTATTTGTCTTTATGGTTGTGTAACTAAATAAATAAAACCGCCTTATTTGTAAATCAATAACCTTTAATTTTTCTCCCATTATATTAGACATATCAAATTAATTTAGACGTAAAAGGGTCTATATGCGACCAAATATACCCTTTTACTTTTAGTTCCGTATACAAATATTTTTTTCATAAATTTACTCCATAGAAGAACATACTTCTTTTTCTATATGGAGTAAATTTATAATCACTTTTAACACTCTGTTGTTAACTTGGACTGCCATTTTGACAAATCCATAGACCTTTTTACGGGTAACTGACAGAAACAAATTAAAAAAAGCATGTTTGCGTGGCTTTTTTAGTGATATTGTTTACTATTTCGCTTGGGAATGCGACGTAAACCCTTTATCGACAAAAAATGCATTCTGAGCACAATTTATTTAATAGACCCTTTTACGGGCAACGCATTCAATTGTAATTCGATAGTTTATCTATGTTTGCGATGTTCGGCAACTAGTTGGCAACCGAAAAAAATATACATAATTTTGGGACTGGATGGATTAATTTTAAAAAGAAGTGTGTATAATTTTAAACAGAAGTAGTTTAGCAAAAACGTTCCAAACCACGCGAAGCTAGTTTTGAGATTTTGACTTTTGAAGTTTTTGTATTGGGTGATTCTATGATTTGGATTGGAATACTATAGCTATATCTTCGCACACATAACTGATAGCTTGGAATGTTTTTGATATATGAAAATTTGGCACCAGCTGATCATTTTGGTATACATAACTCATTTTTGACCGGCTTGTGGATTGGAACGTTTTTGCTAAACTACGTCCATTTTATAAACAGAAGTACGTATAACTTCCAGAATGTCCGCTGTCAGCGACGATAGGCGTGAAGCGAGGCAGCAACGACGAGGTCAAGCCGGACATCAAGTGTGAACCGCACGAGCTCGAGGACGACTACAGAGACCATCCGCCTAACGTGAGTAGAGCCGTGTGGTACCTGGCTGTGGGACGGGCCCGCTGAGCTTGCAAGCCTCTATGCTTCTTTAGAATACAACGACAGACGGAACGCATTCACATCTGAAAACGAAATAAACATTCTCAAAAATGCCGTGTGGATATATAGGCTGACTTTAATTTATACAGCCAAACTCATACTGGAGGCTTGGTAAGCAGGGTTGGAAAAAAAACAGTTCTTTATAAAATATTGAAGATGAGTCTGCAAAAAGCGAGCAGTGGGCCAGAATACAAAATGTCGAGATAGTTGGCGTCCCTGAACGCAATAAAGAGTCCATCCCCGAGCTGGTGTTGAAGATAGCCGAACACATCGGGCTCGAGTTAAAGCCGGAAGACGTCGAGTTTGCACACCGAGTCCAGGCGAAGCGTCCCGAGGGAGGACGAGCCCGAGCTATCGTCGCGCGCCTCAGGGAACGAACCATCAAGGATGCCCTTCTGGTTGCTGCTCGAAAATCCCGCGGCGTACTTAGTAAGGACATAGGAATGGATGGTGCTATTTCTAAAATCTATATTAACGAACATCTCACCGTTAAAAATAAGATCTTGCTCAAACAATGCAAAGATAGACAGAAAGCCACAAATTATCAGTTTGTCTGGACAAAAAACTGTCGTATCTACGCGAGGAAAGAAGAAAGAGCGCCATACATTCTTATAAACAAAGAATCAGATTTAAAAAAGTTTATATGAAAGTAATAATGAAATGTTTACGTTTCTGTTTAGTACTGCTAATTTCTAAAGTTCTTATGTATAGGTATTGTTATACTTTTATATTTGCAGGACTTACGTTTTCTTCACATTCACTACACACCCTACACTATACAAATAAATACATCTCAATACAATACTCCTATCATAAACATCCAATAATAAAAACATCACAAACCTGCCAAAAAATCCATTCATATCTTAACGTTTCATCCACTTATCTTCTTTGCTCCAACATTGCACCTTGTGTACCTACCGAACCGTATCTATTCCTTATTTATACTATTCATATGTACAGCTACCATACACATCGTACGAAATAGATACAACGAAATTAAAATTGTTTTATCAAAATGTTCGTGGATTAAATACCAAGACCAATGAATTCTATAATAACATTTTAGTTTCTGACCATAATATAATATTAATCACTGAGTCATGGCTATCGGACAGTGTTTTAGACTCCGAGTTAACCGATAGTAGGTATAACGTGTTTCGTGCAGATCGAGGTTCACGCGGCGGAGGCGTGTTGGCTTTGTGCTCGAGTCAGCTGAGTGTGCGCGCGCGACCGGACTGGCAGCGCGATCATATCGGTGTGGAGTGCATGTGGCTTACTGTCGATAGTCGCTCCATCGGCTCACAACGTGATCTCCATATCGCCTTGGTTTACATGCCACCCGACCGCCAAGACAAGCCTCACATAACAAAACTATCACAACGTGCAAGTACACTCACTGACTGGATCAACGATGTGGTTGCATCTACTCCAGATGATTACTTTCTTTTAACAGGGGATTTCAACCTTAATTTCGTGCGGTGGGATACAGATCCACCAACTTATTTAAAAAAGGTAAGCACTGACCTCCAAAACTCAGCTAGTAATTTAATTAATCATTTGAATTATTTAGGTTTTAATCAGTACAATAAATCTCAAAACCGAGCTGGTAATACGCTTGACCTTGTGTTTTCAAATTTCTTTTTGAAACTATCCGAGTGCACTGACCCCTTAGTCAAGGAAGACATCCATTTTCACACAACACTCAGTATGGACGCAGTCGATATTGGGTTGTCCCCACTCCCTAAAGTACCTCGCCGTAAATACCATTTTAGAAAAGGCAATTACAGTAAAATAAACGAGGAAATAGAAGATAAGGATTGGCTTAGTATTTTGTCGGCTGGTTCAGTGGATGACGCTGTTTCGGCTTTTTATAGAATAATTTTCGAAATTATCGATAAACACGTTCCTCAAACGATTGTCAATACCTCAAACCGATATCCAATCTGGTATAGCCGTGCCCTCGTCAATATCATCAAAGAAAAAAGCAAAGCTCACAAACATTGGATACGCTATAAAAATCCAATAGACTATGAAACGTTTTCTTTGCTCAGAACTAGACAAAAGGCTTTACAGAATGATTGTTACTCTGCATACATTAAAAGTACACAAGAGCTTATTAGAAAAAATCCAAAGTATTTCTGGTCTTACATTAAAGCTAAGCGTAGTTCAAACACTGGTTATCCTAGTTGTATGATTGCTGACGGTAAGAACCTAACGAATGAACAGGAGATATGCGAAGGTTTCAGTAACTTCTTTGAAAAGATGTTCAAAAAACCGGCACACGATTATCAACATAATACTAACAATGCAACCAATTTCATTAACACAATATCAACCTGTCACATTACAAAAGACTGCATCCATAAATTATTGTTGAAGCTTGATGTCACGAAAGGAGCAGGGAGCGACAGTTTACCCCCATCTTTAATTGTAAAATGCGCAAACAGTCTCGTGTTTCCACTTGGCATAATCTTCAATCGCTCTATACATGAGGGTATATTTCCTGCCCAATGGAAGATTGCTTACATTGTGCCTGTGCACAAAAAAGAATCTAAGGCAAACATAGAACATTACCGACCAATATCCATTCTCTGCACATTTGGCAAGATATTTGAGAAAGTTATTTACAATCACGTGTACCCAGTTATAATGCAGGGAGTCCCTGATCAACAACATGGTTTTGTAAAGGGTCGATCCACAACGTCAAACCTCGCAGTATTTGTCAGTGATACTCTTAATGGTATGAATACACAGGGCCAGGTTGACGTGATTTACACTGATTTTGAAAAGGCTTTCGATCGTGTGGATCACGTTATCCTGCTCCGTAAACTACAAGAACTAGGTATTCAAGGGGACTTGTTTCGCTGGATGAAATCCTATGTAACAAACCGTAGGCAGGCTGTGGTTGTGGGTGGGAACAAGTCTGACTTCATTTCTATTCCCTCTGGCGTTCCACAGGGTTCGTTATTAGGTCCACTGCTTTACGTTGCTTATTTGTATGACATAGCTGAATGCTTTCAGCACTCTAAATACTTGCTTTATGCGGACGATAAGAAGATTTATTTTAACATCAAAAATATCACTGACTGTCACCATCTCCAGGATGACTTAAAAAGACTGTGTGAATTTTATGATAGAAACTTAATTAGTGTAAATATTGACAAATGTGTTCAGATTTCCTTCACCAGAAACCCAAATCCCATTAATTTCACATACAACCTAAATGGTGTAAACTTAATTAAAACTAACAAAGTTAAAGATCTAGGCATTGTCCTAGACTCTAAATTAACCTTCTCTGTACATATTGAATCGATTGTCAACAAAGCCCTTAAGAATTTGGGATTTGTCATCCGTGTAAGTAGGCCTTTCACAGACTCGACATGTATTAAAATCTTATATTACGCCTATGTTCGTAGCGTGCTAGAATATTGCAGTCCTGTCTGGAGTCCGCAATACGCTAAATATGACAGTGATATTGAACGTATACAACGGAAGTTCTTAAAGCATCTAAACTATCGTTCACAGACAAAGTGTAGGGACTATGAGGAGTCCTGCGTTCGCCACGGTGTGTTACCACTGCGTGACAGACGTATCATCTCTGACATGTCATTACTGCATGATGTGTGTTCAGGTGCACTTGACTGTCCAGCTTTGGTAACAGAGATGTTACGTCTGTCAGCCCCGTTCACCCGGACTCGACATACCAAGTTATTTGCCACCCCCCTCTCGCGCACTAACTACATGTCGAATTGTGTCTGCCGCCGGCTTCCTACAACGTATAATAAGCGCTTCGCGGATTTAGATCTGTTCTGTACAAGCAAAATTACGTTTAAACGCAACGTATTCCAGCAGATAAAGGACCTAATGTAAACTACTATATTAAATGAACATTTCTTTTATGTTTAATATTCAATATTGTTATATTTTATAGTTAATTAGAATAGAATAAATAAATTATTCCATGTAAACCCACCTTTATCCAAACTCTTAACCTGTTTATTAAAGCCACACGATGAGACACACACACACTCACACACATATACATGCACACTAATCACTCGACACACACAACCCTTTAGTTTTTAATACGGAGTCTTGCTTGCATCTTATTATTTAAATTTATTCAGTAGTTATAGTTATGTCCCTCGTCTTTTAAAATATATTGTTAGCGTAATGAAATCCGTCATTGGCACTATTTCTTGATGTTATTTTTATGTTATCTTTAAAACTGTACTTGCTGTGGATTTTTGTTTATAAATAAAATAAAATAAAATAAAATAAAATAAAACGATCAAAACGTCCTGTTTAAAACAAAATAAAAAAAAAATGTTTAAAACAAATATTTACAGATGTTTTTGCGGCTGTCTTAAACATGTTTTAAACACGTTTAAATAATTTTTTGGGCATCGTATTGGTATATTATGAATATGTAAAATTGATTAAAAAGCGTTTTTAAATGTTATCATAATCTAATCATTTATTGGGAGAAAAATAATAAGTGCTTTCCCAATAAACACGAAACGTAGAAATGCTTCAAAATACAAGTACACACCGACACAGCCCGTTCTCGTCTTTATGTTTGGGGAAACCCCCGCCAGTAAAGGAATTTTAACCGCGCCGATCAATAGAAATAATTCAAAAAAAAGAGTAACAGCAACGACACGTCGGGGATATTGGGAAAAAATAATAATTAATATGCTAAAAAGCAGTGTTTTATATATGAGTGTTTTAAACGTGTTTAAAATCTGTTTTAAACACGTTAAAACAATCTGTTTTAAACACGGTAAAACAATCTGTTTTAAACACGTTAAAACAATCTGTTTTAAACAAGGGCGTTTTTTCTCGGTGTTTTAAACACTTGTTCTAAACATTTGTTTTAAACAATGCCAATCCTGTTGGTAAGTGATCAGCAACGCGAATCGATGACACTTTTTGCTAATTTCGCAAAATAAAATGTTGACGTCCCATAGTAATTGACTCGGGGCTGGGCTTGCCTTTGTAAGGAACACGAAAAGAATAATTTACGAATTTCACTAAAAGGGTCATCGAACCTTGTTACTAAGTTTTCAGTAAGAATTTGGCTGGGTAAATTAAAGTCACCTTATATATCGACACCATTGTAGAACGCTTTTGTTGGGTAATTCGAACGTTTTTTAACTTGAATACGTGCAATTTTTCTATGCATTTTAGAATAAATACTAGGTAAAATTAAATCTCCCGACCAAATTCATACTGGAGACTCGGTTAGTGATCAGGAACTAGGTTCAGTAATCCTTTTGGCCAGATTCGAAAAATATTTTTTTTTGCTTCCTTACTGGATGGACTAGTTCAAGTACAATTCCGAGCCCAGTCAGTAAGGAAGCAAAAAAAAATATATTTTTATCGAATTTCACCCAAAGAGTAATTGAAACTTGTTTCTGATATAAAATAATAAAATGTATGAAATAAAATAGGATGGGTTATAGGTAGCGTGGATGTCCATACAAACTTAAAAGCGTGTTTTATTTTGGTGTGGACATTGATTTACAACGCAATGCATAAAATTACAAAATGTTGGTAGAAAAGCCTGATTGTCATTAAACTATGGTCGCGAAATGCCATAAATCACATTTATTTAGTACTTTTTATTCAATAATAAGAAAAACTATCATAAGTTGTCCATTTTGCACTGAGCTCGAAACGTTCCGCCTTAATGTTATGAATACGTACAACAGGTTTATATTTTAAACGTTTAATACGTTTCTTCATAAAGAGCTTGTAAAAATCACCCGCATTCGGCCTTCGCAAATTGTCGCATGTGCGAGAATCGCCGCCGTGTTATCGATTATATGATCTTTATACGATAAGTAGAGATAATCCTCTATACACCGAGATCACATACAAACCAAAATGCTAAACAAATAACGCCTTAAATTGCATAAAGCATATTTTTATATCTGACACCCGTATTTCTAGGGGGGGCAGACGGTACTCTGGGGAGAGCTTGCCCCCCTTGGCCCCTACCTAGTTACACCTATGCTCGTGCACATCCGTCAACGTTGCCATAGTATAAATAACATAGTATTCTATTTCCATATAAACGGGCCGAAACGAACCAAAACTCGGTACAACTCTGTTTACGACAGTCGCGGTCGCACCGCAGTTACGTACGCACGTTGTCTCTGTGACGTTGCCGCGCATTTTCGTAAATTATGGCACGAAATTACAGAGTATGCTGTGCATTGTATGTTTGCTTAAATACAACTTTTATAATAATGACATTATCAAATATGTAAACAGTCAGTTGGCAGCCCTAGGGCGTGTTTAGGCGCCGAGCGACCGTAGGTATTGATTTCAAGGACACCGCCTAGTTAAACTACTGTTGTTACCTATACTGTGACGTTGCTAACGCACACATGCGTCAGGTATGACAAGGAGACAAGGTCCTATCCTAATAGCATCTGAAGCGGACAGTAACAGTTCCCCTCCGTCGACAGGAAGCTCGGTTCGTGTGCACGTCGTCGTGGTACCTGTTCCTGCGGCTGCACGGCGTGCTGTGTCAGCGGCTCGCGGGAGCGCTACACGCGGCGGCCGCGCTACAGCGGGACCAGCAGCGCGGCCAGGACAAGTGTGTCGCCACAGCGCTGCGACTCAAGCCTAACAGTGAGTCGATATTTTAGATCCTTTCGGGATAAACGTAAAGATGATGACGAATTGACCAGTCTTATTTAAGGTGGTAACGGAGGATCTCGCTGCAAAATGCACATCATTATATTGTTTTCCTTATTTTTGAATAAAAAGTATGCAATAAATGCGTTTTATAGCAATTCGCGCAAACTGCTTGTTAATAGTTAGCTGATCACATGAAAATTATTCAATTTTATGCGTTACATTTTAGCTGCATTACATTACAACTGTAAACTGTAAGTTTGTTAAGGGGTAACGTTTCGAGCTCAGTGCAAAGTGCATAACATAAGTTTGTTTACCTTAGTTTAAAATAAAATGTATGAAATAAAATAGTTTCATCTTATTTTGCGACTATTGTCGAATAATTATCAGGGGTTTTTATCAGAATTGCGTCATTTTATGTATTACGTTGTAAATGAATGGGCATACAAACTTAAAACACGCTTTTAATGCATAAAATTAAATTTTGGTAGAAAAGCCTAATTGACACTAAACAATCGTCGCCAAATGCCATATATCACATTTATTTAGTATTTTTTATGCAATAGTAAAAAAAACAATCATATGTTGTGCATTTTGCACCGAGCTCGAAACGTTCCCCCTTAATGTAATGCAAACAAAATGTAATACATTAAAGTACGTAATTTTTTTGTGAAGACTTTATTATTAATGAACTATTTCCTCAAGTTGCTTTAAAACACATTTATTGCATTTTTATTCAAAAGTAAGGAAAACAATATAATGATGTGCATTTTGTACCGACGTAAAAAGTTGCCCCCTTAACAACAGTATGAATTTGACTGTGTGTATTAAGTAAATAAACGAACAACAAGTCAATTATAATTTAATGTTAAAATCTGCTTGGTAATTTTAGGGCATGAATAATTTGCGAACAGATGTTTGTTGACTATCTTGACAATGATGAAACACGTGCGATGTGCTTTGACGGAATGTCAGTGAAGATACACGCATGCTGCCTTCCTTCTGATGTCTTGTAATTCACTTAAATTTATACCATTATCACTGTAGGGCAGTCTGTAGTTGAGAGTTGAGTGTCCCCGGGCGACTGCGGACGCATACTGGAACAGTACAGTCAACAAAAGAGATTTATGTAACCAGGCTCAGCACAAACATTTTTACAAGTTTAACTGCGTTTAGAGACGTTTTTGAATCGCTCTTTTAAACTTCCTTTATGAATATTACATAATTTTGAAAAATAGTTAAAGCTCCTACAGTAACTAAGGGTGTATAATACCTCACTTCGTTTCGCATGATCCTGTTTTATACCAACAAATACTGCAACAATCACTCTGAAATTAATATATGATAAAGCTGAGGACTAATGCTATGTCCATGCTGTTGTGAAAACTTGATTCCATTAAATTTTCTCGATAGAAAAAAATTACAAAGTTACCTCCAAACCGTACAATAAACCGATAGCATTCAATGAATACTTAAAATTAGATCTGAAACTTTGCATAATATAACTGATATTAGTATAAAGCAGCTGCAGACTGTAACATAAAAATGAAAAAACCATCAGTGTAGCCGCGATTTCAAAATAACTGATGTTTTTGCGTGCGCGGCATCTGATTAGAGTAGGATAGACACTTAAAAAGCAGAAGCGTTAAAACAGGACTGCGAATTGAGGTATCATGGGCCCTTAATTAGTGAAAAGATTTCTAGGGTACATCATGTATCGTTCACTGATCTATTACAAAAAGATTTTTTTTTTTTACTTTCCTGTCCCAATGTTGTTCAATTAGCTGTTTAAATTTCTATGACATAGTGTAAAAGAAAGTTCGCGCAAAAAAAATTTTAACCTACAAGAAGTTTTTACAACCTCTAATAATAATATTTAGAGTATTCCAAATTGATAAATAAAAACATAATCTGTGTTGAATACAGTTTTCATAGGTTCTTTTTTCAGCGCTATTCAAACTATGTTGTTTTAGTTTGCTGGTTTTTTTTGTATTCCTCGTATCTGTACCAAGATCTCTAGGGCATGTAGTTTCAGTAGTGTTTTCCTTGACAAGAAATTCCTACCGATTGATACAGAGCTAAAGCCTACACCTGTCCCTTCCAGATCTCCCAGCGGACGTGACGTCACCGCGAGAGTACTACAACGCGTTGCTGGAGCTAGTGAAGGGCGTGCTCGACGGGAATGTGGAAGCGACAACGTTGGAGGACGCCGCGCGGGAGATGTTCGGTATACGGGCGTACCCCGCGTACACTGTCGACAAACTAGTTTCCTATGCTGTTAGACAGGTCAGTTCTGTTTAATATTAATACTTGCGATTGTCGACACCAGGTGAAACATCATCAACATCTTGATACAGATAACTTTGGTTGTGGTAGTACGTACACACGCACTTGTTTCTAGTGTGCGTGACCTCGGGAGCGCTACAGAACGCGCCACACATACAACGCGCTTATCTGTACACGTCACTACTACAACCATAGACAAATCACAGTTTAAAAATCCATACAGTTGTCTAATGAACGCGTTCGGATGAAGCGGTTTTGCGAAGCGAAGCGGTCATCTGAGAAGACAGCAAAAATTCGAACATCGTATGATGATTGTTGGTTCATAATTGCAAACTAACATTATTTGAAATTTTATGTGCGGCTATTTTCGGAGATATTAGCAAAATACTGAACTTTCGTTCATATCGTTCAATTGTTGACTGCAAGCAATGGAACCTTGGCCACAGTAAAAATAATAATCGTTTATTCAAACCAGATCGAATGTCTAAAAGCCGTTCAAAAATTAACCCGTCTCGGTCTAAATAATTCTAGCATGTTACTCGGTACAAATGCACGTAATTTAAGGGTTTCTGTGCTAAAAATATAAATACTACAAAAAGGCATAACAATACAAGGACGTTAAAAAAACTCATAGTAATAATCGTACTGTGACTTGACACATTTGGCAGAGTTAAGTATTGAACTCCTTCTTTGACAAAATTTAATGTCATGTTTGACAGGTGACTTTTTTATTAGTGCAAACTTCTCTATGGGGCAAAGGTCTCGGTCATGTAGAGCCAACCATTTGCACATAAGACCTTTTAGAATGAAAAGTTTTTTAAATGGGAATAAGTAATGAAGTACTAAATTAATCGAGATTATTGTTTCTTCATATTTTAACGCTTGAAGTATACTTTTACAAAATACTATTTTATGTCTTAGCAAACAATTTGAAATGTTGTCAATTGTATGTAGCTCGGTTGCTTACCTCTCGCGTCTCGCCCCGCAGGCCCCGCACTATTGCTCTGTTTGAACGCTTTCGTTGGATAATTGTATGGATTTTTAAACCGGCCAAACGGACGCGGTGAGATAGGTTATCTGTAAACGCACTTGTGATTATAACTGATAATTTCGACCATAGATTTCTATAGATTAGTTGTGTTTTATTGGACCAACAATCACACGTATCAACTATGTTAAATCATACACCATGATGCCCTGGACAACAAACATGTTGTGCGACTATCTCTGTTCTGAGACAAGGATAGCATGTCGACGTCGATACATTGGATGGATCGCCGGTTTGGTCTGGAAACGTCCAGGGCGGCTATTCCGGCGTTATTGCGCATTCGCAATAGATCTCGGTGCAAAATGCACATCATAATATTGTTTTTCTTACTTTTGAAAAAAAGTATGCAATAAATGCGTTTTATAGCAATTAGCCCTAACTGCTTATTAATAGTTAGGTGATCACATGAAAATCATTCCATTTTAAGCGTTACATTTTGACTGCATTACATTACAACTGTATACACGCTTTAAGGCGTAGTAGGTCGATCGCACAACGAAAGAGATAAGCATATTTGCAAAAGCGCGCGTCTGAGTAGAGCGGTAAATCAAGTAGAGAGTGGATAATGCTGTTTTTCAAGGAATAAAATTTAATATAAATTCAAATAAGTGCGTTTTAAAAAAAACGATGTGCTATCGTTTAGATAATAAGTTAACATGTTTAAAACAGTAATCATTGTTATTTTTACTTTATTAGTTTCGATAGACTGCTTGTTTGAAATAAAAAAAATAGTCTTCACTTGGCAATTTTTTTCGATCGAGCAAATTTTAGTCTTTCGCGTTTTGGGCTGTTACATCGCCTTGGAAAAGGCTTTGTTATTAACATTTATTTATTTCAGAATCATATCTTTTGTAGTTTGGGAGTACTACTTGTTTTTTACTACTTTACTACCTACGTCGTCTAAAAGTTTTTTTTTTGTAATGCAAACAAAATATAATGCATTAAATTACATAATTCTTTTGTGAATACTTTATGAATAATAAACAATTTCCGCAAATTGTTATAAAACGCATTTGTTGTATACTTTTTATTCAAAAGAAAGGTAAACAATATTATGATGTGCATTTTGTACGGAGATAAAAAGTTACCCCCTTAAGATCACCCTCAATCTGCTTTCGCAATTTTTGCGCACGTGCCAGAATTAAGACCCTGATATATAATATATTGACAAGTGTGTGTGTTGTTCCAGCTGCAGCACTGCGTGTCGGAGCCGTGGTCGATGAAGGCGGCGGAGCTGTGCGCGCGCGGCATGCGGACGTGCGACTACGTGCGCACCGCGCGAGACTACCTCCGGGACCAGCACTCCGCCTTCCTCGTTAAAGCGGTAACTGTCTACATAGATAAAACATCCATTCTCAAAAACACCTTATATAATCAAAAATGGCGGCTGATTTATTTCATTGTCGTATAAGCGCGGTGCCGAAACCAGTGACGCCGCTGCCCGTTGCCAGTCTTTTTGTATGGGTACTCCGCCCAAGCAATGGTCGGTCACCTGGTTGTGCCTGTTTGAGAGCCTTCCTCCTAATAACTTCGGGGGTTTGCGAGTAAGATGGTGATACTTCAACAGTAGAGCCCGGCACAAGCTCTACCACTTCGACAGAATTAAAATTAAAGCCTTTTTACAATACTTAAAAATTGTATTGACTGCATTTCACAGTTCATACTTACATTACAACACCTGACACCCGGGATTAATGTTTTGACGCTATGTGTGTATGTAACTTATCCAGCCCTGCAACCAAATAGCTTGGTTTCACAATAAACACGTATTCTACTCAATAAACATCGCACCTCTGGTAGAACAATGACGCAATTACGTGTTTTCAAATTGTCCAGGAACGGCAAATTAAGAAGACGTTATGTAATTACATGATTATTTTATCATGGATATTGTGATAATGAATGTACCGTTGTAATGTAGCGTCAACTCGCCGCGGTGAACCACGCACAACTAACCAATCAGACGATATTATTCCAAAAACTGTGGAAAGCTACAACGACATACACGCCTCGGTCT
This sequence comes from Ypsolopha scabrella, assembly GCA_910592155.1. Classification (NCBI taxonomy): domain Eukaryota; kingdom Metazoa; phylum Arthropoda; class Insecta; order Lepidoptera; family Ypsolophidae; genus Ypsolopha; species Ypsolopha scabrella. The sequence goes on along the minus strand of OU342989.1, from coordinate 11,784,612 downwards.
GAAACTATTGGAACTATCATCGTGTTTTTGTTACCCCATAAAGAACAATACTTTTAGCACATTCTGGCATATTTAGGTTAATTTTGCATTTTTTGACAATTACGTCAAGGTTCGACGTATTCTACTCAACAAACAAGTATTCTACTCAACAAACAAGTATTCTAATGTACAATTCGTTTCCAGTACGGCGGCGACGAGTGCCGGACGACGTTCGAGCTGTTAGAGGGGGTCGGTGAGGGACGCACCTCGCCCGCGCTCAACAACGACAACTCGAGACTGTCGCCCACCCACCAGGTGAATACTGACCCGTGTTGTTACTGCCTTAGAGGTGGTTGCTGCGGACTTTGTTCCCAAACGCACGACTTGTATTGTTTTTAGGGTTCCGTAGCTCAACAGGAAAAAACGGAGCCCTTATAGGATCACTTTGTTGTCCGTCTGTCTGTCTGTCAAGACCCTTTATCTCGTGAATGCGTGGAGGTATCGAGTTGAAATTATAACCATTTACTCAGGTCTACAGTCCCTAGACGCTAGCGTTAACGTAAAAAAAAATATGGCCGCTTATGCCGCAAAAAACGTATATTTCGACACTCGAAATTTATAGGGCATTTTCCATTGATGAATGAATTGGCAAGTAATACCGTCTTATACTACAACAAGTATAGGGAAAAATCTGAAAACTATACATTTGTAATTAAATTGCGGGATACCTACTGCCATGATCCTTTTTTAGTTATAAACGATTCTAGTTTTAACAGAAAATAACTTCGTATGATCTCGTAATGGAATCGTGTCTACACCGTAATTCGGTTTTTCACGACAAAACCGGTCATTTTAACATCATACGACATGTAAAAGTACTAATTTTAACAATAATAATCTTGGGCCAGTAAAGACTATGATGAAACACGTGCGATGTGCTTTGACGGAATGTCAGTGAAGATACACGCATGCTGCCTTCCTTCTGATGTCTTCCTATTGCCTACTTCGCACTGCTTGGTATTTTAGAGTAGCTAATAATGTACACTCACTTTGTGTTCACTTTAGTCGTGTTTACCTGAGTGGGCTATTCATGATATTTTTCAAATCATGAGATTCCTTCATTTGCATTCATTGCCTCTCATAAACAACTAGACTCACAATCTCGCTCAAAAAGAGTCCGCGATGCATTTTGTCACCGCTATCGGGTGACAAAATCGAATGACGATTTCATACAACTGACATTGCATCTTATGTTGACGACATAACATCTTAATTTGGTTGAAGCATTTTTGCTACTATGCACGTCGCACGTTCGGACAGTTTCTGAGGAACTTTTCTTAGAGACTGTGTGTCTAGTTGTTTATGAAAGGTCAATGTTTGCATTCCATAAACATTCAATGTTAAAAATTCCGTAACACATTTTATAGTTGTATTAATCGCTCTAGCGTAGCGATATTTTAGTGCAGCCAACAACGTAAAACAACGTTCGGATTCGTTTTTGTGGATGATTTATTAAACAGGGGGGAGGAGTGCGCTACTTGTCTAAATTTTTGCCGATTTCCGACTCCCCCCCTACAATCATCCTAATATATTTTATTAATTTAGTAATTTTCGTTATCTGTTATTATAACATTTATTATGTTGTTGTTATTGTCATCCATTTTCAATATAGGGTGAAATTTAATCAACCGACCAAATTCATACTAGAGACTCGGTTGGTGATCAAGAACTAGGTTCAGTAATCCTTTTGGCCAATTTGGAAAAATATTTTTTTTTGCTCCCGTACTGGTTGGACTAGTTTAAGTACAATTCCTAGTGCAGGTTCTACGGGAAAAATAATTTTTTTTTTCGAATTTCACCTGGATGGTCATTAAAACTTGTTCCTGATGACTAACCGAGTCTCCAGTATGAATTTGGTCGGTTGATTTAATTTCACCTAGTATATTAACGTCTTTCGCAGACCAGATCCAAATCTAACCTAATTTCAAATGACGTAATATATGGATAGCCCCTTGGTGCATTGTAAATTCTTTTTGTGTGCAATGAACTATCTAGTCCGTTAAAAGTACTAAAGCAGTGTGATCTAGACTTAACAGTAAAAATTACGCCCTACATGAATGCTGTCCACACAACCGAAGTACATGTAAATAAACAAATACCCGTTATATTCCAGAACTACACGATAAACGGTTCATCGCCGCACGCGGCCGCCGCGACGTGGTCGCTGTACAGAGAGCGGTACGCGCGCCCCGACCTCGCCTCGCCCCCCGCGCCCCGCAACAAGCCCGTCTTCCTGCTGCGGAACGCACGCCGCTGCGGGGCGGGGGGCGCGCCCAACCTCGCCGCGGGGGAGGCGGGCCGCGCGGGGGGAGCCACGAGGCGACGGAAACCGCTCGTTCAGGTAATGTGAAACTACGATTATTTGTTTGTTTAAACTAATCTGCTGCTTATCTTAAAGCGCATTGTCACGCCACCGTTTTAGTACAACATTTGTTATTCCTTTTCGCAGTTTATTTTCGTTATAGACCAAAGTATAAGACTTGTATCATCTGGTAGGTACTAATATTTTAAAAGGCACCATTTTTTCAATATTTTGTATATTGTATTTGTTTGAAAGATATCCAAGCCGGACAGATCTACATGCAAAGTTGTTCTCTTGCCTTAAATTGTACTTATATTAAAATTTCACATTGATAGTCACTTTGTAAATCCCTGTATTAAACTACCTAGTCGGTGCTTAAATTCTGTCACAAAAAAAATTGGCTATAAAATGAAAACTAGTCATGATATTCAAAAAAAGATTTTTTTAAAAAAAAGGTAATTTAATTAGCTTACATTAAACACAAAATTTATTCAAAATGATTGCCACCATTTTTCACACAAGCCTTCAATCTTCGAGGCCAATCATCAATAGCAGCACGGACCATATTCATGTCGATATCGGCCACTGCTTTAATCAATGATGACTTTAGGCTGCTCAAATTTTTGTGAGGTTTAGAACAGACCTTCTCCTCCAATTCCTGCCAAATTTTGTAATCCAGTGGATTGAGGTCAGGGCTAGATGAGGGCCAATCTTGATGCCTTATTAGCCCGATATTCTGGCGCTCGAACCACTCCTGAGTTGTTTTGGCCTTATGAGCAGGTGCGGAGTCCCGTTGAAACACAAATGGCCGTCCTCCAAAGAGTGTCTGGGGCAGATCTTTTACTATGCGATCTAAAACCGTGTCTTAAGACACTTTTGCACTGGTTTTGACACCTTTTTCACAAAAATGCACTTCAGTAGGCCATAGTAGGACACTCCCAACCAAATCATGACTGATGATGATGATGGCCGTGCTGCACTCTAGGAATGGCATTTCCAGCGGCCGCAGAGCTGGTAGCGTACACCCTGTCATTTTGTTTGTTGTAATTCTCTTCGATATTAAAAATTTTCTCGTCTGTAAACAGGATATCGCGGTGTCTGTTTCTTGCGTACCGCTTTAGCAAAACTTTGCATTATTTGGCTCTCATAGCTATCAGACGCGCGTTCAGAAGATGTCCACTCTTTTTTCGGTAAGCTCGTAGTCCCAGGTCTTCATTGAGTACTTTTTTTACGGTACTTCTGGTTAATCCCATCTCCAAAGCCATCAGTTTCTGCTTGCGGACGGGATTTCTTGCAATACGCGCCTTGATTGCTTTGATGACCCCTAGAGTCCTAACGGAACGAGGTCTGCCAGTTCTTTTCTCGTCATCGACACTAGAGGTTTCATTGTGCCTCTTGATGGTACGGTACACGAACCTCTTTGTGATTTTTAATTTTTGAAGCAAGTTGAATATCGTCTTCGGTGGATGGCCGCAACGATGCAATGCAATTACTGCTACTCGGTCCTCTTTGCGAGTCCACTCCATCGTAAAAAATGAATGAATGTAATTATGATTTGGCAGATTATTAATCAAAAAATATTTGAAAATCGAACACCATTTCATTTTTTTTTCTAGGTGTTCTATTTTTAAAATAAATGGCCAGTGACACTATTTAAGAACCGACTAGGTATAGAGGTCTCATACTTTAGTCTATAACGAAAACCAAGAGAGAAACAGGTTATCAAATTTTGTAATAAAATGATGGCGTGCGTGTGCGCCTTAAGGTGGTAGCGTCAAGTTTCGTTTCCATACGCACAATTTATGATTGTTTTTCTTGTTTTTGAAAAAAATATATTAATTGGTGTCTATTCGGTGTAACACGACTTATTTGACAGGAATAACCTTATTTTAAGCGTCCTGTCCTTGTCTTTTCAATACAGAATGGTAAAGACAGAATGCTCAAGTTTAGTCCTGTCAAACAAGTTAAGCTGTGTTATACCGAATCGACACCAATAAGTGTGATTTATGGCACTACGCGACAATTTAGTTTAATGTCTAGGCTTTTCTAGCAAAGTTGTGTTATTAATACTTATATAAGAAATTGGGGGTCACTGCCATGGATTACACGCATAATGACATACCTACGCATGACGACATATACGCAAAACGACACATACGCAAACGACACATACGCAAACGACACATACGCACCTCCGGAACCATCGGTCTACTTTCCTAACCGTTCAAAAACCAGAAATCAGATCACCCACGTCAAGCCACTTAAATAGAAATCAAATATTCACTATATCATATTTTTAATACTAAACTATATAACATCGCATTTAAAAAAATTAATCAACTAATTTTAACAAATTTAACAGCTAAAAACATCGCATCTTCACAAGATTATATCATCTTATAACATCATGTTTCTTCACAAAATTAACAACTAAAACAGCAACTAAACATATGGAGTTCAAATCATTAATTCAGTTTTAACTTAATAAACATTAGTTTACGCAGAAATTGCATGCCACTTATGGTGGATTCTTATTTATTCTTATTCTTATCCTGGATTATGGTCGGGACAAATAAATATTAGAAATGTTTTTTTTTTATTATAATTTGTTTTTTTAACAAAATATGTACTTTTTTGCAAATTATTAGATTATACAGTTGACAATTATAAGATCAAATTATGAGACAACTATAACATACTTATTTCCTACTTTGCCACAGGTACATATTTGGAATTTAAGTTCACTGAATCCATCAATTTGATTTTATATGTTACTTGTCGGGACAATTTGTATTTTGTCAGGACTCTGGACATCATATCAAGTGTCGGGACAATCCCGACCATCTGGCAACCCTATCTGGGAGACAGGCCTGAGTATGTGTGTAATGTCTGAAGCCACTCAACTGATCACCAACTTTTCCCGAGAAACAAACCTGCGCAAATATTCAGGGAAAAATGTATTCAACTTTAACTTGAAGACTTTATCTCGCAGGCGGAAGGTCTATTTTGGAACGCTGCGAGTGAACAGCTGTCTCACAGATGACTCTGCGTCAAAACACGCCCGTATCTCGGTGCGTTAAGTTCACGCATATTTGTTTTAAAATTCTAATATTCTAAATGTAATTATTTGCGCGGGTATACTTCTTTGGAAATGTGATCAGACTATGGTTTCCGTAAAAGCTAGCTGTTACCAACATTTTTAAGCAAACTGCTAGTTATTTTAAATAAGCAACTGTAACGCGTAGCTTTTTTGTTGAAAATAAGAAAATTAGATAAAGAGATTAGTGTCTGTCGGATTCATTTTTTTTTAAATAATTATTGTAATTTTCTTTAAAACTATGTGGTAACTCGGTAGACAACACCGTTTTTCCATAGTAATTACAGGACAAAGTCCTCTACTGAGTTACCATAAAATTTTCAAGAAATACATATATATTTCTAGTATATTTTTATTTCGAAATGTTGCTTAATTAAATAGTAAGCGTACAAAAACCATTTTCGGAAAGAAAAGAGCGAAATAGTGAATTTTGTGTCTGAGTACTGGCAATGATCCAAAAATTAGTGTGGGTAAAAATGTTCACTGCCCCAGCTGTCTATTTACACCCGGTATATCTATCTATTGTATCTAAATTACTTATTAATCAATTCCAGGACCTCCAAGAGTGCTCGCTCAACAACCGGTTGCGGCTGGTCTGCGCCCGCGTACACTACATGTACCGGCCCGGCAGTCTGCCGTCAGCGCGCGCGTCGCACGCCCGCCTGCACGCACGGAGACGCGCGCGGCTCGCCGCGTGGCTGCGCGTGCGCACCGATTAGCCGCGCCGCGCTGGGATATGAACCGATCCTCATGTCAGCAGCAACGGTTGCACTACTGGAGTCAAGCCGACCTAAATACAGTTACATTTAGGTGCTCGTAATGTAATCGATGCTATAGTCCTTGCAATCCACGAAGATTAATCAGCTTTGCTTGTGTGAAGTATAGTGCACATTGACCTACGTTGTACAAAATATAAACGAAATGTCAAGTAGATGTACGCAATCTCAACCAGCCAGCTGTTCAAAGTCTGGTGATGTTTGAGTCATTTCCACTTACGACATTGAGTTGATAATATTAATGACTAACGCCGCCGCTTACACCAAACTTTCAAGTGACCCGAAATGTTCGAAATGTTGTTTTCTAAAATTATACCTGGCTCAAAAGAACCTACTATCCAGAGCCTTAAATTAAAGAGTGAAGAAATATGTATAAAAGGAAAGGTTGCAGGTTCGCCAACTTACTGACAGTAAAAAATAAAAATGAAACACTTGTGTGGTAAAAATTACTTTACGAACAGAACATGATGATCTTATTCTATACTGTAATATCGATTTCTCTAAAAATTTTCAACTTGCTACCTATTAGGTAAATCCAAACTATATTTTGTGCAAGTGTGTGTGACTAAAGACAGATTACTGCGCGAGTGTGAGCGAATCATGGGCGCCATTTATCTTCAATAAACCGCGTTACACGCACACCTGCGCAACGTGTATACACACGATTTACTACAAGCAGAGCCGATTCGTCGTCGTGGTTTGCGAGAGCCGTATAAGATTGTGATCTACGTTGTTGTATTTAAAGGACACCGGGCCCGTTGTTTTGGTCTCAACACTTATTTATGCGATAGATTTATCCCAGGAATACAGGGTAATGCATATTGTTTATTTTTTATTTCTCGAATTAGCAGAGGGGGCCCGGCGTTCGAGGAACTGCGTTGAAGTAGAAATCTCAGTATGTTAAAAGTTTCGCCGACGCCGCGTTTTAGGGGCTAGGCTTACCCTCGAGGGCTCCGTAGACATTTTTATCTTTAAAGTATTATGTAACGGTCCATATCCCTGAATTGGGAAATTAAAAGATCTCTTTTTGATTGAAAGTACAGTGTGAAATGTAATAATTTGTTGTAAATATATTGAGAGGTGTGCAAGTGATTCTTAGTACTACGAACTGTTGAAGAACCAATATTTGTTAAACTGTAAAGAAAAAATGACTTGTCAAGAGAAGAATAAATATTATTATATTTATAATATTTGCGTGTTTTTTTTTATTACCCTGATTGATGTTATTTTATTTGGTGCTAAAAAATTCTTGCTTTAGAATCTAAAATTATTGCTCACGATCAGATTTCGATTTCTTCCGACGCCTGACTAGTTTCTCTGTAATGGTCAGCTTCTTCAGTTACGTACGTCATTCATTACATTACGTAACGACGATGGTTCTGACTATATTAGTGAACAACTACAAGATCGTTAAAGAGCAGCGGGTTATTTAAGTGGATACGATATGTCGCCTCTTTACCCAATCTCAGAGGAAGGAATCTACGTGATGTCGACGCATTCGCTTACGAGGTGATTTTTAGGGTGTCGTACCTGAAAAAGAAAAAACGGAACCCTTATAGGATCACTTTGTTGTCCGTCTGTCTGTCAAGACCCTTAATCTCGAAAACGCGTCCTATCGAGTTGAAATTAAAACCATATAAGTCTGCGGAGCATGAAAGCTGCGTTCCAAAATTGGGAAAGCTGCTCCATGCTAGCCGGTGACTGCAGGTTTGAACAACTTAAAGCGGTAAGTGCACAAGACTAATCTTCACATCGACGCTGTGTGTTTCTATTTCACACATAATAACGATTTTGTTGTAATGCAAAATCTACTATTAAGAGCGCGGCTATGAGACCACAAAAGATAAAATAAACACCAATGATTCGGTCATGAGCCTCATCAAATGTCAAAAATCGTTGGGAAAAATGGGCTGTCAAACGTGTTATGCGGCTAACTTCAGGCCACAACGAGCAACAATGAAAAGAACTATAGGGGTCGGTTGAATGTGTTGTGGTTTATGGTCGGGCACGAAGTCCATACGAATTTGTTCGGTTTATTTCGTTTATTTTCGTGACCGACATTACAACGATAGCTGAAGTAGATTATTCTGTTTAAAGTCATAACCGCACCCTAACTTGTCTATGGTTTGGACACTTTTGAGCACAGACCCGATCATAGACTTAGGAGTACTCAAAGGGAGTACTCGTATGGTACTCGTTTATCCCATAGACTTAGCACTAAGTCTGTGGTTATCTAAGTTTATGGACCCGATGTCCACTTGCAGCGCGTTCCGATTCATAACATAATCGATTACATCCCGTCTATCGTCATTCCGAGTCAACATTAGCCCTAAAATGGTTGTTATGACGTCATAAATGAAATCATTAAGGCCGCCATGTTGTGGTATCATCGCCCATGCTTCTGATTGTGAGCACTTTGAGTGATCTATCAAACGTGACAGCCGGCCGGCGGCAATTTCAAGATTGGGTTATTCTTAGTTTAATATTAAACGATGAATCAGATTTTTTAGTTCGCTTTGTGGCCCTAAGTTTACAGTACCAAATAATTACGAGCCCAGAAAAAAGGATTTTTGACGAAAGAACAAACCAACACGTAATGATTGCTCTTTATGAGGGGCAAATAACTCTTTCAAAACTTGTAGTTAAAGTATAACCTTTGTTGGTATTCACGTAACGTTATCAAATTTCTTAAAATTGTGTTTAAGGTTATTTTTTCTGTCACTGACAAGTGTAATCATCCACGTCGTGTACAAAAGAGTTCCGAATGGATCATAAGTTTAAGCAGTGATGGACGCCATTTCCCATTCGGGATGACTTGATGGGCGTGAGTAGTTATAGCACTGCTATCCCCATTCGGAACGCTGTATTGGTAAAACGTAAAGTGCGCGCCAGATAAGTCTGCGCGTGGCCAAAATCATAAATCGCTGGCCGCCAAGTTGTTGTTATGTCAGGTATAGTGAGTGTGTAGAATGTCTATCATTTTTATTACTTTTCAGTGGTCAAGTTTGGCAATCATCATGCTGATTTCTAACAGTTGGCAACCGAGTCAAAAATACGCCATAGGCATAGGCCCGACGTAGAATGTCTCCAAAGCCACCAACGGAACTGTAATAAATTGAAAATGGCGGCGGACTTCCGGCCCCGCCTTTCAAGGCTGCGTCTATGTTATGGCTGTGTTCAATAAACATGAAACAAACCTTTCCATTGTTTTTTCAAACATGAGTGATTAGGTGTAGGTATTTTCCAACTGTACGAGGCAAGACGGAAAGAATGCAATGCAAGGTTTTTAGTTCGACGCTCGCCCGTGAACCGAAGTGTAAAGACAAGCTGGCCTCGATTTTGTTGTTTAATGACGAGATTTATTATGCCTATTAAAAAAGTTTGTAAATGTTTCGCGTTCCATCGACTTACTTGTATTTTTTATTCGTGATAGTGGTAAATGCGCTTATTACTGCACATTGGGCGCTTTCACACAGGGTGATAGAGATACCTACACGATATAGTGGACTGGTAATCTCGTTCATAACATTATTTCATCTGTGATTCATAAAGACTTTATAGTCGAGACGGGCACGTCTCTGCTGCCGCCCGCCGGCGTTGCTCCTCTCTTGTACTTATCATGCTGTGTTTACCTTTAATTCGAACCAACCATAAATTGTAACAGGCCCTCTTGTGTATTCTTTCTGAAAATATAGGCTAATTCATGAAGATACATACTGTTCTTTCACTTTCAGGTGGTATTTTTTATAACGAAATTATTTTTTGAAAATCAGTTTGGAGAAATGGGAATGTGACGTAATAGTCATACCGTTTAGGCTCAATAGGGAGAGTTCCTTGATGTAAAGAAATAATGAAAAAAAAATTTAGGGGATAAGACCTGAAGATGGATTACTGAAAATAAAATAAAAAACAGACGTCGGTTTTGAAAGTTTTTTTTTCTTGTGGGCAATGGCTTCTTTCCTGTAATGCCTGAATGACATGACTATTACGTCATCAAAGCAATTTATTCAGTTCCTGAATATTTTCATGTATATCTTTTGTATTTCAAGGAGAAAAAAATTCATACTTTTATATGACCTTAAAAAAGTCTATTCCTTTCAAAATAATCGACAATTAGGTGCTGTTATGGTATTCTGGACCATTCGAATTGGAGTTACACTCTACTCATTGGCTAATTGTAATTGTACGTTGAATTGGTGGACCAAATAAATAAATAAAACAAAAATGCGAAGCAATGTTTTGTGCACACAATAATTTTTGTTAAGTGTGTACTTAATACAAAACACGTGCTGGAAACCCAGCTTAACTCGATTCACGCGGTGGTAAAGTTCACAAATTATATAGAGATACACAAATTACATAGAGATTGGTAAAGTTATTCGACAGGCAACTCGCACTTAGCTCTCGAGGTCACGCACACTACAACCATAGACAAACGGGCTTCGTGAGATAGAATCAAGGTCACGCTTTAACAAGAATTCAATTAAACAAAACTTTATATATAAAAAAATATATTTAACACAAACCAAGCTGATTCAGCAATTTCATATTACATTTAGATATGACATGGAAGACGACACAAATCAATGAATATTACTTCATAATATAATACCTAGGTATATCTACATACAGCCAGGCACGGATCTAGGGGGAGGCAGAGGCCGATTGCCCTCCCTGAGCCACGATCGAAGTACATAGAAAATTGACTAAATTAAAAAATTTGTCGTGATCATAAAGGCGATATAGCTGAATTATAGATATTGCCCCCCCCCCTACGCGAAATCCTGGATCCGCACCTGTAAATAGCTTTTTGCGTTGATATTTATGTACTATATTTTATTCCACAAAAAATGGAATACTCCGTCAAACAAATGTTGAAGACTAGGTAAATCTATGCAATAATAATTACACAATTTTATATTAGACTATTGTGATTATTACATTGATTCAAATTAAAATGCTCAGAACTAATAACATATAAATCTCTCATCTAATACTATACAAACAAAAAGAAAACCGTTTTAAGACTGCGTTCCAATTTATTTTACCTTGTAAATAAAAACAACTTGATCCTTTGTCAAAAACAAAAAGGTCATGTAGTAAATAAGACGTTTGACGTTTCAACGCCTCTGTAGCTGTCGTGGTCATCAAGTAACTCGGTACGAACTACAGAGGCGTCGAAACATCAAGCAAATATTATAATTCTACGCGATTAGGCCCGTATAAAAAGGCGGAGGTGTACCATTCCCGCCGAAATCCTAGGTTAAAAAAAATACCTACCGTTTCCAATAATTTTACGGGAATACCTTTATATAACTTAGGAAAGAAAATATGGACGTAACACGACACGTATTTGACGTTTTACAAGCATTTATGAAAGTTTCACCCCCCCCCGAATTCGAATCCTAAGGGTGTCCTATACTAAGCCAAAATGCTTAGTTTTCAAAAATCTAAAACATATTTACGGTGATACATCAATCACGTGTACATATAAAAAAAATAGAACACGACACGCAGATATTTGATGTTGAACAAAAATTTCTGAAAGTTTCATCCACTCTGAATACGAATCTTATGGGTGTCTTAAGACGCCGAAATTCGAAAACAGTTTTACTGTCTTCAATACATAATTAATATTACGGTGATACATCAATCACCTATACATAATATAAGAAAAAAAATGGATGGAACACGACGTTTTACAAGTTTCATCCCCCTCGAATACCAGCTACGGGCCTAGCGATTAAGACCAGAGTCTTATGTTCATAATGTGTGACAATCGCGAAAGTTTAAAATGTACTAATAAATAAGTGATGAATATAAACCAGAACGTCAAACGTTTCACAAAAGGCCTGTTTCATTCTAAGGCACAATACTACTTTAAACAACCACGGACACATTACTAACAATCATCTTAAATACCTATCTTAAGGGTGTAACTTTTTACCTCGGTACAAAATGCACATCGTAATATTGTTTTCCTTACTTTTGAATAAAAAGTATTCAATAAATGTGTTTTAAAGCAACTTGCGGAAATAGTTTATTAATGATAAAGTCTTCACAAAAAAATTACTCACTTTAATGTATTACATTTCGTTTGCATTACATTAACAAACTTAAAAGCGTGTTTACAGTTGTAATGTAATGCAACTAAAAAGTAACGCATAAAATTGAATAATTTTCATGTGATCATATTGACAAGCAGTTTGCGCGAATTGCTATAAAACGCATTTATTGCATACTTTTTATTCAAAAGTAAGGAAAACAATATTATGATGTGCATTTTGCACCGAGATCCTCCGTTACCACCTTAAACGAACGAAAAGCACATACACGTCTGTTTAGCGCTGGAAAATTACCCCATGAAAACTGTGCCGGGCATGTTTGGTATGGCAACGGCCCCAAGAAGTTATCTAAAAATCCTAATCTTCTTGGCTCGCCCAGTATCGCATGATAATACACCGTATGAATCAATCGTGATCTTTTTTGCCCTTTTGAGTGTACCGTTTAATGTTAAATGTCTTTTTTTTCGTTCGGTGTTTAAGTTACATTTATGTGTTTTATGTTTTTCCAGTGAGAATTTTGACGATTTTCTGACATGACAAAAATCAAAAGCTGATTTACATACTGTAAATTCAAAACCTTTGTGGACCCTCGAATATTGTTTTTTCAGTTACACAAGAATACACGTAACTATATAGGTAAAGAAAAAGCCTCCCGGTTCGCAAAGTTGAATTCCTGAAATGTTGAGTTCCCAAAATGTTGACTTTCCCAGAATGTTTATTTTTTTTATTTTCCCAAGATGTTGACTTCCCTGAATGTTGATTTTTTTTATTTTCCTACGATATTGAATTCTTATAATGTTGAATTCCCACAAAGTTGAATTATCAAAATGTGAGCGATGGAATCAGTTCCTTCAGTTCTCAACACAGCGAATCCTCAAATCTGTTAAGGTTCGGCAAAGTGCATATTACCCCTCTGTGGGTCTTAGGCGTCTATAGGCTGCGGTATCCGGTTACCATCAGGCGGACCGCACGCTCGTTTGCCACCGACGTGGTACAAAATTCTTATAATTTGTTCAGAAACGGTAAACTAGCCCCTTATAAAGCCCGGTCTTTACGTTTTGAAAGCCGTGAACCGCTTGTAAAAAGTCGATTAAAAAGTATTTACTATCAAACGTAGATTGTATTGTATATCTTCCTATACTATACTAATTATACTGCAAAACCTTTTTACACACAAATAACGATTATCATTGTCATTGTCAATCAATATCAGTTGCAAATTAATGTTCTGAACAGTCAGTAAATTTTAATATTAACCAAAAATAATATAGGCAATTGATACATTTTGTATTCAAAATCAATCCCTTCAAGACAATATGCTTTACTACAAATTAAAAAAAAACGCAAACTTCTTGTAATCAGAGGTGACAAAAAATGGAAGATCAAACCAGAACGGCACTTCCCGATGGAAGTGCACAAATCGGGATGTTTGTTCTGCCACAGTAAATGTGAGATAAAGCGTGAAACTAAGCATTCATGCAGACCGGATGAGAATAAAATAAAAATTACAGAGCTAATAAATAACATGAAGGTGGAAATATGTTTTAATTTACGCCCAATCGAACAAATATAAAGAAGGTTCGAATTATAAAGGAAAGAAGGTTCGAATATAAATACACGTGTATGCATATTTATGTAGCTGCCCGTGAAAGAATTTAATTTGTTATTATAAGTTGTTGTTTATTATTATAAGTTAGTCCTAAAGAGTAAGGATGTTCTAATTTGTTATTGTAAGTTGTTGTTTATTATTATAAGTTAGTCCAAAAGAGTAAGGATGTTTTCTGTTGCAGTTTACCCTACCGCAAATTTAATCAACTTTTGGATTCGACATATTGCAAAATCCACTTTCTGCGAATTTAACATTTTCGGATTCAACATTCTGCAAATTCAACTTTATGGAAAATTCAGCTATATGCAAATTCAACATTTTGACATTCAACATGCTGCAAATTCAACATTGTGGGAAATCAACATTTTAGGAATTCAACTTTGCAAACCGGGAGGAGAAAAAGAGAGAACAAAGAAAGAAACAAATGAAAAATAACATTTGAAATAAAAACATATAACGACTAGTCAGTTACTAATTTGAAAATAGAACCTATTATTACGTAAGTGTACAGTAACAACATATAAATATCAAATCACCCGCACCGTTTTACAAAATAAGTCTATATTTTTATAAAATAAATTAAGTTAAAAGTAACAAGCCTCCATTTAAACTAGAACAAAACTATTCAGAGAAATATGTCTAATAATATCTATATTTTGAGACAAATAATCTTATGTATATCTGAAAAGATAAAAAACATTTATCAGAACTGTTCTACTATAAATAAACCACTTACTTATTCAACACTACGGATGTCAACAGTTTTTGAATCATTTTTCGTAATTTATTTTTTCGAGGTCGTATCACAAAAGGGAGATGTATTATTTATTAAAGCATGTGGTTCTTTTATATTTACAGCGCAGCCCTCTTACTCTCGGTTTCTGACTTGAGAAATCTCGCTAAGCTATACTCAAACCACAAATGAGCCAATCGAACCGCTACATTTTATACTCAAGCTTCGTTTAACTTGAAATGCTTAAATGTGATATTCGCGGATAGACCCTTTCAAATTAAATACTGTATCCTCAAAAACAATAGTTTTTCAAATCAAGAAGCTATTAAAGTCACCAGTGTTGGCTAATGTTTAAAGTTGGCAGGAAAAGACTAGTAGTGGAAAGTCTAAGAATACAAGCCTGCGCCTACACATTCTTCGCAGAGCAAAAACACAACATCATAATTCATAATATTTGCGCCTTTCAAATAACTTCGCCTTCAACTGCATGTGAACTAAGGTCAGAGCTATAAAAAACCGCTGTTATAATCGATGCGGTACAGTTAGGCTGACGGTGAACGGTGGAGACTCCATTGTTGCCGCTTGCACGTTTATCGCGGATCTATTGTGACGCATGTGGCTTTTCACAAGATCCGAGTTGACTAACGCAGCCATAAGGCTCAGTTCTCCAGCTAAGACTGTAGCGCAAACGAGAGACGCCAGTCTAGCGGAGTTTTCAGCGGGGCGTGCCCCCGCCCCTCGCACGCCTAATATTTCCAAGCAAGCCCCCTGTC
Organism: Ypsolopha scabrella; assembly: GCA_910592155.1. Taxonomy (NCBI): domain Eukaryota; kingdom Metazoa; phylum Arthropoda; class Insecta; order Lepidoptera; family Ypsolophidae; genus Ypsolopha; species Ypsolopha scabrella. The sequence continues at coordinate 11,769,218 of OU342989.1, read as the reverse complement.
CTGTCAAAACCGTACCACCCCCAACCGTGCCGACTTCCAGACACGGCATGGTGCAAGTCACGTATAGATCTTCACCATGCTCCCCACAAGGTTCCATGCTGGTCGAACATTGGCTGCTTGTGACATTCTGCGCTGGATCCTGCCCGGTTGCTATAAAAATAGCTGTTACCATATTCGCTGCATGCGCGTTGTTCCCCCCGATAGACCCAGCTAGCGCGGATCCGGAAAGGTTTTTAATCTTGTTGCATCTAGCTAAAGTTCTTGCATCAGTTTTGAAAATGTTCTGCAGGCTGTCGTTGGTAATTGTAGTTTCGCAGACGACTCTTTTGCCTCGGCCCTTAACCCAGTTGATCGCAGCGGCTTTCTTGTCCGAGCAATAATTACCAGAAAGACTGATCACTTCCATATCAGGGAAGTACTGTTTGAGAAGTTTTAAAGCGTTTTCAGCGCCTTTGGAAACCATGTTCATGCCCATAGCATCTCCAGTCGTTGCTCTAAAACGGAGGTATAATGTTGCTCCATCCACCCCTATATGGACCTCTTGAAGCTTTGCGAAACGGGAGGTGGAATCAAATGCCTCTTTTACAAGAGCATAGTTCGTCTTATCATCAAGCCATTGACGAACTTCATGGGCGCGGACCACATTAGGAAATCTTACAGCTGGAGCCCTCGTCATCCCAACGTCTTCGACTACAGATGTGACACCCCTGGTTCCTATAGCTTTAGCTCCTCTGTTCGTAGATGCAACTAAAGCACCTTCTGTCGTCGCCATTGGGATCATGTACGGTTTCCCATCAACCCAAAGAGGTCCGGCGTAACCGACTGGGACACCAACGAAGCCAATAACGTTCTCGCAACAAGCATTCAGGACCTTGGTGTAGTCATAATTCAGATAAGGCAGTAGTTTTACTGCGTTTTCCGTGTGGAATCTTGATGACACAACTCTTCTGCGAAGTCTCACGCCTCTGAGCGGGTCACCCAAGATATTTTCCAATCTGTGAAGAGGTATATGAGACTGTTCGACTAGCATGACTACTTCTTCGTCGCTCAAAGACACACAACCTCCTTCCGATCTGTAGATCTCAAGGCATTCAGCCATTGGACGCTTTTTAGCATTAAGTTTTGCGGCAGAAGAACTTGGGGAGAGAACGGGCCAGTCATCTTCAACATTGCCCACAAGTTCTTCAGTTTGAGTGGAAACCTCACTATTCGTGTCGTCTCCCAGAGAGAACAGCGGCCGTCTTCCTGCAGGAGTGTTCGATGCTGATGAATCACTGTCTAAAGTATTTTTGGTTACTTCTTTCACTGTCATATCATTCATATCGATGATAAGATTCTGCGGCTCTTCAAAAAATACGAATTTGATTATCAATGCGCAAAGCAAAGTTGCTATGACGATATAATCAGCACTAACTGAGAACCACTTCACGTAGGAATGTAGAAAAACATTTTCGTTGTCCATAGGTTTGGAGGTATCATTCGATGGTCCTTCAATGATGCCGTTGTCATTGCTCCAAGGCCAGCGGCTGGTCAAATGGACGCAGAGCAACCCAGCGGCCATTATCATCTTTACCCTCTGGACCACGGGGTGCGGTTTCAGATCGGCTTCAGAAAACGGACTGTCATGCGCCACCTCTTTTCTTCCTGACGTAAAATCGGCTACGAGCGACAAGCACGCGGGGTAGAAAGTCACAAAAACAACGTAATCCACTAATAAGGAAAGGCAGGCAAATGTACACATATGTTCCAATCTAGGAACCCCGGAAAGTGCACCAACACCAACTAATAGGACTGCTAATAACGTATCTAAAGTTGCCGTTGGTCCCAACAACGCCAGCGCTCTCCCGACCCTTTTCCCTTGATTATCGCCGGCAGCCCACCCGGCTCTGGCCATTCTGGCGCCTCTGGCTACGTCAGCTACCAGCAAAAATAGGAACGGGGCATCTTTGACGCTGGCAAGCTCACTCCAGAGCAAATTCGCCAGCGCTGACGTGAAAACGAAGCTCGCAAACGTGGAAAACACTCCCGCAATTATCAGGAGATACTTCGAAGCAATTTTGTGCAGGTTTGAAATTTGATAGTACGCGTACAGCAACGCTGCGCATCTGACAAAGGTCATGATAACGGCGTCTGCCGCTTGGTATTCGGCTTCCAACCCAGGGCAAGCTCTGGCCCATCCAGCGCATCTTTCGGCCCTATTTCCTGGTCCGCCTCGTTCGACGCTTGCAGCACAAGCCAGCAAGGCTAGGGTAGCCACGATGACCTCCCATTGGTGCCGTGCGCAGAACTCCCCGTGCGCACCCCAGACGTGCATAGTGTGCTTCATGGCCCGTTGTCTACTGCAATCTAGCTGTTGTGACAGCTGATATCTGGAAAGATGGAAATAAATTGATAAGTTTGTGTAAAATAGCATTAAAAAAAGATTGTCTCTTGTGAATAATTTGATTTTCTATCTTAGTATAGAGAGAATAATAGCGGAGCCATGGTTTGAGTTTAAAGTATCAATCTATTGGGCGTATTTATATAGAGTGGTTTTGAGGTGGTAGAGCTGGTGCCGGGCTCGACTGTAGAGGTAACACGATCTTACTCGCAAATCCTCCCGAAGTTATTCGGGGGAGAGTAAGAGGACAGCTCTCAGGCAAAACCAGGCGGCCCACCATTGTCTGGGACCGATGGCGGTTTATCCACCCCCAATTGCCACGCTTTATATAAAACAGACTGGTGACGGGCAGCGGCGTCACTGGTGCAAGGGTTTCGGCAACGCGCTCACCAACCCGTATGCCCAGCGTGTGTGAGTATTTTAAGAGTAAGATTCCATGGCCCTGTTAGCGAAAAACGACAAATGCCTTTAGGCACACAAAATAAATCCTTGCTACCTGAATAAAGGAAAATAATGCTTTATTTATTAATTTACACTAGTTCAATAACAACCTGGACTGGACTCAATTAGTATAGAAAGGCTATATTTTATAAAATTTAATTTTGCGTTTCTCATGGAAAGGTTAATTGAACCTTGGTCCAGATCACTTACCAAGTCTCCAATATGAATTTGGCTACATCAATGAAACTCACTTTATATACTAATCGGAAAAAGGACAAAAACGTTGTTCTCTTGTCTAGGAACAAATATTTTGCATAAAGAGAAAAAACATGTCTTGCTAAGTTTCTAATTAGTTTCGATTTTCACCATCCACACGTCCACTTGAAAAACTAAGCCTATACAAGGTTAAATAATAACAGTTGGCGAAACTCAAAACATAGGTAGTACTCGTCTATATAAACTACTTTTTCTATGGGGACTACGAAAAATTCTCAATTTCTTTTTTCGCCTTCTTTTAATAAACCAGACGGCTGATACGGTTAATTAGTATGAGAGTAAAAAAAGTTGCAAATGCTTGGCCCCGATAGAAAAAGTTATTCATATAGACCAATACTATCTGTTTTGAGTTTCGCTGACTATTATTATTTAACCTTGTATAGTACATGATTCGAAAAATGATGTAGTTTTTCCAGAATTTTATTTTAATATAGAAGCAAAAAAAGAAAAACACCGTTATTTCTCAGTTTTTTGTCCACTTGTAACAATATAACTGCCGCAGTTTTTATCTAAACAGTATAAAAATATATAACTGCCGAACAAAATAACGTAAAATGATTTGGTTTTCTCACTTTTTCGAAATCGATGGAAATAATTATTGAAATGAGGTCTTCATTATTTCTCAAACTTTCATAAATAGGAATGACATACAGAGCTCAACGATACTTTATTAGATGGATTTTATAATATTTAAATTCTGAAAAGTGCGTGTGCACGCGCCACTACAACCAGAGTGAGATAGAATATCTATTTTGGTTAATTTAATATTAATTTAAAACCGTACTTTTGCTATTATTTCGGAATCCGTCCCTCTCGCACTGTGGCTCATTCCGCAATGCGTAACAGGGACTATTAGTAGCATATCCTCTAAACCAGGCATGGGCAACCTTTGGGAAGTCGCGGGCCAAATAATCACATGCTAATGAATTTGCGGGCCGTAGGTTTAAGTGTTTAGTATACTAAAATAATGACGCAATCGGTGAACCGAAGGCTCAACTAAAAAAGTTACAATGTAATATTTTCATAATTTCCAATAGATGGGAATCTTGTGCCAAATTTTTAGATCAAAGACTACTACCATCTGAAATCTGAATCAATTCCACTAATAACTAGACACAAAGAATTTAGCAAATTTTTCTGGGTTACCCTGGTTCGTGACTTGGATTTATTGATTTTGATACCTGCTTATTTGTTAGTTTTCACCTTCCAGTCACTTGCTCCTTTACTCTGATCGACAAATCGCGACTTTCCGGTAAAATGTTAGTCTAATTTTAAATTGTTCCTCGCTGCGAGCCTTTTTAAAAACCTTAAGGCCTTACCCCCGGTGCAACATAATTTTACCGAGCGATTTTGAACTTCAGTATGTTGTCAGAAAGCCTACATTAGAATGCTCGCTTCGCGCGCTGGCGGCACGCAAAATCAGCGAATTTTCGAGGTTTTTCTGGATTTTAGGAAAAAGTATGTGATGTAGGAGTTTTTTCACCTGACATCGGAAAAAAAACATGTTTTCTTGTTATAGCAGTAATTTCAGACATAAAACTCAAGCCGTTTAGACGTAAAACGAAATAATAACTTAAAAAGGAATCTTTTTAAAAAATAAAATCTATCGAGCGAAATGTGTCCAATTAGGTAACCGACCTGACAACGGAAAGACAAAGGTATGAAAAAACACGTGTTCAAGTTTTACATTGATCAGATAAGTAGTTGACTCATCATATGAAAACAAAAACCGTTGAAAGACTTAATACAAGCCCTTAACGGGCCGGATGCAGCCCGCGGGCCGGCGGTTGCCCATATATGCTCTAAACTAAAGCGAAACTAAACGCCATATATGAATACATAATTGTCATTATTGTCTCGTTTGTCTTTTTCTAACGCTAATTTATTAAACAATAATGTAACGAATTAATTCGTTTTCGGTTTTCCTGTTTTTATTCAGATTTAGTATTTTCGAAATAAAGGAATAAACTTTTGTCTTCTATGAACATTTCAACTGCCTACCTTTTACGGCTGAAACAGACAGCGGAGTCTCATTTGGCACCCTTCGGGTACGGAACCCTAAAAAGGAAATCTTCCTCTGGCCTTAAACTAGACAGAGAGCGGATGAAGTGGGTGCGATGTCGGGTGTCCTGTGTATGTTGCGGTAAAACGTGGCGATCGTAGATACTGGTGTTAGTTGACAATCAAATGGTCGATAACATCAGCGGTGCGGTACCCAAATTTATTTGAGTTTGAGCTGGGATTCAGAGTGCATTTTGAGTCCGAACTCAATCTTACAAACGTCAAAAAGCGACGTGATCTCATACTAGAGTGACGTTTGTAAGATCGAGTTCGGACTCAAAATGCACTCAGAATCTATCAGCCTAAGTGTAGCATAGTTTTTGATATGAATAATAATTTCATTTGGCTTGCAGGTACAGAAATAGATATCTTGAAAAAAGGACAAAAACAGAAACAAAAAAGCAGTTATAAGATTTTATGTTAGGTTTTTTGTTTCAGCGATATTTTTAGGGTTCTGCGCTCAAAGGCAAAACGGAGCCTTAATGTCACTCCGCTGTCTGTCCGTCCATATGTTACGGGTTGAGTTATAAATCTGAAATTTGGATACCGAATATTGAATTGAAAATTATATTATAAAAACTTTTTTTTACCCTAGTATGTGTCTTTGTCTAGAACGCAGTAAGCTGAGTTTTTTATCTCCAAAAATAAAATAAATGTCAGTTTTAGAACATTTTTTCATTTAGGATTCTGTAATTTTCTATTATATTATGTGCCATATACTCAGTTAAAATAACAAATAATGCCAATTTTTCATATCCGTTTAGGCTTACTTACTCGAATATTCGACCAATTTCAATTGCAGTTTTGTTTCATACATTTTGTAGGTTTATAATATTTAAATTAAATTTATATTACTGCGGTATAGAAATTCAGAAAAGTAAACCTGGACGTGAGGAGCTCTGAACTGGGATTCGAATTCGTTCAGAGCTCCTCACGTCCAGATTTACTTTTCTGAATTTCTATACCGCAGTAATGTAATAGTACATTACGATACGAGAGAAAAAGTTTCTCGCACGAGTATCGTATAATATTTTATAGCACAAGTGCGGAAAATGCCGACTTTACGCAAGCGCAGCGTGCGTAAAGCGGTCATTTTATGCACGGTGTGCTATAAATTTAATTTCTTATCTCCTTGCGATGGATAAATCGCCAAGTGTTTAAAAATATAGAAATTTATTTCTATCATAGTTTGTAATATTTATTTAAATAATTGAAGTCTAACTTTAGACTTTTTAACTTATTTAAAAGGTATGGAACCCTCAGGGCGCAAATCCTAATCGCAGTTGGCCGTTTTATTTTCTATTTCTTGCATATGATTTCCCGCATGGTCAAAGACATTTTTAGGGTTCCGTAGTCGAAAAAGAAACCCTTATAGTTTCGCCATGTTCGTCTGTCCGCGGCTCAGCTCAGAGACTATTAGTACTAGAAAGCTGTAATTTGGCATGGATATAAATATTAATCACGCCGACAAAATGGTAAAATAAAATCTTGAAAAAAAATTATAGTGTGGGTATCGTTGGATAGGTCGTTCAAAAACATTGTGGGTGTGTGAAAACCATTTTTCGATTTGGGGATCCGTTGGCGAAATATTAAGCTTTAAAGTTAAAATTTTAGTTAGAGTGGAGCGTCCCCCCTCCCTGCTGGCTAAACGGTTGTTTATAGAAATGTGAAAAAATTCACAGAAATGAATTTAAAAGGAAAACTATCACAGCTAAGAAGGCTTTACAGGTTTACGAGTACAGGTCGCGCCGAACTTTTGGTCCCCTCTAATGTATGGGACTAGAAGTTTGGCGCGGTCTGTATTAGTAGACCAACTTACAAAATGTACCGTGCAACTACGGAACCCTACATTGCGCGTGGCCCAACACGCACTTGGCCATTTTTTAATACTGTTTTTGTATTTTATTTATAAACAAAAAAAGGCCAATTTATTTGACTAAAGGTCATGTTTATACGGCACCATAAACTGTCATTACGAAGATCTATTTGCAACCAAAGACAAGTTATATGTCTGTCTCGCTCTACACAACCGGTTTTAGGCGCGGCTGACACTGCGCAACTATGTTCGGACAAAATTCTTTATTAATTATTGTACAATTAAATTGATCTTTCAATTTTCTACTTCTTTACTCAAGTTCTTTATCAATTCATTAACAAATTAGTAAATATGCAAATAAATATAAATTTACTGATTTGTTAATTAATTAATCATGGCCTGCATAATTACCCGCATTTTCGAAAATCGCGCCAATTACTACCAAAATACACATATCTCCTAAAATTGTATAAGGTTGCATTGAATGTTATGCTTTTTGTATTGCCCATAAAAATTCCTTTCTTACATAGTTAAGATAATTGCAAAAAGTTCCCATCAATTTACACTAGCATACCTACAATCTCATTGTTTACTTTTTTCTTTTCTTATTTGATTTTTTGTACTTCTTTCTTAAGGGCCCATAATACCTCAATTTGCAGTTCTGCTCTAACGCTTCTGGTTTTTAACTGTCTATCTCAGATGCCGCGCATGCAAAAACATCAGTTATTTTGAATTCGCGGCTACAATTATGGTTTTTTCATTTTTATGGTACAGTCTGCAGCTGCTTTATACTAATATCAGTTATATTATGCAAAGTTTCAGATCTAATTTCAAGTATTCATTGAATGCTACTGGTTTTTTGTACGGTTTGGAGGTAACTTTGTATTTTTTGTACGTCGAAAAAATTTAATGGAATCAAGTTTTCACAACAGCATGGACATAGCATTAGTCCTCAACTTTATCATATATTAATTTCAGAGTGATTGTTGCAGTATTTGTTGGTATAAAACAGGATCATGCGAAGCGAAGTGAGGTATTATGCACCCTTAATAGATTTTTATTATTAAAATTTAGACTAACAAATAAATAAAGCTAATGTAATAGCAATTCCCAAAACAACACGACGCCGCACCAATTATCACAAATTTTTGCAAAATGCACGATGCCACTCAACAGGTTAAAAACAATTTTAAGTTAACTACTAATTTATTTTATGAGGCATCCAAGGAGCAGGTTAAAGGAAAGAAAACTAATTAGTATTTGCATTTATTCAAATGGTGGAGTTTATGAGGTTCAAATCTACAGAAATGAGGCCTCAAAATCCATGCAGATTGCAGAGACCTATAAATAACCCAATCAAAAGATAATGAATACCATCACCGAAGAAGTACAGAAAATCTCCCATCGCAACTGGTTGCGAAACTCAGTTGCCATGGCAGCCGGAAGGGAATTTTTATTTATAGCTTTTACGATTTACAATCTTAAGTCAGATCGACCAGGGTCCTTATCATCTAAGTTCAACATCTATCACTATAGCTTTCAAAGATTATTGGCTAGAAATGACAATGCATCATCGTGTTGCTCTTCGGATACGGGACCCTGAAATTGAGGTTTTGAAACACTGCTACTCCTAAACTACAATAGACAAGGTTATCTTCTGAATATATAAAAGGCAAACCTGACTGACTCATCTATCAACGCACAGCCGACACCACTGAACGGATTTCGCTGAAATTTGACATACAGATAGTTGTAATGACGTAGGCATTCGCTAAAAAAGGATTTTTGAAAATTCACCCCCTATGGGGGTGAACCGAACTCACTATAACACTTAACACTAATATTATAAATGCGAAAGTTTGTGTGTGTGACCCTTATAGCATATATGTTGACCAGGGTCATCACCATGCTAATAAAAAAAATGCATCCAAACCCGTTGGGTGGTTCTCGAGTTAAAACGGAACATACATAGACAGACAGAAAAAAAATCTAAAAATTGTAGTTTTGGCCTCAGTACAATACCAATAGCCCATTTCATTTAAAATCTCACACAAATATCCAATGTACAGACATTTTTAGGGTACCGTACCCAAAGGTTAACCAACGGGACCCTATTACTAAGACTCCGCTGTCCGTCCGTCTGTCACCAGGCTGTATCTCATGAACGGTGATAGTTAGACAGTTGAAATTTTCACAGATGATGTATTTCTGTTGCCGTTAATATTTAATAAACGTGTAGATGACAACAAATACTAAAACCGGCCAAGTGCGAGTCGGACCCGCGCACTCCTATACAACAGACATGATTTTTTTCCGTTTTTATAGATAATGGTACGGAACCCTTTGTGTGCGAGTTCGACTCGCACTTGGTCGGTTTTTACTACTTAATTATTAGTATAGAAGATAGTTTAGATAGGGTTGCTTGCAGTCACCGCCCGGACTATAATATTATCTGAACTGTTTGTTAGCATTATTGATTTACATCATTACACAGATATTTCTGTCTGGTACTCGCTAATGGGAGACAACTTAATTAAATACTATTAGCTAATGGCTAATTTAGGTAATATTATTGTTTAGCGATATGTTATCGCTTGGAAGATCGCTTTATAATATTTATAGCACACCGTGCGTAAAATGACCGCTTTACGCACGCTGCGCTTGCGTAAAGTCGGCATTTTCCGCACTTGTGCTATAAAATATTATACGAAACTCGTGCGAGAAACTTTTTCTCGACTCGTGTGATTGCAGCACTCACCTTCGGCTCGTGCCGCAAACTCACACTCGTCAGAAAACGTTTCATCGCTCTCGTATCGTAATGTACTATTTTGAATGCATCACAAGATTAAAAAGATAAATCTGGGAGGGTGTATGGCCACACGCTGCTATTACTTTTTGTACGATTTATTACGATTATCGCTCTTATGGTAGCGCAGTAAGAGCTAACATGGTGTATCGTGACGTGTTGGAGAATTAAAGAAGATAAACATATCTTATAAAGTGTGCGTCCGAGTAGAGCGGTGAATCAAGAAAAGGTTGGTTAATGCTGTTTTTTGGTGAATAAAATGTAATACCAATTCACACGAGAGCGTTTAAAAAAAACGCAATTCTATGGTTCATATAAAAGGTTTATTTGTTTGCAACAGTCATCAGTTTATTTGTTGTTATTTTTACTTTATTAGTTTGGACGGACTACTGTTTTGAACTGAAAAAAATCTTCATGTCCTGTTTTCTTTTACGTTTTGGGCTCAGTTGTCTTTGAAAAAATCTTCTTTATAACATATAGCTTTTGCCCGCGGCTCCGCCCGCGTGTTGTTCGGTTTAACGGTGTGCTTTTTCCGGGATAAAAAGTAGCCTATGTGTTATGTTAGGGTATAAGCTATATCCATTCTAAATTTCATCCAAATCCGTCCAGCCGTTTCAGCATGAAAGAGTAACAAACACACACACACACACACACAATATTTCGCATTTATAATATTAGTGTGAAGTGTGATATATTTTTACTAGCTTTTGCTCGCGACTTCGTCCGCGTGGAGTTCGGTTAAAATGACGCCCAAGGAACGAGGCAGAGATTGATTATACGCGGGGGAAGTCGCGGGCAAGGGCTAGTCAAACAATATAATCGTACTCATCTACTATGAACAGAGGTAAAGGTATTAGAGATCCCAGAAGACGCAAAATATAATGCCAATAATGTATTAAATAATAAGTTTACAATTTTTGCATTCCAAAACGTGCCAAGTTGCGCCGCGACCGACCTGCCCCCTGATTCTGTATCGTAAAATCAGTTACCAAACCGAGTGCCTATCGTCGAAAACATACATGTCCGCTTATCTAAGGATACGTTCGCACTTGAAATGACGTCATGATTCGTAATTTGAAAGTACATTTTTTATCTGTTTTTGGTGAATAGCAACCCGCAGGTGTTTTTAAAGCTGCTAAAGGTGCGCCGTTCCTACAAAGTGGATGGTTTTAATTTTACTGAGATACTAGCCTTAATCCCGCGGCTCCACATGCGTTTTCTCAATTTCTGCCCCGTTTTCGGGTTGGGCGTTATTTTATTAATACCCCTTATAGCCTATATGTTGACCAGGGTCACAAGGGTGATAACAAAGAAAACCGCTTCCAAATCCGTCGAGTAGTTCTCGAGTTACAACGAAACATACTCGTACATACAGACATACAGAAAGATAAACAAGAATTCTAAAAACTTTAGTTTTGGCTTTAGTACAATAATAATAACCTATTTCATTTAAAAATTTGAAAAATACCTTAAGAGTATGGCATACCCTAGGAAAAAATGTTATTACCCGTCCAACACAAAAAGAGCAATGTCAAATACTTTATTAGCTTTTGAAAGAGGTGATTATTGGTTAGCTAATTGACCTATTTGTCTAGGACGCGTTATACTAATAATTACGCGCGAAACAACAGATCGGAGGGTTTTTAGCTAATACTGAAATATTTTGTAGGGAAGAAAATACTGGATTTAAGTAGAAAACCCTTTTATTTCTATTACCTATTTAATGAAAAAAAAAATCAAGTTGATCTCTTAAACGCGTTCTTGAAACGAACGTTTGAAAACCAAAAAAAAGAGGGTGAAAAACATTTTTTTTTTGACAAAAGTATAAATCTTGGTACATTTTTTATAAGTAGATCACCTAGATAAAAGATCAATAATTCAAATATATTTTTTCCAATATTAAGATAGTCCTACTTTTGTCAAGAGAACCCTCGAAAATCTGGCTTTTTTCATGTTCTAGGGTCAGGTACAGCCGCGCCGCCGCCCTGGACTAAAATAAGTATTACGCTGTTCGAGATATGATCCACCGCAATGGACGCACACCTTTATGTAATTTGGAGAACAGGTTTGACAGTTTTAGAGGTCATTGTGTTTCTATGTCAAAATCGGACAACTTGGGCCGATTTCGTTGGAAGAATTGAGGGCAAATCAATTTTACTTCGCTTTCGAGCTTTGCTAGGACGAATCGTCAGTTAAAAATGGGTGGATGAATGTTTGAGTATCATTCAAATAAGATAATAGACTTATAGAAATTACAAACTTATGAAATGTATGAAATAAAAGTGCAAAATTAAGTTGGTTGACTATTTGTTAAGGGGGGTTATCCCGACTTTGTCTCTTTTCAAATTAATTTTAAACCAATAAAAAGCGAAGATTAAATTTTGCAAAAAATATATGTCATATTTCACTCTTTGATCTTAATATTACGGCTGTTCGATACACGATTGCTTACATTTTCCTCTATCCATTCGAATAAGATATATTGTTTGTTTAATTACCTTCCTCTTAATCTAGTTATAATCTATCTTGGTTTAATTAAGGGCCCATAATACCTCAATTCGTAGTCCTGCTCTAACGCTTCTGCTTTTTAAGGCGACGCCACGGAATTTTGGGGACATGGATCTCCATTTTTCTCAGCAATTAAAAAAACACATGTCATTACCAATTTATATACTAAATTAAGCATTTCATTGACATCATTTTGCCCGAAGATTTAGTTGATTGATTAATTTTCATAGCAGAGAAAAAAATATTTAGAAAACCTCTTTTAAAACAGAGATTTCTATTTCACTCACAAACGGGAGCGAATGAAAACTCCAAGTTTTTTATTCAAATTAGTCTACAAATACACTTCAATATCGCCGATTGGATTTATTAAATTACTTATAGTTGTGATTTGAAATGAAAAATACTGTTTTGCCGCATACGACCTTACGGCATAAGCTAGTTCGTGAGCGCATATCGTATGGAGTAAGTCCCCCTCACTTCACTCCCCTAAGGCGCCGATTTGAAATTAAAAGTTTATCAATGCCTCGCCTTAACTGTCTATCCTACTCTAATCTGAGGTGCAATTGTGTAAGCCAATCGTTTTAAAATTCGATTCGGCTAAGCAAATAAGCCCGTTTGACAATTGAAATCGCACTATTTGGGTTGTCAACAACGGAACAAGACAATTGTATTAATTTGACAGCCAAAATATTACGATTTCAATTGTCAAACGGGCTAATTTGCTTAGCCGAATAGCCATATCACAATCGAATTTGAAAACAATTGGCTTACACAATTGCACCTCAGATGCCGCGCACGCAAAAACATCAGTTATTTTGAAATCGCGGCTACACTGATGGTTTTTTGTTTTCATGTAACAGTCTGCAGCTGTTTTATACTAATATCAGTAATATTATGTAAAGTTTCAGATCTAATTTCAAGTATTCTTTGAATGCTATCAGTTTATTGTACGGTTTGGAGGTAACTTTGTATTTTTTTTTCTATCGAGAAAATTTAATGGAATCAAGTTTTCACAACAGCATGGACATAGCATTAGTCCTCAACTTTATCATATATAAATTTCAGAGTGATTGTTGCAGTATTTGTTGGTATAAAACAGGATCATGCGAAGCGAAGTGAGGTTTATACACCTTAAGTATTATTAGTGTAACACTATCTGCGGAAACTTAAATGACTATAGCTAATGTTAATTTAAGTTTTTCACTATTGTTATTAAAATAGTCACTAGTTTTCAATAATAAGTAATAAATAAATAAAATATGTATACTCAACATGCCAAATTACAGCTTTCTATGCTAATTAAATTACTTAATTACTAATTTCTTTTCTAGCTAAGGATATGGCGAAACTATAAGGGTTCCTTATTGAATACGGAACCCTAAAAACGACCAATTTATTGAACTAAGGTCATGTTTATACCACACAAAGGAAAAATGTACGTTTTGAGATGATATTAATTATGATCTTTTTAGTGTGAAAAACTCACTTCAAACGCATTTGAAAAAAAAAAGAAATAATAATAATAATCAAAACACTTCAATTCATTCTATCTCTGAGAGAAATTAGTTTACAGTATTAATTTGGATAGGGGGGCGTTCAAGTATTACGTAACGAATTTTGGGGATGGAAGGGGGGGTACAGAAAAACGTTACGGCGCGTTACGTGGGCAGAAGGGGGGTCAGAAATCTCTAAAAATTGCGTTACGTTGAACGCTCCCATAGATAAATATATATATTCTTTTGAAGTAAAGATTAACATATTAAAACTTTTAAAAACTTACAATTCTTTATCGAAATTATTAATTATGTATATTTTTCCTAGAAGTGTCTGGTGTCTAGTTTGGGCAACAAATCGAGCTACGTATACGCAACGCAATTGGCATTCGTTCCCCCCTTAAGGGTCGATCGTTCAGTTTTATTACGGAATTATATTAAACGTCCACGACTTCGTTTGTGAGGATTTTAGGATGTAAGTAACCATTGATTGTACTCGAGAGGAACGCATTTTCGATACAAAAAATTGACACCGCGTTTTCGAGAAAAACTTTCTTGTTGCACTTTTTGTTTCATTTCACATTTCCATTTTGCGGTTTAGGCAGTGCGTCCTTGTCAGTCAGTCAATCACACAGAGCTGTACATATTTAAAGAGGATATGTCGCGCTTGCAAAGGTCACTGTTACTCCACGCGGAACGACCCGCAGTGCGAGAGGGACGGATTCCGGAAAAAATAGCAAAATGACAGTTTTAAATTAATATAAAATTAACTAAAATAGCTATCAAAATTTCCAACTGACAAAATTTAGATAATGTTAAAATCTATCTAATAAAATATCGTTCGGGTCCGTACGTCATTCCTGTTTGTCATACTATGAAAAAAAGTGTCGATACAATTTCAAAAATTATTTCTATCGAGCGAAAGTTCTGCAAACACGTTTCTGTACTACATAGAACTAGAAAAAGGTTTCAATATTTATGTGCTAAATTATGAAATTTTTGGCTTCTTCTGAAAAGCAGGTAAACAACTTCAAAATGTGCCGATTTTATCGCAATAGCCCCTTAATATATATTATAAATTCTAAGCTAAAAATACTTATCCAAATAATGCAAAAACAGAATTTATAATTAGCTAATTAAATTTAATTTAACGACCACATCACACCGAAATTACACAAACAATGCCACCTATCTAGCCTACTATCACCAACATATATTATGCAAGAAGAGCAGCAATTAAAACATTAGAAAGACCACTACAGAAATCATCCGTTAAATGAAACTTATTTATTTAGAAAATGTTTACAAATCTCTCAACAAGTGTCACTTTCACAATTTTTATACTTTTTTATTTTTTATTTATCTACTTGTCAGTATGATGTTCTATTCGACTGATGACGGCCATACAGTGGGCCGAAATATATCGAATATAATAAAATAAATGTTATTTTGTTCATACCTACTTATTACTAATTCAAATCGATAATTTATGATCATTTTAATGCACGACTATGTAAAAACCACTTATTTAAAAGCCATTATAATAAACGGCGAAGAGCAAGCTGGGCTCGCACAATGAGGACCCCATACCAATGTTGAAACCAAATTAGATCCACTGAACACAGTGAGCAGTTATTTTTTTTATATACAAGGTTAATTTAAACTAACCGACCTTATACTGGAGATGATCAAGAACTAGGTTCAGTAATCCTAACTATGATGACTAACCGAGTCTCCAGGTATGAATTTGGTCGGTTGATTTAATTTCACCCAGTATAATTAAGACCACAGGATAATAAATAATAATTTGGCCAAGTGCGAGTCGGACTTAATAATAATTCCGTACCAGCTCGCAATACGGATGTGGAACCCTTAAACCATTATGGTAACTAACAACAAATAGACATGCTAAGGAACATCAAAACGCTACAAAAACAAGCCGCTATAATGGTAGCGCCTGAAAAATTGTTTGGCAGCGTCTGCGTACGGAACCCTACTTTTTGTTATTTTTATTTTACTTTGGAGTATGGCCCATCCATCAGCCTGTTTCGTCCACTGCTGGACATAGGCCTTTCCAGGATCTCGCCACTCTTGGCGGTAATCCTGGAAGAAATGCCCATACTCAAACACGCTGGGCAGGCAGGTTGGTGAGCGCGGTGCCGAAACCCTTGCACCAGTGACGCCGCTGCCCGTCACCAGTCTAATTTATATAAGGCCCGGCAATTGGGGATGGATATACCGCCATCCATCGGTCCCAGGCAATGGCGGGCCGCCTGTTTTTTTTGCCTGAGAGCTGTTCTCTTACTCTCCCACGAATAACTTCGGGAGGATTTGCGAGTAAGATGGTGGTACCTCCACAGTCGAGCCCGGCATTAGCTCTACCACCTAATATGGCCCACAATCTGACTAAATTTAAAACTTATACAGGATGTAAATTCAACGTCAAGAATCCCTCTAGGGTATGAAAGTATACACGATTTTGATGTCATTACGAGAAAAAAAATATACCTTGAAGTTTCACCAAAACCTCCATCATTTTTCTAAGCTATGGCTACGCAGCTCACCGGCCTGCCCACACACCTAATTGCACCCCGCAACCCGCACCCCTCATCCGAGTGGCCAGCGACCAGTGAGGGTGTCCACGCGATTAGTGTGTTTTGAGTAAAGAAAATCGTCGTATTATGAGATATTGGTACTTTATTTAGAGATCCCAGTATTTAAAATAATATCTTTACCTATCATACTAACACACCCTTGAAGGATTCTTGCCTTTGCTTTTACACCCGGTATGTATTATCGTCTTTAAGTTAAAACAAATAACGTAAGAATAATACAATTTTTCGAGGGTTTTTTTCGTGGAACAGGCCATATATTTTGTGAAAATTTCAAATTTCTACCTATTACGGTTGACAGACGATCAGACAGACAGACAGCGGAGGCTTAGTAATAGGGTCCCGTTTGGCACCCTTCGGGTACGGAACCCTAAAAAGCATTCGATATTAATTTCAACTTGATATCTCAATCCTTGTGTGAGAAAAAGGACCATGAAACATAGACGGACAGAAGCGCAACAAAGTGATCCTGTAAGAGTTCTATTTTTGCATGATGAGGAAACGGAACTCTAAAAATGAACCTGTTTTTGAGACACGTTGCGTCGCTTGCGTAACTTTTCGTCGGAATAAGCTATTTTATTCATTGGTATTTTTGCATCTGAAAAGAGACAAAAAGTAGTTTGCCTGTTTTACAATTTTGCATTCTAGATCCTCTATTTGTGTAAAATAGAAGTATTATCTAAATTATATTGTCTTTGTAGCTGATTTAGGCTTTAGGCTTTAGTTTTAGGTTTAATGCTGTCAAAACTAAGTTTGACTCATTGTAATATAGTACCGGAATGGAGTTAATGAATTCTAAATTACCTTGCAGTAATTTTAGTTTTGACAGCATTAAAACCAAAATTAAAGCATTGTTGTGATGAAAAACACTTGTACATTTCCACAATAGTACATTATGATACGAGAGCGATGAAACGTTTTCTGACGAGTGTGAGTTTGCGGCACGAGCCAAAGGTGAGTGCTGCAATCACACGAGTCGAGAAAAAGTTTCTCGCACGAGTATCGTATAATATTTTATAGCACAAGTGCGGAAAATGCCGACTTTAACTAGTATTAAATAATTTTATGCTGTGCAGATATATAATACATAAATTAATATTTGTTGACGCAATCAAAATCTAAATTTTACCTCTTGAAAACTAGGAAAAGAGGAAAAACGGTAATTTTTAGCAAATTCTGACCTCTAGACCAAGAATTATTAGAAACAAAAAAAAATAGAGTGCTTAGTAGAGTGTATCTTACGATATTATAATTAATTAAGCCTTTTTTTCATTGTGCCAAATGTGCTGATATATTTGCGCGTCAACAAAACCTATGCCAATTTAAGGCGGAATGTTTCGAGCTCGGTGCAAAATGCACAACTTAAGTTGTTTTTCTTATTATTCAATAAAAAGTACTAAATAAATGTGATTTATGGCATTTCGCGACCATAGTTTAATGTCAATTAAGCTTTTCTACCAAAATTTTGTAATTTTATGCATTACATTCTAAATGAATGTCCACACCAACTTAAAACACGCTTTTAAGTTTGTGTGGACATTCACGCTAACTATCACTTAACACATAGGCTACTTTTTATCCCGGAAAAAGCATGTCGTTAAACCGAATAAGCCCGGAGCTGCGGGAAAAAGCTATTAATCCATAAAATGACTCTGATAATTATTAAACAATAGTCACAAAATAGGATGAAACTATTTTATTTCAAACATTTTATTTAAAAATGAGATAAACAATCATAAGTTATGCATTTTGCACTGAGCTCGAAACGTTCCCCGTTACGTCACATTCTTGGAAAAATGCCTTTGATGCAGATAGACGGACGGACATAAGAGACACTAAGGGTTTCGTTCTTCCTTTTAAGGACAGAACTCTAAAAACTGTTATGCGTAATTATGGAATATTTCTTGTACTCGTATATTTTCCGAGGAGCTAGTTTGGCTGCCAAACTAGTTTGTCTTAATAATATTGTTGAAATAATTATAGAGCTTTGAAATTGTCTGTGCAGAAAAATCTTTTTATTGACTCTGACAATTTATGTTAACAAATGCATACTATGAAGAGTAATGGGAAGTAGTATAAACTAGACTTAAAAAGCGAGAAATTTGAAATTAACCTGAGATTTCATGATAAAACTCCAAAAAATGCTTACGTATAATATCTGATTATGATGATGGATGAGTCATAAATAGTCATAATTCATCATTTATGACTCACATGCTGCACGTCTATTATTATCTCTACTTACTGTGATGAGTATCCCAGAGTACGAGTATCACTTATCATTATCACCATATACAATGAAAGATAAGCATATTTATTAGTTTATTTTATTAACTTTAAAATCGGGGTTTGCCGGTAAGATATACATTGATTTTTTTACTGCGAGCTAGATTTGGGTGTTTTAATCATTTATTGATAATATGAATGAAGATATATTTTAAAACAATTCTAAGGACTTGAAAAGCGTAAACCAAAATAAGGGTGCTACACCTGACGGAATTTCGCCACTTTTCCTAAAACGACGTGAAGCTTCGTTATCTTACTCATTGAAACTGATATTTAATTTTTCCTTAATGACTAGTGTCTTCCCTTTATTACGGAAAAGGGCATCGTATCGTTCAAAATATACAAAATTACATACCCATCACCGTTCTTTTTGCTTTTTCCAAACTTTTTGAACTATATATTTGCCCTATTGTTACAAACCACACTAAGCATTTAGTCCGACCATAACAACATGGTTGAGCAGCATAAGAGATCCATATTAACAAACCTAATATCATACATAAAATCTGTAGCAGATTGTGTGGACAGTGGACACCGAATGGATGCAATTTATACCGACTTTTCGAGTGCTTTCGATAAGGTAAACCACGGAGTATTGCTTTCTAAACTTTAGTCAGTACAGAATTGGTGGCCCTATACTTTCATGGTTCAAATCTACCTTACAATCGACCGCAATCAGTTGTAGTAAATTGGTGTGAGTCTGAGGAATACAGCAAACTCTCCGGAGTCCCACAGGGGTCCCACCTGGGCCCCATTTTATTTATTATGTTCGTAAATGTTATGTTTCTTGCATAAAGCATAGTCATTGTTCCCTATTCGCAAACAACATTAAGCTTTATAAAGGACCGCGATGTGTGGATTCAGCAAGGGAAGGCCTTTGCCCAGCAGTGGGATATTAAAAAAATATCTAGCAAATCTAAAGAATCGGTCCTTAAATTACAATTTTAATGACATCCATAAAGCTTGGCTCGTGGAAGAACTAATATTTTTATGGTATACTATTAATTTTCATGTTATCGCTCAATAAATCCATACACGCTGTTTTCCTAATGACGTGCTTAGGATGCTCGTGCCTCCCCTCGTAAATTTTTAATACGTCACTTTCTGTAGGGAAATGAATTTCTTAGGGTTCCGTACCCGAAGGATGCCAAACGGGACCCTATTACTAAGGCTGCGCTGTCTGTCTGTCACAGGGGTTTACAGCTTCAGCTGGTGAAGGTAGAAAGTTGAAGTTTTTACAGAATACGTGTTACTATGGCCTCTATCATGGCACATAAAAAATTTTAAAAAAATTATCAAGGGACCCCATACATTGTATGGCATACAAGAACATGAAAAATGCAATTTTTTTTCAAGGTGATGATCTTAAAGACTGTAATACATACAAGTTTCAAATTTGGTCAGGTACATACTCTAAAGTAAAACAACAAATAATAAAAATTAGGGTTCCGTACTGAGCGGGAGCCGAATTGTCTATCAGGCGCTACCATTTTAGCGATTTGTTTTGTCACCTTCATGTTGCTACTACATTTTACCATGTTTTTAGAGTTCCGTAATTGTGCGGTGGTACGAAACCCTTTGTACGCCAGCCCGACTCGCTCTTGGCCAAATTATTTACCATTTAGGTACGGGAAGGAAACTGATCCATGTATTATTACAATCCGTTTCGGTTGCTATTAGGATAGAACCTTGTCATACCTGATGTCTGTGTTAACAATTTAACATTGACGGAAGTGAGTGAGTGAGTTAGATGCGCATAGTCACAGTATAGGTAACAACAGTAGTTTAACCAGGCGGTGTCCTTGAAATCAATACCTACGCCTAAACACGCCCTAGGGCTGCCAACTGACTGTTTACGTATTTGATAATGCTATATTATTATTATAAAAGTAGTATTCAAGCAAACATACAATGCACAACATACTCTGTAATTTCATGCCATAATTTACGAAAATGCGTGGCAACGTCACAGAGACAACGTGCGTACGTAACTGCGGTGCGACCGCGACTGTCGTAAACCGAGTTGAACCATGTTTTGGCGGTGGTTCGTTTCGGCCCGCTTGTATGGAGATAGAATACCATTTGTCGCAAGGTTCTGTTCTGTCCTAATAGCATTTAAAACTGATACTTTGTTCAACGAGCGAGCGAAGCGAGCGAGTTCTGCGAGTCTACTGGAACAATCCGGCGTTTGTATGTATGTATTAATACTAGTAGTTTACCCCGAACTTTGAACTCCCGCTTGGCCGTTTTGACTCATGTTTGAACTTAAAAAATTAATTTGCTCTATTAACTCGCTTGCCAAATTTTATAACATTCCGAGCAACGATTCTCGAGTTATCGTCGAACAAACATTCATACATACATATGCCGGATTGTTCCAGTAGACTCGGAGAACTCGCTGGCTCGTTCAATAATGAAGATAATTGAACGTGCGCGTGTAGCGCATGCGTGTAATCAGCCAATTAATTCCTAACGAAAAATCCGTTACGTTTTGTGTTATTTTCATGTTGATTTTCTATGGAAGGCGAAGTTTAAATCGTTTTATATTTAAATTTAAAACTTGTGAACTAAAAATAAAAATTATTTGAATAGTATTTATTGTTGTCCCGTATTTTCATTCAACCTAGATCCTGTAATAATAGGTCGTTCACGTTTATTAAAGCTCTGTCCTGTTTTCGGCTTGGGCGTTATTTTATGAACATCTCTTATAGCCTATATGTTGACCAGGGTCACTACGATAACAATTAAAAAAACCGCATCCAAATACGTTGAGTGGTTCTAGAGTTAAAACAGAACGAACATACATACAGACAGACAGAAAAATAAACAGAAAATAATTGAAACATTTTGGTTTTGGCCTGAGTAATAATAACTCATTTCATTTAAAATGTCGCAAAAAAAAACATTCAATGTACAGACACGATCTTTTTACGAACCCTGAAGCGAAAGAGGTGTGTCAGATCGTAATGAACAGAAATATGTTCCGCCTCTACTTACCCCTCTGGGAGACAGGCGTGAGTATATTTATTATATAAATAGCTATGAATTGAACAAGCATTTCAAGTTTTAAAACGACAGGACACTGAGACTAAGGTTTTCGCTTTTCCGCGGAACTCTAAGTGCTATTGTCATTCAGAACAAATAAAGGGAAGTTGTACACGACCTGCCTTCTTAACTGATCGGGGAATTTCTGTACGTAATCTTACTTAAGGGGAAGTCATTTAAGTTTATTACACTGGGTGGAAAGGGACTTGTCATTCTCTCGAGCGTTAGTTGGAGCCCGAGTGCAGGAGAGGGGGCTCTAGAACGCGAGAGGGATGACTGATAATGACGTCACGCGAGTTATGGCTATTCGGCTCAGCAAATTAGCCCGTTTGACAAATGAATTCGTACATTTTTGGTTGTCAACAACAAAATAAGACAATTGTATTAATTTGACAGCCAAAAATGTACGATTTCAACTGTCAAACGGGCTAATTTGCTTAACCGAAGAGCCATATGACAATCAATTTGAATACCATTGGCTTACACAATTGCACTCGATTTACTTTTAACTATTAGCGTCAAAACAAAACAATACGTATCGCTCTGCATACACTTCTTTATCGATTACGCTTCTTACCGCGTCTCCTGCAGAAAACCAGCGCTAATCTGTTTTTCGGATGAGCACATGCTGAGCACGTCTCCTTTTTCCACAATGTTTTGTCGGTGCTATTGCAAATTATGTTGCGTTTCTTTTTAGGGTTTCGTATTCACTTTGTTGTCCGTCTGTCAAGGCAAGACCCTTTCTCTCTGGCCCCGTGAAAGATCAAATTTAAGCTCAAATTAATTCCTACGGAAGTCAGCGGCGCCACAGTGCTGTTAAAAAATCAGGATTCTAATCCAACGCCTTTTACGTAATTTTGGCCGACCATGACAACCTAAAGGGCACTTCCAGTTGACTTAGAACCTTGAAATTCCTTCCACAAGTAGGCCTACCCCTCTGGGAGACAGGCGTGAGTATATGTATGAATGTAGTTAGGCCTAATAGTACACGTATAGGAAAAAAATACCAATACTTATTGAATTTTTCAAGGAGATATTAAAGCCCAACTTAATTAGACCACTCTTGGATACACAGAGTTTAATGGATCGCAATGTCAAGTTAGTCATTTACACTGCACAGAAAATAAGTTTGCGTTTTACTTCGTTTTGTTCGTGACTACGTACAGAAGTAAACACAACTCGTGACCTGCTCAAAATATGATAGATTATGTGCCTGTTTAGCGTGCGTAAAATTACATACTTCGCACTAGTGTTTTTTTTTACTACTAACGCCAACTACGGGAAACCGGCGACATCATTTAGTAAGCAGTATTAAACCTTGTTTTACTTGTCGTTTTGTTGGTATTTCTGGAAGTAACCGGAAACAGTAACACTGTTTAGGATGAGTATTTTCAAACTTTTATATTATTATTAAATATAAGGTTCTACAATAGTAAGTGAAAATAAAACTGATCACAATCCAGAAGAAAATTTTTTTTTTCTCTGGTTATTTTTTTCTCTTTTCGTGACCTGCTCAAAATATGATAGATTACATGCCTGTTTAGCGTCCGTAAAATTACATATTTCGCATTAGTGTTTTTTGTTTTTACTACTAACGCCATCTAGGGGAAACCGGCGACATCATTTGGTAAGCAGTATTAAACCTTGTTTTACTTTTCGCTTTGTTGGTATTTCTGGCAGTAACCGGAAACACTAAAAATTATTAAATATATTACATTTGTTAAATTGTAAAAGATGTTTTAAAAATTCAAACCAATTTTAGACGTCATATTTTTTTTTGTTTATTTATTTAGTTATAAGAAAAATACATGTTAAAATACTAAAGTGTATCAGAAACCTGCAAGGGTTTATACGTGCACAACCATTTCTGTCTGATTAAAAACCGTATTAATAAAGATTATATACAAAGATAAGTGCTATAAGTACATAACAATTTTTTGGATACACACACTCGTAATCACCTAATCACACTAATATTATAAATGCGAAAGTTCCTGTGTGTGTGTGTGTATGTTTGTTACTCTTTCACGCTAAAACGGCTGAACGGATTTGGATGAAATTTAGAATGGATATAGCTTATACCCTAACTTAACACATAGGCTACTTTTTATCCCGGAAAAAAGCATGTCGTTAAACCGAATTACACGCGGGCGGAGCCGCGGGCGAAAGCTAGTTAGGCATAAAGAGTAGCATGAACGAAAAAAAAAAATCAATCCATAGTCGCTTTTTGCAAGCATGCGATCGATGGAGGTAGCCAAACAATAAATACCAAGCAAACTTATGGAATGAACTTCTCATGATAATATGATCTTAATTACAAAGGCAAAAGAACTATTTTAGGTTGCACATAGCTTAATATTTACTTAGGAAGTGGACAAGAAGTTATTATGGTTATAATCTAATAATGTATAGGGTGATTTTGTTATTGATTTTTGTAATGAAGTGAATTAATTAGCTAATGAGATTAACGTGTGAAATTTTTGTTTTAGAATAGACAAATAAGGCATATACATATATATTTGTTTATACTAAAGTTGATTGGTCTTCTATAAAATGCTGTTTTAATTTGTATTTAATATTTTTTGCGTTTACTGATTCTATAAGGTCATTATAGGCAAGCTGTTTATTAATTTAGGCATTATATACGCAAAAGTTCTTCTTCCATAAAAAATTCTCCCAGTTATATTTCTTGTAACTGTGATAGAAATAAATTTTAAACATTTGGCGATTTATCCATCGCAAGGAGATAACAAATTAAATTTATATTTCTTATGCTTATTTTATGTTGCACATGTTGTTGTATACTTAAATTAAAATATAATTATTCTACTGTATCTATCTTGGAACTTATAACTAAAAAGATTTTAGAAAGAGACATTGGTCTATGTATTATATATTGGCAGACACTGCGTTTTCTTCTCTTTACTTGTATCTGTTTTGATTTGCAAACTAATTGCTTTTATTTTATTATTTTACGTAATTTTTCGCAGGTGTATTACAAAACGTCGTTTGATACACGTGCGAAAGTGATGACATTTCTCGTCGCGACGGACTTTTTTTTCCGAGACGCATTCGCACTAGCATCAAAATGTACTATTATTTTATTCTTTTAAGTTGTACTCGTATCATGCGCACAAATTACTTTTGAATTTATTGCAATTTGATGAGTTTAGATTTTAGACCGGCATTACTGTGTTAATGATTGTATCCATCCATCTACCAGCCTGATTCGTCCACTGCTGGACATAGGCCTTTCCAAGATTTCGCCACTTTTGGCGAAGAAATGTCCATACTTACACACGCTGGGCAGGCGGGTTGGTAAAGGCGGTGCCTAAACCCTCTGTAGTCTGTTTTTTATAAGGCCCGGCAATTGGGGATGGATATGCTGCCATCGATCGGTTCCAGGCAATGGTGGGCCACTTAGTCGTGCCTGTTTGAGAACTATCTTCTTACTCTGCCCCGAATGACTTCGGAAGGATTCGCGAGTAAGATGGTGGTACCTCCACAGTCGAGCCCGACACCAGCTCTACCGTCTAGTATAGTATGAGTGTTTAAAGGAAGTTAATTTAAAGTCATCTGTTCCTCAGAACAAGGCGTGAAATACGCACAAACGCCTTCGTAAGCGTTCAATATGTGCATTACGAGCTGGTGTATCGGGTAATTACAAAATTCGTTAGTGTTTAGTAAATTTAAAAAAGTCCCAACATTAGCTAAGCATTTGTATATCTAGATTGAGACTTATTTACCATATTTGCCGTATTTATTATATTATTATACAGCAATTATATTCATTATCTAAGTAAACATATATCCTGGAATTTAAATTATTAATTATTTTCTAATCATAAATATTATGTGTGTAGAACTCTTGCACCGTTATTTGTGTTCGTGCGTCACCACTATTAGGCTCTGGCAGAATAACAGCGCTGCAGTTTGTACTGTGTACATTGCAGCACATGCTGAGTTTAGAGCCCTTTTTTTGCCACGACACATGTTACATTATGTTACATGGCTATGTGTGTGTCATTAATTAAGTTTTAATGTACTGCGTCTCAATGTTAAAATTTGTTAGAGTTAAGTCCGTGTATTTTGTGTTGTGGTGATAAATAAATGCTTACCTTATCTTATTTGGTGGAAAAACTGTGGATTTCAAGTTTCCAAGTGAACTGGAAGTGTCCTGTAGGTTTTTATAGTAAGCCAATTTGTATGAAACTATTTTTCGTGTTGGTATAGAAGCCTGCATAGCTAACATGGATAGCAATAATAGAGAAGTTATGTCTCCCGAAGAAACGTTTGACCAATGGTAACGCAGGTAAGCTTTATCACGTGATCATCGCCTAGATAACACGCCTCGTCCTGCGTGTCCATTGGTCAAACGTTTCTGCGAGAGACAACATTTATCTATTTGTGTCATCCATGCTAGCTATGCTGAAGAAGATATAGCACCAGACAGTAAAGAATTTAAAGAAACACACAATTCTTATTCACTAAGAAATCACTGGTTTCTAAGTTATGACATTATTTTATCTCGTAATCAACTCTAAAATATTAATATCACCATAGAGCCGTAGAATTCTGTAGCAGGTATTAGCTTTATATGCCTAACACACAGACATATAATTATTACTAAGTAGTAGACCAAACATAAGGATTAAATAGCGTGGCAAGTTTCCATACAAAAAATAAGCTACATTTAGGCTTCATGGTACGAAGAAACGTATACAATGGGTTGTTTTGGCTGACTTATGCTTGTTAATTCCTAAACTAATATCTTGTATATATTTTGTTTGGAAACAAGCAATATTTATATTTAAAAGAGCCCGAGATTCACTGAGCTAAAATTGCCACGCGTCGACTATATGCGTTTATTATTAATGTTAGGTGTCAAACATTAATAATAAACGCATAGAGTCGACTAGAAGCAATTTTAGTTCAGGGAGTTACGGGCTCTTTTAGATATAAATATTGCTTGTTTCCAAACAAAATGTAGATGAGAGATTAGTTTAGGTATTAACAAATATGTTTCAAGCATAAGCCAGCCAAAACAACCCATTTTTATACGTTTCTTCGTACCATGTTTTTGTGTGGAAACTTGCCAACGCTATTTAATCCTTAGGTTTAGTCTGTATGTCTGTGGTCTGCTATTATATTATACGTCTGTGGTCTAACAGAGCCCGAGAAAAAGAGTCTTGACAGATGGACAGATAGATAGTATACGGACAACAAAGTGATCCTATAAATGTTCCGTTTTTTTAAATTTTGAGGTACGTAGCCCTAAAAATAATGACGAAAGAAATATATACCTAGTCGGTGCTTAAATTCTGTCACAAACAAAATTGGCTATAAAATGAAAACTAGTCATGATATTCAAAAAAAGATTTTTTTTTAAAAAAGGTAATTTAATTAGTTTACATTAAACACAAAATTTATTCAAAATGATTGCCACCATTTTTCACACAAGCCTTCAATCTTCGCGGCCAATCATCAATAGCAGCACGGACCATATTCACGTCGATATCGGCCACTGCTTTAATCAATGATCACTTAAGGCTGCTCAAATTTTTGTGAGGTTTAGAACATACCTTCTCCTCCAATTCCTGCCAAATTTTGTAATCCAGTGGATTGAGGTCAGGGCTAGATGAGAGCCAATCTTGATGCCTTATTAGCTCGATATTCTGGCGCTCGAACCACTCCTGAGTTGTTTTGGCCTTATGAGCAGGTGCGGAGTCCTGTTGAAACACAAATGGCCGTCCTGCAAAGAGTGTCTGGGGCAGATCTTTTACTATGCGATCTAAAACCGTGTCTTGGTACACTTTTGCACTGGTTTTGACACCTTTTTCACAAAAATGCACTTCAGTAGGGCCATAGTAGGACACTCCCAACCAAATCATGACTGATGATGGATGATGGCCGTGCTGCACTCTAGGAATGGCATTTCCAGCGGCCGCGTACACCCTGTCATTTTGTTTGTTGTACTTCTTTTCGATAATAATAATTTTCTCGTCTGTAAACATGATATCGCGGTGTCTGTTTCTTGCGTACCGCTTTAGCAAAACTTTGCATTTTTTGGCTCTCATAGCTATCAGACGCGCGTTCAGAAGATGTCCACTCTTTTTTCAGCAAGCTCGTAGTCCCAGGTCTTCATTGAGTACTTTTTTTACGGTACTTCTGGTTAATCCCATCTCTAAAGCCATCAGTTTCTGCCTGCGGACGGGATTTCTTGCAATACGCGCCTTGATTGCTTTGATGACCCCTGGAGTCCTAACGGAACGAGGTCTGCCAATTCTTTTCTCGTCATCGACACTAGAGGTTTCACTGTACCTCTTGATGGTACGGTACACGAACATCTTCGTGATTTTTAATTTTTGAAGCAAGTTGAATATCGTCTTCGGTGGATGGCCGCAACGATGCAATGCAATTACTGCTACTCGGTCCTCTTTGCGAGTCCACTCCATCGTAAAAAATGAATGAAAGTAATTGTGATTTGGCAGATTATTAATCAAAAAATATTTGAAAATAGAACACCATTTCATTTTTTTTCTAGGTGTTCTATTTTTAAAATAAATGGCCAGTGACAGTATTTAAGAACCGACTAGGTAGTAAAAATTGGTGTGCAAGATGTTAGATTTCACATTCATTATAAAGGACGTATGCCAAATTGGCGACATATTGGAGAAGGACCAACACAAAAGAATCCGGAACAGAGCATGTATGACTAGATTGATGGATTGGAGGTGTGTCAGGATCGTGGCAGATGGAAATCCAAAATGGTACATTAATATTAACTAGTAGCTTCACCTTGAAACTAGTATCAAGACTTTTGAAAGTGTGGTAGCGCCTTAATTTATTGATAACTAGCTTTTGCCCGCGGCTCCGCCCGCGTGTTATTCGGCTTAACGACATCCTTTTTTCCGGGATGAAAAGTAGCCTATGTGTTAAGTTAGGGTATAAGCTATATCCATTCTAAATTTCATCCAAATCCGTTCAGCCGTTTCAGCGTGAAAGAGTAACAAACATACACACACACACACACAAACTTTCGTATTTATAATATTAGTGTGACTACTTCTGTGGTCATTTCATAATTACCATTTAATCGCTTATATATTTATTAATACAAATCTTAATTAATGGATACAAATATTAAGGTGTGCAAATTGTAAAAAGCAATATTTTATCATGCCTGCTTGTCTTTTAAAAACCCTAGTAGTAAAGTCTCAGGGTCTCCTTACGGTTGAAACTGCGGGTTGGGGAATATTCGTCCTCAAGGATTCGTCCTCTTTTCTATTTTTGGTAAAATTCGTCCCTCTTGACTCAAGCAGAGTAAATTCGTCCCTCAACTCATAACATACATAACCGTTAGGTATTTTAAAATGGTATTTCTTTTCGATAAAATTTTAGTTTGTTCTTTTTAACCATACTTATGTTTAATTTTATGTATGTCAAACTAAAACTAAAGCCGGCTTTAATATACTTGCAGAAATAAATGATAAATATAATACAATGTAGCTTTAATTTCGTTGAAATAACATTAAATCATTACGTTGTGCCAATTTGCGCACATGTCTGTTGTATGGGAGCCCTCTGTTAATCTGTTTTTTAGTATTTGTTGTTATAGCGGCAACAGAAATACATCATTTGTGAAAATTTCAACTGTCTAACTATCACAGTTCATGAGATACAGCCTGGTGACAGACGGACAGACAGACAGACAGACGAGTCTAAAAATGGTTCCTAAAATATTAACAGTTTCGATAGGACTACACTAAATCTAAATTAAAGCGGCCGAAAGCTAGTTTATAATAAACTAGCCTTTGCCCGCAGCTCCGCCCGCGTTTATTCAACCTTTGCCCAGTTTTCGGCTTGGGCGTTATTTTATGAACACCCCTTATAGCCTAACTGTTAGACTGACCAGGGTTACTACGATGATAATAAAAAAAACGCATCCAAATCCGTCGCGTGGCTCTCTTTAAAACGGAACATACATACACAGAGACAGACGAAAATTCTAAAAATTGTGGTTTTAGCCTCATTACAATACTAATAACTCATTTCATTTAAAATTTCGCGAAAATAATCAATTTACAGACATGACCTTTTTACTACTTTATTATTAGTAAGTACCTATAGATTATGGCTTCCCCTTAACAGAATAACGTTGGCAGCCAGTTTACCCGTTGAATAACTAATATAAATGTCACAAACCAAGCATTGTTGGTGTAGTGGTCTGATGTCAGAACATCTTTATTATCAACTTTGTATTTACATAATATGGACTCGGTCTTATGCAGCAAAGTGGAATCATAGGGGTTATGTTATGACATTAAAAAAAGTTCCAAGACTTATGGAACTGCACAGCGATGTACTGAAAAAAAGTGCTGTATTTTTTATTCATTTTGATTTCTACACACTGACGAACTAAAAGAAAGCAAGAAACGGCTCCGCACAGCATTTTGCTGCGGGACGCGTTTTAAGGTAGTAACGGATGATCTCGGTGCAAAATGCACATCATAATATTGTTTTCCTTACTTTTAACTTAAAAGTTTGCAATAAATGCGTTTTATAGCAATTCGCGCAAACTGCTTGTTAATAATTAGGTGATCACATGAAAATTATTCAATTTTATGCGTTACATTTTAGCTGCATTACATTACAACTGTAAACACGCTTTTAAGTTTGTTAATGTAATGCAAACAAAATGTAATACATTAAAATACGTAATTTTTTGTGAAGTTTTTATTATTAATGAACTATTTCGGCAAGTTGCTTTAAAACACATTTATTGCATACTTTTTCTCCAAAAGTAAGGAAAACAATATTATGATGTGCATTTTGGACCGAGGTAAAAAGTTACCCCCTTAACTAAAGCCGCGATTATACCATCCGATTTATCGGCATCCTAACCAGGATAGTATTGGACTTAGGACAGTGCAATCGCATCTGTTTCTTCGCGCGTTCTAATTAGGATCCTAGTTAGGATGCCGATAAATCGGATGGTGTGATTCACACTATAAAATTATAAATGCGAAAGTTTGTGTCTTTGTGTGTGTGTGTGTGTGTGTGTGTGTGTGTTTGTGTGTGTGTGTATGTTTGTTACTCTTTCACGCTGAAACGGCTGAATGGATTTGGATGAAATTTAGAATGGATATAGCTTATACCCTAACTCAGGGGTTCTTGAACTTTTTGTAGCCACGGGCCACTTTCAGACTTACAAGGATTCCAAATTTTAGGAAAAGAAAATAAAGCATAATATTTAAAATCACTTTCATTGGTATACATTAATACTTCATCAAATAGTATAGGAAATAAGTTAGTGAAAAGGATTGTTGTGGTTTGAACTCAGTATAATAAATATGTTACGAGTCAACTGAGTGGCTGTGGACCCCTGGCACTCATGTCACGGACCCCTAAGGGGTCCATGGACCCCAGTTTAAGAAACCCTGCCCTAACTTAACACATAGGCTACTTTTTATCCCGGAAAAAGCATGTCGTTAAGCCGAATAAGCTAGTATATCATATGACCACCCCAGTGACGTGAGCGAACGGTAGCTCTCCTGCTAACCAAAAGAAGAGGTTGTGGGTTCACGCTCTGCAGAACTCATTAATTTGTGTATTCGTTTGCATTGCATCATAGGCGTACCCAGCTTTTAGTATCGGGGGGGCTTAAGAAAATAAAACGACAAAAAGTTCATAAAATATACATTAATAATGAAAAAAACTGCTGCAAACGCATTAGAGAATGACTCTTCTGTTTTTTTTTTAATACTATGCATATCCACTACTTAATTTGCATCAATTTCTGCCCTATAGATAATGGTGTTGATTCGGTCAAACACGACTTAACTTATTTGACAGGACTAACCTTATTTTAAGCGTCTTGTCCTTGTCTTTTCGATACGGAAAGAAAAAGACAGAATGCTTAAATTAAGTTAAATAAATTAAGTCGTGTTACACCGAATCGGCACCATTATAACACTAATTTTACTACGTTTCAACTTGTTTCTTTGCATTTCATACTTAATTGATTGAATCGGATCTAAGTCTAATTTTGGACCTTGTTTCGGTATTTGTTTAGTTAAAATTCTCAACTCAAATTTTAAAAAAATATTTCCTTAGTCACATTTCAGATATTCTACAGTTTATCATGGTTTATTATATATTTTGTCATATAATTTTTTTCGGAATATTTCGGGGGGGTGTTTGGACCCCCAAAGCCCCCCCGGCTACGCCCATGGTTTGCATGCTTGAAAACGCATGTTAAGGGCGTATAATACGTCACTTCGTTTCGCATGATCCTGTTTTATACCAACAAATACTGCAACAATCACTCTGAAATTTATATATGATAAAGCTGAGGACTAATGCTATGTCCATGCTGTTGTGAAAACTTGATTCCCTCAAATTTTCTCGATAGAAAAAAATTACAAAGTTACCTCCAAACTGTACCATAGCATTCAATGAATACTTGAAATTAGATCTGAAACTTTGCATAATATAACTGATATTAATATAAAGCATAAGATTGTAAAACCATCATTGTAGCCGCGATTTAAAAATAACTGATGTTTTTGCGTGCGCCGCATCTGATTAGAGTAGGATAAACAGTTAAAAACCAGAAGCGTAAGAGCAGGACTGCGAATTGAGGTATTATGGAGCTGTTGGTCTGTTTGTGCCCGAAAGACAGCGACAGGGCTTTGATGAGATTTGACTTTGATGAACTTTACTCATTCTCTGCTACTTATCTGCAGTTACAGTTTCCAGATTAACAAAATTGCAAAACAGGAATTTGTTCACATATGACTTTCGATTTATATAGTTTTTTATTTATATTTATATAGTTTTTTAATATTTATATATTCATACTGGGCCGAGGTTCAATAACCCTGTGTGTAATACGAAAAATATTTTTTTGTACCTCAATACTTGTTCAGGAACACCCTGTACACAATTAAGGGTGCTCCGACCAAAATAATCTAAATCGGCAGTC
This sequence comes from Ypsolopha scabrella, assembly GCA_910592155.1. Lineage (NCBI taxonomy): Eukaryota > Metazoa > Arthropoda > Insecta > Lepidoptera > Ypsolophidae > Ypsolopha > Ypsolopha scabrella. Next base: position 11,736,507 of record OU342989.1, on the reverse strand, counting down.
ATGGTTAAGTTGATTTAAGGACTAATATTTCATTAATAAAAATAGGAAAAACATATTTAGTATCACAGAAAATGTATGTACACTTTATCCGAAGCGAAAATTAAAAATAATTTATATTTCATAAAACAGAACTATTTAAACTAAGCCCAAAATGTAACAAAGGCGTATTGGCGTTTAAGTCATTTTAACAACTTAACTGTGGAATTTTATCTCAAACTTAATCTCAAACAATCACCAAAGTATAAACTAGAATTTGTCCGACTTGCATTTTAGAAATATTGCCTGGCAATTTAAATACGATTTATTGCGTTACATTTTTAGTATGGCCGGGCAGCAATTACCACGATAAAGACGACCACGAGAGTACAGAGCGAGGTGTCTAATCGTCGTACGCTCGGCGCAGCCTTAATATAGGAAGTCTAAATTTTATTCTGCGTTGTTCTCGGTCTCCAGCATAAAACCTTCAAGTCTTTAGTGTTTATTATAATAAGATACATAATATTTTTTTATATTTAAATTTCTTATTCTTCATTTTATCATTTAAAATCAAGCAGTTCCTTAACAATGACATTTAATTATTTATTCAGTGGAGGTTTGCAATACAAAAGTGATTATGTTATGTTGAAGTTTTTTTTTATTCTTCTCTTATTTATTAATTTAATGTATTATTTTTGATTTTCTGTATTATCAAATTGTGTTATCTGTGTATTTTGTTATTGAATCCTTTGTGTTGTCCATTATTGTAAAGGTGAAGCCAAAAAAAAAACCCAGAGCGAACAGATACAGAATGTAGCTCAGAATTTTAGTGACATTTAATTACATCATTCTGAAATTATTTTACTGTAAGATTCGATGGCTACATGTGTGAAATTGCTATTTGTTTTTCATCAGGAGGCCAATTCCGATGGTATGGAGATGATCTCCATGGTAGAAATATCAGGCGAGATACTGCTTATCTCCGCCGAAAACCAAAATTCTCCATGCAGAGATTTCTCGACCGCAAATCAGCGAGATATTACGACTGGTCATTTGATATGGAGATGCGGTATCTCCCTTGCATCAACTGTCGAGATTTGAACCGGACATTGATCCGGATTGAGCCCGGAATCGAGGTCCTGGACCTGGTGAGTATGGGCATTATTAATAAAATAAAAATATGTAAGAGTATGTCTTAACATGTATAATTCTACATATATCGCCTGTACAGGACACGACACTCTAATATGGCCAAATGCTACATCAAATTATTATTATTACAATAATAATTATTTTGAATTATTGATGGCTTGATGATTAATAGGCCGTAAAATAGATATGATCAAAAAATCAAGTGTTAATAGATTCCTAAACATTATTCATAGATTTCTAATCATCAGTATTAATATAATAATGATGATCGAAAAAAGGACATGATCTTGCTAAGTTTCTTGCCCTTCTTCTGAGCAAGACTAATCGAATGGGGGGATTTAAGCATATATTTATATATAATAGGTTGGGGAAAAACTCTTTTCGCAAATAGTATGTATGAACTTATAATAAAATCTCTTTGGCTATACCATTTGCATCTGGCTGGTTTTGGTATTATTAAAAAGTTTAAATTTTAAAAAAGATAATTCCAAATTCAAATTTGGTAAAATGTGTGATTTTCATTTGTTTTTCTTACTGTTAAGATGAGTGAATCTAATGAAGAAATTCAACAACAACAACATTTTTTACAAAAAAGGTAAAAATGCTACGCAAGCCGCGAAAAAATTTGTGATGTTTATGGACCTAGTGCAGTGTCTGTGAGAGTAGCACAAATTTGGTTTAAGCGTTTTCAATCCGGAAATTTTGATGTCAAAGATGCACCTCGCTCTGGGCTCCCTGTTACGGATAAAATGGATGCCATTTTTGAAAAAGTGGAGCAAGATCGGCATATCAGTAATTACGATGTAGCTGAAAAACTGGGGATTGACCACAAAACAGTTTTGGTTCATTTGAAAAAAGCTTGGTTTCAAAAAAAAGCTCGATAATCGGGTGCCTCATGAGCTCACTGACAGAAACTTAATGAACTGTGTAGTCATTTGTGATTCTTTATTACGACGTAATGAAACCGAACCATTTTTGAAAAACCTGATAACTGGTGATGAAAAGTGGACCACGTACGACAAGAACGTGCGAAAAAGGTCGTGGTCAAAGGTTGGTCAGGCTTCACAGACTCTGGCGAAACCCGGGTTATCTCGCAACAAGGTAATGGTGTGTGTATGGTGGGATTGGAAGGGCATTATTCATTATGAGCTGTTACCGCCAGGCAGGATCATCGATTCTGAACTCTACTGCGAACAACTGATGAGATTAAAGCAAGAAGTTGAGAGAAAACGGCCGGAATTAGTCAACAGAAGGGGTGTGGTTTTTCATCATGATAACGCTAGACCTCACACATCTTTAGCCACTCAGCAAAAATTAAGAGAGTTTGGCTGGGACGTATTAATGCATCCGCCGTATAGTCCTGACCTTGCACCTTCAGATTTCTACTTGTTGCGGTCTCTTCAGAATTCTTTAGGCAGTGTCAGGTTAACATTATGAGAGGACTGCCAAAACCACTTGTCGCGGTTTTTGGATCAGAAGCCCCAGAATTTCTATAGCAATGGGATCATGTCCCTACCTACAAGATGGCAAAAAGTTATTAAATGTAAATAAACTTTATTAAAAAATGTTTTTAATTTTCATATAAAATGCGAAGAAACTTTTTCCCCAACCTAATATGTAACATATTAGTATTTAGTATATGGTTAGCTAACATTATCATAATAGTAGGTATATTATATATTATTGTATACATTAAATGTACCTTTATTGTAGTTTATGTATGTGTATTAACTTATCATCACACTAATATTATAAATGCGAAAGATTGTGTGTGCGTGTGTGTGTGTGTTGTTTGTTACTCTTTCACGCTGAAACGGCTGAACGGATTTGGATGAAATTTAGAATGGATCCAGCTTATACCCTAACTTAACACATAGGCTACTTTTTATCTCGAAAAAAGTATGTTCTTATACTGAATAACACGCGGGCGGAGGCGCGGGCAAAATCTATTAAGTATATATACGCAAACCCTAATTTAATATATTGTATTTTCCTCTTCTTAATTTAACCATTTTACTTATTCAATATATTCTTACATGCGATAAGTGTATTTATGTACCTGTGTACATGGCAAAAATTAAGTATTCATTTCAATTTAATTCAAAATATGAAATTATCAGGTTTTGAAATGTGTATTAATCGGTTTTTGTTCCAGAGCTCCCCATCAGCGGTACAATTTTTTTTCATGTGTGATAAATACAATAGAAATGTTAAATTCAGTCCCCTCAAACAACAATGCATGGAATATAAGGAATACATGATAGTCAAGCATAAAAATAAATGTATTTCCATACAAAAACATTCTAATAATCACCGGATTTAAAATATCTGACTGAGTAATTTAAAGCATGTATATAATGCCACCCATGAGTTGTTTCATAAACTTGATATAACAACGTTGGTTTTAATGCCATCTCTATTGCCCACCTTCCCGGCTGAACCAACTGTCTCTATGGTCTTAAAACACATTAAAATATATTGAAACATTAATAGTTACAAATTAGAACAAAGGCGAAGCCGAAAATTGTGATGAAAAACCATATGCTGTTCAGTGGGCCTATTATGTCCACATATGTACTTAGTGTCGATTGCCATCTTTGGTTGCTATTCACCAAAAACAGATAAAAATAAACTTCTAAAATAACCTTCAATGGGTATTGAACTATTTACGAATTGTGATGACATTTCAAGTGTGAACGTATCCTTAGATAAGTGGATATGTATGTTTTGGACGATAGGCACACTGATTTTACGATACAGAATCAGGGGGCAGGTTACTATGATGATAATAAAAAAATTATTAACTTTCAAATATTTGTGGAGTAAAAAGTACAAGGAATTTGTGTATAATTTATTGAAGATGATATTCCATCCAGAACCATCAATTGAAGCCATCCAATAATAAAGAAACCCCATCCAAATCTGTTGAGTTGTTTAACTCAAGTTAAAACATTCTAAAAAAATTGTTTTGGCCTATGTATAATAATAATAACCCATTTTATTTAACATTTTGCAAAAATATTCAATGTATAGACATGACTTTTTGATACTTTATAATTGGTATAAAATAAAGATGGACAAACAAAACTTGTTCACATAAAATATATATATTACTGGATATCTAGGATATAACTATGTTAAAACTGAAATAAAATAATTTAAAAAGTTGGTATTCAAAGTAGGTGAGAAAAATCTCTTGGCAGAAACCAAGTGGCATGGTAATTTTAAATAGTTTATCATTGCTGATAAACAGTGTTTAGCTACGTAAATAAAATAATAGAAAGTGTGTCGAAAAACTAGGGCATGTTTATGCGCGTTAACTGACAACGTATTTCATTCGTTTCTTTAGGAAATTATATCAAAATCAGGCTGTAACCTGGACCTGAAGCTATTAATGGGTTGAGGAACATATTTCACACACGGTAATGTGCAGTTCTAATAGAAAACTACACGCAATCGTGATGCGAAGTCACAAAAACCAAACCAGACACACGATTTTAATCAAAGTTGATTCCATAAACGAATCAACTCTAAAAACGCTCATCAAGCACTCAGATAGATGCTCTATTGATTATATATCCAAATACATGATTAATATTCAAATTATTTCAAAAAATAGATCGAAGAAGTTACGTGAAGTGAAAAGCAATTTCACTTTTTTAAATAAATGATAAATAGTACCTATTTAACTTACCAGTAGCGGTGTTGTTTATGGCACAGATTGTAGCAATTTCCTTCACAACTTTATGAATATTTGAAAATCAAAGAATAATTTGAGGAATATTTAATTAAAATTTGTGAAATGATATTGACACTGACACACTTTAGCCTTTCGCCATTTTTTGGGGTGGACTGCTTCTCGAAGAATAATACTACCACTACCATCAACGATATGTTGTTGATTTTGGGTTGCTATACTTACCTTACTTTCGAGGATTACACTAAGGTTTCGTTTCGAAACGAGCGAAAATCACTCAGAGTAATGAGAATGAGAATTTCACCTTAGGCTCAGGCTGAGATTCAGAGTGCATTTTGAGTCCGAACTCGATCTTACAAACGTCAAAAAGCGACGTGATCCCATAGGTACTAGGGTGACGTTTGTAAGATGGAGTTCCACTTGAGTTCGGACTCAAAATGCACTCTGAATCTTAGCCTTAGAATGGACACGAGTTAATCCGAGGGTAAACAAACTGTTACCTGACCTGTCTCTTTCTAATAAACGAGTGAAATTTCGCATTCGCACTATGATTGATCGCACGTCCTGGGCCGCGTTCAGTTTGATCGCCCGCTCATCACCGACAGCAGGGTAACATATACAAATTCAACGCGTGCAAAAGAGATGTCATGATCGCCAGGCGTGAGCGGGTGATCAAACTGAACTCAGCCCAGAGAATTCCATCTCTTTCTAAGTAGGGTAACCATATTTAAAATATTTAATGGGACTTACCCTGTATTCTTAGCTAGAGCTAGGCAGACATTACACATAAATCTCACAAAAAATTAAAAGAAAAAAGTCTGACTTATGTTTATGTATACAGCTTAATACGGGTGCTTCAGTTTTTGGTTAGCAAAATTCCTTCCGCCTTTATTTTTGAAGTCAGTCGCGCACGGGGTCCCTATGCTTGCTATTTCATTCTATATTCAACTTCGGATTATAGAGCACTGCCTGACTGTTATTGGTTGGCCCGAACATTCATTTCCCGAGCTCGTATGGAACTAACCAAACGCAAAGCTAATGCGAGACAAAATTCATGTCTTGAAAAAACTCGAGAATGGTTTTGGGTCTTCCTTTGATTTCAGGAGAAATATCCCAAAAATTGAAATAAAACAAAAATATTTTTGAATACCCAGTATAAAATATACTATGCTGTGAACCTAAAATTATTTGATTTGTTGTATCGCTTCTAGGACATTACGGTACATAAACATTCATGAAAATATGTTTAAAATCCAGTACTTTATACGCTTGTAACGTTTGTATGTATTTGATTTTGATAAATGTTTACGGTTCTAGTAATGGAAATTGTATGGGTTATGTTGAAAAAGAAAAAATAATAAGCAAGTACCTATCAATAAGGATATTATCAGTTACCAATCACTCAAACGGCTGCAGTTCTTTCTTCCATTCCAAGCCAAAATTATGCTGGTACAGTCTCTACTGCTCCCAATTCTCGATTACGCTGATGTAAGCTATCTAGACCTAACAGAGTAGCTACTGAGCAAACTTGAACGTCTCCAAAACCTGTGCATTCGTTTTATCTACGGATTACGGAAGTACGATCATGTCTCTGAATTTCGTGCTCGTTTAAGGTGGCTCCCAATTCGCCTTCGTAGGAATACTCACATCTTAATTCTTCTATACAACGTTTTAAACGGTCCCTCCGCTCCTGAATATCTTCATGGTAAATTTAAACTCGTCAGCTCCTTACGCTGCAGAGAAAATTTACTTCTGAATTTTCCAAAGCACAAGTCTGCTGCTTATGGGAAATCTTTTGCGGTCAAGGCCGTTCATCTTTGGAATGAATTACCCTCTGAGATCCGTATGTCGTCTTCTCTAGAGATATTCAAGCGAAATACTAGGTCTCATTATGAAGATTCGTTGGGATGGTAGTCATGGCACTTTATCACTCAGTCTATCTGTATTACTCATTACATTTATTATTTTTAATGTGTATGTATAATATAATATATGTATATGTATTGTGTATGTATATATCGTGTATTTATTATCTATGTAAATGGCATTTATAACTATATAAATTTATACCTATTTATTATTTTGACATTAAATAAATAAGTAGTAGTAAGATGTAGATTTAGTTATGTAGATTCACTGTATTGGTTATTATTTTCTTTATCAAATATTTATTTGTTTGTCCCACCTGCACATTTTATCAATAATTATTTCTTCACCACCCAAAGGTTTGCTGGAAGAAATTGCTCCTAGTATTATTAGCCTCAATCCCGCCTTCGTACAATACTGTGTATTCTTTACTTTTTATTCTTTATTTTTATTTCGTGTGTGTACAATAAAGTGTCTATTCATTCATTCATTCATCAGCGAACAGCGCTAGTATGGGAGTTAAGGCGAATAGAGTCGCCTTAACATCAACTTACCATTATCTTTTTGCTAGAAATGCTTTGCTTTGAAATGCCGGCTGCAGTTGCAGACTATAGAATTTTGAAAGTGACTAGGAAACCGTTAGCGGCTTCCTTAGTTCTAATTTTATTCAACCGCCAGGGATAGGCCGCGACGTCGAGCGAAGTTAAGAGGAGTGGTTAGGTTGACATTTGTAAGTACATATTAGGGAGCCGAGCGAAGCGAAGTGGAGAGAGGCGAACCCCGCAATTTTAACAGAAATCACAATATGCAAAACAAAACATTTTCCGAGCCTTTCCGAGGACTTACGGTTCAATCTATATACCTACCTATAAATAAAATTCAAAGTCCTGACTGACTGACTAATAAATCAAGCCACAGACTAAACCGCTGGTCCTAGAGACATGAAATCTGAATTGTGAAGTGTAGATATCCACTAAGAAAGGGTTTTTCGAAATTCTACCCCTAAGATATAAAATTCAAAGTCCTGACTGACTGACTGACTGACTGACTGATATATCAAGCCACATACTAAACCGCTGATCTTAGTGACATGAAATTTGTGAAAAGAACACATATCCACTAAGAAAAGGTTTTTCGAAATTCTACCCCTAATAGGGTGAAATGGGGGGTTGAGTTTTCTGTGTTTTTTTTAATTCTCTGGGTCGATTAACTTGAAAATTGGTACACACACTCTTCAATTTAAATTAATAGGGCTTCCAAAATTTTACACGGCATAGTAGCCGGGCGCATGGCGCACGGGGTGGCACGGGGCGTGCGGGGGATCGTGCCATTTGCCCGCGGCGTGGGATTATGTACCTATCAGACAGTAGGTAGGATTTTTCTGAGGTAGAGGTGTATCTGTAATATGTACTGATATTACTATGAACTAATATTTGCAAGTTATACGTAAGTACATGTAAAAAAACGCGTGTTTCTCTATTAAATACAATAGGAGCAGTCTGGTGATTCTAGCATTTGAAGGAAAAACAAAATATATTGTTAACAAAGAAATACTGCGGTAGGTATAGCACTTCGTTGTAAACAATATTAATTATTTATCATCCACTTCTGATTGTCTCCTAATTAGATCTTTTCACACACGGTTTTAGTTCTGTTACAACCATACTACTCCCATTCCAGAGATTAGTTTAGTTTTACGAATAACTTATATTCGTCCATATTGCTTTGATTGGCAGATTGTCAATTTGTATACCTATCTATATTCAACTGAGGAGGGGTGAGAGCACTTATAATGTGTGTTTCTGAAAAAAAAGGCATTTGTTTCCTGTAATCCACGCGGGCAAAGCCGCGGGCGGAAGCTAGTAATTTATAAAATTAAGGGACAGCTTCCCTTTCTGAACGAATTGCATTCATTGCAAATTGAACTTTATTAGTTCGTGCTAAGGAAGATATTCCAACAGCTAAATATGACTTATGGTTCAATAGTTTTAAAAATCATATTGTCATATTTATTTATTTGCAAACATGTAAATTACACAGGTGATCAATGATGTATACATATTATATCATGTTACCCTGTCAGAGCGCAGCAATTATATTTTTAGTTTAAATTGAATGTGTACATAATTAGATAAAGTACATATTTATATTTGATTTTACATGTCAGGACACAGCAATTATATTTATATTTTATGAGAAAACATATTAAAGGTATTTTGATTAAGTATTGTTAACCATGTGGCTGTGCTATTATTTACGAGATCGACGTATCAACGACCACGTGGTATGTAACTCTGATGATGGCATCCTGACACCCATACCTGAACCTGTCATCAGACGTGGCATGTGAATCTAACCATCGGCATCCTGACACCACCCCCATACCTCCATATTCCTCATATGTATGTCATATCTTTTATAGTGCACGTAGATATGATTATTTATTTTAATACAATTTCCCCTTCCCACTAAGGTTTGCTGCAAGAAATCATTTTTTAAAGATAAGCTCACCTGTGTACATACTTTCTAATTAATCGTGTATCATAAATAGTCTGTGTACAATAAAGAATAAAGACCAAAACGCTTGTGATCTGCCAGTGTTCTCCCACAATCGTAACTTATAATTTGTATTCCTATAATATTTATCACCTCGGTCAAAAAACATGTGTTATTTCTTAAAAATTCCAAATTTTTTTTCGGTTGTATCATCATCATCATCATCACCATCATCGTCATCGTCATCGTCACCGTTATCGTCGTCATCATCATTATTTATTTATAAACAAAAATATTGCATTGGAAATTATCTTAAAACTACAACTTAAAACTAAGCATATGTGAGCACATTATGTATAAATCAGAAGAAAAAAAAATATATATTTTTTTTTTATATGTATCTATATAAATCTACAATAAATAAAAAACAATAAAAAGCTTCAAAGAGCCAAATATTTATTTATTAAAAAGAAAAAAAAATAGATATATTAAAAACATTACAAATTTCCATTAGAGTAGAGGCACTTCTTCAATAAAAACTGCTTTTATTCAATTTAACGGTCTAGGTAAGTACCTCGGTGGCGCAATTGGTAGCTCGCTTGTCTGGGAAACAAGAGGTCGCAGGTTCGAATCCTGGCCCGAGGAATCTTTTCAAATTCTTGTCTTTACATTTGTTTCTAATTTATCTTTTCTGGTTTATAATGCACTCTAATAATAATATTTAGAGTATTCCAAAGCGATGGATTTCGCAATAAAAACATAATCCCTGCTTTTATTCATTCATTCACGTAAAGGTTAGACGTGAAACGTCTTTCAATTCGGTAAGTAGGGGGTCATTTGCTAAAACCACATGTAACGAAAACACGTCACCTCGGCGATGATTGTAGCTCTGTTACTGTATGCCATGTGCGATTCAATTTTATATCGTTGAGTAGAGAAAACTAGCCATTACTCGCGGCCTCTGACTCATGCAGCTAGATGGCGCTAGTGCTGCGTGACACACTAATAGACGCCTAAAGGGCGTTTGTTTACTTCTAATTCTAACTCGTCAGTGCGAGTACAAATTAAGACAAAAGTGGTCGCGTTTGTTGAAATTTGTCGCCTTCTAGGTACGCCTAAAATGAATATAATTAAAAATAGGCACACATTTATAGTTATAGTGGATTTAACTTGAATTTTATTGAAAATTTTGGACTATTTTGGCTATCATGCCTCCTAGACGTAACATTATACATAAAAAAGAGTGGGAAACCGCTAAAAAGAGAAGAGAAGAGACTGAGGGACCCTGATCACCACCAGCCATGTTAGCTGAATGGAACCGAAAACCAAGGGAGCTCGCCAAATTGGGATAATGGGATAATATTGGGATAATAATTTCCAGGTTTCATTTTAACTGAGCTGCGATTATGTAAAAAATCGCCAAAAAATCATTTTCCTCCATACAAAAAAAATACAATATTTTTTTTAGCGCGTTAGAGCGACAATATGAAAAAAAATGTATCATCATCAAAGGATTTTAAAAATTATTGAACCGTAAGTCATTATTTAGCTGTTGGAATATCATAGCACGATTTAATAAAGTTCAATTTGCAATGTACAGTTCGGAAAGGGAAGTGGTCCTTTAATTTTATAAATTATTGAGCCGTAAGTCATCGGAAAGTGCTCGGAAAATGTTTTTTTCTGCATATCGTGAATTCTGTTAAGACTACGGGGGTCGCCTCGCTCTGATCCGCTTCACTCGGATCCCTAGTATGTACTTACATGTCAACCTAACCGCTCTTCGTCGCAACCTATTCCTAGCGGTGGAATAAAATTAAATCTAAGGAAGCCGCTAACGGCTATTTAGTCACTTTCAAAAAAAATTACATTCTCAAAACGGGTAATTCGGGTACAATGTATAATGCAGCAAACTTATCTGACCCGGTGACGAGGACTGTCGCTTCTTGAATATAGAGGTCATTTTAGTTTGGCTTATAGGGTCAGACAAGCTCGTGGCGCTGTACCTAATTTCTGATTCAGTTTCGGACTTTTTCTAGTCTATTCGGTCTAGGACTTTTGACCAGTGTTGCCACCTTAGCCCTTTTTGGGCTAGATCTAGCACTTTTTGCTGTAGTTGAACTCGTGTTTTGATGATTTAGCCCGAAAAGAGCATAGCTCTTTTCTAGACCCTATCATAATCACTCATTCGGTAATTTTTTAGTTTTATTATCTATGGTTCTATTTTCTATTATCTATACTTCTTTTTTACTGGGGAATCCAGTATATAATAGAATCTTAGTATATAAACCGGGTAATCTAAAATGTAATTCCAATTTGTTCATCGTAATATTGTATGTGTCTGTATTTATCGCAATATTATAATATCGACGAGGTAATGTGAGAGAGAACGAGTGAACATCAATTTTTAGCAATTTAATTATGTACTTAGTTTTAATGAGTCGGTTGCATTTTCTGAAATTACTTACTACAGTTCAAGTCAACAATTTAAAAGCTTTGTTCTATTTTAATTTGTTATGGCTCGAAATATATGCAAATTTAACTGCGAGCACAAAATAATAACCGAGTTTCCGCCTCGAGTATATATTTTCTTAGCTCTTTTGATGGCTAAATTTGCTAAATCTAGCTCTTTCTGGCTTGTCCAATTGCTTTTTTTCAAAAACCAAGGTGGCAACACTGCCGGCAACACTGAAAATAACACTTTTCCCGACTTCCTTCTTCCTGAAACATAGGTACCTATTATGTTTTAATAAAAATAGTAAAAAAACACAAAAACTAATGTGAGAGCGCCGACTTCTAGAGAACATTTGTTTCAGGAAGAAAGAAGTCGGCAAAGTGTTATTTTGGTACCATCTGTCAATAAAACCGATTTTGAAGGTTTTAATTTTAACCTAAGAAATTGACTAAAAACGTAATTTTAAGTGACAAAACTATATATTGCTATTCTGAAGGGCACACCAACTAAAATTAGCAAGTCTTTTAAACGCTCTTAAATCAAACTATTTTTTTAAAATTCCATCAAATAACAGCTCTAAAATGTGCGCCTTGATATTACCAAAACAAATTAAAATCACTGTTGAGTAAATTATTATGGCTGTCAAACTAGTCGTTTATAAAATGCTGACTTGAAAATGGCTCTTCGTTTTAACCTTTTTAATGTTTAATTTTATGTATGTCAAACTAAAACTAAAGCCTTCAAAATCGGCTTATAAGGCTGTTCGAGTTATCATGATATGGGTGGCAGTTCAAAATTGACAGTTATAGTTATGTGCCCTAACGAAATAGAATCGATTTGTTTTAGTATCGAGAAAGTTAACAAGGGCTATCAAATCGATTTTTTATTTGATTGACCTTTAATTATGCAAACTGCTGTTTGTTGATTTCTAAATTAATTAAATTAAACGAACTAATAACGCCCGAGCTTGAGAGTTCAAAGATTATTTTTGTTTTTCTTCGTATTTCACCAAAAAAAAACAACAATAACAAAACAAAATCAACAAAAACTGTAACAAACGTCAAAAAAATAGCACGTAATGCAACCGCAACGAAAACACAAACCACATACAAGATGAACTCATACTGACGCGATCCCATAAGATGGCCGCACCGATTCATCGATGTATTTTCGATTATGTAGTGTCAGCACCTATGCGTTGACGTTCCGATCCACGCATCAAGTAGCAAAAATACATTTTTCTTTCCTGAATCTTTTTTCGTTAAATTTAACGAATCACTGTAATTATTGTATCGAATTATAGATAAATAATTTATTGTATTTTTGCATAAATTATATACATTCTTTCTAAAACCTAATATTTTCTTTTGTACCTGGGTGTATGTAGTATGGTGTGAGTAGTATAGGTGAAACGGAAAATTACGAACTGTCACCCATATCATGCTAACTCGAACATACTTTAGTTATGTAATTATTTTGAACTTTTTAGTGATAGTCTGCTATAAAATTTGAAGTCGGTTATTACATTATTTTTGATAAAAATAATTATTATTCCGATAAAATAGCACAACCCTATCATGAATATTATAATATAGGCACTAAATAACAAATTATAATGATCGATTTAAAAACGTTACAATCTTTAAACAGAAATAAATCATAATTCCTTAAAAAAAGTTATTTCGGAAGTGATAAACAAGTTATAAACATGTTCTACCTCCTAAAGGTGTATAATACCTCACTTCGCTTCGCATGATCCTGTTTTATACCAACAAATACTGCAACAATCACTCTGAAATTAATGTATGATAAAGTTGAGGACTAATGCTATGTCCATGCTGTGGTGAAAACTTGATTACATTAAATTTTCTCGATAGAAAAAAATTACAAAGTTACCTCCGAACCGTACAATAAAGCGATAGCATTCAATGAATACTTGAAATTAGATCTGAAACTTTGCATAATATACCTGATATTAGTATAAAGCAGCGGCAGACTGTTCAATAAAAACCGGACTCACGTACGAAGGGTTCCGTACCATTATCTATAAAAACGGCAAAAAAATCATGTCTGTTGTATGGGAGGAGTGCGCGGGTCCGACTCGCACTTGGCCGGTTTTAGTATCTGTTGCTATAGCGGCAACAGAAATACATCATCTGTGAAAATTTTTACTGTCTAATTATCACGATTCATGAGATACTACAGCCAACGGACAGACAGACAGACGGACAGCGGAGTCTTAGTAATAGGGTCACGTTGGTTACCCTTTGGGTACGGAACCGTAAAAATGAAAAAACCATCAGTGTAGCCGCGATTTCAAAAGAACTGATGTTTTTGCGTGCGCGGCATCTGATTAGAGTAGGATAGACAGTAAAAAAGCAGAAGCGTTAGAGTAGGACAGCGAATTGAGAACAAAAAATTTGTACTTACTTTAAAATATATGACAATGGAAATTTATAGTTACGCGCTGCATGAATTCGTCCGTCTGTAATCAAACAGGTTAAATATGAAAATGCCTTGATTCGCTTGATTCCTTTCACACAATTTATTATATTTCTATTACGTTGACTCGTTGATGCAACAACTTTAATTTTATTACTAATAAAATAAATTATATACAAATAAGTCCACAGCCACAGTGACAAGGCTAAGACTATTGAATGATATCCCTGAAACTGCACTATTAGGGTAAATAGACTGAGTATCAAATATTTCACTTTTTCTGAAACAGTATTTTCGAAAAGAAACTTTATTCACGCCACTCGTATTCTTGGATTCCCAATTCATATCTATTTCATTTCTATTCTTTGCAGTGAACGTCGCATAATATGACATAAAGTACGGTATGATTACCGATTTTCCAAAATAATGCCAAGCCATTCCAATTAGAAAAGTCAGTAAAAATACTTGGCCGAAGACATAGAAGTAGTATGGGAATATTAGGGGATCTGGTGTAGTTAATCTCGTTATTTTGCATACTATCCATTGAATTACCATCCAGTAGACAAGGCATTGGTTTGTGCCGCCGCAAAGAGTAATACAGAAGTCCCAAACTCTTGATACGAGAATATATGGAAAACAGCATACTTCCCACCAGTTGTACGTCAAAGCGTCTTCGTTGTGAGCGTAGAAACTATCGTGACGCATAGCTGTACATCTCTTTGTTTTGTCTCTAGCCATGGCGACGATTTAGTATTTTCTGTTATTGAAAAAAAAATGTTCTAAAGTTTACACAATTTATTTTGTAGCTTTTTGAATGATAACTGAAATTAAAAGAAAAATAAACAAGGCAAAAAAATTTAGATTTGTCATGTAGTTTTTTTTTTCTTTTTTATCTGTCTTCTTAATAGATATTGTTTGAGGTTGATTAAAAAATTCTCTCTTACTCGGTGGGACGTCAAGAACATAGAAAAGAGTAGTACTCACAAGAGTAGTTTACAAAAACCGGCTAAGTGCGAGTCGGACTCGCGCACGAAAGGTTCCGTACCATTATCTATAAAAACGGCAAAAAAATCATGTCTGTTGTATGGGAGTGCGCAGGTCCGACTCGTACTTAGCTGGTTTTAGTATGTGTTGTTATAGCGGCAACAGAAATACATCATCTGTGAAAATTTCAACTATCTAACTATCACGGTTAATGAGATACAGCCTGGTGACAGACAGACGGACGGACAGCGGAGTTTTAGTAATAGGGTCCCGTTGGTTACCCTTTGGGTACGGAACCCTTATAGTTTCGCCATGTCCGTCCGTCTGTCTGTTTGTCCGCGGCTTCGCTCCGAGACTCTTGGTACTAGAAAGCTGTAATTTGGCATGGATATACGATATACGTAAATAATAGGTCTTTACCTATGAAATTGCCAAAATTTTCCAACAGATTCATGATTTCATAATTCCTGCAAATCAATAGCTATACAATGGAATGAACTAATGAGTTATTTTTTGTTTTTTATTTATTTATTTATTATTAGGTTCACCAACAGATATTACACTTTGTTACATCCAAACATATTATCTTACCAAGGTACATAATAGAGAGCAAATCCAATAACAGGTAAACACTGCATGCAATTAAACACCTGCGAGAGGGTCTTCGGTGGCGGAGTTTTAAAGTTGATTTCAAGGTTTTATATCTCCGTATTAAATTTTGTTTTTATTTTCAGTTTGATCACTTAAGTCTTTAAGGACAGTTCGTCTAAGTGTCATCCGTTTTCATGATAAGATTCGTAATAACTTTTAACAGGTGACAGTTTTAATTTTTTTTATTGTTGTTTCTGTTAGCTTAATGTTGTCTCATTTATATACAATTTGTTTTGTAAAATTTTGATTTGTCATTCCTAAAATAAATGGCAAAACGTTTGTACTGAAAACTGAGTTTTCTTCAAATTCTCCATACAAAAAACGGCAATTTCATTGGTAAATACCTAATTATTAAACACTCCGTCAAAGTAGTAAAATAAAATCCTATTTTTTTTTTATATTACTTCCCCTGCACTTAAACTTGAGTTGATTTTTTTTCGCGTCTAACCTATGACGCTCAGCATAGCTTTAGGCCGGGGCGGGCGCAGCACCGGAAGTAACTTGCTGTGCTTCATGACATAATATGTGATGCGTAGTGTCATTGAATAGGTCTTTCAAAAATATAAACGGTTGTTTTTGGATACGTGAAAAATATTCGCAGTACATAATATACCGAAGTTAAAAGAAAACTATAACCGCTAAGTAAGTTAACGAGTAATATTCGACTAACATAATATTGTGACGGGCAACTACGGAACCCTACACAGCGCGTGGCCCAACACGCACTTGACCGGTTTTTTAATCCTTTTAACCGACTTCAAAAAAGGGGGAGGTTCTCAATTCGACTGTATGTTTTACAATTTTTTTTGTTTATTTTTTCCGTAACTGGCGAATCTCAAACGACCTGAAAAAAAATTTTTGTTTGGTTGGGTTTGCTTCCAGGTAAGTCTCATTTTAGTTTCGTCGTGATCTGATGATGATCTTCAGAGATAGGCAGTGGAACTCTATAATTAATGACAGCATATCACTCAATATTGCGGCAAACGCTTTGTACCAAGATTCTGATCGCAAGTTGTTCCCTGAAAATTGACATATATCCACCTGACATTCGATCCTGGCCTCATCACCATAGAACTCCTTATAACGGATAACAGCAAGCACATAACTCTCAATGGCGGGAATCGCTTTTTGTTAGTGTGCTCATTGCAGGATATAACTTGAAAATTGTCATTATGTCAAGGGACAGCAATTAGAGTGCTCACTGTAGTCTACCCATTTTTCACAATTTATCCCGTTAACACTAAAAAGCTTGAAATAAATAAACTTTTAACAAAAAATAATAACCGACTTCTAATAACAGTCAGTCACTAAAAAGTTCAAAATAATTACATACTGACCAAAGGTGTCACCTTTTCCGACTTATTTCTTCCTGAAACATAATACCTATATGTTATTTGGAAGTCGACGCATTCTCCATAGTATAGATCGGAAAAACCAATGTGAGAGCGCCGACTTCTATTGTGTTCAGGAAGAAAGAAGTCAGCAAGTGTTATTTTGGTACCATCGGTCAGTATGTAACATTTTTTTAACTTTTTAATGAATATCTGCTATAAAATTTGAAGTCGGTTATTATTTTTTTGTTAAAAGTTTTTGGCGTCTTTCATTTGATGTTCGGTTCGGCCGTCATTATTACACATTTCGCTTGGAACAATAACACCACATTTCCATATAATAAATAATAATAAATAAATGATTTTTAGTCCAGCTAAGGCAGCCATAATTTACAATAATATAACAATTTGAATTAAATTAAATTTTGAATTATTAATAATTTATATGGTCCGGGCGGGCGGCAACTGTAAGCTCACATCCACTTTGGAGGGACGGCGCCATAACCTGTGAGAATAAAGAAAGGAATTGAAAATGGCGTCATGTACAGGGTTGGGCAGATTAAGTGTCCTACTTTTTTAACTTGATTTTTATCTTTAAATATTAAAACTTTTTTTGTCATTAAATGAATTCATTGAGTATGTATCTAACGTTCATAAACGTAAAACTTTAACGTCATATCATTTGTTTTCTATATTTTACAACACCGGAAGCGAAACGCGAACTCGCCGTAGAATTGCACAAACGAAATTTCAGACCGCTGAAACACTTGACCATTAATATCAGGTTCATATCGCGGATCATAAAACGATTTAAAGAAACTGGATCATTGAGAATCAGGCCCAAACTGGCCAGAAAACATCTGTTCGTGTCGAAAAGATCATCGAATGTGTTCGTGAACGAATTAGACGAAATCCGGTTCAGAGTGCTAGCAAGCTCGCCAAAGATATGAAAATATCAAGGCGATCGATGAGCCGCATTCTGCGAAACGATCTTGGATTAAAAGCCTACAAGAAAAAAAATCATGAATTGAATGATGCTAAACAAAACTAGGATGAAAAGATGCAGAGAGCTACTTGCTTGCCACGCTGACGATGACGTAATCTTTTCCGACGAAAAGATGTTTCTATTACAAGATATCCATAATCAGCAGAACGATCGCGTGTATCGTGTTTCGTTGAGGAATATCTCTGCTGCAAAAATAGCCGTACAACAATTTCAAAGTGCGTCGGCAGTCATGGCATGGAGTGCGATATCTCCAAGAGGAATGTTGCCGCTACTTTTTATCGACAGAGGTGTAAAAATCGATAAAAATACTACATCGAGACCGTTTTGCAGACTCGTTTGCTGGGGAATGCAAGAAGCTTGTATGGGGACGATTATTTCTGTTTCCAGTAAGATAGGGCTCCCCACAAAGTTCAACTCACTCAGGACTGGTGTCGGGCTAATTTTCGCGATTTTATACAATGGAAATATTGGCCTTTATCTTCAACAAGCTTGAATCTACTGGACTTTTTCATATGGGGATACATGCTCAGCAATATCGGGATTACACAGGGCCTGAATTTGGATTCATTCAAGAAACGGTTGGTTAAGATATATAATGACATATCAGAGGAGGTGGTGCGTGCCGCGTCCAATTAATTTTATGGAACAACGCGTAAAGTTATTCAGGCAAAAGGGGAGCGATTTGAGCTATGAATTGATTTAGTGACCTTTAAATTGTACTTAACCAAAACATATAAAGAGTTTTAATTTTCATGTTAATTTAAGACTTTTACAGCCCTTTCAAACTAGGACACTTTATCTGCCCAACCCTGTACTTGTGTCTGCATTGGATTGTGATAGAGTCAGCATAAAAGAAACGTTTCTTTATTATTATTTTTTATGAGTAACATTTTACTTGTTTAGACCTATTCCTTGTTAAGTTTATACATTTGCGTGACAAGTGTAGTAATAATATACCTTTGATGTCATAGACAATAATATTAGTACTTACACGTTGTTTTCAAATGGATGGTAGCGCTCGAAATTATTTTCTTCCTCGAAGTATTTTATCACGTCAAACACTATTTCACGTGTATCATTACGGATCACCTTTCCTCGTTTTCGAGGACTCATAGTTTTTTTGTAACCGTAATTATAATAAGTAACAGTCAATTTAACAATAACAACAAAAAATAACAAAACAAGTGAGAAAATAAACAAGTAACAATGGGCAACGAAACGGACGGAACGTGTGGAGTAAGCTTTAGCGGCAAATCCAGACTAGGTACCTTTTTTGCATGCAGTAAACAAGTGTGCGTCTGAAGACAGACATACAGTGCGACTGAGAGGGGATGAGTATAAGCCCCATTTTAGATTCCTTTCTTTATTCTCGCGGGTTATACCAATCAATTAGACAGGAGATAGTTTACGCGTATTTTTAGATACGAGGGGTGGCTGAAAAGTAATCTACCTGACTATGAAAGAAAATACATGGATTAATAATTTATTTTTTATTTTTCAATATAGTCCCCTGCAACTGAAATGCACTTACGACATTTGTCAATAAGTGACAGCATACCATTAAAATAATTATTATTATTTTGTTCGTCAAAATAGTCATTCACAGCGTCCTTCATCTCTTCGTCTGTTGAAAATCTGCACCCGCTCAAATTTTTCTTAAAATTTTTAAATAAGAAGTAGTCAGAGGGAGCCAGGTCTGGACTATAGGGTGGGTGGTTGATCTCTGTAAAGCCGTTTTTTGTCAGAGATGACCGCGCCTTAAAGGCCGTGTGCGCGGGTGCATTATCATGCAAAATCAAAACGCCTTTGCTAAGTTTGCCCCTCCTATCTTCTTTTATTTTTTTGCGTAGCTGGTCAAGTAAGTTCGCATAGTATTCAGCATTCATCGTGGTGTTTTTTGGCAGGTAATCTATCATAAGAATCCCCTTGACATCCCAAAAAATGGTTGCCATTAGTTTGCCCGCTGACAGCCGGACCTTAAACTTCCTTGGTGGTTTTTCCCCTTTAAATTTCCATTGCATCGATTCTTGTTTGCTTTCGGGATCCCACTGACGAATCCAAGTTTCATCACAGGTCACTATTCGCAAGATAGTTTCTTCCTCTTTATCCTTTACCAAGTCTAAAAATGACTGACAACATTCCACACGCCTTTGCTTATCAAACGGGGTCAACATTTTAGGCACCCAACGCGCGCTCACCTTGGACATTCCCAAATGTTCATGAATTATTTCATGAACTCGTTCCTTGTTAATGCCAAAATCTCTAGCTATTTCACACTGCTTAATTCGCCGATCGGCAAGGATCAGTTTCTTCACTTTTTCCACATTATCTGCGGTAACTGCAGAAATGGGCCTTCCACTACGGGAATCGTCTTCTAAGCTCACACGGCCTTGTTTAAACTGCTTTGACCAAAACTTTATGACAAATTCGGAAGGACATGAATCTCTGAACACCTTAAACATGCGCTCTCGGATCTGCGTCGGCGTATTCCCTTCTTTACCGAGGAATTTAATCACAGCGCGATACTCAATTTTATCCATTTTTAATTTTATTGCAACTTGATGAAAACGAAGACGCGACAAAAAAAATTAAACTCGTAGAAACAAATAAGTGTCATAATTTTTAAAAAAGGAATAAACAAAGAATACGAGAATATAGTGGCCAGTAACATTTTTTAAACTTTCTTTAACAAAGGAGATTTTATATCAGCCACCCCTCGTACAACCCAGTCTGTCATTTTCGGCGGGGACGAGGTACACATGCAATTCGCACACCTGCAACATAACTTACATAAATACAATCTTTGAATGTGTGCGTCAAATTGAATAGAGTTGGGAAAACGTCCATCGATAAATACCATGACTGCCACCACTTTATCATAATCTGCGCAGGGAGACAAAAATATTACTAAAACCGAATCATGTTTTACATTACTGAAACATTTATTAGAATTTATATGTTCCAGTTTAATTTTGTACTTTTCAAAATTGTTGTACGAAATATAATAATACTAGATATCATCAAAATAGGTGGTAGAGCTGATGCCGGGCTCGACTATGGAGGTACCACCATCTTACTCGTAAATCCACCCGAAGTTATTCGAGGTAGAGTAAGAGAACAGCTCTCAGGCAAAACCAGGCGGCCGACCATTGCCTGGGACCGATGGATGGCGGTATATCCATCCCCAATTGCCGAGTCTTATATAAGGTGTAATCAAAATACCTGCCACGGATGAAATAGGAGATACTATTATGTCTATAGATTACAATAATGCATAAATTTCGTACCCCGGAATCGTTAAATCAATTTGAGAAGATAAAGTAGTGATATTAAAATTTGCTTTATTCTGCATAACGTGGTTCACAAACTACGCGCGTAGTGTAGTTTCGTCAATGAAAACAATTGCTATCTCTTTCTAACTGTTCTGTCAATGAACTCTGAAATCAGCTGACCAGTTCGTAACGTAACTATCTGAATCTATTAGTTACACAATAATACGCAGGCAAAAGCTAAAAATTGCACTTACTTACCCGTTACTGAATTCCACCAAGCTTACTGCAGATAAAAAAACTGACGTAATAAGATGCTTAACTCCCCATCACACTTAAAACAGGCTACGGACAGTCAAGTTAGTGTAAGAATCGCTATGTTTTTGCTGTGACTCGTCAGTCCACAGAATGTTGCGGCGTTCTTCTCGAATCAAATGACAGAACGCGAGGCGAGCCGCGTAGTCCTGTGGCTGCAATTTTTGTACTCTCGTAAAGTGGTAAGGGTATAGCCCTTCCCGATTTAGAAGTTGCCACACGTAGTTGTCGCTTACGTTGAAGACTCTAGCCCCGTCTCTGGTGCTCGCAAGAGGATGACGTCGGAAGAAGTCCAACACTTCCTCTTTTCTGCGTCAACCGGAGGCGGGTCAAAGGGGCCGTGTACACGGCGTCCAGAATGGTATGAGGACTTATTCGCACACCAAACCCCTGCTGGCATAAGTTCGCTGCATGCGTGGTTATGTTATTGCACTCGCGATAGCACCATACCATTTCAACATATTCTTGATTTGAATATCGTCGTCTGGGAGGCATTTTTAACGAATGCGCGCGCAATTCACACCTCGCTGACCACTGATAATAACGAACTGGGGCGGGCGGGGCACACAAAAACAAAAGCAAGCGCGTGCGACGAACGGGGTGCGGGTGGGGCAGGGGAGTCTTCGGCCTCGCTTTGACGAACGATGCCGACGCGCGGTATTGTTTGTAAGTTTGCATGAATAGCTTCATTGACGTTTTGCGAAATGAAATGCTGGGTTTTTTTCAATTTCAACGCGCGGTTTTTCCCGTAGAAATCTGTGACAAATGTATGAAGCTGCACGGATGCGCGAACTGATAACAGCGAACTGAGGCACAAACACAAGCGCGTGCGACGAACGGGGTAGTGCATGCGGGAGGGGGGTAGGCCGTCGTCGGCTTGCGCTTTGATGAATGAATGACGAGCTGCCGGCGCGGACCGGGGCGGCATTTGTTTGATAAATATGGCAACAGTACGGGGTGGCTTCATTGAGTTGCGAAATGAAATGGCGATGCGGCAACAGCTAAGTTACTACGGGACGGTTTCAAACAACTAAATCAATTCAAATTTATACGCACATTTTTTTGTATGAAAAAATTTATGACGTTAGATCAATAAAATATCGTTACTATTCTTTTCTATATACACAATACACTCTCCCATTACAGCCGTGGCAGATATTTTGAGAACACCTTATGTATGTGAAAAGCCCCCCTCTCCACAGATATGGTTTAAACCTCGCGTGCTGGACCCATTTGAATATTATAAGGAGGTTAAAACCTGTCAGAAAGGGGCTTCCCATACAAAGGGGGGTTCTTATATACTAAAATTCCTTTCTGAAGGGTAAACGATTAAACACTCACGTTAGTGTTGAAGTCCACGTCCTTGACTGGTCGTCGAAACTGCATTCGGGTGGCCAGACTCAACCCTGGCTGATAGGAAGTCAGGGGTTCGCTCGTTGACCTTCGTCGCCCTCAGCACGTTGCAGGCCGTTATCGAACTACTGGCTCATCCAGCAGCTTTCGGGAGTTTACCTAAACACAAATATCTAACCCCTGGCATGCCACCCGAGAACAAATAAGCCTTGCTTTATAACCGTGGTAATGAACATCCATTCGCATCACTTTCCACCGGCGACCGATTCCCGAAACTGTTCGGACACACAATTTAGCTCGCAATTAATGCTCATTAATTGGGTTATTTTACCACTTTTCCACTGTTTATTTCCTTGAAATACATAATTCTTTCAACACTGGTTGATCCCATTTTTTACACGCATCCCTCTCGAGACCAAGATTGACAGTAAACCGGAAAAAACAACTTTGACATTTCACTTTTTTACAACCCGTGTTGCCATCTCAATAAAATAGAATCTGACACATACTTGCGCGTTCCGAACGATTTTAAACCGAACAATCCCCCGCTCCGGGCTGTTATCCTTATCAGACCGCTAGCTTACTCAACCGGGAGCCGGGAGAGAGTCGCCAAGGCTCGTCACAGAATCAAACCTTCGACCAACACCTCAGCGGCGAGAGGAGTCTCATCCCCGCCAATTATCAACTTAATAATGCGACCACGTCGCCAATACAAATAATTCCAAATTCGCATCTTTCAATAAGATTACATCCCCGATGACGCGGCGGAGGTGGGTCTTGGCCGATTTCACATAATAACCATGACTTAACTAAATACAATTATCTTCTAAAATGTATACATCTGTTCAAGTAATTTGCGGTACCCTTGTAATTCGTGCCGTTGTCTGAACTAACTAAAAAAGCAAACCTCTACGCGATACTAATCGGTCTAATGCAACGACGAAGGCCTCCATGGACAACGAGGACTCTAATCCCAAGTGTACGGCCTTGGTGGACAGACACACGAATACTCACAGGTACGCCTTAACAGTCCGAGCGTTGCGAAGGCTAGACGTTCGGACGAGGAACGGTCCCCCCACGTCCGTAGCCACTCCATCAAAAGGTCTCGACTGTGTGATCCCATCAGCTGGCAGATCTCCTATCTGCGGCTGCATCAACAAGGCTCGCAGCCTGTAACAAGAAACACAGGAGAAGAGAACATTGCGAATTACCCGGCGAGTAGACAAAATCCAAAACTCTCGCTGTAAAATCGCCAATAACGCGCTTCATCCCGTGTGTGAGTTACGAACATGTCGGTCGGACAGCAAACGCCTCATCAAAGGCCCTCCTTGGGTAACAACAAAGGATGGCGACTTGCGTGCTCTGACCCGACGCACACCGTGCCGATGCCACCGTCGCGACGCCCCAGCGTCTCAACGCACGGTGACCCAACTCACGGCGTCCAATCAGGAACTAGTTTGGTCCCTAGAACTAGAGCATGCACACGCAACCCGGGTAAAATCTGGGGTGTCCTATCCAACTGCTGGACAGGCCAAGAAACCTGTTTCTTTAAGCCACTCCGGCCCCCACCATAAATGATGCGACACCAACTCCGGCGCTGTGCAGCCTCCAGATGCGCACTCTGCAGGATTACATTCACCTGGGACGTGCCTCCAATTTATTGTGAATAACTATATTCTGAATTTGTGAAACCCGGTTTCCTACAAAAATCTCTAAAGTACGTGGGGATGCGCGTAGCCATGCTCGCGCAACCTGACTATCCGATCATGCATACACGTCCCGAAATTCAACAGTGGTCCTTACTCTAACTGAATCTCCCCCCGGGGGGGCCCCAACTACTAACTAATATGGTGGGCCGAAGAACTGTCCTCGGCTCCGCACCGGTACAGGGGCAGACAAATTATTGGGGGCCCGGCCCCTCCAATCCAGGGTGCATCCATTGCCCTATATATGGTGAGCGTATACACAATGCCATCCGAGGTGGTGCGTAACCCGCTGCCCTACCATATCTCGAATAAGGCGGGTGATATTCTAACCGCGGATACTCGTGTATCGGCGGAGAGTATCGCTGTGGCTCCGCCCTGCTATACTGTCCTACAGTGGGCGCAGGCACTGGTTCGGCAAACTGGGGTCCACTCATACAACCTTGAGTGGGGCCCCCGCCCGTGGAGCCCCGCCCCCTCGGGGGGTCCCTACTCGGGCCCGCTGTCGCGGAAGCATGGGGTCCACTCCTAATATCCTGAGTGCGGCCCTGACCCGTTGAACCCCCCCCCCATGAGGGGTCCCCCACCCGGGTCCGCAATATAGCCTCGTACCGCAGGCGCACGATTCACACCACTATCAAACTGAGCACGACTCACGCGAGGGCTCTCTCCACTCTCTGACGGGTGCGCTCCTCGTCCTTGAGAGGGGCCACTCGACGGACGTGACTGATAGGTGGACTGCGCCGCGGCTCCCCCGCTCGTGGCGTGACCGTAGGCTCCAGACCTGTTCGCACAAATTAAATCATTATGTGGCCGGCCACATTCTCTACACATTCGCTGTCTGGAGCACTCGCGCGCTAAGTGGTCCTCTAAACAAAAATAGCACAGTCTATTAATTTTAACTAACCGCCGTCTGTCCACTACCGGTAATGCAGCAAAATCATGGCACTGCGATAACGCGTGTCCTGGGCGTCCACACTGGTGGCAATTTGGGCTCTCAGCCACAGCGGCCAGTGCAGCCAGACGTGCAGCAACGCGTCCCCGAAGCGGTTGCACTCCCTGTGGCCCCCTTCGCCCCGAATTACCGGCAGGTTCCCTGAAACTCCCGGTAGGTGGCGCCACCTCCGAAGTCGATGAAGATTCCACGGCCCTAGCCTCAAATTCAAGCTTTTTAATCTGACAGGCGACCTGTGTGACCTCATTATAAATATCCATAATTTGATCCATGTCATTATTAGGGCTAGCCATTACCTCCGGTGGCAGCTCCTGGTCCAACAGCTCGATGAGCGCCTGCTCAGCTTTCTCGAGGCGATGCTCCATCTGTGAGTACCGCTCCAGGACTGCATCGCCCCGATCAGCTCGAGCCAACAAGCCTTGAACGCTGACAAACCAGCGCAGCTGGCTGGCCAAGATGTTCCTCGGAGAAGTCCTCGACATTGTAGACCGGGAAATCAAAGAAAATACCAACAATTAAAAACCGAACGAACTCTGGCACGAATCACAAACGTCCCCGTATACAATAATATTGTAGACCCAAATATACTAGACTCTAGTCAGTATGTTAATTTCAATACATTAATACACAATACAACCCTGTTGTTCAATTATGCGAGTTCAACCAAAACCAATTTTTAATACTCAAATGTGTACAAACAAACACAATATCATAACTTTATGAACAAACAGACAGACCTTTTCTGTTGCTATATATCACTCAAACATTTTCAAATAAACACAATATCATAACTTTATGAACAGACAGACAGACCGTTTCTGCTGCTATATATATATAATCCATACAACATAAATCAGTTAGTTACATTTATGCTACACTTTTGACAAACAACTATGTCCAAGCCTCAATCGCAAGTGTCAAGAAGTTTTCATTCAAAATAAACAATATAAACCAAACTGTAGCACTAACTAACAGTATATCCAAAGGTAATTGGCTTCTGAAAGTATGTAATCACATTAAACACTTGTTAAAGACTAAACATACTCCAAAACAAACAAATTTAACAATTCCAAGTTGTAACATAACCCATGTACGTTGTTATAATATTATACCTGAGCGCTCGCTTAGTTAATATGATTCACTAACCAAAAACTACACATTACACATTAGCCCTGCTATGTACTTTGAAATTTATATAAGCCGAGGCTTTCAACAACTATATAACTAATAATTAAGCCGCTTCGCTTGCTAGCAATGGTTATGCTGTATGAATTTACAAACTATTATAGTTTTGTCGCCGGGTTCACTAGACTTAACCGCGCTTATAAAGTTATATGTTTATCCACAATACAACATATAATACAATACCTAAAGCTAAAGGAGCTGTGTAAATATCCTTCCAGCTTACATAAACCTATTCATATACACAGTCCGAGTACTGTAGTATAAGAAATAACAAAATATTCTATTTGATCTCGCTTTAGGTTACAAAGTTCCAAACTACCTACCTAAAACAAAGTATAATTCACAAATTATCTTAGGCCAACGGAGCTACTATATCGGTTCGGCTTATATAAACAGAATATATCTTGGTCCGGGGTTGTTTAATATCCGATACTAAACAACTTAACCGCGCTATGCTACCAGAAATGTATGTGAAAAGCCCCCCTCTCCACAGATATGGTTTAAACCTCGCGTGCTGGACCCATTTGAATATTATAAGGAGGTTAAAACCTGTCAGAAAGGGGCTTCCCATACAAAGGGGGGTTCTTATATACTAAAATTCCTTTCTGAAGGGTAAACGATTAAACACTCACGTTAGTGTTGAAGTCCACGTCCTTGACTGGTCGTCGAAACTGCATTCGGGTGGCCAGACTCAACCCTGGCTGATAGGAAGTCAGGGGTTCGCTCGTTGACCTTCGTCGCCCTCAGCACGTTGCAGGCCGTTATCGAACTACTGGCTCATCCAGCAGCTTTCGGGAGTTTACCTAAACACAAATATCTAACCCCTGGCATGCCACCCGAGAACAAATAAGCCTTGCTTTATAACCGTGGTAATGAACATCCATTCGCATCACTTTCCACCGGCGACCGATTCCCGAAACTGTTCGGACACACAATTTAGCTCGCAATTAATGCTCATTAATTGGGTTATTTTACCACTTTTCCACTGTTTATTTCCTTGAAATACATAATTCTTTCAACACTGGTTGATCCCATTTTTTACACGCATCCCTCTCGAGACCAAGATTGACAGTAAACCGGAAAAAACAACTTTGACATTTCGCTTTTTTACAACCCGTGTTGCCATCTCAATAAAATAGAATCTGACACATACTTGCGCGTTCCGAACGCTTTTAAACCGAACACCTTATATAAAACAGGCTGGTGACGGGCAGCGGCGTCACTGGTGCAAGGGTTTCGGCACCGCGCTCACCAACCCGCCTGCCCAGCGTGTGTGAGTATGGGCATTTCTTCCAGGAGGACCGCCAAGAGTGGCGAAATTATGGAAAGGCCTATGTCCAGCAGTGGACGAAACAGGCTGATGATCATCAAAATGTAGTCACCAAACATTATAAAATAATTCCATCCATCCATCCATCAGCCTGTTTCGTCCACTGCTGGTCATAGGCCTTTCCAGGATTTCACCACTCTTGGCGGTCCTCCTGGAAGAAATGCCCATACTCATACAC
The DNA here is from genome assembly GCA_910592155.1 of Ypsolopha scabrella. Classification (NCBI taxonomy): domain Eukaryota; kingdom Metazoa; phylum Arthropoda; class Insecta; order Lepidoptera; family Ypsolophidae; genus Ypsolopha; species Ypsolopha scabrella. The sequence goes on along the minus strand of OU342989.1, from coordinate 11,708,166 downwards.
GTTGGGCAGGTGGGTTAATGCAAAATGCATGCGGGCAAAATACTTAATGTATTACCATCTGAATTATATTGTCAAGTATCAAATAAAAGGTTAACTATTGTAATTCCAAACAGACGTTGCATTTTATATAAATATCTATAACCATAGACCTAGACCTAGATATAGACGTGACTTAGGTCGATCCTAGATGACCTAAACTATCTAGATTGAACCCTTTAATCAAAAAGGACTCTTTTCTTTAAATCCTAATAGGATATCGGGTTAACGAATATGCATATCCGGGCTCGCGGTCCAAAATACTCTGCTTAAGTTTAAGGGTCTAACCAAGTACCATAGCTATCGGCGTGAGAAATAATTTAAGGGCCTACAATAATAAGTGAAAATAATTTTAGGGTAGATCTGTATGTATCGATAATTCATTCATCACAATAAAGAAAATTTTTTTTGGTCAAATAATTTTTCCACTTCCCAGTACCAAGTGGTTCAATTAGCTAACTCAATTTCTATGGAAAAGTGAAAAAACAGTTAGCGTGAAAAAATATATTTTCGTTGGAAAGTGGTCTAGGAATATATACCTACTCAATCATCTCTTGAATTTTTGAATTGTGGGACCTTATATACCAGGTGTAAATAGACTGCTACCATTAAATGAAACCACATATTCTACCGACCCTCCTGAAGCACTTTTCCCAAGAGTCATACCCGCGGACACCATTAGTTTAGGAAATAATTGAGTTCCAAACAAAAATGCGTGAACGCACCGACATACAGGCGAGTTTAGAGAGCGTCGTCCTATATACAGCTTGAGGTTTCACGGACGACGCTCTCTCTAAACTCGCCCGTATGTCGGTGCGTGAGGGTTCACGCGTTTTTGTTTGGAACTCAATTATTTCCTAAACTAAGGGTGTCCGCGGGTATGATTCTTGGGAAAAGTGTTTCAGTATGGTTCGTAGAATATGTGGTTTTATTTAATGGTAGCAGTCTATTTACACCCGGTATGTAAATAAGGTGACGCTTTTATTTTATCCAGCCATACTCATACTGGAGAGTTGACTTGGTAAATGATTGGTAACACATAATACTTTTTGCCAATTTCGCAAAATAATTTCTTGACGTCCCCATAGTCTTTGAATATTTACCACTGACTGACTCGGGGCTGGGCTTTCATTGGTAAGGAACACGAAAAGAATAATTTACGAATTTCACAAAAAAGGTTAAAAAAAATAAAAGACAGTAAGTAATAGTATATAATATCAAAAGAAAATTTTATTTTCTGAAAAAACTATCTAAAAATTGATTTAAAAAGTCGTCGCCGCCGCTATTGCACCACGGTACCACGGTGACGCGGCGGTCGGCGATACCACGGCTGCTGACGCCGTGATGCGCGGTAACCGCTGAGGCGCAGGCGTCGGCCGTGATTGCTGCCTGCCAACAAAGAGAATATCCGCCGTCGCAAATACATCCACAATTTGGACATCTATAAATGAAATGTTTTAAATATGTACGTAATTTTGTTGTTTGAAATAATATTTCGTAGCTTGGAAGGTCATTTTCATTATAATAAGTTAATACATTTATTTTTGGGCAGGTAATTTATAATAGTTTAGATGGTTATGCCGTGTTTATGCCATACATACTTTTACAATAAAATAAATAAAGATATAATTGCTATATTTAGCATTTTATTTCCTTTAAACATTGGCAATAAAATATAAATAAAATAAAAACAGATTTTTCAATATATTTCAATCAAAATCAAAATATTTATTTTGTAAGATAGATACATATATTATACTTTCTACAAGTCAAAGTTAATCTTTACAATAAATATCTTTAGAATAAAAAATAATATGTATATACCAATAAGGGAAATACATACAAAAAATATTTAGGTTGGGCTACAAAAATTTAATTATGCACCTACATAAAATAGAGAAATCTAGGAATAAAAATATTATATATAAACGATGCAACGAACAAACAAGTTGATAAATAAATAAGGGAATACATACAAAAAATATTAAGGTTGGGCTACTAAAATGTAATAAAGTTATATACCTGCATAAAATAAAGAAATATAGGAATAAAAATATAATAATAATATATACATAATGCCTAACCATCCGCACCATTCGATTAGTATTGCTAAGAAGAAGGGCAAGAAACTTAGCAAACATGATTTTTTTCATTTGTAACATAAACTTAATCTATACAATTGTCTTATACGTGGGATGCACTATAAGTTTCCGGAATGAATATGAAAAAATACTATTAAAGGTACAAAATTAATTTATTGTTTTTCAAAATAATCTCCCTTGGCGTCTATGCACTTTTTCATTCGATCAAACCAGTTTTGAAAACTTTTGTGCCACTACCCTGTGGTGACCTCTGAAACGTGTTTTTCATACTCCTCGACAGCCTCTTCTGGTGATGAAAATCGTTGACCGCGTAATTGGTTCTTAATTTTTGGGAACAGAAAAAAGTCACAAGGTGCCAGGTCGGGACTGTATGCAGGATGACTCATGAGTTCTACATTTTTCGTCTTCAAAAAGTCGTTTGTCTGTCTGGCCGTGTGAGAACTAGCATTGTCGTGGTGCAGGATGATACGGCGTTTACGGTTATTTTTACGGAGTTCGTCAATAACTTCCGGCAAACAAATGGTCGTGTACCAGTCACTATTCACGGTACGACGATTCTCTAAAGCAACAGTAGCCACGTGTCCAGTTTTATTAAAAAAAGAAGCAATCATCCGCTTAGATGCACTTTTCACGCGCGCCTCTTTGGTTGGTTTCGGCTCATCTTGAAAGACCCATACGCTCGATTGCTGCTTTGTTTTGGGATCGTAGCAATAAATCCATGTTTCGTCACCTGTTACTATGTCCCACACCAAATTTGACGCACCTTCGTTGAATCTGGTAAGCATGGCACTGCACCAAGTGACGCGGTCCGTTTTTTGAGCCTCGGTCAAGTTGTGTGGGATCCACCGCGAGCACAGCTTTCTCACACCCAAATGTTTGTGTAGGATTGATTGTATTTGACTCATGCCTATTTCTAAGGATGCGCGAATTTCATGGTAGGTCACATGCCTGTCTGTTTCAATCATACGGCGCACAGCATCGATGGTTTTGTTGGTCACAGCGGTGGACGGCCGACCATCGCGAGATTCGTCACTGAGATTGATACGACCACGCTTGAATTCTGCAAACCAGCTATAAACAGTCGTCTTGCATGGTGCTTCATTGCCAAAAGCTGTTTCAAGCCGAGCGATGCTCTGTTGAGCTGTCAAAGTACACTTAAAATCGTAGAAAATCATACTACGAAAATTTTCCCGAGTTAAATCCATGTTGATGCAGACACACAATTTTTTAAATGGCGCCACAAGGTAAAAACAAAATACAGTCAGATGAAACAAACTGCATTCTACAGCCAAAGAGTTCTATTTTCAAATGTTGCAATAAATTTTTAAATATTGTTTATGTAAGTGGCCAGTTCCGGAAACTTTTAGTGTTACCTATGTACCTACTTAAGTAAAGGCAAATATAAAACCATAGGAATTATGTCCAAGAGAAAAAAAAATTGATCTTAGTCAATCCGTCTCACATTGTCTTTACCTTTTACAGCAAAGTCAGTTTACATATTAGTTAACTATAAAGGGCTTAAGATTAGCCTTAAGAGGAATCAAACATTTCGTATTAAAATTTGCTAATTATGACTTACAATTTTGATAAAGATTATTATTATTTATTACACCATGCTTCATTATCGTCCGGATAATCATTGATTTTATAATAAGCTTTTTTAAGTAGTCCCTGCTTAATGTATATTTTAAACTTATTTTCAGGCAAACTAAGGACCTCCTTTGGAAGTTTATTGAAAATTAAAAAAAATAATTTTATACAGATTAGATTTAACATGTAAAACGTATACTTTATGTATCTATTTTACAAATAAACAATTTGAATCTTGAATAATTTCACATGGGACCGTAAATATATTAATTTCCTTATACTTTTCTCTTAGTGAATCTTGATATTGCATGTTATAAATAAACCGAATTGCTCTCTTTTGCAAGACAGAGACTGCTTCTAAATCCGCGCCTCTACCCCACAACATTATGCCATATGACATAATGCTGTGAAAATAACTAAAATATACTAATCTAGCAGTATCCTCATCAGTAATCTGCCTTATGCGTCTAACGGCGCGGCGTAAGCGGCTGAACTAAGTCTATCACAGAGAGCTTCTATGTGGGGACCCCACTGAAGACGAGTCTATAGTAATACCTAAAAACTTAGTTTCGTTTACTAACTCCAGCTTGGAGTCCTGCAAAAATAAAGTGACATCTACTTGAATTACATTATACATTTCGTCTTTTTTGCATTTAGAACTAAATTCTTTTCTAATTTCTCCTCTTCTTGCCAATGTTACACAAAATTACACAAAATATTAAACGTTTTTTGTCACCATTTAGTCGATGTGTGCGCCATGAATGAAGAACCTATTTTTCCTTCTTTCTAATGTTATATGGAATTGAGTATAATCTAAGAATTTTTTTGTATGTATTTGATTGTTTTTATATACTAGATATAGGAAAACAGAGAAAAGGTAACGGTTTGAATATTTGGTAAGTGTACTGTTAGTAATTACCTGTGAAGGACCAAACATTAGGACGATAGCCCACTTCGTTTCTCATCAGGCTATGAAAGGACTCGCAGGTGTTTGTGGTGGATCTCCCTGGCCCTGGCATGCTGAATCTCTCTGCACCAACCTGGAATATAATATGCCGCCGTATAATGGCGTTAACTACTTTGAAAAACCGAATGATGGCGTTAGAACGACAGTCAATATGCGATCATACGAAATTGTTCCGCTTTTTCACGAAAAAGCAGTTAATTCATGTAGAGCCGAGATTAAAATAATTACGAGTCTTTCATCAAAAGTCAAAACATGGCGAACGACGATCGAAGCGAAGCGGGGCGAGGAGGAACGTGTTTTCGTTAAGGCTGTCGAACCAAATCTCGGTGCAAAACGCACATCATAATATTGTTTTCCTTACTTTTGAATAAAAAGTTTGCAAAAGTTGCGTTTTAAAGCAATCGGCGGAAATTTATTACTAATAATTAAGTTTTCACATTAAAAATTCTATCATTTTATGATTTATATTTTGATTGCATTCGGTTAACAAACTTAAAGGCGTTTTTATCGTTGTAATCGAATGTAACCAACGTGTAAGGCATAAAATAACATAGTTTTAATGCGAAAACCCTATTATTAGTAATCAATTTCCGCCAAATGCTTTAAAACGCAATTTTTGCTTACTTTTTATTCAAAAGTAAGGAAAACAATGTTATGATGTGCATTTTGCACCCAGATTTGGTTCGACCACCTTAATTACCTAGGTACCTACTTATTTCACAAAAAATCGGTCAGAGTATCAATAAGAGAGCACAGCTCAGCCTAGTACACTTACCTATGGTCCGCTTGGGATCCTCGTTGGCCACAGCCAGCCTCCGCATCTCCGCCAGCCCCAATGGCACGCGGTCTGCTGGGAGCAAGGCCAGGCCAATGTACAATCGCAGCAAGGGCATCTCCCGTGAATTTTGGTTGTAGACCGTCAAGCATATACGCCGTGCGTAACGCAACAGGGCCTACAAAATGAATAAAAAAACTGTTACAGGCAAAATCTGTTACAATCTGTCCCATTAAATCCCCTCAGTTAACTAAAAGCTGCAACAAGGCAAAAATTTTATAAAAATGCTTAAAAAATTACCTGGGCATAGTGAAGGAAACATCCATGGGTCGGGATTCCCGTCACTGTTTCAAATGCCCTGTGGATGGCTTCTTCATAGTCCGCAACTATATACTGCCGCTGCGGTTGTCCAGCGGCTTCCACACTCGCTGTATCACAGCCTCGTATAACGCCCTGCGTCTATTGGAAATATGGGCTATCATGGGGTGAAAGAAATCACCCTCGTAGACCCCATGCAGGGTGAAAATCTGGTGTGCTGGTAGCCCCGCGGGTACTCTCCGAATGTGGCATCTGCCATCATCACAGTGTGAAGTCACGCAGGCATCTTCCAAAATCCGCAGGGCTGCCAGGGCTTCAAAGGGTCAAAAATAGTAGAATAGAATAGAGACATACATTTCACAGAAATAGTGACTTAATAGTGACTATTTCGTCTAAACATTGATATTTTCCTAATCAATTCCTAAACAATTTATCTAAATGAAAAGCTCACTGAGGCAATATATGTATTTTCTTATTAATTTAGGAACTTTTGTAAAAGCTAGTCTTTGCACCATTTTGGAGTTCATTTCAAGCATTTTCATGAGAAATGTGTAGGATATGGTAAGTAAATGAAGGACAAGACAAGACAAATGCTACAACAAAGGTTAAGAATATTATTAAATTTAAAGTAATTTCTACTTTGAACATTATGGGCTATAGATATAGTACACTCTGTACTTACAAAATAAAATGACATTGAAAATTTTTCTTAGCTTTCAAAGCTAATGAACCAGCTGAATATTTGTTCACGGTTTCAGACGAGGCCCCAGAGATTTTTTTCCACGGTTTATTGAAAGTGATTCCACGCGAGGCAAATTTGTCCTCTACCCAAGTTTACCGTAGTAAGCGAGTCGGGCTACAAAGGAGAGGTATTCGATAAGCTAAGAAAATTGACCCCAATATCACAAAAAATATAACCATATAATTTTTTTTCTCTTCTTGTTTTAGTAAAATTCTGGCCACTAACTTAATGCTACAACCAATGAGTTATGTCGTAGGCTACAATAAATTAAAAGTTAAATTGACAACGTTTTCTTCACGAGAAAAATTCACAAACCAAGGTCTAAATGGCTTTTATTTGGAAATTTTGCCCTGTTTTAACTATATCGATTTTTTTAGGATGGGCGCATTTTTTAGCAGTTTTGTATTTTTATATTCGATGATGACGTCTGAAAAAATCAGGTAAAAGAAGGGGCTCATGTCTAAAAAACTCGATATAAGAAAGAGTACAATTGTCCAAAAATGCCATTTAGATCTCAGTTTGTCGATTTTTCTTTTGAAGAAAACGTAGTCTAGTTACCAGCAAGTTCGTGTCCTGTATTTTATACAATGTACATATTACAATTTACTAAAATAATGAGAAAAAATAGTACAACTTTTGTCATGTATTGTGGTAAATTTTCTTTGCTTATCGATACCTCTGCTTTGTCCCCTATTCTAACCACATCTGAGCTCTGAAATAGTGACATTAGTTACCAAATGTCGAAAATAGTGAGCAAAGTGACACAAATTTAAAATAGTGACCAATAGTGACTCACTGGTAGCCCTGAAAATCCGGCATACCCAGTATAACGGCCCATGCGTCTCCAACAGAAACTGTACCAATAAGGGGCATGGTATAGTCTCTGCTAGAGCGGCAGCATAGGCTTCGAGAGATTCAGGGACTCGGAGCCGAATGGAATTCCTCTACCACCTGATGCTGCGCTCCACCTCTCTGAATGGCAGGTGGATAGATCCAATAAGGAATCTGAAAATTAAAACAGTCGGGAGGTTTAACACAGCCATAGCAAATATAAGTTGACTGGAGGAAGAGGAGAGCATTCAATAGCAAAATTGGGAATTTCCAACTTGAATACTTATTATATTATTTACTTGGCATGCGCAGCAAATAAATAACAATTGTATATAGAGATGGACAATATTCTTTATCGTACTAAGGTTCCGTTTGGAAACAAGTGAATTTCACCTTAGAGCATTCAACAGTTGACCCGAGTTAAACCGAGGGTAACCGAATTGTTACCTGACAGATTCACGAATGTGTTTTGAAACACTTCGGAGTAATGCGAAAATTAAACTCGGCCACCTGATTGGTGCAACCAGATTTTTGTTTCTCTTGCTCCTATATCTATCTGTCTCTTTCTAATAAACGAGTGAAATTTCGCACTATGATTGCACGTTCTGAAACGCTTCCCAATGTTATAAATCCAGGAGATAGTTTTTTTTTGAACTGGTATCACACAACAACAGATTGTGATAATACTTTTGCAGTGGGGTAGCGAAAATTACACTCGGCCACCTGATTGGTGCAACCAGATTTTTGTTTCTCTTGCTCCTATATCTATCTGTCTCTTTCTAATAAACGAGTGAAATTTCGCACTATGATTGCACGTTCTGAAACGCTTCCCAATATTATAAATCCAGGAGATAGTTTTTTTTTGAACTGGTATCACACAACAACAGATTGTGATAATACTTTTGCAGTGGGGTACTACATGACCCTGGTCAACAAGTATTCCACTTATTATCAAGAAAAATGTATGAGCTGCATAGGCAATTACACAAAAGACGATATCTGCAACAAGCAAGTCCGTCCATAAATAGGTAAAAACTATTAGGTTGGGGAAAAAGTTTCTTCGCATTTTATATGAAAATTCAAAACATTTTTTAATAAAGTTTATTTACATTTAACTAAAGTATGTAGGTGCCATTTTGTTCGATAACTATGTGGCATTTTGTTACACGAGTGGTAATCTCACACATCCCCTCTGGGGCGTGGGTATTCAGCGTCGGGGCGGGTGCCCCCTTGCTGAGACGTCTTCCGATGCCCATTACTATGGGCATGTCTTTGGAGTTGATTTTGTCCGGTGGTGTTTGCGGCTCTACTCTCGAGGAGCACGGCTCGACTCAGGGAGGAACTCAGCTCTACTCAGGGAGGAGCCGCGGGTGTTAGGTCCTGCCCGGCGCAGGCGCGCGCGGTGCGGGGGAGCGCGGCGCGGGGGCGCGCGGCGCGGGGATGCGCGGCGCGGGGGCGCGTGGCGCGGGGGCGCGTGGCGCGGGGGCGCGTGGCGCGGGGGCGCGTGGCGCGGGGGCGCGCGGCGCTGGGGAGCGCGGCGCGGGGGCGCGAGGCATTTTGTTCGATAACTTTCTGCCATCTTGTAGGTAGGGACATGATCCCATTGCTATAGAAATTCTGGGGCCTTTGATCAAAAACCGCGACAAGTGGTTTTGGCAGTCCTCTCGTGATGTTAACCTGAAACTGCCTAAAGAATTCTGAAGAGACCGAAACAAGTGGAAATCTGAAGGTGCAAGGTCAGGACTATATGGCGGATGCATTAATACGTCCCAGCCAAACTCTCTTAATTTTTGCTGAGTGGCTAAAGACGTGTGAGGTCTAGCATTATCATGATGAAAAAAACCACACCCCTTCTGTTGACTAATTCCGGCCGCTTTCTCTCAACTCCTTGCTTTAATCTCATCAGTTGTTCGCAGTAGGGTTCAGAATCGATGGTCCTGCCTGGCGGTAACAGCTCATAAGGAATAATGCCCTTCCAATCCCACCATACACACAGCATTACCTTGTTGCGAGATAACCCAGGTTTTGCCAGAGTCTGTGAAGCCTGACCAGCCTTTGACCACGACCTTTTTCGCACGTTCTTGTCGTACGTGATCCACTTTTCATCAGCAGTTATCAGGTTTTTCAAAAATGGTTCAGTAATAAAGAATCACAAATGAGTACACAGTTCATTAAGTTTCTTTCAGTGAGCTCATGCCTCATGAATCCAAATATCGAGCTTTTTTGTGTACCCAGCTTTTTTCAAATGCGACAAAACTGTTTTGTGGTCAATCCCCAGTTCTTCAGCTACATTGTAAGTACTGATATGCCGATCTTGCTCCACTTTTTCAAAACTGGCATCCATTTTATCCGTAACAGGGCGCCCAGAGGAAGGTACATCTTTGACATCAAAATTTCCGGATTGAAAACGCTTAAACCAAATTTGTGCTACTCTCACAGACACTGCACTAGGTCCATAAACATCACAATTTTTTTTCGCGGCTTGCGTTGCATTTTAACTTTTTTGTAGTAAAATTTTAAAATGTATCAAATTTCTTCATTAGATTCACTCATCTTAACAGTAAGAAAAACAAATGAAAATCACACATTTTACCTAATTTAAAATTTAAACTTTTTAATAATACCTAAACCAGCCAGATACAAATGGTATAGCCAAAGAGATTTTATTATAAGTTCATACATACTATTTGCGAAAAGAGTTTTTCCCCAACCTATTATAATTATATGTAGCTCTTAAGAAAAATAATAAACACAAATCTCACCTCACTGCCTCTTGATTGTAGATGTTGATAGGTTGCAACTCTTCATTCATGGCTCTAACTTTAGAGCCTGAAACATTGCATTTCTGTAAAAGTAAATTGTCAAAGGTTAAGAGTCAACAACGTCTAACTAACAAAACTAAAATATTACATGAGGAGCAAAAAACATTTCAAAATTTGAAGCGATAGTTAAGTTTTTTGGAAGTTTTTATATTAAACATATTAAAAAAAAGAAGCTTCAATATTGTATTGAATATTTTATAATATTATCTATACATAGTATACAGGGGAACCAAATGAATGCCCCCTGGAGGGAAAGTACATACCTACCTTAACCCTTCCGGTGATAGAAACCGGCAGCCGGAATAAAAACGAAGCTTATAATTGATAGGACAGGTGGTCGGCCAACATCATAAGAAGTCATAACTGATTGAATTCACAAACATGGTTTGCGGTCTCTTGATAGAGCGATCTGCGGCTGCGCCAGCAATTTGACTAGGTGATGTTCAGTCCTCGATTTCTCAAGTATTTCTTTAAAAAACCTATAAAAACTATATATTTTATTAATCTACATACAATTACCTGTTTCATGCAATTACTTTTATGTTGCAATTATCAGAACAAGTAGGTAATAATAATCTTGAGTTGAAAACAGGAAATTAGATTTTATTCCCAATTTTGTTGGTTTTCATTAAAATTACATGCAATGTGTAAAATATTTTATTTTTATACCTTTTCAATAAAATATGCATCTAAATAAATAGTAAAAGTACAAAAAAGTAATATGTTTCTCAACAAAAACTTGAAAAATATGGCAATAGAAAAATACGTTAGGCGCAAGCAACAAACCGTCTGCATGTCACCTAGTTTTCAACTGATTTTAAATGATAGTCAGTTGATGCTTTGAAGATCCGAGTGGGCTGGTATTGCTTTCTTTTTCATTCATAATTAGAAACATATGCAAGAAAAGGTGATGGCAATAGTTTCATATGTCTGAGGCTACTCTAAAAGTGCACAGGTGTGAAGAACCAAGCGCCGTCTTCTATCATTTGTAAAGTTTGTTTTCTAGTCCGGCCGCTGGCTTTTATCAAACTTGTGCAAGTAGCCGTAGAGCACTCTATCAAGAGACATGTAAGCATGTTTTTGACGTCTATCACGGGAAGGGTTAAATATTAAAGATAGGTAGCAAATTTTATCAAATTTTGGAACCTTTATTTTATTTTTAAAGTTAAGGAAAACGGCATTCAAAGAATAAAAAATGATGGTCCTTGTAAGCAGAAACTTGGGCAGGGAAAAGGGTAAGCAGGTATTGGGGTTAGGGGTAGATGGAAGTTGGGTTAGTCAGAGGCAGAGTGGTTTCTTCCTTTACAACTCATTGGCTCGTTTCTGTTTTAAAACCCTGGAGATATATTTATTAGCACATGCCCAGGTAATGTTGATGTTGGATGTAATATTAATTTCAAGAATTTTTTGAAATTATTGTGTTACGTACAGGGGACATGCGCCAGCTACTCACAACATATAAATCACAAATTATATAGAGATACTACGTATTTATATCAATACAAAATCTATTGGATATAGGTATGTGAAACACTGGATTTTCAGTCTCGGGTCTCGGCTGAAACTGTGAAACCGAGACCGAGACCGAGAAATAAATGAATAATTATCGGCGAGACCGGGACCGAGACTTATATATATATTTAAAAAACTAAGATGAAAGTGCCATATCAATTTTACGACATAAAACTAAGAGAAAGACAATAAAAAAAAATCTTACAGGTAATATTTGGAAGGTTTACTAACGGTCGCCCTTCATGTATGAGTCAATAGAGTAACTTATAAACTGGGAATAGAGAGTCATGATGACTCAGTCATCAGTTTTATCTCGGTTTAGTGACATCTCGTGGGTAACGACGGACTTCGTTCACTATTATACCTATCTATACCTACACAGGATATATACCTCATGTATAGGCCAGCCTTACTGCATTGTATTTTTATTTTTAAAATGCTACATATTAGTTAAATAAAACAACATTTAACAAATTAATGATAATTTTTTTACATGTAATTTAAATTAACAATACATTTTAGATAATTCCAAAGTGACCTAAATTCACAAGTTTTCACCAATTTCACAATTCACGCGAATCTGAAATAAGACATGTTCGTTAAAGTCACATTCACCGGGGCTTAAACATAAAATTACACAAGATAGGTATTTACCAAAGTTCGGCACACAGCACATTTTTTCCGATGTCATTGTTGTAGAAATGAAGTCCATTCAACGTAAACAAACACGATCGTTGGAGTCCAAAAAGAAAGCGAAGTCAACAGAATCAATGATTTTGATTTATCGCAAAATCATAATACCACAAATGCAGCTCAAAACAGAAATAGACATTTTGAAATTGAAACCAGATCAAAAACCCCTTCCTTTACAGAAGAGAGTTTGGCTAAAAAAAGCGCAAGATTCTACAAAATTCAGAGATAAAAAAAACGCCACATTCAGTTCCAATTTTCAACAGTAAAAGACATAGTGTATAGCATCCCAGCTTTTATCAAGCTTTACAGATGAGGTCAACGGGTACCTCGACGCCCGCGAACAGGTGCTCGTTACCCTCACCGACTTTAGACAAGCATTTGACGTGCTCCAGTATGATACCTTATTCTCAAAACTGGAGCAAAATGGTATACAGGGTCCTCTGTTAAAATTGTTTCAAAATTACCACCACACCATACGTATTACAGTCCGTTTGGGCAACTGCTTCAGTGATGAGATACTTACCTCGAAAGGTACGGCTCAAGGTTCAATTATTGGGCCGACAGAGTATCTTTTGTACGTAAACAACATGTGTAATATTTTTTCGGAGGGCTCTGTATACCAGTTTGCCGATGACACATGTTTAGTAACCCATAGCAACGATTTATCGAAAGCACAGGAATTAATGCAGGTAAATTTCGACAACCTATGTAAGTGGGCGCACAATGCAGGCTTGGTCATTAATGCTAACAAAACCAAAATAATTCATATATACTCACCGTACATGAAAACAACTCAGAAACCTACTATTATTGCGCACGATCACCAGTGCATGCATCGCCAGCCCACAACCACCGCATGTTCGTGCGAATGCTTACAGATAGTAGATCAACATACCTACCTAGGATTGATAATTGACAAACACCTACATTGGAGACCTCATATCGAAAAACTGTGTAACAAATTGAGATCGATTAACGCCAAATTAGCTATCCTTAAATACAAACTGCCGTTTACTATTCTACGAACTTTATACCTATCACTAGCTGATTCTATCATAAGCTACGGGCTGAGTAGCTATGGGCGCACATATAAGACATACTTGCATAGTATATACAAACTACAATTAACTATCCTTAAGAACATGGTGTCGAAAAGTATTAAACAAAAATACAAAGAGGATGAAGCTGGTTTGTTCAATCATTGTAAGGTAATGTCAGTTTATAACAAAGTAAACTTATCTTTCTTACTAGATAAACTAGATAAAATTAGTTTACTGACTAAATATAGCAGACAAAATTGACTGCGTAGCTTACCCTACCTCCCTGTATATCGGCTGCCGAGATATACTAACGTCTACAGCATGAGGAAGTGGGAATACCTTCTACCGGAGATTCTAAACGGCTTGCCGGCCGAGTTGTGCGCAGACTTATTGTCTGGACTATCCAAACGAAAAACATTATCTCTAGTGAAAGAATACTACCGTGCGTGGGTGTTAGCATATTCAGTCTCACCGCGGCTCTCGCACGCGCATGTTTGAAATTTGTAACGGTCGTAATCTGTTTTTCGAAAAATGTCGAATACCGCGAAATGCGTCGCGTGTAACGTCGTTATTGATGAACTACTATGTTTTGTACAAAATAAAATCGATGTCACAGACGATATAAGCCTAATACAAGTGTGCAAAAGTGGATTTTCAGCAAGTGACATTGATCGTTCAAAAGCAATCCTCAGTGACTACATCGCAAAATTACCGCACATTGGACGTGTTAGAACACGCAGAGGGGAAGGAAAGGAGCAGCGAGACATGGAGGACATAATCCGAGGTCTCAAAGAGGTGGATCCAGACGATCTTCCTATCTTCGCAGCTAGAAACCTCTCGAAGCTCCCGCCTTACACCTTCGATCACATCGACATGACCACACTGCTTAAAGACATTGCCGCTCTCAAGGCAGATCTACAAGACCTGCGTCACAAGTCAACTCCAAGAGAAGAAGTTGCCAAACTACGATCAGAAATGGTAGAACTGATCAAAGCAAAAAATTATTCCCCTCCTAACGTCAACTGCCGTCGTGGCGGCGGCGCGCAAATTCTAGACAGCGAACCAAACGGCCTAAATATGACACTTAACGAACAATTTGATGCATCAACGGAATATGACCCATGTAAGTCTTCTGAGCCAATATATGAAGACAACTCTCAATCATCGTCATCATCTACAAATAAAATAGTTACTACTGTGCTACCATCCACGAAATCCGTTGCTACTGAAAACGTCAAAGACAATAACAGTAATGAACAAGAAGGCATAGCTCTATGAAAACCTACCAGAATCCTGCTATAAGCTACGCTCGTGTAACCAAAACGATACCGGTTGGTAAGGCAAGTAACAAAAGATCCAATATCTCAGATGATCATGACGGCTTTTGGACCCCCGTGTCGTACAAGAAAAAACGGCGCAACAACAACATTAGGGGCACTAACTCAAACGCAACTTCTGACAAGCTCAAGGCTGCACCGCGGGTTGCATACATATATGTTTCTAATGTTGACAGCTCAACGACAAGCACCGACATTATAGATTATGTTAAAGATCTTGGCCAGGATCTTCTAAAAGCTGAGAAACTGAATGGTGACACACACTCAAATTCTAATTCCTACAGACTAATGGTAAAATATGACCAACTAGCCAAGTTCCTGTCGTCCGATTTCTGGCCTAGCAACATAATCGCTGGTCGATATTACAACATAAAACCGCTGCTAGCGAAAAGCTCAAATAGAAATGCCTGACAACACATTAAAATTAGTGTCAATCAACTGTCATGGTTTTACACGTAACACTAACTTCATTACAGATTTGTGTGCCAAGAATGACATTGTAGTGTTACAAGAAACATGGCTACTGGAATCTAACATTCACACGCTTAATTCTGTCTGTAGTACTCACAATAACATAGGAACAACATCAGTCGAAACTTCTCAGTGCATCTTAAAAGGTCGTCCATATGGCGGTACTGCAATTTTCTTTAAGAAATCCCTATGCGTACGATCTATCGACTGCGGTACGCCTAGACTAGCAGCTATTGAAATAGCGCTACCACACAACAGAAACCTGTTTGTTATTACCGTATATATGCCTACAGATAACACAGACCACTTCCCTGAGTTTGCAGTTTTACTTAGCAAGATCCATGCACTTATTGAGGAACGGAACGCGGCGGACTGTTTAATCATTGGAGATTTCAATGCTGATCCACGGAAGCCGTTTGGTACAGAACTAGAGTTATTTTGTGCAGAGTTTGACTATAAGTACTCGGATAGATTTATGTTACCGGCGGACTCGTACACATACGTGAGCGATGCGCATAACACGACATCATGGCTTGACCAGTGGGCTTGACCATTGTTTCGCTACTGAGCGCACGCACGATGCGATAAGGAAATTATACATAGACTTTACAGTTGCGTGGACAGACCATCGACCCATATACGTCGAAATTAATATCGACACATTAACCACGCATGTAACAACAAACTCAGTGAAACCAAACCAATATGCTTGGAAACCACGATCGATGCTCCAAATAGGTCA
This sequence comes from Ypsolopha scabrella, assembly GCA_910592155.1. Lineage (NCBI taxonomy): Eukaryota > Metazoa > Arthropoda > Insecta > Lepidoptera > Ypsolophidae > Ypsolopha > Ypsolopha scabrella. The sequence continues at coordinate 11,692,188 of OU342989.1, read as the reverse complement.
TTACTCGGAAATAGTCAAGAGCAAATTTAATGATTTTCTTTTATCATATAACTCTGACAATATGGACAAACAGTCAATTGATAGTCTTTGTAACCGGATAGTTACTACAATACAAGAGGCGTCACTAATCGCGTTTGCACATAAAGAATATAAACCTCCGAATAGACGTAGAATACCGGGGTGGAACGAGTGTGTTGCTGATCATTATGCCGCTTCTAAACAAGCATTAAGGCTTTGGCACGAATCCGGTCGCCCTGCAAATGGTGAACTAGCTGAACAGCGCAAAAAGCATCGCACAACGTTTAAGGAGGCGCTTAAATCTTGTCAGGAAAGAGAGTACCAAATACTGATGGATAAAATTGCAAAAGACATGCAGGATAAGAACTTCTCAAGCTTTTGGAATCGAACTAATAAAATATTAAAGGCGAAAAACCTGCTTCCGTCACATATAAATGGCATCTCGGACAACGAAAAAATAGCAGAAAAATTCAGCAAGATGTTTACACAGCCTTCGCCACTTACTAGAGTTCAGTTATCGTCACCACATCTAATTACTGATTCTGTAACCTGTGATAATGAGAGTACCGACGTGTCCGCGGCCTTTTATGCAAAGTGGTAAAAAGAATGATTCGAGGCAAGTCTCCAGGTCTTGACAGCCTATCTGTTGAGCACGTTCAGAACAGTGGTCCAAACACAATCAGGGCTCTTGCCCTACTATACACCAGCATACTCAAGACGTCATAATATTCCAGCCAGTCTTGCTCAGACTGTGATTATACCTGTCCCCAAAAATGCTAAAAAGGATAAATCAAGCTCCAATAATTATCGACCAATAGCACTTGCCTCGATCATTGCTCGCCTACTAGAAATTGTGCTTTATTCTAAAGCTGAGATCTATTTGACTACTGAGCCCAACCAGATGGGGTTTAAACACAACCACTCAACCGTATCAGCTGTATACACCTTAAAGCAGGTAGCTAACTACTACAAAAAACGTAAAACGTCTGTGTATGCCTGCTTCCTTGACCTGAGTAAAGCGTTTGATCGGGTCAATCATCAGCTGCTGTGGAAGAAGCTGGAGAATCGTGGTATGCCCCCTTCTATTGTTTGTGCCCTCAACGCCTGGTATCAGACACAGACGAACGTCGTAAGATGGAATGGTGCGCTATCTAGTCCCACGGGACTGAGCTGCGGCGGCGTTAAGCAGGGCGGGAGCATGTCTCCAGTCCTGTTTAACGTATACATGGATGACCTCAATAAGGAGCTCACGCGCACCAATGTCGGCTGTTCAATGCATGGCCAGATAGTAAATAATATATGCTACGCTGACGATATGGTCCTCCTTGCACCCTCCGTGGCTGCAATGAGGAGATTACTATCGGTGTGCGAGAGATATGCAGAGGACCACAACATGCAATATAATGTGGATAAAACTGAGCTCCTGGTTTTCCAGTCCGCGAATACGCCTGCATCAAAGCTCCCACTCCAGTTAAATGGTAATATGTTGCGGCAGGTAGAGGAAGTGAAGTACCTCGGCCACATAATTTTTTTTTTTTTTTTTAATTTATTTAACCAAATTACAGTAAGAAATAGTCTTAAATGATTAAGCCGTCTCTCTGAAACCCGTATGGGTTTATGCGAGTGACACGCTATCAGCTCGCTACGAAGTAGGTAATACAATTGATTAGTTATATGCTAACACCCACGGTAGTATTCTTTCACTAGAGATAAGGTTTTTCTTCTGGATAGTCCAGACAATAATTCTGCGCACAACTCAGCCGGCAAGCCGTTTAGAATCTCCGGTAGAAGGTATTCCCACTTCCTCATGCCGTAGACGTTAGTATATCTTGGCAGCCGATATACAGGGAGGTAGGGTAAGCTACGCAGTCGATTTTGTCTGCTATATTTAGTCAGTAAACTAATTTTATCTAGTTTATCTAGTAAGAGAGATAAGTTTACTTTGTTATAAACTGACATTACCTTACAATGATTGAACAAACCAGCTTCATCCTCTTTGTATTTTTGTTTAATACTTTTCGACACCATGTTCTTAAGGATAGTTAATTGTAGTTTGTATATACTATCAACGACGCTCAGACGACACTGATATAGAACGCCAGCGACGAGCTATAACGGTTCGAGCCAACATGCTCGCGCGACGCTTCTGTTGCTGCAGCAGGGAAGTGAAGAGGCAGCTGTTCATTACGTACTGTACGAGCGTGTACACGGTGGAGCTGTGGAGCTCACACACGGTGGAGGCGATGCGACGGATGCGCGTGCAGTACAACAACGCATGGCGCGCGCTGTTTCGACTTCCGTACTACTGCAGCGCCAGCGGTATGTTCTGCGAGGGTCGCGCGCCGAGCTGGGCCGCACTGTTGCGTCAGCGCTCTGCGGGGATTACCCGATAATGTGCGCTGTTCGTCAATGGCCAGAAAGCCCACTCCACAATATTTGGAGAAAATACCACACTGAGTATAATAGTTAATTTTTATTTGTTTTATTTTAATGCATATGATTGTAATGTAATTTTAATTTTATTGGACGTTGTCTGGAAATAAATAATTTATTATTATTATTATATAACTAATAAATTGTATTACCTACTTCGTAGCGAGCTGGTAGCGTGTCACTCGCATAAACCCGTACGGGTTTCAGAGAGACGGCTTAATCATTTAAGACTATTTTTTACTTTAAATTGGATAAATAAATAAAAATAAAAAAAACTTGATGAAAACCACTTGTACACTGTTTACACAAATTTACTATAACGATAGGTACTTTTAACCCAACTGGTTTCGAAATTTAATTCATTTTCAAGGGCTTAACAACTCGTTTTAATATTTACGTGCTGTAAATACAATTTTATTTTTTTATAATGATGAAATTATGTGGGTATGTAAGCAGAACCTTGGTTTGTCAGGGATACCAATGCCATCCAAAAATTACCAATAAAGTAGATATTTCATGAAGTTGCAAGTCATTCAATTAATAAAACAAAGTTAATAGAATTTAAAATAAATGTCAATATAACTCTGGAGTCAACAAAATAAAAAAGTATAATTAAATGTCAGAAAAGAAATACTCCCGTGTCATAGAATTTAATGTCAAATAGTAAATCAGTATGAATTGAAGTAAAATAAAAAATATTAAGTAGGTATAAAGTTAAATACAATTAGTCACGTAAATACCTGTCAATAACATTATTTTAAGTATGTTAAAAGAGGTGAATTATTTATATCTAATTGTTGGTTGAGTACACACTTCTTATTACTATTTAGCAGTTTATTTATTTCTAACGCCTCTAATGCATTCATTTTTCTACCCTTTCTACAAATGTGCAAGGCCTTGAAATTTTGATTTTTATTAAAAGAATGGTTCTCAGAAAGAAGATGTTCGGCAAAGATAGAATTAGTTTTGTTCCGGCGCCAACTCTCATGTTCTTTAATTCTAGTTTTTAATGACCTACCGGTTTGACCTATGTATATTTTATCGCAATAATTACATGACAATTTGTATATGCCACTCTTCTGTAAAGTTGGAGTGGGATGTTTATTATTGCATATAAACTTTCTAAGTGAATTTGTCGTATAAAAAGCTGGTTTGCAACCTTTGAGTAGCCTTGAGCATTTGTAAGATATTTTCCCGAGAAAGGGCAATTTCTTCCAGTGTGAATCTGTAGCAGTTTGGTCCTTATTACCATGATACAGCAAGGATGATGCCATCTTTCGCTTTTTCTTTGAGAGAATTGATTCGACAACTTTAGGGTCATAGCCATTGTTCTGGGCAATTGTTTTAATCGTCTCCAATTCTATATTGAAGTTACGCTGGCTCAATGGGATCGATAACAGTTTATGAACCATCGAATAGAGCGCTGCCATTTTATGTCAACAAGGATGTTATGTTGAAAATGTTGAATTCATGTGTTCCAGATTGAATGTCAATTGTTAAATCTAAAAAGTTTAGTAATTTATGTCCTATTTCTACTGTCAATTGTATATTGTCGTCTAAAGAAGTAATAAATGTCAAAAAACTATTCAGGTCATCCATAGTACCAGTCCACAAGCACAAAATGTCATCAACATATCTGTACCAATATTGTATATAATTTTTGTAGTCTTTAGAGCTAAGTAACTGTTTTTGCAGATTATTCATGTAAATGTCAGCGCATAGAGGAGATAGAGGGCTACCAATTGCTAGGCCTTTTGATTGTTTATACATTTCATTGTCATAGGCAAAATAATTTTGATCCAAACAAATTCAAATCACATGTTCAAGGTCTAACAATTGTTGTGGTTCTACCACAGATTCAACTAGAACTTCATTTATAGCACGTTTACAATTTGCAATCGGTATACTAGGGAACAAGTTCCTTACATCAAACGATACCAAAGTTGCATTTGCTGGGACTGAAACATCTTTAATTTTATCGAATAAGTTTAAACAATTTTTGATAATAAATAAAATAAGTTTTATTCATCAAGATTACATACATAAAACAATATTAACGTCGGGGCCCCGTGTTAATTACGAGAACTGAAGTACAGGAACCACGCACTTCCTCTTGGAATTGCATTTAACAGTTTCTCAATGCTAAAAACTAGGTACATTAAATATAACAATAACTAGTAAATTTAGTATTAATTTAGAAAAAATATATAATTGCAATTGATTTTTAAAGATTTCTATAGTATTAGACTGAGAACAAGTTAATTTTGTTTAGGTAGATTTTGAATACAAAATAATAATTTTGTTAGTAATGAATTAAAAAAAAAAATATATATATATATTATAATTTTTAATATTAGTTTAAAAATGTGTGTGAGTGTGTGTGTTTGTTAAGTGTGTGTGTGTCCCTAGCCCTACGACCAAGGTCTTGGGATCAGTTTACTACTAGGGAGGGTGTGTAGTGAGAGTGTTTGTGTGTGTGAGGGTGTATGGAAGTAGGGTGCTTATGTATAATGTTTAACCTCAAGCTTGAGTGTTTAATAATGATTCGGTCATTTCGTAATCTAAACTTTTAAGCCAGTATTTAATTTTAGTTTTACACTCATGGAGTGCAATGGGATAGATATTTAAAATTTTATTTATGTTATTGTATAAACGGGAAGAAGATATTTGAAAGTGCCTGCTTGCAAAAACTGTATTACAGGTTACGTTATGTATGACTACATCATGTCTTCTCCGATTCATAACATGAGGATTAAAGAGTAGGTTACGATGTCTTATGATAATTGATCTTTGTATATATAGTTGTCGTACTGTGAGTAGTTCATAAGTGGTGTAGAGTTTGTAAGTCGGGAATCGAAAGGGTTTAAAAAACATAACTTTAAGCAACGATCTCTGTGCTCTTTCTAATTCAATAATTTTGGTCTTACATGCTCCGCCCCACACGGGGATACAATACGTAAGTACAGACCTAGCCAAAGCGAAGTAGATGGACATCAGTAATTCTGAGCGAGCGACACGTCTTAGCTTTTTAAAAATGAAGATTAATTTTCTTATTCTTTGAGTAAGATATTTAATATGCAAATACCAATTTAGTTTGTCGTCCAGTATAACACCAAGATATTTTATGCTATCTTCTCTAGCAATGTGAGGGCATGTACAAGTCGCATGGTTGATACAAGAATGCAGTTTTATCGTAAAGGATTTTGGAGGCTTGAAATTTTTTAAGATAGAAAACGCCAAATATTTAGTTTTTGATACATTAAGCGTAAGTAAATTACAACTTAACCAAGTAGCAATATCACGAAGACCATTCTCAGTATGTTCATGTACTTCTTGCCACGTTTTACCGTGAAAAATCAAGGCAGTGTCGTCCGCATAGGAAAATATGTTACAGTTCTTCAAAGTGTGTTCACATAATTCGTTAATATAGATAAGAAAAAGTGTAGGTCCGAGGACACTACCCTGTGGTACTCCATAATTTACCGATGTATCTGTGCTACAATAAGATCCTACTTTGACACGTTGTTGACGATCTCTAAGAAAATCTTCAAAAATGTTGTAAGGTGTGCCCCTGATACCAAATCCATGAAGTTTGTTTAGCAAGATGGGAACAGAGACGGTATCAAAAGCTTTTTTGAGGTCTAAGAATACTCCTATGCATTTTTGTCTATTATCAAGATGTTTAACAATAGTGTCGGATAAGGCTAAAACGGCATCTTCCGTAGATTTAGCGTTTCTAAATCCGAATTGGTTATCAGAAATGAGATTTTTATCATCAAGGAATTTTTTGAGTCTGTTATTCAATAATTTTTCCAAGATTTTTGATAGTATGGGGAGCACTGAAATTGGCCTGTAATTGCTAATGTCATCTCTGTTCCCTCCTTTGTAAATAGGATGTATGATAGAACGTTTAAACACCCTGGGGAAGACTCCTTTAGCAAAACATAGATTACACACGTAACTCAACACTGGAATAATTAAATGTTTTGTATGTTTTATAAATTTTGTGGAGATTTCATCCCATCCAGCAGAACTATCATTGTTTAGGCTCATAAGCAGAGTATGGATTTCCAAAGGATCTGTATCTAAAATCACAAATGAATCTAGGGGAGAGGGATGTTGATGTAATAAATGATCAGCGTTATGTTGAGTGGGAGTCTTTAAAATTACGTCTGCAAGGTTTTTACCTATATTGGCAAAGTAATCATTAACAAAGTCCAGAGACTTTTCGGGAGAACATTTGATGTTTAAAAGTTCGGGATTAGAATTTTTAGAATTTTGGATATTAGCGACAGTTTTAATACACTTCCATAATGACTTGGGGTTTTTAGAGGATTGTTCTAATTTATTTCGTTCATGGTTTAATTTTAGTCTTTTTATCAAGTTGTTGCAATAATTTCTGTATCGTCTGTAGGTTATTTGTAGGATGGTATCACCAGGAGTTTGCTTTAATTTGTATTGCATGCGGTCTCTGTTTTTTATGCAGCGCAGGATTCCAGAAGTAATCCACGGTTGGATGATACGTTTCCTACTAGGAACTTTAGTAATTACCGTATTTGTTTCGATAACTTTGTTGATAGTTTTAATAAGTGTATCAGCTACTTCATTTGGATCGGTGAGTGCCATAATGTCATTTAGGTTAGATTCTTGCAAAGCAACTGCAGCTTTATCGTAATCCAGCTTAGATCGAAATGAAATTGATTTATTAGTGGGAATATTATTATTAAGACTTAGAATGACAGTGAGGTGGTCCGTTACAGTAGTTTCTAATACAGTTACAGTTGCTTCAGTATGTGATTTTAGCATAATATGGTCTAGGCACGTCTTATCATGAGTAGGGTATGTGTGACCTGGGAGGAGTCCATGGCTTGCTAGCATGTTAAGGTATTTAGAGCTATTATTATCCGTATTTGATAACATTAACATTTGAACAGGTTTAAAGATTTCTGTTTACGTTATAAGCTGCAACTTGCCTTTGATAAATGTCAACAAATATCGTTTACCAAAAACCGTAATAAGGTCGATTATGTGTACAAGATAGGAGGCGTAAAGGTAGCTAAAGTAACCAGCGTTCGTGACCTCGGGGTAACTTTCGACGAAAAGCTAATATTTGATCAACACGTAGATAAGATCTGTAAAAAAGCCTATCAACTTCTTGGATTTGTATTAAGAATAACGAAACATTTTAAACACGCATCGACGTACATAACGTTATATCAGTCACTTATACGTTCACAACTCGACTTTGCCTCAGTAGTATGGAACCCATTTTACACAGTGTATTCTAATAAACTAGAAATCATTCAGAAACGATTTGTGAAAGCACTTCACTTTAGACTGACGCGATCTCGAGGTCACTATTCTGACCTCCTTCAACTCTATAAGTTGCAACGCCTAAGTGATAGACGAACCTTACTGGACGCGATGACTCTCTATAATATCTGTAATAACCTTTACGACTGTCCTTCTCTTCTGAAACAGATAAAGTTTAGAGCACCTGGGCGGTCTTCACGATCTCGGGCTCTATTCTCATTGGCTATGACGCGGAAAAACGCCGGTCTTCGAGCCCCTCTTAGAAGAATCTGTGAGTCATACAACAAAACATTCCTGTCAGCTGACCTATTCAATTTAAAAAGGTTTACTTTTAAAAGAAAAATAAGAAAAATCCTTGACGACTCAGAAAAAAAATCAAGTAATATAATCTAATTAATTAAAATATATCAAACATTGGGTACGTATAGTATTAATATGAATATGTTTATGAATGTAATATTTTAAGTACAGTAGGTATATATTGTATACGTGTGTATGTATATTTTCCGACATATCTATTTATGTATTTACTATTTCGGAAGACAGAATTTGTAATGAAGTGTAGTTGTAGATTTAGTTAAGTTAGGTTTATGTTTATATTCTTTCATCAGTAATGTTCACCAAAAGTTAATTACAAGTCTATCTCTTTGTGAAAAATGTTAAAGGGAGTAGATTTATGTACATGTCAACATTTCTATAATACTATTGCTTTCTGTAGTTTGCTCCTGTTGTTTTTCCATAAATAAATAAAATAAAAATAAAATAAAATTATATCAATATTAATGTCACCGCTGATGATCAAGTTAGACGAGGAGGTCAAAGATGTTAAAAGTGTGTCTAAAGAGTCTATGAAGTTACTAGCGTTTTTATTAGAAGGGGAGCGGTAGATACCCAGAATAACATCATTCGCTATTTGTAGTTTTAGACACGAAGCATCGGATAGGATTGGTTCTTCGACTGTGAATTTTAAGTCATTTCTGACATACATGACCACTCCGTCATTTTTGTTGATTAAATTTTTACTTTGATACATTGTATAATTAATAATTTGGGGTGGGTTCTTTAATGACGACAAATGACATTCTGTAAGTATCAAAACCTCACTGTCAAATCCAAAAGTAGAAATTATGGCTTGGAATCCATCCATATTTTTGAAAATACTTCTGATGTTTTGAGTTATGATGTTAGTTTTAGAGGGTGGACATTTTTTTAATATTTCTGTATAGTAATCTGGTTTGTATGTTACAGACTTTGCAACGCATGTGGTGTCTATTTCATTATTAATGTTATTTATACTTATACTTGCACAGTATTGGGCTGTCACCAGAATTGCATGACTTATACTTGCATTTTGTTTTCATGTTGTTTATTGTGTTAGGTTTAAGGAGGTAGATTATTGTGTTTACGCCGAAGGTTATTATGAGTTTAGGAAGGGTGATGAGATCGAGTGTTTCAGTGATTATGGTTATGTTATGTTTGTGAGTTTTGATGAGTTGTGTGTGTTGAAAAGTTGTTTTATTTTGTGATTGTATAAATTTATAATTGAGTGTGTATGTATCATAATAATGTGATAGTGTATATCGTGGCATAGAGAGTGTTAAGCTTAGGCAATCAATAAGAGAACTTACTATTTTATAACTAATGATATAAAAAATGCGGTGCAGTTGCTTATACAGTCAGCATTTTTGTTTCAGCTTCATTAATTGTTCTTCGGATTTGACATGGATTATTGGTGAGTTTTCGTCTTTTCTCAGATACAGTTTTCCATAGGAGGTCCAACAAAATTTGAAGTGAAAAGTTTTTTGAAAATCTCTTGCAAGATAAAATAGCCAATTGCCTCTAGGAGTAAGTTGCTCAGCTAAAAACAGTGTGTTTGATAGTGTGTTTCGGAACAAATTTTGTCAAAGTCTTAAAATCCTCGATGGCTCTTGTTGCGAGATGGTATGACGGTGCTCCAACATAAGCCACGACTGGGCGTATTGGGTGTCCATCTTCATGTAGCTTTGTCACCATGTTATGTCTAACCGTGTAACTTGGGTATTTGTGGATTTTAGTTTATATTTATCAGATTCATTAAAGAAACTGTTTGCTGATGTAATGGTCTTCCTTGTACAATTGTTGAATATTTTGTAGTTGGATCCTTCTTTATTTCAGTGAAAGACATAAAAATTTTAAAATATTAAAATGAGTTGTTAAGCCCTTGAAAATGAATTTAATACCTATAGTTATAGTAAATTTGTGTAAACAGTGTACAAGTGGTTTTTATCATGATAAGTTATACATAGTGTATAAAAATGAACACATACACTAAATAAAACCGCTGAATTCTGCACTAGGAACAAAAACTCTAAATGCGCGCAAACCATACCAAAAATCCGTTAGATGAAGCGCCGAAAGCGCTAAAACGGCAACAGTGATTGAAACAACCTTTTGTAGCGCAATCTATGGAGGAACGACGATAATAGGGCTTCGACGATGCTTCGACGTTTTCTCATACAAAGAAAAAATGGTCTAAGTGGAAAGACCAAGACGAGTCTCTGTACAAACTGATTGTGATGTCTAGAGCCTAATGATTTCTGTTTTTTAGAGTTCAGTAGTCTGACAAGGAACCCTTATAGTTTCGCCATGTCCGTCTGTCCACGGCTTAGCTCAGAAACTATTAGTACTAGTAGAAAGCTTTAATTTCGTATGGGTATACCTACATATTAATCACGTCGACAAAATGGTAAACAAATCTCGAAAAATGTTTTTATAAGTGTAAATTAAGGGTAAAAAATTTACACGTAAATTGGGGATGATTTTTTTTCCTCCTCTATCCCATAGTGTAGGGTATCGTTGGATAGATCGTTCAAAAACATTATGGATGTGTAAAACCATTTTTCGATTACGGGATCCATTGGCGAAATATTAAGCTGAAAAGTGTTAATTTTTGTTAGAGTCAAGTATCTCCCCCCCTGCCAGCTAAACGTTTGTTTATAAATATTAGGAAAAATTCACAGAAGTAGTATATATATTGAAGTTAAAAGGAAAACTATCACAGCTAACTAGGCTTTACAGGTTTACGAGTACAGGTCAGGTACTTTTGGTCTCTTCTAAACACGACAATTTATGGGCCGTTCTTCGGGAGAGAAACTTCCGAGCGGACTAAAAGTTTGGCGCGATTTGTATTAGTACACCAAGTTATAAAATGTACTTGGCAACTACGGAACCCTACACTGCGCGTGGCCCGATACGCTTTTGGCCGGTTTTATTTTTTCATGCATACTAATAAAATTAAGAGTTTCTAAAGCGATGGATTTCGCTAAAAAAAAGACAAGGTGGCTTTTGTTTCTGTAACCAAATTAATACCGGAGACTAGCTAAGTGGTCAGGACCGAGGTCCAATGACCCTGTTTGTGAAATAAGAAAAATATATTTTTTGCCTATTCTTGTTCAAGATCAACCTCGACTCAATTTATAAAGGAAGTGTAAATTTTATATTGCGCATTTGACAGAAAGGGTAATTGAACCTTGATCTTGACCACTTACTCAGTCTCTAGTATGAATTTGGCTATATAAACGAAAGTCTGCATAAGGATTTATTTTACTCTAAATTCTTGGTTATGGTGTATTTTCAGGGCGTATTTCTAAAAATAGTACCTACCTAATAAATCTCGGCGCGGCCGAAAATCTCGGCGTGTTTTGGCCGAGACCGAGACCGAGAAGTTCGGGTATAAATAATGCCGAGACTTGCCGGGACCGAGACCGAGATCTCGGTCGGACCTTAGAAATGACGTTTGGAGTGTAACACTGCCAAACCCGTTCAAAAACTTAGTGTTGCAACCCCGGTGCGGCGGCGTTCCTACCTAATCTTTAATGAACGCACTTCTGCTAGCCTAGCATAGCAAACCATATCGAGCTCGATAGCGCGTGATACAGTGCTCTGTCTCACTCTGTTGAAGAGAGGGACAGGCAGTTTATATCTCAGACTACAAAATTACACAAATATAAATTACTACAAATTTATTGACTACAAATTTATTGTAAGGAATATCAAGTGTATATCGAGCTGTCAAAGCTCGATACGGTCTTTAAGCTAGGTTGCGTTCCGATTCAAGACATAATCGATTACATCGCGTCTATCGTCATTTCGAATCATGGATGGCCGTACGGCGGCGCGGCGTGAGTAGTTTTAGTACTTTTAGTGCTGTCAGCGCCATTCGGAACCCGGCCTAGTTTACTAAGGTTCGTTTCGAAACGAGCGATAATCCCTCAGAGTGATGCGAATTTCACAAAAATGGACACGAGTTAAACCGAAGGTAAACGAATTGTTACCTGACAGTTGCACGAAAGTGTTTTGAAACGCTTCGGAGTAATGCAAAAAATCACACTGGGCCACCTGATTGGTGCAACCAGATGTTTCTTTCTCTTGCTCCTATATAGATCTGTCTCTTTCTAATAAAGAAGTTTCGCACTATGATCGCACGTTCTGAAACGCTTTCTAAGTTTAGTTCCAAGTTCCAATCCAAGAAGAAATCAAGAAGTTCTCTTCTGAGATGAGAACAGTTTTCGGGAAAAATATTGCGTATTTTCCGATAAATACTATGACATTTTTATCGCAAATTAAATATATACAACACAATTCACAATTGTTGCACATAAATTAACATACAACCGCAGGTAAGTTCCTCACATGTATTAGGTACCATATAAGTGAAAGTTGATTGCAAGTGAAAATGTTTTGTTTAGTACGTACACATTTCGCAATGTTGAAGAAAATCAATTAGGTTTCCTGCTTACAACACATTAGCACTACTTTTATTGCATTTACAATCATCGCGTGGCATAATTTGGTATTTTAGGTAAGAAAACTTAGTCACAAAGTTTGGCATGATGTAGTTGGCCTTCAAGTTTAAGTTTTTGCGACATAACTTAGACGTATCGATAAGGTAACTTCCTAGAAATGTGTTGCCTTGGACGTGAGAAGGTTTTTTATTTGCTTTTCTTTTTTTTTGTAGAGAACAAAGTTGACAAATAGGTAATTGGTACTAAATATAACTAAAAAAAGCCTATCAGGTTGACATATCCTCCACAATGAACTCCTTCAATAAAAATTCGATTGGAGTTAAGATGCAGTTATGGGTTCATAGAGGGTAAATAGTGGCATCATAAGGTTCCTATTTAAACATACACAAACAAACAAACGGCAAACAAAACAAAGTACGGCAGAGCCTCCATAATCCAAACACCCAAAATTTAGGTCAGAGTGTAGTTAAGGGTGTGCAAGGGATCGAGCACTTTGGATACAACACTCGTCGTCGCAACCTATTCTTACAAAAAATTACGAGAATTATTAATGTAAAAGAAAAACTGAAAGGTATAAAAAACCTTTATTTTTAGGCACTTAAAACATTACATTAGAAAAAAGAAGGACACTATAAAAAAAAAATTTTTGCTCAAAATTTTTCTGTTGGATCCTTTGCACAGCCTTTGCTACACTCCAACCAAAATGTTTACCCTGTTGGGATGTTCAGAGCGTTTGGATATTTAGAAACCTAAATATTACGTATGTGGATATTTAGAAAGGTATTTTTTTGAAATAAAACAAAGTTTTTGTGAGTTAACGTCATATTTTAATTATTAAATGATGTTATATGTACCTGATTAAAATTTAATAAAGTGCTTAGAGAATTCCAAAATGGTGCTCTGATGAGTCTTATTTATTGACATATACATATAATGTTTTATCTTCAAAAGTTCAACTTAAAATCAGGATCACAATCATGTACATTTTCGCCCGAAACTTCTTCTCATTCTAATAACAAGTCCCACAGAGGCTTCCAAGACTTTTTAATCAAATTTGTGCATGTCGTGACATTGCTAGATACCAAAAAATTGCAGTTTGGCAGCAGGGGAGTCGTTCGGATTACCAGGGTTCGGGTCATCGAGGCTCTGTTGTACTGTGAATTATAGCAGTGATTCTTTAAGACTATTTGCTTTCTAATTTGGGGGCATTTCAGAAGTTCTGGGGGGAGTAAATAAACTCTAAAGGAAAAGTAATAGTCTTTGTCAGTTGATGCTAATTATTTATATAATTAAATGAAACTAAATTGTCAAAAGTTTATATGCATTATTTACAAAAATCATATCTGAAGTAATTTTTCTTGTGAATAATTTTCTTAATTTTTTTCTAAATAAATGTAATGAATCGACCATCAAATCCTAAAATGAAGGACATTAAATTTTTGTACGAAACCGAAAACTGTGATAAAAATATTCCTCAAAAATATGGAAAAACAACAATTTTATTATAATGCTTTTAAAATACTATTGTCATTTCATTACCTTCTTTGACAGAATTGTAAAAACTAATTAAAGATTATTTTGTGGTATTATATTATGATTAAGTCAAGTAACAAGTTTTTGTCAAGTATCAACATGTGTCGATAGTCCATGTATGGGGTAGTTAATTGATAGGAATTACATACCAACTCCTGGAAGCCTGCTGCTGTGTTGCTGGTAGGTAAGGAAAGGGGGTGTGGGAGGGAATACCTGACCAGCACCTCTGACGCAACAGGCTCCAAACATGCGGCACTGGCAAGTGTACTTTTCTATCACAATCCACTTTACGCAATTCATCCGGGATCACGACACATACGAAGAGGGTATATTATAAGCTATTATAATAAGAATAGTTTTTGGCTTGGCGGTTATTTCATCAACATCCCACCCTGTATGTTGATGAGGGTCACTACGATTATAATAAGAAAACTGCACCTGAATATGTTGTGTGGTTCAGGAAACGGATCATACGGGGACAAACAGACAAAAGAAAATTGTCTTGGCCTCAGTTAAACTTTCAAGAACCCTTTTCATTTTTCAAATTTCGCCGAAATATTTGATGTACAGACATAACTTTTTTAATACTTTATTATTTGTACAGATCAGTAAATAAAGAAGGCCCTTGTCAAATCTTGTATTTTCTTAGTATTTCAATGTTTCAGCTGTAACCATAGTAAAAACTAAGAGCACTGCATAAACTTACATAAAAATCCTTATTATTATTACAATGTAAATTTTTTTTATAATCAACTGATGCCCGGCTCAGTTAGGGTCCGAAATATATCTTGAGGAAATTTTATTGTTTATATTTATAATTTTACTATATATATATATATATTTAATAACAAATAAATATGATTATTACAATGTCACACAAAATATTTTGTATGTCGACCATTTATTTTATTTATTTATTCAAATTAAAATGACATACCATTACAGACGAATAATTAATTAATAACCTTGACATGCACTGGGACACCTGTGATATCTTTCATTTCGTAAAATCAGATAGATTATTTTCTTTATATTTCCAGTTCACACAAAATGGCAACACAGGTAATATTTTTCCTGATCCTGGCAACAATATTACCAATTTCACATTTGGAATACATCCCACCGGGCCCAGCCTACCCCTGTCCGAAAGAGACAGATAGACACTTGATGTTCCCGTGTGTGTGCGAGAAGGGGACAGATGCAGGCGTTCACATTCTGTGCGAGAACTCCGGATTGGCTGCTATAAGCGTTGGAATTGGAAATATTGCAGGTCTTGGTTTGCCGATTGAAAGATTAATGTTAAAAGAGTGTAAAATATGTAAGTATTATTAGAAACAGACTGTTTTTCTTATCTATACTGATAATAATAATTCTACTCTCATTTTGTTGCGTACCAAAAAAAATTTGCTCGAAGGATGGACAGTGTATATCGGGCTGTCAAAGCTCGATATGGTCTACCATGCTAGGTACCCAGGTATGTGATATCACATCACTAGAAAATTGCCATGTCAACCTGTCGCCAACAGTATGTATGGGTCGTAGCTATACAAGGTGAAATTAAATTAACTGACTAAATTCATACTGGAGACTCGGTTAGTGATCAGAAACAAGCTTCAATTACCCTTATGGTGCAAAAAATTTTTGTTCTTCCTTACTGCCTAGACTAGGAATTGTAGTTAAACTAGTCCAACCAGTAAGGGGGCAAAAAAAAATATTTTTCGTATTTGGCCAAAAGGTTTTCTGAACCTAGTTAGTGAGTAGAATTGATCTTTTCATGATTTGAGCGGCCATATCACGAATCTGTTAAAACTAAACAACGGAATTTATGATCACAGGTAGAGATGCAACAAATATTCGGCAACTATTCGGTTTCGGCCATTTTTTAAATATTCGATATTCGATATTCGGCCGAATAGTAGACGGTATTCGGCCGAATACCGAATACCTAATAATGAAAATAAAAACTCATTTTAATCAGAAAGTAAATATTTTGTAAGATGGCAGAAAAACTTGTTTTTATTCCTCCAGAGCACTGTCTGCCCCTCCCAGAAGTAAGGGAACAAAAATATCCTTTATCCGATTTCTGGCATCATTTGTTTTTTATTTTGGTTTTAATGTAACCTCATTGTATGGAGGGATCAACATCTTTTTGATCAAAAGAGTTTGCTTAAATCCGGAATTCTAACATCGTAACAAAATATATTTCGGTATTTTCATTTCCGTTGTCGCTTTACTATGATTAGGAAGCCAACCAATAATCGCCTCTATCAAAACGTAACAAAGTCTTTGCAATTGCCCTTGTCAGTGTACAGTAAATTCGAGTTGCGGATACTAATTTAAATGAGACTAGGTGATTTGGTAAGCACATTTTAGTCTCCCTAAAATTAACTTGGTTTGGTTTTGACGCCACGACTTTGGTTCGGTACGAGGCGCCATATATTACGCGGTATTCTCCTTTCTTATTACATACTTCAAGAAAATGGCCAATTTTATAACATGCACTAAATACATAAACGTTTCGTTTTCAGCACGTCTGTTCGGCCCAATCTTCCACCGTTCTACGATACGGACCCTTCACATTCAACAGTCCCCGATCAAGTCTATAGACGCGTTCACCTTCTCTGGTGTGAACAGAACTTTACAAGAGCTGACACTCGTCGACACGAGGCTTACTGAGTTCCCGAAGGAGGCTTTTAAGGTACAGTATTTTATCTTAATATTATTATTAGAGTGCATTACAAACTAGAAAAGATAAATTAGAAACACATGTAAAGACAAGAATTTGAAAAAATTCCTCGGGCCATGATTCGAACCTGCGACCCCTTGTTATCAAGACAAGCGCGCTACCAATTGCGCCACCGAGATACTTATCTAGACCGTTGAATTTTTTCCACCATACTTGTCCACCGAATTTTTTGTAATTATTTGATATAACCAGCTTGTAATGCACATACTGAACGCTCACGAGGGCGTTATGTGATTTCACGCCTTGTATTTTATCTTCTCTACAATTCTAGCAGGTCTCACATGGCTGTCTTGTCACTTTAACACCATTTTAGAACACCATTTGACAGAAAATATATGGGATTTACTGTCAAATGGTGTTAAAGTGACACCATGCGAGGCCCCTAGCTCAGAAGTGTGAGTGGGTGATTGGAACCCACCAACGGCTCTATTTAGGAAATGACAAATCTAGCCAAGGTATGTATCGACGCCCTGTGTTTAAATTAGCCTCTTAAATCCAATTGAACGGCAAAAATATTAGCTCCAACGCAATATTTAACCAGAGGGCTTAGCGGCGCTTAGTCTTTGCGGCACCGCATCTTATCGTACCACAGTGCCGCTAGCGGCATCGTATACAATTCCTAAACAAAAGTAAAATTCATCAAAATCAGAGTGAGTTGGCATCATGAATATTTAAAAACGGATAGGTCTCGTTTGTTTAACTGTGCGAGGAGGCACAGGTCGAGCTTTCGATAAGATTATGACTCATCATCATCAGGACTCTTCGGGAGTACTTTCGCGCACGGCGGTCAGTAGAGTACTAAGCTTCCCTCCTTGCACAGTTAAAAAACCGAGTCCTATCCGTTTTTAAATAGGTATTCCAAAAGTAAAATTGTTTTACAGAACACATAGAAAAGGTAAAAACCGTGAATTCAATTTCAATTGACCCTAATAACGAAACCTTTCAGATCCTAAGCAACCTGACAACGTTGCGCTTGGACGGTCACCAGATAAGTAAGCTGGGTAAGGACATATTCGCGGGGAGCGAAGCGGCGGGTAGACTTGAAAAACTGCATATAGTCAACGGGCTAGTGGCCGACGTCGCGCCGGAGGCTTTCCAGGTTAATGTCACTTGATTCCTTCACTCGTGTCCCGGCATGGGAAGCCGTACCGGGCTTGGTTGCAGGTAGTTGCGTGATACCAGTCATTTGTCGGTTAACGACTTAAATTTTGAAGTCGGGGGCTAAAGGACGGGAGCACGTCCCCCCGCCGACCGCACATCTCCCTTGCACACCTGTTGTGTAGTGCTGTGTGCGTAGAGAGAACGGTTGTGTATATAGCGCATTCCTTAGCTCTGCATTCAACTCGCACGCTATCTGTAGGTAACTATTACATGAGTGTAAATAAAGTAGTGTTTGAATCTGCACATAACTAGGTATTAAAACACTCGTGTGATACAATTAAAAAACTCGCACTCTAGACACACCATTTAGCGTCTCGGCAGCTTTCACCATCCCATTTTCTGTGTGAGTATGGTAATTGTATTTATTTTAAGCTCGGCCACACTAATGAAAAGCTTGAATGAGATCTAGGATGAAGCGTGCTCGGCCAGAAAGTACCTAAAAAGTAGAGTTACCTATCTCCTACTACGGCTTCTCAAATAGAACAACGAGTCGCTTGGCGGCATGGCGTCGTCACAACGGCGGTGACAAGCCACGGCCGACGCAAGTTGAAGTGAAATGATTTGTCAGTTATTTTTCGACCGCAAGCGGTATACCGCGCCTTAGGTAGCTGTAGCTGAGCGGGTTGGGGGAGGGGGGGGGGGGGGGGTCGAATAGCTGTCATTACGTTCGGCGACGTTCCCCCCGCCACATCTGTCGCCACCCAAGGCGCGGTACAGCGCTTGCGGTCAAGATATTGCTGGGTCTTGGTCCAATATTGTGGAGTAGTCGGTGGTTGTATCTCAGTTTACCGACCCGGGGGCATATTCGTAGATACCCGACACTTCTTTCATTCGGAAGCCCGACGCAGCTTCGTAAATACCCGACGCATCGTTTCGAAACGTCTGGTATTTGGGTCAATCAACTATTTTACCCGCACTACTTTTTGGGTCATTGTCAGTAATCAACCACAAAATTCACAATTTGGCTCTTTTTTTCCGAAAAATAGTTTTGTCAGCTTACCCGTTAATTTAGCAACATTTCGAAATAAAAATTTACTAAGAAATCTTTGTATTTCTTGAAAAAATTATGATAACTCAGTAGACGAGTTTGTCCCGGAGTTACTATGGAAAAAGGCTTTGTCTACAGAGTCACCCCGTATGTTTTATGATAATTAAATTAATTGTAAAAAAAATATTTCATTCGAAATACAATCAATGATCTATTTATCTAATATTATTGTTTTCAACAAAAAAGCTACGCGTTAAAGTTGCTTATGTAAAAGAACTAGCAGTGTAGGTAAAAAAGTTGATTAGCCCATTAACCGAGTGACCCCGAGTGCCGCCGAAATATCCCGAACGGGTATAACTGACGCGTCGGTTATTTACGAATATGCAATTCGGGAAGGCTCCTTGCAAGTTGCACCCCAAAAATACTGACCTAATATATAAAATAATCATGGTTTTTTGGGCCAACTAAGACAAATTTATTTAATATAATAGGTACATATTAAATAATTATATCAATGTACTAAAATTATATTTTCTAAAATTACAGCACCTGAAAAAGCTGAAAACACTAGATCTTCACGGTAACAGACTTGCGACGTTGAAAAAAAGCCAATTTAAGGGTTTGCGTGACGCCGAAGTATTAGATTTAAGGTGAGATCAAAGTATTTGTATCCAGTTTTACTATTAAATATAAAAATTATAACAGCATTTTTTCGTTTTTAGACATCCAAAAATATAGGTAGGTATGTTAGTTTTGTCGAAAAAGTCCGAGTTATAAATTGCATGAGACCAAAACGTCGCACTAGGTTTTACGAACTTATTAGAGGAAAAATAGAAGTCACTTTACAACATGTGCAAAAAATTGGGACCGGATTAATTACCGCTTAAACCAATAAAAAATCTGTGTTTTAATGATACTAGAGATTCCAATTTTATTTGTCTTTATGTTGATGAAAAATGTTAATAAAATCGTTGAAAGAGGATGTATATTTCTGTCTGCTAGTCGGAAAATTCAATTGGTTATATTTTCATGTCCATCCATCCATCCATCAGCCTATCATCGTCCACTGCTGGACATAGGCCTTTCCAATATTACGCCACTCTTGGTGGTTCTCCGCCTTCATCTTTTTTTTATATATGCAATGTTAATAAATATAATGTAATAAATAAAAGAGAACAATATTATGACCACCTCTATGGCCGAGTTTAAGAGTGCTCGCGTGCTAACCCAGAGGCCGTGGGTTCAATCCTCGCGGTGCACATTAATTTGTGTCCGGTCTGCGTGCTTCGGAAGACACGTTAAGGTGGTAACGGAGGATCTCGGTGCAAAGTGCACATCATAATATTGTTTTCCTTACTTTTTAATAAAAAGTTTGCAATAAATGCGTTTTATAACAATTCGCGCAAACTGCTTGTTAATAGTTAGGTGATGATCACATGAAAATTATTCACTTTTAAGCGTTACATTTTAGCTGCATTACATTACAACTGTAAACACGCTTTTAAGTTTGTTAATGTAATGCAAACAAAATGTAATACATTAAAATACGTAATTTTTTGTGAAGACTTTATTATTAATAAACTATTTCCGCAAGTTGCTTTAAAACACATTTATTCAGAAATAAATGGGCTCACCACCTATCACGTTTAGAACGTAATAATCCTCGTTGAAAAGCGGGTTTATTAAGTGTTGACTGTTTTTTTACACACAGTTGGTAACACTGACTCCCCTTCGTTACAAGATGTAAGGAAATTAAATTACTTTCAAATGCTTTCAGTCACAACAACCTCACAAAGCTGGATGGGTCACATATAGGTGACCTAACTAAACTGGGATGGTGTAACGCAAGTCACAATAACATCGGCGAAATTCCCAGGTACCTGTATTGTTAAACTATCTATACTAATAATAAAGTAGTAAAAAAGTCGTGTCTGTACATTTAATATTTTGATGTGAAATTTGATTTGATTCTTTTGAAATACTATGATATGTTTCATTTTAAATAGTATGATGTCTCATTTGAAATACTATGTTTCATTTGAAATACTATGATGTCTCATTTGAAATACTATGATGTCTCGTTTGAAATATTATGATGTCTCATTTGGAATACTGTGATGTCTTATTTGAAATATTATGATGTCTTATTTGGAATACTGTGATGTCTCATTTGAAATACTATGACGTCTCATTTGAAAATTTATATCGAGCGTATTTCCAAACAGATCACATATATATTGACGGATTGTACAAGAATTGCGTACCACGTATAGTACGCGAACTAAATGCATTCGGGGGGCAGAGTTGAAGCGCGGGAACAGCTCCCCCCACCGTCCGCACACCTCCCTCGCACGTCTGCAGCGTAGTGCTGTGTGCGTAAAGGGAATGGCTGTTTGTATATAGGTACATAGCCTATTCCTAAGAGCTGCATTCAGTCTGTACCCTAAACAGACTTTTCATGTTGTTTTTCTGTTTGTCATTATTATATTTTATTTTCCAGAGGCATGTTCGCAAGAAACACAGTAATCAAAGTGGTGCATTTAAACAATAATAAAATCAAGAAATTGGATACAAACAGTTTTAGAGGAATGAGGTTTTTGAGGTAAGAAAAAATTGTATTCACACACAATGCTAAACTTCAGTTTGCCAAGTTTTACATAAATATTGACTAGCAAGGACCCTAACAAACATCCTTTTTAAAACAAGTGAAGAACCATCCATCCATCCATTCATCCATCCATCCATTCATCCATCCATCCATCCATCCACGTGAAGAACGTTGTACATTATTTCAGTTATGACTAAAGGAACCGCCATAAGCCTCGGCAACCAATTTGAACTCAGTTCTCTTTTTGTCGAAGCCGACAATCCTACACTGGCTTTGTACAGAACTCGGCCCCTTTTTCACATTTATGACTAAAGGAATCGCCATAAGCCTCGGCAACCAATTTGAACTCATTCTTTTTTTGTCGAAGCAGACAATCCTACACTGGCTTTGTACAGAACTCGGCCCCTTTTTCACATTTATGGCTAAAGGAATCGCCATAAGCCTCGGCAACCAATTTGAACTCAATTCTTTTTTTGTCGAAGCAGACAATCCTACACTGGCTTTGTACAGAACTCGGCCCCTTTTTCACATTTATGGCTAAAGGAATCGCCATAAGCCTCGGCAACCAATTTGAACTCAATTCTTTTTTTGTCGAAGCAGACAATCCTACACTGGCTTTGTACAGAACTCGGCCCCTTTTTCACATTTATGACTAAAGGAATCGCCATAAGCCTCGGCAACCAATTTGAACTCAATTCTTTTTTTGTCGAAGCCGACAATCCTACACTGGCTTTGTACAGAAATCGGCCCCTTTTTCACATTTATGACTAAAGGAACCTCCATAAGCCTCGGCAACCAATTTGAACTCAATTCTTTTTTTGTCGAAGCAGACAATCCTACACTGGCTTTGTACAGAACTCGGCCCCTTTTTCACATTTATGACTAAAGGAACCGCCATAAGCCTCGGCAACCAATTTGAACTCAGTTCTTTTTTTGTCGAAGCCGACAATCCTACACTGGCTTTGTACAGAACTCGGCCCCTTTTTCACATTTATGACTAAAGGAACCGCCATAAGCCTCGGCAACCAATTTGAACTCAGTTCTTTTTTTGTCGAAGCCGACAATCCTACACTGGCTTTGTACAGAACTCGGCCCCTTTTTCACATTTATGACTAAAGGAACCGCCATAAGCCTCGGCAACCAATTTGAACTCAGTTCTTTTTTTGTCGAAGCCGACAATCCTACACTGGCTTTGTACAGAACTCGGCCCCTTTTTCACATTTATGACTAAAGGAACCGCCATAAGCCTCGGCAACCAATTTGAACTCAGTTCTTTTTTTGTCGAAGCCGACAATCCTACACTGGCTTTGTACAGAACTCGGCCCCTTTTTCACATTTATGACTAAAGGAACCGCCATAAGCCTCGGCAACCAATTTGAACTCAGTTCTTTTTTTGTCGAAGCCGACAATCCTACACTGGCTTTGTACAGAACTCGGCCCCTTTTTCACATTTATGACTAAAGGAACCGCCATAAGCCTCGGCAACCAATTTGAACTCAGTTCTTTTTTTGTCGAAGCCGACAATCCTACACTGGCTTTGTACAGAACCCGGCCCCCTTTTCACATTTATGACTAAAGGAACCGCCATAAGCCTCGGCAACCAATTTGAACTCAGTTCTTTTTTTGTCGAAGCCGACAATCCTACACTGGCTTTGTACAGAACTCGGCCCCTTTTTCACATTTATGACTAAAGGAACCGCCATAAGCCTCGGCAACCAATTTGAACTCAGTTTTTTTTTTGTCGAAGCCGACAATCCTACACTGGCTTTGTACAGAACTCGGCCCCTTTTCACATTTATGTTTTGGTGGGATACCATTCATTTTTGTAAAGTTGTATTTGTTGTCAAGTGCGAATAAGAGTCGTGACCTAAGAGTTCCGTAATACCGTTTAAACCACAAAATAATTCCACGTGCAGTTTTAAAGGACCAACTTAACACTTAAGATCAATTATACTCTGTGTATCCAGACGGTATAACTAAGTTTCTCTCTAATAAGTAATAACTTCTGGAGTAATTAATTATATGTAGGTAATTTTCTGAATTTTTCCTTTGTATGTGCTCAATGAGTTAGCGTTTTGTGAATTTCCAAGTTTCTAAGTCCCCTGGAAGTGTGTGAGTGATTCAGTCGGTGATAAAATTGTGATTTTTGTACGTGAATATCTCGAGCACTGTTGAAGTCTCATTTATGAAATTTTGGACTTTGGGTACTTGCAGGACCTTTAACAGACATGTAAAATTATAACTTCGTGGGTCAAATAGAAAATAAGTTACGGATGGGACGAAAGTAGCTCAAAACGATTCGTGTAATATAACACATGGTTGGTGCGCCGGCCTTTTCTTTTTAGAACTCGGCCCTGGGTACCTAGCATAGAAGACCATATCGAGCTTTGACAGCTCGATATACACTGTCTGTCCCTCTTTAGGTAGATCAGTAGAGTGAGACAGAGCACTGTATCAAGCACTATCGAGCTCGATATGGTTTGCTATGCTAGACACGCATGTCTTGAGATTAGGAATAACTTAAACACTCTCATCAATACAGTAATGTTAACAATCTTTTTTCCAGGCGCCTCTATCTACAAGACAATCAAATCTCGGACATCGGGCGCGGCACGTTTTCGGCCGTGACCAGAATCGGCACGGTAGACCTGGCCAGAAATAGGATTACCAAAGTGGACTTTCAAATGTTCCAGCAGGTTAAATATGCTGAGGTACGTTGTTTCTCCAAAAGCAAGGACCAAAAAATACAAGGTGACGTTTATTTATGCAGATGAATTTATGTTGGAGACTTGGTAAGTGATCAGTAAGACGGATCGATAACACTTTTTGCTAATTTCGCAAAGTAAAATCTTGACGACCCATAGTAATTGACTCGGGGCTGGGCTTGCGTTTGTAAGGAACACGAAAAGAATAATATACGAATTTCACAGAAAGGGTCATCGAACCTTGTTACTGAGCACTTACCGTGTCTTCAGTAAGAATTTGGCTGCATAAATTAAAGTCACCTTATAAATGATCTACACAAAACAAACAGATGTTGAATAACAATGGGGCAGATGACGGCATTAAAAATAGGCATTAATTTAACAGACTGGCAGTCCTTAAATCTATATTATTATAGTCTTATGGCATCGTTAATAATTTGGCTAAGTGCGAGTCGGACTCGCGCACAAAGGGTTCCGTACTACTACACAATACGGATACGCAACCCAAAACATGGTAAATAATAACAATATAGAGGCCATAGCACCATAAAGGTGACAAAATACAAACCACTAAAATGATAGCGCATGGCAATCATTCAATCAATTTATTAATTCAGTAACAATAAACATTGTGTTCGAAATAATATGATATACAAAACAAATTAGAATATCCATAATAATTAAACTAATGAGAGAATAAAGTAGTTAATAAAAAGTATTTAACTAAAACAATAAAGAATATGCATGAAATTTTTTAGATGCACAATTCGTTAATATATGACCAAAGTAGGGCTATGAATAAAAATTTACAACTAAATTATCTTTAAGTTTCATAATAATCTGCTACAATTCAAACGGCTGCCATTTTAGCGCGCATCAAGTGACGTCACATGATACTGCTCTTGCTTGCGGTGTATGGCGAGTGACCGGATTTTTCATTATTTTTGATTAAAACAACCTATTATAAAATAGTTGAGGGTTAAATTTTACATTTATTAATTTTGAACTTAATATTTTATGATGAAATGTACTCACTTTGTCACAAAAGGCAGTTAGCCAATGGTGACGCGTTTTGCATTTGCGTTTCATTTCATCAAAATGTTGTATTTTTTAAATGGAAATTTAAATAAAACTATAAAATAAAATAGTTTCCCATGATCATCATTAAATGCTACTAAGTAAATAGAATACAAAAAACGCAATATATTACTTATTTAAACGACATGCATATTCTCTATTACATTGAACGTCAAAAATTTAAATTGAATAATGAATCACAAAATGTCTTAAATGTAAAAAGTCAAACATAAGTTACAAAAAAGGTAATTTTACCTTTATATTAAAATTCATCAATACAATAGCAGCACTTTTCCAAAAGATATGCTTTTAGTTTGTGTTTAAAGGAATTCACTTTCGTTATATTCTAAGTCAGTAGGCAATCGGTTATCGGTTAAACAAGCTAACTGCCTGGTATCGTGCGCAATGTCTTACTACATTTAGTGTAGATTGAATAAAGGACTTCAGGTCCATTCGCCTAGTGGACATTCGTACCTCCATTTCATGTTCTGTCTCAAAAAAATGTCTCAGTTTGACAATATCTGTCAATAAAACCAAGATGTATAAACTCGGAACAGTAAGAATGCCCAAAGACTTAAAATGACCTCTACACGACTCCCACGCAGGAATGCGAACTATTGTTCGTTTTGCCCTTTTCTGAGCAATAAACGCTTTTTGTATATTATATTATAGCAGTAACTATTTCCCCACAATTTAATGCTGTATCTAAGCATAGATTGGCACCACAATTTGGCACCATTTGAGTAGGGAATCCTTAGGTATATTTACTATTTGTTGTTTTAGTTTAAGAGTGTGTACAACAATATTACCAAATTTGAAACCTGTATGTATTACCGTCCTTAAGATGAAGCTGAAACAAATAACCTTGAAAAAATTGCATACAGTCGTGGTCAACTAATTAGGGACTTTCAAGATAGTGAAGAGCAATAACCGGTTATGTACATATAAATATAAAACCCTATTGATTTCTCAGCACCTATTATTTGCATAATTTGGTCCGATTATTATGCTATAAATGGCTGTAAATAAAAGAGTAAATAAATATAAAAAAGTATTTAATATCAAAAGTTGAACATGTATTCAATTTTAAGGTATAATTCTGTAGCTGGACATTTAATTAAGGACAGTAAACTATAATGAAAAATAGAGTTAAACAAAACTAATAATCTGCAGTATTATAATATCTTTAACAGCTCCATTTTATTACGTGTAAAATCAGTAATCAGTAGCAAAACCTTTGTTAGTAATTACCGCTTGACACCGATGTGGCATAGACATTATCAGTTTCTGGCATGTTTCGACAGGAATGCTTGCCCATGCCTCACAAAAAGCTTCATTAAGTTCATCTAAAGTTGTGGTACGATAAGTGGCAACTTTTTTCTTGATTTCGTGCCAAAGGTGCTCGATTGGGTTAAGGTCCGGGCTATTTGCTGGCCAATCTAGCACCGATACTGACTGACTGGTAAGAAACGACTTGACTGAATGGGCGGTATGTTTCGGGTCGTTATCATGCTGAAACGTCCATTTAATAGGGAGATGCCCCTCAGCATAGGGAAGCAACGTTTCCTCCAATATTGCCTTGTATTGATGTTGGTCTAAGTTACCCTGAACTTTCCTCACAGGTGCCACTCCACGTCCAGAAAATGAACCCCACATTTTCATGTTTCCACCGCCATGTTTCACCTGCTTTTTTGTGAATCTTGGATTCATTTCCGCTTTTACTGGACGCCGTACGTATTGCCTTCCATCTGAAGATATCAAATTAACCTTGGTCTTGTCAGAGAATAATACATGTTGCCATTAGGCGCAGGTCCAATGTCCATATTTACGTGCAAACGCCAATTCACAATTTGGCTTAACTAGAGATTGTCCCTAATTAGTTGACCACGACGTATATGTCTCATAGATAAAAAAAAAACGTTTTATTTCATAAGTGTTGTATTCTGTGATAATTTTAACTGGCTACCTATTACAAGTGAAGCTGTAGATCCTGGTGACAGACGGACAGATAGACAGACATCCATCATCCATCCATCAGCCTGTTTCGTCCACTGCTGGACATAGGCCTTTCCAGGATTTCGCCACTCTTGGCGGTCCCCCTGGAAGAAATGCCCATACTAACACACGCTCGGCATGTGGGTTGGTGAGCGCGGGCCGAAACCCTTGCACCAGTGACGCCGCTGCCCGTCACCAGTCTGGTTTATATAAGGCCCGGCAATTGGGGATGGATATACCGCCATCCATCGGTCCCAGGCAATGGTGGGCCGCCTGGTTTTGCCTGAGAGCTGTTCTCTTAATAACTTCGGGAGGATTTGCGAGTAAGATGGTGGTACCTCCACAGTCGAGCTCGGCATCAGCTCTACCACCTAATGGACAGCAGACAGACAGCGGAGGCTTAATAATAGGGTCTCGTCTGGCACCCTTCGCGTACGGAACCCTCAAAAGGATGGTTACTTAGCATGTATATGTCTTTACCGATCAGTTGACCAAAGAGTTGCAAACTGTTTTGTACAATGTGGATAAAATCATACTGGCTGGGTAGAACGTGCACGGTAAATCGACAGCCGAATTATATAACTTAACGGTATGTCCTACTTGAAAGTCGTTCGATGACAAAATCTGTTGCTCGCTCGAAAAAACAATAACTTATTCAACCAATACGCTACAAGTAGAATGAAGATTTGTTTGAAATACGTACACACGAAATTACAAACTTTACTTCTTTCTGTTAAGTATATGTATTTTAGCCACTTTAGACCACTCCTTGTCTACCAAGTGCGATTTTTGTAGTTTTTGGTCCATTTGTTCCATAAAATAGGCCTTCCTTGTACTAGTTATTACGGTATCATTAATTTTATTCATTTTTGGAAACAAACAACGCGTTGACTTTATGCGACCGACACGACTAAATACAAACATGTTTGAAATTCAAACGCGGGAACCGACAAATGCGATGTTGCACGACCGACCGTGCGCGTTGCCAGTTAGGACAAATTTATTCGAAGCGCTGTGTTTGAATTTTATCGCGTCGGTTGGACGACAAAAGTTTTGTCGTATTGCGACTGCTAGTTAGGACATACCGTAAGGCGATAGTTACTGCTGGTGACCCCGGGTACGTGCGTCTCACTCAATTGCACGACTCGTCCCGTATTGATCTCTCCGTCGCTCGACGGGGAATCAAGTTGCGAATGCGCTCAAATATACCACAATAATTAATGACAATTTCATCACAACTAAAATCCTTAAAAAATAATCAAGGGAAATCATTTATAGTATTTTCAAATTGACTAAGTTTCAATTTGTTTCTTCGCATACTTAATTAATTAAACCGGATATTCGTTTTAAATTAGACCTAGGTTTGGTATTTATTTAGTTAAATATTATTTTAGATATTCTGTAGTTTGACATGTATTTTTTAAAAAACCTTTATAACGTCTGATTAAAACCAGCCATCAATTTCGACTTTCAAGGTCAGCAGCAGTTATAGCCCTCTTAACACATTACTCGCAACTTGAGAGCATCCACTATATTTATTCTTAGCGTAGTTGAAAGAACACTCTTTCAACTACGCTAAGAATAAATATAGCGCTCATCATATTAAGCGCTCATCCAGGCTTGATTCAATTGTAAAATTTTTTGCTTGCGAACATTGACCTCCCATTAAACAACTAGACTCACAATCTCGCTCAAAAAGTGTCCGCGATGCATCTTGTCACCGCTATGGAGTGACAAATTCGAATGACGATTTCGTACAACTGGCATTGCATCTTATGTTAACGACATAACGTCTGAATTTGGTTGAAGATTTTTGCTACTTGCACGTCGCACGTTCGGACACTTTCTGACGAACTTTTCTTAGAGAATGTGTGTCTTGTTGAGAGGTCATGCTTGTGAAGGAAATTATTAACCTCGCTTGACGTGATTTCTCATTTCGCCCGTATTTTTAATTTCCATTACAAAATAAGGCTCGAAAAATATAATAGTTATTCGATATTATTTATCTTCCCCACAGATAATAGACCTAGCGGAGAATAACATCACTATAATAGAGACGCAAGCGTTTACCGACTTGTATCTGGCTACCGTCAACATCTCACACAACCAGCTCGAGACGATAGAAGCGAACGCCTTCGTCAACTGCAATAACATGACGGTTTTGGATCTGAGGTGCGTATGCGCATATGATGGAGTGCAAATATAGAATTGAAAAAGATAAAGATAAAGATAAAGATAGTTTTATTTGCTTCAAATATGGTACTTAAAGATATATTATATTAAAAATGTCCAACATACGTAACGTAAAGTACAATGGTTTTATATTTTTCTTTTGTGTAGCTGGCTATCATAAGAAAAAAACCGGCCAAGTGCGTCACGGGCTACGCGCAATGTAGGGTTCCGTAGTTGCCCGGTACATTTTATAAGTTGGTCTACTAATACAGATCGCGCCAAACTTCTAGTCCGATACATTAGAGGGGACCAAAAGTTTGGCGCGACCTGTACTCGTAAACCTGTAAAGCCTACTTAGCTGTGATAGTTTTCCTTTTAAATTCATTATATATACTACTTCAGTGAACTTTTTTACACTTCTATAAACAACCGTTTTTTTTTCACTTTAAAGCTTAATATTTCGCCAACGGATCCCTAAATCAAAAAATGTTTTTCACGCACCCACAATGTTTTTGAACGACCTATCCAACGATACCCCACACTATGGGAAAGACGAGAAAAAAAAATTCATCCCCAGTTTATGAGTATGAGAGGTAAACAAAAAAAAAATTTAGAAAATTTAATTTAAACATTTTGTCGGCGTGTTTATATCCATGCAAATTACAGCTTTCTAGTACTAATAGTCTCTGAGCTAAGCCGCGGACAGACGGATAGACGGACATGGCGAAACTATAAGGGTTTCTTGTCAGATTACGGAACCCTAAAAATCATTTATTTCTTCATTCCAAGTAGTGTTACATTTTTTATAATTTTTGCAAGATTTGTTGTGATGACGGCTAAATTAACCTCTTTATTCATATCATAAAGTAAAACGAGACTGATACGAGTACTAACGCCACGGCAGACACTTCCTTTATTTTAACAGGTTGGCAACTCTGTGGTAATAGACAATATGATACGGGTTGACTAAGATACATTTTTCTCGTGATATAATTCCTGCAGTCTTATATTTTTTATGCCTTTACTTAAGTAGGTATAAAATTTTTGTATAGTATATGATTTTGTACTAAATGTTTTTTTGAAAAAAGGAATGTTTGCTAATTTTCTTGCCCTTCTTCTTAGCAATACTAATCGATTGGTGCGAATGGTTAGGCATTATGTATGTATAATATTTTTATTCCTATATTTCTCTATTTTATGCAGGTGTATAACTTAATTACTTTTTAGTAGCCCAAACTAAATATTTTTTGGATGTATTTCCCTTATTAGTATATGTATTTTTTTTTATTCTGAGGATATAAATTGTTAACATTAACTTTGACTCATAGAAAGTATACTTTATGTATCTATTTTACAAAACAAATATTTTGATTTGATTTGTGTTACAGTGCTAACAACTGATCCGTAGAATGAAAATGGCGTAACTAGCATATATCTGATTGGATAATATTGTATTGTACTATATTGTATTGTACTTGTCTCTCTGTATGTATGATCCGTTTTAACTAGATAACCATTCAACCTCCTTTGTATAACTAAAAGTTGGTATTGGCGGTCCACTATAACCTAAACTAAGTAGTAAGGTAGCGGGTGGCTCTGATCAAATTTATCCCTTTATTTCAGGTACAACAACCTAACGGAAATAAACAAGAAGTCGTTTGATGAAAATACTTATGCGTACGAACTTCGGGTCTCTCATAACTACTTCACGGATTTGGGACAGGTAACAAACACGTTCCCGTCACGAGAAGCTATAAATTTTGTAAACACACATTCAAGGGTTCGCAACCTTTGGATTTGGAGATATATTTGAAACTCAAATTACAGCAGTTTTTTATTTTTCAAAGACACATATAGGTATATACATTTTAATTAAGATAAAAGCCATCCGACTAAAACCACATGGTTTATACGCGGTTTATATATTGACAGCGTCAGCGTGAACTTACTTCAAAATGGCGGCCCAAATGTTTACGAGACACGTTCCAGTACCACAAAACATTAGAGGACAGCGCTTTATATCGCTAAAATATAACCCGACCAAGTGCAATTGCTCGTTAGTTTCATATTACACGTGTGTTACTTTGAGTTGATTGAATTTGGGATTACTTGTTGTTGATCGAATTGTCGCTACGTAACTCAGTAGAAGTTCTTTAATTTACAAAATTTATAGCTTCTTGTGACGGGGACTTTTAGTGCATGTGTTGTGGCCATATCGTGAAGTATGAAATAAGAAATTTACGATAGTCTTTCCACGAAAAGTCGAAAATAGGTGCAATAGCCCACTGCCGCCGCAAACGTCGACGGAACGAAAGACCAGCGGGCCTATCATGCATTATTTGCCAACTGGTTGCCAAACATTAAACAGACAAAATTGAACCATCGGTGTGTATTGAACTGTTCACGAACTGTGACGTCACTTAAGGGGGTAAATTTTTACCTCGGTACAAAATGCACATCATAATACTGTTTTCCTTACTTTTGAATAAACAGTATGCAAATGTGTTTTAGAGCAACTTGCGGAAATTAGGTAGTTTATTAATAATAAAGTCTTCACAGAAAATTACGTAATTTAACGTATTACATTTTGTTTGCATTACATTAACAAACTTAAAAGCGTGTTTACAGTTGTAATGTAATGCAGCTAAAATGTAACGCATAAAATTGAATAATTTTCATGTGATCACCTAACTATTAACAAGCAGTTTGCGCGAATTGCTATAAAACGCATTTATTGCCAACTTTTTATTCAAAAGTAAGGAAAACAATATTATGATGTGCATTTTGCACCGAGATCCTCCGTTACCACCTTAAAGCAGGGACGTATCCTTAGATAAGCAGAATTCGATAGTATATTCATATTTTCGACGTTTAGCAACCAGTTGGCAACCGACTCAACGATACATAATCTAGGGGCAGTATGGATCATTTCCATACAATAATTCTTTCAATAAAGAAAGGTACGTGTAGCTTTGGGTCCAATTTTGTGCCCCAACTACGGCGGTGGGACTGCCCACTCATCACGCTGGCTTGACATAATACTCGTACACACGTACATATACTCGCGCCTGTCTCCGAGAGGGGTAGGCAGAGACTACAGACTTACATCTGCTACGATCCTGACACACCTCTTTTGCATCTACATCCATCAATATAGTCATACTAGCTCTTCTATTCCGGGTACTTTTTAATAATAAATAATTAATAATCGTCGGTAAAACTTGTATTTCACAGTCCATATCCAGGTCCACCTGGGAATAGGGTTGCCAGGCCCTAATATACAAAACTGGATTCTGAACTATAATAGGCTGGGCATTTTGCCCTAAAAGCCGGACATTTTTTAATAGCCATACATAACTTTTCTAAAGGGCAGACTTTATAATAAAAACTCTGTTGCGTATTTTAGTTGTTTTTTACTAAATAAAAACGATAAATAACCAGTCCTATTATCATTCGGTAATTGTGATGACGTTTACGATGTAGAAAATGTTTATTCTTCTGTAGATTGTAAGTATATAAATTCAGTCTGACGACTGCGTTACACTGACAGAAAGCCCAACAAAATACCGACAGACTGGACGGACACCTAAACATTTGGCCGGATACGACCGTAAGACGACATCTGGCAACCCTACCTCGGAACAGTGGCGTGCATAGAACTTTTTGCTAGAAATGCTATGAGAAGGTCAAGTATGACAATAAAAATTAAATGTCACTTTGAAAAATCATTATTATTTGTAGGACGCCATTTTGAAAAATCATTATTTGTGTGACTGCCTACCCTAGAGTAGTTTTTCTAATTGGTTTTTAATTTTTTTCATGTTGTTTCTATCGCCCGATATAGAACTTGCCCTTCTCGTTGCTTTTCCAGCAAAAAGTTCTATGCTCGCCACTGCCTGGGAATAGGCTTGCCATGTCAAAAAAAGAAAATCCGTAGAAATGTCGATTTCGTGAAGGGAATATGGGACTTGTGAAATGTTTTGTAAAACTATTATAAAAGAAACAGAAATGCTGTACCCGGGAGTCTTAATTATAAAAATGATAAATTACAAACAAATAAAAATAGTACAATGTACATTAATACATAGCTCTGTTACTAAATATGAACGTTATAATTGTCTTGAATAAGTACAGTAGGTATTACTGATGTTGATTTAATTAAAAACATTTAAATTATTTATAATTTATCTTCCTTCATTTGTGTGAAAATACCTTGAAAATTCCGGAAATCTTCGAATTCTCCCCGCGTTCCGGACAAAGAATCAAATTTACGTACATGTCGGAAAATTCCGGCCGTATGGCAACCCTACTTGAGAATCATGTCCTGACGATGTATTTTTGTCTCTTTCAGATCCCGATCCAAAACATGACGGGCATCCGTATCCTGAACGCGTCCCACAACCGAATCGAGAGGATACCGAAGAACGCGTTCCCGAAGTTATACGAACTGCATACAGTCGACGTGTCTCACAACAATCTCACTGAGATTTACAACGCCATCTTCCAGAACCTCTTCTCTTTGAGGTAACCTCTTTTCTCTGGGTATGGTAATGACATTCAACACGTTCACAACGCTCACTCAACTGTAGGTTACGTGAGCAAACTAAATAAAACGGAGTTGAAATCGTGACCGAACATTGACGTGTCAAATTGCCAGTTTTGTTCGTTTGGTGAAAAACTTAAACAGGCTTTTAGGAACATCGGAAAGTACAATGGCAAACTGATGAAGAAATTATTATTAGCTACCATTCGCGTAGTTCCATACTGTTTCGTTATTTTTATTCCTTTTTTCTTTTCCCGCGCTTTTTTGACGGAAGAATAAAAACCACAAAAAACCTTCATAGTCCATACCATGGTCGTTCGTTGTGGCCTGAAGTCAGCTAAACTGAAAGCAGCCCATTTCTGTCAAGTCTCTTTATGGTATACAAGAAAAAACTGGCAACACTCTTTCAATAAATAAAAAAAAGCACTAGTGTGGAAAAACTGACTTTGCCAATAGTTTTGATGCATATAAAATGGGTCTTTACGAGCACATGCATAAAAAAAATAGAATAATTAAAATACTCAATCTTTAAACAAAGAATAAGCTTTGCCCTTAACACCACACGAAAATCAACAGAAGTACAACTCTACAATTTTCTTCCTTACAGATACCTAAACCTGTCCCACAATTCGATGGAGCAAATCAAACCTGGCACCTTCGGCACTTTGCCTACAGTTCTGGAGCTGGACTTGTCGCACAACCGGTTGAGAGACGTGTCTAAAGGCAGTCTGGCTAAACTGGCGAGCTGCAGACGGCTCGATGTTAGCCACAACTATCTGGAGAGGATATTCCAAATACCTATCAGTTTGGGGTGAGTGGGTACATTCCAGATACCTATCAGTTTAGGGAAAGTGGGTATATTCCAGATAACTATCAGTTTGGGGTGTGTGGGTATATTCCACATACATATCAGTTTGGGGTGAGTGGGTATATTCCAGATACCTATAAGTATGGGGAGAGTGGGTATATTCCAGATACCTATCAGTTTAGGGAAAGTGGGTATATTCCAGATACCTATCAGTTTGGGGTGAGTGGGTATATTCCAGATACCTATCAGTTTGGGGTGAGTGGGTATATTCCAGATACCTATCAGTTTGGGGTGAGTGGGTATATTCCAGATACCTATCAGTATGGGGAGAGCGGGTATATTCCAGATACCTATCAGTTTGGGGTGAGTGGGTATATTCCAGATACCTACCAGTATGGGGAGAGTGGGTATATTCCAGATACCTATCAGTTTGGGGTGAGTGGGTATATTCCAGATACCTATCAGTATGGGGAGAGTGGGTATATTCCAGATACCTACCAGTATGGGGAGAGTGGGTATGTTCCAGATACCTATCAGTTTGGGGTGAGTGGGTATATTCCAGATACCTATCAGTATGGGGAGAGTGGGTATATTCCAGATACCTATCAGTTTGGGATGAGTGGGTATATTCCAGACACCTATCAGTTGGGGTGAGTGGGTATATTCCAGATACCTATCAGTATGGGGAGAGTGGGTATATTCCAGATACCTATCAGTTTGGGGTGAGTGGGTATATTCCAGATACCTATCAGTTTGGGGTGAGTGGGTATATTCCAGATACCTACCAGTATGGGGAGAGTGGGTATATTCCAGATAACTATCAGTTTGGGGTGAGTGGGTATATTCCAGATACCTATCAGTTTGGGGTGAGTGGGTATATTCCAGATACCTATCAGTTTGGGGTGAGTGGGTATATTGCAGATACCTATCAGTTTGGGGTGAGTGAGTATATTCCAGATATCTATCAGTTTGGGGTGAGTGGGTATATTCCAGATACCTATCAGTTTGGGGTGAGTGGATATATTCCAGATACCTATCAGTTTGGGGTGAGTGGGTATATTCCAGATACCTATCAGTTTGGGGTGAGTGGGTATATTCCAGATACCTATCAGTTTGGGGTGAGTGGATATATTCCAGATACCTATCAATTTTACCTCGGTACAAAATGCACATGCACAAATTTAGGTGACTGGGTATTGAATTTAAGCTCATTATAGGTAACCACCGAAAATTTAATGTAAAATATCACCAAAAAACCGGTCAAGTGTGGGTAGAATTCGTGTCCTAAGGGTTCTGTACAATTCCAATAGGTTAATATACTTAAATGATTTTAATAAAAACTTATCATTACCTAGAATCTGTATGAGACAAATATCCAAAATTAAATTAGTCGAGTATTTCGGTACGTAACCATGAACCTGTATTAAAATACGGCACATTCTGTTTATGTAACACCAGCCGGCCGGTCACACGGTGATTCGAAATAATAAGGAATAAATAGATCACTTTTATAGAAATTATTTCGACTATTTGATGTTATACTTTTTAAATGACAAACTAGTGCCTCTACTGTTTATAAAACGTGTACAAAAAACGTCAATACATAAAATAAATAACTCGTAGATTGATTTATTTTCCTTTTAAACTTGTAATAAAAGTCACGTGGTAAGATGTCATTAGGAAGGGTTGGGAGTAAACATTAAGCCCAGTGTGCGTCATGTGATTTATGGACGCCTCCTAAGCCCCTTTATTTTAACTAGTTATAGGACAAGATACTAAAGAAATATTATTTTTTCCAGTGAACTAATCTTCGCTAACAACAGCCTAACTGAACTCCCCGCGAATACTTGGCCGTCCATGAACGCGCTGCTCCTACTGAACTTGTCTTCCAACCAGTTGGAGGACCGGTTGACCTCGGACAGCTTCGTTCCGCTGCTGACGCTACAAAGGCTGGATCTGTCGAGCAACGGGTTGAGTAGGCCGCCGTGGGAGGCGTTGAGTAGCTTGACAAGTTTACAGTACTTGTATTTGCAGGTGAGCGGTAACTTTATATATACTTTACTTGCTTTTGCCCGCGGCTCCGTCCGCGTTTTTTCCAATCTCTGCCCCGTTTTCGGCTTGGCGGTTATTTTATGAACGGAGTGTTCCTTAGATATGTTGATCAGGGTCACTATGATGATAATAAAGAAAACTGCATCCAAATCCGTTGAGTGGTTCTCGAGTTAAAACGGAGACAGACAGACAGACAAAAATTCTAAAAATGATAGTTTTGGCCTCAGTAAAATAGTAATAACCCATCCATCCATCCATCAGCCTGTTTCGTCCACTGCTGGACATAGGCTTTTCCAAGATTTCGCTACTCTTGGCGGTCCTCCTGGAAGTAATGCCCATACTCACACACGCTGGGCAAGCGGGTTGGTGAGCGCGGTAATAACTAATAGCCCCTTTCAATTAAAAGAAGAATGCCACGGAATCGTACCAAATGGCGTCACAA
Organism: Ypsolopha scabrella; assembly: GCA_910592155.1. Taxonomy (NCBI): domain Eukaryota; kingdom Metazoa; phylum Arthropoda; class Insecta; order Lepidoptera; family Ypsolophidae; genus Ypsolopha; species Ypsolopha scabrella. The sequence continues at coordinate 11,654,810 of OU342989.1, read as the reverse complement.
CCAAATAAAAATCATAAAATTACTTAGATATTTTAAAATCCGATCGAAATCTTTTTAATCAAAAGAGTTTACTTAAATCCTGGATTCTAACATCATAATAAAAATAGTTCGGTATGTTCATTTCTGTTGCCGCTTTACTATGATTAGGATGCCAACCGATAATCGCCTCTATGAAAAGGTAGTAAAGTCTTTGCAATTGCCCTTAACAGTGTACAGTAAATTTGAATTGCGGATACTAATTTAAATGAGACTTGGTGATTTGGTAAGCACATTTTAGTCTCCCTAAAATTAACTTGGTTTGGTTTTGACGCCACGACTTTGGGTTCGGTACGAGGCGCCATATATTACGCGGCATTCTCCTTTCGCAAAAATGTTCAATGTCTGTACACGACATTTCCAACTACTTTATTAGTAGTGTATTTGTCTAGGGTAGCTGGAGAATCGGTCATCGACATTTGCGCAGGAGAGTGTCACGTACCAAGTTGTCAGGCTATGTCACAGTATAGGTAACAACAGTAGTTTAACTAGGCGGTGTCCTTGAAATCAATACCTACGGCCGCTCGGCGCCTAAACATGCCTTAGGGCTGCCAACTGACTGTTTACGTATTTGATAATGCTATATATTACTATAAAAGTTGTATTAAAGCAACCATACAATGCACAACATACTCTGTAATTTCGTGCCATAATTTACGAAAATGCGCGGGAGCGTCACAAAGACAACGTGCGTACGTAACTGCGGTGCGACCATGTCGTAAACCGAGTTGTACCGAGTTTTGCGGGGGTTCGTTTCGGCCCGCTTGTATGGAGATAGAATACTATTACTTATTTATACTATGGCTATGTCTTCCCTCTCGCCTTATTTATTGGTAGGCTCAATGTATGACGTATTAACTTTCACAGAACAACAACCTCACATCTCTATCAAAGTCCGCTTTCGGCTACCTACCCACAATGTTCCAGCTGGACCTAACGAACAATCAGATCTCTGACATTGGGAAGCAGTCGTTTCAAGGTATTTTATTTTTTTATTTCCGCTGTTTCTTATTCACAGTTGAAATACCGAATGTAATGTTATTTTTTATATGAGTGAAGAAACGAACTAGAAACTTATGGATATGTTAATATTAAATTAGACACTTTTACTAGTATACCGCTAAGCACTTTAAGCTTGCTTTTCGTATTGTAGACTCATGCACCGCCCCCATAAAACATGCACAAATGCACATACGCAAATAAGCAGTACTTACTAACCAACATAAATATAAAGCAATCTTAAATTACAAGCAAGAAAGTTTATCGACACGTGTTTCGCCTTTAAACGAGGCATCCTCGGGATGTGCTGCTCGCTCAACCGCTCCTCTTCACCAACTGATGTTGTTCGCCCGACCGCTTTTGTTTGATTGAAAATAAGTCAGTCCTCGTCCGCGACGCTGCAGACAAAGGCCCGGGGGCGGGCTTATGTTACATTGAGAGGGAGTGTAAGAGTGAGAGATACACTCTCTCACAACCCTGCCGCCCGCTCCCCGCGCGATTTCCTTTGTCGTCATCCCCCGCGTCCCTGTAACGTCGCGGGCGAACACTTATGTTACATCGAGAGAGTGTAAGAGACAAGCGTGCCGGCCGCTCCCCGCGCGATTCCCTTTGTCGTCCCCCGCGTCCCTGTAACGACGCGGGTGATGATTTATCTTCCATATGACGGCAGTATAGGCTAGGTAGCGGGACACGTGGTCTCGTAACGAGTGCAGCGGATATTCATCATGGATATTATGTATTTGTTCTAGGTCTGCAACAGCTTCTAGACCTGTCTTTAAGGTCTAATAAATTGGAGCATATACCCAACGAGGCGTTCAAAAGTCTCGTCGCTTTGAGGTAAGTCGAAATCAGCTGACGCTCTATTGTGGTTGCTTCAGTCGCCTTAGCATTAAAACACCAGGGTTACGTTACAGTTGCGTTCACGTTATATTTCGCATGGAATCTGATAACGCCCTAGCGGACAGAAGCGGAACTTTTCAGATTCCATACAAAATCTAAAGTGAACGCAACATAACGTAAATGTGATGTTTTCATGCTTAGGCTACTGTATTCGTTCCCAAACTCACAAATTATGATTGATTTTAATATTTTGTATAAAAAGTAATAAATAAATATGATTTATCTAACCCCATATCGTAAAATCCTCATTACCAACTCAAAACTACTGGCATAATGAAAAATATTTTTCATTGATGTCTCTAAAACACGAAAAAAATACATACTATAGGTCTCCGAACAACATACTGCTAAACATCTTTTTCTGAGATTACAGTACATGTGATACTAACTAGGAAGGCAAAGAGAACTTAGCCCATACAGCCATGTCTGAGGTTTAATACCAAATACCAATGAGGTTATTATATTATATAATATTCTCTAACACGTACTAAATAATATTGTGGCGTGACAAAGGAGGTTACAATTTCATTATATTTTCGGCCTGCATTGTCTATTGCTGCCGGCGCACGTAACGCGTACACATGCGTGGTGGATTGTTGGATTTTGGCGCCGTAGCTTACGTCTCGTGTACTATTAAAAAACTCGCCTACGACTCGTTTTTTAACCTGACACTCGTGTTTTAATAACCTTATTATGTTCCAGTTTCATAAACTACTATTATCTTACCTCATATCGTAAAATACTCATTACGAACTCAAAACTACTGGCATAATGAAAAATATTTTTCAAGACCGTCACTTAAAAATTAAAAAATTAAATTATAGTATAGGTCTCCGAACAACGTAATGCTATAAAAAATCTTTTTCTGAGATTACAGTACATGTGATACTAACTAGGAAGGCAAAGGTAACTTAGCCCATACAGCCATGTCTGAGGTTTAATATCAAATACCAATGAGGTATTTATATAATGATTCCAATACATACAAAATAGTAACGAGGTTACAGTTCAAATTTATTTTCGACCAGGTATTGTCTATGGCTTACGGCGCGTTGGACTCGGTCTGTCAATGGATGAACTGTTTGTTGCGCCATAGTTTTCGAGGAAATGTATTTATTACTTACAGTGGTTTTATGATGAATGATATTTGACTCCACCTGATATTCTGGAAATGACGGAAATTACGAACACTTTCAGAACAAGCTTTTACAAGAATAATCAAGAATGGCTGACGACAAATTTACAAAAAATATGAAAACAGGTTGTTAGGCATGACATAAGATAAAGTAGTGTATGAAACTATACATAACTAGGTATTAAAACACTCGTGTTCTATTAAAAAACTCGCCTTTGGTTCGTTTTTTAAACTGACACTCGTGTTTTTAATAACCTTTTTATGTACCAGTTTCATAAACTACTATTATGGCACTACGCGACAACAGTTTAATGTCCATTAGGCTTTTTTAGTTAACTTGTGTTATTGTATGCATTACTTTGTAAATTATCGTGAAAAACAACTTTATAGTGTGTTTGTAGTTGTTGTGCAAACTATTAGTAGTAGTATTTTCAAATATGAGGAAAAAAATCAAATCAAATCAAATCAAAATATTTATTTTGTAAAATAGATACATAAAGTATACTTTCTACAAGTCAAAGTTAATCTTTACAATAAATATATTTAGAATAAAAAAATAATAAAAAGATATGTATATACTAATAAGGGAAATACACACAAAAAATATTTAGGTTGGGCTACAAAAATTTAATTATACACCTACATAAAATAGAGAAATCTAGGAATAAAAATATTATATATAAATGATGCAACGAACAAACAAGTTAACAAATAAATACGGGAAATACATCCAAAAAATATTAAGGTTGGGCTGCTAAAATGTAATAAAGTTATAAACCTGCATAAAATAAAGAAATAGAGGAATAAAAATATTATATATACATAATGCCTAACCATCCGCACCATTCGATTAGTATTGCTAAGAAGAAGGGCAAGAAACTTAGCAAACATAAATTTTTTCATTTGTAACATAAACTTAATCTATACAATTTTCTTATACCTACTTAAGTAAAGGCATATATAAAACCATAGGAATTATGTCCAAGAGAAAAAAAAAATTGATCTTAGTCAATCCGTCTTACATTGTCTATTACCTTTTACAGCAAAGTCAGTTTACATATTAATTAAGGGTTTAAGATAAGCCCTTAGAGGAATCAAACATTTCGTATTAAAATTTGCTAATTATGACTTACAATTATTAGATTATTATTATTTATTACACCATGCTTCATTATCGTCCAGATAATCATTGATTTTATAAAACAAACTAAGGTCTAAACTAAGGACCTCCTTCGGAAGTTTATTGTAAAATCTTATACCATGTCCTACAAAAGAGGTACCTACCTTGGCAAGTCTGAATTTTGGCTACCTTGGCAAGTCTGAATTTTGGAAAAGCTAGTTTATGTTTGTTTCTGGTTTCAACAGAGTGGTCCACACCAAGTCTCGGGAGATTATCAATATATTTTCTGACATATCTAATAACTTGATAAATAAATTCACATGGGACCGTAAATATATTAATTTCCTTAAACTTTTCTCTTAATGAATCTCGATACTTCATGTTATAAATAGACCGAATTGCTCTCTTTTGCAAGACAAAGACTGCTTCTATATCCGCGGCTCTACCCCACAACATTATGCCATATGACATAATGCTGTGAAAATAACTGAAATATACTAATCTAGCAGTATCTTCATCAGTAATCTGCCTTATGCGTCTAACAGCGTATGCGGCTGAACTAAGTCTACCACAGAGAGCTTCTATGTGGGGACCCCACTGAAGACGAGAGTCTATAGTAATACCCAAAAACTTAGTTTTGTTAACTAACTCCAGCTTGGACCCCTGCAAAAATAAACTGACATCTACTTGAATTACATTTGGTAAAGTAAACTTTATACATTTCGTATTTTTTGCATTAAGAACTAAATTATTTGCAGTGAACCAATCAAGAATCAGAGAGATAGTTGAATTCGCGTCATCAAGAATATTGTTATGTCGATTCACTTTAAAAATAAGTGGCGTGTCATCTGCGAATAGAACTATCTCAGATAAGTCTCTAACTAAGTAAGGAAGGTCATTTATGTATATTAAAAACAATAGGGGCCCCAATATGGAGCCCTGCGGAACACCCATTTTGACTAATGCTCCAGATGACTTTACTCCATTAATCCGGTCACTAAGGTATGACTTAAATAACGCCAAAGATTTACCCTTAACTCCATAGTGATCTAATTTACATAAAAGTGTTTCATGATTAACGCAATCAAAAGCTTTTGAGAGGTCACAAAATACACCGAACGCATCCTGCTTTGCTTCCCAAGCGTCAAATATGTGCTTGACTAAAGCAACTCCTGCATCAGTGGTTGACCTCCCTTTAGTGAATCCATATTGTTCACTGTGAAACAACTTATTTAAGTTAAAATGAGATAATAATTGATTAAAAACAATTTTTTCGAAAATCTTACTAAATACTGGTAAAACTGAGACCGGTCTATAGTTGGAAGGGTCTTCATTGTCGCATGATTTAAAAAGAGGGATCAATTTACTCAACTTCATTAAATCAGGAAAGACACCATCATCTACACATTTATTGAAGATTAAAGCTAAATATGGAGCTATTAAATCAAGAATACAGCTTACAACTTTAACAGATAGGCCCCATAAGTCCTCGGTTTTTTTAAACTTAAGAGATTTAAATGCTTTAATGACAGTTTGTGAATTAATATTTAAAAGCAAATACAGAATGGCACTGAGGCACGTGATCACTCAAAAGATCCTGTGCAAGTCTTGGACTTGAATTTAAGCCTTTAGTTGTCAAGGAAGGAATGTCAGTAAAGAATTGCTCAAAGGCCTTCGCAACTTCTTTGTCTCCTGTAAAAACTTCATTGTTAGTATTCAATTTTAGTTCATTATTCCGTTTGTTACTCTTCCCAGTTTCAGTATTTATGATTTTCCATACTGCTTTTACTTTGTTATCGGCCATTTTAAGTTTTTTATTCAGAAATATACTTTTTGCTTTTAAACACACTAATTTGAAAGTACGCGAGTATATTTTCAAATGTTTAATAAATTTAGTATTATTATTGTAGGATTTTATGTCGTACAATTCGTATAAATGATTTCTGCTTTTGTAAATACCTGGCGTTGCCCAGTCACTAAAAGTGATTTTATTACTATTAGAAACTTTCCGCAATGTAAACGTATTTTCAAATTCTTTGGAAACTATGTTAAACAGGTCTGCAATGAGAGCATTTGGATCAGTTTGGAAAAGATTAAAATGTGGTAATTTAAGTTCTAAGTTTGCTTGAAAACATTCTAGTCTGTAGGCCAAAACACAAGTTGAAACGAATTCTGGAGCATCCTAAGAGCTGCGCAAAACGAAGGGAATTTAAAATAAAAACGAAACTTTTCTTGCCTGCCGGAATAATGATTGAAAGTCTGTTCAATTAACTATTTACGACCTATTTTTGAACAGCAAAGCTTTCATGAACAACGTCCATTTGTAGCTAAAAAAACTTATGGTACAGGCGAACGTTTTTAGCAATAGTTATAATTATAGCTCGTCGTAAACGTCTATGTAAACTTCGTACTTTTCGCTATTCCCTATAGTTGTGGGTTTGACCATCCCCAATCACGCGAAAAACTAACCCAGTAGGCCTAGCATGAGTTTCGTTCACGATACACGTTACCGACTGCGTAAAATATTTATATGAGAAATTGTGCAGCGCCCGTAGCGCCTTACTACAGGAACCACGATTTATAATACAAAATATTTAACGCAGACGTTAACGTGATCAAAATTCATGGTAGGCTTACTTATACAAGGTGAAAATAACCCACAGACATATAATTATTACTAAGTAGCAGACCAAACATAAGGATTAAATAGCGTGGCAAGTTTCCATACAAAAAATAAGCTACATTTATAGGCTTCATGGTACGAAGAAACGTATAAGAATGGGTTGTTTTGGCTGGCTTATGCTTGGAACATATTTGTTAATTCCTAAACTAACGTCTTGTATATATTTTGTTTGGAAACAAGCAATATTTTTATTTAAAAGAGCCCGAAGTTCACTGAGCTAAAATTGCCACGCGTCGACTCTATGCGTTTATTATTAATGTTAGGTCTGCTACTATATTATACGTCTGTGAAATAACCGCCCTTTCTATGGCAGGTTCTATAGGTGATAGAGACTACACAGTTTCAGGTGGATCAAACGATGAGACAAGGTAATAGCAGGTCACGTGATATCGACAATCGTATGTTGATTCAGTTATGCTAGTAAACGTGGACACACCTTGTGTGTATAGTTTTGGATTCATAGCGTAAGTTTGTGTGCGTCTTTAACTTTGCTGGTCCAATCAGAGATTCTTAACCCTTTATAAGGCTCTGGCCATATATTGGACACCATGTTTTTACCCACTTTGTGAAAAAAACTCATTAAAAAAATTGTTAGTAAATTGTCATTTTTATTTTAAAGTTGTTGGCAAAGTTAGACAAATAAAAAAAAGACTAAAGATCAATAATAAAAAATAAACTACAAATAAAGAAAATAATAATATAACATAATAAAACAAAAAAATATTTTGTTGTATTTTTTTATATTTTATATTATAATGTTTTTAATGCAAGTGTTTTTTTTTACATACATAAGACCGTTTTTTCTGCCCTATAAAGGGTTAATTAATCAATGTTTTCTATTGGCTGATCTACCTGGAATTTTACATTATGAAGTGCCTATTCTGTACTGAAACTGCAATAAAAATTTGGGCGGTTGATTGATTGCACCTTATGTTAATTAAAGTCATGAACGCACAAAAAAGCGGATAGAGTTTCGCTAACCAATAACTGAAGCACACATGATAAGTCTACTCGCTGCGATACGCACAAGCCCGGCACGCACACATTCACATTATAATAAGTCTGTTTTCCATGGTAATTTCACTCACACACTAAACCGCCGCCGCACTTAAGAGTATTTGATCGATCTGGGCGGTCAAAATTATTTTCTCAACTCGACTTAACAGAAAACTTTTTTTAACAAACAATATATTTTTAGATGTTGGGAGGGTTTTAAATGATTATTTTGATCCAAAATCGATACTTCATGTCGGAAAAATCTTCACACAATAAAATGTAATTTTCAAGATAGTCCCATTTTTCTTTTCAAGTACGCAAATCTTACTGCTGCATTTCAGTTCTTTCCGGGGCCATTACTCATAAATTCGAGGGACCTGGTGCTAAGTAAACGATATAAAATTTCAATTAAATTTGAAGTAAAATTTTCATGTTTATTCTATTTAGTGACCATAAATTATGACAATTTGTGGTCTTTCGTGGCTAATATCTGAGTGGTCTTTTTATGTAAGCTCTATTCTACTTGTTACAACATAAAATATTGCAGGGACGCACCCTGAAGTACAACGAACCCCTTCAAGATTAGCAAATAACAGTTGAAAAATTGCTTTAAAAGAACAGTATATTCAATTAGGGAACAACAGGTACAGGAATGTTTAAATACTAAACTTCCTAAATGTTAGTAGGCGCTCTTGTCCTCTATATCTTATCTTATCTTTCACAATCCATAACTATTTATTTCAAGTTAAATACCAGACAAACAGTATTCACTCTCAAACTTAGTTCCAAAAACACTGTCAAAAAATGATAATGTGCATTGACAGAGACGATCAAGTTTTCGTTAGTCGTGCATCTTGCTGAGGGGCTGGGGGCGATTATTCTATTTGATAAAGCAATGGCTTTTTTCTTCCTGAAGTTAATTTCACGAAATGACTTGGCCGCCCAGATCGATCAAATACCCGTATGTGCGCCGTTGCTATGCTTCAATTGTTCCTTAGCGACGACTCCGTCCTCCATTTTTTGTACGTCTATGGTTAAAGTATTTAATATTTCAGGAGACTAGACCTGTCGTACAATTCCCTGGAGAAGATTGACAACAAAACACATGGCTTACTAGATGATTGTCTTTCTCTAGAAATGGTGGGTAGTTACTTTATTGTATATCCATCCATCCATCAGCCTATTCGTCCACAGCTGGCAAACCTGCGATATATGTATATGTCGCCGCCATCTCGTTAAATCAGCTTTCTGATTGGATGCCTAGGATACTAACTAAATGGTGGCATCCAACTAAATGCCTAGGCTTCTCGTTACTTAAGATACCTCAACGTTTAACGAGATGTCTTGTCGAAAGTTAGCCCTTTGAACACGGCTGTATCAAAGGCCGCCGCGTCATTTAAATTTAGTTAATGTTTCTGCCATTATAGCGCTAGTAGTCCCATAACAAATATGGCGTCAACAGCTGATAAAGTGTTTGGGGATTTTGGGTAGAGCGCCTTGTTGGATTTTTCTGCATATCGTGAATTCTGTTAAAACTACGGGAGTTGCCTCGCGCCGCTCCGCTTCGCTCGGCTCCTAATTATTCACTTACATGTCTAATTATGTACTTACATGTCAACCTAACCGCTCTTCCTTGCTTGGCTAGTCGTCGCGACCAATCCCTAGCCAAAAGGCAAAATTTCGTTCAGCCCTCTCGTTAAACGTTACGTTGAAACATTTGGCTGAATCTTGAATCTTGATGTGACGCAAGGAAAGCGAACCTTTAGGAATTTAGTTGAATGGCGTCCACATACATATTACCGCCATCAATCGGTCGCAGACATGATGGGCCGCCTGGTCGTGCCTTTGTGACAGCTGTCCTCATACTCACCCCCGAATAACGTTTTCCAAAAAAAATTAAAGGCGGCCGCGCCGCGGGCAAAGCACTAGTAATTATGTTCAGAAAAAGTTGCAATTTAATCTTCTCTTCCAGGTGAACTTAAGCCACAACGACTTCGGCTTCCTCACAAAGAAGATGTTCCCTTCTAGTCCCTGGATTCCATACAAGTTGTACGAAGTAGACCTGAGTCACAACGGCGTGCCAGTCCTGACGCTCGATCTGACGCACGGTACAAAAACGTTGAGGAAACTGAATCTGGCGAATAACATCATCAATGATATTAGGAACTGTGAGTATTTTTACGTTTGTCTGGTCACTGCACAGCCCGACCATTATAGATAACTGTTCGATTTGACCCATGGTACAGAAACGTTGAGGAAACTGAATCTGGCGAATAACATCATCAATGATATTAGGAACTGTGAGTATTTTTACGTTTGTCTGGTCACTGCACCGCCCGACCATTATAGATAACTGTTCGATTTGACGCAGGATACAGAAACGTTAAGGAAACTGAGTCTGGCGAATAACATCATTAATGATATTAGGAATTGTGAGTATTTTTACGTTTGTCTGGTCACTGCACAGCCCGACCATTATAGATAACTGTTAGATTTGACCCATGGTACAGAAACGTTGAGGAAACTGAATCTGGCGAATAACATCATCAATGATATTAGAAACTGTGAGTATTTTTACGTTTGTCTGGTCACTGCACCGCCCGACCATTATAGATAACTGTTCGATTTGACGGGTACAGAAACGTTGAGGAAACTGAATCTGTCGAATAACATCATCAACGATATTAGGAACTGTGAGTATTTTTACGTTTGTCTGTTTGAGCGGTTGTGACTTGGGAACATAGAAGACTTAATATGTGCTGTAATAAGGTATAAATCATCATGTGGCTAAAAAGAGCTGAGCAGTGACCATTATAATGAATCGCTTTATAAGCATTGGTTAGGCATCATATTTATTTATTGTCTACTCAGTTTATTTATCAGCTTATTTATTAATTGCATTATGTATAATAATATTCTTATTCCTATAAGTCTTTATTTTATGCATTGTATAACTTTATTAGACCGACTTAAATGTATATTTTTTATATATTTCCCGTATTATATTCGTTTCATCATAAAATATTGTTTTTATAAAGATTAGATATGACATGTAAAACGTATACTTTATGTATCTATTTTACAAATAATCATTTTGAATCTTGAATCTTGATGTGACGCAAGGAAAGCGAACGTTGAGGAAATTGAATCTGGCGAATAATGTCAACAATTTGTATTAGCAGTTGTGAGTGTTTTTGTTTGTATGTTCGAACGCTTGTAACTTTGGAACTACTGGACGGATTTTGGTGTGGTTTTTAGTGTTACATAGAAGGTTTAATTGTAAAGAATATAAGGTATAAATAGTCTCGCTGTGAATGAAGGGGGCTGGGCAGTGACCACTAATAGTGAACCGGTCGATGTGATGTACGGGACTCGCACGTTGATGAAACTGAATCTGGCAATAAACGTCATCTATAATATTACGAGCTGTGAGTGTTTTTATGTTTATCTGTTAAAAGGTAGTTGCGATGGGTAAAAGCGTGTTTATAGTTGTTGTGCACGATCATTTACAATTTATGCATTCTAAAATACAACTTCGCCAGAAAAGCCTAATTGAATATAAACTATGTTCGCGTAATCTCATAAATTACATTTATTTTATACTTTAATTAGAAAATAAGAGAAACAATCATAAGTAGTGCGTTCGCATCTGCCTTAAAACAACTATAACATAGGAAGTGCTGGACAGATTTCGATGCGGTTTTTACTGTTATATGCAACGTTTAATTGGAAAGATTATAAGGTAAAAGTCACGCTGTGACTAATGAGGGCTGGGCGGTGACCACTATAGTGAACAGCTCGATGTGACGCACGGGACGCGCTTTTTAAGGAAACTGAATCTGGCGAATAACGTCATCAAATTAGTGTTTTCGTTTGTTCGTTTGTCTGCTCGACAACTTCAAAACTGCTGGACAAATTTTGATAAAGTTTATACTGTTACATAGAAGGTTCAATTAGAAAGGTAATAAGGTAGAAGCCATAACACTGTGACTAAAGGGGGCTGAGCAGAGACCACTATAGTGAACCGTTCGTAAAGAGGCAAGGAGGAGCATGTTAGTTTTACATGTAAATAAATTTGGGGAGCCTAGCTAAGCGGAGCGGAGCGTGGGGACCCCTTATGTTCTTAACAGAAAGTTTCCAATTATCCGGACCTTTGGAAAAAGTCTAGGATTTTCGCAATTATGAATGAATGAATGAATTATTGAAAAATACTTTATTGCACAGTAACATATGAATGTACAGAGGCGAACTAATGCATTTTCTTCCAGTTAAGAGGATATGTCGCGCTTGCAAAGGTCACTGTTACTCCATGCGGAACGCCCCTCAGTGCGAGAGGGACGGATTCCGGAAAAAATAGCAAAATGTAAAATTAACTAAAATAGCTATCAAAATTTCCAACTGAGGAAATTTAGATATCGCTAAAATCTACCCAATAAAATATCTTTCAGGTCTGTATGTCATTCCTATTTGTCATACTATAAAAAAAAGTGTAGAAGAAGACCTCATTTCAATAATTATTTCTATCAAGCGGAAGTTACGCAATCGCGTTTCTGTACTGAACAAAACTAGAAAAAGGTTCCGAAATTTATATACTGATTTATCAAATTAGTGGCTTCATCTGAAAAGCAGGTATACAACTTCAAAAAGTGCAATTTTTATCGAAATAGACCCTAAACCTGGGGCGTTGCAGAAAAAATGTATGGTAGTGCCCAAACTAATAAATAATAAACGTATTGAATATAATATAACATATAGGTATGTATGCACAAAAATTAAGAATAAAATAGAGGAGGGAATATAATATAAATACAAAAATATTGTAAATCTATATAAGGCTATACATATACATATATAAATACTAGATACGATACATAGACAATGACTCTTGTGACAATGAGTCTAACCAAAGCAATTGGGTCATTGTAATTGTAAATATTTAACGATTTTGTAATTCTAAGTAATGCTGGTAAAATTATGCGCATTTTCAAAATATCTTATGACGAAAAAACCCAACAGATTTTCATATTTATTATCACGTATTTTTCATACATTTTTTTTACGATTTTCTGATGTTTGGCTACTGCCAGGCCTGCTGGAAACCTATGACTCCTACCCAAAAAGTATAAAACCTCTTCTTTTGCAGATGTCATCGGGAACTTAACATCTTTAGAAGTTCTGGATCTATCTGGGAATGACTTGAAGGATCTACTCTCTAGAAGTTGTAAGTTTTATTGTCGGTAATACTTTTTCAGTATGTATTGGTAATTAACAAACATTACTCGTATAATAATTACGTTTATCAAGACTCTATCTAAGCTATACTAATTTTGAGTAACATAGGCTACATTTTATTTTAATAAAAGTAAGTTTTCAGTTTGAAAATTCATTGTTTTTGATCCATGTCGGGAGAAAAAACGCTACTTAGCTGCTTTATCGGCGTTCCTTGACCAAATGGTTAGTTATACGTGATGAAACCGGTTGTTTTTCCATACGAGGAAACTGTGTCAGTTTAATCTGACTAAAGGTTTCCGTCTACAACGATCCTGACACACCTCTTGCTAATATTTAGCTTGAAAAAGTGATTACAGCCAGGTTTATGTATTGATTTTTTCGCATACTAGAAAACTGTATGAGTTTAATCTGACTACAGATTTCCATCTATAACGATCCTGACACACTTCTTGGCACTTTGGTAAAACATGGTGACCAGGGTCTGATGATGGGTTTGGAAGATGGGTACAGGATCTCCTTAACGTACAACAGCAGACCCTTTGAGTTTGGGCTTATTTGATTGGTCTTTATTAGCACTTTGGTAAAACATGGTGACCAGGGTCTGATGATGGGACTGGAAGATGGGTACGGGATCTCCTCAACGGACAACAGCAGACCCTTCGAGTTTGGGCTTATTTGATAGGTCTTTATTAGCATTTTGGTAAAACATGGTGACCAGGGTCTGATGATGGGACTGGAAGATGGGTACGGGATCTCCTCAATGGACAACAGCAGACCCTTCGAGTTTAGGCTTATTTGATTGATCTTTATTAGCGCTTTGCTTAAACATGGTGTCCTTTGCATATAGTCGTTCAAAAAATCATATTATTTTGTTTTCCTTATTTCCACGAAAATCTCTTCGACGCGGGCGGAGCCGCGGGAAAAAGCTAGTTAATTAATAAATATGCAGGGTTTTTGCTCAAATAACCTTAAACTTCGACATGAAACCTTTTTTGCAGCCATTTTTGGTTTATTTTTTTCTCAATATTGGAATGACTTCAGAAGATTCTGTTACGTTAAGAGTGTGCATTATATTCTTGTCAGAAGTACTTTTTTCAACATGTAGTATTGTACATTGTTCAACCCACGCCAATAAACAATACCTTAGGCAACTTTGATGGTTTCACAGCACCTATTCTCTTGACTCTCTAATTTTGATTAGCGATATGTCAGTCAATATTTTTAGCCGGTTTAACAGAATGAAATAACATATCTATGATTAAGATTGTTTCCATAGCAAAATCCATTGCTTTGGGATCAGGGTTCCAAATTATCAAGATAAATACGCTGCTTGATAATTATCCCATAATATAGTATACCAGTGTAAGAAATTTTTGTTTTATATTGTTTCATAACAATTTGGGAAATCCTAACAAAAACAAACAAAATTTTATGATTTTTATTTAAAATCCAAAACAAATTAACATTAATTAAAGTAAAAATCAGTGTCTGTCAGATTCGACATTATAAATATATTAAATTGGATTGACCAAAGATGCCAAAGGGATCTTCATCCGATGATGATTCTATTTCCATTGGCCGTGTTGCTGCTGTAGCTGCAGTACAACTTATTTGTTGTCCTAATCCTAATCCATCCATCCATCCATCAGCCCGTGTTCGTCCACTGCTGGACATAGGCCTTTCCCAAATTTTGCCACTCATGTCGGTCCTCCGTCCTCCTCATCCAGCCGCCCCCCGCAACGTCCTTCGGCCAACTAAGATCTTGCTGCTTGGTTTTGTTTGCTTGGTTCAGCTTTGCAGCCTTTTCATTGCCCAATCTGTTTCTTAGCTTTGACTGCACTAGCCCAAATGTTGAAAAACATCTCTCTATCGCCGCAGTTGAAGCTGTTGCGTTCAGTTATACCCAAATACGGAAATACACGTTCGAATACAGTTCACTTTCATGAACGCAATCTTCGTTATTATCAATTGATAATTATCGAGCTATTTTTATTAAGATAATTATCAAGATGATTATCACGGATAATTATCCTTTCGAACCCTGTTTGGGATACTCTAAATATTGTCATTAAAGTGCACTATAAACTAGAAAGATCAATTAGAAATATAAAAGACGAGAATTTGAAAAATTCTTCGGGCCAGGATTCGAACCTGCGATAATAATAATAATAAAATTCTTTATTGCACACTATAAAATTTTTGTACACAGGCGAGCTTAATACTATTTAGTATTTTCTACCAGCTAACCTTTGGCAATGGGGAAGTTGTTGGGGGTAGTGCCATGATGTCAGAATAGTATAGATACAATTTTAAATAGATATATTATTTGTCACTAAAATACTCAATAAATTATAATATTACACTACATCCTAATAAACATATACAATATTAAGAACTAACAACATAATGTGATAAAATACATATACTACTTGCAAGTTTACATACATAAGTACTCAAAGACTCGTCGATAGCTTTATTGAGGAGAATTGATCGAACAACTCAAATCATTATAAACAAAAGATTTAATTTATCATGGATCGTTCTGCAAATCAAGAAAGTGTTGCTTTATCTTAGTCTTGAAGACTGACACAGATGAAGCTTCACGGATGTGTAGCGGCAAACGGTTCCATAAGCGTATTGCACTCACGGTAAAAGAATTTGTATACATGCATGAACTATGCTCAGGTGTGCGAAGAAGCCAAGCCTTGCTAGGACGCTGATTGCGGTCGAGGGACGAAAGGGGCACAAAACGTTCTTTAAGATAAGATGGGGAACTAGGGTTATGGAGAATACCATAAAGAAACGTCAAAATATGGGAATCTCTACGGAACCTGATATTAAGCCAATTGAGTTCAGTGCGGAATTTGGAAATGTGATCATACTTACGCAGTCCGAATATGTAACGAATGCATAAGTTGAGAAGACGGTCAAGCTTATTAAAAAGTTCCATAGTGAGGTCGGGATAGCATACATCCGCATAATCTAAGATGGGGAGCAACAATGAATTAACAAGAGTAACTTTAGCAGAGTATGGCAGAAACTTTTGCATGCTTTCAGACACATGCAAATCCCAAGACATGTTATTTCTAATGTGCAAACCCAAATTTTTTACCTCGGTACAGTAAGGTAGTGGTATATTATTGAAGCAAACTTGGGGTAAGGTATGTAAGTCAAGTTTGTCCACTAGGGCCCTACTTCCTAGGATTATTACTTGCGTCTTAGCAGGATTAACTAAGAGTCCATACTGCTCTGTCCAAACACTAATAGAGTCGAGATCGATGTTTAACTTCTGAACAGTATGAGACAAAGAGTCCTGCTTGCAAGATAAATACAGCTGCAAGTCATCGGCATACAAGTGATAAGAGCTGAAGTTCACAACAGAGACAAGAGTATTTATGAAAACAGAGAATAGTAATGGAGATATAACCCCACCCTGCGGAACTCCAGCTGTCACGTCACACCAATTGGAGAATTTGTCGTCAATACGTATGCGCTGCTGACGCCCATGTAGATACGAATCAAACCATGTCGCTGCAGAGTCAGAAATGTTAAGTGAACGGAGAATAGCCAAAAGGATGTCGTAGTCAACGCAGTTAAAGGCGCTGCTGAAGTCAAGTAAGGTAAGGAGTGTAAGTTGCCTATCGTCCATAGCTTGGCGGATATCATCGGTAACTTTGATAAGAGCAGAGCAGGTACTATGGGATGGACGAAATCCCGATTGAAAAGGGTTAAGGAGGTTATTCGCGTGGAGAAAATTCAGAAGTTGGCGATTGACCACTCGTTCAAGTACTTTGGAAAGAAAGGGTAAGATTGTTATAGGTCGATAGTCTTTGAATGTGGTGGGATTAGTAGACTTCGGAATTGGGACCATATACGCCATTTTCCACAGGGAAGGAAAACTGCTTGAAGAAAGTGAGAAGTTAATTATGTGGGTAATAGGAGGAATAATGGTATTAAGGATCGGCAAAAGAAGATCACGACCCAAGCCATCATGACCCACTGCTTTACTTGGAATCGACAAAATAATTTTTTCAATACTGAAATCCGAAACTGGCGCGAAAGAGAAACAGTTGTCATTTAGCGAGGGCGAAGCTAGAAGATGTCTTACTGTCGACTGTTTTAACAGTGTATCGATACTGTGAGGAGGGGATGAGAAGTGCCGATTTAGACCATCAATGTCCAGAGAAGTAATCGGCTCCTGCTTATTTTTACCGAATCCTAAAGTACGTAAAAATTGCCAGAGTCTATGAGGAGAACATTTTTCCACATTGGTGTGAACGTGGCGCCGTTTGGCGTTTCTTATCACCTGATTACAACGATTTCTTGCGGCTTTAAACTTAATCCAGTTATCCTCAATCGGGTTATTTTTATGTCTGCGCTTAAGTCTGTCTCTATAAGCCATTAGTTTGCGGATATTGTCGTTGAGCCAAGGGGCTGGGGCATGTTTCATCCGTACTGGACGAATGGGAGCATGAGTATCATAAAGGTCTGTGATCAATTTATTGAATGTGTTGACCTTGTCATCAATGTTGTTTAGACTCTCTAACTGAGACCAATCAACCTTGCTTGCATCCGCCAAAAGTTTGTCCCTGTCCATATCTGCAAAATTACGCTGAAGAATGATTTTAGGCTTCACTTTAGGGATTTTTAGCTTATATGAAGCAAAGATGAGATCATGGTGAGAGTACCCAGCTGCTGTAAACTGGCCATGAGAAGCAATACGGTCAGGGCAAGGGGTCATAATAAGATCCAGAAGTGTATGGGAATCACCAATGTGATGAGTGGCATCAAGTTCGAGAATGGAAACATTAACAGAGGAGATCAGGGCCCGAAGTTTTTGTGAGCGGTAATAAATCTGTGAATCAGTTGGAGAAAGTAGGTTGGTGTTAAAATCACCCATAATTAGGGCATGCTCATAACTGGGCAAGTAAGTAACAAGGAGATCTTCAAGACTGTCGAAATAGTCAACTTTGGGTGGGGGATATACAACACAGAGCAGGAATTTAACTGTACCAAAGTCGAGTTCAATGAATAAATGTTCCATGGATTGAGTATACTGTGAAGGAGACTGAGAAACGACTCTGTACTTCAAATCAGAACGCAAGTATATGGCAACTCCACCACTACCCGCTCCAGTTCGGTCATTTCTGATAAGAATATAGCCAGGGATTGCTACAGAAGTTGAAGGGATTGTGGGCTTTAAGTAAGATTCTGAAACTAAGCAAGCATGGATGAGATCGTGATTGCTAGAGAAGGTAGCAAGAAATTCGGAATGATGAGCAGAGATGCTTTGAGCATTGACATGGCAGATATTCAAATTCTTTTTAAATGGGGAGAAAGAGTTGTGAAGTAAATCACCAAGGGGAACAGTAGATGACGCGGAATCATCCAAAGCGTCCACATATGAGTCATCAGAATCGAACGATTGAAACAGTTCAGGATTATGTGAAAGATCCATATAAATATATATTTATAATAATATTTAGAAGATGTATATATATACAATAATAATACTTAAATAAGCTGTATGGCAAGATCATAAACTAAATGAATAAAATAATATTAGCTTAAGGCTTGGCAGAACAGTTCCACATCACCGCTGACTTACTGAGATAGAAAAATGCACAAAGGAAAAAGAAACAGAACTAAGTACTTAAACAACCAGATTATGAAACAACAAAAATTGTAGTTGAAGCACAGAGTTGAACAGATTAATTTAGAGATTTTTGTCTAAAGAAGCGTAACATGATAACAATATGCATAATGTTTTACTTTACTAAAGTTACAAAATGTGACAGCGTAAAAATAAAAAACGAAAATTTTAAAAAGCAAAATCTCTGTGAACATGAAATTGAACGTCATTTCATTTAACAATACTTACAGAGAAACATAAAATTTTATCAAACGAAATGTAGGTACCTAGCTATCTACCTGATTACGAAAATCTACTGAAATTTTATTGTAAATGAAAGTCTGAAATCTGAAAATCAGCAACTGTCGCATTATCATCGGAAGTAATTGTTACATTACCAGTTTGAGTTGTGCAACAGGGAAGACAAACTCTAAACTCAAGTTTTGTTTTTCACACTAGTTGATCTATCTCTCTTGGACCTGGTGTTGAGCCTCCTAGTCTCCGATGTGGACTCAGCAACAGGAGGATTCTTAGCAGATATATCCTTCAGCTGGTTCATGGACCTCAACCGTTGCTTCTCACCATCTTGAAGTTTGAGATAAATGGTGCCATCCTGAGACCAACATCGGTGAACTCCATACAGCCGACGAGCTTCCTGAAAGATCTGTCTCCTCTGACCAGTGAGGAACTCCCCAATGGAGATTTCACAACCTTTCAGACCAGTCTTGCTTTTCCACACCGAAGATCGGATGTCAAAACTGGAGAACTTTACTAGTATAGGGCGTGGACGGGTACCATTCTGGGATAGCTTCCCGAGGCGATAAGAGGTCCTAATACTTTCCTTTGTGAAATCTGCTAGCTTCAGCCTATCCTTCACAATCTGGGCTACCACTGTTGACACATCTTCATCCGCTGACTCTGATACTCCTCGAAACAACAAAAATTTGCGCCTTCCATTGTTATCTATATCGTCAACTAATTGATTGAGTGAGGAGAATTGCTCACGTAAGAGAGTAATAGCATCCATCATGCAGACCTTGAATAAGTTGAACTCGCCTGCTAAACTTTCCACAGTCTGGGGCGATTTCATGGTGGTTGTAGACTGAATCCGGGCTTCGAAGGCAGCCATACCATCCAGGAATTTCTGTTCTAGATTGCTAATTGCTGTAAGTGGATCGAGAACAGCAGTTTTAGATCCTTTCTTCTGGTTTTTAGACATTTTATATGTACCTTGTGCAGTGATGTGAGGTTATGTTAATTGCAGTGATGCTTTGAACTATTCTATTGCATAATAATGATCCTGATCCTTTCCTCTCTATATACCTCAATAGTTTTGGATGTAAAAGGTATGTATATATGTTTAATGAAAATAATAAATAAGTCAAAAAATATTGTGCTTATCACTGTGCAACTACACACAAAAAAAAAAAAAAAAAAAAAAAATGTCCTCGATCGTTGAATTTTTCCAACATATTTGCGATGTCCTCGATCGTTGAATTTTTCCGACATATTTGCCTACACATTTTTTTTGTAACTTTTGATCTAACCCACTTGTAAGGCACATACTGAACGCTGACGAGGGCGTTATGTGATTTCACGCCTTGCTTTTAGTTAACAGATGGCGCTGTTGTCGCTACAATATGTTTTCTTCAGACGGTTAAAAAATTCACAGTTCTGGTTTCTTTTCTTTAAATTTGTACCTAATTGATCTTTTCTAGTTTGTACTCTTATAATAATACTCGTATTTATGATTTGTTATCAGCCATGGTGGCTATACAAATATGTAAACCGTTTATACCAATTTTACTACTAAAAGATTCGTGGTTTAGATTCATAATGCTATTGAAATGGCTACTCACGATTGTTATTTATTCCGATTTCGCGTGTATATTTTCACTGTATTCGTACTGTTTCTTCGGAGGCACACATGGTTACGCGGCGGTTTCCCGTTTGACACTGCGTCTTTCAGCGCGGCGGGCTCGCTGCGAGATCGGCGCGGGGGTTGGTGAAGGTGGTGGGGACGACAAGCGGAGCTGTTGTTCGTCCGCGTTCAGCGCTCGCTGGAGCAGAAGATGTATTTCTGTCTCCTAACATCACACACACAGAGCTCAATATATCATTCTCGACAATATTTTCATTGGCTGTTGAGTTGGTGCTCAGTAACGGTTTCCAGGTATGAGGCAGCAGCCATCCACCATCTCTGTTGAAACTACGAATACAGTGAAACTAGTCAGGCGAAATCTGCCCATATAAAATCGTGAGATTACGTTTATACCAACGCCAAAACTCATTTCAGCTCCAGAACCAAAACTGTCATTCCCAGAGAACCTAACAGAACTGTACCTCCAAGACAACTCGCTCCAGTCGTTGCCCACTCAAAAACTGCTCAACTGCACTCGGCTCGAAGTGCTTGACGTGAGGCGCAATGCGTTGAGCAGTTTCCATCCGGGGCTGGTAGCCAAGATGGAGACAAATGGACTTCAGGTGCTTTTTGAGGGTAAGATGGTGGCTCATAATGGAGTGTTGGCTCTTATGACTGGTAGTAAATGTTGGGTGTGGCAAGATAAGCATCGAAGTAAAATAGAAAAAACAGAAATAAATTCATTTGTCCCAAATTATTTAACACTTATCCCTGCTATATTGTATTCGGGATATGATTTGGGTGGCAGTTCAAAGTTGACAGTTACAGTGATGTACCCTAACGAAATATAAACGTTTTTTTTTTAGTATCGAGAAAGTTAACAAGGGCTATCAAATCGATTATGTTTTTGATTGATATTTGATTATCCAAGCTTTTTTGGTTCATTACTTAATTAATTAAATTAAACGAACCAATAACTCCAGAGCTTGAGAGTTCAAAGTTTTTTTTTGTTTAAACAACAATAACAAAACAAAAAATCAACAAAAACTATAACAAACGTCAAAACGAATAGCACGTAAAGCAACCACAACGAAAACACAAACCGCATACAAGATGCACTCATACTGACGCGATCCTATAAGATGGCCGCACCGATTCATCGATGTATCAATCAAATCAAATTAAAATATTTATTTTGTAAAATAGATACATAAAGTATACTTTTATACTTTTCGAAGTTAATCTTAACAATATATATCTTTAGAATATAAAAAAATATAAACGGGAAATACTCGAATTTCAAATATAAAAAAAAATAGAATGAAATATACATGTTGCAATGAACAAATAAGTTGATAAATAAATGCGGGAAATACATACAAAAAATATTTAGGTTGGGCTACTAAAATGTAATAAAGTTATACACCTGCAAAAAATAGAGAAATATAGGAATAAAAATATTATATAAACATACATACTGCAATGAGCAAATGTGTTTGAAAAATCAACTAAATAGATCATAAATAAAAATAATTTTTAATTTTTGATAATGTAGTGTCAGGATCTTTATGGTAGCGTTCCGATCCACGCATCAAGCAGCAAAAAGACATAATTATTTACAGTTTTTTTTTTGTTAAATTTAACGAATTCATTGAGATCTTTGTTTCCATTTATAGAGGCATTATTTATTTGTATTTTTGCAATAATGATATACATTATTTCTAAAACCTATTATTTTCTTTTGTACATGGGTGTATGTAGTGTGTAAGTATTATAGGTGAAACGGAAAATTACGAACTGTCACCTATATCATGCTATCCCGAACAGACTGTAATCGTGTATTCAGTTGAGTTTTTTGTAATTCATCTGCATAGTACTTGCATACTTACCATTTACTGGCGGTGAAGGAATACAGCGTGAGATAAACCTTTATGCCCTAAAAAGCTTGTATTTGTGCCCGAAGTACGGCGGTAAAGCTCACCATATATTGTTAGGACCCATGGGCGTCGGAAGACGAAAGTCTAGGGGGGCACCTCTTTCAAATATCGACGGGATTTATAGTTGAAAAATAGAAAAAAATACTTTTGTGTAAACAAAGACTGCGGTCTTGTCTCTCGTATATCCGCTGTATGTGTACTATGATACTATTTTTTACTGTCCCATTCCGTTTCCAGGGGAGGCACCTGCCCCACCCTTCCGACGCTCTTGTTAGTACCAGTGGCGTGCCCTCCATATAGACAAAAATAAACTGCCTAACATTGACAAATACGCGTTTTCATTTTTAATCTGTCATAATTTTTCTGCTAAAATAACGTATCCATCCATCCATCCATCAGCCTGTTTCGTCCACTGCTGGACATAGACCTTTCCAGGATTTCGCCACTCTTGGCGGTCCTCCTGGAAGAAATGCCCATACTCACACACGCTGGGCAGGCGGGTTGGTGAGCGCGGTGCCGAAACCCTTGCACCATTGACGCCGCTGCCCGTCACTAGTCTGTTTTATATTAGGCCCGGCAATTGGGGATGGATATTCCGCCATCCATCGGTCCCAGGCAATGGTGGGCCGCCTGGTTTTGCCTGAGAGCTGTTCTCTTACTCTCCCCCGAATAACTTCGGGAGGATTTGCGAGTAAGATGGCGGTACCTCCACAGTCAAGCCCAGCATCAGCTCTACCACCATATAACGTATATAAGGTGACTTTAATTTATGCAGCCAAATTCTTAGTAAGACAGTAAGTGCTCAGTAACAAGATTCGATGACCCTTTTTGTGAAATTATCAAAACGTGTTATCGATCCGTGTTACTCATCACTTACCAAGCCTCCAATATGGGTTTGGCCGTATAAATTAAAGTCACCTTATATAATAAAATAGCATAGCTATATAAATAGCGTAATAAATAACCGCTATTTTATTACCTACGTTATTTTTGCAGAAACGTGATAACGGATTATAAATAAAAGCGCGTATTTCAGATTAGGCAGTGTCTTTTTGTCTATATGGAGTACACGCCACTGATTGGGACGTAAAAATCGTCAGTGAAAATTGCGTGTACCCTTGAATGTTTCCGAAACACCTCTGACTCCCCTCCCGAGATATATGTCGCGACTATATTTTGTAAATTGTAATTTTTGTTACAGGAAACGTTCTAAAGTGTGACTGCTTAACCCGACCTCTGAAGCATTTCCTGAACCACATATCGAAAGCTAAACTCAGCAAGAAAACCTCGTACCAAAACATCACATGTGCGGAACCCGTTTCCTTACAAAACGAGAATATCCTCACTCTGGACGAGGAGAGACTTATTTGTGCTGGCAACATCGAATTGGATAACCTGTTGGGGCAGTATGGCAACCCAAATAAAGATTTGCGGTTCGATTTCGTTTCTGAACCAGATTTGGCGCTGAGAGATATTCAGTAGTAAGTTTTTTTTGTTTGGAAAAGTTTTTGAGAAACTATACCGTTTTTCGAAATAAGAGGAAAGGGTTTTTTTTTCGTCCGTCCTGTATTTACTGGAATGTCGGCGGTATTTAAAGTGATGAATAAATTGATATACTAGCTTTTGCCCGCGGCTCCGCCCGCGTGTTATTCGGTTTAACGACATGCTTTTTTCCGGGATAAAAAATAGCCTATGTGTTAAGTTAGGGTATAAGCTATATCCATTCTAAATTTCATCCAATTCCGTCCAGCCGTTTTAGCGTGAAAGAGTAACAAACATAACACACACAAACTTTCGCATTTACAATATTAGGTTCCGTTTGGAAACGAGTGAATTTCACTCGGAGTGATGCGAATTTCACCCTAGAGCGTTCAAAAATTGACCCGAGTTAAACCGAGGGTAACCGAACTGTTACCTGACAGTTGCACGAAAGTGTTTTGAAACGCTTCGGAGTAATGCGAAAATCACACTGGGCCACCTGATTGGTGCAACCAGATTTTTGTTTCTCTTGCTCGTATATAGATCTGTCTCTTTCTAATAAACGAGTGAAATTTCGCACTATGATCGCACGCTCTGAAACGCTTCCTTAGTGTGATTGAGACAGTAAGTTCTTTGAAAACGTCCACAATCTTGCTAAAATCATAGTTCTCTTGATATATAAGCTAGAAATTTTGCGCCCACGACGAAATCAGCACGATTGTATTGCCTTCGTGGAGCGTGCACGTAATAGCGAAATGTAACAGCATTTGGCCAACATCTCAACTGACTTGGTCGCGTTGTGATGTCTGCTCTTAATAAAGAGGCCCATTTTGAGGGTTCCACAGTCCAACAAGAAACCCTTATAGTTTCGCCATGTCCGTCTTTCTGCGGCTTAGTTCAGAGACTCTGTACTTTTTTTTCTCGTCTACTCGGTACTTCCCATTGTATTCGACTTCACTTTCCTTTGTAAGAATACAAGGTTATCCGTGGAGCCATCACATTCGATTATGCGCTCTAATGATAAGACATTAGAAAACATCTGGACGCCACGGATATGTTTGTCATTCTGATATAAAAATAATTATGTAGGTAACTCTGTATTTGACAAACTTTACCAGTTAAGATTAGAATTTTTCAAATGAACACGAATTTATAAAAATACAACAAATCCTGCAACAATGTTCACACATGTTAGTCGCTTTATGTACATTTAATACGACTTTAACTTTAATTGTCTACTTTCATTTCAAGATTGTATTTGTGTGCTGTATTAGTACATTACTGCTGAGACCAGGGAATAAGCAATCCTGGACGAGTAAGTTAAAAGTCCGAACCCGTAGGGCGAGGAGTTTTATATACGAGGCCAGGATTGCTAATTCATGGTCGAAGCAAGTATAGTGCTTTTCTCAAAAATAAATTGAGACATTTTAATGTTTTTCGTGATAATGAGTTATATCAAATACTTATAATAAACTGACTAGGAAATATTAAAAGTTACTTCCATCCATCCATCCATCAGCCTGTTTCGTCCACTGCTGGACATAGGCCTTTCCAGGATTTCGCCACTCTTGGCGGTCCTCCTGGAAGAAATGCCCATACTCACACACGCTGGGCAGGCGGGTTGGTGAGCGCGGTGCCGAAACCCTTGCACCAGTGACGCCGCTGCCCGTCACCGGTCTGATTTATATAAGGCCCGGCAATTGGGGATGGATATACCGCCATCCATCGGTCCCAAGCAATGGTGGGCCGCCTGGTTTTTTTGCCTGAGAGCTGTTCTCTTACTCTCCTCCGAATAACTTCGGGAGGATTTGCGAGTAAGATGGTGGTACCTCCACAGTCGAGCCTGGCATTAGCTCTACCACCTTTATAAAAGTTACTTACTTGCTTATATTTGGGCGATTAGTCATGTTTATTGTTATTGATTTCTTCAGCAAAGCATTAGTGTAGCAAAATCTATATCAGAGCCCTCTTCTGAACTCATTTTGTAATTAATTTGCACAAAATACTTTCAACTAAAATATAAAGCAACATAAATTCCCGCTTTTACGAAACTTTTTTTGTATTATTGCGAGCTGGGCAAAGGTATTTACCGCCATGCAGCCTTCTAGCCTTCATGGACAACGCCATCTAGAGGAACGCTAAGTACTAAGAAAAAAAAAACAACGAGAAAAACCTCCTTAGTCTCTTATAAACATAGACACGGATAGTTTTAAAAAGAAAACATGTGAAATATACTCTGTGAACATATGGTATATAATGGATTTTCATACGAATTTCCTGGACAGTTATTCAGATTTCCTGGACACTTTTAAATAGCTCGCCAGGATGAAGTATTTTCTGGTAGGTTTTTACAGTATGTAATGGTAATACCTATTACAATGTATTTTTGAGAAAATTAATGGAATCCATTAGGTTTTGGAACTCACTTCCGCATGCAATAAAGAATAGCCAATTGTGGCCTGTTTAAAAAAAGGATTAAAGAGCATTGTAATACTTCTTCTTAATTTGTCCTTCTTTAGGTAGTTTTTATATAGATATGTGTAGTATATTTCTGTATTTGTCTTATAAGTATTGTAATGTATGTATTCGTAGGTTAGGTTAATTAGTACATATTTAATTAATATGTTAATTTATTTTTGTAAAATTACTTATTATGTGCCCCTATGTTTACCCTATCTAATAAAATGTTTACTTTTAGGCTTGGTTTGCTGGAAGAAATCTCATTTTTGAGATAAGCTCGGCACTGTACATTATATTTAAAACTAACTTTGTATTTAATTGATCTGTGTACAATAAAGAACTAAGAATAATGTTTCTAAAACTTTATACGTGTGTAAATAATTAATTAAATAAAAATGAAATTCTATAGTGTGGGGTATCGTTGGATAGGTCGTTAAAAAACAACTGGGCAATTACGGAACACTACACTGCGCGTGGCCCGACACGCGCTTTGCCGGTTTTTTGATCAATTAACGATATAAGAACGTATCGTATATTCCCCCTTTTGTTATATCAAATTGTTGACGTAGATCGTACAAAAACGAGTGTCGAAGAGCGTACCTGGCGCAATAAATCATCACACTAATATTGTAAATGCGAAAGATTGCGTGTGTGTATGTTTGTTACTCTTTCACGCTGAAACGGCTGGACGGATTTGGATAAAATTTAGAATGGATATAGCTTATACCCTAACTTAATACATCCATCCATCCATCAGCCTGTTTCGTCCACTGCTGGACATAGGCCTTTCCAGGATTTCGCCACACTTGGCGGTTCTCCTGGAAGAATTGCCTATACTCACTCACGCTAGGCAGGCGGGTTGGTGAGCGCGGTGCCGGAACCCTCGCACCAGTGACGCCGCTGCCCGTCACTAGTCTGTTTTATATAAGGCCCGGCCCAATTGCTATTTGATAAACCGTCATCTCTTACTCTCCCCCGAATAACTTCGGGAGGATTTGCGAGTAAGATGGTGGTACCTCCACAGTCAAGCCCGGCATCAGCTCTACCACTTCAACTTAACACGTATTCTACTTTTTATCCCGGAAAAAAGTTTGTCGTTAAACCCATTGTTAAACCGAATAACACGCGGGCGGAGCCGCGGGCAAAAGCTAGTTATACCATAAAGACATTTAGGCCAATTATTACTGCATTATACTAAAACAGTTCGAGACAATCTGAAGGCGTAATCTCATTCCGCTTTCGTTCACTAAATTGATATTTAATCGTTTCAGCTCCCAAACAACAATTTACGTCCACTGGTTTGTCCTCACAACTCAAGACGTCGCAGATTTCTACATTTTCATCCGCGACACCAAAAACAACCTTTTCTATAGCAACACCGTCGCGTACAACCTCCGATCCTTGACTATAACCATAGACAACGAATTCAAGATGGCGCTCGAGAAGAAGCAGACCATAGAGATCTGTTTGCAGTCGAAAAACTCCTTGGGCGTCTCGAGAAAGTGGTACCCGAATCAGTGTAGAGAAATACCGGATGATTTCGAATCGTGGCCGAAGAAACTGACGGTAGACAAAAGGAGGTTGACAAAAAAGAAGGTAAAGTACAGTTGGTTTGGATCGAACAGTGTATTGGGTTTGGTTAGTGATTCCATTCTGATTACTCTGTGTATCTTTTTGGGAGTCTGTTTTAGGAGGTTAGCTGATTTTGAAATTTAACGATGTATTAGAGAGTTTTTGTTTTAAAAGTGATACTGTTTTTGTGAACTAAATGTCAGGAAATATAAGGTGACTTTCGTTTATGTAGCTATATTCATACTGGGGGCTCGGTAAATGGTCAGGACTAAGGTTTAATTACCCCTTATGTGAAATACGCAACAATAAAATGTAGACTGCCTATACTAATTGAGTCGAGGTTGATCTTGAACAAGTATAGAGGTCTCGCCGCCATCTTGTTAAATCAGCCGCTTCCAAATGGCTACCTTTTTGGTTTAAATTTTACATCTGGGTGGTCATAATAAAATTGCCACGAAGGTTACGTATGGTGGACCTTCTAACCACCACCTCTCTTCTGCGCTGCAGGACTTCCGAAAAAATAATTTAAACCAGACGGCGGCGACAGAGGCACAACAAAATATTTTTCGTATTTCACAATACAGGGTCATTGAATCTTAATCCTGACCAGTTAGAGTCTCCGATATAAATTTGGCTGCATAAATGAAATTCACCTTATACCGTGTGTGAATAGACTGCTACCATTAAATTAAACCACATATTCCACCTGAAGCTGTTTCACCGACGACGCTTTCTCTAACCTCGCCCGTATGTCGGTGCGTTAGGGTTCACGCGTTTTTGTTTGGAACTCAATTATTTCCTAAACTAGGGTGTCCGCGGGTATGACTCTTGGGAAAAGTGATTCAGTAGGCTCGGTAGAATATGTGGTTTAATTTAATGGTAGCAGTCTATTTACATCCTGTATATACTCAGTAGAAAACGATGTGATGTGGCATTATGCCTTCAAAACTCGGAATTTGTGTGTAAATTGTAGACTATTAGGTACTTAGCACACTAGAATAATCGGAATATGATTGGCCAGCGAAAAATACGCTATTTTGATTACAAGTTATACAGATAGGTAGCACATCCTATTCACAGCACGATCGAGTCTGAGAAACCACGCCATAATTATACTCTGTTATAGTCTTAATTTTATTATACACTAAACAACCTAATATGTCAATCGCTGCTACGATTTTCATTGGCTTGAGAAAAAAAGAAGTCGAAATATTTTGACGAATTACTTACATACTATTTTAACGTGATAATACGCGTTTCCCCTCTTTTTCATACAGAACGCTAAGTGCGAGTTGCCATCGAATGACTTTACTACCGCGTGAATAGAGTTAAGCTGGGTTTCCAGCGCGTGTTTTGTCCTACACACTACACCAAAACGTCTACAAACTATATTGTTCCGCTACATATTTGTGTTTATAAGCCCCGTGTCTCCTGCATATTCATCAGTAAAAATGTGTAGCGAAACAATGTTTTGTGTACACGTTTTTGTTTAGTGTGTAGTACAAAACATGCGCTGAAGACCCGGCTTAAGGGCTTGTATTGGGTCTTTCAACTGTTTTTGTTTTAATATGCTGAGTCAACTACTTATCTGATCAATGTAAAACTTGGACACGTGTTTTTTCAGACCTTTGTCTTTCCGTTGTCAAGTCGGTTACCTATTGGACACGTTTCGCTCGATAGATTTTATTTTTGAAAATGATGCCTTTTTAAGTTATTATTTCGTTTTACGTTTAAACGGCTTGAGTTTGATGTCTGAAATTACTGCTATAACAAGAAAACATGGTTTATTTCCCGATGTCAGGTGAAAAATTTCATATATCAATAACTTTTTCGTAAAGTACAGAAAAACCTCGAAAATTCACTGATTTTGCGTGCCGGCAGCGCGCGAAGCGAGCGTTCTAATGTAGACTTTCTGACAACATACTGAAGTTCAAAGTCGCTCAGTAAGATTATCGTGCACCAGGGGTAAGGCCTTAACTCGATTCTCGCGGTAGTAGTCATTTGAAGGCTACTCGCACTTAGCGTTCAGAATATGTTCTCTCGACTGCGGCCGGCGCAAGACTGATCGATGCAACTCACATAAATTTAAACCACGCCCACTTCGGTACGTAAATGGAGGCGTCAACTTTTTAAACGGGACTACTGTCCTTACATTTAGTTCACTAAGGTCATCAATTTTAAATTTATACAAAAATCACAATCCTTTTGTAGCTAAAAGTATTATAAATCATTTCATTTTTTTACTCTTTGAATTCCATGTTTTTTTTATTTAGACTTATGTTCATGCAAAAAGGTGCTCGAAATTGTGATAATAGAGTATTTTAATTTGTCACAAAACGTGTAGATACCACAGACGTATAATATAGTAGCAGACCTAACATTAATAATAAACGCATAGAGTCGACGCGTGGCAATTTTAGCTCAGTGAACTTCGGGCTCTTTTAAATATAAATATTGCTTGTTTCCAAACAAAATATATACTAGAGATTAGTTTAGGAAATAACAAATCTGTTCCAAGCATAAGCCAGCCCAAACAACCTATTTTTATACGTTTCTTCGTACCATGAAGCCTAAATGTAGCTTATTTGTTGTACAGAAACTTGCCACGCTATTTAATCCTTACGTTTGGTCTGTTACTTAGTAATAATTAAATGTCTGTGGTAGATACCAAGTTATTATTTATTTTAAGAATGTACCTCTAGATGTAAGAACCTTTCACTGCCATTGTGAGTCAAAAGTATAATTGGAGACTATTTATAAGTATTTGTAAAGGCCAACTTATTAAAAAAAAATTAACGAACAGTAGTATCGACCAATTGGTCTTTCTGCAAGGGAACCAGCCCTCTTATTGTCTAACTTCAATGTCCGTCGCTGTAGCCTTCAAAAGGCTCCTGGCCATAGGTCCGATAAGTATGGGGACACAATGTTCTACTCAGAACTAAATGAACTAGCCTAAAATCGAGTCTGGCCCATAACATATCATATATACAAGTGATAAGGAAAAAAAGTTGTTGTTATATTTTAGTAGCTTGAAAACGTTTGGATTTATCATAAACGAGAATATAGCTGTGAGTTCCAAAAGAATCCTATGATTATTTTTTGCAGTTTCTTGTTACCGGCAAAATCCGATGTTAGGACAAACTAGTTCATATGTGGTAAAATCGTATTTTTGTTAAAACTTAAGAAGTCGCCTCGCTCCGCTCCGCTTCGCTCGGCCCCTGAATTTATATTCACAAGCAACTTAACACGCTCCTCCTCGCTTCGCTCGTCGTAGCACCTACTTTTTACCATATATGAACTAGTTTGGCCTATGAAATTGTCCTAAAATCGGGTTTGGCCGGTAAAATATACATAATCGGCCTTTTTCTCTCATTTTTATGATTAAATGTCTTTCCCTTTCGTTGTATCTATTAAATTTTTGCTTTCTAAGCATAAATAATATGATCAAAATAATCTTAGACCCTTGCTCTTATTTGTACGTCAATGGCTTCACCATAAAAATAAGATTGCAACAGAAGATTAAATTTGTATTCTCATTTTAAATGAAATGTGTAAGTCCTTGGCAATACATATCTAAAAACTATGTAAAACTGATGTTATGTGTATATTTTTTCGTTATTTAAGAATCTAATGTATGAAACTAAATCTGAATTTGGAATCTTGTATTTTACAAAAATCCTATATTATATTACTTATATGTTTTTTATAGTATTTTTATACATTTTTAAAAGAATCATCACAAAACAGCTTTAAACTTAAGTTCTAAATAATTTTAAAATTCAATTATATACACAATTATATACACATACCGTATCTGTAAGAAAATTTAATCCGTCCAAATTAATTATACAATCCTTTTATTATCAAATAAATTTATCTTTTTAAAATCTGTGTTTTAATTTTACACCATCTAATTCACTTTCTTCTTTTAGTGAAAGTGTAATCTGATTAATTACATAATTAGGTACATGAACAAATTGCAACATTGCGTATAATTATCTAATTTGTGGGCGTCGGCGTTATAAAATAACCATTGTGCTCATAGATATGCATAACAAAGTCAAAAGTACCCGGAATAGAAGTGATGGATGTGGAAAAACGGTGTGTTCGGATCGTAGCAGATGGGAATCTGTAGTCTCTGCCTACCCCTCTGGAAACAGGGTCATATGTAAAGTTAAATTCGTTTATTACGTTATTTCAGATCATCTTTGAAGAATTTTACTTTTAATTTTGCAAAATCAAACATGAGCAATGATTTTTAGGGTCCCGTACCAGAAGCAGAGAATATAAAGTATTACTACGTGCTATGGTAAAGAAGTCCATAGAACACATAATAATAATAATATTTATTTATAAAGAACTTAGAATTAATACAATCAAAAATAGGATCTTACGGCTAGTATATTTTTTTTGCTTAAACTAAACTACTTAAGTAGCCTGTATTTTAGGCACAAAATGGGCAGAACATAAAGAAGATTTAAAATAACAAATTGTAAGCTTAAAAATTAAATAAATGTTTGAAATAAAAGTAAACATTAAGATTAATTGAAATATTACACTTAAAATAATTTAACTAAAACATAATCCATCCATCCATCCATCAGCCCGTGTTTGTCCACTGCTGGACATAGGCCTTTCCCAAATTTCGCCACTCATGTCGGTCCTCCGTCCTCCTCATCCAGCCGCCCCCCGCAACGTCCTTCAGATCGTCGGTCCAGCGGGCACGAGGTCGGCCTACACTACGCTTTGCTGTACGTGGTCTGCATTCTAAAGCCTTTCGGCCCCAACGGCTACCATGTCGGCGACAAATATGGCCTGCCCACTGCCACTTCAACTTACTGATTCTGCAGGCTATGTCGATTACTTTCGATCTCCGACGGATCTCCTCATTTCGGATTCTATCCTTCAGAGATACCCCAAGCATAGCCCGCTCCATAGCTCGCTGAGGGACCTTAAACCGGTGGGTCAGACCCTTAGTAAGAGACCACGTCTCAGCGCCATACGTCATCACAGGAAGGACGCACTGGTTGTACATCTTAGCCTTTAAGCACTGCGGTATTGACAACGTAAATATGTGACGCAACTTCCCGAATGCTGCCCAACCCAAGCATATTCTTCTGTCAGCCTCGGCGTGGAAGTTGTTTTTATCCAGCTGTATGACTTGACCCAGATAAACATATTTTTGAACAACTTCGATGCTAACATTGTCGACGGTTATTGGCCCTTGGATGACGTGACAGTTGGACATGACCTTAGTCTTATCCAAATTCATCCGCAGGCCCACTCGTCTCGAAGAATCGCCAAGGCCGCGCATCATTTCCTCTAGTTTCTGCAGTGATTCCGCCATTATGACGATGTCATCGGCAAAGCGAAGATGTGAAATGTACTCTATGTACTCTCCGTTTACGTTTATGCCTCGTCCATTCCAGTCTAGTGTTTTAAAGACGTCCTCCAGCGCGGTGGTTAACAGTTTTGGAGAAATAACATCTCCCTGTCTCACGCCGCGCTGAAGATGTATCGGTCTTGTTTTCACACCCTGTGCTTGGACGGACATCGTAGCGGAGTCATACAGACATTTCAAAAACTCCACGTAACGCCAGTCAACTTGGCAACGCTGCAAGGACTGCAGAACAGACCAAGTTTCGATGGAGTCGAAGGCTTTCTCGTAGTCCACAAACGCTAGACATAAGGGCTGATTATACTCTTGAGTTTTCTGTATAACCTGCCTTAGCGTGTGAATAATAATAATTGCATAATAATATGAAGTCAGGATCGAAGATCGGTGGGCATGTTGTCAATTTTCAAGTAATACCCTGCAATCAGTACACTCACGCAAAGTGATTTACAAAGACAAAGATTCTTTATTTGCTTGTGAATAGGTACAATAGGCTGTTGAGGTTATAAAGTTCGCTTATTCAGCTAATCATCATAGCATGCATATGATTAAACTTATATTTTACTATTAACTAAAATTATATTAAATTAAATTTATATCATTGCGGTATAGAAAATCAGAAAAGTAAATCTGGACGTGAGGAGCTCTGAACCGGGATTGCCGAAATCTCGTGTTACGTGCTGTCATCCGTTGAGGAGTTATATTGTGATGAGGCCAGGATCGAAGGTCAGGTAGCATAATGACAATTTTCAAGTAAAATCCTGCAATGAACACACTGACACAAATCTCGAATTATTTACCGTCATCCGTTTAGGAGTTCTATGGTGATGAGGCCAGGATCGAAAGCCAGGTGGATATAATGTCAATTTTCAAGTAACGCTCTGCAATTAGCATCCTGGTACAAAGCTATTGCCGCAATATCGAGTGATATGCTGTCATCCATTGAGGAATTCCTCTGAAGGCCATCATCAGATCACGACCAAACTAAAATGGAATCTACCTGGAAGCCAATTCTATAAAACAAAAAAAATATTTTTCAAATAGGTTGAGAAATGCCGGAGGTATTTGCCTCAATATCGAGTGAATACCCTCATCCGTTGAGGAGTTTTGCTGCCTATCTCTGAAGACCATGATCGGATCACGACCAAACTAAAATAGGACTTACCCCGAAGCAAACACCCTTAAACAAAAAAAAATACAGTCAAATTGAGAAATTCCTCCTCTTTTGAAGTCGGTTTGAAAAAAATATAAAAAATACAGTCGAAATTTAGAACCTCCTGCTTTTTTAAATCGGTTCAGTAGGTCCAAAGATTACTTAGTACATACAAATAAACAAAGAAATCTTTCCTCTTTGTATAATAAAGGGCAGGTAGCGTTGGCATCCGTCCGGATAAAGCCGGACAGTGTTAGGCTTTTTGACCTCTTGTCCGGCAAAATTTGACTGCGTCCGGCCTGTCCAGCTTTTGTTAGGCTCTATAATTTTTTACTTTTCACGCAACACGGCCGTGAGTCGTATCGCCCCCGCAAAAATGGGTCACATATTTTAAATCGCTGAGTAACACATTTGAAACAAAGAAACAGGTTAAACCCTGAAACAGTTTAAAAAACTTTATTTGTGGAATTTTATATCAGACATTTAACGTGTAATAACTTTTTTACAAAATTATTAAAGAAACTGAGCTTTTATATGTTTTTCAAAAAATGTTTTATATGTCAACTAATAGTTTTATGCTTAAATATGTCAACAGCACTGATTAAAACTTTTTATTTCTTAAACTTAATTATTAAACGAGACAAAATGCATATGGAAGTGAGAAAAAACCCCAACAACTTTGACCTGAAAACAAAATACAAACGGTATCGTAACGTATGCAAACATGCAACCAAGGTACTCGTAGCTCGAGACATATATTACGGGCAAAAGCTATTAGACAATAAATTCAACCCAAAGCGCACCTGGAACATTATAAAGGAAGCAACTGACACCACAATTGGTTTGTAACAATAAAACTCCAAACAAGCAATCTAAATAGTTACAACAGTTACTTCGCAAACATCGGTAAAGACTTGAGTGCAACTATACTTGGCAAAATTGATAAAGCAGAAGACGAGCTTCTTCAATCGGATACGACTAAAAGTAAAAGTGGCCCTCTTGGAAACTCACTTTTTCTACTGCCCACAGATGAAACTGAGGTTAAACGAATCGTAACTAAACTAAAATCAGGAAGCGCCCCAGGTTGGGACGGCATTAACAACGAGTTTCTGAAAAAAACCATAGTACACATCGTCATCCCCCTGAATCACATTATTAATCTTAGTATAGGCAGTGGTACCTATCCCACATCCTTTAAAAAAGGTGTTGTTTGTCCAATTTTTAAGAATGGCCCAGAAACAGACATTTCTAACTACCGCCCCATAACCTTGCTACCCTCGATGTCCAAAATCCTGGAGAAAATAATTAAAGTACGTGTAACAGATTTTCTTGTTCAAAACTCACTAATATCCAATAACCAATATGGATTCCAAACAAAAAAATCCACAGGTCATGCCGTTGACACTTTAACAGATTTTGTTAATAATCACCTTGATTAGGGTAGACACTGTGTTGGAGTGTTTCTAGACCTTGCTAAAGCGTTCGACACAGTGTCTCTACCAATCCTTTTAAAAAAACTAGAAGGAAGTGGCATCAGAGGACTGACTCTAAAATGGTTCGAAAGTTATCTGCTGGGCAGGAAACAAGTTGTAAAAATCTCTGATAATACAAGCACAGAATCAAACATTGAGTTTGGTGTTCCCCAGGGCAGCGTTCTCGGGCCGACCCTGTTTCTCGTGTACATTGATCCCTTAGCACAGCTTGAAACGAACGGTAAAACCATTTGTTTTGCAGATGACACTGTACTCCTGTTTGCTGACGATTCCTGGGAGAACACTTATTCAAAGGCAAATAAAGGGCTTTCTTTGGTAAAGGAATGGTTAAACCACAATTTGCTTACCTTGAATACTCAGAAGACTAAATATATCAGCTTCACAATAACGCGTCATTCAGAGCCTCCAAAGAATCTTGTCATAAAAGCCCATGAATGTCGATCGACATGTTACCAAATTACCTGTTCCTGTCAAGAACTCCAAAGAGTTAACTACATGCGCTATCTTGGAGTTAACATCGACGAACATTTAAATTGGGCACCTCACATTGCCCAACTTTCAGGTAGAGTGAGAAAGTTAATGTACTTCTTCAAAAAAGCCAGGAATTTGATGGGGAGGAATCTATTAAGAGTATTGTACTTTGCCCTGTTGCGGAGCTTATTAAAGTACTACATAACATCGTGGGGTGGAGCAGCTAAAAGCCATTTCATCGCTTTAGAACGAGCTCAAAGAATGGTATTGAAAGTGATGCTTCAGAAAGCGTTTACTCATGACACTACTCAATTATTCCAGGAAACCAAACTCTTGACCGTCAGAAAACTTTTTATCATGGAGATAATCACTAAGCCAAGTAATATCTCAGTCCTAGAACACAATAATGAAAGGTCAAACAGAAGAGCTGGCGAGTGGGAAGTTCCCCCTCATGAAGACATCTTTTGGCCAACGACATGAAGTTTTCTTGGCCCCATACAAACACAACAAATTAAATAAAACTCTTCGTCTCACAAAACTTAAAGGAACAACCCTGAAAAAGACCCTTTTACAACACCTGCTTACCCTTGACTATAACTCTTGCGAAAACCTCCTCCAAATTATAAAGTAGATAGTTGTTTTGTCTTAAAAGTGAAATCCTAAAATTTCGTTTATTCTCGTTTTATTCATTTACTATAACTTTCTTTATTATTATTATTTTCTGAACCATTAACTAACTATGTCCTTGTCTTTTATTACTATATCATATTTTAGTCATATTTTTAGTAAACGACAATAATAACTTCACTTAACCATGTTAAACACGTCAACTTCGTCCTAAAACTGCATTACACTCACCACTAATATCACTCGATAAATAAGAATACTTTTTAATGCACTTGAAAATAATCATTTATTCACAATTACACATCATTTACTCCCACCAATACTACTCTCACGTAGCCTTGACACACACAACTATTTGCTCCAAGGTTGATGGTGCCCTGTGGTACGGATCTAAAAAGTCTAATATAGGGTACTAATAAGCTTTGTACATCTTGTCAGATTTAATTAACTGTAAATAAGTTATTGTGTAATCTTATAAAGATGTTTTTATGTTTGCATGTATTTCATCAATAAATGTTTTTATGTTTATGTTTTATGTTTATGTGTTTTATTAGATTTATAAGCGTCCGTCCTTAGGACACAAAAGTCCGGCTTTTTTTGCGGCTACGACCGGCTTTCTGATTTTTAGAGATGGCAACGCTATTCGCAGGGGTAGGAATAAAGTCCTATCTCTTTCAAAAATAAACTGAAAATATGACACTGTTTCTAAGAACGATGGGTGAACTGATGTACCCTCTTACTTACAAAGTTTACAGGAATTACCAAACGATCGCATTGCAATTGTCAGTCAGCACCATCTAGTTTTCGCATTAAACAACAGGATTAAAATATGTTACACTGTTCGGTAACGGCATGCCGCACTATGAGACCAAACGGTGCGTTGTATCTCAAAATCTTGATCCTTGATATTTTGAATTGAAATTTTGCATGCGTATTTGTGAATACTTATCCATCCATCCATCCATCAGCCTGTTACGTCCACTGCTGGACATAGGCCTTTCCAGGATTTCACCACTCTTGGTGGTCCTCCTGGAAGAAATGTCCATACTCACACTCGCTGGGCAGGCGGGTTGGTGAGTGCGGTGCCGAAACCCTTACACCAGTGACGCCGCTGCCCGTCACCAGTCTGTTTTATATAAGGCCCGGCAATTGGGGATGGATATACCGCCATTCATCGGTCCCAGGCAATGGTGGGCCGCCTGGTTTTGCCTGAGAGCTGTCCTCTTACTCTCCCCCGAATAACTTCGGGAGGATTTACGAGTAAGATGGTGGTACCTCCACAGTCGAGCCCGGCATCAGCTCTACCACCAATGAATACTTATGCTATTGGGTAATTAAAACAACGCGATTTTAAAAACGATATTTGTTTAGTAAAAATATAACAAAATTGTATATTTTCAAAATTCTCATACAAAAATTAAATTAAATTGTTATAAATATTTTTTTTGCTTCCATTAGCTTACATTAAAATTATTAATAAGTTAATAACTACATAGTTACATCATTTTAAACTTGAAAAAACATATAATAATGAAAAAACAAATTATTCTACCCATCACTACGTTAGAACACAAATAACTACTATGGACATAAATTCCGAAAAACTTCGATCGGGGATCGAACCTGGGTCTCAAGATTGAGAGGCCAGCGTTCTACCCCTAAGCTACCTCTGCACGTACGTCCTTTTCATCAATCTATGCGCTCAAAATTATTTTTACATGATATTACGCGCAAAAAGTGTTCCATTCTTGAACATATGAAACATATATAGTATCTGCAATAGAATTTTGGTCAAGTGCAATTTAGACTCACGAGTGGTGGTTCCGTCTACTGTATTTTCCATATGAAAATTCTAATTCTCCTAAGATGTGTCTAATTTGGTGTGCATATAAGTGAATAAAACAAATTGTAGCGTAGATGAAAGTAATGCTTATTATTAATAATAATAATATAATATTATTACACAGGTTTATTTTGCCAGTTCTCGAATAGCTCACTCCGCTGTACTCCTTCCGCCAGGTCTAGAAAGACACACAAAAATAGTTACTGCAGGTATCTGCAGTCAAAACGTAATTTCCCAGAATGTCACATAATTACACTACACATAATAATTTCAAGACCAACAATTACCAACAAAAATAGTTGCGGTACAAACACGAAAAAATCTATTTTTTCTAGAAATTTACTAATTGTTTCTAAGGTTCCATTATGTAACTTTAAATGTAAACAGCGAATCAAAAATTATATACAGTTGATATACATGCCTTTACGCGTTTATTCCATAGCAACAATTGATCACTTCTTATTAGAAAATAGCATGCGGTCGCCTCGAGACAAGTTGATCGACTGACATACTCTTATCTATGATTGACATGTACTCTGTGGACTGACCGACGCAGGCGCAGCGTGTGAGAACGCACGAGTTGCGACTTGCGTATTTATTCTTTCGTTCAATAGCGCGTAATTTGTTAAAACACGATGTGTTTTGTGTTGCCTGACTATCTGGGTGTTTGGAATAAAATACAACAACCCGATCGCATCACCTAAAAATAATTCTTTTTGCGCGCCTGGATTGCCGAAAAGGACGTAGTAATGATAAAACTGTAATTTTTGCTAAAATGATTTAAGCATCCAGTCACGCCTAGGTATATAAGGTCCTAAAATAATAAGTGAAAATAATTTTAGGGTAGATTATGTATAACTGATCTTGATCACATTCGAGAAGAAAAAATGTTTTTTTGGTCAATTTATTTTTTCACATCCCAGTACGAAGTGGGTCAATCAGCTGACTAAATTTTCGTGGAAAGGTGAAAAAAAACCCCGGGTAAAAATTTTTTTTTTCTTTGCAATGTTGTCTATTAGGGATACTCTATCTCTTAATTTTTTCACTTTGAATTGTAGGACCTTATTTATCAGCATTGTTTTTAGCAGTTCTCTTTGATATTTCTGGATATTTTGCAACATAAATGAAAGGTAAAACAACGAGGTAACGCATAAGCAATTTATTTTTCTGTAAACAGTTGCAGTTAAATCGATACAAATAAGAGAGTTGTGACTTAGATTTTAGTTACACGATAATAAATAAATAACTTAAGTATGGTTCAATAAATACTTAATTCTAAAAATAAATAATTATGCAACGACAATAAGCCAATAAGCTATACATAAAAAGGAACCAGACAAATGTCGTATGATATGACTCGATCAATGAAAATAATTTTATATTCTCAAATACAGGATGTAGAGTCCACGCCACCACTGGGGTCCTGCGGTTTATTCCTTTGGAATATGAACCAAAATGCCTTAATCCATCGGACTTCAGAGATGGCGCGGACTTTGTGTAACAGAAAATCCAGACGTATAACACCTATATAGTAACAGACCTAACATTAATAATAAACGCATAGAGTCAACGCGTGGCAAGATTAGTTTAGGAATTAACAAATATGTTTCAAGCATAAGCCAGCCAAAACAACCCATTTTTATACGTTTCTTCGTACCATGAAGCCTAAATGTATCTTATTTTTTGTATGGAAACTTGCCACGCTATTTAATTCTTATGTTTGGTCTGCTACTTAGTAATAATTATATGTTTGAAACAGAAAAGAGAAAAGTTCATTCAGTCATTGGTTATATTAGAATAACTTTATTTATGACCAGCAACAAAAGTTCGTTGGAGGCCAGCAATATATCTCCTAGTAATAGAACAAATGTTATTTGTCTCATTATTGCAGAATAGTCCAAATTTTTACTGGTAGAACTGGATGGACTCATATCCTTATTCGCTTCCATTGTGTCATACCAAGCAGAAGAACAAAATGTTCTTTTCTTGCCCGTTCCGTTCTACGGTAGAACAAGTAGTAGAACTAGATGGACGAACCCAATCTGAAATCCCCAAAAATAAGTAGGCGTTTTAATAGAAACGGCCGAGATGTATTTTTTTAGTAATTTCATTATCAGCTCATCATAGTAAAAGTTGTTCACCATTAATTGTCCAAATGATCTGTTAAATTATGACTACATCTTTCTGTTACAGCCTGTATGATGACTTTATTTAAACAACTAATTTTATAGTTAAGATCCCGAAAATAATCAGAAACAGGACCATAGAAATAGGAACAAGACCTCTTTGTGGAATTCGCAAAATGAAACTTTGGTTTTTCGTACGAATTTCCAATTGGGTTTTTATTTAATATTGGGGTTTTATTTTGCCATAATTATTACTCAGACCAAACAAAAAGTCAAGACATAGTCTACTGTAAGTAACGGGTGAAGCAGGCCAAAAGTGAGACAGTCTCGTGTTCGTACACGGCTTGAAACTCACACATGCGCAATCTGTCTCAGTTTTCACTTGGCGGCAACACTCACTAAGTGCATACATGTTTACGAAACTGGCTTCACGTCAATGTTGACAGCGCTCCGTTTTGAGTTTTCATTTGGTCTGAGAATTATTATTAAGATATTTGTGAATAAAAACGGAAACCATGTTTGTATAAATAATATTCAGCTATCTGTATTGCGGCACCTTTTAATTCTGTCCGTCTTTAACGACATGGCTTCTCATACCGTAAAACTAGAATCGAAACGCGATTCGATTTTGTGTAACCATGCTAGACTAGTGTACGTATAAAGTGACTTAACTCTATACAGACACATTCATACTAGAAACTCGGTAAGTAATCAGAAATAAGGCCCAGTTCAAATTGCCGAAATTTCCAAAATTGTTGACTCTTCATATGACTATAAAATAGAGGGGCAGGGAATGTAGTACAGGTAAAAAAATGCGTTTATTCACATTTATTAATTTCCTTTTTGTTCTGTTTATCCCTGACAAGAAAACTGACAAAATTCCCCAGTATGGCCACCACGCGCCAGAGATACAGTGTTCTCTCACGAAAACCAAGAGACCAAGTATGATGAAAATACACTGTATCGATGGTGCGTGCTAGACCCCTAGATATGAAGTCTTTAAAACTTCGACATGCGTACCATTCAATAAATTTTGTAAATGGCGTCTGATTGTAATGGTTTTGGAATTTTATTTCCCAATACTAATAGTTTAGATTTCCCCCTCCTTTGAGATTAAAATTACTTTGTCTTCGACTGTAGTATCCGCGTTTGTTTTTATGTGAAGCTCATGGCGCCCGAAATTAAATCTTTTCTTACAATCAATAGTTGATGCTTTCATATTTCTTTTATTTAAAATTTTGAGCATTCACAAAACCT
The DNA here is from genome assembly GCA_910592155.1 of Ypsolopha scabrella. Lineage (NCBI taxonomy): Eukaryota > Metazoa > Arthropoda > Insecta > Lepidoptera > Ypsolophidae > Ypsolopha > Ypsolopha scabrella. Next base: position 11,612,403 of record OU342989.1, on the reverse strand, counting down.
TACTTCTTCCACTTGGTAGTAGTAACTATTTGAGCATTTTAGCTCATAGGAAGATTAGACTTCATTTTTTTATCATCGCAATTGATTTGAAATGACATTTATTTCTTTTTAAATATTACAATTGGCCCCTTTTTATTTATTACAATTGTAATTGATAGTTGCCAAAATTTTAAATAAAAGAAATATGAAAGTATCAACTATTGATTGTAAGAAAAGATTTAATTTCGGGCCCCATGATCTTCACATAAAAACAAACTTGGATACTACAGTCGAAGACAAAGTAATTTTAATCTCAAAGGAGGGGGAAATCTAAACTATTAGTATTGGGAAACCACTAACCAATGGACCAGATAAATGTAATTTGTAAAACCCCTTGCAGGGGTTTCCCTTACGATAGGCTGTTCCAATAATTTTGAATAAGATTGCTTACCTAATTATAATGGTTACCTACACTTTTGAATGAGGAAACCCTGGCATCGAAGAGATAAGCGCTTACGAAGTCTTTCAAGAGCTTACCCAATCTTTTATTGGTTTCCGCTTTATTTAAAGAATATATTGCGCCTTCCAAACGATGTCAAAGCTTTGACATTTGCCGCCACAAGCTATCGGTCAAATTTCGCATACAATTATCACTCTTAATCGTAACTTTGAAAGACCTAAATCGCTATAACGATAGATTGTTTCGGTAAGTGATTCAGAAAGGATTAACCCTTCCGAAAAGGTTACCCATTCTAAAAGGCTTTTGGTATTGGGTTGTAAACATTTGCATTGTTGTTTGAGAAACCCTTTGAAAGTTGAAAGGCTTTCCTATTAAAAGGGTGAGCCAAACGTAATGGTAACCCAATTACCAGGATACAGCCGGGGTATTTAAAATTCACTAAAAATCCCACAAAAGGTAAGTGGCACCGGTCCCTGCTGACCACGCAATGAGAAAGTTTCTAGCATGAATATCGCTGTACAAAATCCGTAAGCGGTGATTGTCGTGTTCTAAGGAGTACTTTTAACAAATTCAATGTTTTTGGATTCTGGAGGTGTCCATTCTGGTGCTGGGTAGTGGCTGTAGACCGGCGTGTGATGGTCTTGGTGCTTGTGACTGCGCCAGTCGTCCAGGTCTATGATGTTGTTTATATCTGCGGAAAATTACTTTCATTTTAAATCCCAGTACTCAGACAAACTCTTCAGGATTTTTAGTCTTACTCATGTAAACTGTTTATTTATTAATATAATTTATAGCACACCGTGCGTAAAATGACCGCTTTACGCACGCTGCGCTTGCGTAAAGTCGGCATTTTCCGTACTTGTGCTATAAAATATTATACGAAACTTGTGCGAGAAACTTTTTCTCGACTCGTGTGATTGCAGCACTCACCTTCGGCTCGTGCCGCAAACTCACACTCGTCAGAAAATGTTTCATCGCTCTCGTATCGTAATGTACTATTAAAGAATGTAGACGCTTGCACCAATATTTAAATCTACATTACGTTAGTATAGCTGAGTGAAATTAATAGTACATTACGATACGAGAGCGATGAAACGTTTTCTGACGAGTGTGAGTTTGCGGCACGAGCCGAAGGTGATATAAATATAAAGTATCGTATAATATTTTATAGCAAAAGTGCGGAAAATGCCGACTTTACGCTAGCGCAGCGTGCGTAAAGCGGTCATTTTACGCACGGTGTGCTATAAAAAAATATATGCATATGGTTTCACAATTTAGAATTTCATGGAGCCCGGTCCGCGACGACGACAACTTTGATGAAAAGCAATATGTTAAATATTTTTCTGGCCTTTATTGGGATGTTCTTGGAAAAACTAGGGACATACACCACTTCATATTGGACATCTAAATGAAGGCCCAAAATTTATTTGATTGTTGATTTGATTTAGAGGTTTTCTCAATTCAGAAACTGGCTCTAAGGATTTAAAGTTCTAGTGCAAGGTGCCTGTTAAGAACCCGCTCCGTATTTTTCGTCTGTTTGATGCGAAATATTATTTTAATTATTTTTCTTGTCGTTGCTGCGATGTTTTTGTAAGAAATAGGAACACACATCAGTCCATATTAGACATCTAAATGAAGACCTAAAATTTATTTGATTCAATTGTTTCTCCTTTGCGTGTTATTTTTGTACTTAGATATTATGAATAACGATTCGGAGCGGGCTCGTAAGTACCGAAAATAAATCGCAAAACAGAAACTAAATTCAACCAAATAAATTCTAGGCCTTCATTTAGATGGTCAATATGATGTGGTGTATGTCCCTAGTTTTTCCAGAAATATCGCGATAAAGGCCAGAAAAATATTTAACATATTGCTTTTCATCAAAGTTGTCGTCGCCGCGGACCGGGCTCTTAAGGCCCATAATACCTCAATTCGCAGTCCTGCTCTAACGCTTCTGCTGTTAACTGTCTATCCTACTCTAATCAGATGCCGCGCACGCAAAACATCAGTTATTTTGAAATCGCGGCTACACTGATGGTTTTTTAATTTTTATATTAATATCAGTTATATTATGCAAAATTTCAGATCTAATTTCAAGTATTCGTTGAATGCTATCGGTTTATCGTACGGTTTGGGGATAACTTTGTAATTTTTTTGTATCGAAAAAATTCAATGGAATCAAGTTTTCACAACAGCATGGACATAAAATTAGTCCTCAACTTTATCATATATTAATGTCAGAGTAGTTGTTGCAGTATTTGTTGGTATAAAGCAGGATCATGCGAAGTGAAGTGAGGTATTATATACTCATAATATAGCACGCAATTTCTGCAATCTCAACTTACTTGTTTGGTCTCGGAAGGCAAAGGGGCTTGTCGGATGTACGTACACTAACAAAATCTTATTCTGCTTTATCTTAATATTAATTACCTCAATCTGTTACGCGTCTCTAGTAACCACCTGCAAGAAAATTTAATAGATTTGAGCATAAGATTAGTTATTACATTTTAAGATTGAATAAGATTTTGTTAGTCAAACTATCTACTCAGGTATGGGTGTTATGCTAAGAGAAGTATTAGGGAAATGTTAATTTTAATGTTTATTTTAACTATTTTACAAATTGTGTTTCCAAAAAACGCCAGACAATCCTTTTACTCGATAAATTTTTCATTACAAAACAATACATAATGAAACCGTTTTTTAGCTGAAAATTATCTACATGTTTCAGAACTATTTCAATGATGTAAAATAAAAAAAAATTCTTAATATTTCCCATAATAATTTGAAAGAAGAAAATGTATTATTAAAAAAAAAAACCGTATTTCAACTACCCGGAAATTGATTTAAAAACAAGCATTTTTGGGTAAAACACGAATTCCTTTGCCTTAACATTTTACAGTTGTTTCGAATCCTAGCTGAACGTTTTTTTGTTATTATATATATTACTAGCTTTTACCCGCGACTCCGCCCGCGTGTTATTCGGTTTAACAACATGCTTTTTCCCGGGATAAAAAGTAGCCTATGTGTTAAGTTAGGGTATAAGCTATATCAATTCTAAATTTCATTCTAATCCGTCCAGCCGTTTCGGCGTGAAAGATTAACAAACATACACACACACACACACGCACATACACACACACACACACACACACACACACACACACAAACTTTCGCATTTATAATATTAGTGTGATTAGTATGATAATATTCGGCATCACTCGAAACCTATAAAGGGATTCAAAATTCTTGGTTCTAGTTTGGATCTTGGTGATTAGTGAATTAGAATCGAGAGTTAGATATAAATAAGCTGTTTATTAAACCATAAATACCTGCACACGCTACGTATATAAGGTTACTTTAGTTAATATACCCAAAATCATACTGGAGACTCGGTAAACGGTCAGGCCAGGCCAAGGTTCAATTACACAGAAAGCCTACAACGCCCTGCGTGTCCAAGGATGCTGTTGGGGCTGCCGCGATACTGTAGTGCATCAGGTATGTCTGCAGAGGCTCAGATTGAGGATTTTTACTGCATCATAAGGAAAAGAGTAGCCTCCCTGATGGCGCGCGTTCGCGGCAGCGCCAATAGTCTCCTATCTGTACTAAGGGACAAGCTGGATAGCCCTATCTTCAAACACTGGGTGGCTATCCATCTTGCTCCAAACCAAAAATGTAAGTAGTTAAATAAATTTTATATTTTGTTACTAAGTTAGTGATATAAGAAAAATACTAACCAATATGGATTTATAATGGTCTGAAATAAAGTATATTCTATTCTATTCTATAACCTTTTCCGTGAAATATGAAAAATAAAATATACACTTCCTATAGTTGCTAATTCAGTCGAGTTTGTTCTTGAACAAGTGTAGAAGCACAATATATATTTTGCGTACTTCGCAAACAGGATCATTGAACGTTGGTCCAAATTATTATTAATCCCTTACCAAATCTCCAGTATTTTTGTTGTGGGACCTAAAGTTTATAACAAAATACCGAATATGTAGTTGAAAAAGAAATGAAAATTAATTTATTTAAAAATAAACTTTTCAATTTCTTAGTAAATAAATGTTATTATAATATTAAGGACTTTTTAAGTGATGACTCAATGCAAATAAAACTTAATTCAATGAATTTTAAACAATATTATTTGACTACGTGAATTGTTTTCTCATTTTATTTATTTATATGCGTACTTCGTTAGGAATGAGATTTGTACATAATTTTGAATAATTTTAGATTTAATGTTAACTTTTTTATATTTTCATACGCTTTTGCGCAGATTGTAGAGAACTAAAATATTGGTAACACCAATTGTATTACCTGTATTCATGAATAAACGTATCTTGTATATCCAGCATTAATTTGGCTATATAAACGAAAGTCACCTTAAATACTTCAACTATTCATGCTTGGCAAGTAGTAGAGTATTTATATTTTTATTATTCAGAACTCTGTACTTATAAAATAATACTTTTTATTGGGCAAAAAATTGCTGGTTTGGCATACTGGTCACCGAAAGAGTCTTTGTCTGACTTTTGAATCTGAAACTTTGAATTTGTCTCTATAGATAAAATAAACCCTACACCCATTTAAAATAAAATTAGTAGAAAAATATAGTAAAATCCCTCTTAATAAGTATAAACTCTGTGACCATTTGACGAACATATAGTAACAATGATTTATTAATTTGTTTTGTCAGGGATATGTAAGCCCAAGGGTTGTAGCACAAATCTTTATCAATAAAAAAATAACCAACAACATAAAACTACGAGTATGCTTGCTTTCTTTTTGTACACGCGCAAACTGAATGCATTCTTGGACCAGGGTTGCCAGATGTGATTTCTAAAATTTCCCCAGATTCAGAATATTTTTTCCCCAAAGATATCCTTTCCCCAAACACCAAATTTTTCCCCGAAATCGCGAAAAAAACCTTAAATCTGGCAACTCTGTCGTGGACTGAGGACTGAGGCACAGCACCTGATGAGGTGAAGTGCGGGATCACCTCCACCCCCATCCATACAGATACAGATACAGTTGTCCAACGAAAGCGATCAGGCAAAGCAATTTTGCAATTTGTCACCCCATAGCGGTGACAAGATACATCGCGGACTCTTTTTGAGCGAAATTGTGAGTCTAGTTGTTTATGAGACGTCAATGGTCTCGCCACACACAACCGCTCCGTTCGAACGCCTTCGACAACTGTATGGATTTTTGAACTGTGGTAGGTAGTGCTGTGTGCGTAGAGAGAAGAGGTGTGTCTGTACATAGCGCATTTCTCAGCACCTCTAACACGGTAGACCATATCAAGCTCTGACAGCTCGATATACTACTGTCTGTTCCTCTTTAGGTAGATCAACAGAGTAAGCTCGATATGGTCCTCCGTGTTAGAGCTGCATTCAGTTCGCGCGCGTACTGTAAAAAGGATATGACCGTATCTCAATTACCGTGATGATGCTCGTAGTGGGGCGGCGGAGACCAGGACCAGTCGTGGTGGTGGTGCTTCTTCTCCTTCATCAGGGTGAAGAATGACGCCAGCTGGGGACGGAAACCGTTCATTAAACAAGGAGGTTGAGGCGGCGGAGTTCCGATGCTCTGTGATAACGATAATTTATTAAGACAAGAAGTTTTAAGACCAACTTCTGAGAAATTTTAAGACTAACTTCCGAGAAGTTTTAAGACTAACTTCTGAGAAGTTTTAAGACTAACTTCTGAGAAATTTAAAGAAGTTAGCGGGTGACGGGACGTTGGGACGTGTCTGCCCACTTCTGGCCTTCCTTAGGTTTTTCCAAATTTCAACCAAAAGAAGTGATAATACCACAATACACACTTTCATATATGTGTTCTTTATAAATTGTTACCCTGTTTTCCTTTTAGCCTTTTAGTCTTTGAGTTTGAGTGAGGGCGCAATTGTTAACGTATCATTTGCCTGGGAATTTAAAACAGACACCCTACTAATTTGCGTTTATAATGATTTCGGGATATTTGAGAAAAATCTGGGACCTGTGATACACCTTAGTATTCCGGGACAGTAGTTGGCAACCCTATTTCCAACCCCTTATGCCGATCGGACCTTGAGTCACGATGGAGTCCAAATTGATTCTTTGTCTCGTCAGTTAAGATGGCGGTTGTGGATAAAGCGTAGTTGTAGGAGGACTGGAAATGGAAACTCCTTGCTCTGGCAGACGGGTAAAAAAACTGTAGGCCCGTAACTTACGTTGTCTGTACTTGCTTTTTTACCATAAGTAAGTTTTCTAATTTAAATAAAAAACCAATATCGACCTACTAAAATTGGTACAATACAGTGGAGCCTACATCAAGCTATACATATTGATTATAAGCTGACCTCTCATTGTACGGGAAGCCTGTACAATGAAAGATCAGCTTATACTGAAAGTGTTTAGCTTGATGTGGGCTCCACTGTACAAACAAATGGCCTGTTCTTTTTTCATCAATATTTACGATTCGAAAACCGTTTCGAGGAATAACTGTTTCTAATTTCATCCTTCAGCCTGTTTCGTCCACTGCTGGACATAGGCCTTTCCAGGATTTCACCACTCTTGGCGGTCCTCCTGAAAGAAATGCCCATACTCACACACGCTGGGCAGGCGGGTTGGTGAGCGCGGTGCCGAAACCCTTGCACCAGTGACGCCGCTGCCCGTCGCTAGTCTGTTTTATATATAGCCTGGCAATTGGGGATGGATATACCGCCATCCATCGGTCCCAGGCAATGGTGGGCCGCCTGGTTTTTTTGCCTGAGAGCTGTCCTCTTACTCTCCCCCGAATAACCTCGTGAGGATTTGCGAGTAAGATGGTGGTACCTCCACAGTCGAGCCCGGCATTAGCTCTACCACCTATCATTTCTAATTTACAGATTTTAAAATAAGCATGCGTATCCTTTATTAAAAGCGATGTCTTTCATTTGACCTTCAGTGACGTAATCACAACACATTTCTATACGAAAAAAAAAATTCTTGAGCGCATCCTAAAGTTTGGCAAGGATCTGACATTAAACCTAATATGATGACGTAAATTCCTGTAAAAACTAAAACGATTATAAAATCGGTTTAAAAGCACGTGAAAAAATCTAATGTTATTTTACTAAATTGATCTATTTATTCCAAAAAGCAGACAAAAATAGCACAGATGTTTAATAAACAATCGAATTGCTTGTGCTAACTAATTGAGGGGTCTGTAGCGACAATTGTGGTTAATTATCGCTGCCAAGGTCAGTCCCGTGATGGTGGGTTCTTTGGAATGCACGTAATGATGTTGATACACTTGTCTATCTTGCTCGAGGGAAGCGGGCCGCTCAGAAAACTCGCGATTTCGAGGTGTTTTTAATTATTGTTAGAGGGATTGGTTTTTCACATGAAATTTTTTACGTTTGTTTTGGTAAAAGTAATATAACTCAAATTAATGTTTTAATCATAGTTTAGGCCTATCTTTGCGATGTTTTTGGACGTAGTGAAATGCAAGAAGGTGATTGTGTATCGAACGGCCGAAATAAAAATTGAAATATGAGACATGCTTTTTTCAAAGTTTCAACCCTTGTTATTTACAATTAAAACACAAAAGAATACGGTGTTTTTCCGGGTAAATCCGGGAAACATCACGTTGACCCACAAAACACAAGATGAAGAAAATTGACTTATGAAGAAAATAGCGCAAAGCTATTTCAAAGTTCAGGGCTTTTTTTTAATGATAATTTGGGACAATACTTTTGAGGTTCATTTTATTTATGGTTTTTTGGTGTTGTCTTTCTTAACCCAGCAATCTTTATACCTATTTATAAATATGTGGAGTCCACAATTGGCGAAATTACCCTTACCGAAGAAGACACACACGATCTAATGACTTGGCAAAACTACCTTAATATACCCGGATTTTACGTAAATAACCAGATAGAATGCATGGAAAAGACATTGAAGACTTGGCCTATTTGCCTTACTTATTGAAAAGACATTGAAGACTTGGTCATTGGATGAATATGAAGACCCTGATTGTTAAACACTACCAATTTATGACAAGGCTGTATGGTCTAAAACCCTTTCCTGGCTAACAAGGCGAATTAACAAAAAATTGCCTCATTCCTGATTCCTGCCTGGGCGGCTATTCCAGCAATATTTCGATATTTGTTTACAGTTAGATTAATGCCATGCACTAAAAATTAGAGTGAATATATAAAATGAAAAAAAAAGATGTAAGGAATGCTCATTAAAAGATTTCAATCAAAAAAATCAATGCATATCCGTACAAAATCCATTTTAATGTCACCCTCTATCCGCCCTAGCATTACTTTTTGTCTAACTTCTTACTTTTCGGTTTCCTTCTTTGGTTAATTAAATACACAAGATCTATATAGGTATACGTAAATGATATTCAGTGAAAAGTGACAAACGTTAGGCGTGTCGTTTGATATGCAAACATCATCCCAAATATAAATTTAAGCACACACAATTGCTTGTGATAAAGTTTGTGCCGTCACGCGATAACCCGCTAACCGTAAATATCGTAATTTGCAATGGTTCTCGTAACAAGATATTCAGAGCTAGACAAAAAAAAAATACACTTTTTAGACACCCGATAGCCGAAACTGTCAGTAAAGTTTTTTATTTTACATTGCATATCAGTCTAAATTTCGAAACATGTAATTTATTCTGTTTTATGAGCACGGAGAAAGTGAAACTATCTGCCAATTATACAGTATTTTTTTTCGTTTCAGCATAAGCAAAGCCTTGTGTAGTCAAACTGTATATTTCGAATTAAATTAATATCTTTGCGGTATAGAAAACCAGAAAATAAGTAAATCTGGACGTGAGGAGCTCTGAACCGGGATTCGAACCCGGGACCTCTCGCTAACCGGGCGATATATATTAATTTAATTTGTTATCTCCTTGGGATGGATAAATCGCCAAGTATTTAAAAACATTGAAATTTATTTATATCATAGTTTTGTTTATATCTGTAAAAAATAAGAGAAATGTTTGACGCACGCACCAAGTCTAGCTTGTTAAAATGAAAGTGTTTCAGTCTTCAGTGCACGAATTAGCGAATTTATACAAGTTTGCAGGAATGAAAATTACTTAATTAGATTAAAAGGAAAATTATGCTTCTCGACTGTTAGTTATCCGGATATTTGGGTGAATCCTAAGGATATTTTTTAAGCGATGTGTCGTCTCCTTTGAATGCGATGATAGGGAGTAGCTATGTAATAAAAGTTGTCCAAAATGACAAAAATAACGTTTTTTTAAGAACGTCTCTAATGCACTATAAGTTAAACAAAACCTAGCAAACCTAGGTTACCGTATTTTATCACTTTTGGGAAAAATCGGGAAAGTCGGTCTTTATAATCTTGCCATTAACCTATTTATAAAAAAAGAAGTACCCAAATCTAGATAAATATCGTTGATACATTTTGAGATGAAAAATGTCATTTGTTTTCGTGAATTTCTTAACCGCTATAGTTTTCCTGTGATCTTTACGCGATTCTGTTGACCAGAATCATTACGAAGATAATAAAAAAAAGCATCCAAATCCGATAAATGGTTTTTGAGTTCAAACGGAACTACATACATTCATGGATACCTACATAAAGAAAAAGAGAGACGAAATAAAAAAAAACAAACATTATGGTTTTGGCTTCAGTGCAATACTACTTATAATTAAGAGGCGCGAGCTTTTTACTACTTTATTATTAGTATGGATAGAGGATATTTTCTACAAGCTAATCTTAGGCAATGGAGATATTGTCGAGGGTGGTGTCCCGTATTGTTGTACCTTAGCAGCACTGACAGCAATCTTGAAGATGAGCAGCATCATCCCGATGGCGACAGACTTGGTCGCCATGATGCCGGTGAGGATCATCCAAGTGGAAGTGGCGCCGATGTGGAATATCATTGGCATCATTGAGTGCATTTTCTTCGCTGAAAAAGAAAATACGTGTTTCAAAAATTGCGCCCCGGGCAATATGTCTCGCCAGGCCCTTGTAGTCTTCAACAACCTTGAGATATTTTAAACAAAGTCAAAATGAACGTTAAAACCTTGCATTTGATTCTGTAATCGACTGCTCCGAAACTTGCCGTTTACGGCAACGTTGACGCCACGCGCTCTCAAAATATCTAGTTTTTATTTTTATTATAAGCTGTAACTTTTTTTGTATTTTAGTGCAAGAACCATACAAATAACATCAGCGATTTCCAAGAAATTGCCAATTTTATTCCAAAAACAGCTTGGGGAAATACTTTCAAGGTGCTTCTAATAGGCGAGAATAATTTCCTGCAACAAGATTGTTTCTTATGCTTTAAATAATGACATATATATTTTTTAATAATTTTTAAGTGAGCCGTTTAAAAGTAATAACTTTATCAATGGGAGTGATTTTCGGATGACGCGGGAACACGCGTCTTAAATTGAGATCGGTTCAGTTAGCCGCCCCGGCCATACCCTGGACACTTGCTAGGGCTGTCTCAGTTAAATATGATTCAGAGATATCTTAATAAATGCACATGTACTGTTATAGTGATATAATAATTAATTAGTGATATTAAGTTTGTTTAACTCCAACTGGTTTCACCTTACGGCATCATCAAGGAACAATAATTAGTAAATAACTATGGGTATTAGAAGTGTGATATTGTTTACCATTGTTTACCATCTGCAGTGAAAGCTATAACTATATATATAGTTCATAATGCTATTAAAATGGCTATTCACGATGTATTAGTCAGATTTCGCCTGACTAGTTTCACTGTATTCGTACAATTTCTTTGGAGCCAAATAAATAGTTACGTGGCGGTTGCCTGTTTGACACTGAACTTTGTCAAATGTCAAACGGGGAACTGCCGCGTAACCATGTTTGCCCCCGAAGAAACTGTACGAATCATGGACGAATTTAATTTCGTCCACGAATACAGTGAAATTAGTCAGGCGAAATCTGACTAATACATCGTGAGTAGCCGTTTCAATATCAATATGAATCTAAACCACGAATCTTTTAGTAGTAAAATGTTCATAGTTATTTATAAATTATTATTCCTTGATGATGCCCTAAGGTGAAACCGGTTGGAGTTAAATAAACTTAATATCATTGAAACAGTACAATTTATTATGATGATGATGATGTTTCACCAAATGCCGAGTAGCAAGTATTAATCATTATTATTCTAATATAGTTGGTAGTCAGTTTAATGGTTTATTTAAAAATGGCAAGGGATGAACAAAAGGAGCCGAGCCCCAAATGTTAGATACAACCACAAATTCTCCAAATAATATATTTTGTATTTTTTTGGTAAAGTTCTCCAGTAAGAACAAGCAACTTTAATCCGCTATAATATTGGTATATAATTGGTTCGCTTCGAACTGTTGGAATGCATCTTTTTTGTTGCATCTGTGTTAAAAGTTCTCCCGAAATACTCAATTCATAAGATTTCGCTTTTTGTATAGCGTGCCTTGATGGATCGTTATTTTGTGAGAATTTGAATTGATGTTTTTCAGTTTAATTAAATGAAAGAATTGTCAATAAAATTGCAGGATCCGATTGGTTAAGAACAGCTATCACGCGCGCAAACCTCCATACAAACACAAATACGAAATTGTGGGGTGTCTATGGAATGTTTTCATGATATTTTAGGCTAAATTCATTGACATTATCTTCATTCTCTGCATTATGTAGATCTATGTCCAATTAGAATTAAAAATCGGGAAATTTTAATTATATTTTACCGCTAAAAACTTTATCACGTTTTTTTTTGCAAAATGTGTAGCCGAATGTGTTTTTATTGTTTTAGATAAAAATGTTATCTAGATAATTAATAACCAAAAATATGTTCGGAAACGTCCACAATATAGCCAAAATCACGTTTCTCCTACCAAGAGTTTTGTATTTTGCGCCCGCGACGAAATCGGTGCGATTGTATTGCCTTCACAAGTTTCGTGGAGAGTGCATATCTTAGATTTTGCCGCCCTCACAACTGAGTTGGTAGCGTCAGGATTTCAGAAATTTTAATTAAAATTGCGCTTTATTCAATACAAAAAATCGTGCTAAATTGGCTACATTACTTGTAAAAATTAATGGAAGTCTTTTGTGTTCGTACTTATTGATTTGAACGTATTTGTTACTATTAAAGATAGTTAACTTCACACACATATTTTCTCACTCACATAGTATATACACACACTATTTTCTCGTATACACATTAAAACAGAAACTGTAAGATTGCTTTATTTTATGATTTGTTCTTTCAATATATACAGGTGTCAAGAAGGCGTCTTATCAAATCATACTATCGCTCAACACGCTCGCGCGTTGAACAGCAGGCTGTTTTACTAAACGCTTTTGCGAAGTTTAGCTCCGTAAACAATACTCTAAGCGAGGATGATTTCCGAGCGCTTATTATTTAAAGCGTCTTACGAAAACATCCTACGGCTCAACATGCACTTATTCAAAGACGAATGTATTACTTTACTAGCCCCTCCAGAAACTTTAGTTACATGTTTCTTAAAATTGTATGCTTGGATCTGTAATTTTTTTATACTGCATAAGCTGTTAGTAGGGACAATTAATATGCATTTACAATTAATGAACTGGTCTATAATGTAATGAGTTACAGACTCTGAATAGATAAATTACATACATATACATTTACGAAAAAACCACCAATTGTTTAGCGTTAGGCATGTTATTAGACAAATTTTTAAAAAGATTATGTATTCCTTTCGTCATGAGTATTTTCTCCTTCATTACTGGACGAGCAGAATGAATTAATTATATTAATTGTTACCATATTTTTGTTTAGAATTCCCCCATTCCCTCCACTGTTACTGTTAGTTTATTGCACGTAAATTTATAAAACCTCAAAAGCCCTTGAGAATGCTAAATAGCGAAACCGGTTGGGTGTAATATAGAATAAAATATTTGTGGATAAGTACAAGAGTTAGATAAACACAAATGAATTAATTTATTAAAATTTTCAATGAGATTTTTTTTATGATTGAGATAATGTTTATAAAAAGGGGTATATTTTATTGCACCGCAATAGTACATTACAATACGAGAGCGATGAAACGTTTTCTGACGAGTGTGAGTTTGCGGCACGAGCAGAAGGTGAGTGCTGCAATCACACGAGTCGAGAAAAAGTTTCTCGCACGAGTATCGTATAATATTTTATAGCAAAAGTGCGGAAAATGCCGACTTTACGCAAGCGCAGCGTGCGTAAAGTGGTCATTTTACGCACGGTGTGCTATAAAAATATTAACTGCTCATCAAATGCAGCGCGAAAATGAGCCGGTAGGTTAGGTTAGAATGTTAGGTATGGCGAGTCGCTGAACGTAGTGAATAATGGTATTTCGTAATATTGGTAATTCGTGGTATTTTTTTCATGACAACCCAGAAATCCCTCAGCGCAGAAGATTGTGCCTCCTTATCGACACTCTGACCTTTTGATGTGCAGTTTGTATTCTTGGTAGGACACTAGATAGTAAGCAATATTATAATTTTATGTAATAAAAATAAACGATACCAAGATATGTAGTTTCAAATAAGCCGCAATGCAATGACCCGAGATCGGTTGTTCTTAGAAAGAGACAGCCATTATACTAATCGCCACGCTACCGAAAGGGACAGAATACGAGCTACATATATATCACAGACACAGTCCGGCGTTGACGTCGAGGATGATTTCCCGCATTGGCAATATTTTATAAGTCTAATGAATTCATCCTAGTGTTGAACTCGAGTAGCGATTCCGGACTGCGAATTGAACTATCTCAGATGGAAACCATACTGCATTTTAGTGTTGACGCGTAGTATGGATTCCGGAACACAGCGTCGCGTAAGCGTATAGCAAAACATCCTGGGCGAGTATTCTGACACGTGCGCAAAACTTGCGAAGGCAGATTGCGGGTGACTTTAAAATGGATTTTGTACGGATATGTATTGATATTTTTGATTAAAAACTTTTAATGAGTATTCCTTACATTATATAGTTTTTATTTGATGTAGTTTAGTCACTCTAATTTTCATCGCATGGCATTAATCTAACTTTAAATAAACATGATATTGCGAGTGAAAACTAATGCCGGAATAGCCGCCCTGCTGTTCAACACGAGAGCGCGTTGAGTAGTAGTATGATTTACTAAGAAGCGTCAAGAAGATAACCTTTTTTCTTAAAAAGGGTTGTTCTACCCATTTTCAGATTTTCAGGAAAAAGATTATCATCTTATCAGCCAGTATTTTTTTTGTATCACAAATGCTGTTGGCCGCTTTATGGTTACTGTCACTCTCGAGACTATCCCCCGATTTCACAATTGAGAATTTCTAGTTAAGTAGTGCTCAACTTTCAAATGCAGCGCTGTGATTGGCCAATTCGTCACTTATGTATCCACTTAGCGAGACTTTCTTAATTCAGAAACCGGCCTTATCAGTGTTAGTGATAAGGACTGCTTATTTTTGATGACATGAGATATAAATTGCACATTCTTACATTTTTTTTTGGCTCACTAACTAGTTTTTGTATTTGTATTTTGTATGATGTGCTTTGTAAATGTATAAGACGAGGCGGACCTACCCTTTGGTTTCAAATTGCTCGGTCGTCGGCCGCGGGCCAGTAGAACGTTTGACTCTGATGTCGGCTCCGGCAGCGTAAATATAAAGGCGGCTGCAACACAGACAGAAGTTGCTCTGTAGCGCAGCCGGGTTCGTTTAAATAAACTAAAGTACCGGGTGTAAATTAACCTCTAGCTATGACAAAGGAAACTGTTCTATGTTCGAAATAAAAAAATATGTGATGTTTGGTTACTTTTGTCATGTTTCATCATTAAAAAAAAGATATCGACCGTGACAGAGACTAAACTTCGGTGACAGAGACGACGCTCTACAAAACTGTATATAGCCTATGTGCATTATTTAAACATGTCGCGTCACGTAGGTTGGCCATTCATTCGAAATTTAGGAAATGAAAAAAAAAAACTTTTTTTACGGTTTAGTGTTCTATTATTGATTCTGATTCATAGATTTCAATAAAGTTAGGGGGTTCCTTTTCAACCTGTATACAAACACGATTACGTCGCAGACACTTGAGCCGCTGTGTTGCAACAGGGTTTGGACGGGCTATTACTATTTGAAATCATTTAATGCAGCACAGACTATGGGTCTGTCATGGGCGTTTATTTAAGGGGGTTAAGGGGGGATAGACTTAGCATACGCGGAAAAAGAACATTCGCGGAATATTTAAATTTTGTATGTGACAAGGTGAAATTATTTATGCAGCTGAATTCATACTGAAGACCCTGTATGTGCTCAGTGTCAGGATTTGATGACCCTTGTTGTGAAATTCGTAAATGACTTTTTTAATACACCTGCTCAAAATATGATAGATTACGTGCCCGTTTAGCGTGCGTAAAATGACATATTTCGCACTCGTGCTTTTTGTTTTTACTACTGACGCCATCCAGGGGAAACCGGCCACATCATGTAGTAAGCATGTAAACCTTTATTTTACCGGATACACTAACAACTGTTTAAGATGAGTATTTTCAAACTTTTATATTTTATTATTATATTAAATATAATATATATGTCAAATTGTGAAAGATGTTTTAAAAATTCAAAACGATTTTAGACGTCATAATTTATATTTTTATTTAACTATCTTAGAAATTATTATTAAAAAGATTTTAGAAAGAGTCATTAGTCTTTGTAGCACAGATTGGCGCCAAACAGACTGTGTGTTCTTCTGTCGACTTGTATCTATTTTGATTTGCAACAAAATTGTTTTTGAAAAAAGTCGTTTGATACACGTGCGAAAGTGTTGATATTTAGAGTCACGATTGACTTTTTTGCCGAGACGCAGTCGTGATTTGCATTTTAAAATCCTTGGAACACCCCCCCCCCCCTCCCCCCATGAGAAAGCTACAGCTACGGCCATGGTGTCTGTGTTGCAGCCGTCTTTGTAATTACGCGTCTCGCACGGCGCGACGTGAATTCTGAACTATGATGGTATTAAACTAAAATATCTAAACAAATAAGACCAAGATGAGATGAAGTGATTGCTGTTAAATTTTATAGCTGCTGCCTGCAGGTGTCAGTATCTTTGTTTGTTCCGTTTTAACTTGAGAACTACTCAACGGATTTAGATGCGATTTCGTTTTGATTTCTTTATTATCATCGATCCCGGTCAACATACAGGCTAAAAGGAATGTTTATAAATAACCGCCAAGCTAAAATAAATGAAATTTTCTTTAATATTTTACTTGAAGCAGAGGAAGGCAGGTGTATATAGTAAATAATACTATTACTATAATAGTATCTTTTTCTTTTCCTTACGGCCATGTCAATCGGTCAACAGTATATTAAATGAGTTTTTCTTTTAAAATATCATTTCGTTTTATTTGTTTTTTGCGTATTTTTGTAGTTATAGTATTTCCACAAATCTGTAAATTTAGGCCTGGGGGAAAAATAATTCACGTCTTTTTTTTGTAAACCGTATCAAAAACTACTATAATCTATAACAAAAAAATGGACAAAATCTCATTTTTGGAACTTTAAAGTAAAATTATATTTGTTTTGTTTCCAAATAATTTACGAATTGTAATTTTTCCGATGTTTTTTTATTACTTGTTTATCATGAAACAAAGTGATCCCGTTGTTTTTTCATTCTGTCACGTGATTTCAGATCATTATACTTACTCGTATTTTTTTATTCATATTTCGTTATTATATTTCGATATTACCAAATACTGTTACATACGTTTAAAACTTATTATTAAATTATAAACATAAAAAACTTGATAATCTGGGGGCACGGTAGTGCCCCGCCAAGTCGAGCTAAAAAGCGGCACGGCCGTACCATCCTTTTCTCGAAGCAGTTCAGGTGATTTTCGACCCCCTATAACTTCGTTGTGGATAAAACTAGAAGCCTGAATTTTCAGTAACCAAGCAGGAATTGTAAAAACACGGGTATATTTCAAATTTCATTCAATTTGAACCAGTAGTTTAAGAATTATAACTAGTCAAAGTTTCTCAATTTTGTCACTCACTCACTGACCGATCATCAAAACTCTAAGGCACTTCTAGAAGACATAGAAGCTTCAAATTTGGAATACAATCAGTGTTTAGTGTATAAATCAAGGAAAAACTAAAATACTTTGCAATTCCAGTCCAGTTTTCTAGATACACCAACTGCATAAATAACTTTGTAATCACATATAAATATATAGGATTACAAAGTTACATTATCAGTTGTAACTAGAAGGTACCGGAAAGGAAAAAAAGTAGGACTATCTACAAAAAGAAATGAGATGCCACCGAAAACAACACTTGTAAAAAAACAAGTTTCCCAACTTAGTTCTTCTACCGTAAAAAGTTGTGAGATCCTTGTAAATCCAAGTCTGTTAATTTTGATGGCATATATAAGGTGGAATCGTAATACCTGCCACGGATGAAATAGGAGATACTATTATGTTTATAGATTACAATAGTGAAGATAATTTATTGATCTAACTTCATAAATTTTTCCATACAAGCAAATGTGCGTATAAATTTAAATTCATTTAATTGTATGAAACCGTCCGTCAAAGGACGCCGCTCTATCCGAGCGAGCCACTCGTCAAATAGTCAAAGGGCAGACCGCCTGCCGCCACCCCGTCCCCCACTACCCCCTTCGTCGCACGCGCTTGTTTTTGTTTGTTGTTGTGCCCCCACCCCAGTTCGCTGTTTTCGCTGGTCGCAGAGGTGCGTATCTCGCGCGCATTCTTTAAAAATGCCTCCTAGACCACGATATTCAAATCAAGAATATCTTGAGATGGTATCGTGCTACCGCGAGTGTAACAACGTAACCGCGCATGCAGTAAACCTATACGAGCAGAGATTTGGTGTACGAGTGAGCCATCATACCATTGTGTACGGCCAAACCGGACATGATATTAGAACTGTGCGAGAACTAAAAAGGCGCATCAAGCGCGCTTTTCAGCAAGTAAAAAGTGAAACTGACACCTTAAATAAAGTGCAAAGACATGTACGCAAGCGTGCCTACATTTGTGTGCAACGCGAAGGCGGACTTGTGCAACAGTTTTGTAGATAAATAATACTGTTGTAAATTATGCAAATAACTGTAGCTAAGGTGTAATTGATGTAAATAAGGTACAATTGGTGTAAAAATGCAAAGACAGAACATAATGTTTTTGTGTAATGTGTACCTACGGCAAAACATAATCAGGAGACCCGGCTTTAAGTGTGATGGGAAGTTTACCATCTTATTACATCAGTTTTTATCTGCGGAATGAATTAGAGGAATGCAATAACTGGTAAGTGCACTTTTAAACTTTTGCCTGCGTATTATTGGGTACTGGTTGGCCAACAGATCCAGCCGTTTGGAAATTTAACAGTACCCTAATTAGTTAATTTACCGGTGTCTTAATGACCAATGACGAAGAGTAATTTGCAATGTATTTCGTATTTACATCTACTTTGCGTGTGAGCGTAAGCACATTGGAGAGGCATGCAATGGCACCTATTCTCGTGTAGCACTTTTAAATTTCGAGCTAAAAAAAACCAAGAATTTTCATAGCAAAATAGACCTTAACGCGGAGGGATGACAGTTAAATGAGCTTGTATTATTTTGGGTTTTCACAACTCTACATTTAAGTTTGTGCTACACAGAATAGGTACAAATATCTCTACCTGGTAGAGACGAACTGGGCAGCTGATTTCATTCATTGAACGGTTAGAAAGAGATAGCAATTGTTATCATTGACTAAACGACTCGTCAAGCGTAATTTGTGAACCACGTTATGCAGAATGAAGAAAATGTTTATTTAATTACTTTACCTTCTCAAATTTATTTAACTATTCCGGGGTACGAAATTTCTTCACCAATGTAATCTATAAACATAATAGTATCTCCTATTTCATCCGTGGCAGGTATTACGATTCCACCTTATATTCTACTAACACACAGCAAACATTTAATAATAATATTTATCTAACCCCATATCGTAAAATACTCATTACGAACTCAAAACTACTGGCATAGTGAAAAATATTTTTCATGAACGTCTCTGAAAAAATTAAAAAATTAAATTATGGTATAGGTCTCCGAACAACATAATGCTATAAAAAACTTTTTCTGAGATTACAGTACATGTGATACTAACTAGGAAGGCAAAGGGAACTTAGCCCATGCAGCCATGTCTGAGGTTTAATATCAAATACCAATGAGGTTTTTATATAATACTCTCTAATACGTACTAAATAATATTGCGGCGTGACAAAGGAGGTCACAATTTTATTTTATTTGCGGTGCATTTTCTATGGCAGCTGCTGAGGCGTGTAACGCGTATACTGATGCGTGGTGGACTGTTGGATTCTCTTTCACTTGGAACACCTTTGAATTTACCTCCATGTGGTTTGGTTATAATGAATAGGATAAAAAAACTGTCGGTCTACTTTTGTTACGTAAACTTGAGGACTACTTATAAAAAATTATACACCGTTATAATGGTACAACTTTTTCATCTGTATCAAATGATTTAAGGTAGTAACGGAGGATCTCGGTGCAAAATGCACATCATAATATTGTTTTCCTTACTTTTGAATAAAAAGTTTGCAATAAATCCGTTTTATAGCAATTCGCGCAAACTGCTTGTTAATGGTTAGGTGATCACATGAAAGTTATTCAATTTGATGCGTTACATTTTAGCTGCATTACATTACAACTGTAACGCGCTTTCAAGTTTGTTAATATAATACAAACAAAATGTAATAAATTTTCGTATGATACGCGTATCCGACTCGCGTAGCTTGCGACTGGCTGGTGTTAAACGCGTTGCCGACGCAATCCGACGCGTCGCTTCGTGTGCGGAACATAGCAAAATTGTATAGCGGCTACTGAAGAGCGACTGGTAGCATACGAGTACGAAAGTCACGTCGATTGTAAATAGCCTCGTGACAGAAAGGCCTAAGAGAACAGCTCTCAGGCAAAACCAGGCGGCCTACTATTGCCTGGGACCGATGTATATCCATCCCCAATTGCCGGCCTTTATACCGGGTGTAAAAGCAAAGGCAAGAATCCTTTAAGGGCGTGTTAGTATGATCGGCAAAGATACATAGGTAACACTAAAAGTTTCCGGAACTGGCCACTTACATAAACAATATTTATTCTGCGTCTCAAAGGAGCTGAACAGTGAATAAAAAGTATATACTATACCGGGTGTAAAAGCAAAGTCAAGAATCCTTTAAGGGTGTGTTGGTATGATCGGTAAAGATATTATCTTAAATACTGGGATCTCTAAATAAAGTACCAGTACCTCATAATAAGACGATTTTCTTTACTCAAAATACACTAATCGCGTGGACACCCTCACTGGTCGCTGGCCACTCAGATGAGGGGTGCAGGTTGCGGGGTGCAATTAGGTGTGTGGGGAGGCCGGTGAGCTGCGTAGCCATAGCTTGGAAAAATGATGGAATTTTTGGTGAAAATTCAAGGTATTTTTTTTTCTCGTAATCGTGTATACTTTCATACCCTAAAGGGATTCTTGACTTTGCATTTACACCCGTATAAAACAGGCTGGTGACCTGTCCAGCATGTGTGAGTATGGGCATATCTTCCAGGAGGACCGCCAAGAGTGGCAAAATCTTGGAAAGGCCTATGTGCAGCAGTGGACGAAACAGGCTGATGGATGGAAGCTATTATTACACATTCTTTTCATTATACCATTCGATGAGGTAATGTGTATAAAATATACCTATCTTACTAACAATCTTATGTAGCTGGATACTCATTCTAATTATCTGTTCTTAAAGTATGATTTTAATTATAATTTTTCGAATATGCATGAGAAGTTACAACTTACGAGTAAAGATAACACGTTACAAAGATAAACTTCATCAAAGTGATTTAGTTGTGTAATAAATCAAATTATGTTTTATATGTTTGGGAGGGTAATTTAATTGTTAAATAATTTATGAATAAAACATTAACACTTTTGTATGTAAGTACCAGCCCAGAAAACCGTATGAAAATGTTTACACCATTTTACTGCTAATGCATACATAAATTCACGCTTCCACCTGGAAAGGTAGGCAGTTATACAAGGTAACATTAATTTATGCAGTCAAATTCATACTAAAGACTCGGTAAGTGCTCAGTTTTTGTGAAATTCGTAAATTATTTCTTTCGTGTCCCGTCAAAAACGCAAGCTCAGCCCCGAGTTAATTACTATGAGGGTCAAAATTAAATTTTGCGAATTTCGCAAAAAATGTTATCATTTCGTGATATTAATGACTTATTAAGCCTCCAGTATGGATTTGGATGGATAAATTAACAACCTCTATTATAAAGCTCTTCTATTCCGGGTACTTTTTACTTTGCCCTTCCTAGTATGGCATACCATAGGAAAAAATGTTATTACCCGTCCAACCCAAGAAGGCCAATATCAAATACTTTATTGGCGATTATTGGTTAGTTAAGTGACCTATTTATCTAGGACGCGTTATACTAATGAAACAGCAGATCGGATGGTTTTTAGCTAATACTGAAATATTTTGTAGGGAAAAAAATACTGGATTTTAGTAGAAAACCTTTATATTTTTATAACCTATTTTATGAAAAAAAAAATCAAGTTGATCTCTTAAACGCGTTCTTGAAACAACGTTTGAAAACCAAAAAAAGAGGGTTGAAAACATATACTTTTTGACAAAGGTATAAATCTTAGCACTTTGTTTATAAGTAGATCACCTAGGTAGATAAAAGATCATTATATCAAATATATTTTTTCCAATATTAAGAGTCCTTAGACCATATAACACGGTACTAGGCAAGCGCACTTATCCCCCTCTGCCGAAGTACATGAACAATTTGTTCATGTAACTTTGCTTGTGTGCGCGTTTTGTGTTTGTGTTGCAGCTTTTGATTTAGTGTGACATATAAATTTTTCGCAGGAGTGTGCGTGAATGAGTAAATGTGTGCTGTGCGTGTTTACCTCCCCTCCCGTGGAAAACGGCAGAATAATTTCAGTACTAAGAGTCGCGCTTTGCCAGGTCCCGTGTTAAATGGTCTAAGAGATAGTCCTACTTTCGTCAAAAGAACTCTCGAAAATCTGGCTTTCTTCATATTCTAGGGTCAAGTCAGCCTTAATCTTACGACTTATATCGTCAATTTGGTCACCATACTTCTAGAACGGCCTGGTCAAACTTTATGTTTCCTTACGCAACATACCGTCGCCTTAGAGTGAAAACCTCGGATGGCCAAATTAAACGAAAATAGTTTTATTATTTCATTAGAATGATAACCTCGTATTGCATCAGACAGACAGACGGACGGACATGGCGAAACTATAAGGGTTCCTTGTAGACTACGGAACCCTAAAACTGGCTTCGCAATGACCGTGTTAATTTTAAATATCAACTGGTACTTTAAATTTTTATGCGCAATTTTTTTTTTTGGTTATTTTGTTTAGTATGGTTGTGTTAATCGTAATACAAGTAGTATAATTAAAGTTATTAGTAAATAAACATTACAAAAAAAGTGACTTTCGTTTGTATATTTATATTCATACTGGAGACTCAGTAAGTGGTCAGGACCAAGGTTCAATGACCCTTTCTGTAAAATACGCAAAATATAATTTAGACTTCCCATACTACATTATTGGGTTTTAGAAAAAGTAAGGAGGTACAAAAAAAAAATTCGTATTTCGCAAACCGTATATAAATAAGGTGACTTGAATTTATGCAGCAAAATTCTTACTGAAGACACGGTAAGTGCTCAGTAACAAGGTTCAATGACCTTTTTTGTGAAATTCGTAAATTATTCTTTTCATGTTCCTTAGAATCGCAAGCCCAGCCCCTCAAGACTTTATTTTGCGAAATTGGCAAAAAGTGTTATCGATCCGTGATCACTTACCAAACCTCCAGTATGAGTTTGGCTGGATAAATTAAAGTCACCTTATATACAAAAAAATTCCCAAATACATAGTTATATGTCACCAAAAAGCTTTCATATAAAAGACATCAACGGGCTGCCTAAGTCTTAAATTATTTCAAGACGATGGTATTCTGTCCTGCTCTCTCGCTTTCATTTTACACTCGCCTATCTCGCTCAGTCAGCAGGGTGTCTGAAAACTCGAGGTGTTTTTATAAAGTTTTAAATCTTTATTTGTATTATTTTACAAATATTGTTCCCACAAAAACTAGACAATACTAAATCCTCTCTCTTAAGTAAATAAATAAATAAATAAAAAGATTTTTATTCAACAGAACACAACACAAAACATATAATATTTACTTAAAGACTATTTGGATCAGACAGGTTCTGTTGAAAGGGTCAGTGACTCAGCTTTTGTCTCTTAAGCCAGAAGAAAAAGGAACGCTGTTATTCTGCCTATTCTGTCTTAGTATATTTTTCATTACAAAACACTAATAATACAATAAATAAAACAATTTTAGCTGAAAATTATCTACATGTTTGAGAATTATTTTAATTCAGTAAAGTTAAATAAATTGCTTAAAAACTCTCATTAATGAAATTATTTGAATAAAGACATCAAGAAACACACATGTGGAAACTTTTTATCTATATTTTAATGACCCGAAAATCGATTTAAAACAAGCATTTTTGGGTAAAACATGAATTCAATTTACACGGTATAGAGTGCAAGCAAACGATATTTTTTTCCAAAGGCACTTTTCAGTTACATACCAAAAAAGAAAATCGTAAAATAAGTAATATGTTTGTATTTTTTATTCGAAGTTAATGAATGAGTAAATAAACACTTAATTACACACAAAGGACGATATTAACAAACATTTAAAGAACAGACAAGCAAGAACGGATTTATTTCCACAAGGAATTTCTTCCAGTCAACCATGTTAACTGGAACCAACCAACAATAATGTTGTGGTTGGCTATTACTGCGCCTAGAAAAGAGTTTGCTGCAGTAGCGTGCAGTAAAATTTAAAGTTTGACGATAAAAAAAAAATGAAAAAATTTAAATGTCACTTTGAAAAATCATTATTTGTCACAGACATATAATTATTACTAAGTAGCAGACCAACCATAAGGATTAAATGGCGTGGCAAGTTTCCATACAAAAAATGAGCTACATTTAGGCTTCATGGTACGAAGAAACCTATAAAAATGGGTTGTTTTGACTGGCTTATGCTTGGAACAGATTTGTTAATTCCTAAACTATTCTCTATTAAATATTTTGTTTGGAAACGAGCAATATTTATATTTAATAGAGCCCGAAGTTCACTGAGCTAAAATTGCCACGCGTCGACTCTATGCGTTTATTATTAATGTTAAGTCTGCTACTAAATACGTCTGTGTTATTTGTATAACACCAAGGTAGGCACTGCTTCCCCTAGAGTACACGATATTATACAAAAAAAAAATTCAAATTGGTTTTTAATTTTTTTCATGTTATTTTTATCGTCGTGTTTATGAGGGACTAAAAAGCTTGGCGCAACCTGTAATCGTAAACCTGTAAAGCCTACTTAGCTGTGATAGTTTTCCTTTTAAATTCATACTACTTCTGTGAATTTTTTCACATATCCATAAACAACCCTTTAGCCGGCAGGAGGGGGACACTCCACTCTAACAAAAATTAGCACTTTAAAGCTTAATACTTTGCCAACGGATCCTCTAAATCGAAAAATGTTTTTCACATACCCACAATGTTTTTGAACAACCTATCTAACGATACCCAACACTATGGAATAGATGAGAAAAATAATATGATCCCCAATTTACGTATGGGAGGCACCCTTAAAAAAAATATTATATTTGTCGTTTTGTTGGCGTGATTACTCAACGTGTATACTCATGCCAAATTACAGCGTTCTAGTACAAATAGTCTCTGAGCTAAGCCGCAGACAGACGGACAGACGGACAGACAGAGGACATGGCGAAACTATAAGGGGTCCTTGTCGGACTACGGAACCCTAAAAAACTGTCTTAGGTCAAATAACATTTCTGTGATATAAAACTTAATGTTTCTTTGCAAGACTTGGTTCTCACTAGCAAGACTATCGATTGAGGCCATAATACGTTATTATTTTTTCTCAAAAATACATAGTAATATTACCATTATATAAATATTGTAAAGACCTATCAGAAAATATTTCATCCTGGCGAGCTATTTAAAAGTGTCCAGGAAATCTGAATAACTGTCCAGGAAATCCGTATGAAAATCCATTATATACCATATGTTCACAGAGTATATTTCACATGTTTTCTTTTTAAAACTATCCGTGTCTATGTTTTTAAGAGACCAAGGAGTTTGCCGATCATAAGGTTTTATGCGGCCAATTTAGAAAGAAAATAAAATGAATTACAATTTCATATTTAGAATGCAGAAATATTTGCTATATTTTATAATTACAATAATAATAAATAATTTATATTGATCTTATAGGTATATTTAAAACCATTGAATACTTAAAATTTAACCTCAATGAGCGTATTTCTCGTCTCTAGATGGCGTTGTCCATGAAGAGTAGAAGGCTGCATAGCGGTAAATACCTTTGCCCAGCTGGCAATAATAAAAAAATAGTTGCGTAAAAGCGGGAATTTATGTTGCTCTATATTTTGGTTCAAACTGTTTTGTGCAAATAAATTACAAAATGAGTTCAGAAGAGGGCTCTGATATATATTATACTCCACTAATGCTCTGCTGAAGAAATCAATAACAATAAACATGACTTACTTAGGTAATTGCCCAAATATGAGCAAGTAACTTTTAATATTACCTAGTAAGTTTATTTTATTTGTTACTAGCTTTTGCCCGCGGCTCCGCCCGCGTGTTATTCGGTATAACAACATGCTTTTTTCCGAGATAAAAAGTAGCTTTGTGTTAAGTTAGGGTATAAGCTATATCCATTCTAAACTTCATTCAAATCCGTTAAGCCGTTTCAGCGTGAAAGAGTAACAAACATACACACACACACATACACAAACTTTCGCATTTATAATAGTAGTGTGATAACTTATTAACATGAAAAACATGAAAATGTCACATTTTATTTTTGAGAAAAGCACTATATTTGCTCCGACCATTAATAAAGAATATGCATGTAAATTTTTTACACACAAAACGAAAATATATGTACTAATTATATATACATTTATATATGTATTAACGATAATATATGATCAAGTTAGGGCTATGTATAAGAATTTACAACTAAATTATCCATATTTCATAGTTATAAAATCAAAATAAGTTTCTTAATAATCTTCTACAATTCAAACGGCTGCCATTTTAGCACGCATCAAGTGACGTCACATGATACTGCTCTTGCTTGCGGTGTATGGCCGGATTTTTTCATTATTTTTGATTAAAACAACCTATTACAAAATAATTGAGGGTTTTATTTTACATTTATTAATTTTGAACTTAATATTTTATGATGAAATGTACTCACTTTGTCACAAAAGGCAGTTAGCCAATGGTGACGCGTTTTGCATTTGGGTTTAATTTCATCATAATGTTGTATTTTTTAAACGGAAATAATTATAAAACTATAAAATAAAATAGTTTACCATCGAATTCTACTAAGTAAATAGAATACAAAAAACGCGATATATTACTTATTTAATAGACATGCATATTCTATATTAGTAATCCTGTCCTCGTATTAAATATCAGCGCCCTATGGTCTCGGACTCTTAACTTACTCGTCCAGGATTACTTAATGCCTAGTCTTAGCAGTAATGTACTATTGCTATACAAGCAGGATTGATTCCCGGCTAAGTTATTTTTCAAAAAGCTTTGAATGTATGTTTATTTTCTCCTAAATCGATGACGAGGTCTTTTGAGATTATTTCTCTATCTGTTATAGTTTAGATTTTCCACACACTGTTCTATTTCAACGCGATACTTTACTCTATATACCTATATACTACAATAAATAGTAAACTAGAATATACAGTAAACTATAATATACAGGGTGTAAATGCAAAGTCAAGAATCCCTTTAGGGTATGAAAGTATACACGATTCTGATGTCATTACGAGAAAAAAATATATACCTTGAATTTTCACCAAAAATTCCATCATTTTTCTAAGCTATGGCCACGCAGCTCACCAGCGACCAGTGAGGGTGTCCACGCGATTAGTGTATTTTGAGTAAAGAAAATCGTCTTATTATGAGGTACTGGTATTTTATTTAGAGATCCCAGTATTTAAAATAATCTTTACCGGTCATACTAACACACCCTTAAAGGATTCTTGACTTTGCTTTTACAACCGATATAGTATATACTTTTTATTCACTGTTCAGCTCCTTTGAGACGCAGAATAACTTCCTCGGTATTTTCAAAAACTACAAGTAACAGTGGAACCGTATAAAAATCAGCTTAGTTTTCCCGGTGAAAATTAAGATACACACAGGTGTAGTTTGCGTTTTATATGTATTGACATGTTTTCCTTTGAACAATATAGGACATCGTTTATCCAAAGTTGGATAAAACAGCATTTAGACCTGGTTTAACCAGCAGGTTAAGCGCCATGTTGGGAATATAAGCTTGAAAATATAAAACAATTTGTATGAAGCATCGAAAGGGTAGACTAACTAATAGTTTATCTAATAACTGAAAAATCTTTAGTAGCAATATTGGTACTTACATCTGCCTTCTTCGTCCAACTTCGGTTTGATTTCTTTGTAATGCATAAGTTTGCCTAAAGCACTCTTCCCTATATTCTTGTCATTATAATCCTCCAACCAATGCGTAAAACTGGATGTATATTCACTAAATTTAGATTCTAAGAGGTTTTCCAAAAATGTTAAACCTTTTTTCGTATCACTACTGGCCGTTGAGAAGTCTATCGCAGCCAAAAGGAGAAAAAAAGAAACAAGAAACCGAAATTCCATTTTTGAAAATTTTTTTTTTGGACGCGTTCGGTTTTGTCGAATTCGGAATGGTAACTAATTTGGCTGACCACTGTGGTCACAAAGATAGTTTTGGGCCTATCTAGTAGGTATTTTTTGCCCACTCGCATTGAAGTGAAGGTAGAATAAGTGAAGGAAGTGGTAAATGTGCACTAGCCCACAATGAAAGCTGAATAATGTTTAAAATTTATTTTCAAAACTGTAAGTGGATAGTTTATTATAAAATTTACTGTATTTTATAGATACTAAGTCTGAAATTAGCGTTATATGTCAAAAGACAAGAATTTTGGTATTGTAATAGTAAAAAAAGAAAGAAAGTTTGCATGCACAAGACTATCTCAAAAATTAAATTATTTAAGAATTTTAAATTTTCTGTATATTATGTGCCATAAACTGTATAAAAACAATAAATACTAAAAATGTCTATTTTTAATAGGTTTACGTATCCGAATTACTTAATTTTGCAGTTCTGTTTCATACATTTTGTAGGCAATGATGAGTTTTTAATGGTAACATGAACAAATGACAACTAAAACGAGCAACCAATCAGCACCGGTTTTGCGCCAACACTTTTTTCAGGGTTCCGTTCCAGTTGAAATTTTCACAGAATTCAAGTTCAAATACTTTATTTGTACATATAAAATACATTTTACGGTGAGCTGAATACGAGTTACTATGGTTTCTATCATGAAAAATAATAAAAAATGAAATCCAAGAGGAGTCCCTGTATATTAAACTTCCAAAACCATCACAAAGTATATAGAGTCCCTAAGAACACGGTAAATAACAACAATATAAACGCCAAAGCAATATCAGGGCGCTGAAATGGTAGCGCCTGGCAAACAAATAATATTAGGACTCTAATGTTATTTCTGTGAAAATTTCAGGTTATACTTAAAAACTAGTGTGTTAGCTACATACAACTAAACTTCATCTAGTGCGGATGCGGATGTCGAATGATATTGAATCCATCCATCCATCCAACCATCAGCCCGTGTTCGTCCACTGCTGGACATAGGCCTTTCCCAAATTTCGCCACT
The DNA here is from genome assembly GCA_910592155.1 of Ypsolopha scabrella. Lineage (NCBI taxonomy): Eukaryota > Metazoa > Arthropoda > Insecta > Lepidoptera > Ypsolophidae > Ypsolopha > Ypsolopha scabrella. The sequence goes on along the minus strand of OU342989.1, from coordinate 11,583,042 downwards.
CATGTCGGTCCTCCGTCCTCCTCATCCAGCCGCCCCCCGCAACGTCCTTCAGGTCGTCGGTCCAGCGGGCACGAAGTCGGTTTACACTACGCTTTGCTGTACGCTATCTGTGGTAGAGGCGAAAGGGAAAATGATTTTGTACAACAACTTTACTAATTTGACAGGATTAACCTCATTTTAAGCGTCCTATCCTTGTCTTTTCGATACAGAAAGAAAAAGACAGATAGCACCGAGTCTATTGCGAAATAATTGCGTTCGTTTGATCCCTTGCTGTATAGTTATTACTTAAGTTTTAGTTATGCAATTTGTATTTAAGGATTCACTTTTCAAATCATACACTTTAGAAACAAGATTGCTTGTAGTTTCCTCGATAGAAAAAAAAAAACAAAGTAAACTCAATGAAACCAAAACCAAATAAAAATAAATGGCGTAAATACTTCATGGAAGGTTCTCAGTTTTTAAATAATAACAAAACTACATATTTTTGATAACGTATATATTTTACATTTTCAAAATGTGTGTTTGTTTAACAATGCGAAGAAAATACGTAAATTCGGGCGTGGGTGGACGCCCGTCCTAGCCAGAGCCGCGTCGCTTCCCCCCCTCCCTCCTTTCCGCCCGCAGTCCTGCTTCGGCCGTCGGACGAGGAAAATGTTTTAAAATGTGCGCTCGCTCTTTCCATGCCGCCGGTGCACTCGCGCACAATACACGGAGCGTCGCCAGAAACTCGGTGCCCCCTTAAGGCTGCATATAAGGTCAGACTGAGTACCTCATGGACCTGCCCACCAGAGTCTCTCCGCCGGCATCACGTCGACGATACAACTGGCCCGCCTTCGAGGCCGCACTCCAGGAGGCCCCAATATCTCGCCCCGTCACCAACTCCGAAGATGTGGAAAGGCTGACGTCTGAGCTCACCAGCTGCATCCAGAACGCGCTTGAAACATCATCGCACACGGTTCCGAGCACGGGTAGACTGCAACCTCTCCCCGCTCGGATCCAAGAACTCATCCGCGAAAAGCGCAAGTTCCGGAGGCAGTGGCAGCACACCCGCTGCCCGACGCTCAAGGCTCGCCTCAACGCCCTTACGGAGAAGGTGAAGAAAGAGCTCAACGCGAACGCCGAAGAATCTTGGGAGCGCCACGTCGAGTCCATAGGCGACCACGTTCCCTCTGTGCATCGCCTATGCCGGCAGCTGTCAACGACCCCAGCTCCAGTCCGACCGCTGCTGGGCAGCGACGGCCACTCAAGATTCCGAGCCCAAGACCGAGCCGAGATATTCGCCGAGTGCCTCGAAGGCCAATTCACGCCCAACCCGACCAATGATGTGGAGCACGTCAGAGCAGTCGAGTCTCACCTGCGAGACTACCTTGCTGAGCCGTTAGCCGCCGATGAAGACCCCATCGTCTTCTCGCCTGGCCTGGTGAAGCGGGTGATCAGCCGCACCAAGCCCCGAAAAGCCCCAGGAGCTGATTCCATCACCAACTTGGCGCTCCAGCACCTACCCCCTCGAGTAGTCGCTGCAGTGACGCGCCTGTTCAATGGAATCATGCGGACGGGGCACTTCCCCACACAGTGGAAGGTCGGCCATGTCATCATGCTGCCAAAGCCAGGCAAAGACTCCAGACGTCCGGAACACAACCGGCCCATCACCCTGCTCAGCAACGTCTCAAAGGTGTTTGAGAAACTCCTGCTCGGACAGCTGACGCCCCACATCACACCTCGCCCGGAACAGTTCGGCTTCAGAGCCGACCACTCCACGACACTCCAGCTGACCAGAGTACTGCACCACATGACGGTAGGCCTCAACAAGAAGGAGTACACCGCTGCAGTACTTCTGGACATGGAGAAGGCCTTCGACAGAGTATGGCACGAGGGCCTGCTATATAAACTGTCGACCTCTCCAGCCCCACGGCGCCTGGTTAGGGTCGTGGAGTCGTTCCTGACTAACCGCCACTTCAGAGTGGTGGTGGAAGACGCTACCTCGGAGGAGCGCCCTATCAAAGCTGGCGTCCCCCAAGGAAGCTGCCTGTCCCCGGTCTGCTACTCCCGGTACACCGACGACATCCCCCTGGGAGCGGGAACCCAACTCGCTCTCTTCGCCGACGACGCGGCCTATTTCGTGTCGTCCTACAAGGCCAACCACGCTGCGGCAAAGATGCAGCGGACCCTAGACCTGCTCCCAGACTGGCTGTCCAAATGGCGACTGTCGGTCAATGTCGGGAAGACGCAGGCCCTCATCACAGGCAACATGAGCTCACCACCACCACTCCAACTTCAAGGAGTAGAGGTCCCATGGCAGCCCCACGTGAAGTACCTAGGAGTCACCATAGACCGGAGACTCTCCATGCGGAAACACGTGGACAACGTCGTCATCCAGGTGAAAGGAGCGCGAGCAAAACTGCGACCGCTCCTATCTTCAGGACTACCTCTGCGTGCGAAGCTCGGGATCTATAAGACATACATTAGATCCCGCCTCACGTACGCTGCACCGGCATGGTACGCCCTAGTCTCGGAGACGAACAAGAAGCGTCTCCGAGCTCAAGAAAACCTAGCCCTCCGCACCATCGTCGGCGCGCCTCGCTACGTGAGGAACGACACGATCGCGAGGGACCTGAAGATGGAAAGCCTGGATGACTTCGTCAGCCGGCTCGCGGCGGGGATGTTTACGCGCGCAGAGCATGCGCCGCTCTCACACCTTCGAGAGCTGGTGCCGCACCACGCGCGCCCCCCCGACCGCCGCCGCCTACCACGGGACCTCCTCCAACCACCGGAGGAGACCTCAGCGCCGCTCGACGCGACGTGCGCGCTCGCGCCACCCGCGCCGCGCGCCCCCGCGCCGAGCGACCCCGCGCCGCGCGACCCTGCGCCGGGCGCCCCCGCGCCGCGCACCCCCACGCCGCGCGCCCTCACCCCGCGCATCCCCGCGCTGCGCGCTCCCGCGCTTCGCCCCCCCGCGCAGCGCTCCCCAGCGTCATGCGCCCCCGCGTCGCGCGCCCCCCGCGCCGCGCTCCCCAGCGCCGCGAGCCCCCGCGCCGCGCTTCCCAGCGCCGCGCGCCCCAACTCCTCGCGACCCCGCGCCGCGCTCCCCCCGCGCCACGCGCCCCCGCGCCGCGCTCCCCCGCGCCACGCGCCCCCGCGCCGCGCATCCCCGCGCCGCGCGCGCCCGCGATACCCGCGTCGCGCGCGCTCGCGCCGGACAGGACCTGGCACCCGCGGTTCCTCTCTGAGTAGAGCCGAGCTCTTCCCTGAATCGAGCCGTGCTCCTCGAGAGTAGAGCCGCCAACTCCACCGGATAAAACAACGCCAAGACATGCCCATAGTAATGGGCATCGAAAGACACCACAGCAAGGGGGCACCCGCCCCGACGCTGAATACCCACGCCCCAGAGGGGATGTGTGAGATGATCACTGGTCATTTTGTATCAATCAGAACTGAACTCTAAGACGTTTCCTTTTAGTTTAAAATAGCGCGCTCTCAGCCGCGGCTGCACCAAGAAACACGCGCCCACAAAAAACTGCGTTTTTATTTCATAACTCTGCTTCTAGATGCAATTTTTAAAATATTCTAAGACGAGCCGACGATTTCATTTGTTAACTTATTTTTAATATAAATTTCAAGGCTGTATGATGTAAGGAAGGCCCCTTAACACTAAAAAAAACATTAAATTTAGAGGTAACTTCGTAATTTTTTTCTATCGAGCGAACTTAATGATTTTTCGTTTTTTCTAAAATCAACCCATCAGTCCTATAGTCTACTATCTATATTATTTTTACTATACCGGTTAACCAAGTTACCCAATGCGATATGCTCATTTGAAGTTGGACATCTAGCACTATACGGACCCTCAAATTTCGAACCGAACCGAGTCGACGTCAAAGCGAGTATGTTTACATTTTGAAGTTCTAAAATAAGCACAAAACTTGCGTAAAAAAATGTATAAATTACTGCCCTGGACAAGCTGAGATAATTATAATGATTATAATTACTTTATTACAGTGTAACGGTGCTCCTTATTAATTAATTTTGAATGATGAAATTTGGTTAATTGTTATTAATAATTTATTTTATAGCACACCGTGTGTAAAATGACCGCTTTACGCACGCTGCGCTTGCGTAAAGTCGGCATTTTCCCCACTTGTGCTATAAAATATTATACGATACTCGTGCGAGAAAGCTCTCGTATCGTAATGTACTATTATGCAATAAAAGTACACCATACGAGTATCATGCACGCACACTACGTATTAGCACGTCAACTTTTATTATTGTAGGTATAGACTTTTATGTTATTAAATTTTTTAATACAAGCTATATACATACTATATTACTGTATATTTATGTATATATTACTTATTAATTTATTACTGTATATATTAGTGTATACTATAGACATATTTTATTTACGTACAATTTTAATATTTTTTTTAAATAACAATTCCAATAAGATATTTATTGCCACATAACAGAGCACGATAAAAAAGGTTTGTCAATCATTGTTAAAATATGTACAATGTACATAAACAATTATTATATGAAATCTTTTATAAAAATTAACATATAATAATGTATAAATTAAAAATAAATTTAAATATCAAATTAAGAAATTAACATGGCTTCAGATTTAACTTTTAACCCTTTATAAGGCTCTGGCCATTTATTGGACACCATATTTTAGCCCACAAAAAATATTGGTAAATTGTCGTTTTTATTTCAAAGTTGATGGAAAAGTCAGATAAACAAAAAAAAGAAGACTAAAGATTAAAAAAAACTAAAAATACAGAAAATAATAATATAAAAATATTAAGATTTTTTTTTGTGAATAATTTTATTTGGATTTATTATATTATAATGCAAGTGGTTTTTTACGTACATAAGCACGTTTTCTCTTCCCTATAAAGGGTACTCCAAGAGCGGTAACTTTGATACAGCTGTTATTTACCTTCTTTTTGAGTTTTTTTAGTCTAGATTTTGGTGTTATTTATCTCTGTTTCTTGTGTTATGTCTGTAAATGTATTTTTTTGAATTATCTTTTTGTAAATAAGTTTCGATCAAAGAATAATTGTTAATAAAAATGAAATTACGACTGTTTATATAATTTTGTCCCTCTTATAGTGGTAAGTGAGGATCTCGGTGCAAAATGTACATCATAATATTGTTTTCGTTACTTTTGAATAAAAAGTATGCAATAAATACGTTTTATAGCAATTTGCGCAAACTGCTCATTAAATACTTAGGTGGTCACATGATAATTATTCAATTTTATGTGTTGCATTTTGACTGCATTACATTACAACTGTAAACACGCTTTAAACTTTGTTAATGTAATGCAAAAAAAAATAATACATTAAATTACATAATGTTTTGGTATAGACTTCATTATTAATAAACCATTACCGCAAATTGCTTTAAAACACATTTATTGCATACTTTTTATTCAAAAGTAAGGAATACAATTTTATGATGTGCATTCTGTACCGAGGTTGAAAGTTACCCCCTGAAACAACTTCGACAGCTTCTGACAGCAGTGATCAAGGGAATTTGACACTAGAGCCAACGAGAGATGGCTATGAGAGCTGCGTTTAGTGATGGGTGCATTTTAATTTCGGCATAAATAAAAATCAAGTGGGAGTAGCGACTTGAGTAAATAAATTTAATAATACAAATGGCAAATGCGCATTTGCTTACATTAACAAAGCAGCCATAAAATCTAGAAAACTGGCTTACAATTTTTTTATCATAAAAAGATATAGTTTGTAAACAGACAGAGCCGTACGATTAAGGAGAATAGAACCCGTTATTTATTGATTACAATTCAGCCACTAACATTCCTCATGATCCCTTGAGTTTTGAAAAAATTAGAAACTTTTGCTATAAAGTCTTTATAAAATCTAAAAATGATGATCGAAACGAGTAGTACGTTACTTTTCGCTGCCAGCAACAATGAAGTATTAGATTATTTTAGTGACACTTACCCATAAACAATTATGAAACTTGGTAGGCATTTAAACGTCATAGGTGCCTTCTCTCGTTGGCTCTAGTTTAGTTTACAGAAAAAGTGTTCAAAGTATTTTATATAAAATAGAAATTTAAATTAAATTGACATTCGGGAAATAGCCACGACAATGAACAATCTTGTACAGTGGAGCCCGCATCAAGCTATACACATTGAGTATAAGCTGACCTCTCATTGTATGGGAAGCCTATACAATGAGAGGTCAGCTTATACTGAATGTGTGTGGGCTGCTCCACTGTACAAGTAAAATCAAGAAACACTTTGGAATAGCCACATAGTTTTCCGAAAAATATAAGACCACTTTCAAGACTTTTTCGTACAAAAAGCATTCGCTCATGGGCAAAATACTCCATGATTAAATAAACTGAGTATTTACAACGAAATCGATATAACTAACTAAATATTCGAAACTGGTTGCTTGAGTTAAGAAAAAGTTACCAGCAAACACACTCGTGTTTTTATAAACTCCTATTATGCACCCGTTTCATAAACTACTATTTTGGCAGTAATTATTTAATTTTTCTACTTCGGTTTCATTATATTCGAATTACAAAATTGACAGCGGTTTCATTATGATACCCATAACGACATCGGGTTGCATTTTGCGAATCGTCATAAATTCTAAAACACAAGCAAAGACATTCTGAACATACAGCCAGGTACCTATAATATTACTTCGAAATCGAGACAATGTAAATTATGTTTTTAAAAATGGAACAAGTTTAGAACAAAAGTATCGTATACTATTTGGCTCTTGCGGTTATAAGATCTTTGCCTTATACCTAATAAAGACTACGTAAAAAAAAAAAGTGGAGCGGGAAAATATTTTTGAGTGAAATTTTATTCCATGTTTTATTAAAAATATCTTCAACATCATAACATTGAAAATACTCCACCAGAAGAGCAGTTGCGGCTATAAATAATTTACTACTATGGCTCGCTCGCTACTGACCGCTCCGTCGGGTACACACACTAACGCAATTATGTATTTACGTTTACAACTACAAATAATGATCACGTGCGCTCGTAGATTGTAGAAACTATACCAGAAAAATCAAGACATGTCATGTATATGAGAAATGTTATGAAGATTTCGTGATATGGCGGGAAAGTAACAATATTCCAAGCACATCATTTTCTGAAAACGTCTTGTTGGTATATTTTGAGGAAATCTCAAAATACATTAAACGAAGTTAACATTAATGTACCGCAATGCATGTCTCCAGGCCCATCTACAAGTTCAGCCTGTAATTCTGCAATTCCTGTTTATTTTAATAATTTTGTACAATACAAAATCTACGTATAAATAAACAATAGTCAGTGTGTAGGTAGTTAGGTTTCTATTAAAAATACTTATTTGTCTATATCTATGTTTTATTCCTTCCTTCGTAGATAAACTCTTGTATGCAACTGTACGTTATTGGTCTTTTAATAACGTAACAGTTGCATAAATAGCTATTAGGATATAATCATATATTTTATTGTTATCATGCCTTCTGTTTTTAGGGCTCCGTACTTCAAGAGAAAAAAACGGAGCCCTTATAGGATCACTTTGTTGTCCGTCCGTCCGTCTGTCTGTCAAGACCCTTTATCCCGGAAACGCTTAGAGCTATCAAGTTGAAATTAAAATTATATACTCAAATGTACAGTCTCTTAAAGCCCTGAAAAAATTAAACTACTAAGTTAACGTAAAAAAAAGATACGGCCGTTTATGCCGCAAAAAACGTATATTTCGATACTCTCGAGGGAATCGAAATTTTTTTCCTTGACCTAGAACTATGAAATTTGGCAAGTAATACCGTCTTATACTACAAGTGTAGGGAAAAATCTGAAAACTATACATTTGTAATTAAATCATTAAAAAAATAATTGATTAAATTTGTTCGGAACCCTCGGTGGGCGAGTCCAACCGACGTCTTAACTCAATATTCATGGAACATGTACAAGATAAAGACTTGTGAAAGTGATTCCAAGATATACGGAAAGACAAATTGTCGAAATAATTAGTAAATAAATATATACATATAAGCCTGGGGCTCCACTTTCCTAAGCAAATTAGCATTGTAGGCTTCCGCACAGAAATGGCAACACGGAGCCCTATTAATGTCGCTCTGCTATCTGTCCGTCCGTATGTCACAAGTCTCTAGCTTGCAGACGGAATGAGCTACAAATGGAAACACGGAGCCCTATTAATGTCGCTCTGCTATCTGTCCGCCCGTATGTCACAAGTCTCTAGCTTGCAGACGGAATGAGCTACAAATGGCAACACGGAGCCCTATTAATGTCGCTCTGCTATCTGTCCGTCCGTATGTCACAAGTCTCTAGCTTGCAGACGGAATGAGCTACAAATGGCAACACGGAGCCCTATTAATGTCGCTCTGCTATCTGTCCGTCCGTATGTCACAAGTCTCTAGCTTGCAGACGGAATGAGCTACAAATGGCAACACGGAGCCCTATTAATGTCGCTCTGCTATCTGTCCGTCCGTATGTCACAAGTCTCTAGCTTGCAGACGGAATGAGCTACAAATGGCAACACGGAGCCCTATTAATGTCGCTCTGCTATCTGTCCGTCCGTATGTCACAAGTCTCTAGCTTGCAGACGGAATGAGCTACAAATGGCAACACGGAGCCCTATTAATGTCGCTCTGCTATCTGTCCGTCCGTATGTCACAAGTCTCTAGCTTGCAGACGGAATGAGCTACAAATGGCAACACGGAGCCCTATTAATGTCGCTCTGCTATCTGTCCGTCCGTATGTCACAAGTCTCTAGCTTGCAGACGGAATGAGCTACAAATGGCAACACGGAGCCCTATTAATGTCGCTCTGCTATCTGTCCGTCCGTATGTCACAAGTCTCTAGCTTGCAGACGGAATGAGCTACAAATGGCAACACGGAGCCCTATTAATGTCGCTCTGCTATCTTTCCGTCCGTATGTCACAAGTCTCTAGCTTGCAGACGGAATATCGTTGGATAGGTCGTTCGAAAACGTTGTGGGTGTCTCAAAACCATTTTTCGATTTAGGGATCCGTTGGTGAAATATTAAGCTTTAAAGTGCTAATTTTTGTTACAGCCAAGCTTTTCGCCGCTGCCGGCTAAACGGTTGTTATGAATATGTAGAAAAATTCACGTGTAGTTTAAATAATGAATTTAAAAGGAAAACTATCACAGCTAAGTAGGCTTTACAGGTTTACGAGTACAGGTCACGCCGAGTTTTTAGCCCCCTCTAAACACGACAAAATATATGGGCCGTTCTTCTGGAAAGGCCTAGCCGACTAGAAGTTTGGCGCGATCTGTATTAGTAGACTAACTTACAAAATGTACTGTGCAACAAAGTTTTAATATAGGGTTTCGTACCCGGATACTCAACTAACTTAATTTTGCCGTTTTGCTCCATACATTTTCGAGGTAATGGCACGGAATGAAAGGATAGCAGTAGTTGTGGTAATATGATAAGATAAAGCTTGTATTTTTTATGTACCTTCAATATGCACGTATTTAAGAATTTGGCCAAGAGCGTGTCGGACCATGTAGATTTTTATCGGAGTTTAGATTTTGCGTTTTTCACTAACTTTATACAGCACGCGAAGCGAAACATGGCACGGAAATGTATGTCTGCGTTGTGCTGTTGTGAATAGGTTATTTGACAACAACAACAAATACGTACCTATCTTCACGACATGACTTCCCGAGGGGGTGTCATAGAGTGGTCCTAAATGTGATGTCAACGTATTTAAGGCGAGGCATTGATAAACTTTTAATTTCAACACCTTAGAGGAGTGAAGTGAGGGGGACTTACTAAACTATAATTAATTTAATAAATCCAATCGGCCATATTGAAGTGTATTTGTAGTCTAATTTAAATAAAAAACTTAGAGGCTTCATTCGCTCCCGTTTGCCAGTAAAATGAAATCTCTGTTATAAAAGAGATTTTCTAAATTTTTTGTTCTCTGCTATGAAAATTAATCAATCAAATAAATCTTCGGGCAAAATGATGTCAATGAAATGCTTAATCTAGTATATAAATTGGTAATTACGTATTTTTTTTTATTGCTGAGAAAAAAGGAGATCTATTTCGTCAAAATTTCGTGGCGTCGCGTCGCTTTAAGTTATGGAAGAGCTGGGCTTTCTGTTACAGGTATTTTTATACTTAAAAGAAAGCCCCTAAAAAGTGTAATTAGAAATAATCCGTCCATCAGCGCTGTTTCGTCCACTGCTGGACATAGGCCTTTCCAAGATTTCGCACTCTTGGCGGTTCTCCTGGAAGAAATGCCCATACTCACACACGCTGGGCAGGCGGGTTGGTGAGCGTGGTGCCGAAACCCTTGCACCAGTGACGCCGCTGCCCGTCACCAGTCTGTTTTATATAAGGCCCGGCAATTGGGGATGGATATACCGCCATCCATCGGTCCCAGGCAATGGTGGGCCGCCTGGTTTTGCCTGAGAGCTGTTCCCTCTCTGTGAACTCTCCCCCAAATAACTTAGGATTTGCGAGTAAGATGGTGGTACCTCCACAGTCGAGCCCGGCACCAGCTCTCCCACTTCCAAAAGGAAGAGAAATATATTAGAAAGAATATGGTGGCGTAAATAAACATTTTGTATTGTATTTGTATTTTGTATTGTGAATTGTGAAATGCAAGTTACTCTCCACCACACTTGGTACAGTACAGTCGCTTTTCACCGACAATCTTACGTCATAAACCAGATGGGTTCTGTTCTGAGCCTTGTAGCCGTACTTTGGACACCAGAGGACTAACAGCTTAAGGCCTTACCCCTAGTGCACAATAATCTTACTGAGCGAATGGTTAGAAGGTTGGAATGGTTGGAAGAAATTGCTCCTAGTAATAAGCCCGCCTTTGTACAATACTGTGTATTCTTTACCTTTTATTATTTAATTTTATTTCGTGTGTACAATAAAGTGTCTATTCATTCATTCATTCATTATATTAGAATGCTGGCTTCGCGCGCTGTCGGCACGCATAATCAGTGAATTTTCGAGTTTTTTTTTGGATTTTACGAAAAAGTATTTGATGACATCTGAAAATAAACCATGTTTTCTTGTTGTAGAAAACAAAAGAATATGATTTTTTGGACGACAATATGCAACGGTCACCATTTTTTACCAAAGTGCTAATAAATACCAATCAAATAAGCCCAAACTTACAGGGTCTGCTGTTGTCCGTTGAGGAGATCCCGTACCCACCTTCCAGTTCAATCATCAGACCCTGGTCACCATGTTTTACCAAAGTGCTAATTAATACCAATCGACAATCGAATAAGCCCAAACTCGAAGGGTCTGCTGTTATCCGTTGAGGAGATCCCGTACCCACCTCCCAGTCCCGTCATAAGATCCTGGTCACCATATTCTACAAAAATACCCATCAATAGCGATCAAATAAACTTAAAAAAAAAAAACATTTTCCAGTGGATGATTGAAACCCTGACGATGAGACTACATACGTACGACTACGCAAGGCGTACATACCACATGATTAACTAAAAATCTTATTGAGTGATTAAAGAATTTTTATAGGCAGTTCAGTAGTTCTAGATATTACCCATTATTTGGAAACAAACAAATCTTTCTTCTTTATAGTGTAGACAAATTTTAACGTGAGTTGATTTGAACCAGACTAAAATTACGTCAAATTCGATATTTTGAAACATGCAGCGCCATCTAGTGTATTAAAATAAAAACAATTTCAACGCCAGCTTACAAACAATTTTAACGCCAGCTTACTGAGCCGTTATCTGGGATAGCTTCCCAGAGATGGCGTTTTCTAAGCACTTGAAAATAAAAACATTTTAGTTATTGGTCTTTGCTCAGTCAAGAAATATAATATAATATAAGCCTTCAGAATCGACTTTATCATACATTGGGAAAAAGCGGCCAAGGGAATAAAGAGCCTATTTAATGCCGCGGGCAAAAGCCTAGTGATTATTTAAAGTGATTTTAATTGGTGCGACAAAATTTATGGTAGAACTTAAGAAGACATAAGTAGTTAGAAAACCGGCCAAGTTCGAGTAGGACTTGTGCTTGAGGGATCCGTAGCATTCAAATAATATAATAGAGTTCAATGATTCGAATAAAAAATACAAACTTATGAAATATATGAAACAAAACTGCAAAGTTAAATTGGTCGGGTATTACTCGTTAACTTGTAAGGCGAACTTAGCTGTGATAGTTTTTCTTTTAATTTTTAACTGAGTTCAAAAAAGGAGGAGGTTCTCAATTCAACTGCATTTTTTTTTCTTTTTTTTTGGGTTTGTTAGTCCATAACTCTGGTATATCTTAACCGATTTGAATTTCCCGCGTTGAATTGCTTATTCCCTGGCCTAGGAATGTGCCAGCTCGTGGGTCACCCTTAACACTGACCAGGGGGCCTAGCACAGCAGATCATATCGAGCTTTAACCGCTCGATACAGAATGTATCTCGAGTGAGAGAGAGCACTGTATCGAGCGCTATCGAGCTCGATATGGTTTGCTATGCTAGACTAGCTGGCGTATGGAAATTTAGATTATTTTTCAAATCTTCTTCTTAAATGGAGATAAATAGAATAAGGTATACTCAATACGCAAGTCCGATTCACTCTTAACCGATTTATTTTACAACTGAAAAGAAAACGAAAGTTCCGTGTCACAGCAATCAATTATGTGTAGATTGAATTTGATACGGGGGCCAAGAAGATGTTGAACACATGATACACATCTTACTTAGCACCATTAGAAAGCGCAGTCGTATATCAGATATATAACACTGTGCCATTTAGTACGTAAGAAAATACGCAATTTGAAATCTATACAACTAATAATAGAGTAGTAAAAAAGTCATGTCTGTACAAGTGTACATCGAATAAATATATTTGTGCGAGATTTTGAATGAAATAGGCATCAGTATTGGTACTGAGAACAAAACCATAATTTTTAGATTTTTTCTTTATTATCATCCTAGTGTTGTTGGTAAAGATACAGGCTATGAAGGTTGCTAATAAAATAACCACCAGGTCGAAAACTGTGGATACTACAAAAAAATTCGACCGACATATTCCTATCTTATGAGCAAATTAAATGAAAGATACATTGATTTAAAGACACTTAAAGATGGGCGAAGACGCGGGAAAAAGCTAAAGCATTCAAACATAATAAGTATTCACTCTTTTAAAGATAAAATCTGTTTTTAGGGTTCCGTACACAAAGGGCAAATCAGAGCCCTATTGATGTCGCTCTACTGTCTGTCTGTCTGTATACCACAAGCGGAATGAGTAACAGATCTAAAATTTGGATATGTTATGTAAAATGCTGACCGTAAACCGAATATTGAATTAAAGATTATATCAAATGATTTAAGGGTGGGTCCGACACATGAAAGAGGAGCCGAAAAAAAAATCGTACCCATGTGGGGGGTGTCATTGTCTGGAGTAGGATTTATTATTTGTTATATCTCTAAAAATAAATAAATGGGGGGCCAATATCTTCTGGGCCCCCGTGCGAGATTTAGACGGATCGTGTATGAAACTAATTTACCCCGTGAACAGATAGAGAATGGATCAAAATGCGCTTTTATTTGATGTTAACAATACACAAGAAAAAGAAACAAAAGTACAGAAAACACAATACTCAAGGCATTTGTAAGAAACTCACTGATAGTTTTAGAATAATACTATTAAGATATGTATGAAGAAACTAGATTTTACGAGACTGGGCCTTTGGGCTCTCTTTTCTTAGACTTTTTTTCTATATCTACACATTTCCATATCTATAATATATTATTCTATATCTGTCTATACTATGAAATAAGTATGAAATGGGTTATTTTAAATAACAATAGAAACTTAAATGACATAAATAAGTAACCTAAAATACTTATAGTACATTACGATACGAGAGCGATGAAACGTTTTCTGACGAGTGTGAGTTTGCGGCACGAGCCGAAGGTGAGTGTTCCAAACAGAATCGAGGGCCAAGGCGGCTATTCCGGTATCATTTCGCATGCGCAATATCAGTCATTCGATATTTGTATAAAGCTTGATAAATGCCATGCGATGGAAATGAGAGTGCCTAAACCACATCAAATAAAAACTATAGGATATAAGGAATGCTCACTGTAAGTTTTCAATCAAAATTATCAATAACATACCGTACAAAATCCCTTTTAAAATCACACGCAATCTGCCTTCGCAATTTTTGCGCACGTGCCAGAATTGAGAGCCTGTATTGTGAGGTACCTTTTATACGCGTGTCCGACTCGCACTTGGGCAATTTATTTAACCACTCCACAGACAGACGATGAGTCAAAAAACCGCTTCTGACCAGAAATTCTTTCAGTTAAATCAGGTCTAGACCCAGTCTAGAGGTAAACCGCAGACATTTGCGAACTGAATAGAAAAGGAAAGTTTCGGTTGAACGTGGATATTTCACTTAATTTGTAGCTGGTCTCTTGAAGTGAGGCAGATTTATCGAGATTAGTTTTTAGGGTTCCGTACCCGAAGGGTGCCAAACGGGACCCTATTACTAAGCCTACGCTGTCTGTCTGTCTGTCACAGGGGTCTACAGCTTCAGCTATATATTTGGCTAGGCATTATAATTATTTATGGTCTATTCAGTTTATTTATCAACTTGTTTATTAATTGCATTATGTATGATAATATTTTTACTCCATAAGTCTTTATTTTATGCATGTGTATAACTTTACTAGCCCAACTTAAGCCCAGTTTTTTATATATTTCCAGTATTATATTAGTTTAATCATGTAATATTATTTTTATAAATATTGGATTGGACATGTAAAACGTATACTTTATGTATCTATTTTACAAATATACATTTTGAATCTTTGAATCTTTGAACAGTTGAAACTTTCACATAATACGTGTTACTAGGTCACTACCACCACAAATAATAAAAACTGGCCAAGTGCGAGTCGGACTCGCCCACAAGGGTTTCGTACCATTACGGCAAAAAAATCATGTCTCTTGTATGGGTCAGACTCGCACTTGGCCGGTTTTAGTATTTGTTGTTATAGCGGCAACAGAAATACATCATCTGTGAAAATTTCAACTGTCTAACTATCACGGTTCATGAGATACAGCCTGGTGACAGATAGACAGACGAACAGACAGACAGACGGACAGCGAAGTCTTAGTAAAATGGCATTTTTTATTTATTTTAGTTCTATCTTAAGGGTGGTAATACATACATGTTTCAAATTTGGTCTCATTATTCTACATAGTCTAAAGTAAAACAAAAAAAAATGAAATTTGGGTTCCGTACTAAGAGGGTTCTGAATTGTTTGACAGGCGCTAACATTTTAGCACCTTATTTTTAGTCGCCTTAATGCTGCTATAGCATCTATATTGTTTATATGTATGTTTTTAGGGTTCCCTATCAGTATTGTGTGATGGTACGGAACCCTTTCTGCGCGAGTCCGACTCACACTTAGCCAATAAGGTGGTTGCAACGGGTATCGTTCCGAAGCGCACCACTTGTCATTGTTTTTAGTATTTTTAAATAAAAAGTATTAAATAATTGTGGTTAAGGCGTTACACGACAATAGTCTTTTCGTGCAGCCTAACGTGCGATAAGTGTATTTATGTACCTACATTGCGAAAATAAAGTATTCATTTAATTTCTAGCAAAGTTGTGTTATTTTACGCATTACTTTTTTTATATGCATAGGATCATTTACAAAGTAATGCCAAAAATTACACAATTTTGTTAGAATAATACTAAATTATTCCATCCATCCATCCATCCATCCATCAGCCTGTTTCGTCCACTGCTGGACATAGGCCTTTCCAGGATTTCACCACTCTTGGCGGTCCTCCTGAAGGAAATGCCCATACTCACACACGCTGGGCAGGCGGGTTGGTGAGCGCGGTGCCGAAACCCTTGCACCAGTGACGCAGCTGCCCGTCACTAGTCTGTTTTAAGGCCTGGCAATTAGGGATGGATAAACCGCCATCCATCGGTCCCAGGCAATGGTGGGCCGCCTGGTTTTGCCTGAGAGCTGTCCTCTTACTCTCCCCCGAATAACTTCGGGAGGATTTGCGAGTAAGATGGTGGTACCTCCACAGTCGAGCCCGGCATCAGCTCTACCACCTGATATTAAATAATCACTAAATTATTAGTATTTATAAAAATAATAAATTATTATATCACGCGAGTTTTAATAGTGTCACATTATTCATACAGAATAATATATATTTTTTTAGTTCTCGTATATGTATATTTTATATGCTTCTAAACTGTTGTCAAAGTTAACTTTACCACAGTGTAGTGTTTAATTTTTATTTATTTTTCAATTTATTGAAGAAAAGTTGCCAGTCTTTTTTTGTGTACCATAGATAGACTTGACAGGAATGAGCTACGAACGCAAGTTGATTTAGAAGATTTATTGTTTATTTGTTTCTTTAATTACGTTTGATTTATTAACTCACACCATGCATTGAAAACGTAGTATGATAACTTACTCGTAACGTTTAAAACACTCGCATATCGCTCGTGTTTCAAATCGTTCGTCGTAAGTTAATACTGTTACATTCTGTACCAAAAAGACGAGGACAGGATGCTTAAAATAAGTTTAGTTCTATCAAATAAGTTAAGTCGTGCTACACCGAATCGACACCAATTGCCTCCTTAAGTCCTTACCGCACTTAAAGGCTAAATTACTAGTATTAAACTCATGTTCTCGACATCAGTAAAAAGTGAAAAGTTCATTCAGAGGTAATTCGAATTACTTCAAGCGGTCATTTTAAAATTATAAATCTCTGCAAGAGTGATTTTTAAATATTTATAAGTTCTATATTTAAATAAAATACAAATACTAGACCGATTCGCAAATTTAGCGGCCTAGCTTTATGTGAAATTTATGAAATATTTAGTATTAAATTAACGTTTCAGAGCAAGAAATTTTGAATTTTAAAGGATAGGCATTTTAATGTCTTGAAATTTAATTACAGTGAAACCAACTTTCATTTGCCACGAACGAGTTGAAATGAAAAATATTCATTGGGACTGAAAAAGAAGACATTGAAAAAAATAAACAAACATTTTGAACAGAAATTAAAAAAATATGTTCTTCTAAAAGAGCATACTATTCACTGCAACAACTTAAGATGGATAATCATTTTTGTATGATGGGTCTGCTTATAATTTGTGTTATTGTATGATTTGCAAACATTTATTACACATGCGACATGCTTTTCAATAGGCGCTTTAAAAAAAAGAAGATACGAAGCTCCATATTTGTCCTAGAGCAAAAAGGGGGTAAATAAACGACAAACTTTTAAAAATGGAGGCTAAGGATAAAAATGCGATACAGCCAAGCAGATCACTCGTTTTTCAGAACAGTTTTTTTTTTCAGCATTATATCCCATTCCGAGACAGGCAAAGATACCTAGGGCGAACGAAGTGGAGCGGAGGAATTTAACGGAATTTTGATACGCAAAAATCTTGTACTAAATTCATTAATTTGCTATCTGTAGCACCGGCGCACCTCAGAGGCACTATTTTTTTCTTCATAATGACTATGCTCAAAAACAGAAAATTTAAAAAGTTTAGAAAAGTTGGCAAATTTTGTTCATTGTAGAGCGTAAAAGTGTTTTAATGTTTTACAATAGTACATTTTGATGCAAGTGCGAAAAGGTTGATTGTGCGGAAAGATTTAGAGTCACTTTTGTGGGACGAGACATATCAACACTTTCGCACGTGTATCAAACGACGTATTTTAATAAACCTGCGAAAAATTACATGAAATAATAAAATAAAAGCAATTTTGTTGCAAATCAAACAAAACAGACACAAGTCGACAGAAGAACACGCAGTCTAGTTGGGACCAATCTGTACTACAAAGACCAATGTCTCTTTCTAAAATCTTTTTAATAATAATTTTTAGTTATACCTAGTATAATATAAATTATGACGTCTAAAATAGTTTTGAATGTTTAAGATATCTCTTACAATTTAACATACACAATAAAATAAAATATAAAGGCTTCAAAATACTCATCTTAATCAGTTTTTAGTGTATCCGGTAAAACAAAGGTTAACATGCTTACTAAATGATGTGGCCGGTTTCCCCTAGATGGCGTAGTAGTAAAAACAAAAAGCACGAGGGTGAAAATGTCATTTTACGCACGCTAAACAGGCACGTAATCTATCATATTTTAAGCAGGTATATTAAAAATACTTTTAAAAAGGAGTTGTAGTAAACAAAGCAGCGTCGTGGAAATAATTTTAAAGAAGAAGCCCATTCGATCATAGAAAACTTGCTTCCAGCTAAAGCGAAGCAAAGGTAGGTAGTTATACAGAGCTTCCAATAAATTACTTGTTACGCAATTTTAACACATTTCTCATTGCCTCGCATTGTTTGAGAAAAGCACTATGATACGCTTGTACGCTATGCTATGCCCCTACGCCTAAATTGCCTGACTCATTATAACAGGCTTCGGCCAAAGACATTGTATAGAGAACAAGACTGTGCGTTACGATACGAAAAACGAGCCGAGCGAGATGGGTGTTGGCACTCGTTGGTCCCTTTCTAACACGTTAGAAACTCAACAACACTATCTATGTATATTGTATATATTATATAAACTGGCAACTTGCTAGACAAGGATACACGAGTAACGACAGCTATCTCGCTCGGCTCGTTTTTCGCTTGAAAATGGCATCATAATAATTACAACATTATTTCTGAGGAAATAAAATCTAGTTAAGATGAGCAAAAATTGGACAGTGCACAGTCTTGTTATAATACAATGTCTTTGGCTTCAACAAACCTCGGTCTGCTAGCTTAGGGGGCGTTCATAAACTACTTGACACATATTTGGCTGAATTTTGACCCCCCCACCCCCTGTAGTGATATGTTGGTGACATTCTCCTTAACTCAATGTAACGTGACTTTTATCATGAGTGAAAGGCAAAACGAGTTATTCAAAAATCAGAAGGAAGATATACAATACAATTCATTAATCCATGGACTACCGAGACTCACTTACAAAGATACTTGTATTTCTTATATCGCAAAATGTCACATGACATTTGTTCAGACCCCCCCACCCTCTTCGTGACCCAAAGTGACACTCGACGACCCCTCCCCTAATTAGCATCATGTAATTTATGGATGCTCCCTATATGGTTTATTGCGAAATATATCGCTTTGAAAGCTTTTAATATTTTAAAGTTGATTACGAGACACAAAAATGTCATAACTTAGAAACAAGTGATTTCTTAGTCAATAAGAATTGTGTATGTCTTTAAATTCTTTACTGTCTGGTGCTGTATCTTCTTCAGCATAGCTAGCATGGATGACACGAATAGATAAATGTTCTCTCGCAGACTCTCGTTTGACCAATGGACACGCAGGACGAGTCGTTTTGACTAGGCGATCATCACGTGATAAAGCTTACCTGCGTTTCCATTGGTCAAACGTTTCTTTGAGAGACAAAATTTATCTATTCGTGTCATCCATGCTAGCTATAAGGGATATAATAAATACAAGTAAGTGTGTCTCGGTAGTCCAGGGATGGATGAATTGTATATCTTCCTTCTGATTTTTGATTTGTGTCCTTTTACATTAGTATCATAAATAATTCGTTGATAATTTTTTTTGCCTTTTATTCATGATAAAAGTCACGTGGCATTGGGGGAGTTAAGATGAATGTCACCGAGATGTCACTAGAGGGGGTCGGGGGTCAAAATTCAGCCAAATATGTGTCACGTAATTTATGGAAGCCCCCTAAGGAGGCATACATTTGTCATTTGTAAATAGAGAAGAAAATGAAAAGACGCTGCATAAATTTGCGACTGATTCCGTTTATTACTTTAAGAATGTAATTATCACTTAGTAAGTGCACACTAAAAATGTGGCGATAATTTAGGAGAAAGTTTATTCATGACTATAATTAATTAGACGAAAAGTAATTACTTTTAACACGTTAAAAATCCGCGTAACTTAGCGGCACGGAAGATCTATAAGTATGCCACCCATGTAGCGTTGCCATCCAACCGGATAAAGCCGGACTGTGTTAAGCTTTTTGACCTCTTGTCCGGCCAAATTTGACTGCGTCCGGCCTGTCCGGATTTTGTTAGGCTCTATAATTTTCTTACTTTTCACGCAACACGGCCGTGAGTCGTATCACTCCCGCAAATATGGGTCACATAATATATTTTAAATAGCTGAGTAACATTATATTGTTATTCAGAGTTCCTTGCTTTTTTCGAATATTATTTTGCAACACCGGGTGTAGAAAGAGTAAATCTATCAATGGATAAAACAAAGAAACAATTTAAACTCTGAAACTATTGCAAAAATGTTATTTGTAGAATTTAATTTGAGACATTTAACGTGTAAAAACTTTTTTTACTAAATTAGTAAAGAAACTGAGATTTTAAAGCAAGTTTCTGGCAAAGTAAAATATGTCAACACTGATTAAAACTTTTAAATATTTTAAACTTGTGTTTTATTAGATTTTTAAGCGCCCGGCCTGAGGACCCAAAAGTCCGGCTTTTTTTGCGGCTAAGTCCGGCTTTCTAATTTTTAGAGATGGCAACGCTACACCCATGCAAGTCTATTTACGAGTATATAAGGTGACTTTAATTCATACAGCCAACCTCATACTGGAGGCTTGGTAAGTGATTAGTAACACGCATCGATAAAACTTTTTGCTAATTTCACAAAATAAAATCTTGTCCTAAAAAGCTCACTTAGTCAATTGGATAGTGAGGAAAGCGAACTTTTTAGGACAGGACAAAGATTTACAGGATAAAATCCAAAAACTTAAATGAAATGAAATGAAAAGTATCTACACAATTTATTTATAAATTATTCAACCAGAAATAAAAGAGCAATTAAGTTTAGACACTTTGGATCCATCCATCCATCAGCCCGTGTTCGTCTACTGCTGGACATAGGCCTTTCCAAATTTCGCCACTCATGTCGGTCCTCCGTCCTCCTCATCTAGCCGCCCCCGCAATGTCCTTCAGGTCGTCGGTCCAGCGGGCACGAGGTCGGTCTACACTACGCTTTGCTGTAATTTAAGAGTGTGATACCTACTTCTTCACCTCTACCGTCATTAAAAAGTAAAAAAATCGGAGAGCCCCTACGTGCAGATTGCCTTGTTTTCTACAAATTAGTTTGAAAAATGTGACAAAAAAGCTTCTTCCCACTTAAAAGATCCCGGCTAAAGTAAGATATACAAATAACATTTAAGACTCGGTTATATTATAACCGGGGATAAAATATTCGGATCGATATACACCTAAAGTTGAAAAAATGACAGAAAACGTTTGCAACAATGGAGTCGGCTTCTTAAAATATTATTTATTTAGATAGTCAAAGTTCCGGAAATTACGGAATTGCTTAAAACGTTACGACGAATGAATGAATTTATTTTGAATGAATGAATGAATTTATTTTGGATAAGTACAATAGGAAATAACTTATAAGTATCTTAATATATTACTTAGCGTTATCTTATTTACATTTAATTTGCAATTTATTACGGATTTCCTTAAATTTATGCGTTTATAACCTAAATAATATACAAAAAGTTTCAAACACTAATGTACAGTAATTGTTCACTTATATCGAGGGCCGGAAACTACCCACCGTGCTAGTATAAACTGTTTGACGGTCGGATAGCTCGCCGTTTATGTACCTAATACTTAATAGACGTTACCGTAAATGTATGTATATTTTTCAGGCATTGTATACAATTTCTAGGATTTTTTTAAAATGACAATAAGATTTAGGTCAAACAGCGTAGAAGGTCGAAGTATCTGTCCCTGTTATAACTATACGAGTATTTTTATTCTATTTCCCCGTATTATATTTTATTGTTTTATCTTACTCAATTGTTTTGTCAATATTGACGTGTAAAATTTGTTACAAAACGTAACGTTTCTCCCTGACATTGGACACCTCATATTGCGTCAGGTAGAACTGAACTCTGTGACGTTTCATTATTGTTTAAAATAGCGCGCTCTGAGCCGTGGCTGTTACGACAACAGAAACATGGCGCGTTATGCGTCACCAAAAACCTTTCATATAAAAGACATCAACGGGTTGCCCAAGTCCTTAATTATTTTGTGATCATATTTTTTTTATGACATACTAACCTTTGCCCGCGGTTCCGTCTACATTTATTCAGTCTCAGTTCCATTTTAGGCTTGGTTGTTATGAACACCCCGTTATAGCCTATGTGTTGACCAGGATCACTACAATGATAATAAATAAAACCGAACCCAAATCCGTTGAGTGGTTCTCGAGCTAAGAGCGTGTATTAAATCTTTGCCCTGTTTTCGGCTTGGGCGGTATTTTATGAACACATCTTATAGCCTATGTATTGACCTGGGTCACACAGATATTAAATAAACGTGGAAGGAGCCGCGGGAGAAAGTCTAGCTAAAATAAATCTGTTCCATTTCACATACATCCATTTCGTCGGAGATCGAAAGTAACCGACCGACATAGCCTGCAGTGGCAGTGGGCAGGCCATATTTGTCGCCGACATGATGGCCGTTGGGGCTGAAAGAATTTCATTAGAATGGAGACCACGTACAGCAAAGCGTAGTGTAGGCCGACCTCGTGCCTGCTGGACCGACGACCTGAAGGACGTTGCGGGGGGCGGCTGGATGAGGAGGACGGAGGACCGACATGAGTGGCGAAATTTGGGAAAGGCCTATGTCCAGCAGTGGGCTGATGGATGGATGGATGGATGGATTTCACATACATTTAAAACCTCAATGGTTTGTGCGCGATAATTCAACCCGGGTTTACTGTAAAGAGTTCAGCGAACTACTGCCTGAGCCATTGAGTCTTTTGCAAAACTTTTTTGCCCCAAAAATAAGCATTTCCTGCAAGCTCATATTGTCCTCGAGAAAAGTGAAAAGCTATTGTTAACTTAGCGGTTTCGCAAATGACCCCTAATCTATATATCTATACTAATAATAAGGCAGTAAAGAGGTCGTGTCTGCACATTGAATATATTTTCAAGATTTTGAATGAAAGGGGTAAAGAAATTGTACTGAAGCTAATTTTTAGTATTTTAATTCGAAAACCACTCTGCAGATTTCGTTGTGTTTTTTTTTATTATCATCCTAGTGATCCCATCAACATATATTGTTATTAACATAACTGGCAAGCCGGAATCTGTCAATACTACTCACAGCTTGAAAGACAACCTAAATATTTTTTGTATGTATTTCCTGTATATTTTTTTATATCCTAAAACTACGGACCAGGACTCAATAAACAACACAGACAGACTAAGACTACTTACTGACACCAGACTCAGACCAGACTTAAGACCAGGGTGCCATAAAAAGCAGCGCCATCTTGCGATTTTCGGTACGTCTTAACCCTGGTATTCTAAACAAATATCGGGATGTTACGGCCAGAAATAGCAAGATGGCTCTTCAACCATCAACCAAATTGTTTTCGTTTCTTTTCTTTTTTTTTGTTTTTTTTTTCTGTAAGAAAATATGTTAATTAGTCATAAGTATATATTTTTATGTCATTTTTTAGATTTGTCATTTATTCGACTGATGACCAAAAGGGGCCGAAATATATTTCGAAAAAACAATATCTTGTTATTATTGTCTCAAAATGAAGAAATAAAAAGATATATAAGGTGACTTTAATTTATATATATTGTTAAGATTAATTTTGACTTGAAGAAAGTATATTTTATGCATCTATTTTACAAAATAAATATTTTGATTTTGAGACACCCCCGCACGGGTGAAGCCGCGGGCTCCCGCCAGTCGTTTATATTTTGACTTGTTAAGCGATTTGCGACTCTATTTGTCTTCTTATTTACTATGATAAATGAAGCGTGATTATTTCTTGTTGTTTTTTTTAGCAATGGCAGTAATGATTGTTACATGGGAAAGTAAATTTGAATATTTTGAAGTCGTTAGAAACGTATTAAGGAGTTGTAGAGCAGTGAGCCTAAGGCATTCTCTTGGCACTAACTGCGGACTAAATTGAGCGCTAGATTCTCATGCGTTGCTAAGTAAAATTTAAGCAGGCGTGAAATTTCTCAATTGTACTGATAGAGCAGGGTTTCTTAAACTGGGGTCCACGGGTCAGTAACAAGAGTGCTAGTGGTCCACGGCCACTCAGTTCACTCTTGACAAATTCAGCCCAAACAATTGTCAAAGTCATCGAGTCCAAACAATGGTATCTTTTTTATTAACTTAATACTATTTAAGGCGGAACGTTTCGAGCTCTGTGCAAAGTGCACAACTTATGATGGTTTTTCTTATTATTGAATAAAAAGTACTAAATAAATGTGATTTATGGCATTTTGCAACCGTAGTTTAATTTCAATTAGGCTTTTTTACCAACATTTTGTAATTTTATGCATTGCGTTGTAAATGAATGTCCACACCAACTTAAAACACGCTTTTAAGTTTGAATAGACATTCACGCTAACTGTAATCCATAAAATGACACAATTATGCTTAAAACACCTGATAGTTATTGAATAATAATCACAAAATAAGATGAAACTATTTTATTTCATGCATTTTATTTAAAAATGAGATAAATAATCATAAGTTAAACATTTTGCACTGAGCTCGAAGCGTTCCCCCGTAATGAATTATCAATGTAAACTAATCAATAAAAGTGATTTTTAATATTATGCTTGATTTAATTTCCTAAAAATTTCTTGAAATTCTAAAAGTGGTCCGTAGCTACAAAAAGTTCAAGAACCACTGCGATAGAGCAATTCTTTTTTATAACTTTTTTGTTTTTAGTTCCTACTGAGTGGGAAGGCAAAGACAACTTAGCCCATGCAGCCATGTCATCTGTATAAAGTCACTGTTTGTTTTAGTTTCTATTCTCTAAGAACATTTGAAGGGTTTCTTCATTTAAGGGTTTGTCCAAAGTGAAGTGATAGCGCGAACACTTGTGTAAGAATAATTTGGCCAAGTGCGAGTCGGACTCGCACACAAAGGGTTTGGTACCACCCTACCACCACGGAATACAGGTCCATCTATCCATCCATCAGCCTGTTTCATCCACTGCTGGACATAGGCCTTTCCAGGATTTCGCCACGAAATGATCGTACTCACACAAGTTGGGCAGGTGGATTGGTGAGCGTGGTGCCGAGACCCTCGCACCAGTGACGCCGCTGCCCGTCAATTCTGTTTTATATAATGCCTGGCAATTGGGGATGGATTATACCGCCATCAATCGGTCCCAGGCAATGGTGGGCCACCTGGTTTTTGCCAGAGATCTGTTCTCTTACTCTCCCCCGAATAATTTCCGAAGGATTTCAATTCAATTCAATTCAAATTATTTATTTGATAACATAGGTACAATGTAGATATTAAATTAGTTTTTAGTCCTCCCTGTTTTATGTCCATGGGGGCATATAAATATTATGTCTATATACAATATACCTCAATGTAAATTAAATTTAATGGGTCTAAAATAACAATTTTAAATGCAACAATAAAAATATTCCAGAATCAACGATCTAATTACTTATTCTATTATTTATTGTTATGAACGAACAGTTCATCAACCCTATAATATACTTTCCTAACGAGGAATTGTTTTATACAATTGTGTATTCTCTATTTTTCAAATTGAAAAGGCTTACAATGCTCTGCGTATCCAGTATAATAACGCTTTTAGGGCTGTGCTGCGGCTGCCGCGTTTTTGTAGTGCGTCAGTGATGTTCGCTGAGGCACGAACCGACGGTTTCGATGCCATATGGCGAAAGAAGTCTGCCTCGCTGCTGCACAGACTCCGGGGCAGCCCCAACACCCTCCTACGTGTTATATCCGATCGGTTCGACAATCCGTTTATGTTTAAACTGATTGATCGGACAAGATCACTGTTAGTTATTAATTACTAATATAGAATATGTAAGTTTATTGTTACTAACATAATGGATCCATGTTGTCTGATAAATAAAGATATTATTATTATTATTATTATAGATCCGCGGAGCCATACCTATAATGCTGTTGCTGAGCATTCCTGTTTGATATTTCGTTGCTGGTACCATTTTTTGATATGGCTTACTACGAAAGTTTCCGAAAAGATGTCGATTGTTCTCGACGAAGCAAGCAGTCTCGTATATATAACGGGTGTAAATATACTGCTACCATTAAATGAAACCACATATTCTACCGACCCTACTGAACCACTTTTCCCAAGAGTCATACCCGCGGACACCCTTAGTTTAGGAAATAATTGAGTTCCAAACAAAAATGCGTGAACCCCAACGCACCGACATACGGGCGAGTTTAGAGAGAGCGTCGTCCGTAGACAGCGTCAGGTTTCACGGATTGTGATAATGTACGCATGATCACGCATCACTTAAAAACTACTAAACGGATTTTGATGGGTCTCTTTGTGTCAATATTTCGTGATTAAGGTAAGGTATTGTTAAAGTTTAAGTCTAGCTTATAATAATAATTGTTTTGTATCCAACTTTTTTGCCTGAGAGGCCTCATCACGAAATATCTCCATACAACCGGTAAAAACTGTTTGTGAAGTCAACAGCTCACTTTCTGTATATATTTTTCAATAAGTTTTATCTAGCGACATATAACTACGTACATATGAAACCCAAAAAGCTAAAATCTGATGATATACCATCATAATAACTATCAGGATATCGTGAATATTGCCTCGTTTTTACGCAAAGTTTAACGATTCGTACAGTTTGTAGCTATAATATAATAAGAAACCGCTTCAGTCCGCGGTCGCTCATTTATAGAAGATTAAGTTTAAATACTTTTTTATAAATAAATACGTGTAGTTTCATGGTAAATAGTTTTCCCCTGAAACCATTTTACTAATTCTAATATTGGATGAATACCTCGCCATCACGCACTCCTCGATGAGAGATAGGTCAGAGTGAAAAGTTTCATTAAGGTCAGACCCACCAGGGCTTCACAAACAACAAAAGCATTTTTATGGCAGCTGAGCGTGAAGGGCCCCTTTAAGGGAATTTGTTACCTTTTCTCAACGACAAAAATATATGTATAATAGAACGCGGCTATGAAGTTAATCCTGACACATTGCGCAACTATGAAGTTTCTGAATAATGACAATGTCAACCACATAGGAAAAAATTACATAATTACTTATTGCGTGTGACAGAATAGTGAGTGGCAATAATATCACAGACAATATATCGATACACGTTAAAAAGTTCGTATAGCTAAAAATATTGTTATGTTTTATGATGATGTGCATTATTGTAAATAAAACGTAAAATTAGATATATTAGTAATATTCTCCTTCAGTTAATTATAAATATTAATGAATAAATGAGTTTGTTTCTTTATTACTAACCTCTGGGAATTGAACTCTTTTTACCTAGAGAAAACTTTTTGAATTTGAATGTAAAGTACAATATTTCCTGTCAATTAATTCAATGACACGTCAATAGGTATGATAAAACAATTTTAAGTATTGCCTTGATCGCTTTTCCAAAGGTTGATACTTTTGATTGTGCTAAACTTGTGCATGTTTTTGGCTATTAATACCTAGTGCCATCCCCCATCTCACCCATTGACCAAGGGGCAGATTGAAGCAAGGGCTTGAACTTGGAATTTGAAATGCTTACTACTTGGAATTGTTAAAATGCCAAAACGATCGAAGAAATTCGTTCTTAACAGTCAGTCTCGTGAGCTTATCATACGTGTTCGTGACTTTTTTGAACGAGAAGCTCAAAACGGCGGACCGATATTGCCCGTGACATCGGTGTTGGATCGAGTTGCAGATGCTCTCGATATCAGCAAAAAAACTATTATAAAAATCACGAAAGAAAAATTGGGTGAGACTGGCATCGAAGATAATGTTCTATATTCTCCCAACAAGAGAAAAAGAGCGAAGCTTACCGATGTAGATAATTTTGACGTTGACGCCATCCGCAGGCATATTTACAATTATTATTTACGTAAAGAGTACCCAACGTTGTCGAATTTAGTGCAGACATTAAAGGAAACTGGATTATTTTCCGGATCAAAAAAGTCATTGTCAAAGGTTTTGAAAAACATTGGATTCCGATATAAACAATGCAACAAACGAAAGGTGCTAATGGAAAGATCGGATATTGCCATGAAAAGGACTGATTTTTTACGCGAGGCGAAAGCTATAGATGATTGGGATAATGTAGTTTTTTTGGACGAAACGTGGCTAAATGCGAATCACACAGTTGGTCGCTCGTGGACGGACGATACGGCGGCATCGGCATCCAAAGTCCCCTCCGGAAAAGGAGCCAGACTAATTATTTGTCATGCTGGCAACGCCTGTGGTTTTATAGACAACTGTTTATTGGCCTTTGCGTCTAAAACCACAGGTGATTACCATGAAGAAATGGATGGTGAGAAGTTTACCCAATGGTTCACTAATATGCTGACTAGCCTTTCTGAGCCATCAGTTATTATTATGGATAATGCACCTTATCACTCCATGTTAGTTGATAAGCCACCTTCAAACTCTGAGAAAAAAGCCCATCTGGTTGCATGGCTTCAAAAAAAAGGTGTAGACGCAAGTATGTCTATGTTGAAAGGAGATTTGATTAGATTGATGAATATTCACAGATCGAGAGTAAAACGATACGTCATTGATGAACTAGCACTGCAACATGGGCACCGAGTACTTCGTTTACCGCCGTATCATTGCGAGTATAACGCCATCGAATTGATATGGGCACAGATCAAAGGACATGCGGCACGCCATAATACTGAACCTCCATTTTCCACAGCGAAAATGATGAAATTGTTAGAAGAAGCGTGCAATCACGTAACCAAAAATAATTGGAAAATGGTAGTGAATAAAACTAAAGCCAAAATATGGGACGATTGCAACAGAGACATTAAAGTGGATAATATTTTAGATAATGACTTTGAGTTAGTTATTAATACAAACGATTCCAGTAGTGATAATGGTGATGGTGCTTCGGAAAGTGATACATAATAAAGTAAAGAATATAAATATTATCTCTACCATAGAAGTATTAAGTAATTAAACTACTTCTATGATCTCTACCTAGATGTTTTTTTTTTCACTTTCTTCATATACTTACATCTGATAACTGCATTCGACTTTACTCACACTTGACGAATTTTATCGATACAGTGATCGAACGTATAACAACCCTAGAGGCATGTGTCAGGATTGACTTCATAGCCGCGTTCTACTATAATGATAATGAGATAATAATATTGGATAGACGAATAATTTTATAAGAATTTGAGGTTGTTGCCTTAACATTCCAGTTCTTTACGAGCAATCCGGTTCTTTTTAGGGTTCCGTAGTCCAAAAAGGAACCCTTTTAGTTTCGCCATGTCCGTCTGTCCAGAGACTATTAGTACTAGAAAGCTGTAATTTGGCATGGATATATTATATATTAATCACGCCGACAAAATGGTAAAATAAAATTTCAATTTTTTTTTCAAGAATACAATGGATGGACGATAATGGATGGATGGACCATGCACCTAAATTGAGGATGAATTTTTTTTTCTCGTCTATCTCATAGTGTGGGGTATCGTTGTTTAAAAACATTGTGGGTGTGTCAAAACCATTTTTCGATTTAGGGATCCATTCGCGAAATATTAAGCCTTAAAGTGAAAATTTTAATTAGAGTCAAAAGGCTAAACGGTTGTTTATGAATATGTGAAAAAATTAACAGAAGTAGTCTAAACAATGAAGTTAAAAGGAAAACTTTTACAGCCAGACTTTACAGGTGTACGAGTACAGGTCGCACCAAACTTTTAGTCCCCTCTAAACACGACAATGTATGTTATGTAATTAATATCAACATTAATAAGTACGGAACCAACTGTGCATGAGCTTAACTCGAACTTGGCCAAATTATTAAATATTTCTTCTTATTGTTTTTAGCCCGCCTATAGTTTAAGAAGCTGGAAGATCTTGACCAGGGTATGATCAGTCTGCGTGGACCTGTATTTGTGCTCAAAGTTGACTAATAATCGTATGTGAAAAGTGGGTGTTGAGTCTGGACTGCGACTTGCATTTCACATCGGAAATACCTCTGACACCCATTGATTTGTGTCGTGATGATGTACTTTTTTACGTTTCCGTAACTCAAAATGAAAAAAAACAGATCACTTTATTGTCCGTCTGACCCTTTTTCTCGGGCCGCTTGAGAGATATCTACCTAGTTAAAACTCGGACGAACAAACCAACTGGACAGGCCACCAACAGGCGAACCCCTCTGCCAAAGGTATAAGCCCGGCGGTCATACCGGTTCTGTAAAAACGATAGATGTCTGGTGTTTGAGTATTTTGTAGTGTGCGTGCATCGCGACGCTGCCTCGTCCCCCACCGAACATGACAGACTTTTTTGCATAGAAATTAGTGCGCGGCTCCACTCCAGTTGGTTTCCTTCTCCAAGAGTTAAAACTAATGAGCCCTACAGAAGTCTGCAACGCCGTGGTGCTATCAAAAAATTAGGCTTCTAATTCAACGCGAAATAAAGCTATTGCCCTTCACATAATCAATTTCATACAAATTGGCTCACAAGTAGGTCTCAAAGCACACGTATGGGAGAAAATCACAAAATAACAAGGACATTTTATGGATCAACTTATTGACCCCGTAAGTGTGTGGGTACCACCATCTTACTCGCAAATCCTCCAGTTATTCGGGGCTCTCAGGCAAAACCAGGCGGCCCACCATTGCCTGGGACCGATGGATAGCGTTTTATCCATCCCCAATTGCCGGGCCTTATATAAAACAGACTGGTAAACGGCGTCACTGGTGTGAGGGTTTCAGCACCGCGCTCACCAACCCACCTGCCCAGCGTGTGTGAGTATGGGCTTTTCTTCCAGGAGGATCGCCAAGAATGGCGAAATCTTGGAAGGGCCTATATCTAGTAGTGGATGACACGTGATTTTTCAGACCTTTGTCATGTCGGATACCTAATTGGACACATTTCACTAGATACATTTTATTTTTGAAAATAATCCCTTTTTAAGCTTTTAATGCGTTTTATGTCTAAACGGCTTGAGCTTTGTGTCTGAAATCACTGCTATAAAAAGAAAACATGATTTATTTTCCGATGTCAGGTGAAAAAACTCCTACATCAAATACTTTTTCGTAAAATCCAGAAAATCCTCTAAAATTCACTGATTATGCGTGCCGGCAGCGGGCGAAGTGAGTGTTCTAATATAGACTTTATTTAAAAGTGAAAATGTAGATACATTTGAAAGCGAAATAAATACCACCCTGAAAGATATAATACAGTGGCTCAATAATAATAAACTTTTAATAAATTTAGAAAAAACTAAAATAATGACATTTGAACAACAAACAAATAATTCTCCTATTTAAATAAAATATATTAACAATAAAATTGAAGAAACTGAAACAATAAAATTTCTAGGTCTACACATAGATAGAAAAATGTCATTCAAATGTCAAAATGTCAATCAAATTGACCACATATGCTCAAAGCTAAATAAATTTTCATATGCACTTCACAACTTAACTAAAATAGTAAGTGAAGACGCAGTAGTTACTGCCTATAAAGGTTATGTGGATTCCACACTACGTTACGGGGTTATATTTTGGGGCAACGCAACAAACAGGGAAACAATTTTCAAAGCCCAAAAAAGGTGCATTCGTGCTCTAAGTAAAATTAAGAGCACGGAAACTTGTAAACCACATTTTAAAAATTTCAAAATTCTTACGTTCCCTTCACTATATATCTACGAAATGGCGGTATTTGTAAAACTAAATTTTAATTTTTTGACCACTTTAAAAGCAAACGCTACGAAAACGAAATCTGTAGCTTTCAACACAAAAAAGCACTCTTCAGAAAAAGTGTTTTTGGAATGGCATCCTCTATCTATAATAAGTTACCAAAGGCCATAAGAGATGCAGAAGACATCCAAATGTTTAAAACGAATCTTAAAAATTATTTACACGACAAAACTTATTATAGCGTAAATGAATATTTGTCCGATGCACATTGAGTCCAAAGGTATTAATACTATATAGGTATATATAATTAATAATTATTATTTTATATAAAATGTAACATAATTGTGTATATTTAATTTTATTTTCTGTGTGAATATTTGTACGCCATGTGGCAGAGCACGGAGAGACGAAACCTATGTACTTGCTATCTAACCACTAACCTGTGACTCACAAATAAATGATTTGATTTGATTTGACTTTCTAATAATATACTGGAGTTCAAAATCACTCAATAAGATTATCGTGCACCATGGGCCAAGCCTTAAATGGCATGCAGGGAACCCTCAGAGTAGGAGTCCTCCCCGCACTTGACCGTTCTTTTGCGAGACAGGTACTTTTTATTGCTAGATGTTCTCGTTGAGGCCTAAATCCAGATGAACACATTAAACGATCAACAGATAAGCTGCATTTTGGAAAATAATTGAGAAATTGACGTTTTCCGCTCCGTTACCCTGGAGAATATAAAATGGCTGTAATCAAAGCGAAATCTTCGGCCGGATGGAAGATATTAAATATTGGTGCCGACACGACGTTCATAAAACCAATAGACACGCAGTTTCTTTCGTCACTTAGACGTCACTTTATTCTTTTTACGGTTTCGTAAATCAAAATTAAAAGACGGAACCCTTATTAATGGATTCTATCCCATATTGACACAATCCTATGGTGACACAATTGCAATATGCCACAATCCTATTTCGACACAGTTTTAAAATGACACAGTACAGTTAGGGAATCAAATATTTTTATTAGTTACTCGCTAATATGACACGTTTCTGTCTATTAAGACACTTTTTATTTTTGTACAGATTTCATGACAAATGTAAAATTTTACAGATGATTAAGTTTTATACAGATTTTGGGACAAATGTCAAGTGTGGCAGATGATTAAGTTGTATATAGATTTATGGATAATTATTTGTGTCACAAAATCTGTATACAAAATATATCATCCGTCACCTAAGTGACGAAAATCTATACAAAAAATAAATCATCTGTCACAAAATCTGTATAAAAGTTAATCATACGTCACTGATATCTGTCACTTTTGACATCTGTATAAAAAATAAATCAACCGTTCCTTTGATATCTGATAAAACAAAATCTGTGAAAATTTTAATTCAACATTTTGCAAATTCAAAATTTTAGGATTTCAACATTTTGGGCCTGTGAGGATCAAGTTGAAACTATACTAAAACCATACAATTGGCAGATCGCCCGTGGTACGAGGGGGGCGCCGGGCGACGCGGAGTTAAAAAGCGACCCTGTCCCGTGCTCCCACAACCCCGCCCCGCTCGACTCTTACCCCCGCGCCGCCAAACGCGCCCCTCCTACCGCGGGCGATCTGGAAACTGTATCGTTTTACTATAATACCTCCTACATAAGTGTACAAGCTCATGGTGCTTTTAAAAAGTAGGCTTCTAGCTCAACGCAAAAAGGTAACTACCATAGATATTATTATTACATCGGGGGTAAATGCCCTTCACGTAATCAATTTCATACAAAACCTACAGATAGGGCACTTCTAGTCGACTTATTCCGTTCAAAAGTAGGTCTTATTGCAAAGGTATAGGAAAAAATCCGAGAACTTGTTAAGAACCAACTTCATTGGACCCTTTGGATATATAAGTTTAAACCTTGTGTAAAATTGGCCGCACATAATCGGGGGTAACGTTACCGAACGAAATGACAGCTGCTCGACCCCTCTCCCCCGACCCCGCTCAGCTACAGCCACTACTAGCAGCTACCTAACTTACTAAGGCACTTTTTTATTTTATTTTAGTAGGTACCGTATATTTTATTCTGTGCATCGCCAATACACATTTTCTTTTTTTAAGAGTTCTTCCATCCAAAGGTTGTCTGGAAGAGATCACTTTTAGTGTTAAGACCGCCAATTGTACCATGCTACCTATTATTGTTATATTGTTTTGATTTCTGTCTTTTGGTGTGCAATAAAGAATATTGTACTGGAGGATCGAAATGAACGTGAGTGAGGGCGCTAGTACAACGCACCTAACTGTCAAAAAGTGACGTTTCATGGAGACGGCGTTAGTTCTGCTTTTCGCTACGGTTATTCAGATCTTTCTATTCTTATTCAATCGCACGAGCGAGCGAAGCGAGCAAAATGTCAACACATATTATTCGGGGGCATAAATTGGACAGTTCTTGTCAAAAACGAAATGGAGACTTTTCTTCTGATTTCCTATAAAATAAATAAACCTATGACACCTTTCACAGAATCTGTATAAAAAAGAAATCATTCTTCACTTTGACATCTGTCACTTTTGAAATGTATATACCGGGTGTAAAAGCAAAGGCAAGAATCCTTCAAGGGTGTGTTAGTATGATCGGTAAAGATATTTTTTAAATACTGGGATCTCTAAAGTATGGTGTCTGGGCAGGCCGGTGAGCTGCGTAGCCATAGCTTAGAAAAATGATGGAATTTTTGGTGAAAATTCAAGGTATATTTTTTTTTCTCGTAATGACATCAGAATCGTGTATACTTTCATACCCTAAAGGGACTCTTGACTTTGCATTTACACCCTGTATATATGTCAAAAAATTGCATAAATTGTTAATTCAACATTTTGCGAATTCAACATTTCCGGAATCAGCATTTAGCAAATTCAACATTTTTGGAATTCAACATTTTGGGATATCGACATTTTTGGCCTGAAATAATGCAAGTACAGGTATAAATATAAACAAAGAAAACAACTTTAAAACATAATAATTACACTGATATTTATTAGATGAGAGTTGCAGCCAAAAAAAAACCAAACATTCAACATATACATACATAACACTTAGCAAATATACACAGAAATAATCTACAGAGTTAAATATTTATCTAACAAGTGTGTCCTTACAAAAAGCCTATACTATATCTAAAAGTATTGAGGAACATTCTTACTCGCTAGAAAAAAAAAACTTTTTTCTACACGATCTTAGCAAATAAAATTCCAATGTAAATGCGTCGCGTTATCGCATGGTACTTTAGGGTAAAAACGAAAAAAAAAAAAACAGAATAAAAACTAAAAAAAAACAATCACAAAGTGGCAACATAATATTAAAAGCACGGTATACTCCAATAAAAATATTCTGATTTAATGCTTGATTCTATGTACAATACGATGACGCAACGATTACGTTAAAGCATTTCAGTGACAGAGTTTAATCGCATAATAATTCAAAAACATTTGCCATGAATCGCGGAATAATCCACGAAGATTAGTGTTTCATCGCGCAGTAGTCCACAACTATTAATGCTTAAACGCGCAGCAAACGTTTGCATTTCATCGCGCACCAATCCACAAACATTTTTTGCGTTTAAAAGAAGGATATCCTTAGTAGCAAAATTAAAATCTGCCCTTAAAAGCGTTAAAGTCAAACCATTGATGCTCTTTTTAAACTTACCTTAGACGAAACAAACCATTTAGATCTATGTGAAGTTCCTATAGTTAAATCCTTTTCTATGGTAAGTGTAAAAAGAGTTTTATATACATTATTAACACAAATTGTAATTCGAATATCCACCATATACTAGGGTGGAAAGATATTTATAGATTCAGAACAATTTTTCTTCCAGTATTTTATTCAGTCAAAGTCATAAGGAGGCAGCGGTGGCGGTAAGTTCTCTTCTGTCAAAGGTTCAAACTTATTTTCTTCAAATTGAGAATCTGGAATGGAAACGGCTTTTTAAACATACTTAAATTAGAAAAAACGTTAACTTGGGACACCCGCTTATTACCGATCTAGCTCTGTCGCTGTACTTGGGGCACAAATATCAATCGGTTGAGCGCTTTTGGGCATATTTCCATCCCAAGCTTTTTGAGGCCCGAGCGTTTTTGGTTAAATTTCTATCCCAGTGAACTTGCGACAAAAGAGCCGGTCTCATTTGAACTTCTGAATGGCTCTTTTGTTGCTAGGTCGCTGGGATATAATATAAAATATCCCAAAAACGCCCAGTCCTCAAAAGGCTTGGGCTGGAAATAGGCCCAAAAGCGCGTAATAATTTTATTATTAAAACGGAATTGAATAGCAAAAGTATATATTTTTATAGTCAGCTCTTTAAAATCTTCAATTTGATACCCATATTCTATTTTTAGGTTTTA
This sequence comes from Ypsolopha scabrella, assembly GCA_910592155.1. Taxonomy (NCBI): domain Eukaryota; kingdom Metazoa; phylum Arthropoda; class Insecta; order Lepidoptera; family Ypsolophidae; genus Ypsolopha; species Ypsolopha scabrella. Next base: position 11,546,930 of record OU342989.1, on the reverse strand, counting down.
TTTTCTCTCTTTTGTATTGGAAATATTTCAAACAATTTAAAATTTTTCATGTGTTTTACACCGTATTATGTATGCAAGTGAATCCTATTCTTGTGTAAAATTTCAAGTCGTTATCTTTGACGGTGCTAAAGTTATGAGGCTGTGACATACGGACGGACGGACAACGGAGTCTCAACATAAAGGTTCCTTTTACCTTTTAGGTACTACGGAACCCTAAAAAGAAATGTGGCATGTTTTCCTGGAGCAGGTATTTAATTTTACTGGGCAGGTTTTAAACTATACACTGCAATCGGTAATGATCAAAATATTTAGTTCTACCTGTCACCGCATCAAACTAATTTTTGGCAAAATGTAGCACTAAATGTAATTGAAAATTGCAATTAAAAATATAAAAACAGAGTTGTTATGCTACACGAATTCTTCGCCCAGCAAGCAGACGAGTTACAACTGACTAAAATTGATATTTTTTTAAACGTGACTTCACTATGCTTATTTTTACTAGAGTTACTGTGTGGGATAAGACTTACATTTAAAATTTCGTCTCAATCGGCCCAGCAGTTTACGATTTAAGCCACGAACGACAGGACAAAACTAACTCTGACATAATTTTTTCACGGACCTCTAGAAGTTAGTCTTATTAGCAACCCATTAAACTCACCAGTAGCTCCTCTTGACGAACTCTTGGACAGTCTGAAGAAACGATTTAGTATGACGAGGGACGGTGAGAGAGGGCGGGCGCGCGGGGCTCGGGGTGGTCGCCCTCTGAAGTTTGGAACTGGGAGAGACAGATGTAGATATAGAGTGCGGTTATGAGTCCACAATAAACTACAGTTTTCTACAATAAACACCCACGATTCGGTCACGACCCTCACTAAAGGTAAAAAATCGTTGGGAAAAATTGACTGTCAAACTGTGCGGCTAACTTCAGGCCACAACGAACGACCATGCTAAGTGCTATGGGGGCCGATTCAATGTGTTTATTTGGTTTATTTTCGTAACTGACATTACAACGATAGCTGAAGGTGATTATTCTGTTGAAAGTCATAACCGCACCCATAAATGAATAAGAAAGTCCAAATCCATAGCAAACTCATTAAAATCTTTTTATATTAACACTAAAGTACACAACACACAGATAAAAAAATTATCAGATATCGATCTGCTATGCGCTCGATAGCAAACATGCTGTGTAACGATAATTATACAATATTATTTTTTAAATTTTGTTGTGTTATGATTTCAAAATGCCTTTTTATCTACCCACACTCATGTCGTAAATTCCTGATTATGAACTCAAAAATATTTTATTCACGAACGTCTATAATATAGAAAAAAAAAATATTTTCAAACAAGTGAGATCTTCCTGTGATGACATATGGCGCTGAGACGTGGTCTCTTACAAAGGGCTTGATTTACCAATTTAAGGTCGCTCAGCGAGCTATGGAGCGGGCTATGCTTGGGGTATCTGTGATGGATAGAATCCGAAATGAGGAGATTCGTCGGAGATGGAAAGTAACCGACATAGCCTGCAGAATCAGTAAGTTGAAGTGGCAGTGGGCAGGCCATATTTGTCACCGACTTGATGGCCGTTGGCTACGTACTGCAAAAGTACGTACTGCAAAGCGTGATGTAGGGCGACCTCGTGCCCGCTGGACCGACGACCTGAAGGACGTTGTGGGTCCTATGTCCAGCAGTGGACAAACACGGGCTGATGGATGGATGGATGGATATTTTCAAATATTTTTCTTTGCTATTAAAGTAAAATCGCACTAAGTAGGAAGGCAAAAGAAACTTAGCCCTTACAATACAGTCATGTCTGAGATTTTATTTAATACCTATCTAATGAATGAGGTTTTTATGTTGTATTTTATTCATAATACGTAAAAGACAACACATTGCGGCCCCTTTAAAAAAAGACAACGAAGGAGGTTGCAATTCAACTTTTTTTAGCCAAACAGTGTCTATGGCAGCTCGTACTACGTCTACTAAATTCTATTTTCAAATTTTTATTATCTCGGTCAAATAAGCATTAATTTATCAATCTTATCCTGAATATAAGCTAATGGAAAATAGTAAAAAATTAGAAAACGTAATCAAACAATTTGTTTTTAGAGCAACCGCCCGGTAAGCGAGAGGTCCCGGGTTCGAATCCCGGTTCAGAGCTTCTCACGTCCAGATTTACTTTTCTGATTTTCTATACCGCAGTGATATAAATTTAATTTGTTATCTCCTTGCGATGGATAAATCGCCAAGTGTTTAAAAATATAGAAGTTTATTTCTATCATAGTTTCCAAACAAAATAGACTCGTGAATAGATTTCTGGAGTGAAGTACAAGATGCGAATAAAGAAGTATCCACTTCAAAAATTAATTTCCCATCTTTCGATAGCACTTTGCAACGTGTAGAAGTTTTATGTTTATATATTATATTTTTATGTTTTATGCAAAAGGTGTAGTAAAACTAACGGTGTGACGACGAGTCGGGCATGGTGTTTTACACTCGAATGTTTATTTGTCAGCTGTAAGGCCAAAAACATTGAATTCCTAAAACGTTGAATTTGCAAAATGTTGAATTAAAATTTTCACAGCTTTATTTATCAGCTTAGTCAAAATAATAGATGATTTATTTTTTAAACAGATGTCAAAAGTGTCAGATGTCAAAGTGACGGATGATTAACTTTTATACAGATTTTGTGACAGATGTTAAAATATGTTAAACATTTTGGGAATTCAATATTTTGGGATTCAACAATTTTGGAACTTAACATGTTGGGCCTTGAAGACACTGCTAATGGGTGCGATTACAATTATAAGGAAAATGTCAAAAGCGATAAGTGGCTGTATGGAAAATTTTTTGCCTAGGTATACTAGTAAAATAATTAAATGAACTCAAAATAGATATTTTTAACATTTAATCCCTTAACCTACTCTAATTTTCTTTCTCTATAAAAAGAATAATTACCGCGTCGGGGTATGGCTCTCGCCGTTGCCACATTATCTGCATCTCTCTGTCCGGTTTTGGTTCTTTGGTCACCTCTTCGCTCGTCTGGTTCCCCGATGATCCTTCGTTGACTTCCTTTTCCGCTTCTCTCCTGGAGATAATGGAAAAAATAGTTTGTGAACGTAATTCAATAGCGGGAAACAAAGTGAAGGAAGACCTTTAGTCTCATGTTCCGTGTTTGGTATCACAAAAATACCGAAGTACGAAAGGTTTGGTATTTGTATAAAGTCCATTTATCTGTTAGTTATTTATTGATAAATAAAAGCAAGTAACTACCACCTTACTCGCAAATCCTCCCGAAGTTATTCGGGGGAGAGTAAGAGGACAGCTCTCAGGCAAAACCAGGCGGCCCACCATCGCCTGGGACCGATGGATGGCGGTATATCCATCCCCAATTGCCGGGCCTTATATAAAACAGACTGGTGACGGGCAGCGGCGTCACTGGTGCAAGGGCTTCAGCACCGCGCTCACCAACCCACCTGCCCGGCATGTGTGAGTATGGGCATTTCTTCCAGGAGGACCACCAAGAGTGACGAAATCCTGGAAAGGCCTATGTCCAGCAGTGGACGAAACAGGCTGACGGATTGGATTGGATTGAAAAGCAAGTTGACTTAAAATATCATTTAACAAGTTAATTATACTACTGTTTGCGTGTGTGTGTGTCTAAATGCTGGCTATCGAAAGAAGATACTAAGTTCTTCTTTTATTAACGGGCAATCCCAAACATTGCAGTCACTGCAGATAGCCAACTTCATACAAGACAATGTACCTCGTAGCATTTCTGCAAATATATTATCTATTAAAGCTTCTGTACACTGTTTCACTATTCTTATAGGTATTCTTGTGAAGAACGATCACGCTACGGGTTTTATCGATTTATCATCGGGCAAAAGCCATTGGAAAAATCATTAAATACATAATGACACCTATTCTCGTGTAGCAAATATTAGATTTAGAGCTGCCATAACCTAAAACTTTTCATTGCAAAATAGGCTTTAACGCAGATGGATAAAAGTTAAACGAGCTTGTATTATTTTAGGTTTTCCAACTCTAAATTTAAGGTTTGCTGCACGAGAATAGGTGACGGAGTGGTAGAGCGCTCTCCTGCTAACCCAAAGGTGCTTCGAAAGGCACGTTAAGCTGGTCCATTGTAAAGTGCCGGCGATAGTGCTCACTACCCATCACGTTTGGGACGTTATAATAGTCTTTGAAAAGCGGGTGTACCGAGTAAGGACCATGACTTGCATTTCACAGTTTATATTTTTATTTATTACACTTAATGTACATTTACACGAAAACATGAAGAAGGATATTAAAAATACTTCATAGAGTACAAAGGCGGCACTTATTGCTAACAGCAATATCTTCCAGGCAACCTTTGGGTGAAATAGTAGATAAGGAATAAAACATAAAAAGGGAGCGTGCAAACGAAAAAAAAAGAGAGAATTATAATAAAGTAAAATACGTGAGTAGATAACATAAGTGATTCCTACCGCTATAATAAACTTATCATCATCCTCACGAACACCCCTGACACCCCCTCGGGGATTCATACCCGGATGGACAATATGTTATTTGATAATTTCATCTAATCCCTTCATCATCTGCGTCTGCTACAACCAGTGTTTCGATAGCCTGACTGTCACTTCATAGCCGCCATCTTGTTTGAGTCGAGCTGCCCCACTCACCTCCGCTCGCGCCCCGCACAAACTGCACACAGCCCCCAAAGCACACACAGCAAACACGGCCCCAGCAGCCACCAGCCAGCTCTCTCTATGAAGGATCCACTGTGGATAGATTGCACATTGCTTTAGCAAACTCACGAAACATAATAAAGAAGCAAACAGAGGTGCAATTGTGTAAGCCAATGGTATCCAAATTCGATTATCATATGGCTATCCGGCTAAGCAAACAAGCCCGTTTGACAAATAAAATTGTACGTTTTTGGTCGTCGACAACAAAACAAGACAATCGTATTCATTTGACAGCCAAAAATGTACGATTTCAATTGTCAAACGGGCTAATTTGCTTAGCCGAATAGCCATATGACAATCGAATTTGAATACCATTGGTTTACACAATTGCACCTCAGATTCATTTCATTACTTAATACCACTACACGAGTGTCCCAGGTTGTAGCCCAGTGGAAATGTGTACTAATAAAATCAATAAAAAATATATTTAATGCTTGTGATCGTTGGTACTTGGTGGAATTTAATAAAAATATGTTTATTTTAATCATTTGTATTAATTCATTAGTATTTGTATTCTATATTATACTCAACCGGTTTCACTAATCAGCATTCTGAAGGGCTTAATTATACTATAATACATATTTTATTCACAGGTTGAGTTTTTAGAAATAATACAAAAATAAACAAATAAAAATATATTAAATTTCCGAGTCAAGTTTTATTTTTTAATTTATTGCATGGATATTTATTTAACGTGTACCTTTGTAACTGATATTGGTCGAGGACTATTTATTTGTAACTGACGTGGATAATACGATAATAAAGCATACTTTATATTTTATAACAATTTTAACAATGTAAGTCAATTTAATACATTTTTTGCAAAAATTGAATCTTCGTAATTTAAAAAAAAACTTACGTCATTGAAATTGTTGTAAAATAATAAAACATGCTTTTTTACCATCTCTTAACAGATATACCTACATACGTTTGCAAAAGTGATTTGATATTTTTCCCGTTAAGTTTATCACACCGTTTACAAAATACCTACCCCGCGACCACGATCTGTTAGAAAACATTAATGTCCTCTTTAACATGTCCTTAACATAACTTTGTATATTAAAACATTGATTAAAACACTAAAAACGACTCGTGAAAAAATACGGGTTTTTATAAAAAATAAACCATCCCTTACTTTGACATCTGATAAAAAAACGGTGAAAGTTTTAATTCAATATTTTGGGAATTCAACATTTTGGGATTCAAAGTTTTGCAAGTTCAACATTTTAGGAATTCCACATTTTGGGCTTGAAGAAAAAAATAGTTTTTGCAAGTTCATTTCTGTCGGACTATATTTTCCGCATACTTTTGCGTGTGTGAGTGCACACAGCTAACGGCCGCAGCTAAGAAGTGTGACGTTAACCCCAGAATGCTCACTACAAGGTAAAAAACACCCAGTGTTGAGCTTTAAAGTCTAATCTTCAATGCTAATTTAATAATAAAAGCATTTTTGCCTCGTTTGTAGGCTACATATGACCATTTACTGAGTCTCCAGTATGAATTCAGCTATATTAATCAAAGTCACCTTATATAACGTGTTTTCCTAGGAACCTTGGTAAATTCAATTAGTTACGAAAATAAGTTTAATAATGCTTTTTGCTCGCGGCTCTGCCCAAGCTTATTAGAATGGCCTTATACCTATAGTTGTTTTAACTTGTCTCACTGAAATCCGGTAAACGAATAAAAAAACATGGCTAGCCACCGTTGTCTATCGACGCCACAAACTGTCTCGAAAATGATTTACGTACTTGCTAAAAATTGAACGTTATAGTTAATAAGTCTAGGTTGCTAGTTGCGTGCGGTCGAACATCCACCACTGTCGAGTTTTCTTGAACTTCGTTGCATAAAATTGAACGTTATAGTTAATAAGTCTAGGTTGCTAGTTGCGTGCGGTCGAACATCCACCACTGTCGAGTTTTCTTGAACTTCGTTGCATAAAATTGAACGTTATAGTTAATAAGTCTAGGTTGCTAGTTGCTTGCGGTCGAACATCCACCACTGTCGAGTTTTCTTGAACTCCGTTGCATAAAATTGAACGTTATAGTTAATAAGTCTAGGTTGCTAGTTGCGTGCGGTCGAACATCCACCACTGTCGAGTTTTCTTGAACTTCGTTGCATAAAATTGAACGTTATAGTTAATAAGTCTAGGTTGCTAGTTGCGTGCGGTCGAACATCCACCACTGTCGAGTTTTCTTGAACTTCGTTGCATAAAATTGAACGTTATAGTTAATAAGTCTAGGTTGCTAGTTGCGTGCGGTCGAACATCCACCACTGTCGAGTTTTCTTGAACTTCGTTGCATAAAATTGAACGTTATAGTTAATAAGTCTAGGTTGCTAGTTGCTTGCGGTCGAACATCCACCACTGTCGAGTTTTCTTGAACTCCGTTGCATAAAATTGAACGTTATAGTTAATAAGTCTAGGTTGCTAGTTGCGTGCGGTCGAACATCCACCACTGTCGAGTTTTCTTGAACTTCGTTGCATAAAATTGAACGTTATAGTTAAGGGGAAGTGGACGTTCAAAAACCAAATGTTAAACGAATTTTTCAGAACACCTGACATAAATACAGAACTGAAAAAAATAGACAGGATTTTTGAAGATATGAAAAATATTTTGACTAGCTCGAAAACACGATTTCAAACTTTCAATTAATGGAAAAAAAATTCTAAAAGTACCTCTAAAAATTTCATTTATCGCGTTTTGTGTCTGTGATATAGATCGTATCATCATGAAACTTAATACAAATATTTCTTTAATATGATAATCCATCTTGTGACTACAAACTTTTTTCAGTATTGTATAATTCCTCTAGTTTATTCCATTTCAAGCAGATTGTCGCTTACGTCGAATCTGATAAAGCTCTTGAACTATTTCTACGTTGCTCACTCTCGCTAGATTCTGGATAAGTTCGTTCTGCACTAACAGTCACAGGCCATTCCGGGGGAGGAAGCCGTGCTGAATGGACCTGTGCTGCTTTGACCTAGCTCGATTGCAATTGTCTGACGACGTGAAAACAAATATTTTTACATTCGCAGTATACCTACAGATTTTTCGTAAACAGTGGGTACAAATTTTACAGAAAATACTCGTACAGTAAGGTTAAAATGGGAAATAAAAATGCAAAAAAATATGCTCGATCTAAAAAGTTGCTTTATCGTCGATATTGTCAGCATATGAAAGAAGTATTGAGGTAAGATTTAATATTTACAATTATATTGATGCAGTTGGTATGTATATTTATATGAAATTTATTACTATAATAATCATTTCAGAACACGAGATGAAGTTCGAGCAGAGCAGGGCACTACTGACGCCAATCCGTAAGTAGTTAGGTGCACGCACGTTACCGTACGGCCAAGTTTTCTCGGCCAAGATTTGTTCTATGATATTTTTCACTTCGAGATTACTAACAATGAAATATATTTTTTACTTTTAGGGTTCCGTTCCCAAAAGATAAAACGGAGCCCTATTAATTTCACTCTGCCATCTGTTCATCTGTCTGTCCGTCTATCTGTTCGTAGACAGAATTAATTACAAATCTGAAATTTGGATCGATAACACTTTTTGTTAATTTTGTAAAATAAAATCTTGACGTCCCATACATAGTAATTGACTCGGGGCTGAGCTTGCGTTTGTAAAGAACACGAAAAGAATAATTTATGAATTTCACAAAATAAGGTCATTGAACCTTTTTACTGAGCACTTACCGAGACTTCAGTAAGTGTTTGGTTGCATAAATTAAATTAATATATATGTATATATACAAGTACTTATATAAATGGTATGGAACCCTTAGGGCGTGAGTCTTACTTGCAATTAACTAAATTTTTATGTTTTGTGTCACCGGAACAAGTTATAAATTGACAACAACTAGTGTTTATTTTCTCGAAAGGAAGCCTCACATTAATATTTTATTTCAGAATGGCCGATATAGAAAATGTATGTCCAAATAATATGGAATCATCATCTGGAGAACCTCCTTCCAAGTAAGCACAATAACAAAATAAAAGGCCTGTCGCATCTCTGGTAAAAAATATAATTTACGCAAAAAATTTGTCACACGTGCCATCAATAGCCCATGGATTAGAGAATGAAGCCATAGCGCTGCAGCAATTGGCAGTCCAAGAAAACTTGAAAATTAAACCATGCGGGCTTTTTATTGATGATAAACTTTGCTTCATTGGAGCAACACCAGACGGTCTAGTAGGAGATAACATGATCGTCGAAGTCAAATGTCCGATGGCGGCCTCAAAAATGAATATTGACGACGCAATAAAGGAAAAGAAAATACCATTTTGGCGACATAATCATCCTACACAGATAAATATGAAACATGACTGGTACTACCAAGTGCAAGGCCAGTTGCATGTAACTAAAGGGGATAAGTGTATTTTTGCCATTTGGGGAGGTGAAAATCAGCCACTTAAAGTTGAGCATATCCAAAGAGATGATGACTTTTGGGAAAAGAATATGATTAAAAAGTTGGAATTATTCTACTTTGAGTGCATTTTACCGGAATTAGTGGATCCCAGACATCCGAGAGGTATGCCTATTAGAAATCCAAAACAAGTAATTGGTACTGGTAAAGAGATTTTGGCAAAATCTTCTGTACTCTCGCCAAGATCTTCGACGCGTCTAGAACCAATTTTTGAAAACATCGAAAATCTGTCCGCATGTATAAATGATGCTGCAAACTCACCAGGATCTTCGCCAAGTCTGGAAATAATTCAAGAATTTGTTGAAAACCTTCCCACATGCTCCAATTACTTGCCAAGGCAATTAGATTTCTCAGAATTTTAATTTTTTTATTGATTTAATCTGTTAGCTAGGAACCTTTTATACTGTAAAAAAAATAAAAAAATAGATTATATACATATAATAAGTATTTTTTCATACCGGGTTTCATAGTTGTTTTCACCTTTTTCCATTCTCGATAAATAATTTACTTAATTTACTTGATAATTTCTTTTCGACAATTTATTTTTTATTTTTTTGTATATTCAATTAGTTATATTTTATCGAGTAATACTCTGAATGACAGTTAATACCAAACCTTTTCACCCACAAATACTTGGCCCTTTTTTCATTCATGTTTTTCGTTGAATAATATTTTATCGAGTAATACATAGTTGCTCAAATACTTGGCCCTTTTTTCATACATGTTTTTCTTTGAATAAAGTACTTACCTACTAATAAAATAAAATATATAAGTAACGATATCCATTACTCATCCATCATAAAACATCGTCACGACACGAATCCTCGAGGGAGTGTCAGAGTTGAAATGCAAGTAACAGTCCACACTTGGTACACCCACTTTTTACCGACAAATATTACGTTCAGAATAAGAAATGTAGATCTGTCCAATACGGTGTGATCTTACTTTATTATTCACTAGCTTTTGCTCGCGGTTTCGCTCGTGTGGAAGTGTCTTTCAATCAATCTAGGTATTTTTAAAACTATTATTGTCAGTTTTCAGCTTGGCGGTTACTTTATCATCACCCCGATAGCCATAATGTTGACTAGGCCCCCTACCATAACAAAAATAAAATAATTCAGTGTACAGACACGTCTCTAGATAGAATTAGCTGGCGAAATATTCGAAGCGTGGGCGCGTGACAAGCCACGCCTCTGCGGGGAGGGAGGAAGCAGATTTTGGCGCGAATTTCCAACGACCACTTCACCTTAATAAGTCTAGGTTGCTAGTTGCGTGCGGTCGAACACCCACCACTGTCGAGTTTTCTTGAACTTCGTTGCATAAAATTGAACGTTATAGTTAATAAGTCTAGGTTGCTAGTTGCGTGCGGTCGAACATCCACCACTGTCGAGTTTTCTTGAACTTCGTTGCATAAAATTGAACGTTATAGTTAATAAGTCTAGGTTGCTAGTTGCGTGCGGTCGAACATCCACCACTGTCGAGTTTTCTTGAACTTCGTTGCATAAAATTGAACGTTATAGTTAATAAGTCTAGGTTGCTAGTTGCGTGCGGTCGAACATCCACCACTGTCGAGTTTTCTTGAACTTCGTTGCATAAAATTGAACGTTATAGTTAATAAGTCTAGGTTGCTAGTTGCGTGCGGTCGAACATCCACCACTGTCGAGTTTTCTTGAACTTCGTTGCATAAAATTGAACGTTATAGTTAATAAGTCTAGGTTGCTAGTTGCGTGCGGTCGAACATCCACCACTGTCGAGTTTTCTTGAACTTCGTTGCATAAAATTGAATGTTATAGATAATAAGTCTAGGTTGCTGTCCATCCATCCATCCATCAGCCTGTTTCGTCCACTGCTGGACATAGGCCTTTCCAGGATTTCGCCACTCTTGGCGGTCCTCCTGGAAGAAATGCCCATACTCACACACGCTGGGCAGGCGGTTTGGTGAGCGCGGTGCCGAAACACTTGCACCAGTGACGCCGCTGCCCGTCACTAGTCTGTTTTTTATAAGGCTTGGCAATTGGGGATGGATAAACCGCCATCCATCGGTCCCAGGCAATGGTGGGCCGCCTGGTTTTGCCTGAGAGCTGTTCTCTTACTCTCTCCTGAATAACTTCAGGAGGATTTGCGAGTAAGATGGTGGTACCTCCACAGTCGAGCCCGGCATCAGCTCTACCACCTTAGGTTGCTGTACCGGGTGTAAATAGACTGCTACCATTAAATGAAACCACATATTCTACCGACCCTACTGAACCACTTTTCCCAAGAGTCATACCCGCGGACACCCTTATTTTAGGAAATAATTGAGTTCCAAACAAAAAAGCGTGAACCCTAACGCAGCGACATACGGGCGAGGTTAGAGAGAGCGATGACCTCAAACAGCTGGAGGTTTCACGGACGACGCTCTCTCTAAACTCGCCCGTATGTCGGTGCGTCAGGGTTCACGCACTTTTGTTTGGAACTCAATTATTTCCTAAACTTAGGGTGTCCGCGGGTATGATTCTTGGGAAAAGTGGTTCAGTAGGGTCGGTAGAATATGTGGTTTCATTTAATGGTCGCACTCTATTTACACCCGGTAGTTGCGTGCGGTCGAGTTTATGAGCCACGTGGGGCTATAATGGAACGGTAGTAATGCTTCCATGTTTTATTCGTTCATCACTGAAATCGCTTCTTTTAGGTATGGTGTAATGATACAATTCAAACCTTTCCAAAAAACACAATTTTACGTGTAAACCGCATTCAAATCCAAGTAGTTCTCAAGTTACAAGCGGACACACGGACAGAGATATGGTGCATTTTATATGTATAGTGAAGAGAGGAAGAAGACAAAGAAGAGAAGAAAATAATCAGATTCAGCAACTCAAAAATAAAAGTACGTACTTCATACCTGGTAGGTAGTGATATCGACTCGCAGGCTTTCTGCCCGGGGGCCAAGGTTCGAGTCCCGACGGGACAAGGGGCGCAGACGTTCCACCGGCTCTCCGAGTACGTGTTCATTGGACACGCACCTGAAATTTAAACTTTGTTAGAATACAATAACCATAGGCGTTACTAGGCAGGGGCCAGGATCACGGACCCCCCAGAATACTGTCTGAATACTGTCCCCCCCCCCAGAAATACGAGTGTCATTGATGTAAAATATGCTTTATCCAATTTACTTGTCTTGTTAGAGTTCCGTACCCGAAGGGTGCCAAACGGGACCCTATTACTGAGCCTCCGCTGTCTGTCTGTCTGTCACAGGGGTCTACAGTTTCAACCGTTATAGTTAGACAGTTGAAATTTTCACAAGATACATTTTACTACAGCCTCTGCCACGACGAAAAATACAAATTAAAAATAACCCAAGGGGTGTCCCCAAACAATTAACATCGTGTTAATCATACATAACACATTCAATTCAAATGGTCCAGAATACCATAAAGGATTAGGCTTTTTTAAGGTCATAGAAAAGTATTTTTTTTTTTCTCCTTGAAATACAAAAGATATACATGAAAATATTCAGGAACTGAATAAATAGCTTTGATGACGTAATAGTCATGTCATTTAGATATTCGACTGATGCCGGCCCCATAGTGGGCCGAAATATATTTCGAAAATCAATATTTTTTTCATTATTAATACAAGTTAAAAGAAATTAGATATTACAGGAAATAGGCCATTGCCCACAAGAAAAAAAAAACCGACGTCTGTTTCCCATCTTCAGGTTTAATCCCCTAAAATTTTTTTTTTCATTCTTTCTTTACGTAAATGAACTCTCTCTATTGAGCCTAAACGGTATGACTATTACGTCACATTCCGATTTCTCCAAACTGATTTTCAAAAAATAATTTCGTTATAAAAAATACCACTTGAAAGTTAAAGAACAGTATGTACATTCATGATTTAGCCTATATTTTCAGAAAAAAAAATACAAAAGGGCCTGTTACAAATAGTTTGTTCGAATGCCGTGTCTACTAGACTACTCACCGCAAATCTTCTTATCTTTCATCAGGTAGAAGCCTGCTGGACATGATAGCAACACTTCTACGTCTCCTAGACGCATCGTTGTCGCCAGGCGACGGTATTCATGATGGAAGCTCGAGTCTATAATGATAAAACAACATTTTCTTGGTAAACTCTATCCAATCAAATACATAAATGTGAAAAAGGGGCCGAGTTCAGTACAAAGGCAGTGCAGGTTGTCAGCTTCGCCGAAAAAAGAATTGAGATCAAACTGGGTGCCGAGGATTATGGAGGTTCCTTCAGTCATCATGACATAACTGCTTTGATGTACAGAGAAGAACACACAAGCTATACACATTGGACTTTGTATCTTATATCCTTCACTATAAAGACTAATCTCGTACTGCAACTGTATAACTTGACGTGTTCTTCACTGTACAAAGTTATTCACTTGTTTTAAGAGAACACTGAGAAAAATGTCTTTTTGGCTTCATTATAAAATAGAATTACATAAGTTTAAAATACGGTGAATTGTTTTTAAATTTGGTGATAATTGGAAAATATTATGCTGTAATTAAAACGTTTGAGGAAATAATAGGGTTTTTCAGGTAAGTAACGCAATATTATTTTTTCATTTCATTTCATACATTTATTAAATTCACAGCAAAATACAATGGACACAATAAATATTCATAGGATACAAATTTAAAAATGCCAATAACGAATTTAATTAACTAAAATTTGATAATAATTTAAATATTTGCAGGTTTGCACAGACTGAACACAAATTAAGAAATAACAAGAAAAAAAAAAAAAAAGGTAAAAGTAAAATTTTACAACATAATAATAGAAATACTTATAGAAATAACAAACAAAAATGCGACGATACAAAAAGAACAGAAAAAAAAAAAATTGAAGTGATACATAGGGCAAAATTAAACTAATTCATGTGAGAGTTGCTAGGTGTATGACTGAGTACTTAAAAAAAAAAAAATTATATACTTGTGTTTATTGTGTAAGGGTGTATTTGTGTCAGGGAGGGTGTGAGAGATTGTGTATGTGTGTGAGAGTGTGTGTAGGCAAAAAAAAAAGAATCTGTGAACATGCGTATATTATACATATATATATATATAATGGGCATAAATAGGCAACCTAATAAATTTTGCTCTGTACTTGTAATTGCTCAATTATGTACGATATGTATTGACCGCGCTTCAGGAAGAAAACGTCAGCATCAGAAAAACGCTCTTCGTGTGTATCTATGCACCGGTTGAGAGGAGAGTTGGAAGCGTAGTTAGTGCGAGCGTAGGCGTGGATAAGTAGCCGTGGATGTTGTCGTCTTGAGCGAGTACCAGATTCGCGCAGCAGCACGCGACTTATCAGTTCGATACTGTCCAGCCTGCCGCTGATGACGTCGTGTAATAGTTTTAAATCCGCTATGGTCCGTCTGTCCGAGAGCGTTAACATATTATTTGTTTTAAGGCTTTCCTCATTATGATGACAGATCACCGTAAAATTGGTAACAGAAAATAAGATTATCATTTTCGTATTACATCATGCCTTCCCCATAGAAGAGGTCCGTCACACTACGGTATGCTTACTGTCACCATAAAAGCTGTGACGGAGCGCATAATTCTATCTGCTTCCTACAAAGTTATAGTGACAGTGCGTCATATTATAACGCCAGCAGCAGCAACAGTAGTTTCATCGTATTTTGTTGTGATGTCCGTTATGCTCCCTACTATACTTGAATAATCATAATTTTAGCTGAATTCACTTTATTTTATGATGAACAGTTTTCTCAGTGAAAGATTGTTAGGGGGCAATACAATACAGTATGATGTAAGTTTATAATATTTTTCACATTTGTGTTTTTGGTGGGATATCATTGAGACTGATATTGAAACGGCTACTCACGATGTAGTCAGATTTCGCCTGACTAGTTTCACTGTATTCGTACAGTTTCTTCGGAGGCAAACATTGTTACGCGGCGGTTCCCCGTTTGACACTGTACGAATACAGTGAAACTAGTCAGCCATTTCAATATCAGTATGAATCTAAACCACGAATCTTTTAGTAGTAAGATATGTTGTAAAGTTGTATTTAAATATTTACACATATGTAATGTAATGTAATATAAATGTATGTTCACTGCCCGTACTCAGAGAATAAACTATACGTGAGCAAATTGTAAAACTAACATTATTTTTAAACTACGCAGTTTACTTATAAAAGCAAAAGTTTTTTCTTTCTTTGTAATAGGCATGATGACTAAAAAAAGTTTATTAGTCCGTGAGTTAGATTATCAGAAAATATTGGAAATTTATTTTTTCTTTTTTCAATTGAACAAACAATGATGAAGATATAGCCCGCTGAAGTTCCGCGTGACGTCACATCTAGGTACAATTTTACTTAGAAGTGACGTCATTTTCCCCCACTCCCAAACTTTGACGCACTTTATCTCTGTCATTTTTTGTTTGATTGACAAAATAAAAAATTACGTGTCCAATATTTTTTTTGTTAATCTAAATGACGGACTAAATAGAATAATATTTTGTTTACCCTGTGTACAAGCCTATTCTATTTAGATATATATTCCAAAATATTTAAAAAATTATGTTAGTTACGTAAGTTCCGATTAATAAAGGCATTTATTTAATTTATTTAATAAGGTCCTACAATTCAAAGTGAAAAAAATTTAAGAGATGATTGAGTATCCCTAATATACCACTTTCCAACGAAAATAAATTTTATCGTGGGAACTTTTTTTTTCTCCTTTCCATAGATTATTTTTTCACCTTTCCATAAAAATTGAGTCAGCTGAACCACTTTGTACTGAGAAGTGGAAAAATCATTTGACCAAAAAAAAAATATGTTTTTTTTGTTTGTTATGATCAGTTAACGATACATGATCTACCCTAAAATTATTTTCACTATTATTGTAAGACCTTAGATAGGTATAAGGTCCTGCAATAATAAGTGAAAATAATTCTAGGATAGATCATGTATCGTTAACTGATAAAAGTTAATTCAAAAAGAAAAGAAAATTATTGAATGTTTTTTTTTCACATTCCAGTACAAAATGGTTTAAGGGGGTAAGGTAACTTTTTACCTCAGTACAAAATGCACATCATAATATTGTTTTCTTTACTATTGAATAAAAAGTATGCAACAAATGTGTTTTAAAGCAACTAACCTATTTATTAACAAGCAGTATGAGCGAATTGCTATAAAACGCATTTATTGCATACTTTTTATTCAAAAGTAAGGAAAACAATATTATGACGTGCATTTTGTACCGAGATCCTCCGTTACCACCTTAATTAGCTGACTAAATTCCTATGGAAGGTTAAAAAAAAGTTCGCGCAAAAAAATTATTATTTTTCGTTAGAAAGTTGTCTATTTAGGGACTACTCTATCACCTCTTAAATTTTTTTTCACTTTGATTTGTAGGTTCTTGTATATATTTTTGGATTGAATTTGTATTTTAAAATAAGGCCTGTTGAAAGTATTTTTATGGTACCTTTTTTGCTCTTTTGTATGCTTTTGATACTCCACTGGCGGTCTTCTAAGGAAACGGCTCGCAAGGTCCTGTTCGTCTTTCCATCGTAAGTTGTTACTGAAAATAAGTAAAATGGAAATGATAGATACACTCCTAGCGGCCAAGGCAGCTAATGCTATTTGCATAAGTAGACCTTGCGACATACTAGAGATTATGATAATAACAGACAGTGCAGCTTCGCTCTCATTGCTAAGCAAACCTGTAAGTAGATCTAAAATCGTAGCAGACTGCCATGAAGAACTGCAGAACCTATCAGCAATGTGCAAGGTAAAGTTATCATGAACCAGAGCACATAGCAATGACGAAGGCAACGAACAAGCAGACTCCCTTGCCAAACTAGCAACTAGCATGACGGTATCGAAGCAGGGAAATAGTCTGTGTCGACCATCAGCAGAAGCTATCAGGGGAGAGCTTAGGAGATACTCTATCACCGAGCAGAACAGGAGCTGGACAGCACGGACTGACTGCCGGCTGTCAAGACTAATGGTACCGCAAACAAACGGCAAATTAACAAGGTACCTTATGAAACTTAAACGGCCTGATATCCGGGATATGGTAGGTATCATTACCGGACATTGCAACCTGAACAAACACCTTTTCACTACAGGCGTGACTGACAGCCCCCTATGTCGAGGGTGCTTAGACGCAGATGAGACGGTGGAGCATGTGCTGCTTCACTGCCCCGCCACTGATGACATGAGACGTAAAGCAGGGATCGCAATGAGCTCCATCTCCCCTTCTCTGGACCAGATTTTGTGTCGGCAGGCTGAAGCCGTTCGGCTCTATTTCAAGGAGTTGTACTGGCTGGGCTAGCCGACCGGGGGGAAGTGCACAATACTCACGATCACGGAGAGTCAGTGCAGGACTCATCGCCCACGCAACGAATTTAGAATTTAGAAGTAAAATGGACTACAGTAAATAAGTAAACAGAACAGGCCCCACGGCCTGAGTACTAATCGCACCTGACCGTTTCTGAGGGTTCCGTAGTCAACAAGTTTCGCCAAGTCCGTCCGTCTGTCTGTCCGCGGCTTAGCTCAGGGACTCGGTACTAGAGAACTATAATTTGGCATGAGTACACATATTGAAGCGCGGCGCGGCGACAAAGTGATAAAATAAAACATGGTCATTTTTTTTCTGGTACTCGTAAAAGTACACGTACAGCAAAGCAAAGCGCCCGTGACATCCGCGCCACGCGCGCCCGCGCCGGACAGTACTTGACACCCGCGGCTTCTCCCTGAGTAGAGCCGTACTCCTCCCTGAGTCGAGCCGTACTCCTCCCTGAGTCGAGCCGTGCTCCTCGAGAGTAGAGCCGCGAACACCACCGGACAAGACAAACCCAAGGACATGCCTATAGATATGGGCATCGGCAGAGTCCTCAGTAAGGGGGCACCCGCCCCGACACTGAGTCCCCACGCCCCAGAAAGGGGGATGTGAGAAAACCAACTTCGACGCGTAGTGTAGGCCGACCTCGCGCCCCAACGACCTGGAGGACGTTGTGAGTGGCGGCTGGATGAGGAGGAAGGAGGACCGACGACCACGGGCTAATGGATGGATGGATGGATGGACTCGTAAAATGGGGATGATTTTTTTTTCGCCTCTATCCAGTGGTTTGGGCTGTCCTTGGATATGTCGTTCGAAAATACTGCGGGTGTGTTGAAACCATTTTTCGATTCAGAGATCCGATTGTGAAATAGTGCTAATTTTCTTCAAGTGTCTCCCCCCTGCTTAGATAAAACAAAAGGAAGATGCGGTACCCCGCTTCTCGCGCGCGGCCCTGCAAATATAGGCCCAATGGGCCTGTTTTGTGCAGCTTGTCTCGCTCGTGCCACAGTCGAAGCTTGTCGCTCTATCTCTGTCGTTCGGTGGTGCTTGTTTAAAAAGGAGGTACATTTTTCAATTGACGATATAAGAACGTACCGTATCTAACTTTTGTTATATCAATGCCCCCCTGCCTATAATAAAACGAAGTAAAAAGAAAAACTATCACAGCTAAGTAGGATTTACAAGTTACGAGTAAAACTTAATTTTGCGGCTTTGTTTCATACCTCAAATCAAATCAAAATATTTATTTTCTAAAATAGATACATAAAGTAAACTTTCTACAAGTCAAAGTTAATCTTTACAATTTATATCTTTAGAATATAAAAAAATATACAGGGTGACTTTTTGAACATCGTCCAAATTTATTTATTTGAATCTTTAGTGATATTAATGAAATACGTGTTTTTTCTTTAAGTATCACCCAGTACTAAAATATTAAGTTACGGCTATGCAAAGTTATCCCAAAAACAATTGCGTTTGTAGACACCATGCGCCGCACGCGCTACGCGGCTACGCGCCTTCCGTTCGCCGTTCGTAGCTTAGTGTAGTGACAACGCTGTACGAAAAATCTTGGGAAAAAAATATGTTGAGGTGAAAATTTTACCCACCTATTTTTTTTCAAAAATGGCCTCCATGAATAAAACCTAATGCTTAAAAAAATTGGACGATGTTCGAAAAGTCACCCGGTGTACTAATAAGGGAATACCTTTTCATTTTCTATTCAAATCATTGAAGTCATAAATAAAATAAGATATATTTGAATGGTACGGGACTTGACCGGTTTTTTTTAAGGCAATTAGTTACAGGCAAATTTTGTACCTGGTACAGAAGTGATGGCCGGCACATTGGAGGCGCACAGCAGCCCCATGGCGCACTGCAGGTCCCGTCTACATTCAGCACTGCACTGTGCGTCCATTGGCTTCGGAACCAACACTATGACCGCTCGGATCACCTCTTGTTCGAAATCCTGAAACATGTTACAAAAAACAATCACATCATCATATCATCACCCCCGGGAGGGTGAGAAAGCTGTCACTAGAACAGACAATTACACTCGTAGCACCCTCCCAACGTAGTCGGGAGTGACCCTTATCGCCGTCCATAGCTACAAGCACTGACCTCTCATAAACAAATAGACTCACAATCTCGCTCAAAGAGTGTTCGCGATGAATAGTGTTACCGCTTTGGGGTGACAAAATCGAATGACGATTTCCTACAGCTCCTTTCGGGGCACTTGGTCCATATTATCAAAATGAAAATTGTCCATGGTATCAAAATGACCAATTAGCTAAAATGACTACAGTATCAAAACGTCCAGAATATACAAATGACTGAAATTGTCTCATGTTAATTAACGACATAACGTCTTAATTTGGTTGAAGATTTTCGCTAACAAACAAATCGACAAACTTTGCTCGAGACTGTGTGTCTAGTTGTTTATGAGGCTACAAATAAATAATAGTAATTAAAACAGCGTGTCCAGGCCAAGTTGTACACATTCCCCTTGTAAAACAAGTGAACAACGTTACATATTTTATTCTTATTTATCCCCCCAGAAATACGGGCGTCATGGATGTAAAAAGATGCTTTATCCAATTTAAGTCATTAACAGATACATGTTGATGACCTTTATTTTGTCGATCCTGCGCTGCCTGTACTGAACCGGCCCCTTTTTCACATTTACCTTTTTGGTGGGACTAGTTATTCCTAGGCCAAGTGACTTTAATTTCACAGTGCATATTTGGAATCCCCTTTGACACGACTCGTGGATTTATGTCGTGAAGATATAGGTCTTTACCTTTGAAATTGCCGTTTTGTATGGAGAATTTGAAAAAAACTTAGTAGTTAGTACAAACGTTTCTACATTTATTTTAGTTTTTTATTATATTAAAGTATATATGTACACAAAAGAATAAAAAAATAGTAATTTCAAGATATATTTCGGACCCTACTGGGCCCGGCATCAATTGATATAATAATTATTACAAAATTACAAATTTTACAGAACAAATTGTTTATGAATGAGACAACACTAAGCTAAAAGAAATTACAATTAAATGTTTGAAAAGTGTCACCTGTTCGAATCTTATCATGAAAACAGATGACACTTAAGACGAACTGTCTCTATAGACTTGAGTAATCAAACTGAAAATAATAACGAAATTTAATAATGTGATATAAACCGTTGAAATCCACTTCCAAACAAAAAACAAATAATTTAAATAGCTATAAATTGATCTACAGGTATTATGAAATCAATAAATTCCGGCAACTTTATAGGTAAAGACCAATTATATGTCGTTCCCAATCGCTTACCTCATCATCAGTCAAACACGCTGACTCTTCGACTTTCGCTTCGCATAGTTTACCATCTGAACATATTTCTTCGGAGATCACATTAGCAAGGCCTCGATTGTCCAGTGGTCTGAATTCCTATGAGACAAAGATGTCATTCTTGAACAAGGGTTCAAACAAGAAGAGTGTCTACTATGTAACGAAATTTCCCCCGAGGTTCGTCTTAAATGTCACCACAGGGCACAAGGAATTTCTTCCCGATGGACCAACTAAATAGTTATAAGAAAACATTAATTTCCATTTACTTTCGCATAGGGTTACCAGATCCAGTAGCGTGAATTTCTGACAAGATCCCCGACAATTCAATAAATTTCCCGACATTTTTGAAATTTCATGTTAATGCGGACGCAACGCAATTTTCAACTGTTCTTGTACAAAGTGTCTCAATAAATATAATAATTTTAAATATTAATAGAGTGCATTACAAATTAGAAAAGTCAATTAGAAACAAAAAAAATACAAAATATTCGGTGGTGTATGGTATGGTGTATGTAAATATGGTGGTAAGATTCAACGGTCTATGATACATTCCTAGGTGGCACAAACGGTAGTACGCTTTTCCTGCTAACAAGAGGTCGCAGGTTCGAATCCTGGCCCGAGAAACCATTACAAACTATGGTTTCTCGGGCCAGGATTCGAACCAAAAAATGTTTCTAATTTACCTTTTCTAGTTTGTAATGCACTCCAATAATAATATTTAGAGTATTCCAAACCGATGGATTTCGCTATAAAACATATTATTATTATTAATAATATTGTAGGTTATTCCTGACTAATACTAGTTTTCCTGATTTCCTAGCCAACATTCCAGACATATCAGGAAAATTTATATCTTCTGGTAACCCTACCTTCGTACAACTTCATTCATAATATAGGTTATAATATAATTTTGTGGAACTGCAACCGCAATAAATTTCGTTTGATTTATTACTCATATAGATATCATTA
Source organism: Ypsolopha scabrella (assembly GCA_910592155.1). Taxonomy (NCBI): domain Eukaryota; kingdom Metazoa; phylum Arthropoda; class Insecta; order Lepidoptera; family Ypsolophidae; genus Ypsolopha; species Ypsolopha scabrella. Next base: position 11,525,117 of record OU342989.1, on the reverse strand, counting down.
ACTTGAAACAATATTTTATAAATTGTTCAATAACTTACTTTGATAAAACTTTGATATATTTGAATATTGTAACAGCCTTTGTAACGGTTCTGTACCCGAAGCGTCTTTTGAAAGTATACAAGGCCAGTACGCATCCTTAGTAAAGTTACACTGCATACTTTCAAATTAATTAGCAAAAAAAATATCTCGGAAAGTATACACTTATAAAGGCCACTTTGGATGAATCATATCATGATTCTGTTCTATTGCCGTCTCTTTTGCATGGGTGAATAAATTCTATCTCTGTCCTATTTTCAGATCATTTTATGATTCACCCAAGTCGGCCTCTTTAGACAATGAAGTGAATTGTTTTGGAAACTATACAAGGCTAGAACCAACACGTACTGACACTGTATAGTTTTTAAAACAGAGAACTACCTATAAATAGTCTGTAACCATTTCTTTATGAAAACGGCGATTTTAATATTAAAACTAGGGACGTTGCCTCGCTCCTCTCCGCTTCGCTCGGCTCCTTGTTTTATCTTACATGTCAACCTAACACGCTCCCCCTCGCTTCGCTCGTCGTCGCACCTATTTTTTAATAATCATCATAATGGTAAATAGTGCAGTATTTTTTGTACACAATGTTAGCGCACGTATTGGAATATACATATTGTATTATTATTATATCCTTTATTGTTGCTTATTATTTGTTGTTTATTATTATATATGCGATAAGTGTGTACTTCCCAAGGAATCGATGTCCTATTACAGCTTGAATCTATACGTGAGCAGTCCCAAACTGTGTGTAACTAGCCTTGTATACTTTCAAAAAACGCGTACCCGAAGGGGATCCTATTACTAAGCCTCCTGCGTCTATCACAGGGGTCTACAGCTTCAGCCGTAATAGGCAGCCAGTTATTTTAAACAGAATACGTGTTACTGTGGCGTCTATCATGGCTAATAATAAAAATAAAATAAATTGAATCCCAAGACTCCATACAAAAAATCTAGGAAAAGTAACATATTTTTAACGTTATTTCTTTCAGCTCTTTCTTAAACGACGGCAATACATACAAGTTTAAAATTTGGTCAAATTGTTTTATTTATTGCAAAATAAAACAACAATTAATAAAAAATTGGGTTCCATAATATGGACTCAGAGGGTGCGAATTATTTGCTTTGATGTTGCTTTTGGCATCTATATTGTTGTTATTTACTGTTTTTGTGCGAGATATTGTTTTTTTTAGGGTTTCATACCCATATTGTGTGATGGTACGGAACCCTTTGTGCGCGAGTCTGATTCGCACTTGGCGAAATTTTTTCATAGTTCTAGGAAGGGGATTAAATTTACTGTTTTCCATTGTCTTTTCGATGGAACCACGGGAAAAAGCTTTATAAACAATGTTGTATAAATCAAATCGAAATGTTTGTAGGCTAGTGAAAATTGTTTACCCGATTATTGCATGAAACTTCTGATGTATATGCTGATAGGAAAACCAGGTCTAACAGCGCTATATCAAGAACATTCAGCTTCACGCTTCGCTGGAATTTGTCACCCTGTAAAAGATACGTTTTCTAAATTTTTTCGTACCAGTATGTTGCATTGCAGAACAATTGAGGCGATGAAAGCCAGAGCAACCTAACTTTTCCAGACACAATTGGTTATTAATTGTGTCTGGAAAAGATAGGACACTCTGGTTCTCATCGCCTTAATTACAAGATTGAGAGAATACATACAATAGAACAGTTATAGAAGCCCATGTTTTTTGGTTGAACTTCCTTCACTGTTAAGGTATTTCTATCTAGCACTACGTTGTCATGGCTCAGCATGTCATCTCTTTCGGTAATCCAAGAGAAGTCTGGCAATTGTGAAGCGGCAGTTTGAGAATCATCAGTTGTTAATTCTTGGCATATCATTGTAACGGAGTCACCAACTATAGAAAAGACTTCATCCTGAAATTATAATTTTTTTCACTGAACTCATCTTAAATTAGAAAAGCCTGCTCTGCTAAAACTACCTAATGCTGGGTGTGTACGCACAGCCGTTTGAACTGAGATTACGCTACGCATGTTCGTAGCACAGGTGGTTTGACTTAAACAAGTTTGCTGTACGCGCTGACATACAGGGGATGTTTTCTAACTGAACGATTGTGCGCTTTACACATCAGGAGTGTTATCAATTAAATAGCAAAAATGGGTTACAAGGGTGGAAATGTGTACTGGCGTCCGAGAGTCGATCAGACCTTGCATACTTGGTAGGAAACGCCAAAGATATAATTGCGTAATTGCGTGCTTACAGCACCGAAAGTGTTAAAACTTTCGTGATTTTAGAATCCACACTGGAAAAATCTTTAAAATCCAAGCAATCCCAAAACCGATGTCCAACTGGTAATAATTATGCAAGGTGGATATTTTAAGTGCAATAAATAAATAGCTAGCACCAGGCGTGAGAGCTTGCAAGGAATTTAACATTTGAATTGGTTTTTTGGTACTTTGTTAATTGGTTTTTACCTACATAACAACATCTAAAATACCATGATAAATAAATACAATTTCCAAAGCGGTTGGTTGTGTAAATGAAATCGTGTCATATCTTGAAAATTATAGAAGTATTTGTTATTGAAAACATAAATAATAAATCTTACCTTGGCATTTTCAATTTCCGGAAGATTTCTTAAACTTCTCGACAATTCTGTTAAGTCTGAACCCCTTTTCATCCGTCTCTTATTTCTATTACTTCTATAAATATTTTCTTCATCTTTATACAAGACGTCGAACTCATCTTCTAAGTCTAGAGATAGTAGAGATCGTTTGTTCCTTATCCAATTCCACTTGATGTTCTTCAGAGAACTAATGTTATCGTGGGTTAGAGTCTTCTTTACTCTTTTTGCTCTTTGATCGATGAAAAATTGTTTCGGTGGCAATTTGTAAGCAAAACAAGTGATGTTTTTGGCAAATTTCTCGAACGTTTCCTTATCCATGGTTTTGCTGTTTTCGAGGATGTGATCATGAGTGGCTTGAAGGTCGCACATTTGGTCACACCTGGTAGCGGTCTGGGCGTGTTTAGTCTCTTGAAACAAAGTAATTGCGTTATTTTTAGGGTTCGTAAGCAATATTTTATAAATAATCCTTATGGTATGTGTTCGTATGTCTATCTATTTGTATATCCGCACTTAGTTATGGAATAATTCTCTCTTGTAAGTAAAGCTAAATAAAAAATATTTCTTAGTCGTGTGGATAAAATGTAATTTGAAAGGACGTCGGTACAGGATTTTAAGACAATGTTTGTCTTTTCACGCGTGTTTTATTAAAAAAAGTATCTTCTTGGCCTCGATTAATGAAAATATGTGACCCCAAAACAGAGACATTTTTTGTGGTGATAGTGACAAAATTTGGAAAACTATGATGTTCCTAATGCAAAAGGAATTTACAGAAACTTATGGGCTTCAGTGCTTGGATTGGATAAATAAATCAATATAATTCAAGTGGTAAGTCTTGACTTAACATTTTCAAATGATATGTCGCTTAAAAAAAAAAAACAAAAAAGCAGCGGATCTTACCTCTCAAAGTGGAGTTTGTTACCTTGCCAATCACGCTTGGAGTTGATAAAGGATCCAGTTTCTTAGTAAACGAGGAAGTTTCTGTTATTTCACTTGAGTTTAGCGCTTCCGGCATTACCAAATTATCTAGTTTCGTATCATCTGTTGCTTCAGATGAGATTTGTGCTTCTGGTATTGCCAGAATATCAAGTTTTTTCATAGTTGCTGTTTTACTTTCTTTTATTATACCTAAGTTTGTAAATAATTTATTTATGGTTGTCATTTCATTTACTTCGGACTCACAGGTTGGTTTAGTTTTTACTTTCTGTTTAATATTTTCCATACAAGTTTTGGCGCATGCATTTTTAAAAGCTTTTTTTTCATTTAATTTCATGAGATTTTTCTGAATCTTTTCATTCTTCTTCATTTTATCTTTCCATTTCCTTTTGTACCATTCTTTTAAGAATTCTTGTTTCATTTTATCTTTTTCATCAATGTAATTTTTTTGTTTAATTTTTTTCTCCCATAACTTTTTGGATTTTTTTCTTTCTTCAGCTATTAATTTTGTTTCAAATTCACGTTCTAGCTTTTGTAATTTTTTTGCTTGCTTTAGTTTTTTTATTTCATTATATTTTCTTAATTTGGCTTCACAAAGTTGTCGAAAATTGGACTCATCTAGCTTTTTTTTGTTTTCTTTTTCTTCGTGTTGGAACATATTCAAATATTCCGTTTTTTTCATTGGATATCTTTCTTTTCCATTCGGCTTTTCTTCCTCTTTATTTTTCTTTTCTTTAGTTTTATCCTTTTCCGTTTTATGTTTGTCTGTAAAGCTGTTAATCGAAAGCCCTTTTTCATATTTTCCAATTTGTTTCCACTCTTCATTTTGTTTTTCAATCGTGCCTTTAATTTTTTTGTAATAATTTTTACATTGTTGTTTCTGTTTTTCGGTTCTTTCGGATTTTTCTTTTTGTTCTCTTTCAGCGTTTTCATATTCTTGTTTTGCGGTTTCATATTCTTGTTTCTGCTTTTGTTTTTCTTTTATTTTTTCTTCTTTTTCTTGGTCTATACGTGCTTGTTGAATTCTTTCGTACTCCTCTTTACATTGCTTAACAAAATTTCTATTCTTTTCTTCTTCTTTTTTTTGTTCTTCAATTTGTAACTTTTCCATATTTTGCATTTTCTGCTTCTCTAGTTTTTGGTCTTCATATATTTTTTTCAATTCGTTCTGCGCTTTTTCATATTCTTGTTTTAACTTATCTTTGTCTTTTCGGAATTCATCATTTTCAACCCTTAATTTTTCTTTTATTTCATCATTATATATTTGATTAAGTTCTTGGTACTCTTTTTTAATTTGATTGGTTCGCACCGTTTTCTCAATTTCTTTCTTAATTTCTTTTTCTATCTCTTTTTGAGCAATTTTGTTTTGTTTTGCTAGTTTTTCTTTAACCTTTTTTAATTCTAATTTTCGTTTCTCATTCTCAAGTATATCCATCTCATCTTTCTTCTGAGTTACTTCTTTGCCATTATTGTTTGATTTTTCATTCTCTTGTGTTTCTTTTGGCTGTGTTTTCTTAAGCGCTTCTTTTTTTTGTTCTTCTATAATTTTTTTAATTGAATCACTTGTGTGAACTCTTTGGTCATCTATAAAAAGGCAAACAATTTTTTTTTTAAATCAGTTAAAAAGTTCAAGCAAAAATAACTAGTTAACCTAATTGACTTAAGGTTTTCGGTTAAACATCGTTAGTTTGAAGTACGAGGAAGTATAAACTATATACAATCATAATTATTTTTTTTGGTAAAATTGAAATGATGTTTAATCATCATCACACAGACGCAGAATTTGAGTCTCTTACCATCATCATCCTTTTCAGATTTTTTTGGTGGAGCAGGAGCTGATGAAGAGTTTTTAGCATCAACAGCATCAAAATTATCATACAATGGTAATTTGTTCATATAATTATTAACCACGTCTTGAAAAGGATTCAAAGTAGTTGAGGTAAAGTAATTTTCTGACGTGTTTCCAGAAAACATGTTATTTAATTCCAATTGCGAGGGAGCCATGGGTGTAGTTAACCAATACTGAAATAAAAATGTAGCGGGTTCAGGCAGAGAATAATAAATTATTTAAGTGGATACTTCTTATGCCACCTCTTCACTCAATCACAGAGAAGGGAACCAATGACGGCGCCATCGCTTACGAGGTCATGTATTTCTTTTTTTATTTTGGTCAAATAAGCATTAAATTATCAATGTTATTATTAATGATAAATTGATAACGATTTACAATTATTGAACCTTTAAAAATGTAACAATCGCTTTTTTTATCCTTTGTTAAAATTAGTTGCTCCGGAATTTCGAAACTGAATTAAAAGATATCTACATATATACTAGTTTTCCTTCGTCACTGACAGTAACAGGAACATGTGTTAAAATATCCAACCCCCCGACCGACCCTCCATCCATCCATTCATCAGCCTGTTTCGTCCACTGCTGGACATAGGCCTTTCCAGGATTTCACCACTATTGGCGGTCCTCCTGGAAGAAATGCCTAGAACACAGGCTGAGTAGACAAGTTGCCAGTCACCAGTGAAGAGACGCCGCTGCCCGTCACCAGTCTGTTTTGTATAAGGCCCAGAAATTGGGGATGGATAGTCCCAAACCACCTGGTCGTGCCTGTTTGAGACTATTCCGCGAATAACTTCGGTCGGGTTAGCGAGTGAGATGGTGCTACTTTCACAGTCGAACCCAGCACCAGTTCTGCCACTTAATCTACCATCACAATGCAATTTCAAAATTTCAGAGAGGACAGTTTTGATGACTGTATACTGTATAGGATGAAGTGCATAATAGAATAAATAGTATAAGATTTATCTGAAATTTAGTCTGAGATTTATACGAAACATAAAATAATTCCATATTTGACTTTATTTTCAATATGAAAGTGCATTTATTGGAAAAAAATGTCTAACAAAAATCAAACTTACCTTTCGCATTTTGTTACAACCCATTAAATTTTTACGCGTAGAAAATCCTTCCAATGATGACAAGATCTTATCAATTTCTTGAACCGAATCAATGTACGTTGATGTTTCTACACTAAAACAATAAGTACCACTTTATCACAACAAATAAGTCACATTGTGCTTATGTTGCGATATGCCCTGCCCGTGACTGCACTTCTGCGTAGCAGGAAAACTATTACGAGCCCCGATGCAAAATAGTTCGTTTAGTGTGAAATTTTCTCTGTGAGATTTTTTCTAACTTCATTATTTTTGTATATCTATAAAAAATATTAAGCTGTTTCACTATCGCGTGACGCGTTACTTATGCCCTTTTTAAATTATGAACCAATAAACTATTTTAGCTTTTTAAATTTATAGATATCCTGTTTTAAATTCGAAGAAGTTGTAGGCAAAATAGTTCGTCTAATTGTTAATTGATGCAAAAGAGTTCGTCTATCGGTGAGTTAAATAAGATTATTCCTTCTTTGTACAATTATGTTGCATAATTTAAATCTGTAAAAGTAATTCTGTGTCATTTGTCAAGTGAGACAGTATAAATTCTGAAAATTCGGTTATTTTCATTTGTTTTCAAATAACAATGGGTTGTGGCAAACCCGTGTGTGAAGAGCTTCGAAAGCGAATAGTTTGTGGGGTCGATGCTGGCAAATCAAGTTACCAAATATCTAAAGACTTGATACTTCCCAAATCAACAGTCCAATCTATCATTCAGCACTATAAAAAGAATAGAACGACTTCTTGTTTGAAGAAAACTGGTCGACCACGCATCACGAGTGCAGCAGAAAACAGAATCCTGAAGAAAATTATCAAAAATAATCGTCGTGCTTGAGCTGGAGAACTCACGGTGCAATGGAAGGACATGATTCACAAAGACGTCTCAGTTGATACTTGTGCAAGAGTCCTTAAAAGAATGGGTTACGGATTTTACACCGCTAAGGAGAAACCATTGTTGACTGCTATACAAAAGAAAAAGAGGTTGAAGTTTGCTCGTGATCATTTAAATTGGACTTCCGATCAGTGGCGTAGTATCATTTGGAGTGACGAGTCCAAATTTGAAGTGACTGTTGGCGATGAAAGGAAAAAAGTGATTCGGAACAAAAATGAGGCAATTTCATTGACTGTCTCAAACGCAAAGTGAAGTTTCCGGCGTCTTTTATGATATGGGGCTGCATGTCTGCACAAGGTGTTGGTGGTATGCAGTTTGTGGATGGTTCTATCAACGCTGCGAGGTATCAAAACCTTTTGGAAGAGAATTTACAGCCCTCTATTCCGTCACTCAAGCATCAAGATTCCTTCATTTTTCAACAGGATGGTGCTTCCTGCCATACTGCTAGGACAAAAAAGACGTGGCTAATGTCGAAAAGCATCCCTACAATCGAATGGCCATCTAACAGCCCGGACTTGTCGCCGATCGAAACCCTATGGTGGAAAATGAAAAAAGTTCTCCGTAAAAATCCATCAAGATCGAAGAGCGACTTAAAGGCTAAACTCTTGGCTGTCTGGGAGTCAATTACGCCTGAGGAGTGTGCAGCGTTGGTTGCAACCATGCTTCTTCGCATTTAAGCTGTCATTGAGAGCAAAGGCGACACAACTAAGTGGTAGACGAACTATTTTGCGTGAGTGACAAGGGTAGACGAATACTTTTGCGTTGTTTTTTAGAATATTAAAAAAAAAATGTATGTTATATAAAGTCATGAAAGAATTTCAGTTATGTTAAAATAAATTAAAATGTTCCTCAAGTTGTGGTTTACTTTTTATTAAACGTTCTTATTTATTTTACCAATATTTACTTTCTATATTTTATGCTTTGCACAACTTTCCATACTAGACGAACTATTTTGCATCGGGGCTCGTAGAGTTGTATCAAGTAAGGTAGTAATACCATTTAAGGTGACTTTTGTTTGTTCATACTGGAGACTTGGTAAGTGGTCAGGACCAAGATTCAATGACCCTGTTTGCGAAATACGAAAAATATTTTTTGTTCCTCTATACTAGTTCAATATATGTGACTTTTCTTTTATTTTTACAGCAAAACTCATACTGGAGGCTTAGTAATTGATCAGTAACACGGATCGGTAACACTTTTTGCTAATATCGCAAAATAAAATCTTGACATCCCATACTTTGACTCGGGGCTGGGCTTGCGTTTGTAAGGAACACTAAAATAATAATTTACGAATCACACAAAAAGGGTCATCAAACCTTGTTATTGAGCACTTACCGAGTCTACAGTAGTAATTTGGCTGCATAAATTAAAGTCAATTTAGCCATGCTTGACTTTCAGAGCTTGAGCAAAGAAAACATAATTATCTTCGTTTGCTTCGATTCTGACAAGCCCCTTTCAGTTACTAATCTATCAACTGTGTATTTTAATAAATTGTAATTAACTCACCCATTGCTATCGGCTAAAATTATTTCAGGATTCTCGACAGATTTAAAAGTAACAAACTTAGTATATTTATTTGGTGCACTTTTGGTTATATTGGTGAATGAACGTAGTTCTAGATCAATTTTATTTTTTTCATAATGCAATATATCAATCAAGAGGCTTCTTAAATCTCTCCATTTCATGTCAGATTTCAAATTATCGTCATTTTTTCTCTTTGTATACAATGATGAAATCCTTTTGAAATCATCTTGATCAATGTTAATGTATTCTATATTTTTATCTTTTATATCGTTGTAGTTAATGTCTTCAAACACAAGTATTGTGGAATCAGGCAACCGCTCCGCGGTACTGTACATTTTAAACTTGTCCAAAAATTTGTGCAATTTCGATGGACCCACTTTTGTAAGAATTTCAATAGATTCTGTTGATGATGTGTTATTAACATGTTTTTTTCCCCTGTACCCAATGTCTACAGTTTTATTAGTGGTGGGATTTGTTGCATTCAATATGATTAACATAGGATTTTTTGTTTCTGTATTGCCGGTTGCTAACACTGTTGTTTTTAATATGACGTTATTTAAGAAAGGACTATATGTTTCATTTACGGTTTTAGTTGAAGGCATCATCGGAAAATCTGTTTGTTCGGTAGTTTCATTGTAAACGGTAGCCAAAACAACCGTTTCCAATGGTTCAAAATCAAGTACAGTACTAAAGTTTTTGGTATTTTGTATATTTATTTCATCAAAAGGTTCTGTTGCTTCATTAATTTTATCTTTTGGATGATTATAGTAATTCCTATTGTTAGAAACACTACCAGGAGTTTGAATAATACTCGTAGAAAGATTTGACAGTGTAAACGGATTATTTAATGTTGTCTGGCCTGTCTCATTTGAGGTTTGTCTCATAATTCTACTTCTAATAGAACTGCCTTGAGTCAAATAATTATACCAGAATGCTCCTCCAGTGTCGGTTATTATAGGAGATTCTATTTGCGGTCCCAAAAGAATTTCACGTTTTTGATGTTTTGGTGTCTGCTTTGGAGAACCGAAAGCATTTTCAGTATCAGATGGTCTTTCCTTAAATTCATCACCTTGGATGCTAATTGGAGTGTTCAAAATCTTTTCTGCTTTGTCCAATACCCTAGAAAAGATGCTCTTGCTTTTACTTGGCAATGTGTAGGTTTTTGAAGATATTTCACTTTTATTTGAACATTTCTCGCAAGGACACGGACATTTTTCGTACGGACCAATATATTTTTTGGGCGGGCACCCACATTTTTTGCATGGTTTTAAACATTCTTGGCACGGGATCGAACTTTTTTCCAATGGCTTGGAACTTTTTTCCAGATTTGATAATTTTTCACATTTTTTGGAACATTTTTCGCATGGGCAAGAACATTTTGCGCATGGGCACGAACCTTTTTTGCCTAAACATGAACATGGACATTTTTTGTCTGGGCATGAACATGGACATTTTGCGCTTGGGCCTGTAACGTTTTCTATTGGATAGATTTTGTTTGCTTCTAGACCCTTTTGGCATGGGTATGTATATTTTCTGATTTCCATAGCATTTGTTTTATAGTCAAATATTTTAGTATTAGGTTTGACCAAGTCTATATTGGAAGGTATATGTATTTTTAGCATATTTTGATCACTACTTGACCCCGGATCGTTAAAAGAATAATTTGGTTCTGTTTTTTCCCGAAGTTCCGTTTGTATCATTGGATCTGATTGCTGTAGTTCAAGTGTGTCTCGATATTTCTCAACATTCATAAGCTTATTTAAAAGTCTTAAAACGCCATCTTTTGCTTTTGCAACTGTAGATAATTTTGGAGGAGTAGATTTAATTGAATCAGTCGTTAACGTTCGTCGTGGATTATACAAAATATGTGTTTCCCCCTCTTCAATCATTGCGGGATCATTTTTCTTGGTTGGGCGTTCTTCGTAAATATTGATACTAACTTTATCAAGCTTATAAGGTTCATTAATAGCCTTTTCTTCGGGAACACAGTTGTTTACCAAATATTTTAATGTATTTGCTTGATCTCTTAATTCGTTATCAAAAGGAATATTTAGTTTTATTAGATTATGGAGATCTCCATGTAAATTTACAAGATCTTGTGTAATACTACTAACACTTCTCTTGCGTGTCTTTTTGGAATTGCGTTTTTCTATAATGGAGAAGAATTTGTTACACGTACGACCTTTACATTTACCTTTTATCCTTCTATAGTAATCATCCGTCATTTTATTAATACCACGTATAGTTTCTCTGAGCTGTCTACCGCCAGTTGGATTCATGTAAAAAAAAGTCTGTATTTCTGTGCAGTGGTCAGACATAAAATTTGCTATATTATTTAGTTCAAATATCAACTCGGATACGACATTATCAACAGCAGCACATTTCCTGCACATTGTTGTGTTTACTCTACATTTACACATACAAACTCTATCGTGTCCAAAAAATTTCCTTATATTGTCTCTTATACTTGGTGATTTTTTTGCTCGTTTCAGAATAGATTTCTGCCCAAGCTCTGAGGAGTCTTTTAATTTCATAAAAAGACTTCGTTTAGCATTCTTTTTGTCATCAAAATCTGGAGAAACATACGAATAAAGCTTATCATTAAAAACAGTCACATATTCTTTACTCAAAGTTACTTTCCCAATACTCTTAGTGACCTTGGTTGTTCCCATAGAAATATTCATTGGGGTGATTACTTGTCTTAATAAAAGCGAATGTTCAGTCCCAATGTCTATTGGTTTTAACACAATACAATTTGTTTGGTTTTTACTGTTAGCATCAAGTGGGTCCTGCGTAGTAGTTTCAATTACTGTATCTATACGATACTCGATATTTACTGGATTCGATAGTTTTGCAGAGAAAATTCTTTTAATGTGCGTTGGATCATCTAAAGATCTTTTGTGGTCACTTGCCATAGTTATAAGAATTTGCAATGTTTTCGGGTCTTCAACATTATTTGTATGACGAACAACAGTTGTCTTTGGATTACTTATAAAAGATTCAGTTAACGGAGGATCCAATATGAGTTGTTCATCGACGTGTTCCGCCTCTTTAAAAAAATCTGCAACAACTTCAATGTAAACAATATTATTAGCCGTTTGAGTACCATTTTCTCTTCGACTTCTCAGTTTATTTGTAATCGCATTATGATTATCCAAATATTTATTGTTAGCGTCTTTTTTTGATTTTGTAATATTAGAGTTAGATAAAATGTTTACAATCGGATATAACATTGAAGAAGGTGCTGTCTCTAAATCCAGTGTATGTTTAACCTAAAAAAAAGTTTTAAATAAAGTAAAAGTATCATACTATAAAAACATAAATTATTTTTGCCCACGTTTGTGTGTTGTCGTTTGTACTATTTACCTTTTGGCTACTAGAAGTATTTTCCATTTGAAGCAAGTCTAATTGTCGTTTTATCCTGTCATCATTGATTTCATAAACCTCAATTTGTTCGCTGTTGCCATGTGTATCAGATGGTTTTGTATGCATTACATTCCTTTTTGAACTTACTTCATCTATAGACATTTTAGCTGAAATAAAACTTCAGCTATTAATATGAATAACGGAGACAAAACAGCAAGACAACAAAAAATATGATTTTCTTAGTAGGCGCTAGTAGAAAAAACGGACAAGTGCGAGTCGGACACGTCCACCGAGGGTTCCGCTAAAGACTATATTTTGTATGATTTAATTACAAATTTATAATTTTCAGATATTTCCCTATACTTACTATACTATATGTCGGTATTACTTCCCAAATTTCATAGTTCTAGGTCAAGGGATAATACCCTATATATTTTGATTCCCTTGAGTGTGTCGAAATATACGTTTTTTTGCGGCATAAACGGCCGTATTTTTTTTTAACGTTAACTTGGAAATTTGATTTTTACACAGCTTCAAGGGACTGTAGACTTGAGTTTATGGTTTTAATTTCAACTCGATACCTCCACGCGTTCCCAAGATAAAGGGTCTTGACTGACAGACAGACGGGCTCCCCTTTTTCCTCTTGCTAAAAATGGACAGTCTGATGTGGTTACTCATTGTGGTTCCGATAATTCAAAGTGGGGTAAGCGATATAACGTCGGTGCTAATGAAAATCTTGGACTATTACCGGTTGAATTTTGTGGAACAGCTTTTAACTTTGGTGGGACACGCAGCAGAATTTTGTTTTTAGAGTTTTTACTACGATTATGTTTTCCCCAACCCCACCTGTGTTCTGGAGCTGTATAATAAGAAAAAATCGTTGTTCAAAAAAACTGATACTCATAAGGAAAGTCTTTGGAAAATATTATGTTTCCTGTTTAACAAAATTTAATGGTCTTATACTGCAAGTTCTATGTCTTGTAAATAACCGTATTTTAGAAGTATGTGTTTAAGTTTATTATATTTTCCATGTAAATGAATCTTCAAGTTGAATTTTACAAGCCAAATAAGTCATGAGCTTTTTTAATGTACCTTGTAGATTATTGCTTTTAAATATGTAGACTTCTATTTTGATAAACAGGGCACTATGTAAAGTGTATTTTTTGTACGAAGGACTGACTTCATAGTTCATACTAGTGGAAAATGCGCTTTTATTTCCTATGGTGCGTGAGCCATTTCACATCGTCGCCAACTTTTGAATGTCGCAATGTGAAATAGCTCATGCATCATAGGAAATAAAAGCGCATTTTCCACTAGTATGGACTGTCAGTCCTTCGTGCAAAAATATACTTTAGGAAAATAAACAATATAATATTTATATTTGGTAGGACCTGGAAAAAATCTCAACCGCGGCACACGCACTCTTCTTATGTTTGTTTGCTTCACTGAATACACCGAGTCAACCTTTCTTACAAGTGGCGCAACTAAAAAGAAAAAAAAAACAATTATGGCTCTCCCCTGGTAGATTCAAAGATTCAAAATGTTTATTTGTTAAATAGATACATCAAGTATACGTTTTACATGTCCAATCCAATATTTATAAAAATAATATAATATTATATGATTAAACTAATATAATACGGGAAATGTGGAGGTACCACCATCTTACTCGCAAATCCTCCCGAAGTTATTCGGGGGAGAGTAAGAGAACAGCTCTCAGGCAAAACCAGGCGGCCCACCATTGCCTGGGACCGATGGATGGCGGTATATCCATCCCCAATTGCCGGGCCTTATATAAAATAGACTGGTGACGGGCACCGGCGTCACTGGTGCAAGGGCTTTGGGACCGCGCTCACCAACCCGCCTGCCCAGCGTGTGTGAGTATGGGCATTTCTTCCAGGGGTCTATGTCCAGCAGTGGACGAAACAGGCTGATGTTTGTATGAATGTAATACGGGAAATATATAAATAAAACTGGGATTATGTTGGGCTAATAAAGTTATGCATAAGCATAAGCATAAAATAAAGACTTATTAGAATAAGAATATTATATATATATATATATATATATATATATATATATATATATATATATATATATATATATAATATATATATATATAGGTATATATATGCAATGAACGAATAACTTGATAAATAAACTGAATAGACCATAAATAAATATAATGCCTAACCAAATATGTACTAACATAAGTAAAAAATTAAAATATTGTATACACCTACATAATGCAGTGAATAAATAAGTTAATAGATATATAAACTATAAATAGATATAATGCCTAAATCCGTCCATTAGATTAATCTTGCTAAGAAGAAATTAAACAAGATCATGTCTTTTTTTAGATGAAAAATAAAACTGTCAAGCAAAAATATTGTCCAGCTATCGAAAGACGATACTGAGTTTTATTTTTATTTACTAGCTGGCAGCTCCGAAAATAATGTAAATTGTATCATAATGTACTATGATATTAAACAAAGAATATACTACGTGAAATTTAAGTCATTTTGTTAACGAAAACTGGTGATACTACTCGTCCATATGAACAACTTTTACTACGGAGCCAACCCTGAAATCGTCAAAAAAATATCAGCTGTTCCATAGAAAAGTTAAATACTTACTCGACCCAAATGTATGAAACAGCTGATATTTTTTCACGATTTCAGGGTTGGCTTCATAGTAAAAGTTGTTCATATGGACGAGTACTATCACCAGTTTTCGTTAACAAAATGACTTAAATTTCACGTTGTATACTAGGTGAAATTAAATCAACCGACCAAATTCATACTGGTGACTCGGTTAGTAATCAGAAACAAGCTTTAATTACCCTTTTAGTGAAATTCAATAAATATTTTCTTTTTACTCCCTTACTGCCTGTACTTAAACTAGTCCAACCAGTAAGGGAGCAAACATTTTTTTTTCCGAATTTGGCATACGGATAACTGAACCTAGTTCCTGATCACTAACCGTGTCTCCAGTATGAATTTGGCCGGTTGATTTAATTTCAGCCTATAGATACAAATAAAAAATTGTATTATTCATATTTACTTAAGCAATTAATGTAATAACTACAAAATTAAAACGGTATAACAATATAGTTACTTTTAAAAGCTTCTTTCTTATATATTTTTTTATAAATACAGGTTGTAAATGCAAAGTCAAGAATCCCTTTAGGGTATGAAAGTAGAGATTCTGATGTCATTACGAGAAAAAAAAATATACCTTAAATTTTCATAAAAAATTGCATCATTTTTCTAAGCTATGGCTACGCAGCTCACCGGCCTCCTCACACACCTAATTGCACCCCGCAACCCGCACCCCTCATCAGAGTGGCCAGCGACCAGTGAGGGTGTCCACGCGATTAGTGTATTTTGAGTAAAGAAACTCGTCTTATTATGAGGTACTGGTACTTTATTTAGAGATCCTAGTATTTAAAATGATATCTTTACCGATCATACTAACACACCCTTATAGGATTCTTGCCTTTGCTTTTACACCCGGTATAATTATAATAAAATAAAATGTATATAAATAACAAATCACAATAATCTCAAGATATATTTCGGGTCCCATCTGGACCCGGCATCAGTAGCTTATAAACTCATCAACTGATGCCGGGTCCAGCGGGCCTATTATGTAACTCAGTGTCGGTTGCCATCTATGGTTGCTATTCACCAAAAACAGATAATAAATGAACTTCCAAAATAACTTTTAATGAGTATTGAACTATTTACGAATTGTGACTTTATTTCAAGTGCGAACGTATCCTTGGATAAGCGGATATGTATGTTTTCGACGATAGGCACTTGGTTTGGCAACTGATTTTACGATACAGAATCAGGAGGCAGATCGGACCCGAAATATAAACCAGTATTAAAAAAATAAATTTAAACATAATTAAAACAAATTAACAAAACAAAAACTTTAAAATTTGCAACGAACGAACAAATTATTATTATTAGGCAGTCATGCAAACATATTTTATGTTTATTAAAATTCGATAGTTATTTATCGTCAACCTCTAAGCTGTAACAAGAATTTTTACCAATCAGTTGGTTTGTATACAAAAGACCAAAGAAAAAGTTCATCTATGTGATTTTTATGGAAGCTAGCTTGGAAAACGGCTCATAATTTGATAGATGTCGCTGGTAAAATAACTTTTTTTATTTTTATGTAGTTGTAGTGCCCTTAACGTCGTTGTATATTGCAAGCTATTTGCATTCTCTTTTGTCCATGGTCTTACCTGCCCTTAATACACGTGGTCACACTAAAAAATGTACGTAGTTTGTTAAAATAAAAAAAAAATATAATACATGCAAACAAAGTGGCATTTTAATGTATCATTTAGTTTGCTACGTTCCGTTTTAAGCAGATTATAGTAATTTAATCAATAAAATGCGAAAATTCTGTATAAAAATCTGTATCCAGCGCTAATCTGTATTCCACATCGAAAATCTGTATAAATACGGAGAAATCTGTATATGGCAACGCTGATTGAACATTATCTTAGTAGCCATTGACATAGGAGCTATTTTGGCCTAACTATATGATCTGTATTTGAAAAAATTAATCGATAGTGCAGTTTGGATGGACATGACATGAGGGTTGAAAACTACTCACTATCTCTTTTTATCTTCCTGTTAATGTTGTAGTCAGCGAACACTGTGCCTTGACATGTCAATGTAGTTACTAAAGGGGTTCTCGACGCACGTTCTGAAAAAGGATAACTTTTTCAGCTTTTACTGTAATAAAATAAAATAATCATTACGATTTGCATTCCTAGCCATGTTAGAGATGTTTTAAATGTCATTGAAAACACAAACACTCGTCTATCCACTTTTCTAGTGCACTTTTTATTTCCTTGGCGGGGTTGAAGATTTTTGGCGGATAACTGTTGATTTTCCTGTCTGCTAATGGTAGCTGGGTGCTCCTCAAAGGTCACAAAATAGATACTTTTAAGCTATTCTGCGGGGGGATTTAATATTCACATTCGTATCAGCACTACAACCTCTATCCACAGCTCTCATGTCGCCAATATTTCTTGCTCCATTGTCGTAAGGCCACCACGACACAAGGGGCCCACCAAGGATTTGCCAGTGCATCAACTGAACGGGTGAAGTACCACCTAGAGATGTTGCATACTTGAAAAGATTACCCTTATTGTCAACTGAGTCTGATAAAAATTAGACCCATTCTGATGTCTCTCAGAAAGAAAACGCGAGCGCGTGAATTATTGTACTGTAATAGGAAAAAAATCATAAAAAATAAAAATAAACTTTACTTTTGGAAAAATATCCTATCTTCGATTTTCGAGTTCGTCGTTTTTGTACCGAAACTTTATTGTTGTAGCAGCCACTGAAAACTTAAACAAATTCAATATCGTTTTTAGTTGAAAATTTATACAGGCTGTAACTGGACAGGTATCTGAAACCACATTCTCTACTGCACATTTTTTCCGAATAATATATTTGCGCAAGTGAAGAAATGTCTTGTCGCTACAAAATTTATAGTAACTGTTAATAAGTATGCAGTGGTTTTTTTTCTTTCAACGAGTTGTTCAGTATGATCAGTTAAGTATATGGTTTCAATAAAAGATACCAGTAAATTTACAGCCCGTATAAATTAATCAAGAATTGAGTATGACAATACAAAAAAAAAGTCCACTTCTGAGTTCTCTGATATTACTTCCAAGGGCCCTCGATTGAGGCGGTCTGCGCCATAATGGCTTTTTCCAGACACATTTCGACTTTCCAAACTCGATTGTGTCTGGAAAAAGCAATTTTGACATCATCTCGCATCATTTGAAAAGAAAAAAAGGGGATTGAAAAATAATTTAAACGGTCCTGAAGATGAAGTCTCTAAAGTTAATTCGCTTACCAACAGAAAAAAAATATGACAATAGAAGTGATCGTTAAGTGATCGCCCCCCGCACTGCATATTTACATTTATTTACTACACCTCAGATAGTCGTTCAAAAACTCACACTGGCTTGGGTTCGTACCCCGGGTTCCAACACTAAACCGTTCAAAAATTGACACGGGTCGCATGGTGGTTTTGATGGTGTTTTCATTTTTATGGTACAGTCTGCAGCTGCTTTATACTAATATCAGTTATATTATGCAAAGTTTCAGATCTAATCTCAAGTATTCATTGAATGCTATCGGTTTATTGTACGGCTTGGAGGTAGCTTTGTAATTTTTTTCTATCGAGAAAATTTAATGGAATCAAGTTTTTACAACAGCATAGACATAGCATTAGTCCTCAACTTTATCATATATTAATTTCAGAGTGATCGTTGCAGTATTTGTTGGTATAAAACAGGATCATGCGAAGCGAAGTGAGGTATTATACATCCTTAATATGTGCGTTATCCCCCTAAGATAAGCAATAAATGCCTTAAACTTGGTCTGAAGGTGTCGATGCCACCAGACAACATATCTACACAATTCATTTGAATCTGAGTACAGTGCAGAAGGTGAGACTGTAGAATTGAGATTGTGTGCGTGCACACCATTGACGTTGTGGAAAACAACTCTTATAGCAGAGCAGGCAAGGTCTGTTTTCAAAAAAATATGGTTTGTCTGTTATCTTATTCTTCTTTTGTTACGATGTTTCCTTGATTTTTCAAAAATAGACCTTGACTGCACTGCTTTATGAGTTGTTTTCCACAATGTCAATGGTGTGCACGCACACAATCGCAATTCTACAGTCTCACCTTCTGCACTGTAGTGTGATACGCCCCCTGTTTACGTTATCTAGGGGCAGCGATATGGTACCAATCGAAACTGTAGCTAGATTAGGTAATTCAAATAATTCCACTGTAAAACTTACTCACTATTTGATTTATTATTTTTTTTACTTTCAGCTTTCGTTTTTTTCTTCGAACCGTCTGCAAAAAAGAAATTCTGCGTTTTTAAAAATTCTTTGAGAAACCACCGATACGAAGCGCGAAAAAAATGGGATCCACGGATGCACAATGTCAAAAACTTACTATAAAATCATTGGTCCGAAAAATATAAACATAATTCGATATGATGACTATCCAAAAATAGAAATCGCTGGTGAAGCCGCGGGCAAAAGCTGTTTCGTGATAATTTTGATATCAGAAGACATTAATATACTTTTAACTTACGTACGTTTGTTATGTTTTTCATTGACCATTTTCTCATGTTTGTTTTTCGGTAGAGCAACGAAACTTTTGATCAGCGATTCTATTTCGGCTGGCTTCGGCTGATTTGCTGTAAAATGTGAAACTGTAATAAATAAGGATTCTTTTGAAAAGAGGAGCAAATAAGACATGAATCCCCGAGGAGGCGTCAGGGGTGTTTCCAAGTATGGACTGTGAAATGAAGGTCACATTCCACACTAGCACACTATGGATTAAAAATTAACAAGGACACCTCTGCTAATTTTGAATGTCCCATGTCGAAAATGTAACTAGCCATTAGTAAATCAAACAGTAAGCGAATGACTCAAAAATCATTCACTCAGATTCTAAACCCAAAGAATACAAAAAAAATGTTCTTTGACAGAAGCTCGTAAAATGTCACATTTCGAAGCAACCAAAGGAGAAGAAAAGCAAGTAATGGACTTTACTCACTTTACTAGTGGACTCAAGAATTTGTATCTACTTTACAGAGTCCAATACAGTTATTATATCACAAATTTCATTACAAATCGTGGTAGAGCTGGTAAAGTTATTCGGGGAGAGTAAGAGAACAGCTCTCAGGCAAAACCAAGCGGCCCACCATTGCCTGCGACGGATGGATGGCGGTTTATCCATCCCCAATTGATAGGCCTTATAGAAAACTGACTGGTGACGGGGGGTTTAGGCATCGCGCTCACCAACCCGCCTGCCCGCAGCGTGTATGAGTATGGCCATTTCTTCCAGGAGGAAAACAGACTGGTGAGGGCAGCGGCATAACCAACCCGCCGTGTGTGTGGGCATTTCTTCTAGGAGGACCACCATGAGTAATGAAATCCTGGAAAGACCTATGTCCAGCAGTGACGAAACAGGCTGATGGATGGATGGATTGATGCCAGAAATCGATTTTTATAAAACCTAGCAGAGGCTTCAATTTTGAATTACAAAAAGAAATGACGGAGATTCGATGGAGGTCAAAATCTTTAAACCCCTTTTAGCTCAATCGGCCAAGCCATTCTTAAATTATGCCGCGGACAGACCAGCAGGACTCCGTTTACGTACGGAACCAGAAAACTGCTACTCACGGTTTAGTACAAAAAGCTCCGGCTCACTTGTATCTGGTTCCATGTCGTCAGTGGAATAGACGAACTTTCTCAGTGCTGCTTCAGTAGTACTAGTGGGATCGTAAACAATATCGTATTTAAATGTGGTTCCTTGTACACGTAACGCTTTTGCTTTAAGACCGTCTTCTTCGGCTTGCTTTTTAAAAAATAACATTCTTTTGGAATTGAAGTCTTTTGGAGCCACCGAATTCTTGTAAGTCTCTCTTCGCTGCATTTCTGTTGTCAGTTGTACGTCGTTTTTCAAGGTCTCAAAATCCTCGTATTCATCACCAACGTCCGTTTCTGTAGTACTTACTGTGTTAAACATTTCGTTCATTTTACCTTTATCATCCGTACTTATAATAGTGACTTCTACGTCGTCCGGATTCGCAGTAGTATCATCCTTGAGATAATAAGTGTTACTTGACTTATTTTTGTTCAATCGCCGTTTATTATGCCTGTCCATTGGTATTTTGCTCATACGTGATAGTTCAGCATTTTTAATATCTCTTAGAAGTTCATTATCATTGGTATCATAATCGTTTTCTTGAGGCATCATAACATCTCGTGTCCTATACATCTTTTCCACAATTGAAGTAGTTGCCGCTGAGTTAATTATGCCATTTTCTTTGATATTTTTTACCCCTATAAGCTTCTGCCTTGCCTGGGAACTGTCAATTTGTACCTTAGCGAGATTTTTACTGTTATTAAAATACATTTTACTTGGCAGTGAAATCTCTTTTATAGTCAGGCCACTTAGATCTGGTTCAGTACTCGTTAATTTGGTATCATTAAGTGCTTCCAGTTTCTTTTTTAATTTATCAATTCTTTCTTTGCATAAACTGTCTATTTTCATAACACTGCTGAAATTTTTGAACTGGCTTTTTTTATCACTTAGGTTTTTTTCATAACTGTTTGTTTGAATATCGCTGTCTATGGGTGCAGTAAGAGATTTCACATCCATAGCATTATCTTTTAGGAACTTTTCAAATTCATCTTCATTCATCGGGACTGGTGTCGTGTAGTATTGGACTGGATGGGTTCTTTGTTTATTTGCAACAGTCTAAACAGAATTATTTTGTTAGTAGATAAATTTTGGAAAAATCCAGTAACTAATTGAAGAACTTACTTACCGCAAGACTCTTTTTGATATCTTTCGAGGTTAGTTTCGCTAATTCTGGAAAGAATTATCAACTTAATATTTTGCTCAGTATGTTAAGAAATAGGTAGGTATTTTCAACTAAAACTACATATCAATAGTCATATTGCGAGTACCAGAATAACTATATTGATATATGATATTATTTTTGAAATGGGTCTGCAAAAGTTAGTCAATCGACAACATTTCATTTTAGTTAACCATTTGTTTTTAATATCTATGTAATATATATTGAAAGGCTGCGTAAAAAAGAAAATTATGTATTTTTTTATTTTGTTTTATTTTACGTTTTTCCTGCATAATTTAATATTTATGTCTAGGTACTGTCACATGATATGACAGTTGATTTATTTTTAAACAAAATGAACTTAATAAAAAAGGAAATTGTTTTCAAAATCCTGTGTTTACCATATTTTTACTTTTTTTAAATATCTCTTCAATTAATCACGATTTAATTCTGAAAAAAAATGATGCCCAGAAAGCCCATATCTCGAAATAGTTTTGAGTTTTGCACCAATTATTGATTTGTAATGTCGAATAGCATTTTGCTATTGCGTTTTGCTTATATTTTTTTGTGATATCAATATCAAAGTTTAATATGTATATATTCCTAGTACACACAGATGATAAAGGATCAAATGAATTTCAACCATTAAAGGTATCCATGTCACGTATCATATTTGTATAAATGCTACAACGAAAATTTTCCTGTGCAACGTTGAATAGGTGCAGTGAAATTTATTATTGGGTGACAGGCTAAAAAAAACCCAGTCTCATGTTTATCATAAAGATAAGACTTAAAAAAACTTATTAGTCAAGTCATTATAGGTATTACTAATAATTTATAGATTTTAAAAATAATTATTACTTGCGATTATTGGCACATAAGAAGTGAAACATGGAAGGCGTCTCGATTATAATTTACTTGTACTTCTTTTAGAAGTTTTAAAGCGAATCGGAAACATAAAATATATTTAGATTTGAAAATTTAAGATAGATAAACACATAATTAAAATACCTGTTTCAAAACGTTTAAGTGTTGTAAGCTCACCTTCGTTTAAATCTTTTTTGTGTGTTGCCTTACTCTTCACTGTAAATAAAATGGCTTATCATTTCAAGAAAGGATAAAAGCCATAACATGATAAAGGGGGTGTCGGATTGTTTCCGAGTGCACTCACCAGTACAACCTCTTTTCACTGACGATTTTACGTCACTATAAGCGTGCGTGTGTTTTACGCCTTACATCGGGTACAAATACACGCTTTTTTGGACATGCACCTTTACCCCACATTGTTTTCCTTTACTAGTATTCTAAGGAAATACCAAATAATTCGGCTAAGTGCGAGTTGGACTCGCGCACAAAGGGTTCCGTATCACCCCACAATGCGGGTGCGGAACTCTTTGGTAAACAACAACAAAATATATACCAAAACAACATCAAGGGTACAAAAACAACCCTCTGCGTATGGAAGCCTAATTTTTGTTTTATTTTTATTTATTTTATTTCAATTGGTACATCAACAGGATACACATTGAACATTGCTTGTTATATTCAAGAAGGTTGTGCATCTTTAATAGGTATATCTACACATCGTTCTTGAATTGAAAACTTAACTAAAATATTAAAAAAACTAGAATGAATTTTTCTCAGTAGATAAATAACATAACAGTATCATAATATAACAGTTAAAAAATTAACTAAAAATGTAAATTTAAAGGTGCAATGGATTTTAGCAGTTTAGGTTTATATGTGTTGAGCGAATCATTAAAAATATATCTATGTTGTTTTTTGAGTTCACTTCGTTATAGGTCTTGCAAATTCTAGTAAGGGGAGAGTGCAAACCTATGTTAGTTTTAGAGAAAGGGACATTAAATATGTTGCTGATAGGACATCTTGGATAGTAAAGGAAACTATTAAGTTAATACTTTCAACTGTTTTACTTCAGAGTATGCCCTACAATATTACGGTTAAAGCTGTAGACCCCTATGACAGACGGACCGACAGACAGACAGCGGATGCTTAGTACTAGGATCCCGTCTGGCACCATTTGGGTACGGGACCCTAGAAATTAATAACTCACCAGGTTTGGCTTTAAACATGCTATCAAACATGTCAAATTCCTCTTCCTTCGCAGTGGCTTTGGTGACAGGACTAAAAAAATCACCCAAACTGCTATTTACAGTAATACCTTCACCATCCAAGATTTCGTTTAGCATTTTACCAACTGGGTCGGGACCGGTATCTAAAACATCACTAAACCAGATTCTGAGGTCATCATAATAAGGCGTTTCAGTCATTGGATCAGTATGCTCTTTTTTCTTAGTTTCATTCGGAGTAACATGTTTTTCTTCTAATTTAGTTTTACTTTTCGTGGATAATGCATTTTTTATAGTTTGATAAACGTCATCAACTTTAAAGGATCGGAAATCACGTTGCGTTGTAAACTGCTTTGCTTTATCTTTGTTTGGTTCAGTTTTTGCTAAGATTCTACTGGGTATTGTAATTCGATTTCTAATTACAGTTGGCGTTATTGCTACCATAGCTGCAGTTCTTTCAGATGCAAAGTTATTCATTTTAATTTTTTCCTTGGGCTTGAGATTTACTAAGCTTTCTGATATGAGGATTGCTTTATTATGTTTTTGGTCCATTTTGGGCTTGAAACCACCTATCTTCATTTCTTTCAGTTCAGATTTGTATTTGTCTCCATCCATATTATTTGTTTTGAATTTAGACACTTGCAAATTCTTTTCTTGTAATTTCGGTTTCAAACTAAATGTATTTATATGATTTAATAGAGGCTTGTAGTCCTCGTCATTGATTCCTTTAACACCAAAAAACATTTCTTCTTGCGTAATAGTAACAGCTTTGTTGCTTTTATTTGGTTTGGAATCTGGTAAGTAGTTAAAGTTTTGAATTTTGTGAGTATATTTAGTAGCTTGATTATGCCTGTAGGGGTTTGGTTCAGTAACATTATTATTATTATTATACAGCATTAATTCTAATTCCTTTATTTCATCCATCAAATTATTCTCTTTTGATTCATTATTATTTTGGATAGACCGATTAAGTGTGTCATTGTCTGCAGGATTAATCTTGTTTGAATTATAATAAGTTTTATGTCCGTTCATTGATTTTAAGAATTTACTAGTAAAATTTGCAGGGTTTGGTTCATTTGAATATTTTGTTTGAATTAAATTTTGTAAGTTATTATCGATATTTCTAGAATTGGAAAAATGTAAATTATTATAAGAATTGTCTTCTTTCATTGATTTATATGACGTTTTACTGAAATCTTCAGGTGTTGGTTTATTTGTATCTAATTTATTTTTAAACAACTGTAGAGACTTATGGGTTTCTAATTTAGACTCTGTTGTATATGCACAGTCGGTGTTTGGTTTTTCATCCTGTGTCACTTCAAGGTCTGTTTGTTGTTCATCAAATTGTATAAGAGGTTTCTCTGCTAAGTCTTCTTTGATCTCTGGTTTAATTTGTAAAAGTTCTTTTTTAAAAGCAGTATCCGCATTTTTATAATCAAACGCCTCTTCGTCTGATTTCTCTTCTTCCATGTCTTGTTTGATGGTTACTGTAAATGCTGGGTTTTCTGTAGCAAAGTCATCATTTTGAGGCTTTTCTCTCAAACCTGGTTCGTCTTGAGACGTAAACTCTGGTTCATATTCAAATAGTAGAGTTTCACCTGGGGTTGTTACTCTCCGTTCATATTTGTCGTTGTTGTTGTTTTGCACGCGGAGTCCTTGAAACAAGGTACAATTATCCAACACTTATAATTTATAAAGTATGTAAGTATATATCTACTCTTACTAAGTTAATTATTAAGGAAAATTCTTCTGATTTATTGATACATAAAGAGAAATCATTATGGGCATTTCTTCCAGGTGGACTACCAAGAGTGGCGAAACCTTGGAAAGGCCTATGTCCATCAGAGGATGAATCAGACTGATGGATGGATAGAAAGAAAGTTAACCGCGTTGGACTAAGCAAGCAGATGTAAGATAGCTGAATGGCGTTTGATAGAAAAACACCATTAATTGCTCAAAGTATAAAACTTACGTTCAGCAACATAACTGGTTATACTACTGCGAATGAAGGTTATCTACTTACATTATTTGCAACTGGCTTTTGTCTGCGGCATCGCCCGCGTTTATTTTGTTTAGAAGTGACTAAAGGGCCGTTATTCAAAAACAATTTGAATTGTAATTTCGATTTAAATTTATATCTGGATTTTAATTTTAATAATGATTCCAATTTTGTACATAATTTTTAATCTGCATGACATGATTTGTTTGACTATTATTTTGATTTATACTATTAGGTAATATTTAAAAAAAATGACTTGTAATAATATTTATGAAATAAATGTCTTGTCTTATTTTTTAAATTTATTGAACCGTAAGCCATTATTTAGCTGTTGGAATATCTTCCTTAGCACAACCTGATAAAGTTCAATTTGCAATGTACAGTTCGAAAACGGAAGCGGTCCTTTAATGTTATAAATTATTGAACCGTAAGTCATCGGGAAGTGCTCGGAAAATGTTTTTACTGCATATCGTGAATTCTGTCAAAACTACGGAAGTCGCCTCGCTCCGCTTCGCTCGACTCCCTAATATGTACTTACATGTCAACCTAACCGCTCCTCCCCGCTTCGCACGTCGTCGTAACCTATCCCTAGCGGTCGAATAAAATTAAAACTAAGGTAGCCGATAACGGCTATTTAGTCACTTTCATTTTTTTTTTGACCTATCGAATCTGTTATTGATATTTTTTTGCCAATACTTTTATAGAAAGTAGATACGTATTTAACTTTGAATTTCAGTTCACATGAAAATTATTTTATATTAACGGTAATTTGTGTTCAGCCTGCGTGCTTCGGAAGCGGTTGGTCCATTTGTGCTACTTTGGGTCGTAACAATTTTCGGTGAAAAGCGGGTGTACCAAGTGTGGACTGAGAGTTGCATTTCACACTTCACACTTGGAGACACCTCTGACACGACGTCGGGGATTCATGTCGTATCAATGTGTCGTATTTTATATGTCTGGTATGTGTCCCTAGGGGACTGTCCGTTCCCAGGAAACAAACAACAGCCTTTGTCTAAGTGAAAAGTATATAATCCTTTCAACAGTGAAATAATTTTTTTAAATGATTATCATACTTATTAATGACCATGTCCCTAGGGAACAAATAATATGTTCCTAAGGAACTGCCCGTCCCCAAGGAAAAATCTATAGCCTATGTTTAAATGAAGAGTAACTATTACAACAGTAAAATAATTTTCAAAATCGTTTCAATTGTTCCAGACATTACCCGCTTGAATTTAATTAATGTTTATGTCCCCAGGGAACTGCCCGTTCCCGGGGAATAACCTATGTCCAAGTGAAGAGTCTTACCATTACAATAGTGAAAGAATTTTCGAAATAAGAGAAATTCCCACCACACCGACTTACGCCAAGAAAAAAAAATATTTTTTTCTTTTAGGAAATACAATCTAGTCTTATAAAAAGAAAACCGCATTAGAATTTGACAACTGGTTCTGGAGATATAGCCAAAAACAAAGTTCGGGAGAAAATTTGCAATAATTCTACAGGTATACGATTTACTTTCAGAGCATAGTGTTGAAAAAGTTGACCCTGCATTATAGTATGTATGGCTGAGCACTGCGCACTCTCCGCCCTCTATCTCAAAAACGGATGAGCGCATGAAAAAATGTTTGGAACAAAATTTGTCGCAAATTTTCTGTTCTACAATTTTGTAATAGATGTTAACATCATTGGAGCTATAAAAACTTAGATACTCGCGAAAACCTTCAATAACTTACGACGCAGGTCACACGAGATTTTATGACTTTTCAGACAACTTTTAGAAAGCCAAAATGAAGGTATTATACGAGTTTTCAGCTTATTAGCTCTTATTCCGAGGTTGACCTTTTTATGCTCAAATGATTGCATTATCATAAGTATTATATCTTTGTGCGACTAAGGCGACTATTCTGAGCTATGAATTCTATCAAAATCCTTTGCTAGGCGTCCGTGCTTCTCTTTCTGGATCCATCCATCTATCCATCAGCCTGTTTCGTCCACTGCTGGACATGGGCCTTTACAGGATTTCGCCACTCTTGGCAGTCCTTCTGGAAGAAATGCCCATACTCACACATGCTGGGCAGGTGGGTTGGTGAGCGCGGTGCCGAAACCCTTGCACCAGTGACGCCGCTGCCCATCACCAGTCTGTTTTATATAAGGCCCGGCAATTGGGGATGGATATAGTATTGGTCCCAGGCAATGGTAGGCCGCCTAGTTTTGCCTGAGAGCTGTTCTCTTACTCTCCCCCGAATAACTTCGGGAGGATTTGCGAGTAAGATGGTGGTATCTCCACAGTAGAGCCCGACATCAGCTCTACCACCTTTAACCTCGTAGATCTGGATGTATAAAAATAATTTCTTGTATGTTTTTCTTTTTTCTAAAGCATTCGACGGGACTCGCTATTTATCGATATTCGAAAATTTTCCAAGTGAGCATAAAAATTCAACTTTGTACTTGAGAAATGGTCAATTACTAAAATGGCTTTCACGTTTACTTTTATGAGAGGATATCCATTTCTTAAGTTTCACATGAATTTCACAACTACATAACAAATTGAAAAGTACACGAAAATTACACAGGATTGGTGATAATAACCTTCGACCAATATAATATAATATTGGTCGAAGATAATAACCTGTTATTTCCAAAAGTCTCATTTTTACACCTTCTATATTTGTAAATTGCAACAAATTGGTCGCATAAGAAGAAGAGGTTTCGTTCAGTCAAAAAATCGTTTTTTTTCGATTCGTCGCTATATACTCATTAAACAAACAGTTCTGTGAACACGATAGAGTCGATACAAACAGTCTGTATCAGCATCTATATCTCGTTTTTTCCTAAGTGCAATGTTAACTAAGTGGAAACAATTATGGTTTACGATATAGTTTTAGAAAAAGATGACAGTTGATATAATATTATTTGTGCTAGCTATGCTGGACATAGGCCTTTCCAATATTTCGCCACTCTTGGCGTTCCTTCGTCCTCCTCATTCGGCCACCACCCGCACCGTCCTTCAGAGCATCGGTCCAGAGGGCACGAGGTCTCGTAACGTCTTTCGGCCCTAACGGCCATCACGTCGGCGACAAATATGGCCTGCCCACTGCCACTTAAACTTACTGATTCGGCAGGCTATTTATATTTACTTATTATAATTATAATCCAAGCAAAGGCAAGCCTGCATGGGACGTCATAAAAGTCCATACAATAAAATTAAAAAGAGCAGTTTGTTGGTTGGAGAGTATTTGTGTAAGAAAGTGTGTATTTCACTACTTTGTTTAGATTCTTAATTGACACAAACGGCTACTCACAATATTAGTTACATTTCGCCTGCATAGTTTCACTTTAATCGTGAGTAGGCGGTTGTATCAATTATGAAAGTGTATGTTGTTGTAGAATAATTATTTTTGTATGTTTATCAGTGTCTTCGAATTAAATATGATATTAATTGTTACAAATAAGTTTAGAAGCCTGCTGAAAACCAGTGCTAATCTATTTTTCAGATGAGCATTATGCTGAGTGAGCATGTTTCCCTTTTCCACAAAATTTTCGTCTGTGCTTGTTGTGTGAATTAGTTTGTGTTTCTTTTTTTTAAGCGGACATTATAGCCCGGGCGGTAGCGTTGCATTTTAGGTAGTGATTTTACGCTGATAGATTGCCATCTTTTTCAATAGATCTGGAATGGCTAATAACAGAACCAAGCGTCAGCTGACGCACCCGCGGTGGGTGTGGGTGTGGGAGGTTGCGAAAGTGGTAAAAAAACAAAAAGTAATAGTACCTCGGCTGAAACTTTTCTTACAGATAGTTGACATCATACTGAGCTGAAAAAAAATCGTCAGCTGCATCTTGAGGGGCGGATGATGTGTCAGCTACTCGCATGAACTTGTAAAAAAAAAACGTAAAATAAAGTGATAGTACGCCACATGAAATTTTACTAGGTGATTCTTTAAATCATTAAAAGTACGATAACAACAATCAGCTGCATGGGTAGCGGTGGAAAGACCGTCAGCTGACGCAGTAAAGATACAGATTAAATATACTAATCCCGTTTTACATTAAAACGACAAAGAAACACGCACACGCTGATGTTTCTTTGGAATTTTAGGGGGAGAGGCCCAGGTAGTTTGAAGGTAGTGTTATGGGCTCAAGCAGTTCCGGAATCTATCTCCAAATATGCGTTCAAAGAGAAAATTCTTCAATATTTTTTAACTTTACTGCATCAGCTGACGGCCTTTCCACCGCTACCTGCGCAGCTGATTGTTGTTTTCGTACTTTTAAAATAAATGTATATAAACTTTACTAGCTTGTTCTTTTATTTTTGTTTTTTTTTATATTAAAGTATATATGTACATGATTGTATCAACTGATGCCGGGTCCAGTAGGGTCCGAAATATATCTTGAAATTAATATTTTTTTATTCTTTTGTGTACATATATACTTTCGTACTTTTGGTTATTTAAAGAATCACTTAGTAAAATTTCATGCGGCGTACTATCACTTTATTTTACGTGTTTTTTTACAAGTTCATGCGAGTAGCTGACGCATCATCCCCTCTCCAGGATGCAGCTGACGATTTTTTTTCAGCTAGTATGATGTCAACTATCTGTGAGAAAAGTTTCAGCCGGTGTACTATTACTTTTTTTTCTTGACCACTTTCACAACCTCTCACACCCACACCCACCGCTACTTGAGCAGCTGACGGTTGATTCAGATATTAGTCATGTGAGATCTACGATCGATGTCAATATCAGCCAGCTTACTATGACTTTTGTATTTGCAACGGTACCTCCCGGACTATAAATCTTTATTCTATTAATTTATACCTATTTAAAATGCCTGCGGCTGCCCAAATGTTCGAATACCTTACCAAATACTTTTACAGCACTATGCATGCTGGGACGATAAACTCATCATCACCATTCGTCACGAAAAAAAGAATGGTGACTACTTACCAAGAGCAGCTAGCACATCATTCAGCTCTTCCCTGGAAGGCGATTGTAAATCGGATAATTTAGTTGTACGACTATATTCTAAATCTCGACTAGGAGTTTTTTCTGGTGTTCGATCTACTGTGTCGTCATATGTATCCTCAGTATTAGCTTCCGAGGTTTTCTTAATTGGCGATTTCTCTTTCTCACCTTCACGTTCATTATTTTCTGCATCAGTACCGGTAGATGATTCTGTTACATCTGGGATGTTTGGGATTTGTTTTAAAATATCTTCAACCCGAGGTGCTAAATTATGTTTCAAAGCCGATTCGGTTTTTGGTTGTTCTTGTTTTAAATTAATAGTAGGGTCAAGAGATGACGGCTCTCGCATTAAAACACTGGGAGATGGAACTGTAGGGGATTTGAATAACATTTTTAATTTCTTTAAGGCTTCTTCCCCAAATCTCTGCTTTCGGACCAAATTTTGTCTTTTATCCCTTTTTCGGAGTTCTGCATTTTCCACATCTTCGGTGACATGAGATTTAAGTGCCACTTTTGTTGTTGTTACGGAGTTTGGTTTAGTTGAATTAGGTTTTCTACACACATGGATTTTTGAAAAAAGTCTGTGGAATAAGCCCCTCTTTTTTTCCGTCGTTGTGAGTTCTCGTATTCGAATTATTTGAGTTGGGTAAGTCTTGCCATCGTCTCTCAAATCTCGTGACGGATTTTCTGCATTGAACAGTACATCAGTTGGAGTGGTTGACTGTTTTTTTACGAATGGATCTTTCTGTACAAATCCTTCTGGCGCATCGACATCTTCACTTGTTTCCTGGGCACTTCTCCTGGATCTCTCTATGAAGTCATCCCAACTCTCCTCAATGTTGCTTCCTTTATTCTTCAGCGTTGGCTTTCGGTTAGTATTGCGAAATATTTTCTCTAAATATTTTAGCAAACCTTCTGTAGGTGGAGTAGTTTTTTTAATTTCCGATACCAAACCTATAAAAATAAAATATAATTTAAAATAAATATATTGAATTTCTGTATCTCGGCCCGGACTCTTCTACTATGAACAATTTATGACATTGATTTATTTTGTAGGGGCAACTCAGGCCACTCTCCTTCGTTTGCATTAGTACAACTACCTAGTTCCATGATGGTATTTACCATTTAGTATGTGTCTGTTTACAGATTTGTGACATGTGTCATGGTGACAGATGATTTATTTTTATAGATTTTGGATAGATGTCAAAAGTGTTCGATGATTTATTTTTTACATGGATTTTTTGACATATGTCAAAAGTGTTAGTTTATTTATTTTTACAGATTTTTTGACAGATGTTAGAAGTGACATCGAATTTTTTTAACAGATATCGTCAGAGATATTAAAGTAACAAGATGATTTAGAGATAAGAAACTGCCCAGGTCATAAATGCCCATCATTTCTATGGTATCAAATTAATTTCCAATTCCTTTTTTTGAATCTAGTGCCAGCGGCGGCGGTCCGAGGGAGAATGGGGTCATGCATGACCCCTCCCAAAACCATTCACGTCAACTCGAAAATGTATCTGCCTATTAACGCTTAAGTAAAAAATATTCAAAATAACGTTATAAAAATTCAAAAGGTGAAAACCAAAGAAAAGCCCGTGAAATATTTGTGCTCACCCGACGGCTATATGCCCCATCAATTTCATAGAAGGCTTCCATTTGTTTTGTGATTTTTCATTTTATTAAAAATATCCTTTATTTGACTGAAATGTCTTACTGTTAAAGTTCGCCTCTTGAACTGTACTTGAGCCAAGAGGACCCCCTCCCAAAATCATGAGCTGCGACCGCGCCTGTCACTTAGTGAACTCGAAACTGAATTATAATATACAAACAAGAATGTCAATAAGGTTGCAATTCGCTTGACAACCTAGAAACTGCCTCGATCATATGCACATCATTTCTAGTATTATTATATAGTATTAATATCAATTTTGAACTTTCATCATCAGAGTTAATTAGTACACGAAAGATTGTCACGCGCACCTGTACTTCGAAAGAGTCCTAATGTGATGAATCTTAATCTCACCGAAAGCTCTACATGTGCTATACCTGCTTGCACAGTGAAACAACTGGGTTTAAATCAGTTTTAAAACGTTGACTTTGACTGTTCTGTGTCTACATTACAAAAATCTCTCTGAGCATCCCAGCTTCTACAGCAACATCCAAAAATTTCACGAGGCACACTATCAAAAGTGTTTTCCAAATAAACAAAGCCGAGGTACATCTGCCGACCCTGTTCTCTGCTTTTTGTTGCAGTTGACGAAAGGAAAATATTGCTTCACATGTGCCTCGATCAGATCGAAAGCAAAACTTACGATAGACTGACAATAGTGAGGTGCCAGGTGGTAGATCTTACTCGTACTCTACTCTCAGACAGCTCTCAAACAGGCACAACCAGGTGGCTCCCCATTTCCTGGGATCTTGATGGCGATATATCCATCCCAAAGCCTTATATAAAACAGACTTGTTTGATTGGCAGCGACGTCACTAACGCGAGGCTTTTGGCACCAAACCAAGCGTGTGTGTGTATGGGCATTTCTTCCAGGAGGACCATCAATAGTGGTGAAATCATGGAAAGGCCGTGGACGAAACAGGCTGATGGATGAATAGATGGAGTGAGATACCTGAACGGTTACTTTTAATCTATTGGAGGACACTAATGCGAGACACTCTAAAAGTATCCGGGACTTACTTTTCCTCCTGCATACGAACAAATGGATCCCACCACGAACTACTCCCCACCGCCTTACTTCAATGACTCTCCCAGTATAAGGTCAATACCAACCACCTCTTTGTTATTTAATTTCTGAAGGCAGTGACAACTTCGTCACACGACATGGGCTCGTCTAGTTCGATTGCAAGAGGAAATTAAGTCATCAAGCTGATGTGATGCAGATCGGGTGATTAATACACACTGAGCAAGGTGCTAAAGTAATCTGCCCTTCGCTTTAGTATACCTAAGACGCCCTCACACTAGCAGACTTAACCGGCACAATTGCACGAGAGAAGTACGATCAGCTTACGAACTTCACAGTAGAATTCCTCAAGCTGGTTTGAGTCCGCAAACCGCTAATTGTGACAAGCCTTGTCCTGTCATCACTTGTCTTGTGCTTCGCGGTTTAAGCAAGGTATTCGTTATCGCAAGTTCATATTGGGCACAAGGTCTTAGTGATGTTGGTCTCCACGCCGACACGGCTACGGCGACTGCTGCTGGCATGAAGCTTCGTTGGTGTGCTCGGATGTGGCTGGCGTAATCAATCTTGGCTTTAACCTGTCCGGTTATCGTGCATTTTTGCAAGTTTGCAAATTTTCCCGCCAATTTTGTTTTTGGCTATATCTCCGGAACTAGTTGTCCAATTCTAATGCAATTTTGTTTTTCTAAAACTAGATAAAATTTCCTACAAGAAATCATTTTTTTTTTCTTGGGGTAAGTTGGGGGGGGGGCTTTCTCCTTGAAAAAATCTTAGTTATATATATGAATATA
Organism: Ypsolopha scabrella; assembly: GCA_910592155.1. Lineage (NCBI taxonomy): Eukaryota > Metazoa > Arthropoda > Insecta > Lepidoptera > Ypsolophidae > Ypsolopha > Ypsolopha scabrella. The sequence continues at coordinate 11,490,829 of OU342989.1, read as the reverse complement.
TGTATGTATACTATATATATGTGTCTATTCAAATGTTATAATATTGTAAAAAAATATAAAGAATAATAAAAAAAATAAAAAAAATATAACTCTATACACATATAAAAAAAAAAGATTTGGGCCTAAAATAACAATCCACAACTTTTTTTTATATTATTATAATATTTTTATTTTATTTTTTATTTTATTGCTGATCTTAATAGCTTTCGAAAAATACCCATATCACTAGGTTTATAATATATTAACTAACAATAATATTTTTTTATTTACAATTCGGCCTAGGCGTAACGATCGTCACGACTGTAATTCTACGGGTACATCCGTCCGCATATGCCACATTTGAGGATTCCATTCTCGTAGTTGTAGTTAATAGCAACGGGTGGTCGGGCTTTAAGTTGCTCTTTTTTCGTGTCAAGGTCTGCTTGTCTTTCTGCTTCAAGGCTAAAAACATTTGTTTGCACAAGATGTCTCCATTCTGGCCGTTGGTCTGCGTGTTTCTCTCAGGTTTCCGGGAGTATATCGCATCTTTTTCATGTGTCTCTTCAACACATCCTTGAAACGGAGAAGCTGGCCTCCTTGTTTGTGCTTGCCTTCTCGGAGCTCCGAGTAGAAGACACGCTTCGTCAGCCTCTCATGAGACATGCGCGAGACTTGACAGCACCAGCGCAATTGCCATCGCATGAGATATGATTGAGATTGATGATGAGAAAAAACAATAAGCAAGTACCTATAAATAAGGATATAATCAGCGGACTGCGCTAGTACGGGAGTTCGGGCGAATAGAGTCGTCTTAATTTGAAACTGGCCCTATGTCTATCGCACTAAGTAATCAAAATGTTATCTTGGTTAAAAGCGCTAAGCTAATCATATTTTTATTGGATTAACTACGGTGCTATGTAATTTCAATTAATATCCAATCACTTTAGAGAATCATGCAAAATTTAAAATGTTGCTTGGATCTTTTCACCGCCATAATAATAATATATTTGTTTCTTTCTGAGTCGACATATCACTTAAAGTTAATTTACCAAAGATTTGTGGCTTGGGGCTGTTTACCACCAAGGCGACGATATAAAAGTGTATTTATTATAAACTAGCTTTTGCCCGCGGCTCCGCCCGCATCGAAGAGATTTTAACATAAAGTGCTAATAAAAACCAATCAAATAAGCCCAAACTCGAAGGGTCTGCTGTTGTCCGTTGAAGTGATCCCGTACCCATCTTCCAGTCCCATCATCAGACCTTGGTCACCATGTTTTAGCAAAGTGCTAATAAAGACCAATCAAATAAGCCCAAACTCGAAGGGTCTGCTGTTGTCCGTTGAGGAGATCCTGTACCCATCTTCCAGTCCCATCATCAGACCCTGGTCACCATGTTTTACCAAAGTGCTAATAATGACCGATCAAATAAGCCCAAACTCGAAGGGTCTGCTGTTGTCCGTTGAGGAGATCCTGTACCCATCTTCCAGACCCATCATCAGACCCTGGTCACCATGTTTTACCAAAGTGCCAAGAAGTGTGTCAGGATCGTTGTAGATGAAAATCTGTAGTCAGATTAAACTCATACAGTTTTCTCGTATGGGAAAAAATCAATACTTAAACCTAGCTATAATCACTTTACAAGCTTAATATTAGCAAGAGGTGTGTCAGGATCGTTGTAGATGGAAATCTGTAGTCAGATTAAACTCCTACAGTTTTCTCGTATGGGAAAAAATCAATACATAAACCTGGCTGTTATCACTTTTTCAAGCTTAATATTAGCAAGAGGTGTGTCAGGATCGTTGTAGATGGAAATCTTTAGTCAGATTAAACTGATATGAAAAAACAACCGGTTTCATCACGTATAATTAACCATTTGGTCAAGGAACGCCGATAAAGCAGCTAAGCAGCGTTTTTTCTCCCGACATGGTTCACAAATATTGAATTTTCAAACTGAAAACTTGCTTTTATTAAAATAAAATATAGCCTATGTTACTCAGCAATAGTATAACTTTTTATAAAAGAACGAATTTTTAGAATCGGTTCAGTAGTTTCAAAGTTTACCTCAAACATACAAACAAACAAATCTTTCCTCTTTATATAATAGTGTAGAGTGTAGGTGTAGATGTAGATTAAACTATAATTACAATTAGAGTTAAATAAGATCAGGACATACCCGTTGTAAGTAAATCATTGATCCTTGCTTCATCTTCTCTTTTTTCGGAATAAACAGAATATTTTTTTGCAAATCTTGCCTGTTTATTTTTAACGGTATTTGCAGATGATTTGCAGTTAGGTGTGGTCTTATCACTTTTAGGAGATTTTAATTTAACGATTTGAGAAGTGTGGTATTTTTTGGGTGGTCCAGTTTCTATAAAAAAGTTGAAATGTCTTTTGAACCAGGAATCATCGCTTTTAGTCGATACATCCAAGTCATCTATTGTGTCAAGGTCTTCAAAGAGATGTCTTTTGTTTCTGGTAGTTTTGATTTCAGGTAGTTTATTAAGTATAAACTTGCCAATGTCATTGACATCATGATGCATATGAGCTTGAAATTTTATGGCATTGGAAAAGTTGTCATTATTTAATGACCTCTCAAAATCAAGATAGTGTTTGTAGCCCTCGACAAAATCTTTATAAGAAATTTTATCACAAAGATCCCTAAGGTTTCCATCATCGTCGTTAGGATTTGATGATGAAGACTCATCTTCATAATCTGAAGCTATAGTAGTAGTTGGTAAATCATAAAATGGCATAGGCGTTGAAAATTCTTCAGCATTTCGTTTAACATGTCTTTTGGGTTTTTGTATTTCAGAGTATTCAGTACTTGGTCCGTCAAGTATTTGCCTCATCATCAAGTTATACATGTTATTTTGGTGAGTGTTACCAAGCATTTTCTCGTACAGGCCGATCATAGCATAGTCTTCATCAAAGCTGGGAGTGCTAGTTAAACTGTCATAAGTCGGCTGGCTCGATGTAATTTTAGCTTCAATGTTCTTTAGAAAATGGTACGAGTTTCCTCTGACAAAGTTAGCATGCTCTTCACCAGGAATTTGTGTCAACAATGGTTTTATATTATTATTATCATCTGATTCACAGTTTTTGGGGCATTGTTCACATTTTTTGGGGCACTTTTCACATTTTTTGGGGCATTTTGGACATTTTTGGCATTTTGGTTTTTTGGCACTTTGTATTTTTTCACATATTTTATGTTTAACCGCTTGTGTCACTTTTTTTCCTGTACATGTGACAAATTTTTTAGTTTCTTTGAGTTCATGTTTGAAATCTTTTGTGACCTTTTTTCTAGCCTTGTTGAATGCTTGTTCAAATTTACATTTTAAATCTTCTGTCATCGATCTCTTCTTTCTAGTAGAGTCATTTGGCAGTGAATTTTTTTGTAAATAGTTAGTCGATAGGGATTTCCAAGACGAAAATGTGCTAGTATCATCTAAATTAGGCGAAACAAAAGAAGTCACCTCAGTTACAATATTTTGAATTACTTCAGAAACGCTAGGATTTTGGTAGGTTCTCATATATATATTTCTTTTCTTTGCAGCTTCTAGTAAATCTTCTAAAGGATTTGTTGTAGCATCGACCATATTATCGTCATCATGATCATTTTCCAAAACACCCGTAGTCTCTATGGTCGTCACATTTTGTGTTTTAGGCTTCCTAGACGTAACAGTTGTACTGGAATTTAACTCTCTTAGTATCTTTTCTACGGCATTTGAAAATGTAATTTCTTTGTCTTGCGAGCTTTGATTCCGATGCTTCATTAAGATATTTGCAGAGATTGTTGGGACTTCATATTTGGGAGTATACTTTGTAGTTTTCGTTGCCTCAAAACTATCACCATCCGTGAGAAGAAGATAATCTGAAATTAGCTGTTGGAACTCTTCTTTAATCTCCTGGTCAATATCTTTCATATCATTTGCCATGTTTTGTTTAAAATGAGATTGATTGGCAAGCATCTGACTTTCCGTTTGCTTTTCTGTTATATCATCATTATCATTTGTAATTTTCTTCACCTTGTCTTTATTTACCGGAACCATAGGCGTTGTAGATCTTATATGTTTATGATTATGAAAACGTGTATAAACGTCGGTTTCTGTAGAGACTTTTGAATTCATCTTTTTTATGTTTCTATCTTTTGCAGCATTATTTTCATCGTTTTCTTTTATATCATCGTAATCTAAGTAAACGAAATTTACATAGTTTCTTTTATAAGCTCTCTTAGTATTTTGGTAGCCTTTGTCCAGTTTTAAATCTACATGATATCTTAAATAGTCAGCCTGTGGCGTTTCATCAGATTTTAATTTAACTAATTTATTCACAACAAAGTCTTGATTTTCAGGTTTATTTTTTTTACTGCCTTTTTCAGAAGAAAGTTGTGTAGGTACTTTATTTGTCGTCTTTGATACGTGATCTGTGACAGATTGCAAAATGCGGTCCCAAAAAGAATTAGTACTTTTGTGGTTAGAAGTAGACGTTCGCACTTTGTCTAAATGAGGTAAAGATATTTCTTGTTGTTGCTCTTCAAAAAGAAAATCTCTATCGTTATCTGGTATATTGTTTTGGGGTCTTATATCAAAATAGATTTTTGTATTATTTTTAAATGTTACAAAGTGTTCTTTGTTTTTTAAATGGTCTTTAAAATCAGGATCATATTGTTTACTCTTTGTATGGATTTTAAGTGGTGATTCTAAATCTTTGTGGTCTGAGTCATTTTTCAAAGTTAAACCGTGCTCTTTAAATTTTACATTGTCTTTTAAAGAAGAATAATGAGTAATATTATCTTTGTGTTCTACTTTGTCTTTAAAGGTTGAAGCGTGTTCTTTAATTTTAGTACATTTTGAATCATGCTCTTTGTTTTTTGTTGTGCCTTTAAAACAGGGAACATTTTTTATTTCTTTTGTAATTGTCTTATTTTTGTTGTTTGAATTGTGTTCTTTAGCCTTTGTGTTGTTCTTGGAATCTATACATTTTGTTTTTGTAGTTTCTTTACTATTTGACTTATTATCTTTGTTTTTTGTAGTGTCTTTATTGTCATCTTTTGTCTTTTTAGTTTCCGTTGTTTTTTTATTTTTATATACTTTTCCTTCATTTGTCTTTTCTTTTGTCTTTTCTTTTATTATTGGTTTTTCAGGTTCCTTTGCCTTTTCTTTTTCTTTCTCAGAGAGTTTTGCTTTTATTTTTTCACATTCTTTGGAACATGATTCAATTTTCTCTGTTTCTGCGTTAACTTCAGACTTTTCGTTGTTTAACTCTTCTTCTTTAGCTTTGCATTCTGACGTTTTAGGAAAGTATTTCTTCTTTTTCTGCTCAATCCAGCTTGTAGATTGTTCAATCATTCTTTCGTCGCTATCAAAGTTATTATTTGGATTAGAATGTCTAAAATATGAATCTTCGATATCTTCTTTGTCATTTTTTTCTTTCGGAATAGCCTTGGATAGTTGTAAATCGTTTAGGCTGTCAAAATCGTCATCATTATTGTTCACATCAATACTTTTAGATATAGTACGGCTATCAATAATCACCATTAGATAAAATAAACTGGAAATAAAACAAAATAATCAACTTAGTAGTCGCCATAGCAATCTGTCATCAAAAAAATTGGGATTCCATTGTTTGCAAGATATTTGGCGTTTAACCGGCAGAAACGTAAAAGAATGAAATATTGCGATCGTCGTCATTATAGTTTAGATTGTTTACTTGGTTTCTAATATATTTGAAAGGGAGAAGGGCATGGATGGCATCTAACATATAATGAGCGACAAACTACTTGTACGGCGTAAACAAGAGGTGCGATTTGTAATAAAAAAACACAAATAAAATTCAAGGACATAATATTATCCAATTATATGTTACTAGATGATGCCTGCGACTCCGTCCGCGTTGTATTGGGATATAAACAGCCCGCTGTGCCTGTTGGGAAAGCATTTTCGATACAGAAGTTTACAACGCGTTTCATCTCTGTGCCCACACCATAGTAAAACAGAAAAGTAGGGTAACTCCCGCGCCTCGCGAGATGTAAATACCTACTGTGGCATGGTTGTCCCTTACTCTTGGTTTTGTAGCGAAAGCGCGACTGCGGTGCGGGCTGTGGAGCGCAGCCCCAACTCGTACCGGCAAAACAGGCATAAATGTTGCCGTTGTGTGCGTGCTGTGGTTCGTGCATACTGGCACGCAAACATGTTAGCTGCGTTCAGTTATAAGTAAAGTTTACTATTCTGTTTTTACTATACACACACGATCAACGTCCCGGAGGCCTACCATGAGTTTTGCTTACTATTACACGTTACCGTCTGCGTAAAATATTTTGTATGAGAAATGCTGGTTCCTGTAGTAAGCCACTAGGGGCGCTGCACGATTTCTCATAAATATTTTACGCGGACGTTAACGTGTTATAGCAAGCAAAACTCATGGTAGGCCTACTGAATTCTCAGGTGAACGCATTCCCTCATCTTGTCCAAAAAGTTGTAAAGGCCTGAAGGCCAACACTGCTGTTGACCCAACAGCAAAGTAAGTCAATCGTAAAAAAAGAAACCGGTCAAGTGCATGTAGCAATCGCACTCTGTGGGTTCCGTACCATCTAAATAAGTAAATAGGCTAAAATGATTTGAATAAAAATTACAAACTTATCAGTACCTACAAAATGTATGAAACGAAACTGCAAAATTAAGTTGAGTACGTAACCCTTTATTAAAAATCGGTATTTTCAGTATTTTTTGTTTTAATATATATATGGCACATAATATACAGTAAACTCCAAATTCCTAACTAGTTTAGTTTTTGAGATAGACCCCGTAACAAAAATGGTCTTTTGGAGACAAAAATTAATAAAAAATAAATTTAAACCATAACACTGGGAACAACGGGAGTGCCAGGGTAAGAAAAAAAAATCTATACATTTTTAATTCAATATTCGGCTTAGGGTCAACAATTTACACAACATATCCAATAATTCAATTCTTCTGCAAGCTAGACCCGCGATATACGGACGGACAAACGGACAGACAGCAGAACAACCCTTCGAACAAAAGTGACCTAATCCAAAATTTTACATTTTTTAAAAACATTTTTGCATTATTTCTATATTTTTATTTAACAGTTGCATAGTTGAAACCTTACTTTCCATTATGCTAAATAGATTTTGGTACTCTCACAAGAAATCAAGGATATCATGGAAATAATTTGAAAGTGTCCCAATTTCAAATATTCTTCTAAGGATTTCCAACATTTTGTGATTTTGGATTTGGTCAGTTTTGTTCTAAAGGTATATATTATATATTATAGGGCTCCGTCTTGCGCTTCGGATGCCGCCGTGCCTGATGCAGGATTCGCCGAGCATGCGTGCGAAGGCGCATCTCACAAGTCTCAACCGGGTCTAAGGTTCAAGCCACACAGAAGCGGCGCGGCGCGCATCGAGGGTCATTCAAATTTCGTACAAAACGCATGGAAATAGTGTCGCAATTTGAACACACCGAATGGTATGTTTCAGGCGGTGCCGGGCGTGGAACGGGCGTGCATACCATATGAGATATCCATGCGTTTTGTACGAAATTTGAATGACGCCCGCGCGCTCGATGCGCGCCGCGCCGTTTCTGTGTGGCTTGCACCTTAGAGACCACTGAGATTTTATACAATGCTAACGAAAAAAAATGGGGATAGTACCTACTCGTACATATGAACAACGTTTACTATTCAAATCGTTAAAATAATTTGACCAAGTGCGAGTCAGACTCCACCACTCCACTCCAGACTTTCACCACAATACGGGTACGGAACCTCTTAGTCATTGCAGAAATTATATCGATTGCACTCGTCTGTTTTTTTTATCACGTATTAGCCATTTCAATAATCATTTCAGAATTTTATGCTGTCGGTACCGAATACCCACAGATAAATAGAGGGTAAAAGGGGTGAGGTAGTGCGAAACTCGGAGTCTCTTTGATGGATCAAATGGCAGTGGGCCAGTCGTAGCTGCCGAAGAACTGACAACCGATGGGAGGAAAAGTTATCGAGTTGAGACCACGAACCACGGCTTAAAAATAAAATATATATTACGTATAAATACAAACACGTGCTACTAATAACATTTAAAAAGAAAGTTATAAACAGCGCGCTATGTCTGTCACACGTATGGTATTTCATATCCGCAGAAAGTGGAACAATTTGTATATTTTAACGATTGTTTGTTATGACTATCAAGCCATTAAACCTGTTGGACGTTTTGACATGTGTACAGCCAAGTCCCGAAAAGGTTTTCAAACGTGTTGAATTTTTATCGCAACTGTTTAAGAGTTTTAAGATGTGTAAATCGACTCTTGCTTACGTAACGCTCTGGGTTTTAGAGTAAACATACCTGCACTACAATTCCCTGTTAGCAACAGATACTGGTGGAATCACTCGGGCTTTTGTAGTTCGAGTAAACCGATTGATCAACTCTAATAGCCTGTTGGTTTGGGCCACGGTGTTGGCCAAGTATGGGCAAAAATCTTGAAACTATACATATTAATTAAACCATAAAAAAATCATCGACGTTAAGCAACGGTATGCGAGGTCATATTTGTAGGGGTGACCAAATCTTTTTGTAAATTTTTAAAACTTTTACTAATTTGTACGGAACCCTAGGTGGGCGAGTCTGACTCGCACTTGGCCAGTTTATTTATTATCATTATAGTGACCCTGGTCAACACTTAGTTATAATATAACTTATAAGGGGTGTTCATAAAATAACACCCGTAACCGAGGAAAAGATTGAAAAAACGCGGGTGGAGCCGCGGGCATTTTGTATTGTTTTTTTTTTGGTGCACAATAAAGAGTATTTATTTTATGTTTTTCTTTCAAAAACACAAGAAGTGCCTAAGAATCTAAATTTTACGGTTACACAACACAGAAAGACTCTTCTTATGACTTCCATACAAAACCAAAAAATATTTTTTTTTATAATAGAGAGCGTAGTATTTCTCTAAAAAAAACACCGGCGAATTGCGAGTCGGACTCGCACACAAAGTTTTAGCACCACACAATAACAATATGAAAAACATCAAGGCGGCAAAAAAACATGGCTCTAAAATGGTAGCACCTGACAAACAATCCGGCACTTTGAGTACGGAACTCTAGTTTTCATGATTTGTTGATACTATGCTCGGACGGACAAACCAACTGGACGGGCCACCAACAGGCGAACCACCGAGCCCGGCGGTCATACCGGTTATATAAAAACGATAGATGTCCCTGTGTGTGAATGTGATTGTGTGCGTATAGTTTAATTATTTTGTAGTGTGCGTGCATCGCGACGCTGCCTCGTCCCCCACCGACAATGACAGACTTTTTCCTCCAAGATACTATGTGATCAAATTTGAAACGTACCGTTTTAAAGATACAGCTGAACTAAATGACGTTGGAAATATGCTATTTCTTGAGTGGAGTTTCAATGGGGTTGCCTTTGGTTATATATTTTTAAAATTTTTAATATTTGCCTTGATACGTAATAGGTATTCTGTGAAAATTTCAACGGGCTATCTATTACAACTGAGGCTGTAGACCCTTGTGACCGTCGTACGGACAGCGGAGGCCAATGGGATCTCGTTTGGCACGCTTTGGGTACTGAACCCCAGATAGGTGTTTTTAGGGTTCCGTAGTCCGACAAGGAAGACTTATAGTTTCGCCATGTCCGTCTGTCCGTCCGTGGCTTAACTCAGAAACTATTAGTATGAGAAAGCTGCAATTTGGTATGGGTATACATATTAATCATTATATTTTAGGTTATATTAACATATTGTAGAGCTGATGCCGGGCTCGATTGTGGAGGTACCACCATCTTACTCGCAAAACCTCCCGAAGTTAGTCGGGGGAGAGTAAGAGAACAGCTCTCAGGCAAAACCAGGCGGCCCATCATTGTCTGGGACCGATGGATGGCGGTATATCTATCCCCAATTGCCAGGCTTTATATAAAACAGACTGGTGACGGGCAGCCGCGTCACTGGTGCAAGGGTTTTGGCACCGCGCTCACCAACCCACCCGCCCAGCGTGTGTGAGTATGGGCATTTCTTCTAGGAGGACCGCCAAGAGTGGCAAAATCCTGGAAAGGCCTGTCACTGGCACTGTCCAGCAGTGGACGAAACAGGCTGATGGATGGGATTGGACTGTCTAAAATCTGTTCCTAAGGCAGGCGGAATATCGCTCAATAATTCGAAGTATTATGCGATACGTATCGCTCTCCATACATTCAAATTATCACATTTCATGGTACGGTGATCCTGTACTATGAAACACGTTTAGAAGCGTAAACGATAAAGAAGTGTATGAAGAGCGATACGTATCGTGTTATTTTGATGCTAACATAATACTGACGATGTTTAAACCACAAACTCATTGCTAGGTACTAAAAGCCTTGGGTGGGTGTATGTGACGTCATTACGTCCAGAGTAATCTTAAAAATGGTGGGCCGCCTAGTTTTGCCTGAGAGCTGTTCTCTTACTCTCCCCCGAATAACTTCGGGAGGATTTGCGAGTAAGATGGTGGTACCTCCACAGTCGAGCCCGGCATCAGCTCTACCACCTATAATATGTTAATATAACCTAAAATATAATAATTAATATGTATACCCATACCAAATTGCAGCTTTCTCATACTAATAGTTTCTGAGTTAAGCCACGGACGGACAGACGGACATGGCGAAACTATAAGTCTTCCTTGTCGGACTACGGAACCCTGAAAAAATACCTATCTGGGGTTCAGTACCCAAAGCGTGCCAAACGGGATCCCTCATCAGCTATACCACCTATTTTAGACAGTAGCAAGACCAATTTCATTTTAAATATCTATGTCGCGGCCATCTAAGAATTGATTTACATGAAATCTGTAAAAACTAAAGGGTTGGCTTCGCTCGGCTCCCGTATTTATAATCACAAGCAACCTATCACGCTTCTTCTCGCTTCGCTTTTCGCACCTATTTTTGACTTTTTGTTGGAAGTGTATGGTAAATTTCTTAATTCATTCTACGATATTTCCGATCAGATCATAAAATGATCAATTCTACGATACGGTCACGACATCTATACAAGGAGATCGTGAAATTCCCAAGTGTTTCATCTTTAACTCTCGGTTCTCTCAATACTGAGGATCGTGACCTTCCTCAAACTGTCACAGCTCGGATGGCCTTCCGCCAGGCCTCACGGTCTGCCGCCAGTCTGGAAGCTTCGTGCATCGGCATGTCCAGAGTCTTTGAACTGTATTCTCCGTTCCACCATTCTGTGATAGGCTTCTACTTTTCTGGTCTACCTTCAGGTCTTCGTCATACGAGTAGATTAGGTACCACGTATGAGCTTCATCTTTTTTTTTTTTCGTTATATTCTCCCACTTAGTGGGAAGGCAAAGGGAACTTAGCCCATACAGCCATGTCTGAGGTTATCTGTTGTACATTGTATTATACGTAAACTTATCCTTTTTAGGATCATCTGAAGGGTGGTTTTTATCCATGAAAATGCCAGAAGGCCATGTCTTGTGTATTCGTATAGGTGAAATGAGCTTCATCATTTTGACGTTTGACGCATTTATTGCGTTCAACGCACATTCTGGAAGTCGAGCGCTCCAGGTATAAGCAGCTGTGATTGGTCAACGGGCTGTCAAAACCTGCAGCGCTTAAAGATCTGCATGTGTGATGAACGCGTGAATTGACAAGAAACTGTTAAGCACGCACGCATCAAAGCTTATTGTAGATTTAGAGTCCATCGCATCATACCTTCTTATCAATTGGGAATCTTTTCAAATTGTCAATATTGCGGTTAAAGGTTTAAATTACCAGTATAACCCTAAAGTCTTGTCAATTGAAACCCGAATGATACGGGCGATGAAGTATCGCCGAAAGTACGTAAAAACTATATTTTAGAGGAATATATTACAAAGTTGACAAGATTTTGTTGAGAACTGGGGTTGGTGGTACTTACCATATAAAATTGAATAATAACATTTGCTATGTGTTACCAGGCTCAAACATTGCATTATACCATTAAAACAGCACTTAACAAATCCACAAAAAACAATTATAAATACCAGTTTCACAATATTTTCTTAGCAAATCACTTTTTGTCACCATTCGCTTTTGTTTTGGTGTCAGTCATTTTTGTCAAATGTCATTAATTTCAATATCAGAAAAGAAGAAAACTGATGTAAGGAGTTCGTAAAACTCTTTGAGATTCTTTGACAGACCTTCCTGATGAGGAAACTTCTTGGTATTATCCTCCAGAGGTACAATAGGCAGACTGCAGATTTTCATTTGTCACGATCCTTACACACCCTTTCGCCTGTTCCACTTCCATCTTTTTAGTAATGGTCTTTTTGGCTGAAGCTTGTGGTTTTTCTTTTGGAATCGATACTTTTGAAACGGATACCGACTTTTAAAATCATTAACATATTATAAAAGACTAGTTCATGCCCCTGGCTCCACCTGGTTGAGATGCTGCCATCCAACATGTCTCACTGATTGCCAATTTCAGCTCCTACATTGCAATAAAACATATTTTTTTAGAGTTCCGTATCCGAAGAGTGCCAAATGAGGCCCTATTACTAAGCCTCTGCTGTTCGTCCGACATAGGGGTCTACAGCTTTAACCGTTTTAAGAAGCCAGTTAAAATTTTCCAAGGGAGGGGTCCCTACAAAAACCCTCAGAAAAGTAGCATTTTTTTAACTTTATTTGATTGAGCTCTATCTTAAAGACGGTAACACATACAAGTTTTTTTGATCAGATTGTAGTACATATACTCTGAAGTAAAACATAAAAAATAGGGTGACATACTCAGAGGGTGCCAGTTTAGTAACTTATTTTTTGTCTCCTTCATGTTGCTATGTCATCTATATATTGTCGTTATTTATTCTTATTCTTATTCTTATTCTTTATTGTACACAAAACATTAATACAAACAGTAACAGTAAAAAGGTATGTACATATGGGTAAGCTGATCTCTAATAATGAGTAAAAAAATTTATAACAAAAGAGTAATCATACACGTGTACAAAAAAACAGTTATTAATAAAAATTGCCTAACATACAAAAAGGTTAAACTAAACATAAAATAATAAAATATCAATACTTACTATTACATCTATATAATACCATTAATATACATACTATATAATCAAATCAAATCAAAAAATTTATTTCGGATAAAAATCCATATTTTAAACATTAAAATTATAAGACAAACAATACAAAAATTAAGTTACACAAAAGTTTACAAAAATTAAATTAAATTAAATTAAATATCCATAGACAAGTCAACGCATTAGCCCGTATAAAGAATTGGGATGTTTAATACGCTGAACCCAATGCTCCATAATAGGACCCTCCGTATTTTCAGCAATCACCCTCAGAATGCTGTTGTCACTGCCTCGAACTCTGCTCAGAAGTGAGACTGTTTTTTTGCGCAATATTGCCTGAAAACAGTCAGTACGCGCCTCGGCGAACATTCCGGACGCGCTGCAGCGCCACGGCAGTCCCAACAACATCCTGAACGCGTTATTGTATTGTACCCGCAGAGCGCTGATGGACTTTTGTGTGTAGTTTATCCACAAGTTGCTTGTATATAAGGATGTTTAATACGCTGAACCCAATGCTCCATAATAGGACCCTCCGTATTTTCAGCAATCACCCTCAGAATGCTGTTGTCACTGCCTCGAACTCTGCTCAGAAGTGAGACTGTTTTTTTGCGCAATATTGCCTGAAAACAGTCAGTACGCGCCTCGGCGAACATTCCGGACGCGCTGCAGCGCCACGGCAGTCCCAACAACATCCTGAACGCGTTATTGTATTGTACCCGCAGAGCGCTGATGGACTTTTGTGTGTAGTTTATCCACAAGTTGCTTGTATATAAGGATGTTTAATACGCTGAACCCAATGCTCCATAATAGGACCCTCCGTATTTTCAGCAATCACCCTCAGAATGCTGTTGTCACTGCCTCGAACTCTGCTCAGAAGTGAGACTGTTTTTTTGTGCAATATTGCCTGAAAACAGTCAGTACGCGCCTCGGCGAACATTCCGGACGCGCTGCAGCGCCACGGCAGTCCCAACAACATCCTGAACGCGTTATTGTATTGTACCCGCAGAGCGCTGATGGACTTTTGTGTGTAGTTTATCCACAAGTTGCTTGTATATAAGGATGTTTAATACGCTGAACCCAATGCTCCATAATAGGACCCTCCGTATTTTCAGCAATCACCCTCAGAATGCTGTTGTCACTGCCTCGAACTCTGCTCAGAAGTGAGACTGTTTTTTTGCGCAATATTGCCTGAAAACAGTCAGTACGCGCCTCGGCGAACATTCCGGACGCGCTGCAGCGCCACGGCAGTCCCAACAACATCCTGAACGCGTTATTGTATTGTACCCGCAGAGCGCTGATGGACTTTTGTGTGTAGTTTATCCACAAGTTGCTTGTATATAAGGATGTTTAATACGCTGAACCCAATGCTCCATAATAGGACCCTCCGTATTTTCAGCAATCACCCTCAGAATGCTGTTGTCACTGCCTCGAACTCTGCTCAGAAGTGAGACTGTTTTTTTGCGCAATATTGCCTGAAAACAGTCAGTACGCGCCTCGGCGAACATTCCGGACGCGCTGCAGCGCCACGGCAGTCCCAACAACATCCTGAACGCGTTATTGTATTGTACCCGCAGAGCGCTGATGGACTTTTGTGTGTAGTTTATCCACAAGTTGCTTCTATATAAGGATGTACAATACGCTTTAAATAATGTTATTTTCACTTGCTCTGTACATCTAGCAAACCTACGTGATAACATATTACTCCGGACCGCCAGCGCTCTGCGTTCCCTATCAATATCCTTGCTGTCAGTAAGGTCTTCTGTTACAATATGTCCCAGATATTTAAAGGAGACGACCCTTTTCAGAGCAGTTCCATTCAGCGTAATCGGGGGAACAATACTAGGTTTTTTATTTGCTGCCTTAAATACAATGAATTCAGACTTTTTGACATTGTAGTTCAGTCCATGGCTAATTGCATATTTTTCACATAATTTCAGCAATTTTCGGAGAGCACTTACAGAAGGAGCCAAGAGGACCATGTCGTCCGCGTAGCTTAAGTTATTAACACACACGTTATCGATGTGACATCCAACATGTGTCCTGCTCAGCTCCTCGATCAGTCCGTTCACGTACAGGTTGAAGAGCTTGGGTGAGGCGACCCCCCCTGCCTCACACCGCACTCCAACCTATACGAGTCCGAGAGTGTTTCCGACCATTTTACAAAATTTACTTGTTTTCTGTACCAATATTCAAAGATGGAAAGCAATTCCGGTGGTAAATTTGTCTCCCTCAATTTTTGCCATAAGATGTCATAGGACACCATGTCGAAAGCCTTGGACAGATCCAAGAAGCATGCATATACGGGAGTTTTTCGATCAGTATAATATTTAACTGTGTGCTTAAGGCTTAATATGGCACTCTCTGTCGATAGACCAGGTCTGAATCCAAACTGCGCATCGGGTGTGACTCGTTGAGAACAAACGGCCATTCGCAGTAGCCGTGCGCACCGCGAACAAATATACATACTTAACAATAGTTGTGACGGCTTTATGGCGTGCGCGCGAAGACGGCGCGGCGTTCGTAGGAAATGCACGTTCGAAAACGAAGCATGCAGATCGTTCAAAGCATTCGCATTACATTGCATGTTACCTTACATCTTACCTTACAGCTAGTTTGGACGCGGCTTAACGAAAGCGCGGTTGTGGTGCGGGGCGCAGGCTCTGGAGCACAGCCCTATCTTGTACCGGCAAAACAGGCATAAATGTTGCCGTTGTGTGCGTGCTGTAGTTCGTGCATACTGGCACGCATACATGTTAGCTGCGCTCGGTACTTTTAGGTGAAGATTGCCTACTATTTTATTGACGCGCTTCAAAATCATCTTAGTCTATGTATTGATAAGTTAAAAAAAATAAGATTGACTAGCCTTTTCCCTGCAGTTTTAAGACCACAAGTATTTAATTACTTTGTACCTTGTCCCCAGGGACAACCTATAGCCTATGTCCAAGTGAAGAGTCTAACCATTGCAACAGTGAAAGAATTTTCAAAATCGGTTCAGTAGTTCTAGAGATTACCCCCACAATTAACAAATTTTTGATATTAAAGAATTTAAAAAAATGCAGTCGAACTGAGAACCTCCTCCTTTTTTGAAGTCGGTTAAAAATTACATACCTCATCTATTTTAGTATCTGTCGAGGATTGAAAGGAAACAAATAACAACTTGGTATATATTTATTGTACTTACTACAAATTGTCTTACAAACTAGGGTGACTATGATTTATGGAAGTTCACGGACAGATGGAGGAAAATCATTTAACATAAGGAAATAATAAATAACTTACTTTTATTAATCTTATTTTGAATTTTAAAAGATTAACGTCGTCCATCTTCAGCATAATTTGAAATAGCTTAGCTTTTAAGGCTTTTAGAACTAAAAGTAGCATAGTTTTTATAGAATCTTCTTCAAAAAGCAAAAATTTCGTCTTTTGTAAAAAACGGCCTCTTTTAGCATAAGTTTAAATTTTACCAATTAAAAGACGTTCATTGCTGTTTCTAAGCATTTTTCCAGATTTATTTTGGTTAGCAAGAAATGATGTTTTGTCTAAAGTAGCAGCACTATCTGGAAACTTTGTCAAATTGAAGATATTATATTTTTGAAGAACTTCGGTTTTACTCGTAATTGATGTCCGTATTTTTACGTTATATATATGATATTGTATTTTCCATTCGCCTGATGACGACCCCGAGTGAGGGATTTAACTGTGTATTTATTTGTGTGTAAAATTACAATTTACTAATAGTTATAGTAATTATTTATTTAGGAAAATTTGAGCGCGTCCGCAGCTTGATTCCCCCTCGAACGACAGTATGTTAGACGCACGCACCTACGAAGGTCACGAGCAATAGTTGTCGCTTTAAACACAGTAGATACTTGAATCAGTACGTAAACTTCAAGGAAACCCCCTGAATCGATACACACACACACAGACGCGTGCGTTTACACGTCGTCTCGGCGATAGTCGCCGAACGTTAGCGTCGGTTGGCAGTCGCGAGCGCTGCACCGTGTCATTAGGTTGCTTTTAGATTTCGCCCGATGCCAGCCCTAACGCGTCGATCAGCCGTATTCTCGAGAATACGGTTGAGTTTCCCTACTGTTTGTATATCTGCTGTGCTGGTTGGTCCCACGCATTTAGGACGTGTGTTGGCCCAAACTGTCCGTTTCTTGTTGTCGTGTTATTGGTAGTCCGGCTTCACATAAATGCCGATGTCATAGGAGAGACCACTACCTCGTTCACTCTTCAACCTCATGTTGACGAAGGAGTAGCCGATGCCTCCAGCTGTGATGTTGATGGACGCTTTTGAATGGAGCAAGTCCAGTGCTTGGATACCCTGAAAAAAATATAGTAAATTGAAGTTTGGAGAGGAAAAAGTAAAACAAAAACGAAAACCAGCGCGTTGTGTAAGTTATTAAAGTGGATAAGTTTTAAGTCGCCTTTTTACTCAATCAAAGAGAAAGGAATTAAGACGGCCATAGAGATCATAATAATATTTCCTCAGATTAATAATATTATCTTTGTTTTGTAAAATGTTTTTTTTTGTTTTAATGTGCAAGCTGTGTCAGATACTCATACACAGCCTGTGTCATATTAGTTGCGAGTATCTAATAAAATTATTTGATTCCCTGACTGTACTGTGTCATTTTAAAACTGTGTTGAAATAGGATTCTGGTATATTGCAATAGGCATGATGACTAAAAAAAAATGATTAGTCCGTCAGTTAGATTATCAGAAAATATTGGACACGTATTGTTTATTTTTTCAATTAAACAAACAATGATGAAGATATAGCCCGCTGAAGTTCCGCGTGACGTCACATCTAGGTACAATTTTACTTAGAAGTGACGTCATTTTCCCCCACTCCCAAACTTTGACGAGATTTATCTCTGTAATTTTTTGTTTGATTGACAAAAGAAAAAATACGTGTCCAATATTTTTTGATAATCTAAATGACGGACTAAATAGAACAATATTTTGTTTACCCTGTCTACAAGCCTATTGTGTCACTATAGGATTGTGTCAATATGGGATAGAATCAACTATGCAGTTATGGCAGCGCAATTGTTATTATTATATTATTTTATTCTGTTTTTTAGTATTTGTTGTTATAGCGGCAACAGAAATACATCATCTGTGAAAATTTCAACCGTCTAACTATCACGGTTCATGTCATGAGATACAGCCTGGTGACAGACGGACGGACGGACAGCGGAGTGTTAGTAATAGGGTCTGGTAGACAACGGGGTTTTAGTAATAGGGTCCGGTTGGTTACCCTTTGAGTACGGAACCCTAAAAATGAAGACGGGATAAGCCTCTTTTTTGCTCTAGGGTAAAGAGTAAATTAATGTTTTTTTTTATTATACACAGGAAATACATAGGTAACACTAAAAGTTTCCGGAACTGGCCACTTACATAAACAATATTTAAAAATTTATTGCAACATTTGAAAATAGAACTCTTTGGCTGTAGAATGCAGTTTGTTTCATCTGACTGTCTTTTGTTTTTACCTTGTGGCGCCATTTAAAACATTGTGTGTCTGCATCAACATGGATTTAACTCGGGAAAATTTTCGTAGTATGATTTTCTACGATTTTAAGTGTAATTTGACAGCTCAACAGAGCATCGCTCGGCTTGAAACAGCTTTTGGCAATGAAGCACCATGCAAGACGACTGTTTATAGCTGGTTTGCAGAATTCAAGCGTGGTCGTATCAATCTCAGTGACGAATCTCGCGATGGTCGGCCGTCCACCGCTGTGACCAACAAAAACATCGATGCTGTGCGCCGTATGATTGAAACAGACAGGCATGTGACCTACCATGAAATTCGCGCATCCTTAGAAATAGGCATGAGTCAAATACAATCAATCCTACACAAACATTTGGGTGTGAGAAAGCTGTGCTCGCGGTGGATCCCACACAACTTGACCGAGGCTCAAAAAACGGACCGCGTCACTTGGTGCAGTGCCATGCTTACCAGATTCAACGAAGGTGCGTCAAATTTGGTGTGGGACATAGTAACAGGTGACGAAACATGGATTTATTGCTACGATCCCAAAACAAAGCAGCAATCGAGCGTATGGGTCTTTCAAGATGAGCCGAAACCAACCAAAGTGGCGCGCGTGAAAAGTGCATCTAAGCGGATGATTGCTTTTTTTTTTAATAAAACTGGACACGTGGCTACTGTTGCTTTAGAGAATCGTCGTACCGTGAATAGTGACTGGTACACGACCATTTGTTTGCCGGAAGTTATTGACGAACTCCGTAAAAATAACCGTAAACGCCGTATCATCCTGCACCACGACAATGCTAGTTCTCACACGGCCAGACAGACAAACGACTTTTTGAAGACGAAAAATGTAGAACTCATGAGTCATCCTGCATACAGTCCCGACCTGGCACCTTGTGACTTTTTTCTGTTCCCAAAAATTAAGAACCAATTACGCGGTCAACGATTTTCATCACCAGAAGAGGCTGTCGAGGAGTATGAAAAACACGTTTCAGAGGTCACCACAGGGGAGTGGCACAAAAGTTTTCAAAACTGGTTTGATCGAATGAAAAAGTGCATAGACGCCAAGGGAGATTATTTTGAAAAACAATAAATTAATTTTGTACCTTTAATAGTATTTTTTCATATTCATTCCGGAAACTTATAGTGCATCCCACGTATTAATAAAGTAGTAAAAGAGTCGTCGCGAAATTTTAAATGAAATGAATGAGAGCCACTCCACGATCAATTGGATACGGTTTTTTATTATCACTGTACTGACCCTGGTATAAAGGCTATAAGGTACGTTCATAAAATAACGCCCAAACCGAAAACGGGGCAAAGACTGAACAAACGCGGGCGGAGCCACGGGCAAAGGCTAGTTATTAATAAATAAGACATAATTAATTAAAAGTTATGTACACTGGTGAGCTTATCTCTAAAAAGAGATTTCTTGCAGAAAATCTAAGCGTGAAAGAAGAATTGTAGTAATATAAATAATCATATATAAGTGTAGGTATACAGGCATATATTATTCAAAAATAAATAATTTTATTAAAATTAAAAAAATATATACTTAAGTGGGGCTCCCATACAAAAGACATGATTTTTTTGCCGTTTCTATAGATAACTAGCTCTTGGCCGCCGCTCCGCCCGCGTGTTATTCGGTTTAACGACATGATTTTTTCCGGAATAAAAAGAAGCCTATGTGTTAAGTTAGGGTATAAGCTATATCCATTCTAGATTTCATCCAAATCCGTTCAGCCGTTTCAGCGTGAAAGAGTAACAAACATACACACACACACACAAACTTTCGCATTTATAATATTAGTGTGATGGTACGGAACCCTTCGTGCGTGAGTCCGACTCGCACTTGGCCGGTTTTTAAACGAAAACCGTCTTGCCTACCAAGTTTGAGGGAAAAAATCAACTTACTTGAATTTTCTTATGATCAGGACCTGACCAGAAGTAATACTTGACTCGCTTCATGAACGGGAAAGCGTTATATTCCACTTTAGTGTGATTCGCCAGTATCACTCGGTCTGCCACATTGCCTATCACCAAATGATCACTTCTCACTTTAGCTATCATTACTAATAATAAAACTGCTGCAAATACTAAACTTTTCATCTTCGATAATTTCTAGAATACACTGTTTTATGGGTACGTGTGGTCAGATCGATGACTAAGTTAGGAATAAGTTTATCGTAACTTGACAAAGGTTAGCAAGTTATCTATAAGGTCACTTGGTCTTGGACTTTTGTAGGCTGACCAAGATTTTGGTCGTAATGAGTCATGTTTATGAGTCATTTGTAAAACTAAACAAACATTAACGTCACGACGTTTAAGGGTGTGTCTGAAGCGATTCCAAGTGTGACAGTCAACACTCGTACACCCACTTTTCACTGACGATTTTTACGTCCCAACGGTTTTGGGGGTGAGACTTGGCGTAGTACTTCACGCACAAATAATGCTCTTTAGGTTTACTTTATATTGTTTTTCAACACACTTGCTTATAAAGTGGCCCTTATTGCAGCGTTCTTAGGGTGATAATTCAGCATATTAAACACGCGTGCTTTTTACTTTACATTATAGCACTAATGTTTTTTACATTACAGTTTTTTTAAATCTTAGCAAAAGTTTTGATGTCTTGAGAAATAGTAAATTTTTTAGCAATTTATTTTTCAAAGAAAATTGTTTGTTCATAGCTGTGTTTTCGATTATGTGGAAAAAAAAGGCAGTGAAATTTTAAGTATTATATTTCCTCGCAAGTGTGTTGTAAAACGACGTATGAAACGCGTGAGCATTAGACATTACACACTCTGCTCCATTACGCCCTCGCCCTCGGCTCAGGCTGCAATCCCGCCTCGACTGTAATGTCCAACGCAGCCCACTTGTATCATAATGTACTATTACATAAGCGTTTAGCAAGTGGTAAACAAACACTTATGGACATAAATTCCAAAAAACTCATTGGCGCTTGCCTGTTTAGCAAAATTTGAACCCCGGTCTTAAGGTTGAAAGGCGTCTTACTGACTGACCGACCGCAGCTATTGTAAAACAATGAAACGTGCATTGCAGTTGTTTTAAAAACATTCGTGGTATCGCTGCTTTCAATACAACAATGCATCTGTTAGCTACACATTTTTATTTTGGTTTTAATTTTATTCATCACATCGCAGTAATATTATAAATGTGAAAGTTTGTGTGTGTGTGTGTGTGTGTGTGTGTATGTTTGTTACTCTTTCACGCTGAAACGGCTGAACGGATTTGGATGAAATTTAGAATAAATATAACGTATACCCTAACTTAACACATAGGCTACTTTTATCCCGGAAAAAAGCATGTCGTTAAACCGAATAACACCCGCAGCGGGCAAAAGCTGTGTTGAATAAAGAAAATAAGGCATTTTGAGAAACTTGTTAAAACGTAGCCACTTTAATCAATATATTCTTTCCTTTTCTTATCAACATAAGTATTTAATGTGTTTTCTAGTTTACTAGCCAAATTTTCCAGGCTTGACTACCTATATTTTTTTAATTTTAAATTAAAAATTTATTTATTTACATAATAGGCAAAACAAGTTCTAAAATGCATTTTTTCTACTATTAAAGTACAGTTACACTAAGTAGGAAGGCAAAGGGAACTTAGTCCATGCAGTCGCTTCTGAGGTTTTAATACTTTTAGTATCTAATTCTAAGATCGATGAGGTTTTTATATAATACTAGCTTTTCCCCGCTGCTCCACCCGCGTGTTTTTGGATTTAAAAAGTAGCCTATGTGTTAAGTTAGGGTATAAGCTA
This sequence comes from Ypsolopha scabrella, assembly GCA_910592155.1. Taxonomy (NCBI): domain Eukaryota; kingdom Metazoa; phylum Arthropoda; class Insecta; order Lepidoptera; family Ypsolophidae; genus Ypsolopha; species Ypsolopha scabrella. Next base: position 11,468,469 of record OU342989.1, on the reverse strand, counting down.
TATCCATTATAAATTTCATCCATATCCGTTCAGCCGTTTCAGCGTTAAAGAGTAACAAACATACACACACACACACAAACTTTTGGAATTTTGGCGCCACAGTTGAAGCGGAAATTTATTATTTCGCATGTTTTTGTGGATCAAAAGTTTAATTTTGCTCTATAATGGCTGATTGCGGTAATACTGACGATAGTTTGACTACACCTGAAAAATAAAAATCAAAAGAAGCTTACGAAAAATTAGTTTGATCATTATTTTGTAATTGTTTTAATGAAAAAATTAAAAGCTTACCACAAATTTTATGTAGGTGGGTTGCAGGAGTTTAGGTAAAGTAGGTAGTGTATGAAACAGCACACAATTAGGTATTAAGGCACTCGCGTGATATTATTATACAAAATGTTTATTCACGCGACCATATTATATCTAATTACACTTTTGTAGGGACTTCCTTTTGAGTATAAAAATACCTGTAACAGTTTGAGTTTTGATAACCTCTTTATGTAAGTATCAGTACTTTAAATATACTACTATTAATTAATTTCAAAAAAGAGGTATAATTCAAAAACGACTTTCAATAAACAACGTGAGTTTTTTTTTTACTTCTGACTATGTCCCATGTTTCTCCTCACTCGATTGTCACCCTACTGAACTATGTCGCTCCGTAGTAGATGTGTAAACAAAATGTTTCTTAAGAACCGCGTAGGTATATCTATAATCTGATTAAATAATTGAAGAGCCTCAGTATGACTAGCTTTTGGCCGCAGCTTCGCTCATGTGGAATTGTGTTTCAATCAATACGCGTAAGATAAAAACTATAATCGACAGTTTTTGGCTTGGCTGTTATTTATCAACACTATTTAAGGCGCATGCCCACGCTAAATTAGCAACTCGATGTGTGTCAGTACAAAAATCGACTTAAACGACATTGAAATAACGTTCATATCAACGCGTATTGCAAAGTGGCTGCTACGACGATCGCTGCGTCTCCGGATAGCGAAAAATAGGAGAAAATAATACTTTCTAAACGGACGCCATGGACGGGAAAAATATGTCGAACAAATAGTTTTGTAGATCTATAGATTGTCTTTAGTATGGTGAAACAATCATTAAAATAGCTTCAAGCATTCCGAAGGAGTAAGAAAATTATTGCGTAAATCATAGAAAACTTTCCAATTGTTTTTGTCATAAGTAAAGACAGATATTTTGTTATTAAACACTAGCTTTTGCCCGCGGCTCCACCCGCGTGTTATTCCGTTTAACGACATGCTTTTTTCCGGGATAAAAAGTAGCCTATGTGTTAAGTTAGGGTATAGCGATTTCCATTCTAAATTTCATCCAAATCCGTTCAGCCGTTTCAGCGTGAAAGAGTAAAAAACATACACACACACGCACCCTCAAACTTTCGCATTTATAATATTAGTGTGATGTGATGTTATTCTTGAATAACCGTTTCTGTAAAATACGCAAAATGAAATTTAGACTTCCTATACTAATTGAGTGAAGGTTGTTCTTGAACAAGTATAGAGGCACAAACAATATTTTTGGTATTTCGCAAACAGGGTCATTGAACCTTGGTGTTGATTATTTACCGAGTCTCAAATTCAATTTCAAATCATTTATGTTTGTAAAATAGTCACATAACGTCTTAGCATAACGTACAGTGGAGCCCACATCAAGCTAAACACTTTCAGTATAAGCTGACCTCTTACCGTATAGGCTTCCCGTACAATGAGAGGTCAGCTTAAACTCAATGTGTATAGCTTGATGCGGGCTCCACTGTACATATACGTTTTGGAGGTCAAAGTTAGTCTTTACAAAAACAATAGATAATGAAAAAAAAAAGTACGGGAAGTATGAATTTGGCTATACTAGGGAAATTAAATCAACCGACCAAATTCATACTGGACACTCGGTTAGTCATCATCAGGAACAAGGTTTAATGACCCTCCAGGTGAAATTAGAAAAAAAAATGCTTAAACTAGTCCATCCAGGAAGGGAGCAAAAAAATATATTTTTTCGAAATTGACCAAAGGGATATAACAAACGGCGTCTCCAGTATGAATTTGGTCGGTTGATTTAATTTCACTATACAGGTGACCGGTAATTGCTCTTATTCCTCTCGGGGGAAGAAACTATGATTCATTTGTAGTGATTTTACCCTATCACTTGGGGGTCGCAAAATCCGCCATTTTCGAGAAAATTTATATTCTTGTTTCAATTTTTAATTCTTTGTTATCGTGATTTTAGACATGCAACATAGGATTTTCCAATTGTTTGAGTGATTTTTAGTTTTAAGGAGATCGATCAATCAGTTCACGCCAAAAGCCGGATTTGCGAACCCCAAGTGATAGGGGTCAAATCACTCCAAATTAATCATAGTTTCTTCCCCCGAGAGGAATAAGAGCAATTACCGGTCATCCTGTATATCAACTAAAGTGTAGACAAAAAAACGGACAAGTGCGAGTCGGACTCGCCCACCGAGGGTTCCGTACAAATTTGTAGGTACATTATTATAAATGTTTTATAAAATTTAATTCATTAAATTATTTTAGAAAGTGCCTACGGGTCCGTTAGCGGCTTCTTTAGTTTTAATTTTATTCGACCGTTAGGGATAGGTCGCGACGACGAGCGAAGCGAGGAGGAGCGGTTAGGTTGACATGTAAGTACATAATTAGGAGCCGAGCGAAGCGGAGCGACCCCCGTAGTTTTAACAGAATTCAGTATATGCAGAAAAAATCATTTCCGAGCACTTTCCGGTGACTTAAGGTTAAATAATTTATAAAATTAAAGGACCGCTTCCCTCTCCGAACTGTACATTGCAAATTAAACTTTATAAGTTCAAACTAAGGAAGATATGACTGGCTTAATGGACGCTATACGCCAAGCCAGAAAGTTAAAATGGGAATGGGCAGGGCATGTGATAAGGCAGAAAGACAACAGATGGACCAGAGAAGTAACTGCATGGTGCCCCAGAGACCATAAACGAAGTAAGGGAAGACCAAAAACAAGATGGCCTGATGAACTAGAGAAATATAGCGGAGAAATGTGGACCAGATTAACGTTCAACAGGCATGAATGGAGCAAGATGGGGGAGGCCTTTGCTCAGCAATGGGATTTAATGTAGAAAATTATCTTTGTTTGAAAATTATAATATAGTTTTTTTTAATTGTCATCTACATAAGGCTAATAAATAATAAATAAAATAATAAGGAAGATATTCCAACAGCTAAATATGACTTACGGTTCAATAATTAAAATAATCAAAGGCCCGCTAGCGATACCGTAGTCACTTCCATTTTTTAATGATTTATTTACAAATGTATAGTTTTCAGATTTTTCCGTACACTCGTAGTATAAGACGGTACTACTTGCCAAATTTCATCTTCAACGGGAAATACCCTATAAATTTTGATTTCCCTTGAGAGTGTCGAAATATACGTTTTTTGCACCATAAACGGCCGTATCTTTTTTTACGTTAACTTAGAAGTTTTATTTTTCACAGCTTCAAGGGACTGTAGACTTGAGATTAAGATTTTAATTTCAACTCGATATCTCCACGCGTTCTCGAGATAAAGGGTCTTGACAGACAGACGGACGGACGGACGGACAGACAGTCACCAACAAAGTGATCCTATAAGGGCTCCAGTTTTTTGTTTTGAGGTACGGAGCCCTAAAAATACGGTACCTACAATGCATTTTCAAATGTTTAAAGTAAAAACTTATTCAAGCATATTTTATAAAAAGGGTCTCAAGCATCCGATAAAATAAATAGCATGAAGGAACACGAACATCTTTAAAAATGCTCAATGTTTCGAGTGGCATCTTTTGTGACCATTAAAAAGGAAATTTAATCATCAAAAGAAATTTCAAAACTTTTTTATAGGGTTCAGAACCTCAAAATGAAAGATCGGGACACCTATAGGATCACTTTGATGTCCGTCGGTCTGTCTGTCAAGCAAGACTCTTTTTTGGGCCACGTTAGATATATCAAGTTGAAACTAATATCTTCTCCAGAAGTCTACAGCCCCGTAATGCTGTTAAAAATCAAGCTTTTAACTCAACGCCTACATAAACTATTACAGCAAAACAACTCGCAACAAAATACAATGTGTATATTTCAAAATACTGTCAGGCACTTATTTACTACTACTACTACTACTATTCGCTTACAAATTATCTTACAAAACGCGTTATTTCATTAAAAAGTGTAAGTGTTCGTTGTCAAGGACTTTCACTACTGTTCCCAGAGGCAATAGAGAGTTTTGCTGCTTGAGGTTGTCTATGAGCGATCGCTGCTTGTCTATGGTTGCTGCCAGGGATTTCACTTTGGTTTCGAGCCGCGAGATACCGTTGGTTTGAGAGGCGCTTACAAATTATCCTACAAAAGCGCGTTATTTCATTAAAAAGTCCAAGTGTTCGATCTCAAGGATTTTCACTGCCGTTTCCACAGACGATAAAGAGTTTAGCTGCTTGAGGTTGTCTATGAGCAATCGCTGCTTGTCTATAGTTGCTGCCAGCGATTCCACTTTGGTTTCGAGCCACGAGATAGCGTTTGTTTGAGAAGCGCTTACAAAAACGCGTTATTTCATTAAAAATCCAAGTATTCCTCCTCAAGGACTTTCACCGCCGTTCCCACAGACGATAAAGAGTTTAGCTGCTTGAGGTTGTCTATGAGCGATCGCTGCTTGTCTATGGTTGCTGCCAGGGATTTCACTTTGGTTTCGAGCCGCGAGATAGCGTTGGTTTGAGAAGCGCTTACAAATTATCTTACAAATACGTGTTATTTCATTAAAAAGTCCAAGTATTCCTTCTCAAGGACTTTCACTGCCGTTCCCACAGACAATAGGGAGTTTTGCTGCTTGAGGTTATCTATGAGCGATCGCTGCTTGTCTATGGTTGCTGTCAGGGATTTCACTTTGGTTTCGAGCCGCGAGATGGCGTTGGTCTGAGAGGAAGACAAACTCCTGGTTGAGTCGCGGAAATCCTAAAAACAACAAGAAATTTTACCAGTCTCTTTCACTACTAACAACAAAGAAATACACTACTCATCAAAAAAATCGAAACACTTCTCAAGTTTGTGTTTTAATGGATTATTAGAAAAATGTTGTCTTATACGGAAAAAATTAAAATGTCGTACAACAGTAGGCAGCACAAGGTTTCAAATTCCCTGTACTAACTAACGTTCCAAATCCAATTTTTTTTAAAGAATTAATCCTTTTGTTTAGTTATTTATCGCCAGAAAAAAAGTTTGGTAGTGTGTCGATTTGTTCGATGAGAACTATATTTAAAAAGCTTAGCTATAAATACAATTTTTAAATCAAAACATTTTGGTTATTTAGATTTGGTTATAACAAATACTTATAAACTTATAGATAAGTGTTTTTCAATCTAAATATGTAGGTATTAGAGGGCATGAACTATATTATATATTCGATTATTTATTAGAGGATTTGAACCCCCAAAACAACTCCTTAAATTGGATAAAGCATCTTTTTACATCAATCACACCAGTGTTTCTGGGGGGAGCACATGGTACTCCCGGGGGGCATTGCCCCTTAGCCCCCCTTCCTAGTTTGCGCTTATGATCGACAACAAGCGGAAAGTATAAAAGTATATAAGTATACCTAGTCCTGCCATAAGTTCTGTCCCTGTTTTTATGGATAATTCTAAGGTTCCAAGAAAACCCTAGAAGTCAAATCTATATCCTCAGGAACGAGTAGATTTCAAACTACAATAAACAAGTGATTGTAATATAATATTATAAAATATGTATTTTTAACGAGTCTCCAAGTAGCAGATCTATATTGTAAAAACACGGTTTGATTTTGGGTCTACAAAATTCCATTGGGATGGGTGAAAACGAGTTAAAGGTTGAATTTTTATGCCAATAATATAATACAATATTTTTTCATTATAAGCTATAAATCCTCAAAATAATTAGTAAAACCGCTAGGCAATATTTTTTTTTTCTTAGACATCCCTTTGACTTGATTTGTTCATAACGGTGGTGCTGTAAAATGGCTCCCAAAATATTTCAAACTCCTTTGTTTTCCAATGTTTATTGACTTATCTCCAAGAACAAATAGTCAGCTTCAAGCCTCACCACAAATTCTAATTGTAAGGGCTGTGATTGAAAAAGTTATGAGGCGAAAAGCTCAAATTGTGAGGCGTGTTTTAAGATGTCTGCTTCGGGCGCATCAATGATAGTTTTTTTTTAATGGTCACTGCTTTGAGCAGCTGTATATATTTCTAAAGTGGTTGATTAGCTGCCAACCAATTCCATTCATTAATTTTACTAGATTCAGTCTAGGATGAAAAATATCCAACTTAATGTGAGGGACAGGACTAGGTACAAATACTTTTCCCGAAAAACTTGTTAGTGCATTCTCTTTTTTCTTCATATAGCACTCTCTCCCTTTAAGCATGCTTCGAATGAGCATGTGTATCTGACAGTGGCGAAGGGTGAACATTTAAGCCGGATAAACGTCGCCTTACTCAGAAAAGCAACCAAGGAAAACATTTTTTTTTGTACTTTGCAACTCCCTGTCAGCCAAGTGTATTGTCGTATTGAGATTTATGTAAATGTTTGACAAAGCAAAGAGCAAAGAATAAAGAAATGTAGTATGGATGCCATTTCCTGAACAAGCCGATGGGAATCGTGTTATATGGACCCTTAGCCACTGGCATCTGTAGCTTATAAGATGATGGAGTCGACTGACCTTCTCAGCAGTCTTCAAAGTCTGTACTTGCAACTTCAGTCTGTCGATTTCTTCCTCCTGTGTAACGCACCGAGCTTCCATCGATGCGTTCTTAGACCTGAGCCGTTTCGCCTCCGACGACAGTTTGTCCGATTCGCTGCGTTGCTCTTTGTACAGGCGATCTTTTTCCTGGAATTTGTTAAAAACTGGAATAGGTTAATAGTACAATAGATTAGCCCGACTCACTTTCCACACACTGTTGATACCACAGTAGTATAATATAGTAGCAGACCTAACATTAATAATAAACGCATAGAGTCGACGCGTGGCAATTTTAGCTCAGTGAACTTCGGGCTCTTTTAAATATAAATATTGCTTGTTTCCAAACAAAATATATACTAGAGATTAGTTTAGGAATTCACAAATATGTCCCAAGCATAAGCCAGCCAAAACAACCCATTTTTATACGTTTCTTCGTACCATGAAGCCTAAATGTAGCTTATTTTTTATATGGAAACTTGCCACGCTATTTAATCCTTATGTTTGGTCTGCTACTTAGTAATCATTATATGGCTGTGGTTGATTCACATACTAAGTAAATGACCGCCAGAAATCGGCGCATCGCATGCTTCTGGTGCAACCGCAAGCTTTAGTACCCCTATACAAAATATATGGCAAAAATAAAATATCGGAACAATGATAGAAATAAATTTCTATATTTTTAAACACTTGGCGATTTATCCATCGCAAGGAGATAACAAATTAAATTTATATCACTGCGGTATAGAAAATCAGAAAAGTAAATCTGGACGTGAGGAGCTCTGAACCGGGATTCGAACCCGGGACCTCTCGCTTACCGGGCGGTTGCTCTACCAACTGAGCTATCCAGTTCTCAACATGACCTGCGAATTTACGCTTGTGCTTTCCCATACCGCAACGATATGTATAGGTACTCACTTAGTAGTGAGCCTCTTGGCGCCTAGAGGGCGCTAGTGTATTCAAGACAAGTCTGAGACTATTATTGCCCTACCGTCACCTGTTACAGCATCGGGTAGTTAAGAATACACATTACTCGTATCGAAACTATGATAGAAATAAATTTCTATATTTTTAAACACTTGGCGATTTATCCATCGCAAGGAGATAACAAATTAAATTTATATCACTGCGGTATAGAAAATCAGAAAAGTAAATCTGGACTTAATAAATAATAAATAATCTGATATAAATTTAATTTGTTATCTCCTTGCGATGGATAAATCGCCAAGTGTTTAAAAATATAGAAATTTATTTCTATCATAGTTTCGATACGAGTAATGTGTATTCTTAACTACCCGATGCTGTAACAGGTGACGGTAGGGCAATAATAGTCTCAGACTTGTCTTGAATACACTAGCGCCCTCTAGGCGCCAAGAGGCTCACTACTAAGTGAGTACCTATACATATCGTTGCGGTATGGGAAAGCACAAGCGTAAATTCGCAGGTCATGTTGAGAACTGGATAGCTCAGTTGGTAGAGCAACCGCCCGGTAAGCGAGAGGTCCCGGGTTCGAATCCCGGTTCAGAGCTCCTCACGTCCAGATTTACTTTTCTGATTTTCTATACCGCAGTGATATAAATTTAATATCGGAACATTTTTGCTAGTTTGCATCTCAAACACTTGGAGAGGAATTTAAATTCCATCCATCCATCTGTCTGAAACGAAAAGAGAACGTTTCATTTTTATTTAAGGGTATCATGTAACACGTACGTGTCGGGTCACGCGCAGTGTAGGGTTCCGTAGTTGCCAAGTACATTTTATAAGTTGGTCTACTAATACAGATCGCGCTGAGAACCAATTTAAATCAAGTTCTATTCGACTGATGACTAGAGATGCAGCGAACCTTAAATTATACCGGACCGCCGGGTCGCGAACCGTTCGGTTTAAAAATACCGAACTGTTCGCGGCCCGGCCGAGCCGACCTGGTATTCATTCAGGCTCGAAACCACGACTGGTGGGGTCAAAATGGCTCACATTTTCCCATCCATAGAAACTTGTGAAAATGATTTTTGCTACGCAAGCTAGTTCCGTATATTCGGAACGTCTGTTTTCAGAAAGCTGGGCTCGTATACGAAGAAAAAAGAAACCGGCTTGATCCCAATCGCGCGGAAGTGATTGTTTTCTTGCGACATAATTTGCCTCTTATTGATTACAGATATTAAATAAAAATAAAAATATGTTGTTTAATAATAAATAAAAATTACATATTGTTTCAAAATTTTGGGCTAAAATTAACGACCAAATCATAATTTTCATAATTTTCAAATCATGTTTGCTAAGTTTCTTGCCCTTCTTCTTAGCAATACTAATCGAATGGTACGGATGGTTATTCCTATATTTCTCTATTTTATGCAGGTAACTTTGTTACATTTTAGTAGCCCAACCTTAATATTTTTTGAATGTATTTCCCGTATTTATTTATTAATTTCTTTGTTCCTTGCATCATTTATATATAATATTTTTATTCCTAGATTTCTCTATTTTATGCAGGTGTATAATTACATTTTTGTAGCCAAACATAAATATTTTTGTATTTCCCTTATTAGTATACACATATTATTTTTTTATATTTTTTTATTTTAAAGGTATATATATTGTAAAGATTAACTTTGACTTGTAGAAAGTATACTTTATGTATCTATTTTACAAAATAAATACCTATTTTGATTTTGATTTTTTAGAAAGGTTCTGAAGTTCGGCCGAACCGCGGGTTAAAGTTCGGTACTCGGCCGAACCTCGTAAAAAGTGCCGAACCTGTCGGGCCGCAACTCTATGACAGCCCCATACCGTGGGCCGAAATATAAAACATATTTTATTATTTCAAAACATTGAACCTTATACACACTCACATTGAGTTTATTCTGCAACGTCATAGCTTTAGCCTTCATGTCAGAACTTTCAGCGGTCAGATTATTAATTCTGTTCAACAGCTTCAGTCTTTCACCTTCAAATTCAGCTACTTGGGTGAGGTGGTTTTCGCATAGGGATACCTGGAAAATGTGTTAAGTGTGTCATGTAATTAAGGCTGCATATAAGGTCAGATTGAGCACCTCATTTTGCATCAATCAGAACTGAACTCTACGACGTTTCTTTTTAGTTTAAAATAGCGCGCTCTCAGCCGTGGCTGTTACGACCACCAAGAAACACGCGCCTACAAATATCTGCGTTTTTATTTAATAACTCTGCTTCTAGATGCAATTTTTAAAATATTCTAAGACGAGCCGACGATGTCATTTGTTAACTTATTTTTCATACAAATTTCAAGGCCTTATGATTTAAGGAAGGTCCTAAAACTCAAAAAACATGAACTTTAGAGGTAACTTCGTATTATATCGAGCGGACTTAAAGATTTTGCGTTTTTTCTAAAATTAGTCTATCAGCCGTATAGTCTATTGTGTATATTATATGGCCTTACCCCTGGTGCACGATAATCTTACTGAGCGATTTTGAACTTCAGTATGTTGTTAGAAAATCTACATTAGAACGCTCGCTTCGCGCGCTGGCGGCACGCAAAATCAGTGAATTTTAGAGGTTTTTCTGGATTTTACGAAAAAGTATTTGATGTAGGAGTTTTTCCACCTGACATCGGAAAACAAAACCATGTTTTCTTATTATAGCAGTAATTTCAGACATAAAACTCAAGCCGTTTTAACATAAAACGAAATAATAACTGAAAAAGGCATAATTTTCAAAAATAAAATCTATCGAGTGAAATATGTCCAATTAGGTAACCGACTTGACAACGGAATGACAAAGGTCTGAAAAAACACGTGTCCAAGTTTTACATTGATCAGATAAGTAGTTGACTCAGCATATTAAAACAAAAACCGTTAAAAGACCCGATACAAGCCCCTAACCAAGTTACGCAATGTGATATGCTCATTTGAAGTTGGGCATCCAGCCTTATACGGACCCATAATACTTGTGACTATCGACACGTATGATATGACACGTTACGAATAAAATTTACGTGTGCTGGTCCACTGTTTAATTAGGTACTTATATTCACTCAACGTCAAAGTCAGGTGGTAGAGCTGATGCCGGGCTCGACTGTGGAGGTACCACCATCTTACTCGCAAACCTCCCGAAGTTATTCGGGAGAGAGTAAGAGAACAGCTCTCAGGCAAAACCAGGCGGCCCAACATTACCTGGGACCGATGGATGGCGGTATATCCATCCCCAATTGCCGGGCCTCATATAAAACAGACTGGTGACGGGCAGCGGCGTCACTGGTTCAAGGGTTTCGGCACCGCGCTCACCAACCCGCATGGCCAGCGTGTGTGAGTATGGGCATTTCTTCCAGGAGGACCGCCAAGAGTGGCGAAATCCCGGAAAGGCCTATGTCCAGCAGTGGACGAAACAGGCTGATGAATGGAATGGAATTCACTCAACCGGTTTCGCAATTAAGGGTTTTTACAAAGTAAAAACGTTTTTTGGCTAAGCCTTAGTACACTGAAAAAAATAATCTTCCAAAAATAGAAGACCAATCCATCCCTTTTGACTCAGAAGGAAAAATTCCATTCTATTAAGATGGATTTTGATGGGTAATTGTTGGAGGGAGTATTAAAGTAGAAGATTATCCCATCCCATCATTGTGCAACATTTCCTTCGCTAATTTTCGTCCGTTTTAGTAGAAAATCCAAGAAATCCTCCTATATTTTGGCAGTAAATCTGCAGTTTTACGAATTGGTGGATAAAGGTTGGAGGAAAACGTTATTTTTGGTAGGAAACACAGTCAGAAGGATAAACTCAGAAGGAAAGTCGGGAAACTTCTTTGATTGTATGTATAGTAAAATTATATACCTACTGATCGGTGGTATCGAAATAAAACTTTTGCAGACTTCTTTATTCCTGCTTAGTCTAGCATAGCAAACCATATCGAGCTCGACAGCGCTTGACACAGTGCTCTGTCTCACTCTGTTGATCTACTTAGAGAGGGACAGACAGTGTATATCGAGCTGTCAAAGCTTGATATGGTCTACTATGCTTGGTCCTGAAACATATATGTTTCAATAGAAGTCGGCGCTCTCATTTTAGTTTTTGTGTTGTTGTGTTAAATGCGCAGAGTTCAAGATAACAAGTTTCAGGAAGAAATACCCAAGTTTATATCCGTCCGTCTGTAACCAGGGCTGTATCTCATGAACCGTGATTAGACAGTTGAAATTTTCACAGATGATGTATTTCTGTTGCCGCTATAACAACAAATACTAAAACCGGCCAAGCGCGAGTCGGACCTGCGCACTCCCATACAACAGACATGATTTTTTTGCCGTTTTTATAGATAATGGTACGAAACCCTTCGTGCGCGAGTCCGACTCGCACTTGGCCGGTATTTTATGATTTAACGACAAATGTATAGTTTTCAGATTTTTTCCTATACTTGTAGTATAAGACGGTATTACTTGCCAAATTTAATAGTTCTAGGTCAACGGGAAATACCCTATAAATTTTGATTCCCTTGAGTGTGTCGAAATGTACGTTTTTTGCGGCATACACGGCCGTATCTTTTTGTAACGTTAACTTAGAAGTTTGATTTTTTCACAGCTTCAAGGGACTGTAGACTTCAGTATATAGTTTTAATTTCAAACCCGATACCTCCACGCGTTCTCGAGATAAAGGGTCTCGACAGACAGCGGACGGACGGACGGACAGACAGACAGACAGACAGACGGACAACAAAGTGATCCTTTAACGGTTCTGTTTTTTCCTTTTACGGAGGTACGGAACCCTAAACATTATGGGCACATGGTACTCTGGGGGGAGGGAGGGAGCGTGCGTTGTTTCACTAGGTACAAAAGTTTGACCTTACCTTTCTATTCAAAGCGGCTTGCACTTTGTCTATTTGCTCTTGCATCAGCTTCACTTTGGACGCTAGGAACTTACATATACTTTCCACACTGACTTTGTCTGAAATTATAAAGAGTGGGTTAACTTTAAAAAAACCGGCCAAGTGCGAGTCGGAATCGCGCACGAAGGGTTCCGTACCATTATCTATAAAAACGGCAAAAAAATCATGTCAGTTGTATAGGAGTGCGCAGGTCCGACTCGCACTTGGCCGGTTTTAGTATTTAGCGGCAACGGAAATACATTATCTGTAAAAATTTCAACTGTTTAACTATCACGGTTCGTGAGATACAGCCTGGTGACAGACGGACGGACGGACAGCGAAGTCTTAATAATAGGGTCCCGTTGGTTACCCTTAGGGTACAGAACCCTAAAACACCGGTCAAGCGGAAATAGGACTCGTGAGGGTTACCTACCATTAAAATAAGATAATAGACTTGAAATTTGAATAAAAATTACAAACTTATCAGTAAGTACAAAATGTATGAAACAAAACTGCAAAATTAAGTTGGTCGAGTATTAGAGTACGTAACCATTACCTCGTATAAAAAATCGTCGTTTTCAGTATTTGTCGTTTAAATAAAATATAACACATAATATACAGAAAATTCCAAATTCCTAACTAGTTTAGTTTTTGAGGAAAGCCCCGTAAAAATAGGTCTAAATTTGACAACTTTTATGGCCCCCCATTTCTTTATTTTAGGAGATAAGGTAGATATGTATATTTGTACTTTGCCCAACAATGGGGTGTATAATGAACATGTAAGTGAAAAAGTGAAAAGTTAATAGGATTAATTATTTTTGACATTTGTTAAATTGTTACTTTTTATGCATGACATGTTTCCTTAATTGTGTATCTTTGTGAAAATCTATAGTTTGGCTTAAATAAATAAATAAAAATGTATATTTGAATTCTACGAAAAACAATTTTTTTTGTCTTTTTTTTTCTTGTATGGGTCCCCTGCGTGCGGCTGATTGTATACTAATTTAAATATTTATTATAATATTTTTTATGTTAGAGACTCACGGATCTCATTAGTCAAACTGTACATGCAGTTTTGTGGGTTATGTATTAGTTTTATAAGAAAACACCTGGTTATTAAATAAAGCATCTATCAATCTATCTATCTATAAATTACTTACTAATTTTTAAATACATATTCGGTTTTGGTTCAACATTTTACACAACACCTCTAAATTTCAGATAGTGTAACTTACACCAAAATGTCTGTTAAATCGACCTAATGTTATATATATATAATTTATTGAATTTTGAATATTTTTTTGATCTTATTCTATCCGATTCTGCCAGATACGGACAAACATACAGACAGACAGACAGGAACCCTAAGAACAGCAACATATCGGCACAACATATTCCTGAGGGGCAGTCAGATGTGTCCCGGAGTGGAACCTGTCACTGTGAAAATTGTACCTTGTTTCTCCAACAATGTTTACGTCCCAACCTGATATGCGGTAAGCACAAACACACGGTTGTCAGCGTTTATACAGGTTTACTTCACAAAGAGTGCCTTTTAAAGGAAGAGACAGTGGATCAAGTGCTGCTCGGTTGCTCTACAACCGAAGGTTAAAGACAAAAGGCAGGAATAGCAACAAGCTCCACCTTCTGTTCACCAGCCCAGTTGTTATGTCAGCATGCTGAAGTCGTTCGGTTCTACTTCAAGGAGCTGGGATGACTGACCGGGGAGAAGTGCACTCACAATCACACAGAGTCAGGGCAAGACTCATCGCCCCCACCACAAATTTTGAATTTAGAAATGGTAGTAGAGGGAGATCTGATCTTCTGCCTGCCCCTCTTGAGACAACCAGTAGGATGTAAAATGTAATTAAAACATGATTGTTTTGTAATCGAAACTTCTGTGAAATTAGCACACCAGCTTACCTTTCAAGAAAGACTGGGGCAAGACATTACTCTGTACATTCACACCTACAAACGCATATAGGAACTCCAAATCTTCATTCTTGTAGTCATTATTTGATGAACAACATTTGCACGCTACTTGGCTTTTATCACTCTTTCCTTTGCTTCCATTTTTTAAATCTAAATCTGCATTCTCATGCTCCAAATTTGAAAACTTCTTTGGTTCTCCTTTTTTTTGTTTTGGTGCAGCTGATTTTGGCTTTCTGGTTTTGGTCGGTGTTTGTTCCGGAGTGTTGGATTTTGAAGAGTCGCAATGGTGTGATCTTGTGTTGCGGTGGTTGTTAAGAGCCAGGCTTGGAGAGAATTCGGAGAAGAAGTCTTGTTTTTGCTGTGGATATAAATTTGAATGAAATTGATTACGTAAAGAGCAATAACTTTTTTTCTTGCTTTGCATTCTTACATATAATTTTGGGTTTTATTGTTCCTGTCGTAAATCATATAGGTAAGGGTGTAAAAATGTGAATGAGATGTGAATTCCTGGGGTCCCTACAGTTGCTGCATTGGCCTAGTAGTTTTTGGGTCATGTCATGTATGATGCCGATGAACAAACTGAAGGATCGACTGGTACTTAACTTACCAGTGGTATATGTTGGCCAAATAAATCTTACCATGGTAGTCTCTATTTCTTTCATGAGGCTAACAGTCTTCTTTTCCAGCTGTTTATTAAGTTTCCTGAATTCTTCTTCACGGGCCAATAAGTCAGTTGAATCCATCTTTACACAAAAATTTCCTCAGATAAAGAAAGAAATCAAATTGAACTAATATTTCTTACACTTTGTGATTGTTGAATTAAAGAGAACTGAAAAAGTTTTCTTTTGTATAAGAGTTTCCAACTTTTTCATTTGGTTGGATAGTAAGAACGCAAACAATTTGGTAACCATAGCAACAGTGTCAAAATTATCGGTAAAGCAGTGCTTCCGGTATAAGATAGGAGTCATTATTTGAACTTCTTTTTGATTCAAGATAAATAAGATAAAATATCATGTAAATTTTTAATAAAAATATTAACCTGGTTTAGTTGCATCATTACACTGTTTTCGTTTTAGATTTACTAACTTGAATAGTTGTATAAAGTAATATTTCGACTGTTGAATTTTTTATACTGCCCCCTATAATTTTTTTAATGAAGTTAATAGATCGCTAGCCTGCGTTAAAAACAGCTGAGCTTCGCCCAATCAGAAAAAGGTTAACAAATGTCAATATGCCTGTTTTGTGTAGTATGGACATAAGTTTTAGTTGTTGACACATTGCTTTGTTTGCCATATGATTCGTTTTACCAAGATAAAGAAAAAGGTAGTTACAAGAGCTGAATAGCAGACGTTTCCAGAAGTAAGAAACGCAAAATTCTGCAAAAAAAAACATGAAAATGTCATCACGATTTTCGTCAAATGCTATCAAGGTCGATGGGCTTTCCTGGGGAGGGAAAGAGAACAAAGATAACTAAAGGAGACAGATTAACAAAATTGTGTCCATACGGCAAAATAGGGCGTGACCTTCTATCGATTAACCAATGGGAGGGCAGCTATCTCAGCTGACTTTATACGCAATGGCTGACTGACATTTTACTTCATTTTAGTTCTTTACTGGAGCTTGAGCGAGCATTTGCTTGCTTGCGTATCGCGGATAAAATTGAAAATCCCCTTTTTGGACGGCCTAAAGCGTTCGGACTTGTCTCTCAAGTGGTAATTATGCATTTTAGGAGAAAAAGACATTACTATTGCAGTGTTATATTATAGCGTATGAGTTTTAGTGGCGTAGTGTCGAGATTCTGAACTGCTAAACAAGGTAAGGGTTTTTTTTTACGTGTCGCTTTTTCTACTCTTATGTTGGGAAATTACGCAGTAGCTTATCGAAATCACGACACGAAGAACTAAAAATCATTTGAAATATGTGGAAGAGGAATCGTCTACGTTTTAGAAAGTTAATAACTATAACACGGCTAAAATATGGTGCAACCATATTGTATGAATGTCCCGTTGTATGTCGGTGCAGCATGTAGATTCGTTGCGTTACTGCATAATTATACAGTTTCGATTTGGACTTGATTTACTTTATTGTTCCATTAAAATAATGGCATACAATATCCTGTTTATTGCTTTTTGTTACCGTCTCAGAAGTAGGTATTTAGACTTTTCGATAATAATAAAAATCAGCTGTTCGGCACTTAGGTCAGTGCCTTCACCGTGCTTTTTTTATATATTTTTTTTATCTAAAAGGGCGTAGGATTAGTTGGGAGCCCTTTTTGTTCACGATTTTTTGTCCTAACGGGCCTGTGGGCCTGGTGCAGGTACCTTTTATTGCCTGGTCCTACAACTTTCAGCCTTTTTTGATCCGGTTTTATAGGGCTGGCAGTAACTTCTTTGGTTAATTTCGGTTCTCGAGTTAAGGAAACCCTATCCATAGATTTATAAGCTTAACGTCTTGTTTTGCTAATATAACCTCTACGTGTTTGGAATAAGAACTGAGATGTAATACTGTGACGTGGCTTTGATTCTGCATGGTATTTTCAAGTTAATATAAACATGACGTAGATACTTCATTTGCTTCGTTCGACACGGTCATCGGATCGACACAGTCAGTTATCAATAACATTTGCATTCAGTGCGGTGGGGGGTCTAAAATTCCCTAAGAACATGCTTGTTCAATGTGCAATATGGTGTTATAAATGATTAAGAACAACAATATTATATCTAATACCATCCCAGGAATTTCCATTGGTTCTTTTGATAGGTATTACATTACGGAAATAATGTAGGTAGATGTAGGTATGCACCATTAAAAAGTTTTATGAGGACTTTTTAACACCTTATAAATTTATAAAATAAAAACCTTTATACGTCTAAAAAGGTTTATTTCAATACGGCCGCGGCCCTAATTTTTTACTTCGTCGATATTTTAGGAATTCGGCACATCCCTATTTTTAGCGTTTAACAAAAGAGGAATATAAATAAATATATCTACCGCTTGCCCTGCGAGTGTCGAAGCCCTTACGTAGGGTCTGCGACCTAAAAAGCAGGTTTTATGAACTCTCCAAGACCCACTTTTAGGGTTCCGTTCTGTCTCCATAAGGAGTGAAGTTCCTTTGTTTGTCCTTCTGTCTGCGCTGTGATCATGGCGTAACTAGAATTTGTAGATGGGGGCCCGGCCCCCGGCTCTCAACTCATGAAGCCGTCAACAAGTATCGTGATCGGAATAAGATAAATAGAGATAGCCCTCGATACATTGACGTCCTACCAAGTGGACATCGGGTCTGTGCTCAAAAATGTCCGAACCAAAAGAGAGTCAAAACCATTGAAAATTAAAAAAGGGTGTCAATCTCACGTCAATCAAAATTAAGCCGTGCCGCAATGACATACGATTCAAATTAAAAAGTTTTGTTTCTTAATATTTTGACACTTCACTAAGGACACTTTTTTTGGTAAATTTTATACTAGAATCGAGGTCCATGGTTTGGTATGTCAATGTCTCGATACAACTAAACAAATAACTCCTTCGTTGGATAAAGCATATATTTACACCAAGTCGTTGTCGTAGCCGTGTCGCGCAATGAAGAAGCGCCTAATGACGCCTGTATTTTTGGAAAGGGGGGCAGACGCTACCCTACCCTACCCTAAGGGGGCCGTGCCCCCTTTACCTCTACCTAGCTTTGATTATCCTAAAACCTTCCCTTATTTACCCTTTCGGTCGGTTACCTACCAAGAGAACAAAGCCATCCTCAAAAATCTACAGACCCTACTTTCTCCGACGGAGTTCTACGTAAAATACCTAGTTAAATAAAATGGCGGCTAGCAGAAATAATAAACATGCCCATGAAACGTCATATCTTGAAAATAATGAAAAACATAAGGTGACTCTTTTATATAGCCAAATTCATACTGGAGACTCGAAAAGTCTTCAGGACCAAGGTTCAATGACCCTGTTTGCGAAACACAAAAAAATAATTATGTCTCTGCCTGTTCAAGGACAACCTTGACTCAATTAGTACCTATTAGGAAGTCTTAATTTAATTTTGCATATTTCACGGAAAGGTTCATTGAACCTTGGTCCTGACCACTTATCGAGTCTCCAGTATCAATTTGGCTGGGTAAATAAAAGTCACGGAGAGTCTTGAGATACTGTAGACTTGGTTACATACTACGAGTATAAAAGGACGGAACTCATACATTTATTGTGTGCATTTACCCCTTTTTTATTTTTACCGCCTCTGTGGTCTAGTGGTTGGTAGCGTGTTCAAATCCCTTATTTGTGTTCAAATCCCTTATTTGTGTTCAAATCCCTTATATGTGTTCAAATCCCTTATTTGTGTTCAATGTGCGTGCTGCGGTCCATTTGTGACCGAAGTGCGGCGATAGGGCTCACGTTTGCGTTCACGTAATAATCGTCTGTCAAACGTGGGTGTACGAGTCTGTGACTCACAGTTCACACTCGGAAACGCCTCTGACAACCCCTCGGGGGTAGCGTTGCCATCCGTCCGGATAAAGCCGGACAGTGTTGGGCTTTTTGACCTCCTGTCCGGCCAAATTTGACTGCGTTCGCCTAGTCCGGTTTTTGTAGGGTCTTTCCATTTTTTTACTTTTTTAATTCTTGGATGAAATTTAAGACATTTAACGTGTTAACATTTTTATGACGAAATAATAAAAAAAACGAGCATTTTAGATTTTTTCTTTTTCCATGAAGCTGACATATATGCTAGCAAAATACTTAAATGTAAAGGAAAAAATAATAAAAAAAATATTTTCATAAGGGTGTAAATGGTTTTCAAATTGACTCATTAAATATATAGTTAGATAAATTATTTTTTTTACTTTTTTATTTTTTTGGATCTAAGATCATACCTGAATAAACTTTTAAAAATTGGTATTATTCCAGAAAAAAATGATTCATGATTGTTACTAAATAATAATCCAAATCTAATATGGAAGTTTCAAAAAATCATATAAAATCAAGAAATAAAGTTTGAATCAAATGCATTGAACACTATTATTGCTCCACCTCTCTTATACTAATACCAATTATTTTTAGTTATCATTTAAAATATTTCTTTATTTAATTAAATACTGGTATGTTGCCAGTTGGCAACACAATGCATTTAAGGGTTAAGGTGGTTTCTGGCAAAGGAAATTGGAATGTAAGTGATAAGATTGATATACGATTTTTTTATTTAAAAAAATATTTTTAGCGGCTGGCCGTGGGACCCAAAAGTCCGGCTTTTTTACGGCTAAGTCCGGATTTCTGGTTTTTAGAGATGGCAACGCTACTCGGGGGTTCATGTAGTGACGATATATTATTTTTGTATTTTATTAAACAGTCCAAAGATCTCTTACCATTAATATGTCGCAGAGATATGAAAAAAAGAGATTTTATCCATTCCCGAGAGATGTTTAAATGGCAACTCGACTTTATCATTTCTTCAAATAAATCTATAGTAATTGATTTGATCAAATACCAAACAATTACAATAAAATTAAAAACTGTGCGACGACTTGTATCATTTGATCAATTCAGGTTTAAATTAAATACATGCAATTATCATTATCGGGCATTAGTAGAAGTCGTTTAGACTCCTATAAATACAATAATGGCTGTATCTTGTAAATAAATCAGTATCGAATCACCTCGCGTCAAATATGGCTCGGATAAAGTCCATTTTGTTACTATTTGCTTTGCTATAAAGATTGACATTGTTGATTGTTGTCAACAACATGTCGATCTTGTTGACACTCTGCGGAATTTGTAAAACATAATAAAAACACTTCTTGAACTGAATTCTAAGTCAATTGTAAGTACCCTATAGGTTTCATCCTATTTGTTCAAAATTTCGTATTCGGTCGTTATTTGCGTGCGTGTGATAAAACTTTTGAGATCAAAATATATTCATTTTAAGAAGTAGGTGGTAGAGCTGATGCCGGGCGCGACTGTGGAGGTACCACCATCTTACTCGCAAATCCTCCCGAAGTTATTCGGGGGAGAGTAAGAGAACAGCTCTCAGGCACAACCAGGCGGCCCACCATTGCCTGGGACCGATGGATGGCGGTATATCCAACAGACTAGTGACGGGCAGCGGCGTCACTGGTGCAAGGGTTTCGGCACCGCGCTCACCAACCCGCCTGCCCAGCGTGTGTGAGTATGGGCATTACTTCCAGGGGGACCGCCAAGTGTGGCGAAATCCTGGAAAGGCCTATGTCCAGCAGTGGACGAAACAGGCTGATGGATGATGGATGGGATAGGTTTCATGGGAGCCAATTTGTATGAAATTGATTATATGAAGGGCAATAACTTTTTTTTGCGTTATTTAACAGCACTATTGGGCCGTACGAAAAATTTGTTTCAACCACAACTTGATACCTCTCACGGGGCCCAAGAAAAAGAGTCTCTTGACCCTAGAGTGTAGACTAACTTATAAAATGCACTGGGCAACTACGGAACCCTACACTGCGCGTGGCCCGACACCCACATGGCCGGTTCAGAACAGTTCGTAGTTGGGTGGTGATTAGTGGTTATTATTATTGGCGGACATTTCTTCCGACGTACGCGTGTTGAGTCATCGGTGACCGAGTCATTTGTTGGAAATCCTCTTTGTTTGCAGCCTACCAAGGAATCTTGTAACAATTAAACTAATTAATATAATCGGCGACGTGAAACTAAACTGCGGGCCTATTATGTAACTTAGTGTCGGTTGCCAACTATGGTTGCTATTCACCAAAAACAGATGAAAAATGAACTTCCAAAGTAACCTGGGTATTGAACTATTTACGAATCGTGACGTCATTTCAAGTGCGAACGTATCCTTAGATAAGCGGATATAGTGCAGAAGGTGAGACTATAGAATTGCGATTGACATTGTGGAAAACAACTCTTATAGCAGTGCAGGCAAGGTCTATTTTTGAAAAATCATGGAAACATAAAGTATAGAAGAATAAGATAAAAGTCAAACCATAATTTTTTGAAAACAGACCTTGCCTGCACTGCTATAAGAGTGGTTTTCCGCAATGTCAATGGTGTGCACGCACACACTCGCAATTTTACAGTCTCACCTTCTGCACTGTATGTTTGTTTTCGACGATAGGCACTCGGTTGGCAACTGATTTTAAACTAGAATCAGGGGGCCGGTATATTCAAAAGAAATATAATCTAACTAGGCTCTGCGCCCCCGGTTCCGCCCGCGTTTACGGAAGAATTTAGAAATAAGACTGGTGCACAATATTTGTATGAACACACTTGCATACGCTGGCAGTATTTCGGAAATAAGAGAGAGGGGGGGGGGGGGGAGGTGACTTTGGAAAACCGGCATAGCTAAACTTTAGCTACAATTTTAGAGAGACAGGCTGGCAATAACTACCCCTTACCTTTGCAATAACTAGGTTTCATAAATAATAGTACATTACGATACGAGAGCGATGATGATGTGATGTGATGAAAAAGTTTCTCGCACGAGTATCGTATAATATTTTATAGCAAAAGTGCGGAAAATGCCGACTTTACGCAAGCGCAGCGTGCGTAAAGTGGTCATTTTACGCACGGTGTGCTATAAAAATATATAAATGCGAAAAATTGTGTGTGTGTGTATGTATGTTTGTCACTCTTTCACGCTGAAACGGCTGGACGGATTTGGATGAAATTCAGAATGGATATAGCTTCTACCCTAACTTAACACATAGGCTACTTTTTATCCCGGAAAAAGCATATCGTTAAACTGAATAACACGCGGGCGGAGCCGCGGGCAAAAGCTAGTAATAAATAATTTATTTAGATAACCTACAGAACTGAAGATAAATTTTTCTTCGGTGACTCAAATAAGATGAACGATAAACGTGCGTTTAAATGTCAAAAGACTTAAAGTTCAAACCAGTGATATGGCTAGATCGATTTTAGTATGTCATAGCTACAAATATAAAATTTGCAAGTGTATTTGAAATTATATCCACGAGAGGACATTAAACGTGTTAGCGAGTGCGGACTGTTACTAGACCAGTAAACACTAGTACACCCTCTTTATACTGACGATTTTTACGCCCCAATGTGATAGGGAATGAGCACGCTGTGGGAATAAGCTATTGATTACGTTTTACTCCGGGCATAGGGTTGCCAGGCCCAAAAAAAAAGCCGAAGGGACCGTGCCTCAACTCTACCTGACACGGATAGGAGTTAAATATCTAATAAGTTTATAACAATAATAACGATTATTATAATATTGCTATGCCACTATCGGTAAAATTACACTTGTACTGCCTATTTATAGAAACACCAATGAAAAGAAAGAAAGAAAAGAAAGAAAAGAAAAATGAAAATGAAACTGTAATTTATCGCAATAAATAAATTGAATTGAATTGAATTAATAAAATAAGCATGAGCTGAGTACATAATATGTAATAATGAAAAAAATATAAAATTTTCTCATAATGAATTATTTCCTATGTAGATTAGATATATTCTATTTGATACACCCAACCATAACCAAAACATCTGTTTTTTATAGATAAACAAACCCCTTTTAAAGCCGAACATTTACATTTATGAGTAAAAAACTCGGTTTTGTTTTGTAATTGTTCAGGCTATTTTGTTACGAAATGGACCAGTTATAAATTAAAAAAAAAATAATTTGTTAATTATGATATTAAGGATTGAAACATTTCCGGCTAAGCCGGACGTCTGGCAACCCTATACAGGCACAAATACACGCTTTAAAACATGCAGGTTTATCTCACAGTGTGTTTTACCTTCACCATAGTATGAATATCTATGCTGTGCCTTCACCGTCAAAAAGCGGTAAGAAGTTTACAAATACTATATACCTACATACGTAAATTCCGAAAAACTCACCAACTCCAGGATTCGTTCCCAAACGCACAAATTATGATATGTTCCGTACTCAAAGGGTAACCAACGGGACCCTGTTACTAAGACTCCGCTGTCCGTCTGTCACCAGGCTGTATCTCATGAATCGTGATAGTTAGACAGTTGAAATTTTCACAAATGATGTATTTCGCTATAACAACAAATACTAAAAACGGAATAAAATAAATATCAAAGGATGCTCCCATACAACAAATGTGATATTTTGCTCGTTTTTGCTTGATATTAATAACGGCAACAGGTAGACGCTTGAATTATTCAGAGATAGTTATATATCTGTACCTCAGAGGTAGACAATAGTAAGCGCCAAAATGCAAATTTTACAGGACAGGTAAAAATAGACGGAAAGTGCTTGTTGGAAAGTCTTGTAGATAAGTTCGTTTCAAATTGGTTATCTTTTAAACTAATGACTATTGGACTTGATATATACCATCTTGTAGAGCTCGTTCTGGCGATCTCATTGATGTAAAAAAAAGAAATTCTCAAAAAGTGGACTTACTATTGTCTACCCCTGAGGTACTTCAAAAATAAATAATTAAATTAAAATAAAATTAATATTTAACTTCAGGCCACAATAGTGAACGTGTTGAATGTTATAAATATTAGGCGTAGGGACAGACAGACGTATTTAGTAATAGGGTCCCGTTCAAAACCAAACCGTTTTATAAATAAAATAACTTTCATAATTAAATAAAAAGGCTCATCGTCTAATATATCCATTTATTTATCTACCACAACACAATAAATTATAAAAACAAATTATAAAGTCAAACACAAGGAAATAACATAAAAGAATAAAACAATGTGACTAAAGCTAAATGAAATCATGTGTCGAAGCAGACAAAAAGGCTAGAACTCAGCATATACTGTAGTCTTACAGAGTAAGACCGACAGCGCTGATTTTCAGTCCGAGCCCGCGTAGGTAACGGTAATTGCTCTTATTCCTCTCGGGGGAAGAAAGTATGATTAATTTGGAGTGATTTGACCCCTATCACTTGGGGTTCGCAAATCCGGCATTTTCGAGAAAATCGACATTCTTTGTTTTATTTATAAAATTGCGAAATTTGGCAAATACAAAACGCCGAAAAAAATCTTTTGGCGTGAACTGATTGATCGATCTCCTTAAAACTAAAAATCACTCAAACAATTGCAAAATCCTACGTTGCATGTCTAAAATCACGATAACAAAGAATTAAAAATTGAAACAAGAATATAAATTTTCTCGAAAATGGCGGATTTTGCGACCTCCAAGTGATAGGCTAAAATCTCTCCAAATTAATCATAGTTTCTTCCCCGAGAGGAATAAGAGCAATTACCGGTCATCCTGTATACACCTTTTACATTTAAAACAAGAAAATTCGTTAACGGTCTTATATTAATTAAATTTATTAGATACCTTTTAAAGTTCAGCACGTCGGGCAGAATATCAGCAAATGCTGAGTCTGAGCCGTTTCGTTGTTGTGTTATGGGCACATTTTTACCTACCTTATTTTGTAAAACATTACTTGTTCTGTTTTTTTAAAATCTGTTTATTATTGTTCCGTGTGTTGTAATGTTAAATTGTACAATGTTATTAGCAAATAAACGATTTATCTATCTAAAAATCACGGCAAGAGGATTCTCTCAAAACCTCAATAGTGAATTTAAGACTGACTAAAAAAGTAATTCATTGAAATAAGTCATTTATATTTGTCCTACAAAAATAGGTCACAGGCAGCCTAAACTGTTTTTTATTGCTATGGGGGCCATAATTGACCCCAACGCGCATTCACGGGTTAATCAGAAGGAGCATGCCTATTTTATTCTGTAACTAGCTTTTGCCCGCGACTTGGCGTTGGTTTCGGATATAAATTCGAATCAGACTGCCCATAGTTTTATATAATAGCCTTTGCAGTTTGCGTCTATTCAATCTTTGCCCCGTTTCCGGCTTGGGCGCTATTTTATGATACACCTTATAGTCGATGTGTTAACAAAGATGACTACAATGATAATAAAGAAAACCGCATTCAAATCCGTTGATTTTTTCTCGAGTTATAATTGGGTCATTCCATGGTGACGGGTGTTACATTTTCACTCACTCAATTTAGCATAAATCATAAACTAAACATACCAGCTTATTCGTTTTTAGGCGATTAAATAAATTACAATGATGTTTACATTTCACAAAAAGGAATCATTTTTAAAATTAATTTCAATAGTAGTAAATATAGTTTTCAATGCTGTGACGGGTGTTACTTCCTCAGAAAATGTACTGGGATCTTGCGTGGTAAATTCAAAAGTTTAGGTCAAATGTGCTGTTTTATTTACAAAATGCAGCATGTTACAAAAGATCAATATACGGTTATTTTGTTTTCATAGAGAAATCAAGAAACTAGCAATAATTAATTGTATTTAATTACAGTCAAATGTGTGACGGGTGTTACAGAGGAGAGTGACGGGCGTTACGAGTGAAAAACATTCTCAGAAATAATAGACTTTATTTCACTAGCACAACCAAATGCTATAAAAATTAAGTTAATAATACATTATTTTTCAAAGACAAGCAGATTTTCCATAAATTTGTAATAAAGTCTGTCTTCTACTACTTTCAATGCTGGCTCGGGCAACACTTTTAATATCTGATCAAATTTAAGGTCTGCAATATCACTCTCATTGGCTATGAACATTTTTGCATGATCACTGCTGCTATTTTTTAAAAACATAACTCTTATTTCACCATCTGCATCCACTTCGCTTTGACAAATATTTGATTTTCAACAATAACAGTATTTTTCTTACGCTCCCTGCTTTTCCTCATTCTAAGCTTAATAGCTGCCCTTTCTTCATCAAGTTTTTTCGTGTTATTGTGTAGTATTTCTTTTTTCTTTTCTCTACGTTTCTTATCTCTTGCTTTCTCTTTCTCTAAATATATCCGCCACTTCTCCGGGTCGCTTCTAAGTTTTTCTCTGCTTCTCTTCTTTCTCTCAGAACTGTCCATCTGAAAAAAAGCATTATACCTCATGAACCGATTGCAAATCAATATAAAATGCTGAAGCCAAATAAAACCGATGACAATCGCAATCTACGGCCTATAATATGGCGGGCCTCTTTTAATAATTTTCGCTTGTAAGCAGATGTCCTCATTATGTTTTTCCTCACCGAAACCATGTCATGCAGTAAGAGACTGAGTATAATTATATGTGACGGGTGTTACATGTGACGGGCGTTACATAGTTTTAAGTGCTAGAAATTCTACAGTCTTACAAATTATAAAAGAATAAAGCAAATGAAAATGTTACAGTTAACCATAACCTCACTTTGGCGAACTATCAAAAGATAAAAGTAAGAAACGTCTTTCAAGTACTTACTTTTACGTATAAATTGTGACAGGTGTTACATCAAAATCGTGTTATGAATTTGCGTCGTTTCTTCAAGAATAAATTCACCGATATATATAAACAAAACACCAAAACACTCAGCACAAACGTCCTAACACTTACACAAAGCGGGAACACGTTGCCGAATCAAAATGGCGGAAAAATAGTGTTGCCATATCACCATGTTCAAACTACTATTGTGTGAATATGAAATCGAATTTATGAAACATAATTTTTATAATCTTATATTCTAAAATCTGCGAATTTTATTACTGATATCTTAAAGTAGGATAGTTTAGCTATCCACATATAACAGTTTTCCAATTAAATTATCATTTTTACTTTTTTTGTTTTTTTCTCGATTATCGTGGAATGAGCCAAAAGCGTTTATTCAATATTTGCTCCGTTTCCGGCATGGGCGTTATTTTATGAACACCCCCTGTAGCCTATGTGTTGACCAAGGTCACTAATAAAGATAATAAAGAAAACCGCATACAAATCCGTTCAGCGGTTCTCGAGTTAAAACGGAACAGACAGACAGACAGACAGACAAAAATTGTTGTTTCTGCCTCAGTACAGTACCAATAACCCATTTCATTTAAAATTTCGCGAAAATATTCAATAAACAGACACGACTTTCTTACTACTTTATTCTTAGTATAGATTAGTATAGACAAGAACATTTATATATTTTTTCTTAAATATGATTTAAATTAAATTACATCATTGAACTTTGCTCTTATAAAGGAAAAGCAACAAGAAATTCATGCTTCGCATCGTTATTTGAAGCACGGGAATAATTTTTATATTTTCCCAAATTTTTGGCAAAGTTACGTTTGCCATATGCTATTGTATCTTAGAGTATTAGACCAATTCAATTTGGTTTAATTCTCTAAGAATGACATACTTTAAAATTCTGTGATTTGAAATTGTTTTTAAACTGTGGTCACGGGATTTAATAAATACACAGGTGACATTTATTTATGCAGCCAAATTCATACTGGAGGCTTGATCAGTACCACGGATAAAAAAATGAGAAATTAAAAAAAGACTTGGCTTTCCCTAGTATTGACTCGAGGGCTTGCGTTTGTAGGGAAGAGCAAAAAAGTAATTATCGAATTGCCCAAAAAGGGCCGACGAATCTTAATACCGATGCGACGACTACTTACCGAGTATTCAGTATGAATTTTGCTGCATAAATTTCACCTCATATATTAAATGAAAATAATAGGGGACGCCCGCGACTTCGCTTGAAGTTGGATAAACAACCCGTTGTACCCGTTTGGGAACGCATTTTAGATTAAAAAAGTTTACACCCCGTTTCATCTCCCTTTGGGGTAAATTTTGAATAATTATTTCTTTATTTTCTGTGTAAGTCTTTATAAATAAAAAATAATAATTGAACATTTAAACGAAATAAAATGGAAAATTAATTATTAACAATAAGAGCAATAAAATAATAATATTATAAAAATAAACAAAACCAATCAAAACAACAAAATCGAACTATAAGCAATTAAAAAGAAACAAGACAATAAAAAAAAACAATTAAAAAAACAAAAATAATTAAATAGCAAAAACTATTTTATTAAAAACGAAACCAATAAAAAGAAACGAAATCAATAAAGAAAACGAAACCAATCAAAAAACGAAACCATTCAAAAAAACGAAACCAATAAAAAAACGAAAACAACAAAAAAAATTAAACCAATAAAAAACCAAACTAATAAAAGAATGAAATTACTAAAAAAAATCGCGTAAGAAAAAAAAATCGAGTAATAAAAAAAAATGAACAACATTACCATAAACAGAAACTAGATGGCGCTGGACGCAGTTACATCGCGATATCGTTTTGTTCGTGGTAAGCAGTTACCACACAAATCCAACACGGAATCAATCGACGTAATAATCGTCGGTGAAATTTGTATTTTTGCGTGGCATCCTCGAGTAATGTTGATGGAAGCCCATATATCCGTGACTGTGAAGAAGTTTATGTTGCCCGTATTGATGTGTAGTTTGTTTGTATTGATTTGTAGATTGTATTGATTTGCAGATTGTAGATGCTGTCTGATGACAATACTTAAAACAACTTTCATTTATATTTTATATACTTAATCAATTTATACATTTATAGTTTAAAGATAATTGCATCCTTAATATGAAGGATGCCCATATTAATTAATTGTTCATAATGCAGATTTCTTATTAACGTTATTAAAAATTGTATCAAGATATATTTCGGTCCCTATTGGGCCCGGCATCAGTTGAAATAATAATGGGGTATTGCAGTAGGGTCAAATATGGATTGGGACCACTTATTAATATTAGTTAAAACATTAAATATCTTAATGCAACAGTGTAGCGAGCGGCTATTGGAACGGCGGAACTTTCACCGATCAGTTCTAGATACAATCCTCTTTGTGTTTGTTAGCTTGCCTTCCCCAGAAATATAGGTGCCATCGATGTTAAAATATTCTTTATCCTTTAAGGGTGTTTAAAATACTACCTTACTTCGCTTCGCATGATCCTGTTTTATACCAACAAATACTGCAACAATCACTCTGAAATTAATATATGATAAAGTTGAGGACTAATGCTATGTCAATGCTGTTGTAAGAACTTGCCTCCAAACCGTACAATAAACCGATATCACTCAATGAATACTTGAAATTAGATCTGAAACTTTGCATAATATAACTGATATTAGTATAACGCAGCTGCAGACTGTTCCATAAAAATGAAAAAACCATCAGTGTAGCCGCGATTTCAAAATAACTGATGTTTTTGCGTGCGCGGCATCTGATTAGAGTAGGATAGACAATTAAAAAAGGACTGCGAATTGAGGTATTATGGGCCCTTAAGGATATGGCACAGGCAAGTTAAACACATTATTTTACATCAGGTGAAAACAACATTTAATACGTTGTATTTTAGTCTACAATCGCACGCTCTTCGTCCTGGCAGTTAAGACGACAGAAATGCCTCGCGTTTGTGAAAAAAACATATTATTTAGATTTTCTTTGTCTATGTTTGCCGTAAGAACGGCAATAGGTATCAATAATACCTATTTTACTATATAAAAACCAAGCGAATCTGTTGAATAATACAGGAGAAATGAATTTCTTAAACATGAAATATCATGAAAACTGAGGTTTACAAATAATTTTTTTCTGGATTGAATATTTAATTAATTTAATTATAATTAGGTAATTGCACTTCACAAAAGATCACTCAACGTCATATATTTTTTTCAAAGGATGGACCTTATAGCTTTTTCAGGAAACTACAATCGAAAAACATAAAACTTTTTTTTCTTGCGTCATGTTGACTCTTAAGGCGTTATTCATTGGTTTCTTTGTCTCATTTTATTACTTATTGCAATCACATAATCCATAACAAAAACGATGGTTTCATATTTTTCTCTAAAGCCGTGAATACACCATCGGATTTATTGGGCCTCCTAATTCTAAGGACGCGCGAAGAAACTGACCTTCCTAAACGACACCGTCCTAAGTCCAATCCTATCCTAGTTAGGATGCCGATAAATCGGATTGTGTAAGCCCCTAAGCTACAAATCCAAGTTGCTTGTTCTTTTTGCTTTGCGACGCTCATGAAACGTAGACCGCTCGCGATTGAACTTTGCGTTTTTGTTGATTTTTATGAAATTGAACGTTATGTTACGTTACAAACATAAAAAATACGGACGGAATCATGTTTAGAAAACTTGAAATTAATAAATTGAATCAATCAGAAACCAGAATTTTATTCACCAAATAACAGTGGTTGTTATGTAAGGTATGTCATTCATTAAATTAATTAATATAGGTATATACTTAAAACTAAGTATGTATATAATTCTATCATTAATCATTATGATAATAGTTAATGTCATAATTTGTCAATAGTCTAAAATCATAAAATTCACAATACACGAAAATCCATTAGGATTTAGGTAGAAAATGGTTTGTTAATCTACAATTCATGAGTAAATGAATTTTTGTCAATCTTGTCCGACATATATTCTGTTAAATTGTAATAGGGATTATTTTCAAAAAATGTTTTAATTTTGCTTTTAAAATCATTAAGTTGCAATCTTGTCACATCAAAAGGAAGCTTATTGTACATATCTAGCTTTATTTGCAGTCCCTGTTTGTATGTTTTACATAATCTAGTTTTAGGAACTACTAATTTCTCCCTATTTCTGGTTTGGTATTTATGTATGTCCTTTCTTTTAGGAAATTTATCTTTATTTTTATGAATTTCTATAAGCGATTTATATATATAGGTAAACAACGAAATGATAGTCATGATGGAATTTGCTTTAAAATAATTTCGAGCCGATGTAAATACAATGATTGAGGGTTGTACGATAATAAAAAAAACTGTATTATGAACAAGTAATTAAATGGGCATCCATAACATTATTTAGTCTATGATATGATATAAGGACGCATTTTTTTGAATTAAATGGGCATCCATATCCATCATTCTATTAAGTTTAAGAATGATTTTTTTGTCTAAGTATAAATTCATTAATTTGATTTGATTGATTGATTAAAATATTATCAATTATCATCAGTCAAACAGCGTGCAACTATAAATTATAAGGCTTCTCTTCTACACAAATATGGGCTTCCATCAACATTACTTGAGGATGCCACGCAAAAATACAATTTTCACCGACGATTATTACGTCAACTGGATCTGGGTGGGATTTGTGTACCGAATGTTTCATATGAACCAAACGATACCGCGATGTAACTACGTCCAGCGCCATCTAGTTTTCGTTCATGGCAATGTCAGTCATATTTTTCTTATTCTAATTTTTTTTTTGTTAGTTTCTTTTTTTATTGGTTTTTTTATTTGATTGTTTTTTTATTTGACTGTTTTTTTTATTTTGTGTTTTTGTTGGTAAAATCAAGGGAAATTATTTGTTGTTGCAATATCTTCAATAAGACAAAGTTTTGATTTGTTTCCTTGCATATTAATGAATTAAACCGGATATTCGTTCCAAATTAGTCCTAGGTTTAAAAAACAAATTTTATTTACAGCACGTAGGTTAGGTCTTAAAATATTAAAATGAGTTGTTAAGCCCTTGAAAATGAATTGAATTTCGAAACCGGTTGGGTTAAAAGTACCTATAGTTTAGTAAATTTTGTGTAAACAGTGTACAAGTGTTTTTCATCAAGATGCTTTCCATGTTTCACCAAGTGCCGACAATCTCAAGTATAAGTTATACCTAGGTTTAATGATATTGAGGAAAATTTTAAATTATAATATAAGCACATAATTACAAATATTGTGTAATTTATCTTTTTTTATTTTTTATTTTAACCTCTGATTAATACCAGCCACCAATTTTGACTTTCAAGATCACTAGCATTATTGTTGCCAAAGTTCGCTGAACTTTTTAAGCCCTCTAGTTTCGATGTTAGGCGTTGGATAATGTTTTTGTTAGGGTTTTTTGTGTCTTGTCTAAGTATTGAAATAGACGGATCAAGCCGCCATCTTGTTTTACAAGATATAATATAAGGAAATGCGTGACGTGACGGCAAACAGGCTAGTTTTTAGGGTTCCGTAGTACCTGTATGGTGAGTGTGAGACTCCGTTGTCCGTGCGTCCGTCCGTCCGTATGTCACAGCCTCAAAACTTTAGCACCGTTAACGATAAAGACTTGAAATTTGCTGCAAAAATAGCATTCACTTGCGTACACAACATGGTGTAAAAAAAAATTAAATAATTCAAAATATTTCCGCTCCAAAAGTAAGAAAAATAAAAAAAAATATCTTAAAAATACAATATGGGTATCAAATTGTAGATATTAAAGAGCTGATTATAAAAATATATACTTTTACTATATGAACTGGCACCAATTTCGAGAAATCTTCTAAAAACATGTCCCCCCCTTATTTCCGAAACTGGTGCACCGAATAAAATGAAAAAAAATCATGCTAATTTGGGATTATGTAAAGATTACAGGAAAAATATAGCGGTTGAGAAATTCCCGATGATAAAATGACAAAATTAAATTTTTCATCCATGAGTTTTAATTCGAGTACGGTATAATAGTACATTACGATACGAGTCGAGAAAAAGTTTCTCGCACGAGTATCGTATAATATTTTATAGCAAAAGTGCGGAAAATGCCGACTTTACGCAAGCGCAGCGTGCGTAAAGTGGTCATTTTACGCACGGTGTGCTATAAAATATTTGTATCTCTTTCGTTGCTATACGTGAAAATAAATATATAGGTATTAAGATAACAGTACATTATCATAATAATACTGCTACACTCACGTATGAAACTTGTCCTCAGCTATCATCTTTGTTTGCTTTGGCGATTTTAATATTGACTGACTTCACTTAGAACTAGAAGACTTCCCGGTACTAATGAAATTTATAATTACGTATGTCATAATCAGTGATCGGAATATCTTGGGGCGCGCCGCTATCAAAGTATGGATATGACTTTCTGTCGGAACTCAATTTCCGGAACTTAATTTTATATCGGAACTTTGCCATTTTCACAAATAAAAACTTTTATTATTAGTCTGAATCCTGTTTTGTTTTTCGAGGAAGTTATGCATTTATTTTCAGAAAATTAAATATGAAATAATGTACAGTACCTATCATTGTGTTTTATTTACAAGTAAGATCATCTAAGCAGTAATACATATCTTATGTATTAAAATAGTAAAGTTCCGATATAGAATTAAGTTACGGAAATTATGTTCCCGTAAACAGTCACATCCATACTTTGATAACGGCGCGCCCCAGGATATTCCGATCACTGGTAATAATATTTGGTTTAACTGCCTATTTTATTGATGAGTCAACAACTTGTGAAGTGAAGACAATCTATATTCTAATGTAAAAGAAAATAAAAACATTTTAATAATAATTAGAACATAAAAACTAAATAATCCTTAATTTAAAATGTTGTACAATCAATTCTCTTTTATTTAGTCATCATAAACAGTTATGGGCTGTTCTGTGACCTACCTGTTATATGGCTGTTCCCAAAACTGTCGAATTACAGAACCCTAGGTATGCGAGTCTGACTCCCACTTGACCGGTTTTTTTACTGTATTGTCAATTTAATATTAGTAACTTATTGCTTTTGATTTAGTCACTAGCCTTTGCCCGCGGCGTCGCTCGCGTTTGTTCAATCAGTGCCCCGTTTTTGGGTGTGGGCGTTATTTTATGAAACGAGAACCACAACCGATTTGGATGCGGTTTTATATACAACGTGAAATTTAAGTCATTTTGTTAACAAAAAGTGATGATAGTACTCGTCCATATGAACAACTTTTACTATGGACCCAACCCTGAAATCGTGAAAAATAAAACAGCTGTTTCATATTTGATCGAGTAGGTATTTAACTATTCTATGGAACAGCTGATATTTTTTTCACGGTCAGTTTTCGTTAACAAAATGGCTTAAATTTCACATTGTACTATCGTCATAGTGACCCTGGATTTTCACAAAACAAAGCCGAAGTCGAAAATAAAGATAAACGCGGGCAGAACCGCAGACAAAGACTAGTAAAACATACTAAAAATTAATAATATTTTCTCGTCTCGGGCCCAGTCTAGAGTCCATTGTGTTGATCTAAAATACAAGTCAACAGGTTAGTTTGCGTATTATTTACATTGTAAATCATCAAATTACTTGTCCACCGCGGCGCGTCACATCCGATGACGTCATAATGTTTTTGCCAGACTTTTTGGCGGCCACTATTGTTTCGTTTTTTGCTACTTTTGCCCGGCTTGTTCTTGGCCTAGGCATTAAATTACACGCGTTTATTTAGTGAATAAGCAGTGTAGAGCGGCCTCTCAATCTTGAGACCCAGGTTCAAACCCCACAAGTCCTTGTCGATCCCCGATCGGGCATCTACTTACCAATGTACCAACCAAATGTTAAATGTTACCAACTTGACTAAGATACATTTTTTCTCGTGACATAATTCCTGCAGTCTTATATTTTTTATGTCTTTACTTGAGTAGGTATGTATAAGATTTTGTATCATATGCTTTTTTTGAAAAAAGGAATGTTTGCTAAGTTTCTTGCCCTTCTTCTTAGCAATACTAATCGAACGGTGCGGATGTTTTAGTTCATTTTTCAACACATTGTTCATTGCATTATGTATATATAGTATTTTTATTCCTAGATTCCTCTATTTTATGCAGGTGTATATTTTATTTCCCGTATTATTATATATTTTTTTATATTCTAAAGATATATATTGTTAAAATTAACTTTGACTTGTAGAAAGTTAGGTGGTAGAGCTGATGCCGGGCTCGACTGTGGAGGTACCACCATCTTACTCGCAAATCCTCCCGAAGTTATTCGGGGGAGAGTAAGAGAACAGCTCTCAGGCAAAAAACCAGGCGGCCCACCATTGCCTGGGACCGATGGATGGCGGTATATCCATCCCCAATTGTCGGGCCTTATATAAAACAGACTAGTGACGGGCAGCGGCGTCAATGGTGCAAGGGTTTCGGCACCGCGCTCACCAACCCGCCTGCCCAGCGTGTGTGAGTATGGGCATTTCTTCCAGGAGGACCGCCAAGAGTGGCGAAATCCTGGAAAGGCCTATGTCCAGCAGTGGACGAACCAGGCTAATGGATGGATGGATGGATGTAGAAAGTATACTTTATGTATCTATTTTGCAAAATAAATATTTTGATTTGATTTGTTTTGATGTGTTTTTTGTTTCGGAATTATTCATTTCGGACATAATATAGGAGATAAGTAACAACATTCCGCTGGCGGAACGCACCCGCAGTACACAGTCATCTGAAAAACAATACAATCAACGTGAAGAAAGACCCATTTTGTATGCATCATTGGCAAAATCATTTTTTCACTCTAGTGCTTTTTTATTATTTGTGAGAAGTTGGCAGTCTTTTCTTGTGTACCTTAGATAGACTTGATGGAAATGAACTGCTTTCAGTTTGATGCGTTCGTAGGCTGCGTTCCGTTCGATCGTCGGATGACATCTGCCTACCACTGACAGCAGGACAGTATCAAGGCATGTTAGGTGACTGAAAGCAGCCTACGAACGCATCGAACTGAAAGCAGTTTATTTCCGTCAAGTTGGCAACTTGCGTCCAAAGAAAAAGAACAAGAATACTCGCCTAAAGTTTATTTGGAAGTATTATTTTATTGTCTGTTTGTTTTTTTAATTCTTATTTAATACTTATATATAATTATAATTATAATAACTGTACATTAAAGATAAAATGTATATAAATGATATAGACAAATAATAATTATTCTCAAGATTTAAATATTTTTATAGCACACCGTGCGTAAAATGACCGCTTTACGCACGCTGCGCTTGCGTAAAGTCGGCATTTTCCCCACTTGTGCTATAAAATATTATACGATACTCGTGCGAGAAACTTTTTCTCGACTCGTGTCGTAATGTACTATTATGTAGCATAATAAGTTGCTTATAGTAGGATCTTCACAAATAATAAATCTATAATAATAAAATGCCGTCCTCTCTTATATTGCTGTGCCTGGACAAGGTCCATAATGATCTAATAATATTAATGTTTTTCACCTGTGTATATACATTATGGAATGCAATAAAATATATAAATATGATATATTGTATTATTCCCAAGCTATCAGCAGTTATTATGTTTTTATGTCATTTATTTAATTATGTATCATTTATTTACTCGCCCTATGCATTGAAAAACGTAGTATGATACACGTGGGTAAGGATAATAACTTACTCGTAACGTTTAAAACCCTCGCTTGTCGCTCGTGTTTCAAATCGTTCATCGTAAGCTTTTGCCTCCTTACCGCACTAGTAGCATAAACTACTATAGTACTTTTTATTAGACGAACAAAATAATGTTTTTCTAGTTGGACGGATCCCTAAAAACCTTATTTAGCTCATGCATTAGTGTGTTGTGTTCACCGAGTTAATAGCGGCAATACGGTACATTAGTGTGCATTGAACCATGGAAGTTCGACGTGAACTTATAAAGGAAAATCACTGTCTGTGTACAATTGACTAGTCGCGCACTAATACCCGTACAAAAACCGAAGTTTTATTCGAAACAAGTCCAACCCCCTGATTCTGTATCGTAATATTACATTTTGATTCTAGTGCGAAATGGTTGTTTCTGCGACTGCGTCTCGGCAAAAAAAATCAGTCTTGACTCGAAATATCAACATTTTCGCACGTGTATCAAACGACGTTTTTTCATTCAACGGCGCAAAATTTACATGAAACAATATTTTAACTGCAATTTTGTTGCAAATCAAAACAAATACAAGTCGACAGAAGAAAACGTAGTCTGGTTGGGGCCAATCTTCTTTCTAACATCTTTTTAATAATAAGTTCTAAGTTAGATACAATAGAATATAAACTATGACGTCTAAAATCGAAATGAATATTTTTTTTTACAATTTAACATATAATATATTTAATAATAGTATAAAAGTTTGAAAATACTATTTTAAACAGTTTTTAGTGGATCCAAAAATACCAACAAAACGACAAGTAAAACAAGGTTTAATACTGCCTAATCAATAATGTCACCGGTTTCCTCTAGATGGAGTTAGTAGTAAAGACAAAAAATACTAGTGGGAAACGACGATGGTCGTTGGTGCGAAATATGTAATTTTACGCTCGCTAAACATGCAATTCTATCATATTTTGAGCAGGTGTATTAAAAAATCACTTTTCGACCGAGTGCCTATCGTCAGAAACATACATTCGAATTCCACTTATCCAAGGAAATGTTCGCACTTGAAATGACGTCACAATGTGTGAATAGTTCAGTACCCATTGAAATGGGTCGTTGCCGTTGAAGGTTATTTTGGAGGCTCATTTCTTATCTGTTTTTGGTGAATAGCAACATAGTTGGCAAACGATTCAATGATAGTAATAGGCCCGCAGATCAGCTAAACATTTGTGTTTACTAGGCTTTTGCACGCGGCTCTGTCCGCGCTTTTTAACCTAATTCAGCGCATTCCCTAATTCTTTTTGAATTCGTAATATTTTAATGAATGCTATTGTATGGTGCAAATTATAATTAACATGATTATAATGACATGTATTTATGTAGAAAATGTTTTAGCTCTTAAGAGCCCGGTCCGCGACGACGACAACTTTGATCAAAAACAATACTATATGTTTATATTTTTCTGGCCTTTATCGCGATGTTTTTGGAAAAACTGGAGACATACACCACTTCATATTGGCTGCCTAAATAAAGGCCTAGAATTCATTTGATTGAATTGTTTCTCTTTTAGCGAGTTATTTTATAACTTACGAGCCCGCTCCGAATAGTTGTTCATAATATCTAAGTATCGAAATAACGCGCAAAGGAGAAACAATTGAATCAAATAAATTCTAGGTACTCATTTAGATGGCCAATATGGACTGGTGTATGTCCCTGAATTTTACAAAAACATCGCGGCAATGACAAGAAAAAATATTAAAATTATGCTTCGCATCAAACACGAAAAATACGGAGCGGCCTCTTAAGACGGTAAAACATGCAAGTTTTAAATTTAGTCAGATTGTAAAACAAAAAAATATTAAAAGTAGGGTTCCGTACTCAGACGGCGCAAATTTTTTGTCA
Source organism: Ypsolopha scabrella (assembly GCA_910592155.1). Taxonomy (NCBI): domain Eukaryota; kingdom Metazoa; phylum Arthropoda; class Insecta; order Lepidoptera; family Ypsolophidae; genus Ypsolopha; species Ypsolopha scabrella. Next base: position 11,430,124 of record OU342989.1, on the reverse strand, counting down.
AGCGCTACCATTTTAGCGCCTTGCTTTTGGTCGTCTTGCTGTTGCTTTGGCATATATTTTGCTATTTACCAGAATAATATATAATATTATATAATAATATCCATCCATCCATCAGCCTGTTTCGTCCACTGCTGGACATAGGCCTTTCCAGGATTTCGCTACTCTTGGCAGTCGCTGGGCAGGCGGGTTGGTGAGTGCGGTGCCGAAACCCTTGCCCCAGTGACGCCGCTGCCCGTCACCAGTCTGTTTTATATACCGCCATCCATCGGTCCCAGGCAATGGTGGGCCGCCTGGTTTTGCCTGAGAGCTGTCCTCTTACTCTCCCCCGAATAACTTCGGGAGGATTTGCGAGTAAGATGGTGGTACCTCCACAGTCGAGCCCGGCATCAGCTCTACCACCTATATTAAATAATATAATATAATATAATATAATAATAATAATATTATTATAAATGCGAAAGTTTGGATGTATGGATGGATGGATGTTTGTTACTCTTTCACGCCGTAACTGCTGAAACGATTGGGCTGAAATTTTGCATGAATGTAGTTCTAGACCTGGAATAGGACATGGGCAACTTTTTAACCCATATATCAGTTCCCATGGAAAAGCTATAAAAGAGACACACAAAATGGGAAACACAGAGGCGCATAACACACACATTTCAGCAGCTGTGTTTACTGTAGGTAACAGTCCGAAAAATGTTGACAGATTTTATAGGAGTACACAAAACCTAATTCAACGCGGGCGACGCCGCGGGCCTAAGCTGGTTTACCATAATGTTGTGTGGTGTTACGGAACCCTTTGTGCACGAGTCCGACTCGAACTTGACCAAACTATTCGTTCTTTAAATTAGCATGCAGTATAAGATAAGGCCATCTCGATACGAGCGTGAGCCTTGAAAATGTATTCTAATGCGATTTTAGAACGAACGTTTTGACTTTATCCGGATTTACCTAGATCGTGGATGCATGAGTCACGTCACGCCACATTATGTAGCCAGATTCACACTGCAGACTCGGTAAGTGGTCAGGAACAAGGTTCAATTACCGTTTCTGCGAAATACGCAAAGCAAAATTTCGACTTCCTTAACTAATTGATGTGTGTAAAGGCACAAAAAAAATGTTTTCGTGTTTCGCAGACAGGGATTGAAACATGGTCCTGACTACTCACCGAGTCTCCAGTATGAATTTGGCTACATAAACGAAAGTCAACTTATATAATGTTGCGAGAATTGGGGGCCGTTTTTTTTGTACCTCTTTGTATACAGCCTCTCTTTATGATTTACGCATTTCATAACAAATTATATATATTTTTATAAATTGAATGCCAAAAGCCCTCACAAATCGGAAAACCTCTGATAAAAACAATCGAAAAGCAAAACACAAATCCTTCAACACCACGCCAACCGAAGAAGTTCCCTTTTTTATCTATGGTATAGAGTCCATACACACTGGAAGGCTATACACAGGATTACAAGAAGTTTACCTTGTCTATGGTATCCAACAAGCTGCAGACTTACAGAGTGAAAGAGATAGCGTGTGTGCTATCCCTCTTTCCCTCGAGTAGACTTCCAATATATATATTCACGAGGGGGTGTTTTCGTTTGTCGAAAATTAGTGGGACAATCGATAATCGTACATACTCTTTTCTCTCACGATTTTGACGTATTTGCCATGTAAGCAACAGGTCGCAGGTTCATTTCCGGGCCCAAAGAATATCAAAATATTTGAACGGGCGAGCGAAGCGAGCGAGTTCTCAGATTCTACTTGAACAATCCAGCGTTTGTATGTATGTATGTGTGTTTGTTCGACGATAACTCGAGTATCGTTCATCGGAACGTCATGAAATTTGGCAGACGAGTAAATAATGCCTTAATTTCAAGTTTTTAAGTTCAAAGATGAGCCAAACCGGTCAAGCGCGAATCGGGCGAGCGCGAGTTCACACTTCGGGGCGAACTACTGGTTTTCTTACTTCGTATCTAATTGAGGATTCCTAGTTTGTAAATGCGATTTAAATAATGTGACATCATAAATATGTGTATTTCCAAAATGTCAAATTTTCCTAAATCATGTGATTTCAATCTTTACAAATTTATTATTACTATGCACCAGCTGTACTTCGCTTTTTATTTATTTATTTATATTATATTTAGTTATTTTTTTCTTATTGATCTGTTTTTGTTCTCAAGCTGTGCGGAGTCTCTTTATATCCCAACTTCATGTCTCGGTAATTCACGTTATCGTAAATTATGAGTAAGCCCTTCTTTTGAACATTTTCAGACGCTCGGTCAATTAACTTTGGTTCTGAAAACAAAGGCAAGGGATTCTCGTGAATTAGGGGATAATTTAGTTATTTCAAGAACGACTGCACATCACGGGCACAAAGCACCTTAATTACTTCCAGTAAAGGTTAAAATAGAATGAAAACCAAATTGGCGACATACTGGGCTAAGTCAAAGTACCCGCAATGAATGAGTTTATACGAGTATTGTCTGGAAAAAGAAAAAGAGAGTTATCAACATCGTAGCAGATGGAAATCTGGAGTCTCTGCCTACCCCTCTGGGAGACAAGCGTGAGTATATAGGTGACTTTCGTTTATGCAGCCAAGTTCATGCTGGTGACTCGGTAAGTGTTCAAGATCAAGGTTCAATGACACTTTCTGTGAAATACGCAAAATGACTTCCTATACTAATTGAGTCGAGGTTGTTCTTGAACAGGTATAGAGGCACAATTTTTTTTTCATATTTCGCAAACATGGTCTTTGATCCTTAGTCCTGTCCACTCACCGAGTCTCCAGTATGAATTTGGCTATATCATTCAAATTCACCGAATACTTAATATGTAAATAGAATTAAATATATTTTTTTTGTTTGATTTTTGAACCTCTTGAAGTTTATTTGTATATTTTTTTCGGCCTTATTGGCATGCATTGCAATAAACGATTTGCCGTTAAATATTGAAAGTACACATCCACAACAAAAACAAACTTCTTTTCCTGCGTAAATTTAAAAATATATTTGGTTATTTGCTACTTTCACACTGTCCATATAATTATAGGCTGTCCGAGATATCATGATATGGGTGGCAGTTCAAAGTTGACAGTTATAGTGATGTTCCCTAACGAAATATAATCGATTTTTTTTTAGTATCGAGAAAGTTAACAAGGGCTATCAAATCGATTTTTTTATTTGATTGATCTTTGATTATCCAAACTGATTTTTGTTAATTACTAAATTAATTAAATTAAACGAACCAATAACTCCAATATGTACTCAAATTATTGTATCAAATATTTGTGATCTCCTTTTTTTGTGTACAATAAAGAATAAGAATAAGAATAAGAACTCCAGAGCTTGAAACTTCAAAGATTTTTTTTGTTTTTCTCGGCATTTCACCAATAACAAAACAAAAAATCACCAAAAACGTCGAAACAAATAGCACGTAAAGCAACCACAACGAAAACACAAACCGCATACAAGATGTACTCATACTGACGAGATCATATATGATGGCCGCACCGATTCATCGATATATTTTCGATTATGTAGTGTCAGTACCTATGGGTTAGCGTTCCGATCCACGCATCACGTAGCAAAAAGACATTATTTTTTACAGAATCTTTTCTTCGTTAAATTTAACGAATACACTGAGATTTTTGTTCCGATTTATAGAGGCATTATTTATTGTGTTTTTGCAATAATTACTTACATTATTTCTGTATCGTATTATTTTATTTTGTGCCCGGGTGTATGTAGTATGGTGTGAGTAGTATAGGTGAAACGGAAAATTACTAACTGTCACCCATATCATGATATCTCGGACAGCCTATAATAAAAGTTATTAGTGTCACTCCTGTTTGGCACGCCACCGTTTTAATACAAAATTCGATAACCCATTTCTCTGTTGTTTTTCATTATAGATCAAAGTATAAGACTTCTTTCATCTGGTACTAATATTATAGGTTTTGCCCGCGGCTTCAAAGAAACAAATTATTACCTGTGTCCAAGTGAAGAGTCTAGCCATTTCAATCCATCCATCCATCCATCAGCCTGTTTCGTCCACTGCTGGACATAGGCCTTTCCAGGATTTCGACACACTTGGCGGTCCTCCTGGAAGAAATGCCCATACTCACACACGCTGGGCAGGCGGGTTGGTGAGCGCGGTGCCGAAAGCCTTGCACCAGTGACGCCGCTGCCCATCACCAGTCTGATTTAGATAAGTTCCGGCAATTGGGGATGGATATACCGCCATCCATCGGTCCCAGGCAATGGTGGGCCGCCTGTTTTTGCCTGAGAGCTGTTCTCTTACTCTCCCCCGAATAACTTCGGGAGGATTTGCGAGTAAGATGGTGGTACCTCCACAGTCGAGCCCGGCATTAGCTCTACCACCTTACAGCTCTATTTCAATAGAGCGAGAATTTTCAAAATCGATTCAGTAGTTTCAGAGATTAGCCGTTACTCACAAACAAATTTTCTTCATTATATAATAGTGTAGATAAAGTAGTCAAAAAGTCGTGTCTGTACATTGAATATGTTTGTGAAATATTGAATGAAAGTTTGTTTTACTTGTACTTGGCCAAACTACAATTTTTAGTCATTTAGTTTGTTTGCATGTATGTATGTTCCCTTTTAACTCGAGAAATACTCAACGGATTTGGCTGTGGTTTTTTTATTAACATCGCAGTGACCCTAGTCAAAATATAGACTATAAGGGATGTTGATAAAAAAACCCTTAAGTCAAAAACTTATTTAAAATTTCCTAATAAGATTCAGCGTACAGATAGTACTTTTTTACTATTTTATTGTAAGTATACTAGGTGAAATTAAATCAACCGACCAAATTCATACTGGAGACTCGGTTAGTCATCAGGAAAGAGGTTTAATGAACCTCCAGGTGAAATTCGAAAAAAAAAATTTTTTTTTTCCCGTAGAACCTGCACTAGGAATTGTACTTTAACTAGTCCAACCAGTACGGGAGCAAAAAAAAATATTTTTCGAAATTGGCCAAAAGGATTACTGAACCTAGTTCTTGATCACCAACCGAGTCTCTAGTATGAATTTGGTCGGTTGATTAAATTTCACCCTATAGATATAAGCGGCGGTAGAACTCTGGCCTCTCAATCTTGAGACCCAGGTTAGATCCCCGCGCGGGCAAGCAGCAATGAGTTTACCTGAATTTATGTGCATAGTATTTGTTCTTACCTAATACTTACCACTTGCTGAACGGTGAAGGAAAACCTCGTGAGGAAACCTGCATGCCCTAAAAAGGGTGTAATTGTGCCAGAAGTACGGCGATAGGGCACACCACCGACGTTGGGACGTAATAATTGTCGGTGAAACGCGGGTGTACCGTGACTTACATTTCACAGTCCCCACTCGGGAACACCCCTGACGCCCTCACGGAGATTCATGTCGTGAGGATATGTCTAGATAAGACAGCAGAAGTGGCATTTTATAAAGGTTTTCACGTAGGCGTGGCTCTGAACTTATGACGTCATGACTGATGTCACCCGTAGGATTGACTGGAAATAGAATGATTGTTATAATTCCATACCCACTCTGAGAAGCCATACAGGTCGAGAATTACATGTAAAGGCATTTCTGAAATCACGAGCGTCTTACGTAAGTGTAGAATATGTTTGTTTTTTCATACCATACCACAGAACAAAAACCGGCCAAGTGCGTGTCGGGCCACGCGGTCGGGTTCCGTAGTTGCCCGGTACATTTTCCAAGTTGGTCTACTAATACAGATCGCGCCTAACTTCTAGTCCCATACATTTAGAAGAACCCGAAGAACGGCCTGTTCTCGTAAAACTGTAAAGCCTACTTAGCTGTGATAGTTTTCCTTTTAAATTCATTATTTAAACTACTTCTGTGAATTTTTTCACATTATCTACACTATATAATATATAAAGAGGAAAGATTTGTTTGTTTGTTTGTATGTCTGAGGTAAACTTTGGAACTACCGAACCGATTCTAAAAATTCTTTTTTTATAAAAAGCTATACTATTGCTGAGTAACATAGGCTATATTTTATTTTAATAAAATTACGTTTTTAATTTAAAAATTCAATATTTGTGAACCATGTCGGGAGAAAAAACGCTGCTTAGCGGCTTTATCGGCGTTCCCTGACCAAATGGTTAATTATACGTGATGAAACCGGTTGTTTTTCCATACGAGGAAACTGTATCAGTTTAATCTGACTAAAGGTTTCCATCTACAACGATCCTGACACACCTCTTGCTAATATTAAACTTGAAAAAGTAACTACAGACAGGTTTAAGCACATAAAATAATATAGATACATTGAATACTATGGTTTAAGTAATGATATCTTCCCATACGGGAAAGCTATATCAGTTTAATTTGACTACAGATTTATATCTACAACGATCCAGACACACCTCTTGCTAATATTTAGCTTGAAAAAGTGATTACAGCCAGGTTTATGTGTTGTTTTTTTCAAAACTGTATGAGTTTAATCTGACTACAGATTTCCATCTACAACGATCCTGACACACTTCTTGGCACTTTGGTAAAACATAGTGACCAGGATCTGATGATGGGACTGGAAGATGGGTAGAGGATCTCCTCAACGGACAACAGCAGACCCTTCGAGTTTGGGCTTATTTGATTAGTCATTATTAGCACTTTGGTAAAACATGGTGACCAGGATTTGATGATGGGTCTGGAAGATGGGTACGGAATCTCCTCAACGGACAACAGCAGACCCTTCGAGTTTGGGCTTATTTGATTAGTCTTTATTAGCATTTTGGTAAAACATGGAGACCAGGGTCTGATGATGGGACTGGAAGATGGGTACGGAATCTCCTCAACGGACAACAGCAGACCCTTCGAGTTTGGGCTTATTTGATTGGTCTTTATTAGCACTTTGGTAAAACATGGTGACCAGGGTCTGATGATGGGACTGGAAGATGGGTACGGCATCTCCTCAACGGACAACAGCACACCCTTCGAGTTTAGGCTTATTTGATTAGTCTTTATTAGCATTTTGGTAAAACATGGAGACCAGGATCTGATGATGGGACTGGAAGATGGGTATGGCATCTCCTCAACGGACAAAAGCACACCCTTCGAGTTTGGGCTTATTTGATTAGTCTTTATTAGAACTTTATTAAAACATGGTGACCAGGGTCTGATGATGGGACTCGAAGATGGGTACGGCATCTCCTCAACGGACAACAGCAGACCCTTCGAGTTTGGGCTTATTTGGTTAGTCATTATTAGCACTTTGGTAAAACATGGTGACCAGGATTTGATGATGGGTCTGGAAGATGGGTACGGAATCTCCTCAACGGACAACAGCAGACCCTTCGAGTTTGGGCTTATTTGATTAGTCTTTATTAGCATTTTGGTAAAACATGGAGACCAGGGTCTGATGATGGGACTGGAAGATGGGTACGGAATCTCCTCAACGGACAACAGCAGACCCTTCGAGTTTGGGCTTATTTGATTGGTCTTTATTAGCACTTTGGTAAAACATGGTGACCAGGGTCTGATGATGGGACTGGAAGATGGGTACGGCATCTCCTCAACGGACAACAGCACACCCTTCGAGTTTAGGCTTATTTGATTAGTCTTTATTAGCATTTTGGTAAAACATGGAGACCAGGATCTGATGATGGGACTGGAAGATGGGTGTGGCATCTCCTCAACGGACAACAGCACACCCTTCGAGTTTGGGCTTATTTGATTAGTCTTTATTAGAACTTTATTAAAACATGGTGACCAGGGTCTGATGATGGGACTCGAAGATGGGTACGGCATCTCCTCAACGGACAACAGCAGACCCTTCGAGTTTGGGCTTGTTTGATTGGTCTTTATTAGCACTTTGGTAAAACATGGTGACCAGGGTCTGATGATGGGACTGGAAGATGGGTACGGCATCTCCCCAACGGACAACAGCACACCCTTCGAGTTTAGGCTTATTTGATTAGTCTTTATTAGCATTTTGGTAAAACATGGAGACCAGGGTCTGATGATGGGACTGGAAGATGGGTATGGCATCTCCTCAACGGACAACAGCACACCCTTCGAGTTTGGGCTTATTTGATTAGTCTTTATTAGAACTTTAGTAAAACATGGTGACCAGGGTCTGATGATGGGACTCGAAGATGGGTACGGCATCTCCTCAACGGACAACAGCAGACCCTTCGAGTTTGGGCTTGTTTGATTGGTCTTTATTAGCACTTTGGTAAAACATGGTGACCAGGGTCTGATGATGGGACTGGAAGATGGGTACGGCATCTCCTCAACGGACAACAGCACACCCTTCGAGTTTAGGCTTATTTGATTAGTCTTTATTAGCATTTTGGTAAAACATGGAGACCAGGGTCTGATGATGGGACTGGAAGATGGGTATGGCATCTCCTCAACGGACAACAGCACACCCTTCGAGTTTGGGCTTATTTGATTAGTCTTTATTAGAACTTTAGTAAAACATGGTGACCAGGGTCTGATGATGGGACTCGAAGATGGGTACGGCATCTCCTCAACGGACAACAGCAGACCCTTCGAGTTTGGGCTTGTTTGATTGGTCTTTATTAGCACTTTGGTAAAACATGGTGACCAGGGTCTGATGATGGGACTGGAAGATGGGTACGGAATCTCCTCAACGGACAACAGCAGACCCTTCGAGTTTGGGCTCATGTGATTGTTCTTTACTTAATTCCTCAAATTCTCTTTTATATTGAAATTCAGTCAGATCATTGCTTACGTTAAATTTGTATACTATGTCTAACTTGCTCACTCGCGCTCAACTGTAGATAAGTTCGTCCTGTACTCTCACAACATATACTTCCAATGCCCACTTCACCTTAAATGACTATTAGCCTCTGTGGTCGAGTAGTTGAGCGCTTGCCTGCTAACACAAAGGTCGTGGGATCAATCCCCGCGGTGCACTCTCATTTGTATTCGGTCTACGCTACGTGCTTCGGAACAGATGTTGATGCCAAAGATAATCGATTAAAAATTAAAATATCTTTATGTATCTCCCAACCTATACTTTTAATTTTTATTTATTTTACACTGGTGACTTTAATTTATGCAGCCAAATTCTTACTGAAGACTCGGTAAGTGCTCAGTAACAAGGTTCAATTACCCTTTTTGTGAAATTCGTAAATTATTCTTTTTGTATTCCTTAAAAACGCAAGTCCAGCCCCGAGTCAATTACTATGGTACGTCAAGATTTTATTTTGCGAAATTAGCGAAAAGTGTTATTGATCCGTGTTACTGATCACTTACCGAGTCTCCAGTATGAGTTTGAATGAATAAATAAAAGTCACCTATACAGGGTGTTAGAAAAAGTACTTCGTTCCTTTAAGCCACGTGTGCTATAGGTACAGCCGCAACTGTATCCTGAACGCATTTGCGGAACGGTTTGACTGTCAGTACCTGAATCATTGCAGCATGATTCATGTGCTGACAGCAGCCAAAATATTGTTTTAATTTTATATATATTTTATTGTACTAATTGATAATTGATTTTTTTGTGTATATGTGTATTAATAATTATGATCTTAATCGATCGAAATAAACGTCATTCTATTCTATTCTATTCATAACAAAGTATGTTTAACGTGCTATATTTTTTAAAATTTTTAATTAATGAAAAGTTTAAAAAAGAATATTTTAATTATAATATTAATAATGATTATTTAGAATTGTAATATTTTAATCTATCTATTGCGCTGCAATATTAGACAAGTCTTTGAAGGCCTACTCTTCCTATACCAGTAGTCCAAACACTTAACAGAACCGGCCAAGTGCGAGTCGGACTCGCGCACGAAGGGTTCCGTACCATTATCTAATATAACCTATACTTCCCATGCATACTCAAACTACAATTCAATAACTATTTCTGACTGATTATATAATAATAACTAATTTCAATAAAAATGTTATCAAATTAAAGCTGACATCTCAAGCTTTCAAATGACATGTAATTTTTATATTTACCATTCAAAGTTTTAGTAAAATCAATGTATGATGTCAATGGTCAAGGGTTGAGTCGATTTTGTTGCTCGCGAGTGTACATTATCTGTGAAAATTTCAACTGTCTAACTATCATGGTTCATTGAGATACAGCCTGGTGACAGACGGACAGACAGACGGACAGCGGAGTCTAGTAATAGGGTCCTGTTGGTTACGCTTTGGTAACGGAACCCTAAAAATACATAACTGGCACTACATATTTGATAATAAATTCCATGTTTATTAAATTCCTGTTTTTACTTTTGACTAAAACAAATCAAAAGTTATCGAGAGCGATTTTAATTATTCTTTTACAATACTCAAGATACTTTAAAGATTATTAAGAAGAACAAAACTACTGTTAAAAACCGGACAAGTGCGAGTCGAACTCGCCCACCGAGAGTTCTGTACAAATTAATAAAAGTTAAAAAAAAATCCAACAAAAGATTTGGTCACCCGTACAATTATGACCGCGCATACAATGGCTTAACCTCGATGACTTTTTCATGATTTAATTACAAATGTATATTTTTCAGATTTTTCCCTATATTTGTAGTATAAGACGGTATTACTTGCCAAATTTCATAGTTCTAGGTCAACGGGAAATACCCTATAAATTTTGATTCCCTTGAGGGTGTCGAAATATACGTTTTTTGCGGCATTAATAGCCGTATCTTTTTTTTACGTTAACTTAGAATGTTGATTTTTTCACAGTTTCTTAATTTTGTTAAATTGTTACATAAAGTATACTCTTACAGGTCAAAAATAATCTTTAAAACAATAGAATATGATTTTTTTTAAAAACCCATCGCGTAAATGCGATTTTTGAAGACGCAGCGATTGTGTTGAGCCGTAGTAGGTCGATCGCACAACGAAAGAGATAAGCATATCTGAAAAAGCGCGCGTCTGAGCAGTGCGGTAAATCAAGAAGAGAGTGGATAATGCTGTTTTTCAAGGAATAAAATTTAATATAAATTAACACAAGTGCGTTAAAAAAAATCGCTGTGCTATCGTTTAGATAATAGGTCTATATGTTTAAAACAGTAATCATTGTTATTTTTACTTAATTAGTTTCGTCAAACTGCTTGTTTGAAATGAAAAAATAGCCTTCACTTTGCAATTTTTTTCGATCGAGCCAATTTTTCTCTATCGAGTTTTGGGCTGTTACATCGCCTTGGAAAAGGGCTTTGTTTATAACGTATATTTATTTCAGAACCATATCTTTTGTAGTTTGTTCAAAAACTCCGGTTTTACTACCTATGTCGTCGCAAGCGTTGATGTGAGATGTTAATTTTATTTCTGTCGATTTTTGTACTGACACACATCGAGTTGATAATTTAGGGTAGGCGTGCGCCTTAAAATTTCGGGTAAACAACATGTTTGAAAAAAAAAAACAATTTCATGTTGTAACTCATAAATTTTCAGTGAAATATACAATATCTCACCAGCACTAAATTGGCAAAAGCGCTCATATTTTCCGGGCAACCTTGGAAGCTTCACTTCGGAAAGTTCAGGTGGTTCGGTTAAATTGCCAAGTACGAAAATATACGTTCATGATGACCTTGGCAGAGCGTTGGCCTCTCATTGTGGTAGCACGGTACTGATGACCTGGCGATTGAACCCTAAAAACTCAAATTGCAATATTAGACCTTTCTTTGAAGGCCTACCGCTACAGTACGGGTGTTCCAGATACTTAAAAAAATACATAATAAAGGCATAACATAATTAAAAATAAATTCCATCTTGTGTTTACGGGCTTGATTGGGTCTTTCAAGGGTTTTTGTTTTAATATGCTGAGTCAACTACTTGTCCGATCAATGTAAAACTTGGACACGTGTTTTTTATTTTTTGTCTTTCAGTTGTCAAGTCGGTTACCTAATTGGACACATTTCACTCGATAGATTTTATTTTTGAAAATGATGCCTTTTTAAGTTATTATTTCGTTTTATGTCTGAACGGCTTTAGTTTTAGGTCTGAAATTCAATTCAAATTCAATTCAAATTTATTTATTTTTCAACAAAAAGATACAAACCATAAAGCAACTGGCTCCCAAAAAGTTAAAACTGAGATTCAGGAGCCAAATTACAAGCTATAACAATTATTACTGCTATAACAAGAAAACATGGTTTACTTTCCGATGTCAGGTGGAAAAACTCCTACATCAAATACTTTTTCGTAAAATCCAGAAAAACCTCGAGAATGCACTGATTTTACGTGCCGGCAGCGCGCGATGCGAGCATTCTAATGTAGACTTTCTGACAACATACTGAAGTTCAAAATCTGAAGTGCACCAGGGGTAAGGCCTTAATAACAAAATATCTGTCTTTACTTTTGACAAAACCAAATCGATTCAAGATTCAAGATTCAAAATGTTTATTTTTAAAATAGATACATAAAGTATACGTTTTACATGTCCAATCCAATGTTTATAAAAATAATGTTATGTGATTACACTAATATAATATGGGAAATATATAAAAAAACTGGGCTTAAGTTGGGCTAATAAAGACTTATTGGAATAAGAATATTATTACACATAATGCAATTAATAAATAAGTTGATAAATAAACTGAATACACCATAAAAAATATAATGCCTAACCAAATATATACTAACATAAGTAAAAAATTAAAATATTGTATACACCTTCATAATGCAATGCATAAATAAGTTAATAGATAAATAAACTATAAAGAGATATAATGCCTAAATCCGCCCATTCGATTAATCTTGCTTAGAAGAAGGGCAAGAAACTTAGCAAGATCACGTCTTTTTTAATATATTTTTTTCTCATCATCTGGCTTAATACTATTACAGTCTTTTTAACTTATATAAAATTATTATACGAAACAAGGTATTTAACTTTAATAACTAAAGGATAAAAATATAAAAGACAGAAGGAAATAGTGTCATGAGGAAAAAATACATCTTAGTCTATGTCTAATGGGGGTAGTAAGTTAAAATACTAAGCAAAACATCGTCTACCTGTCTCATATCGAAAGTTTTCTATGATTTACGCAATAATTTTCTTACTCCTTTGGAATGCTTGAAGCTATTTTAATGATTGTTTCACCATACTAAAGACAATCTATAGATCCACAAACCTATTGGACCAAATAAATTTTCCGTCCATTGCGCCCATGTAAAAAGTGCAAAGTATTATTTTCTCGTAGTTTTGCGCTATCCAGAGACGCAGATGAGAAAACTGATATTATAGTGTTGAAGGCTCAAAATTACAGTGTTTGGTACAAAATTACAGTAGAATCAAAATACAATTACAGTAGATTTTACAGTAGAAGTTTTTCTTTGAAGTTCATCTTTATTTTAACAATATACCGTACAGTATTTATTATTATGTATATTGTTTAATCACTGTCCCTGTCTTTCAGGTCGATAAAAGCGAACTCTTTTTTATATAGTCCTGAATCAGACGATTTAATCGTTGAATCAGTTGGTTTAAATTATACGCAATTGTCATTATGACGTAAAATTGTGTGCTTAGCCAACATAGTTTCCCTTATAAAATCTGTTGCGTTTTTCGTTTTTATATAATTAATCTGACTAAACATCCTTTCATATTTAGCATTAGAATTTTCAAGAGCCAAGATGTTTAGCATGAATTGTTCAATCATACAGGGCCTCTAAAAGCCGACTTGGGTGAATCATAAAATGATTTGAAAATAGGACAGAGATATAATTTATTCACCCATGCAAAAGAGACGGCAATAGAACAGAATCATAATATGATTCATCCAAAGTGGCCTTTTTAAAGGACCAGAACTCTTGCAACTGCTTTACCTAAAGAGCAGATTTATTCAAAAAACTAAAATAAAGTTAATACACTCAGCGGCACAATTAGCGGAACAGAGCAACATTTTCATATAAATGTGGTAATTTCGAAGCCTCGGTTCTCCGTCAGGTAACGATTCGGATGAGATCTGATAGGAGCTATCTAGAGCACGGATGGACGAGATCCAGACCGCCTAAGGAACCCAACTGATCAGACAAGCCATTTATACCACAGACTGTGTAGAGTTTTGAGGGTTTCTATTTCCATACATTTTGATACCATTTATGAGGCTGTTTGTTTCATGGATAACTCTTATGTTAACTGTCGGTTTGATCAGTTGGGTTCCTTCAGCAGTCTGGACCTCATCTATCTGTAGTCTAGATATATATTATTATATATATATATATATATTCTATACTCATCCGAATCGTTACCTGACGGAGAACCGAGGCTTCGAAATTACCACATTTATATGAAAATGTTGCTCTGTTCCGCTAATTGTGCCGCTGAGTGTATAAATAAGTACTCCTAAATTATAAAATTTTAAGTACTGACCTTGTGCCAGAATTCATCAGGTCGTATTGTTGTATCTAAGTCCCCTTTTAAGGCTGTACCTGACCCTAGAATATGAAAAGAAGCCAGATTTTCGAGGGTTCTTTTGACGAAAGTAGGACTATCTTAATATTCGAAAAAATATATTTGATTTATTGATCTTTTATCTAGGTGAGCTACTTATAAACAATGTATTAAGATTTATACTTTTGTCCAAAAAAAATGTCTTCCACCTTCTTTTTTCTGGTTTCCAAACGTTCGTTTCAAGAACGCGTTTAAGAGATCAACTTGATATTTTTTTTGATAAAAAAGGTAATAAAAATATAAAGGTTTTATTTAAACCCAGTATTTTTTTCCCTACAAAATATTTCAATATTAGCTAAAAACCCTCCGATCTGCTGTTTCGCGCGTAATTATTAGTACGCGTCCTAAACAAATATGTCAATTAGCTAACCAATAATTGCCTCTATCAAAAGCTAATAAAGTATTTAACATTGGCTTTTTTCCGTTGGACAGGTAATACATTTTTTTCCTAGGGTATGTCATACTCTTTATTTGGGCAATTTTCAACTAACTTGTGTGATTTTTGGCGTTAGAAAAATTACAGTGTTGTCTATACACTGTAATTTTGCTATTACAGTATACAGTAGGTCGTGTTAAATTACAGTACATCTACTGTAATTAATTACAGTGTGTCTGGCAACACTGGACGGAGCGATGGTTGTAAAGAGTCACTTTGCAATACGCACTGATATGAATGTTATTGCAAAATAGTTTTTTGTACCGAGACACATCGAGCTGCTAATTTGGTATGTGGGGCGTAATTCCACCACCGTTAATTTAAACATAAAAGTAATTTTTTAATTTCCTATCTTTCATAGTTTCAGAGAAAAACCACTGTGACAGACGGCCGGGCGTATACAAGAGTGATCTTATAATAAATTGTACACAATTTCTTGTACAGTGGAGCCCGCATCAAGCTATACACATTGAGTATAAGCTGACCTCTCAATACAATAATACAATATAACTTTATTTGCACACCACAAAGAAGGAAACAAAAATAATATAAATTACAATAGCCAAATAACGTAGGTACAATCATTAATTACATTAATAATAATAAATAATACATTTCTTTATTTCAGGCAACAAGGCCCATAACAATAAATACCTTATACTACTAATACATAATTTTTTATACTAAAAGCTAAGACTAACAATATCATTTTGGCACAACGTCACTGTACCGGTCCGGTGGTGTAGATGGAAGTCTACCGCGAAAACGACGGTATACCACGCCCTTCGGCCAGAAGTCCTCCTTCATGAAGGTGGGCAGCCTGCTTGTCGGTATTCGTGCCACAAACGCTTTGAAACTTGCGTTGTGGCGCGATTCCAGCGGCTCCACTCTCAACAAGAAGTTGGTCTTGTTCTGGATGTAGTCGACGATGTCCTGCGCCTTAGTGGTGTAGTGTAGGCGAGACAGGTACATCGCCGTGGTCGGCGTTGCAGCCCGCAACAGCAAGTTGGGCCCCGTTGATCCGGTGCCGCAACGGTTTTGGTTTACTCGCTTAAGGCGCCTTCTCTTCTTCATTGTACGGGAAGCCTATACAGTAAGAGGGCAGCTTATACAGAAAGTGTTTAGCTTGATGTGGGTCCCACTGTACATTTTACTCCACAAATATATCTTAAATATGATTTATAAGTTTTCAGTTTTTCCATTTTTGTTTAAAACTATGAGAAGTTTTCAAAATTTAAAATAATCCGCTGGACTGTTTTTTTCACACAAGAAAAAATTGGAGAATTCTATGACTTTCTATGAGTCACGATTTCTTAAGAACTACCATTCCAAAGTTCAATCGAATCCGATTTCAAGACTGGTTGAGGTTATGAGTCATTCTATAAATTGCGGGAGATATCAAAATGTCAACATTTTGAAAGTTCTATGTTCTGTAAAACACAGACATATAATTATTACTAAGTAGCAGACCAAACATAAGGATTAAATAGCGTGGCAAGTTTCCATACAAAAACTGAGCTACATTTAGGATTCATGGTACGAAGAAACGTATAAAAATGGGTTGTTTTGACTGGCTTATGCTTGGGACATATTTGTTAATTCCTAAGCTAATCTCTAGTATATATTTTGTTTGGAAACAAGCAATATTTATATTTAAAAGAGCCCGAAGTTCACTGAGCTAAAATTGCCACGCGTCGACTCTATGCGTTTATTATTAATGTTAGGTCTGCTACTATATTATACGTCTGTGCTGTAAAATTACGGTTCCGTCATTGCCATGACTTTTTATTCCAAGATTCTTGAGATATTCTCGAAAGGTCACGAAACGGTTTCTTATTTATTTCTTTCTTAGTTATTTCAATAGAAATAATAAAATAATTTCGTTGCGATAATAAAGCGATATTAGTTTATGCAGCTAAATTCATACTGGTGGCTTGGTGAGTGATCAATATCGCGGATCGATAACACTTTTTGCTAATTTCGCAAAAGAAAATGTATTGCAAAAAAAATGTTCATGTCGAGATTCAAAGTTATTTGAGCAAAAACCCTTACTTACGTATTAAAATCTGTATGAACTTTATTTTACTCCGAAACAAACAGATATTTCATACATTTTTTTTTATAATAAAAAACTGGTCTAGTGCGATTAGAAATCGTGCACACAGGGTTCCTTACCATCACACAATACTGGTACGGAACCCTAAAAACATACATATAAACAATATAGATGCTATAGCAACATAAAGACGACAAAAAATAAGGTGCTAAAATGTTAGCGCCTGTCAAACAATTCAGAACCCTCAGAGTATGCAACCCTAATTTAATTATTTGTTGTTTTACTACGGGACAAGTTTAAAAATGTTCATACATTATTACTGGCCAGTTGAAATTTTCACAAAATACGTGGCACTATGGCCTCTATCACGAAAAATAATGAAACTAAAACAAAAATTACTGAGGGGGGTCCCAATACAAAAAACCTTGAAAAACTGCAATTTTCAGCTCTAGACGGAAACAAACAACTTTCAAATTTGGTTTTATGTTTAACATACTCTTAAAAGTAAAAAAACAAATAATGTAAATTATGGTTCTGTACTCAAAGGATGTCGAATTGTTTGACAGATGCTATAATTTTGGCGGCTTGTGTTTTGTTCTTATATGGCATCCATATTGTTCTTATTTTCTATACTGCGTTTGGGAACGGAACGGCGGAACCCTTTATGTACGAGTCCGACTCGTACTTGGCCAAATTATAAGATTTATCTCGCGAAAAGACAGAAAAATTATATTTAAGGAACCCTAAAAATCCTTACCTCCTTAAAATTTCCCCTATGACCTTAAAAGGAAATACACTCAGATGCAGCCACCGGCACCGAGACGCCCGATGTTCCACGTCCAATTTAAATTTCCCCCCTACACCCTCATCTTAGACCCCTCCCCCCGTCTAGACCGAGTCTAGACCAACAGGTGGGTAGCCTGAAAAATAAAACAGCTGAGTTTGTTGTCAGTCTCTTCCTAGCTTTCGGGTAGGGCGGACCTCCCGCTGTGACTTTCTAAAATGAAAGCACGCTTGCTTTTGTTGTGAAAAAACTTTTTCTTTGGGGCCAACCGTGAATCGCGTGAAAGAATTAGTTATTTCCTACGCGAGAGCAATACCTAATTGACCGAAATGTATCGGACAACAGGTTTTTACTTGGTACTGTAGCAAAAGTTGTTGGTATTATACCAGAAGCGGTTAAAAAGTCAGCGTTAAATTGTCATTGGTACGTTGGTGGAAAAAGTTATGTGTTTCAAGACTTTCAAGTGAAAGGTCGCGGTTTTAATTCTTGTTCCAACCTCGTACGAAAGCCTCTTTGTTTAGTATCCGTATACATTTATTTGGGTCAAGTTCTTTCCGTTGTTGTGAAAATAAGCAGACGCCGAGTATATTGGTACAAGTTTTGTTTCGAATGGCAGAATGTTCTGTTTGTTTGGGAGTAAGTATAAATTGTATCTATTTGTGCACTTTCCGTCCAATGACGGATACTCAATATTGATTTGTCCGTTATATTGTACACATAATTAAATAAAGATTAAACTTCATTAATAATCATTCATTTATCCGAATAATTGGCATTATAACGATTTTATCTATCAGAGGTGCAAAATGCATAAAGCCTCGGGAGATTCAATATATTTTCTGACATATTTTTCTGTACATCATCAACATAGAACATTTAAGTAGACCATAAACGTAGTAGATCATAAACGTAGCAGATCATAAACATAGAATATCTTTAATAACCAGTTGTGGAATTGTGTAAGAAAATCGCATTCATTTGATAGCCAAAAACGTACGATTTCAATTGTCTCAAGGGCTAATTTGCTAAGCTGAATAGTAGCCCAACCTTAATATTTTTTGTATGTATTTCCCTTTTTTATTTATGAACTTATTTCTTCATTGCATTATGTATATATAATATTTTTATTCCTAGATTCCTCTATTTGATGCAGGTGTATATTTTATTTCCCGTATTATTATATATTTTTTTATATTCTAAAGTTATATTATATTGTTATAATTAACTTTGACTTGTAGATAGTATACTTTAAGTATCTATTTTGCAAAAATAAATATTTTGATTTGATTTGATTTGATTTGAATAGCCAAATCAAATCGAAATCGTAATCGTACGTTTTAAGCCGTCAAATGAGTGCGTTTTCTCATATACAATTGCAATCCTGATAAGTTACCCCGTTTTTGCAGTTTCTTCCTGGTCGAGATCGCTTTGAGTTAGTCTCTCCTATTTTACGATTAGGTACAATTTTCGCTTCCGGACCCCGTTCTATAATTATGTGGAATTTTCTACATTGTGAAGAAGATGCTGTTTCCGCTTATTGCCACTTTGCAATTCATGAATAACGTCTTGTTGACAAACATTTGATTCACATTCTGGATACATTGTTTTCTTCGGCCTTGTAATATAAGTCTTAACGTGGTAACGGAGGATCTCGGTGCAAAATGCACATCATAATATTGTTTTTCTTACTTTTGAATCAAAAGTATGCAGAAAATGCGTTTTATAGTAATTTGCGCAAACTGCTTGTTAATAGTTAGGTGATCACATGAAAATTATTCAATTTTATGCGTTATATTTTAGCTGCATTACATTACAACTGTAAAACGCTTTTAAGTTTGTTAATGTAATGCACACAAAATGTAATACATTAAAATACGTTTTTTTTTGAAGACTTTATTATTAATAAACTATTTCCGCAAGTTGCTATAAAACACATTTATTGCATAATTTTTATTCAAAAGTAAGGAAAACAATGATGTGCATTTTGTACCGAGGTAAAAAGTTACCCCCTTAATGTAAGCCTTCGCTTGGAAGGATTTGTAGGTAAATAAATACCTTTTGTTCCTTTTAAAGGTACCGCAGTCAACAAGAAATCCCTTCGCGGTTTAGCTCAGAGACTTTTAAGTACTAGAAAGTAGAAAGCTTAATTTGGCATGAGTATACATATTAATCACGCCGACAAAGTTGGGAGGAAAAAAGCTCAGCTATTTGCCACCCAAAAATGCTTTAGTTCGCGCTGGTTTTCAGCTAGGTATAATTTGAGATCTCTCGAAAATATTTGGTTTTATAGTGAAATTCATTTCCAAATACAACAACAATGAAACTTTATTATTTTTATGATTTTTGTTTACCCTGAAATAACGCGACAATTGTGCCCTTTGTGTCCGCGGACAAAGAAGATATGTAACCAGTATAGTACGGTACCGCGATCAGACGACTGGGGCCATAAAACTCAATGAGCCCTTTTCCTGGCTAGCTTTCATAAAACTCTCATAGATGGCGCTGTGTTTAGGACTTAAAGTAAATACTTTAAAAGTACACCCTTTTTTCTGTTCGTTTACAATTTATTTCGCTTCTCTGCTAGGTACCAAGAACCGTAGTATTTGCTCATAATAATATTAGTTTTGAGCAGAACAGTGCAACAAATCAGTTTCACCGAAGAGATCGGAGTCCAAAACCGACGTTGTTAACAGTATTCAAACATTCGCGTAGTCTTGATATATTATATATGCAGCAGAAATCGGTGTCCAGATATTCGGTGCCACGTAGTATCGATATTATAGATAAGAAAAATAAAATATATCAAAATAAACACAGCGACAGCGCAGAATGTTATGTATGATTGACAGCCAGAGCTCACTTTAATTTGTTTTTAATACTCTTGAAAGGCCCATGCAGCCAAGAGATAAATAATATTTTTAGTCCGTAAACAGCGCCATCTATGTAATTTTTTTGGAAGCTACTCTAGAAAACGACTTATTAAACCAAGGGTCGGTGCTGCTTTGTATTCACTCCATAAGGTGCTTGAGCGTGAGTGAGAGTCCCTTCAGATCTCTCTTTCACGCGTTTTGTGGCCCCAGTCGTCTCATTTCGGTAACCGTTCTATAACTAACCGACGAATTCACAAATTTCACATAAAGCTAAGATCTGCTTAGATATCCTGTTGTCTCGTTCATTCACTCACAGTAGATTTTTAAACACAGCAAGATACTAAAAAAGTTCATAAAATAAACTACAACAATCGCTGAAAACCTTTTCTTCTCCATTTCCATATTAACCCTTTGTGCAACAAAATTGAAAAGCGCTGCCCAAGGTGCAATATTCCCATTTTATCTTGTAAAGAGTGAACGCTCCCCAAACCTAGGTATTTCCCTTTGTCGTCTGAACGTTGACCTAGGTTAGGTTTAGGTGTATACAGCATAGCCTAGGTTCGGTCTAGCTCCCGTCTAGACGTCTATGCGGGATTTGGCAAGCGTGAGAACCTGTTTGATTGCGTGGGGGGTCGAAAGCATCCTATAATACTTTAACTATGTTCTTTTTAAACCAAGGAGGTTTTGATAAAGCGATCGATTTCAGTTTATAAACCTTCACGGCTAGTACGTATAAAACATGATATTTCTTATTGTCATGGTAAATTCCTTATATTCACATTAAGGAAGAAGATGACACACATAAAAATATTTCACGGCTTTTAAACAAATTCAAAAAGTTCATTCGTAAAATAGATACGTATAGTATACTTTTTACAAGTCAGAAATTAATCTTTATAAAACAATAGAATATAATATAAGAAATAATAATAATACGGGAAATGCATAAAAAAATATATATATACAGTAGAGCCTCGATAATCCGTACTCTAGCTAATCCGAACTGCCGACTTACCGTGACCACTGGGTACCTAGCATAGTAGACCATATCGAGCTTTGACAGCTCGATAAACCACTGTCTGTCCCTCTTTAGGTAGATCAACAGAGTGAGACAGAACACGGTATCAAGCGCTATCGAGCTCGATATGGTTTGCTATGCTAGACTAGCAGATCTCATGTTTTATCTTCAGAACTTTATGAATAAGTAACGTCTTTTGTGGTTTAAATATGTACCTTATAGTACCTCGATAAATATATTCTGTCAAAATATACTTGCATTTCTTTAGCATACTATAAAACGAACGCAACCCGCCTGCCCAGCGTGTGTGAGTATGGGCATTTCTTCCAGGAGGACTGCCAAGAGTGGCAAAATCCTGGAAAGGCCTATGTCCAGCAGTGGACGAAACAGGCTGACGGATGAATGGAAACCGAACGCTCCGTGAGTCCGAACAGGCGTTGTTTTTTGATAGTTCGGATTATCGAGGATACTACATAAAATGTAATAAAATTATCAAATCAAATCATTTTTATTGTCAGGCATCTGTGGCCCATAGATTAATACCTTATAAACTAACATATATTACAGTATATTCATAATTGGGCTCACCACCCATCAATAAGCTGGTTTCAGACTACGCTATACTATTGTGCTATACCTATATAGTATAGCAAAGAATGACCATTAAGTATACTAAGCCAATAATATATAGTACAGTAGTGTGATGTGAACGTGTCCATAACAATGTATGGTGTGCGATATTGTTGTACTATGAGCTATAAGCCGCATAACGTTGGGACGTAAATATCGTCGGGAAAACGCGGGTGTGCCGAGTGTGGACTGTGACTTTGAAAGGTCCTCAACCGATCACAGCCACTTAGTTTGGCTAGCGAAAAAGGAGATTGATTTTTTTACCTAGCTGGCAACCCCAAGAATAATGTCACTGCACCTAGTCAACTTCATACAAGAAAATTTATCCTGTAGCATTTCTGTGGACAAAACCGTCATTGTCTCGCACAACAGAAAGATTGATTGTGCATCATCATCACAATCATGTTTGCTATCGGAGGCATAACATAAGCGATGAACAGAGGTGCAATAGTGTAAGACAATCGTCCTCAAATTGATTCTCATATGGCTATTCGGCTAAGCAATTAGCCCGTGTGACTATTGAAATCGTAAATTTTTGGCTGTCAAATGAATACAATTGTCTTATTTCGTTGTTGACAACCAAAAACGTACGATTTCATTTGTCAAACGGGCTTATTTGCTTATCCGAAAAGCCATATGACAATCGAATTTGAATACCATTGGCTTACACAATTGCCCCTCTGATCCTTCTATCGTTTCCATCCGTCCATCCATCAGCCTGTTTCGTCCACTGCTGGACATAGGCCTTTCTAGGATTTCGCCACGCTTGGCGGTCCTCCTGGAAGAAATGCCCATACTCACACACGCTGGGCAGGCGGGTTGGTGAGCGCGGTGCCAAAACCCTTGCACCAGTGACGCCGCTGCCCGTAACCAGTCTGTTATATAAGGCTCGGCAATTGGGGATGGATAAACCGCCATCCATCGGTCCCAGGCAATGGTGGGCCGCCTGGTTTTGCCTGAGAGCTGTTCTCTTACTCTCCCCCGAATAACTTCGGGAGGATTTGCGAGTAAGATGGTGGTACCTCCACAGTCGAGCCCGGCATCAGCCCTACCACCTATCGTTTGTGTGTGCCAAATAAAACCAGTATCTTTTTCCAGTTTCCTATTTCGATAGTCAGATATAAAACCTCGATCACTCGAATGCAGAATGTGCGTTGAACACGAGTTACGTAATAACTGGCCACGGGCAAGGTGAAGCAGTAACGGTTGTTAAATCTGTTAAAAAAACCTTGCCACCAATTGGGAAGGGCCAATCAAGGGCGTTAGAAGCGTGGGCACGAAGAATTGGTTTCATTACTAAATTACTATACATATATGATTACTTTACGTATGCCATCTTGCGTTTTATTGATCCTTTGTTAGATAGCGGCAAAAATGCCACTTTTGTTGAATTTCATTTTGTAAGTGGAATTACTTTTAAGAGATTTATAAAACAGCTCAAAAAAGAAAATAAAAGATTGGACTACATCTACAAACGCCTTGAGAATTTATATGTGAAATCGGTTGGGTGTAGTTAGACATTATACTTTTTATTGGAGAAGGCATGGACAAGTAAACGAGTTTATAAAAAAACAAAACTCATTCAAATATGTATGAGGTTTTTTCTCTAAACTTATCTAATATCTACAATATTAAGGGTGTATACTACCTCACTTCGCTTCGCATGATCCTGTTTTATACCAACAAATACTGCAACAATCACTCTGAAATTAATATATGATAAATTTGAGGACTAATGCTATGTCCATGCTGTTGTGAAAACTTGATTGCATTAAACTTTCTCAATACAAAAATATTACAAAGTTACCTCCAAACTGTACAATAAACCGGTAGCATTCGATTAATACTTGAAATTAGATCTGAAACTTTGCATAATATAACTGATATTAGTATAAAGCAGCTGCAGACTGTTCCATAAAAATGAAAAAACCATAAGTGTAGCCGCGATTTCAAAATAACTGATGTTTTGCATGCGCGGCATCTGATTAGAGTAGGATAGACAGTTAAAAAGCAGAAGCGTTAGAGCAGGACTGCGAATTGAGATATTATGTTTTTAACCACTTGGGAGTGATATCTTTAAATGCGAAATTAATTTCTTTGCTGAGCATATATCGAACTTTGATATTGAACACAGTAACTTGCTTAAAAATATTAAAATATTAAAATTTGTGTAAACCTACGAAAATAACAGACTTCTCTTAAAGGGAGGGGGGGGTTCGATCCTACTCAATCTTTTCCTACTGAAATTTATATAATTTTTTTGTATACATTGAAATAAAATTGTTGTTTTCTTCGTTACAGGTGAGTGCAGTAATCCACTTGAATCTTCAGAGGAACATGAGAATGGCGTAAGTAACCAAAAGGAAGATATCTGCGTATATTGTATGTATTGTGTAAAAATACACATAAACAACAAATTCTACTGATCATACCGAGCATTTTCCCGATAGAAACATAAATTCAAATTCAAATTCAAATTGTTTATTTGTAAAATAGATACATAAAGTATACGTTTTACATGTCAAATCTAATCTGTATAAAAATAATATTTTATGATGAAACAAATATGATACGGGAAATATATAAAAAAACTATATTTAAGCTGGGCTACTAAAGTTAAATGCGTAAAATAAAGACTTATTGGAATAAGAATATTATTATAACTACACAATGCAATTAATATATTAGTTGATAAATTAACTGAATACACCATAAAAATATGACGCCTAACCAAATATACGAGTATACTAACATAATTAAAAAATTAAAATATTGTATACACCTTCATAATGCAATGAATAAATAAGTTAATAGATAAATAAACTATAAATAGATATAATGCCTAAACCGCCCATTCGATTAATCTTGCTAAGAAGAAGGGCAAGAAACTTAGCAATATGATGAAAATGAACAAAGCAAATTAACTAAATTGTTCTCTTCTCCATACCAAAATTATGAACCTTCAATAAATTTTGAATGGGCATGCCAATTTTTTTTAAATTTGATTTTGTATGTTCACCTATATATGGGAAAGTTTTTCTGTATGATCAGAAGATAATGTGTATTAATTTAAAAATAGCAGTTTATTTACACCCGGTATATAAATATATTAAAAAAAAATTGGGCATGGGGAGAGGATAAAGAAAAGTGAGTGAAGAAAGGTAATGGTGTAACGCAAGTGGAAGGTAAATTTCTAAGGGGCCGCTCTAGAAGGACGTATATCGACTAAATTTGGCATATTTTGCTAAGAGCCGAGTTAACAACGCGAAGACGTAATCGGAAATTTCAAATTTATTCTATGTCCATCGCGTCCTTGTAAACAGTATTATTTACGCCTATTTTGCGCTATTCGGAGACGTAGCGGTTTTAGTAAGAACCAGTTTGAAATGCGCGCTGATATGAATGATTATTGTAATATCATATTCGTACAGACACAGATCGAGTTGCTAATTTAGGTCATGTGTGCGCCTTAAGCATTTCAAATTACAAAATCGTGGTAACATTAAATTAACTAGCCAAGGTTAAGTCAATTATCCATTACTAATTTCGTGTTAGGGCGAGTTTTCGCACCGCGCTCACCAACCCGCCTGCCCAGCGCAGGGGAGTGTGGGCATTTCTTCTAAGAGGACCAAAAGCAGTGGTATACTAAGCTGGTGGATGGATGGATGGAATTTCGTATTATTGGTTGCCAAATGAGGCTGTCAGAAGTACATAATTAATTTCAATTGTGCTTAGAAAAGATAGGCCACTCTAGTTCTGACGGCCTCAAAATCTGCTTCATGGTTTTAGTATGAGAGCTGGTGAAAATGGGGTAGCTTTAGGCAAGCATCCTCACAGTTATCTGAACAAGAAAACCCAAGACTGACAAGAGAGAGAGAGGAGTCCCTGGGCTGCTAGGAGGCTTCAAAGAGGTTTAGGAAACTTTGGGTCCTCTTTGCAGTCAAAGGCTGGGTGATATAGGTATGTTCAAAATTACATAAACTACGACAGAAAAAATAATGGTGCGCAAATGGCAGGGTAAGCTCGACCGGACCACCCTAGAAAGTATGCCAACCGAATTGGCGATATACTGATGAAAGGCAAAGTTAAAGGTAGAATAGAAGAGCTTGTATTACTACATTGATAGAGGTAGAAGAGGCGAAAAAGAGGTGTGTCAGGATCGTAGCAGATGGAAATCTGTAGTATCTGCCTACCCCTTTAGGAGCCAGGTGTGAGAATATGTATGTAAAATCTACGACTGCAATTTGATATAAATTTCAAGTTGTCTAAAGTTACCTTTTTTATGCAAATTTAAGCCCAATTGCAGCCAAAGGATCCGCTCTCTCTCAGACTGTTTTAGTTTATCTTGTTCGGATAATTAAGGATTACATTTGTAGTAATAGTAATAGACGTTTTTTTAATAGTAATAGACGTTTAATTCCATAAGAAATTACACGAATTATAAAAATAATTCTGCCAAACTGCATTACAGTTTGTGGGCAGAAAAAAC
This sequence comes from Ypsolopha scabrella, assembly GCA_910592155.1. NCBI lineage: Eukaryota > Metazoa > Arthropoda > Insecta > Lepidoptera > Ypsolophidae > Ypsolopha > Ypsolopha scabrella. Next base: position 11,403,423 of record OU342989.1, on the reverse strand, counting down.
CCTCTGTTAAACTTAATTAAACTTATGAAATCTATGTACTATAATTTTACACATTTAATATGATTTTAAACATATACATAATCTTACACTGTAACAGTTCTGCTTAGATTTAGAATTAGGATTTCTCCAATGTAACTCCATTTCGATAATCACCACCTCTCACACTATTTGTTTTCAGTGCGTCCTCAAAAATTGAATGATGTGTACAATACAGAACATGCATGTCGTTTAAATAAGTAGTATAGGTATTGCGTTTCTTGTATTCTATTTACTTAGTAGAATTTAATGATGACCATGGAAAACTATTTTATTTTATGGTTTTGTAATTATTTCCATTAAAAATACAACATTTTGATGAAATGAAACGCAAATGCAAAACGCCTCACCATTGGCTAACTGCCTTTTGTGACAAAGTGAGTACATTTCATCATAAAATATTAAGTTCAAAATTAATAAATGTAAAATAAAACCCTCAAATATTTTGTAATAGGTTGTTTTAACCAAAAATAATGAAAAAAACCGGCCACTCGCCATACGCCGCAAGCAAGAGCAGTATCATGTGACGTCACTTGATGCGCGCTAAAATGGCAGCCGTTTGAATTGTAGAAGATTATTAAGAAACTTATTTTGATTTTATAACTATGAAATATGGATAATTTAGTTGTAAATTCTTATTCATAGCCGTAATTTGATCATAATTTAACGAATTGTGCATTGAAAAATTTACATGCATATTATTTATTCAATTTGACCACGTAAGAAGCTTCTGGATCGAGTCGACAGGCGAGTTTGCTTCTCAATCCAAATAAGGCATCAATTAATATTTATATCGAAGCAATTTAGTGCGTTTCCATGCTAACATGGCGTGTTGTGTCTATGTTAGTCTGGGAAAACTCGATTTTTTTTCCACGGTAAAATCGAGGTCAAACTAAAAACTTGCTTCGTATACTTGAACGAAATGATCGAGCACTCTTATCTCTTTGGGTTAAGGTGTATTTTGGTTTACAAAGACACGTGTCTCGACAGGTAAGCGAAACGCAAAGAGTTGCCGGAGTGAAAGTGAGTGCAGTGTATATGAAGAAAAGTCGTAATTTTTTTTGGTAAATATGATTTACGGCTTTATTGCTCGGAAAATAAGACACGTGTTGGTTTTAATGCGTTTGCATTGACTTTTCATTGGAAATAATCGTCCTTTTTTTGCAAGAATTTCTCGGGGTCGTTAAAAATTACGAATTTTTGGACTCTCTAAGATAAAATCTACGGCTGGTCCATCTCATAACGAAAGACATATCTGGGTGAATCAAGAAGAGAGAGGATAGTACTGTTATTTAATGGATACAATTTTGTATAAATTCACAAGAGAGCGTTTTCGCGTTTTCGAAAACGCCCTGTTATGTTTCGTATGTATAATAGTTAATGCTTACTCTATAAGTTAGGGAAGCTACTGTATTGAATTGAAAAAAAAAACAGCCTGAACTCTTCTTTTTGACGTTTTGGGCCCTGTCATTCTCATGGAAAGGCCTTCTTTATAATATGTATTTTTTCCACAGACATACAGACTAAACCTAAGGATTTAATAGCGTTGGCAAGTTTCCATACAAAAACCAAGCGACATTTAAGCTACATGGTACGAAGAAACGTATAAAACTTAGTTATTTTGGCTGGCTTATGCTTGAAACATACATAAACTAATCTCTAGTATATATTTTGTTTGGAAACAAGCAATGTTTATATCTAAAAGAGCCCGTAACTCACTGAGCTAAAATTGCCTCAAGTCGACTCTATGATTTTTTCTGAACCCTATCTCTTGTGATTTGGAAATAACACTGTTTCAAAAACTCCTTTTTACTACCCATCTTCGTCTATTTGCTAAGTGCGGGGCTGACAGAACCGTAATTAAATGTTTTTCATCTTCGCATTAACATTTATTTGCTATATTTGCGAATATCTTCTGTGAAAGAAAATGGTGCTCTAAGTGGAAGGTAAAGCTCGATTGGGCCGCCCTAGAAGGAAGTATACGTTGACGAAATTTGCTACATACTGATGAGGTGCGTCCCTGACCTAAATTAGCAACTCGAAAATATCAATTAAAAAAAAATCTACGGAAAAGTCATTGAAATAACGTCTCCAAGTAGCGCAAAATAGGCGAAAATAGCACTTTTCAATAATTCTAAAATTTTATCTGTGTAATATTTTAGTGGTGGTAGAGCTAAAGCCGGGCTCGACTGTGGAGGCACCACCATCTTACTCGCAAACCCTCCCCAAGTTATTCGGGGGAGAGTAAGAGAACAGCTCTCAGGCAAAACCAGGCGGCCCACCATTGCCTGGGACTGATGGATGGCGGTTTATCCATCCCCAATTGCCGGGCCTTATATAAATCAGACTAGTGACGGTTTCGGCACCGCGCTCACCAACCCGCCTGCCCAGCGTGTGTGAGTATGGGCATTTCTTCCAGGAGGACCGCCAAGAGTGGCGAAATCCTGGAAAGGCCTGCGTCCAGCAGTGGACGAAACAGGCTGATGGGTGGGTGGAATATTTTACTTATCAAATTCTCTAACCATTCGTGTTTTGCTCAAAAATAAATAACGTCCATTTGAGGTATAGATGTATGGAATCAGTAAATATTTCTAAATTCATTATTTCGAAAGCAAGTATCTTAAGGTATTCAAAAGTTAGAAAATAATTGATTATTGAAACTGCACGGCAATTTATTGGAGATAAGTGCAGTATTTTTTATTTATTTTTATACCAACGAGTCACTAGGAAGCAAGAAAGGGCTTCGTACAGCAAAATTTTGATGGGGGACGCCCCGGAATAGAAGAGCTTGTGCGACTAGATTGATGGATGTAGAAGCAAAAGAGGTGTGTCAGCATCGTAGCAGAAAAATTATTGTAGTAAGTACCTAAAAGAAAAACACACCAAGGTACGCGTGAGGTCGTTTCCGCCTCCTCGAAAAACGTCATACCACGTCACACGGAAGAATTTGGTATTGGCTTTTAGACATTTATATTTCAACAATAAAAAATATTAAATTTATTGTGTTTTTACGAGTTCAGGTTCAAATTATTAAAAAAAAAACACAATGTAATGTGAAATTTAATTATCCAGCCAAATTCATACTGTAGGCTTGGTATGTGATCGCTAATTTCTCAAAATGTTGATGTCCCATAGCAATTGACTCGGGCTTGCGTTTGTAAGGAACGCGAAAAGAATAATTTACGAATTTCACAAAAAGGGTCATCGAATCTTGCTTGCTTGAAACTTACCGAATCTTCAGAATTAATTTGGCTGTATAAACAAATAAATGTCAGCCTGTGTATTTATTTGTTTTGAATTGAGGAGTATTTTACACGGACTGCTGCGGTTTGTGGGTAACAGATAAGTTATCAATTCGTCATATCATTGAAAACCACAAGTGTTTCCTATGTTATTATGTTATGGACACATAATAGTTTAAGGTACAAAAAAATGGTAGTAAGACATAATTGATTAATGTATTTTTTTTTGGCAAGGTTATTCAATCATTGGATAATGTGCCAGATGGGCTATACCTGAAATTTTTATTTAAGAAATTAATTATTTTTATTTATTGATCGTTGCAAATAATTTACCAGACTAGACCTTTTCCCACAGCTTATTACGTAAAAATTAAACAAATTAATAACGAAATAGACATTATGACTAAGAATAACATTGATATTTAGGTTAAAAAAAAAACTCAACGTTGACAAACTGTAATCTTTTTGTTTTGATGGACACTCACCCGGGCCCATAATACCTCAATTCGCAGTCCTGCTATGACGCTTCTGCTGTTTGACTGTCTATCCTACTCTAATCAGATGCCGCGCACGCAAAAACATCAGTTATTTTGAAATCGCGGCTACACTGATAGTTTTTTCATTTTTATGGAACAGTCTGCAGCTGCGTTATACTTATATCAGTTATAGTATGCAAAGTTTCAGATCTAATTTCAAGTATTCATTGAATGCTATCGGTTTATTGTACGGTTTGGAGGTAACTTTGTAATATTTTTGTATCGAGAAAGTTTAATGGAATCAAGTTTTCACAACAGCATGTACATAGCATTAGTCTTCAACTTTATCACATATTAATTTCAGAGTGATTGTTGCAGTATAAAACAGGATCATGCGAAGCGAAGTGAGGTATTATACACCCTTAACTGATATCATTTAGTGATATACGAGTAAGTGCTCGACTAGAAACGAATCTTTTTTGTGCCCAACATTTTGAAGTAAATTTAGTAGGGGTTGTTCGTCACCCTCTACGAAATTATTGATTCGGATATCTAGGTAAGGTTTACAGTATTTACATCCATAATACTCAGATCCTTAGTTTGGACGAACTGTTCTGAACGGAAAAAAAATATTTTTTTCGATGCAGCGAATTTTCTGTCTCGTTTTGGGCTCTGTTGTCGTCTTGGAGAAGGCCTTATTTATAACGTGTTTTTTTGGAACCCTATCTATCTGTAGTATGTGAGTAAGCTAAAACCGAATCTCGGTGCAAAATGCACATCATAATGTTGATACTATTGATTGTTTTTAGAGGTGGTAGAGCTAATGCCGGGCTCGACTGTGGAGGTACCACCATCTTACTCGCAAACCCTCCCGAAGTTATTCGGGGGAGAGTAAGAGGACAGCTCTCAGGCAAAAAAACCAGGCGGCCCACCATTGCCTGGGACCGATGGATGGCGGTATATCCATCCCCAATTGCCGGGCCTTATCTAAATCAGACTGGTGACGGGCAGCGGCGTCACTGGTGCAAGGGTTTCGGCACCGCGCTCACCAACCCGCCTGCCCAGCGTGTGTGAGTATGGGCATTTCTTCCAGGAGGACCGACAAGAGTGGTGAAATCCTGGAAAGGCCTATGTCCAGCAGTGGACGAAACAGGCTGATAGATAGATAGATATTGATTGTTGGCACTTGGTGGAACTTGGAAAACATGATGAACAAAAAATCACTTGTACTATTCTACAATTTACTAAATAGTAATTTCCTGACCGGTTTCGCCTTTACGGCATTTTCAAAGGAATTATATAAATCTAAATAAATTAAAACGTGTGCATGAGTAGAATCAATGACCTATTGTCATCATTGTCAATTTAGATTTATATAATTCCTTTGAAAATGCCGTAAAGGCGAAACCGGTCAGGAAATTACTATTTAGTAAATTGTGGAATAGTAAAAGTGTTTTTTTGTTCAGCAGGTCATAATATTGTTTTCCTTACTTTTGAATAAAAAGTATGCACAAATTGCTTTTAAAGCAATAAGCGGAAATTGATGAATAAAAATAGGGTTCTCGCATTAAAATTATGTTATTTTATGCCTTACATTTTGATTATATTCGATTACAACGATAAATACGCTTTTAAGTTTGTTAATCGAATGCAATCAGAATGTAAATCATAAAATAATAGAATTTAAATGTGAAAACTGAATTATTTATTACTAATGAACTTCGTGCTAATAAATTTCTGCTAATTGCTTTAAAACGCAATTTTTTCATACTTTTCCTTAAAAAGTTATCGAACCTCAAATTGTCACTATTCTTGTAATTTGCATATGCTTGCGATGGATAAATCGCCAAGTGTTTCAAATATAGAAATTTATTCCTATCGATGTAGCGTTTGCCACGTTAAGTAATTGTTTTATTTAGGGACGTAAATGTTTAAGATTCAGTGGAATCGTTGCAATCGTGCAACGTTTCCGCGTTTTACGGTTATTTTTAGAGTTTAGGTCGTTGCTTCTTCATTCTGCAGCCAAGATTGTGGCTGAGGAAACGTTAATGAAAGTACGCAGTTGTGCGCTACGGCCCTCTCTGTGGTTTAGTGGTTGGAACTACTAATATAGCGGTGGCGGGTTTGAATCCTTTAGGAGGTCCTACAATGACAAGTGAAAATAATTCTAGGGTAAATCATGTATCGTTACCTGGGTACCTAGCATAGTAGACCATATCGAGCTTTGACAGCTCGATATACACTGTCTGTCCCTCTCTAAGTAGATCAACAGAGTGAGACAGAGCACTGTATCAAGCGCTATCGAGCTCGATATGGTTTGCTATGCTAGACTAGCTGATCATATTCCAGAAGAAAAAACTTTATTTTCTCAAATATTTTTTTCACTTCCCAGTACCATGTGTTTAAATCAGCTGACGAAATTTCTATGCAAAGGTGAAAAAAAATGCGCAAATTTTTTTTTTCCGTGTTAAGTTTTCTATTAGGGATACTCTTAATTTTTTTCACTTTGAATTGTAAGACCTATAGTATATGGTGACTTTCGTTATATAGCCAAATTCATACTGGAGACTCAGTAAGTGGTCAGGATCAAGGTTCAATAACACTTTCTCTGAAAAACGCAACAGAAGATTTAGACTTCCTATATTGAGTCGAGGTTGTATTGAAGTCAAGTATAGAATAGAATAGAATAGAATATTTATTTATTAAAGCAACAAAGGCTCAGTTTGTTAGTAAGACACACAAAAAAATGTTAGTAACAAAATAATATATAACATTTTTTTGTGACAGATTTTTTTTTTTCGTTTTTCTCAAACATGGTCGTTGAACCTTGGTCCTGACCACTTACCGAGTCTCCAGTACAAATTTGGCCGTATAAACGAATGCCACCTTATACAGGCTGTAAATGCAAAGTCAAGAATCCCTTTACTTATGTGTATGAAAGTATACACGATTCTGATGTCATTACGGGAAAAAAAATATACCTTGAATTTTCACCAAAAATTCCATCATTTTTCTAAGCTATGGCTACGCAGCTCACCGGCCTCCCCACACACCTAATTGCACCCCGCAACCCGCACCCCTCATCCGAGTGGCCAGCGACCAGTGAGGGTGTCCACGCGATTAGTGCATTTTGAGTAAAGAAAATCGTCTTATTATGAGGTACTGGTACTTTATTTAGAGATCCCAGTATTTAAAATAATATATTTACCGATCATACTAACACACCCATAAACGATTCTTGGCTTTGCTTTTACACTCGGTATTGTGTTCGGTCAGCGTGCTTCGGATGGGTCATTTGCGCCTGAAGACGGTGATACGGCTTACCATCCGTCTCGCTCGTCGGTGAAACGTGGGTGTACCAGTGTGGCCTGTGACTTGTATTTCACAGTCCATACTCGGAAACACTTCTTTCCGACACCCCCTCGGATATTCACGTCCTGAGATTTACAATCGATGCTATATACACGCGCTTCAATTTCGACTCAACCATAATACGCCTCACGAGATTAAAACTAAAACGTGATAAAACTCCATCATTACTAGACCGCTTAGCAAACGATAAAGACTTGTATTACAATGCGGTAAAGACTAGTCGAGTTTGATATGTGTGGTGGTGGATTCATGCCAAGGTCGCGCGTCGTTGCATCATGGACGTGCCTAGATCGAACACCACGGAAGGAGAAGCGTGTCGAGAGTACTTATTGTGAGGGAATAGAGACGATATTGCCGTAATCCGCGTGATTATTTCCGTGGCGTTCACTCTAGACCACGAGTCTCCTTTTTCCTTATAATTTAAACTCAGTTATTGTATTATTTCAAATGATCATACGGAAAATATTTCCAAAAGAGATTACTACGCCAATCATATTTTTAGGGTTCCGTACCCGAATGGTGTCAAACGGGACCCTATTACCATAGTTCTGTTTTTACTATGCTATTACCACAGTGTAAAAAAAACAAGCCTTCGCTGTCCGTCCGTCTGTCACAGTCACAGGGGTGTAGCTTCAGCCGTAATCCATCCATCAGCCTGTTCCGTCCACTGCTGGACATAGGCCTTTCCAAGATTTCGCCACTCTTGGCGGTCCTCCTAGAAGAAATGCCCGTACTCACACACGCTGGACAGGCGGGTTGGTGAACGCGGTGCCGAAACCCTTGTACCAGTGACGCCGCTGCCCGTCACCAGTCTGTTTTATATAAGGCCGCCATCCATCGGTCCCAGGCAATGGTGGGCCGCCTGGTTTTGCCTGAGAGCTGTCCTCTTACTCTCCCCCGAATAACTTCGGGAGGATTTGCGAGTAAGATGGTGGTACCTCCACAGTCGAGCCCGGAATTAGCTCTACCACCTTAGCCGTAATAGCATAGACAAAAGTTTGTCTATGGTATGGATGAACATTTGTATTTGATGGTATCCATCCATCCATCTGCCCATGTTTGTCCAGCAGCCTTTTCCAAATTTCGCCACTCATGTCGGTCCTCCGTCCTCCCCATCCAGCCGCCCCCCGCAACGTCCTTCAGGTCGTCGGTCCAGCGGGCACGAGCACTGTCTATGGTAATAGTTAGAAAATTTAAATTTTCCCAGAATACGTGTCACTATGGCCTCTATCATGAAAAATAATAAATTTAAAAAAGTTAAACCCAAGGTCCCCATACGATAAACCTCGTAAATGTTGACGTCCCATTGTAATTGACAAGGGGCTGGGCTTGCGTTTGTAGGGAACAAGATAAGAATAATTTACGAATTTCACAAAGAGAGTCATCGAAACTTGATACTGAGCACTCACCGAGTCTCCAGTATGAATTCAGCCGTATAAATAAATGTCACCTTATATTTGCTAATAGCTAGAGAACCACTGAACTGGCTTGGATATGGTTTTCACTAGGATTTCGCTTTCGTATCATTACGCTATGCCTAAGAGAGCTGAGCAGTCACAATCTAAGTGAAATATTCGGTAGAAAAAGCGGCCAAGGGCAGAGATTGTACAGCGCAGCGTGGGGGCGGACCCACGAAGGCTAATTGTTTAATGAATATATTTAACATAATCTATTACTTATAATAAAGTAGTAAAAAGTCGTGTCTGTACATTGAATATTTTTGCGAAATTTTGAATGAAATGTGTTATTTTATTAGTATTGTATTGAAGGCCAAAATTAAATTTTTCATCCACGAGTTTTATTTCGAGTACGGTATAGAAATATTTGAGTCTCTCTTTTGTGGTACAATCAATAATATTTTTAGTTATCATAAACAGTTATGGCCAAGATTTTAAATACCTTCTTCCTGATTGTTCCCATAACTGTCGAACTATGGAACCCTAGGTATGCGAGTCTGACTCGCACTTGACCGGTTTTTTTATTTACAATCATGACAAAAGTAACAAAAGACATATTTTTATTTCGAACATAGTTATAGTTGCCTTTGATATAGCTAGGGTGTTCATTTTCAAGCTGTATATGCGCGGGCGCAGTCATGGTAACCAGCGTATCAAAAAGCAATTTCTCGCCGTGACGGATCTAAAATTGATTTGTCAAGTAATCTTTGACGTAGTGAGGCAGTAACGTCGTCAGTATGGTCAAGTGCGAGTAAGACTCGCGCCCTGAGGGTACCGTACCTTTGAAACGTAAATTGCGTTTTGTAAATTTTCTCGTTTATCCCATAGTGTGGGGTATCGTTAGATAGGTCGTTCAAAAACATTATGGGTGTGTGAAAACTATTTTTCGATTTAGGGATCCGTTGGTGAAATATTAAGCTTTAACGTGCTAATTTTTGATAGAGTCAGTGCCCCCCCCCCCCCCTTAACCCCGGTTAAACTGCTGTTTATGGATATGTGAAAAAATTCACAGAAGTAGTATAATGAATGAAGTGAAAAGGAAAACTATCACAGCTAAGTAGGCTTTACAGGTTTACGAGTACAGGTCGCGCCAAACTTTTAGCCCCCAATGGATGGGCCGTTCTTCTAAATGTATGGGACTAGAAGTTTGGCGCGATATGTATTAGTAGACCAACTTATAAAATGTACCGGACAACTACGGAACCCTACACTGCGCCTGGCCCGACACACACTTGGCCGGTTTTTTTTTTACTTTATTAGTTTGGACCTGGTTTGGACGGACTACAGACTGTTTTCAGAAGAGCAAGTTTTGAATTGAAAAAAAAGCCTATGTTGGAATTTTTTTGGATGTAGCGAATTTTTCTCTATCACGTTTTGGGCTCTGTAATCATCTTGGAAAAGGCCTTATTATAACTTTTTTTCAGAACCCTATGAATTTTAGTATGGGAGTTCTGCTGTTTTAAAGTGTATTTATAAGGTGACTTTAATTATACTGCCAAATTCTTACTGAAGACTCGGTAAGTGCTCAGTAGCAGGGTTCGATTACCTTTTTTGTGAGATTCGTAAATTATACATTTCGTGTTCCTTACAAACGCAAACCCAGCCCCGAGTCAATTACTATGTGACGTCAAGATTTTATTTTGCGAAATCAGCGAAAAGCATTATCGATCCGTGTTACTGATCATTTACCAAGCCTCCAGTATGAGTTAGGCTGTATTCATTTTTTTTTTTACTACCTATGTCTCCTTAATATCTAAGACTTGTATGATTTACAGCGAAATTTGTTTCAAATTAATTTTCTATCTTGTAATGAATTCAAATATTACAAAAAAAAAAACATTTTTCAAGGCGGTGTGTAAAGGGCCGTAAAACGGTAATTTTCTCTCTATAATTCATTGTCGAACGACACGTGTAAAAATAAAAAGTGTGTTTTGTTACCTATTTCACAAAACAAATTATTGTTTCTTAAAAACACACAGCGCAATAACACTCCTCTCTATTTCCATAAATTTATAAAGCCTCCCAGGCAGAAACTACATATTTCTACCTAATACGATCCTGACACACTTCTTGCTTCCTCAACATGCAGCAAATATCGTTTTCTCAATTAGAACGCCCTCGTAAACATTTGTTTCGCAGATACTTTTCCGAATAGAACGCAGCTGTTCTATTATATTTCTAGCGTGGCAACAGGGGGAAAACTGTGTCAGAAGGGCGCGGGGGGACGTGACGTCACACTGCATTAGTCCCTTCGAATTTCCAAACATCGGTCTCCTTCACTATCAATAAATCCTATTCCCTTCCACTAACGCACAAAATAGATTAATGCGCTGCATCACCTTGTGTGCGACGCCGAATGACGAAAAGGCGAATGTGTATGTCTAGTGTTTTCATCGCTATGTGTATGGTTTTAAGGTTTATATTGCATTGGGGGGAATTTTCAGTTGTTGGCAAGGCGCAGCAAGGTCTGCGATTAACATACAATCTGGCGTTTTTATTGATAGTATATTTACATTTCTTGACTTCCTGGATATTAAAATCATGACACTGGGAAAACGCAATGACATGAAATTTTTGTATGGAAAAAGGGCTTATGTTGTAAAAAGTACCCGAAATGAGCTTGTATGACTGGATTGACGGGTGTAGAAGCAAAAGAGGTGTGTCTGGATCGTGGCAGATGGAAATCTGCAGTCTCTGCCTACCCCTACACACACAGATAAGCAACTCGACGTGTGTGTGTTCGTGTGTTGTTACAAATATCGACGGAAACGACATTGAATTATAGTTTATATTATGTTATCGCAATGTTTTTATAAATCCTTTAACAAAATGCATCTTCTATTTTAAATGTTACAGTTGTATTATAGCAACATATTTAAATATTATTAGTTATAGCTTTTGCCCTCGGCTCCGCCCGCGTGTTATTCGGTTTAACGACATGCTTTTTTCCAGGATAAAAAGTAACCTATGTGTTAATTTGGGGTATAAGCTATTTCCATTCTAAATTTCATCCAAATCCGTCCAGCTGTTTCAGCGTGAAAGAGTAACAAACATACACACACACAAACAATATTACTGTGATATATAGTACGTGCGCGAGTCCGACTCGCACTTGGTCGGTCTTATATCACCACAAAAGATTTTACCGCGCTAATTAGACACCTGATTTTTCAATGATATTGATATATCCTACAGGAACCATGCATTTTTCCGGGATAAAAAGTAGCCTATGTATTAAGTTAGGACATAAGCTATATCCATTCTAAGTTTCATCCAAATCCGTCCAGCTGTTTCAGCGTGAAAGAGTAACAAACATACACACACACTCTCGCACAAACTTTCGCATTTATAATATTAAGTAGGATTAGTAGGATGAGACGAGATCAATTAGAAACAAATGTCGAGTAAGGCCAGAATTTGAAAATAATCCTCAGTCCAAGATTCAAACCTGTGATTTCTTGCTATCACGACAAGCAGGCTATCGACTGCGCCACCGAGGTACTTATCCTAGACCGTTGAATTTTTCCATATTCATACTTGTGACACCGGTTTTTTGTAACTATTTGATATACAGCTAATAAGGCACATAATAAGTCCTATTAATATTATATAAAACTTAAATTAAAGCCTTCAGAATAAAAAAAACAATTTGTGACTTAACCAAAGGTTTAATTCTACGTATGACTTACTCCGTGCAAAAATGCGCTCACGAACTAGCTTACCACAAGATCGTATGCGGCAAAACAGTATTTTTCATTTAAAATGACAACTGTAAGTAATTTAATAAATCCAATCAGCCATATTGAAGTGTATTTGTAGACTAATTTAAATAAAAAACTTAGAGGCTTCATTCGCTCCCGTTGTTCGCATCGTTTAGATAATAGGTTTACATGTTTAAAACAGTAATCATTGTTATTTTTACTTAATTAGTTTCGATAGACCGCTTGTTTTAAATGAAAGAATAGCCTTCACTTTGCAATTTTTTTGTATCGCGTTTTGGGCTATTACATCGCCTTGGAAAAGGCTTTATAACATGTATTATTTCAGAACCATATATTTTGTAGTTTGGGAGTACTACTACGTACTACATATTGAGTAGTCTTTAGGAAACAGACTTGAATTGTATAACCTAACCTTGTATTGATCCACAACATATGTATTATTTAACTTGGTATATTTGTTCTATACATTGTATTGGGTAAGGTAAGCCAACCGATGCAATGTATGTACATAATGAATTTCAAACAGTATTGTTAGCGCATTTCAATCCCTCACACGTATATTTATTGAAGGCCAAAGAATTCCACCGTTTTACACCAAAAACTAGACAGAAGTCAACAAACACTCGAGTTTTAGTCTAAAAGTACTAATAATAAAGTAGTAAAAAGTCGTGTCTGTACATTGAATATTTTTGTGATAAGCCTTGTTTATTTAGTTGTTTTGCTCGATCGTGTAGACGAAAGTTTGTGTGTGTATGTTTGTTACTCTTTCACGCTGAAATGGCTGGACGGATTTGGATGAAATTTATAATAGATATAGCTTATACCCTAACTTAATACATAGGCTACTTTATATCCTGGAAAAATGCATGGTTCCTGTAGGATAGATCAATATCATTGAAAGATCAGGTTTCTAATTAGCGCGGTCCTTTATCGTTTCTGGTGAGATAAGACCGGCCAAGTGCGAGTTGGACTCGCGCACGAAGGGTTCCGTACTATATATCACACTAATATTGTGTGTGTGTGTATGTTTGTTACTCTTTCTTCACGCTGAAACGGCTGGACGGATTTGGATGAAATTTATAATGGATATAGCTTATACCCTTACTTAATACATAGGCTACTTTTTATCCCGGAAAAATGCATGGTTCCTGTAGGATAGATCAATATCATTGAAAGATCAGGTGTCTAATTAGCGCGGTCCCATATCGTTTCTGGTGAGATAAGACCGGCCAAGTGCGAGTCGGACTCGCGCACGAAGGGTTTCGTACTATATATCACACTAATATTGTGTGTGTGTATGTGTGTATGTTTGTTACTCTTTCTTCACGCTGAAACGGCTGGACGGATTTGGATGAAATTAAGAATGGATATAGCTTATACCCTAACTTAACACATAGGCTACTTTTTATCCCGGTAAAAAGCATGTCGTTAAACCGGATAACACGCGGGCGGAGCCGCGGGCAAAAGCTGGTAATACATAAATTAACACAATTTGCTATAAAAGCTGAATTGAGATTAAAATAATGTCGCTTAAAGCCATAAATCACATTTATTTTATAGCTTTTATTAAAAACTATCGGTTGCATCCAACTTAACCTGAGAACCACTCAACGGATTTGAATGCGGTTTTCAACATATAGATTCATGCATTAATACCCAAGCCGAAAACGAGGCAAAGCGGAGCCGCGGGCAAAGGCTACTGTTCTAATGCTTTCAATACCTATTTCGTTATACCTATTTTATTATACTCACACCTGTCTCCCGGGAGACGACAGATTTCCATCTGCCACGTTCCTGACACACCTCTTGCTTCTACATCCATCAATCTAGTCATACAAGCTCTTCTATACCGGGTGCTTTTTACTTTGCCCTTGTTCAGTATGTCACCTATTTGATACGTCCTTCTAGGGCGGCCCGGTCGAGCTTTACCTGCCACTTGTCTTAGCAAAATAAAGAATTTGATTTGATTTGTTGTTTGTTTATTTCTGTATAATCCTTCAAGGATATCAGGAAACCACGTTAAATTTGCACATTAATTAACTGCACGATGTAGGTATTTAAGTTAATTAGGCATGGCGGATTAGGTTAACGTATTAGACTTTTATGAATTTTTAGGGCTCCGTATCACACAATGAAAAAACCGGCCAAGTGCGAGTCGGACTCGCGCACGAAGGGTTCCGTACCATTATCTATAAGACCTTGTTAACGAAGGCGGCACTAATTCATATGGCAATAATCGTTGCTGGAAAGCGGGTGTACCAAGTGATGTACTGTGATTTTCATTTCACAGTGCGCCTTAAGGCGTAGTAGGTCGATCGCACAACGAAAGAGCGCGCATATCTGAAAAAGCGCGCGTCTGAGCAGTGCGGTAAATCAATCAAGAGAGTGAATAATGCTGTTTTTAAATAAATAAAATTAAATATTAATTCACACGCGAGTTGAAAAAAAAAATCGCTGTGCTATCGTTTTATAATATATGTTTAAAACAGTATTCTTTGTTATTTTTACTTAATTATTTTCGTAAGACTGCTTGTTTAAAATGAAAAAATAGCCTTCAATTTGCAATTTTTTTCGATCGAGACAATTTTTCTCTATCGCGTTTTGGGCTGTTACATCGTCTTGGAAAAGGCTGTGTTTATAACATGTATTTATTTCAGAACCATATCTATTGTAGTTTGGGAGTACTACTTGTTCGAAAACTCCGTTTTTACTACCTACGTCGTCTTAACACATCTGACACCCCCTCGGGGATTTAAGTCGTAGGGATATGTTTTGCCATTTGTCATTCTTAATAAATAAAAATAACCATTTCAATTTCATGTTGTAAATATGTTCTACTAAATTGTAAAGAAAAAGTTCCAAGGATTTTCCTTTTACCTTTTTTGAAGTAAAATTAAAAGCTGCAAAAGAAATTTTCGTAACTTGTTTGAAACAACAATTTGTTTATTTAAGTTAGCAAAGTGTTGTTTTTGTTTTAGTTTATCAACGATAAAAAATAAAGGTGAACCGGCTCCTAGATTATGTATCGCTAAGTCGGTTGCCAACTGGTTGTTAAACGTCAAAAACAAGATATATTTTGAAATCCGATTCTAAGGATACGTTCGTGCTTAAAGTGACGTCACAGTTCGTGAACAGTTCAATACAATATTAGGTGAAATTAAATCAACCGATCCAATTCAAACTGGAGACTCGGTTAGTCATCAGGAACAAGGTTTAATGAACCTCTAGGGGAAATAAAAAACATTTTTTTGGACTGTATTTCTGCACTAGGAATTGTACTTCAACGAGTAAGGGAGCAAAAACAATTTTTTTTCGAAATTGGTCTAAAGGATTGCTGAACCTACTTCTTGATCACTAACCGAGTCTCCAGTATGAATTTGGCCGGTTGATTTAATTTCACCCTATATTTTGACTCCACTGAGGGTGCCAATCGGAACCTATTATGTACTATTTTGAAAGTTCAACACCGTGTAAGTGAAAATATTCAACGTTTTAAATTTTATTTACAATTATGAGCTTAGGATTAGAGAATAATTAAAACTATGATACGCGGTATTCCAGATTATAGGTAGGTATTTTGTAAAAAGATCATATTGTAACGTCCAAAATCCAACTTTTAACTACGGATAATGTTTACAAATACTTTTTCATCACTAATGCTCTGAAAGAAAGTCATATATAACTCGAAATACGGGCGGTAAATTCGATTTACCTACCTAGGGAGGTAAGTAAATTTGAAAATCAAACGAGTGTCCCTTACTGTCACTAACTATGTAGTCAATCACTCGTCTCGCCAAATGACAATGGAAAATATTCCATTATTTGATGTTTGATAATGATAATTCCTTTTTATTTTGTTATTATGTATTTCAATTATATATAACTAGCTTTTGCCCGCGGCTCCGCCCGCGTCGAAGAGATTTTCGTGGAAATAAGGAAAACAAAATAATATGATTTTTTCAACGACTATATGCAACGGACAACATGTTTAAGCAAAGCGATAATAAATACCAATCAAATAAGCCTAAACTCGAAGGGTCTGCTGTTGGATATCCTGTACCCAATTTACAGTCCCGTCATCAGACCCTGGTCTCCATGTTTTACCAAAGTGATAATAAAGACCAATCAAATAAGCCCAAACTCGAAGGGTCTGCTGTTGTCCGTTGGGGAGATCCTGTACCCATCTTCCAGACCCATCATCAGACCCTGGTCACCATGTTTTACCAAAGTGTTAATAATGGCCAATCAAATAAGCCCAAACTCGAAGGGTCTGCTGTTGTCCGTTGAGGAGATCCTGTACCCATCTTCCAGTTCCATCATCAGACCCTGGTCACCATGTTTTACCAAAGTGCCAAGAAGTGTGTCAGGATCGTTGTAGATGGAAATATTTAGTCAGATTAAACTGATACAGTTTCCTCGTATGGAAAAACAACCGGTTTCATCACGTATAACTAACCATTTGGTCAAGGAACGCCGATAAAGCAGCTAAGCAGCGCTTTTTCTCCCGACATGGTTCACAAATATTGAATTTAACTTCTGTTAATATAAAATATAGCCTATGCTACTCAGCAATAGTATAGCTTTTTATAAAAGAAAGAATTTTGAGAATCGGTTCAGTAGTTCCAAAGTTTACCTCAAACATACAAACAAACAAACAAACAAATCTTTCCTCTTTATATAATAATAAGTGTAGATTATGGAAAAATGTGACTTGCGTATACATATATGTAAACATCTTAAGTAGGCTAAATAAAATCTTAAAAAGACGGTTATGATATGACTTAAAACAGCAACTAAATTAGTTTTATTTAAAATGAAAAAAAAATGAAAATATTTTCTAAGTTATAAATTATAGTAGCTTCAAAATGATAGTATTTTCCATAGTCGTGATTACGAATACGAAACATTTCAAAATAATCGTAATCACGACTATGGAAAATCATATTATTTTAAAGCTAGGTACTATAATATCATGAAATATAAGTTTGTATATTTGTAAACATTGTTCGTAGTTAAAACTTGTACAAATAAATAGTCATTTTTTCTAATGATTTGGTTACACAATATTACAAATTCGGAAAATAGACCCTTAAAGGGGTAACTTTTTACTTCGGTACAAAATGCACATCATAATATTGTTTTCCTTACTTTTGAATAAAAAGTATGCAATAAATGTGTTTTAAAGCAACTTGCGGAAACAGTTTATTAATAATAAAGTCTTCTCAAAAAATTACGTACTTTAATGTATTACATTTTGTTTGCATTACATTAACAAACTTAAAAGCGTGGTTACAGTTGTAATGTAATGCAGCTAAAATGTAACGCATAAAATTGAATAATTTTTATGTGATCACCTAACTAATAACAATCAGTTTGCGCGAATAGCTATAAAACCCATTTATTGCACACTTTTTATACAAAAGTAAGGAAAACAATATTATTATGTGCATTTTGCACCGAGATCCTCCGTTACCATCTTAAAGGGGCGTAGCGGTGCACTAAGAAAGGATATTTTGAAATTCACCCCCTAACTAAAGGGGTGAAAATTGGTATCTAAAATGCGTTCCCACCCAACGGATATAACGGACCGTTTTTATCCCAACTCCATGCGGACGAAGTAGCGCGCGGGCGTCCTCATAAAAACAGATAAGGATGAGTCTAGTTATTGGTCTGGTTGCCGTATCAAATCATGATTCAGAAGCGTGCCACACACTTTCAATAATCCACGAGGCGTAGAAACGACAACGCGGAAGACTCTGTTCTAAATTTAAATAAAAACACGCAATGTTGTCAAACAATCGCCCATCTCCGTCCCACTTACCAGTGCCAAATCAAATTTGCTCTATCTCCTTCTCACTCCAACGAATCAAAGATGGCGTCATCGTCCCATATGATTTTTATTATCGCTCTGAACACGCGTAAACTAATGTTGTTTTTGTTTTTATTCGCGAATTTATTTTAGTTTCGATTAGTGGGTTCGTTGTTTTTGTAACGGTTTTAATTAATGTTTGTATATTTGTAAGCTAATTAAAACATAAACTAAACTAATTTAATGTATTCTTTCGTCAATACATAGCCAAAACAAAGTTGCGCAAAAATCGTCTACTTTCCAAATGAGTAACGAAACCTCCGACTCTATACATACAAGGTGACATTAGTTTATGCAGCCAAATTCATACAGGAGACTTGGTAAGTGATCAGTATTACTTCACAGGTCAATAATTATTTTTTTGCGAAATTTTATAAATACAATTTTGACTTAAATTTCCACGATATTAACTCGGGGCTGGGCTTGCGATTGTAGGGAACAGAAAAAAAAAATTAAACCCTAAACTTCGAACCTTGATATTGACTACTCATCGAGTCTTCAGTATGAATTTGGCATAAATTTACCTTTTATAGGGCCTACAAACTTGTAGACCACGCTGACACCAGCGGGCCTCTTATGTAACTTAGTGTTGGTTGCCAACCAGATAAAAACTAAAAAATATACCTATAGATAAAAACTGAACTTTTAAACATGCCTTCAGTGTACATTGAACTGTTCACGAACTGTGACGTCACTTTATCCTTAGAGAATAGGGATTCGATAGTATATCTACGTATTCGATGTTCGGCAACCAGTTGGCAACCGCCTCAACGATACATAGTCTAGGGGCAGATAAGAAAGGATTTTGTGGTTCAGGATGTTTATGACCCCTACAGCATGTTTATGAGCCCTACAGCATGTTTATGACCCCCACAGCATGTTTACGACCCCCACAGCATGTTTATGACCCCTACAGCATGTTTATGACCCCTACAGCATGTTTATGACCCCTACAGCATGTTTATGACCCCTATAGGCATGTTTATGACCCCTACAGCATGTTTATGACCCCTAAAGCATGTTTATGACCCCCACAGCATGTTTATGACCCCTAGAGCATGTTTATGACCCCTACAGCATGTTTATGACCCCTACAGCATGTTTATGACCCCTACCGCACGGGCCGAGCCGTGGATAAGATTAGTTGTTTAAAGTTGAATTTTTAATCACCTGTCTGACACAAGAAAGATGATAAAATTATTTAATCAGTTCACGAAGGTTAAGTATTGGTGATAAGACGAACCAAGGAGGTTGGTTACACAAACCTGTCAATTTGTCAAACCTGCGGGCCTATTACGTATTTTTGAATCGGTTGCCAACTATGGTTGCTATTCACCAAAAACAGATTAAAAATGAACTTCCAAAATAACCTTCAGGGTATCGAACTATTCAATTGTGACGTCATTTCAAGTGCGAACGTATCCTTAGATAAGCGGATATGTATGTTTTAGACGATAGGCTCTCGGTTTGGCAACTGTTTTTACGATACAGAATCAGGGGGCTGTATTTGTGATTAGCTTTTGCCGGCGCGTGGAACTGTCTTACAATCAATACAATCTTTCATTTGCGCGTAATAAACTGTTAACGATAGTTTTCGGCTCGGGGGTTGTTTTATGAACATGTTGATCTGGGTCACTACGATTGAGATAAAGAAAACCGCATCCAAATCTATTGAGTTGTTCTCGAGTTATAAAGAAACAGTTAAGACAATAATTTCTAAAATTGTGGTTTTGGCTTCAGTACAATTACCAACAACCTATGTCATTTAAAATTTCGCAATAATATTCAATGTACAGACACGACTTTTTCCCACTATTATTAGTAACTAGCTTTTGCCCGCGGTTTCACCCGCGTTGTATTAGTTTTTGTGTACTCCTATAAAATCTGTCAATATTATTCGGACTGTTGCCTACAGTAAACACAGCTGGTGAAATGTGTGTGTTATGCGCCTCTGTTTCCCATTTTGTGTGTCTCTTTTATAGTTTTCCATTTTATGCAAAATTTCAGCCTAATCGGTTTCGTAAGCATGGCGTGAAAGGGTGACACAACACTTTTCTATAGAAATTTGAAAGCTCATTTTCATCCCATGGGAACTGATTTATGTGATAAAAAGTAGCTTGTGTCCTATTCCAGGTCTAGAACTACATTCATGTAAAATTTCAGCCCAATCGGCAAAGTAGTTACGGCGCGGCGTGAAAGATCACGATCTGAAAATCCATCCATCCATACATCCAAACTCTCGCATTTATAATATTAGTGGGATGGGATTAGTATAGATGATGATACGGAACCCTCAAGACACGATTCGTACTCGTACTTGACCGGTTTTTAAACGATATTAAATTATTATTAAACGACCACCTTAACCTTTTAACAACCCAGATATGACATTTGGCATTTTGAAATCACCATACAAAAATGGCAGACTATGTTTCTATGACACAAAGTCACAAACTATATTGTAATAGAGTTATTGCATCGATTCTAAAACTGTTAATGATTTTGTAATGCAGTATTCGTTTTGCCATTGTTACGAGTGGGTTTTGTTATCTAAGGTGACATTTTTTATGCAGCTAAACTCATACTGGAGGCGTGGTGAGTGATCAGTAACGCGGATCGATAACACTTTTTGCTAATTTTGCAAAATAAAATCTTGACGTCCTATAGTAATTGACTCGGGGCTGGGCTTACGTTTGTAAGGAACACGAATTTCACAAAAAGGGTCATCGAACCTTGTTACTGAGCACTTACAGAGTCTTCAGTAAGAATTTGTAGCTTAGGGGGCCCGGCCCCCCAGCTCTAACTCATGAAGCCATCAAGTATCTGTTCTATATTATGTGATAGTAATAGGATAAATACAGATATATCTATTATACGTATACATATACCCACGCCTGCCTCCCAGACTTGGCTCTTCAGTAAGTTTCCATACATACTGCTTTTTGGCGTCATAACATAATAGATTACAAACCAAAAAACAAAACAAATAGCGGCTTAACTTAAGGGGGTAACTTTTTACTTCGGTACGAAATGCACATCATAATATTGTTTTCCTTACTTATGAATAAAAAGTTTGCAATAAATGTGTTTTAAAGCTACTTTCGGGAATAGTTTATTAATAATAAACTCTTCATAAAGAAATTACGTACTTTAATGTATTACATTTTGTTTGCATTACATTATTTATCAATTATAAAAGCGTGTTAACAGCTGTAATGTAATGCAGCTAAAATGTAACACATAAAATTGAATAATTTTAATGTGATCACCTAACTATTAACAAGCAGTTTGCGCGAATTGCTATAAAACGCATTAATGCATACTTTTTATTCAAAAGTAAGAAAAACAATATTATGATGTGCATTTTGCACCGAGATCCTCCGTTACCACCTTAAAATGGATTAAGTATCTAAGTATTTCCAGCAATTACACTCATATATCTGGGGGGGGGGGCAGACGGTACTTTGGGGGGTCCCTGCCCCCCCAAGGCCCCTACCTAGTTACGCCTTTGTATTTCATATTCCATTTTATATTTTTTAGGGTTCCGTATTTGGACATAAAATTCATAGTATATTTAATGTCTAATACGGAACCACCAGCATGTGAGTTCGACTCACATTTTTAGTAAGTATATATAAAACCGCGTGGTTAATACTTCCAAGTACTTTACGCAACTCTGCTTTCCGTCCTTAGTAACATAACTGCAGTGCAGGTAACGTGTGACAAATCACTCGATAACAAAGTAAAGCTGCGACTACATTGGTATGTCACACGCCGGCGACGTGGGACACGTCATCGAGACGGGGATTCTGACTTATACAAGGTTTATTTATGCAGCCAAATTCACATCGGGGCGAGGCTCGGTACATTATTAGTATCAGTCTTTTCGCGTAATTTGAAAAAATCGAATTTCCCAAAAAAGCCCATCGAACCTTGATTGATACCCGACTAGTTACCGAGTAAGAAAAAAGTGTAGGAATAAATGTCACCTCAGTGTAAGGAGGCTTTTGGTTATATCGCCAAATTCACACTAGAGACTCGGCAAGTGGTTTCTGTAAAATACGCACATGGGTTGGGCGGAGTTAGGCTTATATTTATACATAAATACCGGGTGTAAATTGACTGCTACCATTAAATAAAACCACATATTCTACCGACCCTACTGAACCAGTTTTCCCAAGAATCATACCCGCGGACACCCTCAGCTCAGCTCAGGTTTCACGGACGAGGCTCTCTCTAAACTAGCCCGTATGTCGGTGCATTAGGGTTTACGCATTTTTGTTTGCAACTCAATTATTTTCTAAACTAAGGGTGACCGCGTAATGATTCTTTGTAAAAGTGGTTCAGTAGGGTCGGTAGAATATGTGGTTTCATTTAATGGTAGCAGTCTATTTACACCCGGTATATTATTAAATAAATAAAATTAAATCGGTAAATATACCTTTAATGTAGTTTATGTACGTGTATTAACATAGTAAATACATAGGTAACACTAAAAGTTTCCGGAACTGGCCACTTACATAAACAATATTTAAAAATTTTTGCAACATTTGAAAATAGAACTCTTTGGCTGTAGAATGCAGTTTGTTTCATCTGACTGTCTTTTGTTTTTACCTTGTGGCGCCATTTAAAAAATTGTGTGTCTGCATCAACATGGATTTAACTCGGGAAAATTTTCGTAGTATGATTTTCTACGATTTTAAGTGTAATTTGACAGCTCAACAGAGCATCGCTCGGCTTGAAGCAGCTTTTGGCAATGAAGCACCATGCAAGACGACTGTTTATAGCTGGTTTGCAGAATTCAAGCTTGGTCTTATCAATCTCAGTGACGAATCTCGCGATGGTCGGCCGTCCACCGCTGTGACCAACAAAAACATCGATGCTGTGCGCCATATGATTGAAACAGACAGGCATGTGACCTACCATGAAATTCGCGCATCCTTAGAAATAGGCATGAGTCAAATACAATCAATCCTACACAAACATTTGGGTGTGAGAAAGCTGTGCTCGCGGTGGATCCCACACAACTTGACCGAGGCTCAAAAAACGGACCGCGTCACTTGGTGCAGTGCCATGCTTACCAGATTCAACGAAGGTGCGTCAAATTTGGTGTGGGACATAGTAACAGGTGACGAAACATGGATTTATTGCTACGATCCCAAAAGAAAGCAGCAATCGAGCGTATGGGTCTTTCAAGATGAGCCGAAACCAACCAAAGTGGCGCGCGTGAAAAGTGCATCTAAGCGGATGATTGCTTCTTTTTTTAATAAAACTGGACACGTGGCTACTGTTGCTTTAGAGAATCGTCGTACCGTGAATAGTGACTGGTACACGACCATTTGTTTTCCGGAAGTTATTGACGAACCCCGTAAAAATAACCGTAAACGCCGTATCATCCTGCACCACGACAATGCTAGTTCTCACACGGCCAGACAGACAAACGACTTTTTGAAGACGAAAAATGTAGAACTCATGAGTCATCCTGCATACAGTCCCGACCTGGCACCTTGTGACTTTTTTCTGTTCCCAAAAATTAAGAACCAATTACGCGGTCAACGATTTTCATCACCAGAAGAGGCTGTCGAGGAGTATGAAAAACACGTTTCAGAGGTCACCACAGGGGAGTGGCACAAAAGTTTTCAAAACTGGTTTGATCGAATGAAAAAGTGCATAGACGCCAAGGGAGATTATTTTGAAAAACAATAAATTAATTTTGTACCTTTAACAGTATTTTTTCATATTCATTCCGGAAACTTATAGTGCGTCCCACGTATATACCCAAAACCCAGTTTAATATAATATGTTTTCCTCTTTAAAATTTAATAATTTTACTTATTTAATATATTCTAACGTGCGATAAGTGTATTTATGTACCTACATTGCAAAAATAAAAGTATTCATTTCATTTCGTAATAAATACTATTTTAAATGTTTATGTGGATAAGTACAAGAGTTAAAAATAAACATGTGTAGTAATTTCCACCAAGCGCCAACAATAATACGCATCAACTATGTTATAAAGACTGTCCGCAAAAGTAGACACGAATTCCCAACTTCGTATGCGTTTGTATCAGACGTGTGAAGCGTGTGCGTCGGACGAATGCGCAAGTTCCACCGCAATACCTTCCTATGCAACTGTGATACCGAAAGCGCAATAGTGATTGTTGCGTTTCACGTGTAGTCACGACTTTTTACGTCAAAGAACAGCTGATTTGATTACACTTTGTTCAAGGGAACGTATGTATGTAGCAACCGACGACGGGTTAAGCTGTATATTAACTCTAGTTCATTTGATTTTTTGTTCTCCTCATGGAATTGGTTGCTCTCCTAAGATTGTATGCCTATAATACCGGGTCCCAATATCTTCCGTCCATCCATCCATCATCCTGTTTCGTCCACCGCTGGACATAGGCCTTTCCAGGATTCCGCCAGGCTTGGCGGTTCTCTGGAAGAAATGCCCATACTCACACACGCTGGGCAGGCGGGTTGGTGAGCGCGGTGCCGAAACCCTTGCACCAGTGACGCCGCTGCCCGTCACTAGTCTGTTTTAAGGCCCGGCAATTGGGGATGGATATACCGCCATCCATCGGTCCCAGGCAATGGTGGGCCGCCTGGTTTTGCCTGAGAGCTGCTCTCTTACTCTCCCCCGAATAACTTCGGGAGGATTTGCGAGTAAGATGGTGGTACCTCCACAGTCGAGCTCGGCATCAGCTCTACCACCTACTTCTTAAAATGAATATATTTTGATCTCAAAAGTTTTATCACACGCACTCTAATTAAAATAACGACCGTATACGAAATTTTGAACAAATACATTTTAGTAAGATACTGATTCAAAAAAGCAAGTTTTACAATCTGGACATTAAAAAAAACACCTCTATTTCTTAAGTGATAAGGATAAGGCAAAAATCTTGTCAAAATGTCGTATTCGGTCGTTGGTTTATAAAGGAAGCTTGCTTTTTTGGGTCAGTATTTTACTGAAACTCTTTTTGTGAAAATTTCGTGTTTGGTCGTTGTTTTATTAAGATATCTTTACGTATAATAAAGTAGTAGAATATTCGTGTCTGTTCATTGAGTATTTTTGCGAAATTTTATATTAACTGGGTAATAAAATAATATTGTACGTACTGAGGTCAAAACTAAAATGAAAAAAAAGTGGATAAAAATACAATATGCGTATCAAATTTTTTTTATTTTTTATTTTTTTATTTATTTATTGTGTCAACCAATATACATTGTACAAAAAAACAGGGAAAATATTTGAGTACATAGATCTTAAACAAATTATTTGTATATTGGGATAAATATTAACATGAAAAATGTGCCGTTGGTAACTGTGGTAATATAAATTGTTATACAGTCACCAACGCCTTCCTATAGGAGAGCGATAACTATAAAATTTACGTGTTACATGGAAGAATAACAGAAAAAGAAAAATAATTAAAAATGAAAAATTTGCATGCAATATACTCTAAAGGTTTGTGGGGGGTGTGTGCGTGTGTGTGAGGGAGAAGGTGTGTGTGTGTGTGAGGGAGAAGGTGTGTGTGTGTGTGAGGGTGTGTTTGCATGTGTGTAGCTGAGTCCGAATAAATATAATAAATACAATAAATGAAATTATGGATGCTGGAGAATTGGTTTTATCACCTACATTTATATACACAATATATATTTAATATATATATATGGAAATTACTATTACTGTTAATACCTCTTACGCAATCACTTTCAGAAGTGCCTCTGAATCCTTGTAATTAAGTGAGAGCAGCCAGTTCAAGACCACAACCTTGCATTTGCCTAAGAGAAGAGGATAAATATTGACCGTTCTATTTACCTTATTATACAGACGAGAACTCAGAACTTTGTAGTGTCGAGCGGCTAACTGAGTCCTGTGCTTCACAACCCTGCAGACTAGGTCCGATCGTCTTATCGAACTAATGGTAGACGGGTCATAAGGAAGTGTAGAGTGTTTACGCAGGATAACGTTAAAAATAAAAAGCCTTCTAACGGAAAGCACCTGACATTCTTTGTACAGCTGGTCTGTGTTATGAAGGATTGGCCTTTTAGTCATGACCTTAAGGACGGCCCTTTGGGCTCGCTCTAGGCGGATGAAGTGCGATGAACATGCACCACCCCAGGATGTAATACAGTATGTAAGTACTGATTGCGCCAGCGCATAATACACAGTTTTTAGGGTATGATTATCAGCTGAATATCTAAGTTTACGAAATATATACATTATTTTTCTAACCCGGGATATTAAGGATTCAAGATGATCTTTCCATGAAAGGGTACTATCTATTACAACGCCCAAGTATTTAATATTAGAGGCTCGAACAATAGGAGTGCAGCCGCATTTGCGGACTTGGGCCCCACAAGTATGAGCTAAAATATTGTAGGAGTCATGGTCAGGCTGATGGCTAGCATAGTGAGAAAATGTTATGTATTTCGTCTTATTAATATTTAAAGTTAAGAGGTTTGACGAAAGCCAACTCATCACAGTTCTAAGAGAGTTTTCAGCGTGGCGACAACACTCTTCCCAATTTTTGCCCTGTATAAGTAAAACAGTATCATCTGCGTAACTGCAAATTTTGCAGTTAGGAATATGCATCGAGCAAAGATTGTTAATATACATAAGGAAGAGAGTTGGACCTAACACGCTACCTTGAGGAACGCCATATGTCAGAGATTGATTACTGCTAGTGAAACTATCAATTCTCACACTCTGGGTTCTTTCCGATAGGTAGCTGCGAAAGATGTCCAAAGGGACGCCTCTTATACCTAAGCTTTCCATTTTGTTTAGTAGTTCTAGATAATAAAGAGCTGATTATAAAAAAAATACTTTCACTGCATTTAATTGCACCGATTTCGAGAAATCTTTGAAAAAACACAAAAATATGCATGCCCCCCCCCCCCCCTTATTTCCGAAATTAATTAACCGAAAATATGAAAAAAATCATGGTAATTTGGGATTACGTGAAGATAACAGGAAAAATATAACGGGTGAGAAATTAACTATAAAAAAATCACGAAATTGAATTTTTCATCCACGAGTTTTACTTAGAGTACGGTATAAAAAATATTTGAGTCTCTTCTGTGGTACAATCAATTCTTTTTTTAGTTATCATAAACAGTTATGGGCAAGATTTTAAATACCTTCTTCCTACCTGTTCCAAAAACTGTCGAATTACGGAACCCTAGGTATGCGAGTGTGACTCGCATTTGATCGGTTTTTTTTTTGTAATTTTCTATGTCTCTCTGTTCCGTTATAACTTGAAACCCACTGAATGGATTTGGATGTCGTTTTCTTTATTATCACCACGATCAACATGGGCTCCAAGCGTCCTATTTTGCTTAACTTTTTACACGACTGACCCATAAAAGGAGTGTATTGATATCCGGGTTCGCGATCATGCGGGTATTTTTCTTAATTCCACCATAACTTCTTAATGCCTGAACCGATTTCGAAGCGTGTTATATCTTTAAAATCCTTAAAGCACTCTGGGTGGAATAGGCTATAAATACATATTACTCATACAAAAAGTATTAAATAAAAATAAATTATAAAAAATATTTAAAAAACACGACTGCCGGAATAAAGATTTAATTCGGATTTCAGTGTAGTCGGGGTACATACAAAACAACACGTATCCGATGTAATAGTTCCCCGACTGCACTGAAATCCGAATTAAATCTCTATTCCGGCAGTCGTGTTTTATCATATTTTTTATGATTTATTTTTAAAGAAGCAAAGGGCCCTTATTGGAATCCCTGAACCCATTTAAGAGGACATATCACGCTTGCAAAGGTCACGGTTACTCCATGCGGAATGCCCCGCAGTGCTAGAGGGATGGATTCCGGAAAAAATAGCAAAATGTCGGTTTTAAATTCATATAAAATAAACTAAAATAGCTATCAAAATTTCCAACTAAGAAAATTCAGATACCGTTAAAATCTATGTAATAAAATATCGTTCAGGTCTGTATGTCATTCCTGTTTGTCATACTATGAAAGTGTAGAAGAATACCTGATTTCAATAATTATTTCTATCGAACGAAAGTTACGCAATCGCGTTTCTGTACTGAACGAAACTAGAAAAAGGTTCCGAAATTTATATACTGATTTATCAAATTAGAGGCTTCATCTGAAAAGCAGGGAAACAACTTCAAAAAGTGCCCTTTTTATCGAAATAGCTCCTTAACTTCCTGGGACTTAACCCTTGGCCCTCCAAGGAGCGCATATTTGACCCTTTGACCTTAAAATTAATAGATATTCTTTGTACTTACACGCAGAGTGTTAATTTAATGATGTTCTTGTTTATAGATACTTACTCTTATATCTATCTATACTAATATAAAGTATTAAAAAAGCTCCTACGCTTATGTATGGTAGTGAATGTTGGGTCTGGCAAGATGAGCATCGCAGTAGAGTGAATGCAGTGGAAATGCGTTCCTTACGGAGTATGTAAAAAAAAAAAAAAAATAAAAAATAAAAATGCTTTATTTCTTTAACGTGCTTAAACAATTAATACATTAAGTTCGAGTTCTCCAATTGGGTATGAAAATACCTGTAGTAGGAGTCCCCGCTCTCCTATAGCTAAAAATACGAAATTAAGTAAAGAAACAAAACATATACTTTTACTTACAAAAGTGCCTAACAAATTAATATATTTTAATATTTATTACTACTAGGGTGTGTGAGGGTGTGTGTGAATTGTGTATGTAGGGAGTATGCATGAAGATTGTGTAAGGATGTTTTTATTTGTGTATCCTTCCTAGCCTTATGACTTTGTCTTGGGATCGGATGTATAAAAGGACACTAAGAAGGGTGTGTATGTGGATGTGAAATGTGTGTGACTGTGTGTGTGAATACCTAAATTTTCTGCAATACCTAATAATTGAAATCAATATCAGTTTGGTTGAAGATAACCATAGTAATAAGTTACATAATTTTTAAGTATGATGACCGTATGATATTTACGAATGCTACTCAATGACATTTAATAAATTCTCCGTCTCGTTATAATTCAATGTTTTTATCCAAGTAGTTACTAAGTTTTTACATTCATATAGTGTTTTAGAATATATGTTAAGCTGTTTGTTGATCTTTTTATAAAGATATGTTGCTTGTCTAGTATATTGCTGTCTGGCGAAAGAGGTCTTTGTGCTAGATACAGATGTGGTTATGAGGTCCATCCTTCTCTTATTTAGAACAGTAGGGTCAAACGTTAAATGTTTATGTAGCCTCAAGGTGGTATTTAAAATATATAGCTTTCTTACTGTTAGTAGCTGATACGTAGAATATAATAAATCAGTGGAGAATATTCGTCGTTTAAAAAACATGACTTTCAATAATAGGCGTTGAGCTCTTTCTACTTCTATGTACCTTGTCTTAGAAGCCCCTCCCCAGACTGGAATACAATAGCATATAATAGATTGTGCAAGTGCCACATATATAGTTTTTAATAAATCTACTGGAGCTACATATCTTAAGGTTTTGAAAATCCATATAAGTTTTCTGATCCTTCCAGATACAAGTTCGATATGCGGGTACCAAGAAAGGCGTTGGTCTATCATGACTCCTAGATATTTGATCATGGCAACTTTACTGATTTTTGGGCAATCACATCCGACCCGAGCCCTATTCCCGCAATTGTGAATTCTAAGGTTACAATCCGTATCCGGCTGACCACTGTTATATATACTATAGCAGACATAATTAGTTTTCTTTATATTAAGAGTAAGGAGATTACATTTTAACCATTCAGCGACTTGGGCAAGTCCAAGTTCACTCATTTCTTTGACTTCATTCCAAGAGGCACCAGAAAAGACCAATGCTGTATCATCAGCATATGAGATCACATTACCATTTGTTAAATTTACATTGCATAGGTCATTTATATACACTAAAAATAGGGTTGGGCCCAGTACACTACCTTGCGGGACCCCATACGTTATATTGATAGAACCACTCATGTACTTACCTATTTTAACACTTTGTTTCCTACAGTTAAGATAATCTTTGAGTAGCTCCAATGGTGTGCCCCTAATGCCGATCAATTCCAGTTTACGTAAAAGGATAGGAACAGAAATGGTGTCAAACGCCTTTTTAAGGTCTAGAAAAATAGTTAGGCATTTATTTCCCTGATCTAAATTATTTACAATCAATGAAGTAAGTGCTTCAACAGCATCTTCAGTGGATTTCCCATGACGGAAGCCATACTGAGACTTTGATAAAATGTTAAAATTATGCAAATACAAAAGAAGCCTATTGTTAAGTAATTTTTCTATAATCTTAGAAACCACAGTCAATACAGAAATTGGTCTGTAATTGTTGACATCAACACCATCCCCACCCTTGTGAACAGGGGTTATTATAGATTGTTTTAGGGCTGCAGGAAATAAACCCTGGTTGAAACAAAGGTTTGCTAGGTGACAAATAACCGGAATGACTTCATTACTAACCAATTTAAGAAATTTTGTCGTTATTTTATCCCACCCAGGAGCACTATTTGATTTCAAGCTCATAAGCACCCCGTGGACCTCCTCGTGTGTAGTCTCAAGCAAAACAAATGATGAACTATGTTTGTGAGTAGTAGTAATTTTGGGAACTTCAGAGAGGAGAGGATCATTACTTGATGAAATATTTTCAGCCAGATTTTTCCCTATATTTCCAAAGAAGTCGTTAACATAGTCAACCGCTTCAATGGGAGACGGTTTATTATCCAATAATTCAAGGTTTTTAGTTTTAGCATGTGCAAGGTGTGTTAATTTTTTGATATTATTCCAAAGGCTTTTGGGGTCTTTTGTAGATTTTACCAGCAGTTCTCTGTCATATTGTCTTTTTAATTTCTTTATAAGTTTACTGCAATAGTTACGGTATCTTTTATAAGTTATATTTAGAATATCATTATATGGGTCTAGTCTAACTTTTTTTTGCATTTTGTTTCTATTTTGAATACAACGTAGTATACCAGAAGTCATCCAAGGCTTGATGGTGCGTTTATTGTTAGGGATATTAATTTCCTTGGTATTTTCCTTTAATGATTTATTTATGCTATCTATTAGATGGTTAACGACGAAATCAGGGCTATCACTGAGAAGCAAAATTGACAGATCTTCGCTCACTAAACTAGTGACCGCATCTTCGTAGTTTGTAATTAATTTTGTTTTAGGGGTAGAGTTACAGGTTTTTATATTTGTTAGATTAAGAATAATCATGGCATGATCTGTAATTGTTGTATTGAGTACAGCTATTTGAGCATAAATTAGGTCTCTTTCCAGTTTAAGAATAAAATGGTCAAGACAATTGCCATTTCGAGTAGGCAAAAAATGTCCAGGTAAGAGTCCCATTGTAGATAACATATTCAGATAATTGAATTTATTATGGCGTTCATAATTTTCTTCATTTACATTGGATATAATATTGATGTTTATGTCTCCAGTAATTATTACATTATTATGTGTCTTGATGGTTTCTAAATGATTTCCCAATGATTTGATGAAAATTTCCGCATTTATATTTGAAGGAGAGCGATATATACCAAGAATAGTATTATTTTCAAGTTCAATTTGTATGCAAGATGCGTGTTCGAGAATTATTTCTTTCACGTTAGCATTTATTGAGTTTCTAATATAAGTGACAACTCCATCACTCTGGTTCAGGTGACTAGTTGTTGAAAAGCATGAGTAGGTATCTAAATGAGGTATGGGTTTATTCGAGTTAATCCAGCATTCAGTCAAAATAATTACGTCTACATCCATGTTAAGGTTTGTGAAGGTTAATTCAAAATCATCAAAATTTTTGTATATACTTCGTATATTTTGTGAGAGGACTGTTAAGTCTTTGTCTTTAATTTTAATATATTTGGGGAATTCAGCTATGTCACAAACAAAAGCGCTTGCTATGTTTGTGTTATCCATCTCATTAAGGTTGTTTAGTGTACTATTCATTATCAAAATTCAAAATAAAACTGCGGTCGATATTATCGTTTGGGTTATTTGTTTTATGTTGAACATAGGGTTTAGTTTGAGTTGAACCTATGTATATGGTTTTATTTTTAGGTTTTGAGGTATGCAAAAGTGAACAAGTGTGTTTTTGTGTAAATGTAGGTATATTTTGTACGGTATTGTGTGTGTAAGTTTGTTGCTGTGTGTGTGATGGAAAGTAAGTTAAGTTTAACATATTAATCAAAAATAGTAAAAAGAGCAGAACAATCGATTTTAGTATCAGGCTAGTACAGTTCCATTTTGAATTTACTCGTATTATCATAAAGTATAACACTGTAAGTAGTCATACTTGTAACAGATGATGTGCTTGAGCCTCATTTTTTATTGTTATTATTGGTGAGTTTTCGTCTTTTCTCAAAAGTATTTTTCCATATGATGTCCAACAAAATTTGTACGACTTTGATTTGGAAATGTCACGTGCCAGGAAGTGCAACCTGGAGCCTTTAGCTGTGAGCTGCTCCGATACAAATATAGGGGTCTCCTCTGCTGCACGTAGTCCCAAGTGCTTGGCACACAATTTGTTCTTAGGATGTTTCACATTGAATGCCTTACACATTTTTAAAAAGTCCGTCTTGAGTAAAGTTGAGGATGTTTCCACTATAATTTGAGTATTTTGGGCACTCTCCCTTTTTCCATGTACTCTATAGATATCCTTGATATATTTTTGGTCTAGGGTGCAGCCAATGTTGTTCGATAAACATGCAACCATTCCTATAAGGTCCTCTTTGGTTTCTCTTTTTTGTTTCGGCACGTTCTTTATTTCAAAGTTAGATTTCCTGTTTTCCCTTTGCATGTCCTCGATTTTGTCCTCCAACAGTGTTATATACTTTCTGTCTTCCCTTTGTTGTTCTTCCAAAGATATAATTTTCTTTTGAAATTCTTCATTTTGAGTAGTAAGAAAAGCTACCGATTTTTCAATATTTGAGTTTGATTGTTTTATTTCTGATTGACTAGAGACAATCTTTTGTAGCTGTTCTTTTTGTGAGTTGAACAAAGAAGTCATCATATCTTTTATTTCATTTCTATATTGATTCATTTCAGTTCTGAAATCATCTTCCCTAGGTCTCTTAACTCGACAGGTTACGTTAAAGTTTGTTGGAGTTATATCCAGCGGCGTTTGGCTGGAGACGTTAATTTCCGAGTCGGACATAGACTTATTCTGAGCATTCATCCTACTCGTAGTAGTTATAGAATGAAAGGAAATTGATATAAGGTAGTACTCACTGTGCAATTCTCTGTTTTTTGTCTAAAACTGCACTCAAACGACGTGTAGGTATGTGTGGTTTAACATTGAATGATAGAGTGAAAAATATCGACATAAGGGATCGTTGTGGCCTGAAAGAAGATGTAGTGACTAGAATAGAAAAAGGAATGCTTCGGTGGTTTGGGCATATAGAGAGGATGAATGAAAGTAGAGTGACGACAGGAATTTATGCTGCACAAGTGGAAGGTAAAGCTCGACCGGGCCGCCCTAGAAGGACGTATGCCGACCAAATAAGCGACATACTGAACAAGGGCGAATTGAACAGTACCCGGAATAGAAGAGCCTGTATGACTAGATTGATGGATGTAGAAGAAGCAAAAGAGGTGTGTCAGGATCGTAGCAGATGGAAATCTGTAATCTCTGCCTACCCCTCTGGCAGACAGGCGTGAGTATATGTATGTATGTAAAAAAGGAGAGTCTGTACATTGGATTTTTTCGCGAAATTTTAAATGAAATGGGTTTGTGATGCCAAAACTGCAATTTTTAGAATTTTTGTCTGTCTGTATTATCTATGTTCCGTTTTTACTCGAGAACCTCTTAACGGATTTAGATGCGGTTGTTTTAATATCATCGTAGTGATCCTGGCCAACACATACGCAATAAGGGGTGGGGCTTTCATAAAATAACACCCAAGCCGAAAACGGCGGTAGCTATTGAATTAGCGCGCAGCTCCAAGCCTAGTATTAAAATATTATATACCGTAAACCACCATACAAAAGCAAACACAAATACAAAATTGTGATACGCCATGGAATGTTTTTATAACCTTTATTCAGTGACTGCCTTTATTACAGTAATTATTAGACAATATAACATTTTGCACCGAGATCCTCTGTTACTACCTTAATAAACTACAACCATCCGTATGTTACGGGTAAAGCCCGAAGTCGGGTAAAGGCCGAAAAAAGCCAAAAATGGATGCGATGACGAGCGAAGCGAGGAGGAGCGTGTTAGGTTTGGGCGCCGAGCGAAGCGGTGCGGAGCGCGGCGACCCCCGAAGTTTTGTTTAAGATTACCCGGGTAGACTTAGGTGTACCCTATCTTCTAGTATTACCCGTTACCTTTAACACGGGACCTGGCAAATCGCGACTCTTAGTACTGAAATTATTCTGCCGTTTTCCACGGGAGGGGAGGTAAACACGCACAGCACACATTTACTCATTCACGCACACTCCTGCGAAAAATTGATATGTCACACTAAATCAAACGCTGCAACACAAACACAAAACGCGCACACAAGCAAACTTACATGAACAAATCGTTCATGTACTTCGGCAGAGGGGGATAAGTGCGCTTGCCTAGTCCCGTGTTATATGGTCTAAGCCCGTAACACATATATTATTCGGCTATAAATCATACAAATGTACGATTCTTTATCTTATTGCATTTCTGTTGCTATTCTGTTGTTTTATTATTATACTTATCTTATCAAGAATATAATAACATTTTATCTTATCAAAACTGTTTTGTCTGGTAGGAAATTGTGTCATAAGTTTGTGTAGGTATATTTATTCAGATCCGCCGATTTAAGGGGGTACCGAGGCTCCGTGTATGTGTGCGTGAGGCACACCGGTAAGAGCGAGTGAGCGTTTTAAAACCGTTCTTATGGTGCAAGCAATACGGGCTCCCCGTCCGACGGCCGAAGTAAGACTGCGGACAGGGAGGAAGCGAGGCGGCTCAGGTTAGGCTGGACACGCGCGAGAATTTAGGTATTTCCTTCGTATTGTTAAAACAAATACATATTATGAAAATTTAAAGTGTATACGTTATAGAAAACATGTGGTTTTGTTATTATTCAAAAACTGATGACCTTCCGTGAAGTATTTACACCGTACTACGGGTTTATTTTGCGTTTTAGAGATAACTTTGGATTTATTTTCCATCGAAGGAACTATAAGTAATCGTGTTTCTAAAGTGTATAATTTATGGAGTGAATCCTCAAATATCTTACATATTAATTGCATAACTAAAGCTTAAGTAATAACGATACAGCAAGGGTTCAAATTAACGCAATTATTTCGCTAAAAGCTCGAAGCCCCCTTAAGGAAGTTCAACGAGCTATGAAGCGGGCTATGCTTGGTGTATCTATGATTGATTGAATCCGGATCAAGGAGATCCGTCGGAGATCGAACGTGATTGACATAGCATGCAGAATCAGTAAGTTGAAGTAGCAGTGGCCATATTTGTCGCCGACATGATGGCCGTTGGGGCCGACAGCAAAGTGTTGCATAGATCGACCTCGTGCCCGCTGGACCGACGACCTGAAGGACACCTACAGCGGCTGGATGAGGAGGACGGAGGACCGCCAAGAGTGGCGAAATTGGGAAAGGCTTATGTCCAGCAGTGGGCGAACACAGGCTGATAGATGGATGGATGGTTTATTCAAAGATTATAAAATTACCTTGTTGTATTTTTAGATTTAATTTTGGTCAGGAAATGTATTCGCTGCTTAAATTCGATTCTAAGCCTAGATTTAAATAAATTGGAAATTCAATTTTGTTTTAAAATCAGAATATCGTATTTTTATTTTTAAATTTAAATATAGCATTGTTCTGAAATCTCCTTTTATGGTCGTTTTTCAATCGTGACCGTGATTAAATTCAGGCTTCACTTGTTTCATAAATAAAAATAATATCATCACGACATAAATCCCAGAGGGGTGTCAGAGGTGTTTCCGCAAAAGCGTGCATTTGTGTCCCAAGTACCTACGGCGATAGGACTCACTACCAACCACTTCGGGACTTAATAATCGTTTGTGAAACGCGGTTGTACCGAGTGTGGGCTGCGACACCCCACATGCAAGCGTAAGAAAAAAATCGACAAATATTGTTTTCTGCTCCTTTTTCATGTATAGGATGCCCCTGAAAAATTAATTAATCTCATTTCAAAATCAATATTCAGTTTTGGGTCAACATTCTTCATTACATATCCAAATTTCAGGTATGTAGCTCATTCCGTCTGCAAGCTAGAGACCCGTGGCATACGGACGGACAGACAGCGGAGCGACATTAATAGGGCTTCGTGTTACCCTTTGAATATGGAACCCTAAAAACGATATGTTCCCGGCCAAATTTTTAGCACAAATTTGTTCTACCTAGGTCATACAGTGTCGATATGGGTGCACAATCTTATGGGCTAAAGGATTTATGGGTTACACGAAGGTTGTGTATGGTGGTCACTCCACTATATTCTGGGACTCGCCATACCTAACCTACGGGCTTGCTTTTGCACGGGGGACCTTGATCGAGGCAAAAGAAGAGAGTCTGGCTGTCAAATTTGATTTTTAGCATGCAGGTTGCATGTAAGAAATAAAGTTTGACAGCTGAAGACTCTTTCAAAAGACACTCTTTTTGTGCCTCGGTCGCCCCTGAAGGTTTTCTAAAGAACTAGTTTGGTGAAATCGGTAACGTACAAACAAAAATAGTTAACCCGGACGCAGGCGTAGTTGCCTGCAAGCTGAGTCCTTGACCTACATCCCCCTGCACCCCACTTCCGCCCCCCGCTGTCCCTGACACTTCAGCTGATGAAGGTTTCGCCCTGCAGCGACTGGCTTCATGATCCAGGCTTTGTCTCAGGTTAGGAATCTACGTCGAAATGTTTCAAGATTCTATTAGCATACTACAACCTTTTAGAATTTTATTTTCATTTATAGAACACAACAGCGATACATAACAAAGATAGAACGAATAACAAATTACTTAATTACAAGGCCAATAACAGGTTTAAATTCTGCTTAATTTATGCATAAGAGTTCTAACAGCAAGAATACAAACAAAAAGTTAAACTGTATAAAAAGGGAGGGCACTGAATTCGCTCAGTTGTCATTCTGGGGAAAGAAAAGATACAAGAAAAAATATAACAAATAAGAATAGGCTACATGGAAATCGGAATGATGCAAATTTTAAGGTCTAAAATGTATGTGACACGAAAAGAAACTTGCAAATTGCATAAATTTTATGCTAAGTATACTAGAATCTAGCGCTGTAGCTACAAAAAGGTCGAACGTGTTCTATTTTTAAAATCGAGGCGTTGGCAACAGCGCTTTGAAGCCTTTGTGTTTGGAGACCGAACCGTGGAAAAACTATTTTCATTGTATGCAACCTCTTTTCGGACGTTCTTGATTTGATGCTGCTCTTGGTGACGTGTTTGTAATGCTGGGTACAAACTTTAGCACAAACTATTGTTGGGGCAAATCATTTTATAGTTATTTGAACGTAAAGTTTGAGCTCGTTTAAATTTGCACTAATGTTTGCGTATTTTTGTTATTTTTAATGTTGTAGATTTCGTGTAACACGACTTATTTGACAGGACTAAATTTAACCATTCTGTCCTTTTCTTTCTGTATCGAAAAGACAAAGGGCAGGGCGCTTAAAATAAGTTTACTCCCAAATAAGTTAAGTTGCGCTCTACCGTTAGAAAAGAAAGCGACGGTAATCGAAAGGCACAGACTTTTGTTGGAACTGAATTTTGAACAATGTATGTGCGGTTTAGAGTAGATAGACCTACTTAGTCATGCAATGGATGACTCGCCCATCATGTCTGTTTCAAGGGTCGATTTATGCGCAATATTAATAATGATTAGCTAACGACTTGTTAATTTAGTTATCTATTCATTTCAAACTTTTGTGCTGCGATGAATGTTATAAGTTATGAGATACCGTACGTACAAGTTAACGCGAACAAAGGAATTGTAAGTAAAACAAATTCACGTGCTTTAAAATTGGTCGTTTTATGGTTCAACCCTCAAACTAATCTGACGTTTCAAATAGTTTGTTGTGTTCAGTTCGGTACTGAGCTGAACACTACAAACTATTTTACTGAGCCTAACACTACAATTTTTTGAATTTTGAATGGCTGTATGCTCGAGTTAAGAGGCCTGTAGCCGGCGGCTTGAAGTCCCTATGCTTGCTCAACTTCGGGTTATCGAGCACTGACTGACTGTTATTGGTTGGCCCGAACGTTCATT
This sequence comes from Ypsolopha scabrella, assembly GCA_910592155.1. NCBI lineage: Eukaryota > Metazoa > Arthropoda > Insecta > Lepidoptera > Ypsolophidae > Ypsolopha > Ypsolopha scabrella. The sequence goes on along the minus strand of OU342989.1, from coordinate 11,365,013 downwards.
TTCCGAGCTCGTACGGAACTAACCGAACACAAAGCTAACGCGAGACAAAATTCATGTCTTGAAAAAACTCGAGAATGGTTTTGGGTCTTCCTATGATTTCAGGAGAAATATCCCAAAAATCGAAATAAAACAAAAATATTGTCGAATAGTATTAAAATATACTATGCTGTGAACCTAAAATTATTTGATTTGTTGTGTCGCTTCTAGGACATTACGGTACATAAACATTCATTTGTATAAAATCCAGGACTTTATACGCTTGTAACTTTTGTATGTATTTGATTTTGATAAATGTTTTAGGTTCAAGTCATGGAAATTGTATGTTTTATTGATATGTTGAAAAAGAAAAAATAATAAGCAAGTACATATCAATAAGGATATTATCAGCGAACAGCGCTAGTATCGGAGTTAAGGCGAATAGAGTCGCCATAAAACTCGGGAACCACTCAACGGCTATTATGCGGTTTTCTTTAAAAATAACGCTCAAGCTGAATACGGGGCAGGGTTTAAACAAAAGTGGGCGGAGCCGGTTCTGAAAAGTTAGTGAATCAATATTAATAATCTCGCAATAACCCATTTTGTCTACACTTTTAAACTTATAAAGCTCACCTTTGATTAATCATACACACAAGTGTGACGTCTATATTTACTGACCTAGTGACGTCTTGTTGCCCCAGTAGAATCTCTGTGACCTATTTTTGGGACCTGACAAAGGGCTGGTGACCCAGATTTGACCTAATTTCGTGCTGACATGCATTTCGTGCTCTATCGGTCGTGTAGCCGTTATGTGAAATGAAAATAGTCAATTTAGACGTTTTATACTCGCGCCTGTCCCCCAGAAGGATAGGTAAGACTACAGATTTCCGTCTGCTACGGTCCTGACACACCTCTTTCGCCTCATCCACATCTATCGATCCAGTCACATGACTAATATGGGATTTAGGCTTTTTTCAGGTTTAGTCTGACTAATGTGGGGAAGATAACTTGCATTATTTCGTTTTTTTTTCTCAAACAAAGAAATCGTCGAACAGATTTTTCTTTTTATCTGTGTCGTATTATTTTTGTTTTATTAACCTGTAATTTATTTAATAATTTTTGTGTGGAGGAGATCGGGAATTAAAAACCGATATTATTGGAGGTAATCGGTAATAAGCCAGATAGGCCTTCGTGCCTTCGAAAGCACGTATTGAACAGAGATAATATGCTCCTACGGAATTTGAACATGTTACCTCGGGATTAGCAATCGAGAAGTTTGAAGGACTGGACCATAGAAGCGGTCAATTTGTACTTTAAAGAAAATAATCGATTTGACTTTTTTTTTGTAGTAACTTAATCTGCGATTACATTATCCGATTTATCGGAATTGTAACTGTAGGATTCGACTAAGGACCGTGGTATCGCGTTAAAGACTTTTTATTTCCTTATGTGTCTTAATTAGGATTCTAGTTAAGATTCCGATAAATCGGATAATGTAATCATACCCTAGGAAAAAATGTTATTACCCGTCCAACACAAAAAGGCCGATGTCAAATACTTTATAAGCTTTTGATAGAGGCGATTATTGGTAAGCTAATTGACCTATTTGTCTTGGACGCGTAATACTAATAATTATGCGCGAAACAGCAGATCGGAGAGTTTTTAGCTAATACTGAAATATTTTGTGGGGAAAAAAATACTGGATTTAAGTAGAAAACCTTTATATTTCTATTACCTATTTTATAAAAAAAAAACAAGTTGATCTCTTAAACGCGTTCTTGAAACGAACGTTTGAAAACCAAAAAAAAGAGGGTGGAAAACGATTTTTTTTTGACAAAAGTTTAAATCTTAGTACATTGTTTTTAAGTAGATCACCTAGATAAAAGATCAATAAATCAAATATATTATTAACTTTGTATTGGGGTCTTACTCGCGATAACTAACAACATACCTTAATAGATATGTGCTTGACGTTTCGACGCCTCTGTAGGCTGTCGTGGTCACAAGCTACTTTGACATCGGCCTTTTTGTGTCGGACGGGTAATAACATTTTTTCCTAGGGTATGATTACATTATCCGATTTATCGGAATCTTAACTAGAATCCTAATTATGACACGTAAGGAAATAAAAAGTCTTTAACGCGATACCACGGTCCTTAGTCACAAGCTACCACGACAGCCTACAGAGGCGTCGGAACGTCAAGCACATATCTATTAAGGTATGTTGTTAGTTATCGCGAGTAAGACAAAGTTAATAATGTGTGAAAATCGTGAAAGTTTAATGTTTACTAAATCAAATATATTTTTTCCAATATTAAGATAGTCCTATTTTCGTCAAAGGGACCCTCGAAAATCTGTCTTTTTTCATATTCTAGGGTCAGGTACAGCGTTAAGGAATCAAATGACTGTCTTTAGTCCCATCCTAGTTAGGATTCTTATAAACAGGGTAATGTAATCGCGCCTTTAGGGCAAACTTACTTGAAAGAAGAAAAGTTTTTTTAATCGACTTCTTATCTTGTCAATGTAGATATTCATTAGCTAATGGATGTTAAACTACTATTTAATAATTGGGTTTGGGTTATATATTTTATTCAAATCGTGATCATTGACAGGCGCTAACAGTATTCTCCGCCGTACTTGCAAAAGGGTACGACGGTTCGAACGGAATCCTAAAATACATAAAACTGCTTGAACACTCAAAAGCAGCAGTAACCAGTCGGTAAGACTATCAATATTGAGACCCGAGTTTGAATCCTACACGGTTGATATTTGTTTTGGAAAGTTATGGCGCTTATGCGCTAGTAATTTTTTATTGGTGGTAGAGCTGATGCCGGGCTCGACTGTGGAGGTACCACCATCTTACTCGCAAATCCTCCCGAAGTTATTCGGGGGAGAGTAAGAGAACAGCTCTCAGGCAAAACCAGGCGGCCTACCATTGCCTGGGACCGATGGATGGCGGTATATCCATCACCAATTGCCGAGCCTTATAAAAACAGACTGGTGACGGGCAGCGGCGTCACCAACCCGCCTGCCCAGCGTGTGTGGGCATTTCTTCCAGGAGGACGGCCATGAGTGGCGAAATCTTGGAATGGCCTATGTCCAGCAGTGGACGCAACAGGCTGATGGATGGATGGATACTTGCTAAGTATATATGCTAAGTCTATGCTTGCTCACGATGAAACAAGCGTGTATTTGTGCTCGAAGTTCGGAGATGTGGCTCACCCCCTATCACTTTGGTACCGAAAAATCGTCAGTGAAAAAAGGGGTGTACGTGTTTTGACTGTCCACACTCGAATGCACCTCTGATATCCCCTCGGGTATATGTGTCGTGACGATCTATGCTACATAGCAGTTTAATATGTGATGCCATCATCATAGGCATAAAAATGGGGATACTTTTATTCCCAAGTCCATGTAAAGTACTCAATTCCTAACTTGAACTTTTGTCTTCCTCAGATGCACAGCTGCGAGACCGTCCCGGCCCCGCCGGCGACGGGCCCCACCCTCCTGCAGCAACTGGGCCGCCTCATCATCAGAGCCCGCAGCCGCAGCCCAGCCAAAACCCCCCGCGCGCCCGCAGACCCCCGCCTGCTGAAGGCCAAGCTGCTAGCCGCTAAAAGCCAGCCTTCCACCAGCCAGCAGGTGATTTTACTTGCCCTCGGTCATGGGAGCCTGGTAGTTTTGTGTGCCAGAGGTGAGTCTTATGATCATCGGGTTGATGACATAAGCGCTCTGAATGATCCAATTGATGAACTTGGAAGTAGCGAAAGAGTTGTACCAGGGTAGCAGCACTCTCGGGGTAGATATTACTTGGATTTTATGTATGTAAGCATTTTCCATCATTAGCCTTTTTGCAGACCACTGATTTTGCAAAGCGCACCTTGACCATCATCTCCCAGCCCAGATCTACGACATTTTTCAGGTTACCGGTCCACGTGGCTGCAGGTCTTTTAGGCATGGCCTCCATCAGAGAACTCTCCAAGACGTTTCAAATACGCAGCAGTAACTGAGTGACATCAGGACGAAGCTTGAAACAACTAGCTAATAGTTTTATAAAACTGCGAGACCCAGGGAAAGTACAGTGTGTGTGTGTGTGTAGATCAATAGCATGATGGTGCGATGATATCCTAGGGTTCTTGGATGGCAAATCTCATATGCTGAGGGACTTTAGGAGATGGAGTGACAAATGAGAGCCTCAAGGGCTTATTGATGAGGCCGAAGGCGTCCCTGTCCCCTGTGCGGCAATTCATGCTTCCATCCATCAGCCTGTTTCGTCCACTGCTGGACATAGGCCTTTCCAGGATTTCGCCACCCTTGGCGGTCCTCCTGGAAGAAATGCCCATACTCACACACGCTGGGCAGGCGGGTTGGTGAGCGCGGTGCCGAAACCCCTGCACCAGTGACGCTTGAGTCATTCAGCAGTGATTCATGGTTGCTTAATAATATTGATTTGCTTTTTTCCTGGTTCCAGGTGGTAACACAACCAAGATCAGACGCGGAGCCCCGCCCAGCAGTGGAGGCACAACTCGACACTCACGTCCAGGCACTATGGAACGAGCAGATACCGATATGTATTGAGGTGAGTTGAGAACGGCTGGTCGGGTTATCGGATAACGAGTTACGGCTCTACGGTCTTCTTTATTGACTTTTATATTGTTGGACATGTGGCCTTCACAACTTTACCGGACAAAAGGAGGTAACGCTGAAAACGTTCACCTCCAGTAAGCTGTGCGTTGAACTCTGGTCTGCGGGCGAAAGATGGGTTCGGTGACCCTGTTTGCGAAGTGCGAGAAATATGTTTTGTGCCTATATACTTATTTTAGAAGAATCTCGACTCAATTAGTATAGGTCTAAATTTTATTTTGCGTGTGTCGCGGAAAGGGTCGTTGAGCCTTGCTCCTGGTTACTTGCTGGATCTCCGGTACGGGTTTGGCCGTGTAGACGAGAGTCACCTTATACCGGGTGTAAATAGACTGCTACCATTAAATAAAACCACATATTCTACCGACTGTACTGAACCACTGTTCCCAAGAGTCATACCCGCGGGCACCCTTAGTTTAGGAAATAATTGAGTTCCAAACAAGAACACGTGAACCCTGACGCACCGACATACGGGCAAATTTAGAGAGAGCGTCGTCCGTTTCCGTTTCGTTGATTCTTGGGAAAAGTGGTTCAGTAGGGTCGGTAGAATATGTGGTTTCATTTAATAGTAGCAGTATATGTACAGCCGGTATAAGGTGACTCTCGTCTACACGGCCAAAATATATCTTAAGATACAAACAAACATCCTCCGAGGAATTTCCTTTTGATAACGAAATCGTGTAAGCATTGTTTCCGATGATATAATTGTTACTCAAGGTTGCGGGAAGGAAATGACAACGCAACGCTGGACATACATAGTTATCGGTCTTTCCTGCATTTATTGCAGCACGTAGACCGGGGGTTGTTGGAGAAAATTCTGCGTCATGCAATGCAAAATGATTAGTCACTTTTGATTTTTCCTTCTTAAAACTCGCGGCTGTTCAAGTTAAGAATCGGGATTTTGTCAATATTTACCAACTCGTCAATCTATAACCTAGTCTGGTTGTCGAAGCATGAGATTGGTTGCCAGCCAGCGCTATACTGCGCCAGAGCTGACACCGTGACGCGACCAATTCAGTTGTTAGGGCGGCCAAATGTGATGCTATTTAATTTCGCTATTACGTGCTCGCTCCACGTAACTTGCGAAGGCAATACAATCGTGTCGATTTCGTCGCTTGTGTCAGGAAAAACATGATTTTGGCAAGATTGTGGACATTTTCAAATATATTAATCTAGATAACATTTTCGATGCCCAACTAGCATAAATTTTTCGATTTTATCTAAAACATTAAAAACACATTCGGCTACACTTTTGGTCAAAAATCGTAACTTTTTCAGGGGTTTGTTGTTGAGATATGATTAAAATTTCCCGATTTTTAGTTCTAATCGGACATAGATCTTGATAGTGTCAATGGACTCAGCCTAAAATATTGTAAAAACATTCCATAGACACCGCACAATTTTGTGTTTGCGTTTGCACTTCTTACAAGAAAGTCCAATGTTTCAGAATTTGCCCATTACTTTGATCCTACCTGTATAATGTAATGAAATTCCAAATATGTCATACGAATTTGTATTTGCCATTATTATATTTTGTTGTTCATTTTCGCCTTAATTTTTTTTATGTTAATTAGATTATGTGATTTCACTTAAAGATGCCTGTCCATTAACACCCGGTAATAATTGAACTGTTCGTTTTCCAGGTCCTCCTAGCCCCCGATTGTCCGGAATGCTACGCCAAGTTATCGAAGATCGAAGGGGAGGGCTCCTTCGACAAGTCTCCCAACCAGGAGCGTCGCGGGCTGCTGCTGGAGCGATGGACCATGTCCGTTATGATGAAGAAGTGAGTACATTTGTGCATGGTGCACCCTTTCGATCGGGGTGCGGCAAGGTGTGCAGTTTGGTCCAGTACAAAAGTGGGGTGTGTGTTAGTCTCAGATGGCGTTTACCTTGACAGCAAGCGCTGTACCGCGCCTTGGGTGGCGACAGACGTAGCGGGGGGAACGTTGCCGAACGAAATGATCAGGGTTCGAAATTATCAAGATAATTACGCTGCTTGATAATTATCCGATAGTTCTCTGATAATTATCGGATAATTATTACCAGTGTAAGAAATTAATTTGTTATATTGTTTCATAACAAATGCATTATAATTTTAAAAGGCATTTTTCAAATTCAACTCAATAAACAATATTTAACTTAACAAACCAATGACACTCGTGCTTACTTAACTTTGCATAAGAGTAATTCACTTTCATGAACGCAATTTTTGTTATTATCAATTGATAATTATCGAGCTATTTTTATCAAGATAATTGTCGTGATAATCTTGATAATTATCACGGATAATTATCCTTTCGAACCCTGGAAATGACAGCTGCTCGAACCACCCTTCCCCTCCCCGCTCAGCTACAGTTACTACTAGCAGCTACCTAAGGCGCAGTATAGCGACGCTCGTTGGAAAAAGTCCTCCTCTAACGCTTTTGTTTTTTATCTGTCTATCTCCCTCTTATCAACTGCTGTGCACGTAGAACCTCTGTTGTTTTGACGTTTTGTGCAACATTTTTACGTAGTGCAGAATATTTATAAATCGCACTGGAAAACTGTATTCTTTATCATGTTTATTGATGTGTTACTATGGTTCTGAAATATGTTTTGTCATTGTTAGGTCTCCAGTTAAATCACAATACTGGGAATGCAGCAATGTTATTTGAATGGTTTTCTTGAAATTCCTGTTCTTTTTCTGAAGTCATAAATCTTCATAGCAATTTTTTTTAATGACATTGTTCTTCATCTTATTTAGTTGTAAGTGGTATTTATTTTGTATAGAAATGTTAATTCAAACTTTCATAAAGTGTGAATACCAAACCCGGTCTTTGCCCGAATTAGGAACGACCCCTATGGCATAGTCGTTGATTGTCGGAGCGTACATGAGGAAGGAAATGTTGACAGTTAACTTCAAGCTCGCCATAGCTCGGCTTAGCCCCAACTGTAAATTGCATTTTTACGGTTCCGTACCGAAAGGGTAACCAACGGGACCTACTAAGGATTTGTTAGCAGGCTGCCCGTCTGTCACCAGGCTGTATCTCATGAACCGTGATAGTTAGACAGTTGAAATTTTCACAGATGATGTATTTCTGTTGCCGCTACAACAACAAATACTAAAACCGGCCAAGCGCGAGTCGGATCTGCGCACTCCCATACAACAGACATGACTTTTTTGCCGTTTTGCGAGGCCATAGGCGTAACTAGACAGAGGCCAGGGGCATGGCCTTCCCCAGAGTTCTGTCTGTCCCCCCCCCCGTGCGCCCCAGAAATACAGGTCTCATTGATAAAAAGATGCTCTTTCCAAAATCTGGCCTACTAAACTGAAAGATGTTATCTCAACTGGACTAAGTTTCGAGATATTAAGGCGGGGGTAAGGCACGATAATCTTACTGAGTGATTTTGAACTTCAGTATGTTGTCAGTAAGTCTACATTAGAATGCTCGCTTCGCGCGCTGGCGGCACGCAAAATCAGTGAATTTTAGAGGTTTTTCTGGATTTTACGAAAAAGTATTTGATGTAGGGGTTTTTCCACCTGACATCGGAAAATAAACCATGTTTTATCGTTATAGCAGTAATTTCAGACGTAAAGCTCAAGCTGTTTGGACATAAAACGAAATAATAATTTAAAAAGGCATAATTTTCAAAAATAAAATCTATCGAGCGAAATGTGTCCAATTAGGTAACCGACTTGACAACGGAAAGACAAAGTTCTGAAAAAACACGTGTTAAAGTTTTACATTGATCAAATAGGTAGTTGACTCAGCATATTAAAACAAAAACCGTTGAAAGACCCGATACAAGCCCTTAAGCTTTTTCGAAATTTCTTAACTGTTGATTGGCTTAGTATTTCTTCAGAAATTTGAGATAGACAATTTTTTTAAAGGTTTTTTTTGTATCTTTGAGGCAAGATACAGCTATTTGGCTAAATGCCTTCGATTCGTTATGCTCTCTAGTATAAGAATAGAATGAAAAAAAAAAACTTTTTTTTTTGATATACCACCTTTTATCTTAGTAGGGCAGATTTCTGTGATTCGATCAGATAATCGAGAACAGATACTTGTTATGCTTCATGAGTTGAAGCCGGGGCCGCTCCAACCCGGCTAAAAATCCTAGTTCCGCCAATAGGCGACGCGTACATAAGTCTGTCCAGGCAAAATCTACGGTAGTCGGTAAGAATGGCTGTTACTTCGCAACTGTCAGTATAACTCTGCTTCCGGTACGGTTTTCAATGACGTCACGCTAGAACACGAACGAGTCTGATTGGATTAGTCACTTGCAGTTCCCAACTGCGCTGAACAATTGCCTAACGTAAAGTAGTCCTCTTTCCAGAAGCCACGAGCCGCAGACGTCCATCACTTCCCAATGGTTGCTGAGCGCTGTGCGGTCGCAGCTGCACTTCTCTCAGCTGTCGGCGTGGCTGGCGCGGCTGAAGGCCAAGCCCGAGGCCAAGAAGACCGTCGAGGATAGCCAGGAACGAAGGTGGGAGAGAGCAGACCTTGAAATTGTGCTGTTTAAATATTGAAGGGCTAATCAACTTTTTTACCCACGCTGGTAGTTCTTTTAAATAAGCAACTTTAACGTGTGGCCTTTTTGTTTATATTAATTAGATAAAGAGATCATTGTGTGTCTATCGAATCAAAATAATGTTTTATAATTATTGTAATATTCATTATAGCTAGGGGATCACTCAGACAACACCGTTTTCCATAGTAACTCTGGGACAAACTCGTCTACAGAGTTACCATAATTTTTTCAAAACATAGAAAAGTGTTCATAATATACTTTTACTTCAAAATGTTGCTAAATTATTTAGTAAGCGAACAAAACCATTTTCGGAAAGAAAAGAGCGAGCGAGATTTTGAATCTTGTGGTTGATTACTGGCAATGATCCAATAAGTAGTGTGAATAAAAAAGTTAATTGACCCATCTTCACGACATGAATCCCCAAGAGGGTTGTTTCCGAGTATGAATTGTTTAGTGCAAGTCAGTCACGTTTCACCGATGGTTATTTTGCATCCCAGCCCTATCACCGAAATGACTATGTTTTCGCTAATAAATTTAAAGTAACTTTATTTTAGGAGAATCGATATTAAGAACTAAGCAAGAAGCTAACATTTTAGATCTGGTTGTATATGGCTTATGTTCAGCAGTGGACGAACACCGGCTGATGGATGGATACTAAGGAAATTCTATGTTGTACTGGTATTTTTTACAACATTTTAAAAGTCTGGACGAGAGAAATAAACTGGCTTGTGAGATAGTTTTCAGCTCAATCAGCGAAGCAGCAGGTCTAGAAGCACATCCGTTCGAGGCTCGTTTATCTTTGATCGACGAAAGGGACAAACGTATTCGAGTAAACAGGGCAAATAACATGTATCCTGCTCACTCATGTAGGTTTGTCCCTTTTGTCGTTTGATGAAGACGAGTCGAGTGAGCCCCGAACGGATTTCCTTCTAAGCCCGCTGTCAGAGTTATGCTCTGGTTATACATCGAGGAACCCAAAAAGAAATTAAATTAACACGTTTGTAGTTATATTTTTCCAGTTCTTCGTTGTTGGAAGGTCAGCTTTTAACCTGTTGGCCTTCGGAGAGCATCGATGTGCAGTACGCTTGTGTGTATCACCTTTTTAGGGTTCCGTAGTACCTGAAAGGTAAAAGGAACCCATATGATGAGACTCCGTTGTCCGTCCATCCTATGTTACAGCCTCATAACTTTAGCACCGTTAAAGATAAATACTTTAAATTTGCCACAAAAATAGCATTCATGTGCCTACTACGTAATACGGTATAAAAAATAATGAAAAATTTGAAATTGTTCAAAGTATGTAGGTATTTCCAATACAAAAGAGAGAAAAATAAAAAAATATCCTAAAAATACAATATAGATATCAAATTGTAGATATTAAATAGCTGATTATATAAATATATACTTTTACTATATTAACTGGCACAGATTTCGAGAAATTTTTAAAAAATCACAAAAAGTGCATGTCACCCGCCTTATTTCCGAAATTAATGAACCGAAAGATATGAAAAAAATAATTGGGATTATGTAAAGATTACAGGAAAAATATAGAGGGTGAGAAATACACGATAACAAAATGACAAACTGAAAATTTCGAGTACGGTATAAAAATATTTGAGTCTCTTTTTTGTAATACAATAAATTCTTTTTTTAGTTATTATAAACAGTTATGGGCAAGATTTTAAATACCTCCTTCCTGACTGTTCCCAAAACTGTCGAATTACGGAACTCTATGTATGCGAGTCTGACTCGCACTTGACCGGTTTTTAAAATCTTACCTTTCCCTCGTTTCCAGGAGAAAACTGAGTCGCGAAACGTGCAACTTCAAGAAACTAGAAGCGAACTGCGACGAGAAAGACCTCCCGAAGCCCACAACCGACGACCAAACCGCCAGCAGCCTGAACCAGCGGAAACTGAACGTGGTCTACTCCATAAAGATACCTGGCGAAAGTTACAAGATGGCCGACTTCTCGCGACAACCGACCGACCACACATTCCCTATCACAGACATTGGCAACAACGTTAACCTTAAAGTCCTTCTGGAAAGTTTGCCACGAATAGAAGACATCCCCGCAGTCCGGTGCACATGCAACCAAACGGCACCCAAAAGACGAGCCAGCAAAGAAATGCCAAATAATATACATGAAGAAATAACATCCAGAATGAATGATCTCACGCTAGGACCTCCCGATAAAGATTTCAGATCTCATTTTAACGATTTAGGTGTTATTAACTCGAATATTGGTTGCTCTAGTGGTGTCAGCCGTAGACTATCGATATTCTCCAATTCCGGTTCTAACGAGTATATATTTAGAGCTGGGACGCCAGATAAAACTGATAACAAAGATGATATCGATGGCAGTAATGATAAGGAAGGCGTAGTATTAGTCGATGATAGGATGCACACGCCTTGCAGTGAGAATGGGAAGCACAAGTGTAATTGTGACGATGAGTCGGACCAAGGCAAAGAAAATCAAAAATCTTCCACTAATATTAATCAAGAAACAAAGAAGCTAGATGAACGGCGCTTGAAAGAAATCGCGAAGTATAAAAGACGGTTGAGAAAGGAAAGCAAACTAAAAAAGATTAGAGATGGTAATTCAGAGTCAACTGGAACTTCAGAAGGAGAAGGTCTAAATGCTAAATCCAAAAAGGATGAAACACATACGTCAATTCCAATTTTACAAGCTGCAAGGTTTGATCGGTTCCGAGCCATAGGCTGTTATAGAAACCAGACGTATCTGACCTTGCCAGCGAGTCGGATGGAAAGCAAATCGCCATTTTTAATAGAAAACATCAACGTACCGGCGACGGAATACAAAAAGACCAACACAGTTTCAACTCAAACCGATGATCTCATGTGTGATTGTGGCTCACAATTCGTAATGAAATGTGAGAATTGCAATCGTGGAATGGTCAGATCTGAAGCGAATTACGACTTGACAGCTATAGATGACAAGGCTAAAAGGAGGGGCGATAATGCAAATGTTCAGAAAAAGCATAAATGTGATAATTTTAGTAATAATATAAAGTGTGATATAAATAGCGTAGTCGATAGTGTTAAAGAGGTCGTCTCCGGCATCAGAAAGTGTCCAGACGACGACGAACAAACAAATAATAATATAATCAAACGGCCAAAACTCAAAAGATTTTTCCCGATCGTTGACAGAATAGAAAAGCTAGTGACGGACAGATTCAGCCAAAAAGAGAAAGACTTGCACGAAAACAGCGACATAGAAGAGTTACTTCTGAAAGATGATGACTCGGTTTTCGCTGATATGTCGAGGTCTAAGCAGAATCATGACGAAACTCCAAAAGTTAAGCCCGTTGATAAACGTCAAAAGTATTCCTCAATCTCAGAAGAGTACGTGCTCTACGAAAAATGTTACTACGGAACATTTGACAAATACGAAGCTGAATCGCCGAAAGAACAAAGTGTAACTCCGAATGGGTTCGAATTCCCTGATCCCAATAATTCCCCAGGGAAACAGGACTCCCAAGTCCCAAGTCCTACTGAAATGGACAGGTTCAGGTGGCGTTTCGATTCGGCAGCTTCGATGGTGTTCCATACTAAAACTGGTCTGCCGTTGACATCGAGCCCAGCGCCGTTGAAGCGAGGAAACAATTGTTTTGATTATGACGACTCGATCAATGGCATCTCTGGGATTAAAAGGTGAGTTTTGTTGCTAATTCTCTTATTTACTAAAATACTACTTTACTGCTCAAGGTCTTAGAGTGGCTTAATTTCTACCATCATTTCTGTTTTGGTCACCGTTTAGTTTTTCAAGTATATAGAAACTATATAGAATCGCAAGAAATGCTCAAAAGAGTCTGGGGGCCAATTTTGATTCAAACCAAAACTGCATCATTTAAAAAAATATATAATTTACCTAACTGGGATACGAACCGGTTGGTTTAAAAAAAAAACTGTATATTTTATTGCTGTAAAGCTGATTTTGAAGGTTTTAATTTTAAGCTAAGAAACTTACTAAAAAACGTAATTTTAAGTGACAGCACTATATTTTGCTATTATGAAGGGTACACCAACTAAAATTAGCAAGTCTTTTAAACGCTCTTAAATCAAACTAAATTTTTTCAATTCAATCAAATGACAGCTCTAAAAAGTGCCTCGAAATTACCAAAACAAGTTAAAATCACCAAGTTGACTAAATTATGGCTGTCAAACTAAAATTTTTGTTTGACGTTTATGAAATGGTGACTTGAAAATGGCTCTTCGTTTTAACCATACCTAAGTTTAATTTTATGTATGTCAAACTAAAACCTTAACATCTTTAGTGTCGCTTATAATGATCTGGGAAGTATTTCTCGCTATTCGCACAGTATAGGTAAATAGTTTCGGATTTGGCCATCAACGCACACATAAATAACTAACCCTATAGATTACGCAACTACTTTTAGCAGGAAGACCGACATTTTTGGCATCAGAGAAGTGAACCCAGATTCAGCCATTTCCCTCATCGCTACCAGATTCGTCGTCACCTCCTAATCCATACACTGAACCTACTTATTCTTTTTCCATATATGAAAATAATATTATTTAAAAAGTAATAATGATGTAATTGCAGCGCCCTCTTCCACCCGGTTGCGCCGGCGTCGCCTTGCGTGTCGCCGGCCTCCCCCCGCCCCGCGCCGCCCCCCCTGACGGCCCCGGAGACGCCGCAACTGCCGAAGCTGACCAAACCAAGGCTCGGGCCTAGCGCTGGATTACTGGGTAAGTTGACACCTTCATTCGCCACATATTTACAGTTCGTGATAATCTAGTAGAGCTGCGTTTCCTACGTTATTAATAATTGTATATATTAAGATTATATTACAAACATTTAGAAAAAAAAGGAAAATTGAAAAAAAAGACAAGTTTGCTAAGTTTCTTGCCCTTCGTCTTAGCAATACTAATCGAATGGTGCGGATGGTTAGGAATTATTTTTATTTATGGTTTATTTAGTTCATTTATCAACTTACTTGTTCATTGTATTAGGCATGTATCACTAATAACACTATCACATTAATATTATAACTGAGAAAGTTTGTGTGTGTGTGTGTGTGTGTATGTTTGTTTGTCACTCTTTCACGCTGAAACGGCTGGACGGATTTGGATTAAATTTAGAATGGATATAGCTCATACCCGAAATAAAACATATTTTATTTTTATTTTTTATTATTTTATATTTAGGTTGGGTTAACATAGGCTACTTTTTATCCCGGAAAAAAGCATGTCGATAAACCGCGGGGAAAAACTGGTAAATAATATTTTTTATTCCTTTATTGCTATATTTTATGCTGGTGTATAATTTTATTACATTTTAGTAGCCCAACCTAAATATAAAATAATAAAAAATAAAAATAAAATATGTTTTATTTCGTTTAAATAGGTTAAACTAACATAAATAGTTTCTGGTGTCTCCTTGTAAGCTTGAAAGGCTTGAGTCGGTAGGCACCGCTCCTTCTTAGAAAACTAATTATACCTAAAAGTAACATTTTGCTTAAAACTACACAGTTATATTTAAGTTTAAATTCAATTTCAGCATTAAGTTTAATTTAGCCATGTACGTGTATGCTTGTGTGAGGGGGTGCATCTGTGTGTATGTGTGCGTGCGTGTGTGAGAGGGAGGGTGTCTGTATGTGTGTGTGTGTGTGTGTGTGTGTGTGTGTGTGTAAATATATAAGGTGACTTTAATTTATTCAGCCAAATTGTTACTGAAGTCTCGGTAAGTGCTCAGTAACAAGATTCAATTACCCTTTTTGTGAAATTCGTTAATTATTCTTTTCGTGTTCCTTACAAACACAAGCCCAGCCCCGAGTCAATTACGATGAGACCTTAACATTTTATTTTGCGAAATTAGCAAAAACTGTTATCAATCCGTGATACCGATCACTTACCAAGCCGCTAATAAGAGTTTGGCTGCATAAATTAAAGTCACCTTATATACTAGGTGAAATTAAATCAACCGACCAAATTCATACTGGAGACTCGGTTAGTCATCAGGAACAAGGTTTAATGACCCCACAGGTGAAATTCGAAAAAAAAAATTTTTTTACCCGTAGAACCTGCACTAGGAATTGTACTTAAACTAGTCCAATCAGTACGGGAGCAAAAAAAAAAAATTGTCGAAATTGGCCAAAAGGATAACTGAACCTAGTTCTTGATCACTAACCGAGTCTCTAGTATGAATTTGGTCGGTTGATTAAATTTCACCCTATATAATGGAAATACATTTTTATGTATTTCCCGTATTATCATAATAATAATTATTATCTTTTAAATATATAAAAAAAAAATTATAATGCGTAATAATATATAATATAATATAATATTATTATATAATGCTATAACAGCGAAACTGGTAAGGGAAATAATATAAATAAGTGGATAAGTACAAGTGCTTTTTAATCAAAAATGTATCAAAAGTTCCACCAAAATCACAAGCATCGACTCCATTATTTCTTTTGGCTTTTACTTAAAGACGATATATAGGTACATACAAGTCTTAAATTTTGTCATATTGTAGTATATACTGTGAAGTAAAACAACAATTATAAAAAAAATTGGGTTCTGTACGCAAGGGGTGCCAAATTTTAGGGCCTTATGGGTATGTTGTTGTTTTTTACCATAATGTTTTTCAGGATTCCGTACCCGTGTTGTGTGGCATGATAAAAAAAACAACAATATAGACACCATAGCAACATGAAGGCGTCAAAAAAAGCCGCTAAAATGATAGCGCCTGTGAAATAATACGCCATCTTCCCTAATTTTTATTATTTATTCTTTTATTAAGGATATGTAACAATCTGATGAAATTTAAAACCTGTATGTGTTACCGTCTTTAAGTTATGCTGAAGCAAATAACCTTAAAAACATGGTGTCTTGTCCTCATTTGTTTTTAATATTTTTCAATTTTTTATTATTTGTCGTGGTAGAGGCCATAACACTATATCCTGTGAAATTTTCAACTGTCTACTTATTACGGCATAAGCTGTAGACCCCTGTGATAGACGGGCAGACAGACAGACAGACAAACAGCGGAGGCTTAGTAATAGAGTATTCCCAAGTAACATTGGAGCTGAAAATTTTTTTTGAAGCCAGCTCATCACCATCTAAAGGCTGGGTTACGGCTGTATAACTGTCTAAATTTATGCCAAAAGCTTTAAAATAGCATTGGAAAACACTATAATACAGCGTCTAGTGTAAAAAAATACTTCCAAGTACGAAGGCTAGGTAATGACTGGATAATGCTCTTGATTTATTCTTTTGTTCAGCTTAATTCTGTACAAGAGCATTGAAAACTCCTATCGTCTGATTAATGGTGTAAACCTACTCTGTTTTAGAGTAAAATTTACCTATAGTTCAGCGGTCAGCTGCAATATAGCATAACCTTAGACGATTATCCAGATTATAGATTATTTTAATGTCTGAAGTGAAATTCAACGCTGGTGTTTAGTGATAATGCTTAGAGGGTAAACATTACACTTGTAGTATTATATTAAGACTTTACCCAGCCTGAGACAGTGTGCATGAATAAAAGAGGCAACATTTTAGAACTGTAGCTGTATAATAGAATTTAATTACGCTGTTATACAGTTTCACATGCTATCTGGGTTGTTTGGTATCCTTCAGTTACCGGACCGTGAAAAGCTAACTTTTGCCCCTATCTTGAAAGTTTACCCCCCCTTTTCAGGCAGCTTCGAGGAGTCAGCACTAAAGGGCCGCTTGGAGCCGGTGGCCACGGTGCATGGGTTCACGGCGGAGCTGGGAGCTTCGGGAGCGTTCTGTCCGCCGCACCGCCGACTGCCAGTCACTGTGTTCTTCTACGCGCCCGGGGGGACCAACGCGCCTTACATGGTGAGTAAGCTAGCATAGTAGTGACTTCCTTTTTATAGCTAAAACAATGAATCGCAGTCCAACCCCCGGATTACTTATCTTTGAGCCGGTTGCCAACTGGTTGCCAAACATCGAAAACATTCTGTCGAATTCCGATTATCTATGGGGACGTTCCTACTTAAAGTGACGTCACAGTTCGTGAACAGTTCATTATACAATGAAGGCAATTTTGAAAGTTCAGTTTTTATCTGTTTTTAGTGTTTGGCAACCGTTACGTAATAGGGCCTCTGAACCTACCTTGGATTCATCTGACAGATTAAAATGGTTGTAGGAAAGCTCGTCTTGGTGGTCGTTTTCATCCATCTATCAATCAGCCTGGTTCGTCCTCTAGTGGATATAGGCGTTTCCAAGATTTCACCACTTTTGGCGGTCCTGGAAGAAATGCTCATACTCCCACACGCTAGGCAGGTGGGTTGGTGAGCGCGGTGCCGAAACCAGTGACGCCGCTGCCCGTCACCAGTCTGTTTTATATAAGGGCCGGCAATTGGGGATGGATATACCGCCATCCATCGGTCCCAGGCAATGGTGGGCCGCCTGGTTTTGCCTTAGAGCTGTCCTCTTACTCTCCCTCGAATAACTTCGGGAGGATTTCCGAGTAAGATGGCGGTACCTCCACAGTTGAGCCCGGCATCGGCTCTGCCATCCATGGTGGTCGTTTAAATATCTCGTTGCTAGCGTGGATCCCGTTAAAGACTTCATTTCTTACGAAACTTAGAGGTCAGCGGGAAGAAGATAAAATGCAATAGACACAACAAAGTAATCTTGTAAGTTTTTCGTTTATCCCTAAAAAACATGACGTCTTTTAGGCGCCTAGGCACGCCACCGTTTTAGTACAATAGATAACCCGTTTCTCTGTTGTTTTTCATTATAAACCAAAGTATAAGTTAATAAATCTGGTATGATTCGATAACAACATGATGTACAAAACACTTGTACTCGTTTCACAATACTGTATTATGTTAATCCCAACCGGTTTCGGTATTACACCATTATCAAGGGTTTGCACGTCAAACCAATGTACAATTAAAATGTGTTATTAATTAGTTATTAAAACCCTTGATAATGGTGTAATACCGAAACCGGTTGGGATTAACATATTACAGTATTGTTAAACGAGTGCAAGTGTTTTTTTCATCACTTTTGTATGTATTTGATTTTGATAAATGTTTTAGTTTCACGTCATGGATATTGTATGGGATATGTTGAAAAATAAAAAATAACAAGCAAATACCTATAAATAATGATATTATCAGCGGACTGCGCTAGTATGGGAGTTCGGGCGAATAGAGTGCTCTTAAATTCGAAACAACCATAAATTGTAACAGGCCCTTGTATATTTTTTCTGAAAATATAGGCTAAATCATGGAGATGCATCCTGTTCTTTAACTTTCAGGTGGTATTTTTTATAACGAAATTATTTTTAAAAAATCTGTTTGGAGAAATGGGAATGTGACGTAATAGTCATACCGTTTAGGCTCAATAGGAAGAGTTCCTTGAAGTAAATAATGAATGAAAAAAAAATTTTGGGTATAAAACCTGAAGATGGGATTACTGAAAAAAAAAAAAACAAGACATCGGTTTTGACATTACTTTTTTTTCTTGCAGGCAATGGCATATTTCCTATAATTCCAAATGATATGACTATTACTTCATCAAAACCATTTATTCAGTTCCTGAATATTTTCATGTATATCCTTTTTAAGGAGAAAAAAAAAAGTTTTCTATGACCTTAAAAAAGTCTATTCCTTTCAAAAAAAATCGACGATTAGGTGCTGTTATGGTATTCTGGACCATTCTAATTGTACCTATACCAAAATTTTACATTAGATCTTAGAGATCTTAAACCTTAGTCGATAACAAAAAACAACAGAGTTAGGATTAGGTTCTTAAATTTTGTACTAAAATGGAATTCAACCATCCATCCATCGTCTGTCATCGTCCACTGCTGGATAAAGGCCTTTCCAATATTTTCCCACTCTTGGCGGTCTTCCGTCCTCCTCATCCAGCCGCCACCCACAACGTGGGAACCCGTAGACCCACGAGCGATGCAACAATCATCTACTAGAGATGCTGTGGCCAATGATGATGATCCCGTATCCAATGATATTATTGTTTTCTTTTAATTCCAGGGTCACATAAACCTGGGCGGCGGCGGCTATAGAGTTTCCCGCTCCGGTACCGTCCAAGTGTCCCTCTTCAACCCGCACGGCACTCTAGTGAAGATGTTCGTGGTGCTGTATGACCTCACCTCGATGCCGGCTCACGCGAGGACGTTCCTCCGACAGAGGACCTTGTACCTGCCGGCCGGGAGTCCCGAGCCGCCTTACAGGGACACGCATAAGTATATGCGCTACTTGATACACCTCCGGTGAGTGTACTTAGAAATTTAAAACATTCTCAAAATCACAACACAAACATACATATAAAAACAAAGTAACGATACAGAACAGAATTTATTAAACTAACTTCTAAAGCTAAAACAAATAACTAGGCAAAGAATACATATAAAGTTAATTCATTCTGGTGGAATGTGAGTCGCGGCAAAGAGACTCAGCATATGCCGCAAACTGAAGTCGGCGACGCTGTTATTCTACCGTCGTCACCTGCAGAGGAGCGCACAAATTCCACCGAATGTGGGTTATGATTGTAACATTTAAACAGAAAATGTTTAAGTGTGCATATGAATGTATGGCATGTGTATATGCATAAATATCAAAGTTGTATCTGTATATAAATAAACTTAAGGGCTTGCCTTTGGTTTTTCAACTGTTTTTGTTTTAATATGCCGAGTCAACTACTTATCTGATCAATGTAAAACTTGGACACGTGTTTTTTCATATCTTTGTCTTTCCGTTGTCAGGTCGGTTACCTAATTGGACACATTTCGCTCGATATATTTTATTTTTGAATATGATGCATTTTAAATTTGTTAATTAGTTTTGTGTCTAAATGGGTTGACTTTTATGTCTGAAATTACTGCTGTTTATTTTCCGATGTCAGGTGAAAAAACTCCTACATCAAATACTTTTTCGTAAAATCCAGAAAAATCTCGAAAGTTCACTGTTTAGACTTTCTGTCAACTGTTGTTTAAACTTAGTTTTTCTCTATATTTCAGGTTCATGACATCGAAATCCGGCAAACTGTACCTCCACACCGACATACGTATCATTGTTTCACGGAAAGCCGACATGGATACAGCTACGGCACACACCGCCATCTTTAAACCCATATCCACCAATAACCACAAGGCAACGACCAATCAGGACGCAGGAGAAACTAATGAGGTGAAAAGCGAGGAAGTTGCGGCCAATAGGAAGCCGTGCCGCGTTTTCGGCGGTTGCAGCGACTTCAGAGATTTCGAACTTGGCTACGAAAACCAGAGTGGGGTTTCTTATGAGTTGAGGAGTTTCACTTATGGCCCGGAGAACCCTAAATATTCCCCGCGATAAGATAAGTTGTGATGTCGGACGCTTTAGAGTATATGTTTGTTAGTGCCTATCGCATATATCATGATTGTGTTGAAAATGTAACTGTATGTGCTAATGAGAAAATATATTTTTGGTTTTTTATTAAATATATTTGGGCTTTTCATTCACACCTCCCATAAAGGCTACCTACAAATATCACCTACAAAGCTGAGCCGTTTGATATTTTAAGCTTAATAGCTTAGAATTATTAGAAACTATAGCAAAATACATTGTACCATCATGTAAATAAAGTCATTCGTTCGTTCTTAAAGTAATTTATTTTTAGAATAAAACCAAGAAAATCAGTAACGCTTAAATCAATGAAATCCATAATATTCTATGCTCAATCAATACCCTACAATTCTTAGAAACTGAAAAAAAGACGTTTTTTAAGAATAACTGCCCAATGCCCAAGAAAGCAATTTTCCAGACGCATTTTCGTGAAAAAGGATCGTGTTCGATCTTCAATAGCACTTATTATGAAATAAATATGTTTTTAATTGAATACTTTAGTCGATAATGAAACCAAACCTTATTGAAAATAATTTATTTTGAATAAATTACCTTAAATTACATCTTACTCAACAATCATAAATAATAAATACAACCATACATTGTACATACATGCTCTATGGCCTTTTGCTACATTTTAGAACAAAAATAATAACCAAAATAATCAAAATTTGTTAAATTTAAGTCCGAAAATGTCTTACATCGAAAACGTGAGCCAAAAAATATAAAATTTCATGAATATTGACCAAAATATAAATGCAAAAATGTTCAAGACTTAGTTTTTACTGACCATAGAAATCTAAAATAAATTACCTATATTAAATAATTAAGCTAGGTACCCTAGGAAAACTGGGTCTTGTATAATGGGCAAAATGTACATAAATCAGTTTACTCCTTCTTGCATACTTTGTCCTTATCTCTAAATAATAGAAAAGTTGTTCCACTAATATTTACCTAATCAGAATGATCGGATCACGCTACCGGTTTCATCGATTTATCGACATCTTCGATCATCTTGTTTTCGCCTGAAGATATCGATGAAACCGATAGTGTGATCATTTTTAAGGTGGTAACGGAGGATCTCGGTAGAAATGCACGTCATAATATTGTTTTCCTTACTTTTGAATAAAAAGTTTGCAATAGATACATTTTATAGCAATTCGCGCAAACTGCTTGTTAATAGTTAGGTGATCACACGAAAATTATTCAATTTTATGCGTTACATTTTAGCTGCATTACATTACAACTGTAAACACGGTTTTAAGTTTGTTAATGTAATGCAAACAAAATGTAATACATTTAAGTATATAATTTTTTTGTGAAGACTATTATTCATAAACTATTTCCGCAAGTTGCTTTAAAACACATTTATTGCATACTTTTTATTCAAAAGTAAGGAAAAAGGTGAGTGCTGCAATCACACGAGTCGAGAAAAAGTTTCTCGCACGAGTATCGTATTATATTTTATAGCAAAAGTGCGGAAAATGCCGAATTTGGTCATTTTACACACGGTGTCCTATAAACAATATTATGATGGGCATTTTGTACCGAGGTAAAAAGTTACCCCCTTAATAAGTAAATATTAGTGGAAGCAAGGGCGGATCCAGGGGGGGGGGGCACAGGGGCACATGCCCCACCCCCCACCCTCGTCCCCCAGACGGTTGAAATAAAGCGAGGAGCTGGCAGATTAACATTATACCACTTTGATTATATTGGTTTATGTTTTTTTTTGCTTTTAACTACATTTGCAGCATTTTTGGCCTAGCGGTAGGACTAAAAGATAGTCCAATACTATGCGGGACACTCTATATCTATATCTATTTGGCCTTTGCGCTCCCCCCGCCCCGCCCCCAAAAAATAAATCCTGGATCCGCCCTTGAGTGGAAGAACGTACAAGTAGTTTCAATGTTTTTCTATTATTGTGAAAATGTTCCATCAAGAAGTGACAACAGTGCATCAATCGCTTATCTCTAAAGTTTGGTGCAACAAGGACACAGCATAATGAGGCGTTGAAAGCAAGAAAGACCTAACATTCCCAGACACAATTAACAATCAATTGCTTTCTTCCTCTCAATACATCAGATGTAGTTAACCTGGGTGAAATTGCTTTGTGCAGGTCGATCTAGTAAAAATAAAAGCTTTTTACCCATCATACAAAAAAGACTGGTTGAAAAACTTAAACGGCTAGAAAGAGACAGCACGCTATACTCTCTGGTAAGTGTATGGTGTGGAAACGGGACGGCCGATCTGGACGTTTCTTTCTTGAGCCCCGTAGGGTGAGTTGTGAAGATCCAAATCTACTTCAACGTCTGCTTCCTGGAAAACGAAAAAGATTTTATATGTATAAAGAAAACAACATTGTTTTAATATTTATAGGGCAGATGATAATGTATGGTGTCTTAAAGCGAGGCATTTTTCTATGACTTTAATATTGTTGTCCATGTGACCTTCACAGCTTTAGCTTTAACTAGGATTTGTACCTGGGGGGGCTGGCTCTAATTCATAAAGCCATCAATCAGTATCTGTTCTTGATGTTATGATTGTAATAAAATAAGATATTTCTGGGGGGGTCAGACGGTACCTTAGGGGGGGGGGGCGCCCCCTGCCACTACCTAGTTACGCATGATGATTACCTCATTCGGGTCGATGCTGCGACTCCAAGGTCCCCAGCCGCTGGGCTCCTCGTGCTCGTCGTAATGGTGCTGATGCTGGGCGTGCTCATAGTAGATCACCTGGCAGGAAATGGGGTGAAGCAGTTAGCAATATTACAACGAGTGAGCGAATGAACGAGTGCAGTGGTGTGCGTAGATATATAAATCAGTACGAAAACTTCAAGGAAACGCCCTGAATCGATACACACACACAGACGCGTGCTTTTACACGCCGTCTCGGCTATTGTCGCGGAACGTTAGCGTCGGTTGGCAGTCGCGAGCGTTGCTTTTAGATTTCGCCCTAACGCGCCGGGTGTAGGTCAAGCACGAATCCAGGGGGGATGGGAATGTTTATTCATAACCACCGTAAAGTACATTTTAATAAAAAAGGTACGGTACTTTTGATACTTAATAATGTTATAGTACAGTGATTACAGAGTTTTATTTCACAATTCACATTGTTGTCTTAATGAATATGCGCCCCCGAAACAAAAGTCTGGATACGTGCCTGGCGTAGGTAATTATCTTTAGAATACCGTGAAGTTTCCCTTCTGTTTATATATCTACCGTGTTTTAGGTAAGAATATCGGTGCGTGGAGGGATATACATCTGTACATATATATAGGGTGTTGATTTGGTCTGCTGCTTCCGTCAGGGCTGTTAATACACAATTCTTATTATGAACATGAGACTCGGGCCCGCGTAAAATTGTAAACATACCGGAACACCGAATAATTTAATTAATTTAAAAATTATCACTAATTGATCATACTGAACAACTTTTCCAAGGGAACATACAAATTAAACTAATATCTAATATACGAGAGGTCTTGAATTTTTCTTCGCATACCAAGCGTTAATCTTGTGCACCATACCTATAGAATATATTCGTCTCAAAATTAAACATCGAGCAAGAGTAAAGGGTTACCAACGGGCCTATTATGTAGGGAGTCGGTTGCCATCTATGGTTGCTATTCACCAAAAACAGATATAAAATGAACTTCCAAAATAACCTTCAATCTCGGACGAAATAGAACTGGAGACGGCATTTGGCGAAAATCTCAT
Source organism: Ypsolopha scabrella (assembly GCA_910592155.1). NCBI lineage: Eukaryota > Metazoa > Arthropoda > Insecta > Lepidoptera > Ypsolophidae > Ypsolopha > Ypsolopha scabrella. The sequence continues at coordinate 11,340,792 of OU342989.1, read as the reverse complement.
ACAACTTATTCTGCCAACTCAGGTGGGGGACGGGGTAAGATCCGCACAAAGCAAAATCACTTTTATTACACAGATATAAATTTGATATTCCCATACCTACGACATAATTTGACGTAAATCGTATCGCTTTCTTATGTGTGCATTAGAGTGGCTGGTCTTGGACATATGTCGATATCGATAAATTCGATTTTACTCTTGATTCAGCATCAAGGTAACACTAAACTTCTAGAAAATTTCGCAATCATGATTAATAGGTATTTAATACATTTACGGAAAATAATAAAATACTAGTTATGAAGTTTTCAATAAGTCCTTTAACCCTTAATTAGGCGCATGGGGTCAGGGCCACTTGAAATTGGAAAAAAAATGTTTTACAGTGTTTAGAGCGCGCTCACGCTCTTTCTAGCTTCCTCACTCCCCGCGGAGTACGCAAATTAGTCGCGTCCAGATCATACTAATAAAAAACGAAAATTTTATTAATAAATATCGCTGTTAGAAAATTATCGATAACCTGGTTGTCGATAGTTATGGAACACCTTAAGTGCAAATTCGGTGACTCCCGCGAGACTAATTTTTAACTGTGCATTTAGCGAGACTATTGTTGCCAGCGTTTTCAATGTGGTTTTTAACCGTTTGTTGGTATTTATTTTATGTATCGCGATCAACTTTGGTCACGTATATTTTTAATGCTAGTTTAACCAGAATATTACGTTTTTTTTTATATTAAGCTATATTATAATTTAAACAAAATTCTATTTATATCTCTTGGCACAGTAGAATTTGCAGCAGTATCCCGATAAAACAATGAAACGCTTTGGCATATGAGAAAATTTTCAACATATATTTAACAGGTACTTCGTGATTAAATAACATAAGCTCCATAGAATTTAAAGAGGTGGTATCTAATTTAAACATAAGTAAATTTTCGGGGAAAGTATTTTATAGCAGCTGTCAACATTATTTATGTAGTCTCGTGGGGAGTGCGCCTACGTCATAAATTACTTGGCTTGCCGGGCGTCGCGAGACTACGGCGCCAAATTCAAATTTTATTTGTTTAAAAATGAGAATTTTCGTACTAAAACCAATAAAAATACTCAAAACTATACTTACATGTGAAAAGTAATGCCATCTTTTTGTAAGTTTGACGTATTTGATTTGTTTTTACACCAAAAAACAGCACAAAATGGCATTTTTATCGGAGCTCTGTTCACTACGACGTCAGGAAAAGCTTTGTTGCAAAATGGCGGTGAAACTAGTTTTATATAATGCACTGGATTCCTTATCTTATACCTTTGGCAGAGGGGAACGCCTGTGTATGCCGTCTCCAGTTCTATTTCCTCCGAGCCTTCAATGGGTATTGAGTATTGAACTATTTAAGAATCGTGACGTCATTTCAAGTGCGAACGTATCCTTACATAAGCGGATGTATGTTTTCGACGATAGGGACTCGGTTTGACAACTGATTTTATCTAACCTCATATCGTAAAATCCTCATTACGAACTCAAAACTACTGGCATAAGAAATATATTTTTTATGAACGTCTCTAAAAAAATTAAATTATAGTATAGGTCTCCGAACAACATAATGCTATAAAAAAACTTTTTCTGGGATTACAGTACAACCTGTCTTAGGTTTAATATCAAATACCAATGAGGTTTTTATATAATGTTCTCCGATACATACAAAACAGTAACGAGGTTACAGTCAACTCTATTTTCGGCCAGGTATTGTCTATGGCTTATAAATGGCGCGCTGGACTCGGTCTGTCAATGGATGAACTGTTTGTTGTGTTGTAATTATAGTTTTCGACTATCTTCGAGGTTTTTTTTAGGTATCACTAATTGTGGTTTTATGGGTCAAAAGAATTATTTTGTCCTAAAATTACTGACAGCGGGGTGGTGATGATATTTGACTCACCTGACATTTTGGAAATAACGACGGAAATTAGAACAAGCTTTTACAAGAAAAATAAAAAATGGCAAACGACAAATTTATCAAGATTATGAAAACAGGTTATAATGAATTTATATAAAGTAGTGTATGAAACTACACATAACTAGGTATTAAAACACTCGTGTTCTATAAAAAAACTCGTGTTTTTAATAACCTTTTTATGTACCAGTTTCATAAACTACTATTACGATACAGAATCAGGGGGCAGCCCTCTTAGTGTTTGATTGTAATATCCATAGCTATATGCCAAAAAAACTTATGTGATGTCATTTCCGGTCAATCACCGGATTTAGAAGTTAAGGCCCCAGATCTAGTAACGAGAGTTAAGGTAAGTGGCAATGGCAAGCACTGCAACTTGACCTGGTGTTATTTCCATGAACTCGTAATATTTAATACATTAAATCAAGTGAAATGTAAAGGATTCTGCTGAAATAAAAACTGTATCAAAGACATAAATATCCATTCAATAGAACCCATTTATTAAACAAAACTTGACTCGGAAATGAAATGATTTAATTTAATTATTCTATTTAATTTAATTTTGGAATACTGCTACATAATCAACAATTATTCCATGCTGAAAATTTTGCATGTTATATTAGTAAGGTACCTGCATTTTGAAAATTAATTTAGGGTTTGAAAAGGGACAGTCTGAAAACCAGCGTTGTGTTGCTGATCTACAGCTCACAGCAGATGCTGGGTCTGCCCCTTTGTATCACAATTATTATGTGCAAATTCAATCGAAATGTTTTATTATTTAGTATGATTATTATTTTTCAGTACTGTATTTCTTTTGCATGTTTTTCTTTTTGTATTTTTATGTGATAAATAAATATTTTTCAATTTCAAATTAAATAAAATGATATTTATTGATTTTATTAGTATTTCCGCTGGACTACAACGAACTATTTCATCGTGGTATTGCAGTTTGTAACGCAAGATGAGTTTCTTAGGAAATAAAGTGTAAAATACAAGCCTACAGTAGATAAAACCCGTGCTACAGTTAGAAAACAACTTCTATAGACATTATGTTGAGAGGTTTAGGGTGTTAACAGAGTGTGAAAGTGTATTTACCGTTAGCTGATATAAACCACAACAAATACTACATCCAAGAAAAAGTTTTATTTAATAAAAATGTTTGTATTAGTTTTATTTACTGAGAAAGAGAATAACAGTGGGTTTTACTATATCTATACTAATAAACTAATAATAGAGCTGATTCTGAAGGCTTTAATTTTAAGTTTTAGTGCTGTTAAAACTAAATTTGTTTCATTGCAAAATAGTCCTTAAATGTTAGGAACAGAAGCTAAATTACTTTGGAAAAATCCAAATTTGGACAGCACTAAAACTAAAATTAAAGCCTTCAGAATCGGCTTTAATAAAGTAGTTAAATTTCTGTACATTAAATACTTTTGTAAAATTTTAAATTAAATGGTTTATTGGTATGATAGGCCAAAACAAACACTTTTAGTATTTTTGTTTGTACATATGTATGTTCCATTTTAACTGAGAACCTTAACGGATTTGGATTCGGTTTATTTTATTATCATCGTAGTGACTTACAGGTTATTAAAATAACGCCCAAGCCGAAAACGGGGCAGAGATTGAATATGTGCGATCACAGTCGCGGGCATCACAAAAAACAGATAAAAAATGATCTTCTAAAATAACCTTCAATGGGTATTTAACTATTTACGAGTTGTGACGTCATTTCAAGTGCGAACGTATCCTTAGATTAGCGGATATGTATATTTTCGACGATAGGCACTCGGTTGGCAACTGATTTTACGATACAGAATCAGGGGGCAGGTCTACATAATTGTAGTGAATGGCAGCGGATGCTTGGGCTTTTAGCCTTTTAGCTCATCGCGTTTGGCGTCGAGGTCAGTTTTATGCTGCTCCTCTAGTGATAACTAGTGCAGAACTCAAATGATATAATAGCTGAAGAAAACTGCGTCCAAACCCATTGAGTTGTTCTCGAGTTAAAACGGAACATATATACACGTATAGATTTATTGCTAATCAGTTTTTCAGGTCCCAAGTAGTGGGAGTCCAATATATTAAAAGGTAGCAGTTTTGAATGTTCCCATTATCAATGTAAAAAAAAATAGTTAAAGGTGTCCTAAACCTTATACATAATTATCATTGGGTATGTCGTGTGTGTTCAAATTGTACTGTAGTTAAAACCAAACCAAAGAAAGTTTGGCATCTAACTTCCGGGTAAAAGTGTTAGTAAAAGTGCAGGAAGTGATCTTAGAAGGTGTATTGACCTGTGACTGAGACCCAGATTAACAATAAGTATCATGACCGTGCGAATTTTTGCACAAACTTTTATGTGGGATTTTGAACCTATTCATCATGTATTTAAGGGAGCGAAGACTGCTATTATTTATGTTCATTGGTTTCTCTCCAGTGATGTTGGATATTGGCTCACACAATTTAATACTTGGGCTTCAAAAACAATTACATAAATAGTATTTTTCCTGGTATCCCTGTTAACTTAGCGCATTTGTTTGCCTGTTTAAGGAGATCAAGCATTTTTTTAAATTATTTTGTCGGCAGATCGTAGAATTCGGCGTTATCATGAC